>CM040128.1:258861763-261261763 GCA_022559845.1 Amorphophallus konjac
CACCAGAAAGAGCAGCTGAAGGTGCAGCCTCCATTGCAGAGATAACCCCATTATTCATTGATTCTCCTCCCGCGGATGTTCAAGGTGTAGCTCCCGAGGTAGCAGTAGAGGAGGAGTCTTCAGCCCAGCAGGGGAGTACAGAGAGATACCGGCTAGCTCTTCCGGCAGATTTGCCTTCTTCGTCCTCCCAAGCGGGCATTGGACTATGGGCAGATATTGACGGAGAGGTGACCTTTGAAGTCGCCGCATCTGCTTCCTTTGGCTTTACTTCTCCTGACAGCTTCTTCTGGCAGCATCTGGACATGTTATGCCAGCTAGTAGAGTCTCAGCCTGGCTTGACATATCTACAGCTGAAGGAAATTGCCAATCGCCTCACCGCTGGCTTGCAAGCCATGGGCTGCCCTTTGGACACATGGGCTCAGCGGGTCTTGCTTCTATTGAAATTCGTGCACCGGAGAGACTTCCTAGCACGGATCATGGTTGACAGGCTGACGGCGTTGAAGTTGCAGAGGTCGGAATGCAAATCCGAGGTGGAAAAGCTAACGCTGACACTTGACGAACGCCAGGCCGAGCTACAGAGCATTATTCAGCGGGAGGAGGCTATCCAGAAACGGGCAGCCGTTTTGGAGGCGGAACTCACTGAACTTCGGGCCGAGCTGCAGCAATTATCTTCTATTCGGCCACAGTCTACCGAGGAGGTGGCTTTACTGGAGGGTCGGGTGATGTCTTTCCAGGACCTGTCCACGAGGCTTCAGGAGGAGGAAGCGCGCCTTCATGAGTTAGGAGCCACCCCCTATGTTGGTCTTCTGGCCTTTGAAGATATCTTTCGGCGGCCATGAATTATCTTCACTCTCTTTTCTTTTCTTTCTTCTCTTCCCATCTCTTTCTCTCCCTTTTTTTTTTGTGACACAGCGTCCCCTCGGGGCCCCTTATGTACTCACTTCGTAATGAAAAGAAATCTTTTGGCTTCGTGTGTATCCATCTTGTTTACCATGTGGTTTCATCACTTCGGGGAAGTAGGGTAGTGGTTTTAGCAACCCCTCATGTGAATGGCTCGTATCTAGCAGGAGAGCGTCCACCCCTTCAGAGTAAGGATGGGGAACTCGCTCCACCGCGTGACGGGCATCCGAAGAGGTGCTTAAACCGGATTGTGTTGGTATCAGCAAACGTCCCTCTTGGCAATATGTGCTATGAGGGAGACAATTTGCAGGAATGTGAAAGAAGGGGTTTCATCAGAATAGACGAAAAGTCTAGACTGGGTAGAGGTTATGGCAGGTGGGACATTTAAAGGGGGCATAGTTTTCATCAGAACAGACGTAGGGTCTGAACTGGACAGGGTTTCATCCTTGATCGGGCGAAATGCCAGTCGATCAATAGTTGGTTTCATCACCGATATTGGGTTTATATCGATGCAAAGGGTTTTATAAGTTTCATCAGAATAAACGAAAGGTCTAAACTGGGTAGGGTTTCATCATTGATCGGGCGAGATGCCGGTCGATCAACAATTGATTTCATCATCGATATTGGGTTTATATCGATGCAAGGAGATTTCATAAGTTTCATCAGAATAGACGAAAGGTCTAAACTGGACAAGGTTTCATCATTGATCGGGCAGGATGCCAATCGATCAACGGTTGGTTTCACCATCAATATTGGGTTTATGTCGATGCAAAGGGATTTATAAGTTTCATCAGAATAGACGAAAGGTCTAAACTGGACAAGGTTTCATCATTGATCGGGCAGGATGCCAATCGATCGACGGTGGGACGTATGTGAAGGTGTTGGTCTCGTCAGGACAGACGTAAGGTCTATTCCAACAGGTTTTATCGCATGTGGGGCTTGCCAAGAAATGCGTAGGCTTCATCAGGACAGACGTGAGGTCTGAGCTGGACAGGCTTTATCAGGATGGTGATGGGTTTCATTGTCGGTGGGACGTTTGAAAGTGGGTATGTAGGTTTCATCAGGGTAGACGTAAGGTCCACCCCGGGAAGGCTTTATCATCGGTGGGGCACAGAGCCAGATGATCGACGGAAGGCTTCATCAGTGAAGGGGCGGTAAAGGTAGCGTGCCGGTTGGCATGGAACTTTTAAATTACCACATTACTGACCCAAGTGCCCTTTCGGGTTTTCACCGGAGCCAGCCCCCTCTTGCTTTTGCCCACGCGCCCTTTCGGGTTTTCACGTGGCGGGGTACCCGATTTTGCCTGCGGTGCCCTTTCGGGTTTTCACCACAGCTGGGTTTTTGGCCATTTTTGCCCTTATCCGGGATGTCCGAACAAGTCTGGCGGGGTATCTCTATTTTTAACCCCATTTTTTATATATATACATATGTTTCCTGAATCGGGACTTCAGCACGGATCAGGCGATGTGCTGCTTCATTAGTGCATGCTCTTATCATCGGTATTGGGTATATACCGACGCAAGGATTTTATAGGTTTCATCAGGGTAGGCGTAAGGTCCACACTGGGCTGGTTTTATCATTGATCGGGCAGGGTGCCGATCGACCAATGGTAGGTTTCATCACGGCGGGACGTAAAGGGATATGCAAATTTGATAGGACGGGTTTCTTTGTCGATCGGGCAGGGTGCCCATTGATCAAAGGTGGGTTTCATCGTCGGTATTGGGTTTATACCAATGCAAGGATTTTTATAGGTTTCATCAGAGTAGACGAAAAGTCTAAACCGGGTAGGTTTCATCACTGATCAGGCAGTGCGCCAATCAATCAGCAACGGGTTTCATCATCGGTATTGGGTTTATACCAATGCAAGGATTTTCATAGGTTTCATCAGGATAGACGAAAGGTCTGGCTTGGATAGGTTTCTTTGTTGATCGGGCAGTGTACCGATCGATCGACAGCAGGTTTCATCATCGATATTGGGTTTATACCAATGCAAGGGTTTCATGGGTTTCATCAGGATAGACGAAAGGTCTGGCCTGGATAGGTTTCATCATTGATCGGGCAGTGTACCGATCGATCAACAGCAGGTTTCATCATCGATATTGGGTTTATACTAATGCAAGGGTTTCATGGGTTTCATCGGGATAAACGTAAGGTCTAAACCGGGCAGGTTTCATTGCTGATCGGGCGAGTGTGCCCATTAATCAGCAGCAGATTTCATCACGGTATTGGGTTTATACCAATGCAGGGATTTCATAGGTTTCATCGGGATAGACGTAAGGTCTAAGCCGGATAGGTTTCATCATTGACCGGGCAGTGCGCCAATCGATCAAAGCAGTTTTCACCATGGTGGGACTTTGGCAAGGTATGAGGGTTTTATCAGGATAGACGTAGGGTCTGAACTGGGTGGGTTTGATCGTTGATCGGACAAGGTGCCGGTCGATCGACGAGAAGTTTATGACGGGAGGTGAGGTTTCTTTAGGATCACCATATTACTGGCCCAAGCACCCTTTCGGGTTTTCACCGGAGCCAGTCCCCTCTTGCTTTTGCCCACGCGCCCTTCCGGGTTTTCACGTGGCGGGGTACCCGATTTTGCCTGCAGTGCCCTTTCGGGTTTTCACCACAGCTGGGTTTTAGCCATTTTTGCCCTTGCTCGGAAACCTGAACAAGACCGACAGGGTATCTCTATTTTTAACCCCATTTTTATTTATTTTCATTCTTTTATTCTCTCTTCCCCTCTTTTTGGGGGGGTAACAAGTCGGACTGTCATTAGATCATGATAAGGGATGGCTCGGCTAGGGCGGAGTGCCGCTAGACCAAGGAAGAAGGGTAGCTTGGTTAGGGCGGAGTGCCGCTAGACCAAGGAAAAGGGTAGCTCGGTTAGGGCAGAGTGCCGCTAGACTAAGGGAGCAGGTAGCTCGGTTAGGGCGGAGTGCCGCTAGACCAAGGGAGCAGGTTAGCTTGGTTAGGGCGGAGTGCCGCTAGACCAAGAAAAAGGGTAGCTTGGTTAGGGCGGAGTGCCGCTAGACCAAGGGAGAAGGGTAGCTTGGTTAGGGCGGAGTGCCGCTAGACCAAGGAATAGGTTAGCTCGGTTAGGGCGGAGTGCCGCTAAACCAAGAGATAGGGTAGCTCGGTTAGGGCGGAGTGCCGCTAGACCAAGGGATGGGGTAGCTCGGTTAGGGCGGAGTGCCGCTAGACCAAGGAAAAAGGGTAGCTCGGTTAGGGCGGAGTGTCGCTAGACCAAGAAAAAGGGTAGCTCGGTTAGGGCGGAGTGCCGCTAGACCAAGAAAAAGGGTAGCTGGGTTAGGGCGGAGTGTCGCTAGACCAAGGAAAAAGGGTAGCTCGGTTAGGGCGGAGTGCCGCTAGACCAAGAAAAAGGGTAGCTCGGTTAGGGCGGAGTGCCGCTAGACCAAGAAAAAGGATAGCTCGGTTAGGGCAGAGTGCCGCTAGACCAAGGAAGAAGGGTAGCTTGGTTAGGGCGGAGTGCCGCTAGACCAAGGGAGCAGGGTAGCTTGGTTAGGGCGGAGTGCCGCTAGACCAAGGAAAAAGGGTGACTTTTAGCCTGATTACTCGGGGAATATTGGTTGGGCGGCATGATACAGCTTTAGGTGTCTACCGTTGAGTGGTGAGAATTGGATTTCCCCTCGATGGTTAACAACCATGTAGGCCCCTCCTTCGTAGACCTTATATATCACATAAGGACCTTCCCAATTAGGATTCAGCTTCCCTTTTGGGCTGGACGCCATAACTTCTCTTTTCTTGACCATGACGAGGTCACCTTTCTTAAATTCTCGTCCTTTTACGAGTTTGTTGAATGTGGTGGCCATGCGGGCCTGGTACATCTGGATATTCTTCTGAGCTTGGAGGCACTTCCCTTCCAATTCAGCCAATTCTTGTAATCTTCTTTCTGCATTGGTTTGTTCGCCACGGGCCAGGTCATATTGGACTGCCACCCTGAGTGACGGGACTTCCAGCTCCAGTGGAACTACTGCCTCTGAGCCGTATACAAGTGAGTATGGCGAGCACCCTGTAGGTGTCTTGAAGACAGTGCGGTATGCCCATAGAGCTTCATATATCTTTTCTTCCCAGTCCTTCTTATTAGAACTGACGACTTTAGCCAACAAGGTGCATAACGTTTTATTGAAGGCTTCTGCCAATCCATTTGCCTGTGGATTGTAAGGAGTGGAAGTCCTCCACTCGATCTTATACTTCTCGGCGAGCCGATAGATCTTTTGATTTCTGAAATGACTTCCATTATCAGATATTATTCGGCTGGGGATCCCAAACCGGAAGATAATGTTCTGTTTGATGAATCTGGCGACCAGCTCACCAGTCACTTCTCGTAATGCTATAGCTTCCGCCCATCGAGAGAAGTAATCTGTTATTGCCAGTATGTACTTATGTCCGGCTGAGGAGGTCGGTAGTGGGCCGACTACATCGGTTCCCCATTGTGCAAACGGCCAGCTGGGGACTGTAGGGTGCAGCACGACAGGTGGCCTTCTAGGCACGACAGCATGCTCCTGACATTTCTGACATGAGTTCACAAACTTGCAGCAATCTTCAAACATAGTGGGCCAATAGTAGCCCAGCTTCTTGATTTCTATCTTCATCTTAGGGCCAGCTTGGTGAGCACCTGCCGTCCCAGCATGTATCTCTTTCATTGCTTGCCAAGCTTCCTCAGTGGACAGGCAGCGGAGTAAAATCTTCTTGCGTGCATCTGCCATTATTCGGAACAGAGTTCCATTTCTGAATTCATAAGAATCTTTGATCCTTAGAAGTTTCATCTTTTCTTCTCTTTTCTGTGGCAGCTGTTGGTGTAAAAACCATTGTAGCAGGTGCTGTCTCCAATCAGATGCATGTTCTGTACTGATCGTGGCGACTTCATTTTCTTCGGGGCAGCCTTCTAGCATGCTGGGGACTTGCCGCCGATTTATAACAACAATGTTCAGTGTCTCATCCGGTGGGACTGCTATTGAGCTGGCTAGCTTTGCCAATGCATCAGCCTGGGCATTATGTGCACGGCCCACATGCTTGAGCTCAATATGATAGAATTTCGCCATGAGGCGCACAGCTTTTTGGTGGTAGGGGTTCAACTCCGGCTTTCGCACTTCGAACTCACCTTGGATTTGCTTTACTATCAACATTGAATCCCCGAATACCTGAAGCATCTGGATGCCCATGTTGAGGCTGATGTGCAACCCGATTATCAGAGCTTCATACTCAGCTTCATTATTAGTGCAGGGCTTGTTTATAGAATAGGAAGTATGCACAACCTCCCCCTCTGGCGATCTTAGCACAATACCGGCTCCGGCCCGTATTCTGGTCTTTCCATCGGAGTCCGTCTCTGTTCTAGATGCTCCATCAAAGAATAGCTGCCACATAGTTGACTGAGCCTGGCAGGCTTCTAATGTTTCATCATCGGGTAACTCAGTCCCCAACATATCATTCTCTGGCACAGGATGCTCTGCGAAGAAATCGGCCACGGCCTGTCCTTTTATTGCCCTCTGGGGTATATATGTGATATCGAATTCCATCAGAATTACTGCCCATTTGCCCAACCGGCCTTTCAGTACTGGCTGAGTCAATATGTATTTGAGCGGATCTGCTGCAGATATCAATCTGATTTCGTGTGACAGCATATAGTGTCGGAGCTTTTTAACGGCAAAGACTAGTGCCAAGCATGTCTTTTCTATATAGGTGTAGCTTTCTTCAGTTCTAATCAGCCTTCGACTCAGGTAGTATAGAGCCTGCTCTTTGCCTTCTTCATTTATCTATGCTAGCATTGCCCCCAGGGAACAGTGTGTGGCTGCAATGTATAGTATCAGGGGCTTGCCCTTAATAGGTGCCCCCAGTACTGGAGGGGTCTTGAGATATTCCTTCAGCTTCTCAAAAGCTTCCTGACAGCCCTCGTCCCAGAGGAACGGTACATCTTTCATCATGAGCTTGTGAAAAGGGTGGCATCTCCCCGACAGATTTGATATGAATCATCGGATGTAGGCCAAACGCCCTTGTAGAGATCTCAGCTCGTGGAGATTCCTTGGTGGAGGGAGCTCCTGGATAGCTTTAATCTTAGATGGGCCGATCTCAATGCCCCTATGACGGACAATGAACCCAAGGAATTTTCCACTGGACACGCCGAAGGCACATTTCATAGGATTCATCTTGAGTTCATATCTGCGCAGCCTCTGGAACACTATCCTCAGATCTTGCAGATGATCCTCTCTTCTGCTGGTTTTCACCACCAGGTCATCGATGTAGCACTCCACTTTCTTGAAGAGTAAATCATCAAAGATATTTGTCATAGCTCTTTGATAAGTAGCGCCGGCATTCTTGAGGCCGAACGGCATCCTTTTGTAGTGAAATATCCCCTTCGGGGTGCGGAATGCAGTATGCACTCTGTCTTCTTCAGCAATCCAGATCTGGTTGTATCCGGATGACCCATCCATGAATGACAGGGCTTCATGGCCAATGGTTGCATCGATCATTACTTCAGTGATTGGCACTGGGAAATCATCTTTCGGGCAAGCCTTATTCAGGTCCCTGAAATCTACACATATTCTGATCTGCCCATTTTTCTTCTTCACGGGCACTATATTGGCCAGCCATGTAGTATATTGGTTCTCTTCAACAAAGCCCACATCGATCAGCTTGTCGACTTCTTTGTTGATCTGATTTATCAGTTCGGGGCGCATTCTCCTGGAAGGCTGCTTCACAGGGCTTGCCTCTGGGTTTATCGCCAATCGGTGCTGTGCCACATCGGAACTCAGTCCTGGCATCTCATCATATGTCCATGCGAAGCAGTCTCGGAATTCTTTCAGAAACTGAATATACTATTCTTTGACAGCTGGCTCCAACAATGCACTAAGGAACGTAGGCTTTGGCTCATCTGCTGACCCCAGATTCACCTCTATCAGCTAATCGACGGTGGCCTGGCCTCCGTCCTCAACTTCGGGTGGGGCTTCTTGCAAATCAATAAAGCCTCCCGGGATATAATCTTCTTCATTCTCATGATTTTCTGCTTCATCACACTGATCATCAGCAGATGCTGGTGCATCGTATAAGGCCAATATGGCCGGATTCTGTCCAGTCTGCCCCGAGGACGTGACTGGCTCAGCGGAAAACTTCGAAGTGGAGTCTTCCGTGCTTAGAGGCTCTTCTGATGTGGGCTCCCCTGAGAGGTCATCATTATGTAGAGCTCGGAACTCTTCTAGAATGCGCCCAAACTCCAGGCACTCTTGCAGCTCTCTGGCTACTTGGTCTTCATCCGGGGTTTCGGTGTCAAATTGTGCTTCGGCCTGGAACAGATCCTCTTTGCAGGACGGATTCTCCCAGCACCAACCCTTCTTGGTCTCATCAGACATCCTTGCCTCCGGCTGGTTGTCTTGGGCTTCATTGTCTGTTATGGATTGATACATAATCTCTTCATCTTCAAAGGGGTATTGATCATACCCTACTTCTGGGGAATCTTCATTCGGGTAGAAGGCTGAGATGACATCCACCTCGGCTTCATAGCATTCTTGCAGGGTATAACCCAGTCCCGGGTGCTGTGTGATCTTCCTCAACTCCTTGCTATCTCGAGGCGGATCCCATAACTCCTTGAATGCTTTCTTCTGAGCAACAGGCTGTATCGATGGCATTTGCATCTTGGAGAACATTTGTGAAACCCGTTGGGTAGTATAATCCAGGCCCGCAATTGGTACCATCAGGTTCGCAGCTTCTTCAGGGGCCATGCAATCTTGATCATCTTCTTCGACTGCCTCCCCGGTGTAGAATATGATAGGGGGTTCGCCAAAGCGAGGGATTTCCATAGTCTTTAGGGGCAACACTGTCTGGTATTCTGTGCTGGCTATGGGCTTGACTAGACCCTGAGGAACTTCCACCTGTGTGTATTTTTCTTTCATCTTTTCTTCAGTATCATCTGGGTGTATGCCGGGAGGAGTGATCCGAGAAAAATCCCCAGCATAAGAGATGTGAGACACCCCATGCTTTTTAATGTAGCCCTTTGGCGGCGGCGGAGACCAATTTCTTGCTTTCGTCGCCGGCTTTTCTTGGCTGACCACAGTTTCTTTTCCTTTATCCCTTTGTGACACCTCGGTGTAATAGGATGCATCGAGCA
Organism: Amorphophallus konjac; assembly: GCA_022559845.1. Classification (NCBI taxonomy): domain Eukaryota; kingdom Viridiplantae; phylum Streptophyta; class Magnoliopsida; order Alismatales; family Araceae; genus Amorphophallus; species Amorphophallus konjac. The sequence continues at coordinate 258,870,777 of CM040128.1, forward strand.
TATGGCACTCGAACACTTCGAAGGGATGTAGGTCTGCAAACACCCTTTCCTCTTTTCCTTCATGGTAATATTTTATGCATTGGTGTAGCGTGGATGGCACTATCTGATATTCGTGCAGCCATGGTCTTCCCAGCAGGGCCTTATATGTGGTGTTGGAGTCGATTACATAGAATCGTACCACTGTAGTGAGGTCGCCCAGTGTGAGATTGAAATCAGCCACCCCGAGAGGTGTTTCACATTTCTGGTTGAATCCTGTAATTTTCATGTCTCTGACCTTGGTGAGCTGCAGGTCAAAATAATATTTCTGATAGATGCGGTATGGGAGAATGTTCACAGCAGCCCCTAGATCTATCAGTATTCTGCTTATCGGCTGACAGTTCAGGGAACCCCTCATATATAGCGGTCTATTATGGCCGGAATTTGGGATTAGCATATCATCCTCTGTGAATGTGACTGATGGCCCAGCATTCACCTCTGTCAAGAGTGCTTCACATTGTGCCGGAGACTACAGGGCATCCACAATTGCTTGGCGAGCTTCTTTACTCAGAGAGAGAATTTCCCAGATGGAGAACTTGGTAGGGAGCTTCTTCAGCATTTTCATGACTCGACTGCCCACCCGGACATTAGATAGTCTCATCTCTTCTGCCCATCGGGGTCTTGGAGGTTCATGTGGTGCTTGTGGCCTTTGCTGCCCATTTTCAATTTTATCTTCTTCATCGGCCTCCCGGAAGGCTTCTTCTGTAGCGACTGCCCCTGGTTTTGCTAGAGGATTACCTTCTTCATCTTCTTCATGCTGTTTCTGCTTTCCAGCAGCCGTCTGCTGGCATTTATTGCTTTTATCTGGAGCAGTATGAGCCGGTTGCTCATTTTCTAAGCTGGATAGGAACTCCAGGAATGAAGGGGCTTCATCTGCCTTCTTTTTGTCCTGGTACAGACTGGCAGGGGGAGGAACCTGGACACCTCGTATCTCTGGTTCCGGGATTTGATAGGGTTGCTCCCCTCTGAACATGATATTATGGTTGGCTGGTGGTGGGCGCCCCCATCTTCTCCCAGAACGTGTTGCATGGGCCGAGGTAGAGGCCTCGGCATGGTTAGCTTCTAGCAGAGCGTTGGATGCTTCCGGCTCATCATCCTCCCCGGGCAAGGAGAAAAGTACTGACAGAGTGTTACATTGTACTGTCGTGACCTTCTTTCCTTTCTTGGATTTGGGCCGTTTCTTCTTCTTTTGGGAATTTGACTTTGCTGGCTCCTACCCCCAGAAGGGCTCATTTTCAGCTTTTTCTTGTTCTGCCTCTGGCTGCTCTTTAATTTTCAATTCTTCGAGCTGTTCCCAGAGTATACAGTCTTTCATCAGCAGATGCTTGGGCTTCTTCTGCTCGTACTCATCGAGCTCGTTAATATATTGCTGCAGACGCCTGGCTGCAGGGCTTACTTCTTTATGTGCAGGGAGGGGAGTTTGTCTCCTCCGGTTGTGAGTAGGGATCCGGATGACTGGTCCAGTCTCAGTTGTATGCCATATTGACTTTATCGGAGGCAGCTCAGGCCTTGGTGTAATACCCCGAATAACTGCTCCACTGGTACTGGCTGCAGGAGTCTTCTTTCTACTTTTTATGGGTATCATCTGCCGTCCTTCCTGATCTTTCTGCGGGGTGAGGAAGCAAGCTTCATAGGTATTCTTGGTGCATTCTTCAACGGCCTCCTTGGGCAGTTGTTGGTAGACTGAGATCATATTGGCAGCCATTCTCCAGGGTGGAGACTCATGTGGATGGGGCGGCTTTACATGATAATCTCCCAGCTGCAGCTCACCTTTCTTGACCATTCCTTCCATGATATCTTTGAAGACATAACAATCTTCAATTGCGTGCCCCAGCGCACGGTGAAATGGACAGAACAGCGGATCATCTTTCTTTGCTGCATCTGCTGGTCTTTTGGGTTCAGGCAATGTTACCTTATTGAACTTGTATGCCCAGTTGAATAGTGCGGCCGTCTTATCCTTTGGGAAGGAATATGCTTTTCTCATCTTGTCTCTCAGAGAGACTTTATCTTTTCTTTCTGCTGTATCCGCCAGCGGGGGAGCTTCATCTGCCCCTTTCTTCCCCTTCTGTTGCTCGAAGGTTCGGAAATCGACGGTGTTGGCCTCAGAGTGCGATGGCCGTCGCTCATTGGATTTTCCCTTTGGCATGGTGGGGACATTGGCGGTCGGACGCTTGGACAAGAACGTCTCGACCTCTGCCACTATATTGTTTAGTCGGTCAAATGTTCTGACATCTGCACCGATCATTTTTTCTAGCACCTCCCTCCTAAGGCTCTGCTTGCATATCTGCACCGCATCTTCTTGATGAGGAGGCCTTCGGCATCTCATGGCTAAGTTCCTCCATCTTTTGATGTAGTCCAGTGCGGTCTCATCTTGTTTCTGCCTAGTTGCATATAGCTCTGCTATCGTGATCTCCCTTTCCGTGACATGAAATCTGTCGCGGAATTTTCTCTGCATATCAGGCCAATCAACCACTGACCCAGCTGGCAAGCTTGAGTACCATTCAAAGGCCAACCCAGTGAGGGATGAGCCAAAGAACTTGAGCAGATAAGCTTCATCGACTGCTAGGTCGCCCATGATTGTAGTGTAGTAGGCTATATGCTCCCTAGGGGAGCCTTGGCCATTAAATTTCTCAAACTTCGGCGGCTTACTGACGCCTGGGGGTAGTTTCTTGGCAGCATACTGGGGAGGATAGGGTACCCTGTACACATCATAAGTACCCGCATCACCACTAGTCTTTTTTGACAGCTTCATTTCCATAATTCTTTCAATCATCTGCTTGTGGGCCACAGCTGGATCTATCTCTTCTGGGAAGAAGTGAGCTTGTTGCTGGCTGTGAGGAGTTGTCATCACAGTGGCGCGCAAGATGGGCGCGGTAGGCTGTGTCTGAGACACAGAGGGCTGAGCTGTTGTTTGCTGTGGAACGGGTTGGCTCGGTGTCTTGCCCTTATCAGCTAGGAGAGTGTTAGCTGGGATAGCCGTCTCTGCTGAGCTGGATGTTTGCCCCGCAGGTTCAGCTTGCTTTGAGACTGATGTAGCTTCATGTCTCTCATTGAGCTGTCTTCGGAGAGCGCTGATCTCCTGCTGGTATCTTCTGAACATCATCTGGATCATGGGATCCATAGTTGATGGGATTTGTATATCTTCAGAAGTCCCTTCAGCATCATCAACGAAGGGGTTATCTCCATCTTCCGCTGTTACCACATTAACCGTCATAGTGGTAATCCTGCGGGCTTCATCATCAATTTTCATTTTATCCTTTGCGGCCTGGCCTCTTCTTGTGATAGGACCAGGTCTAGTTGCCAGCCTGAGCAATTCATCTGGCTGAGTTGGTAGTATATCTTGCCCCCTGGCCAGTCCAGCCATGTTGCAGGCGAAGATTTGCATCTTTCCTTTTTGCCTGTAGACCTTTCTTTTTATTTGGCCAGGATATCTGAGCCGGTCAAAGACCGATATTCTTTCTTTGTCTTCTTCCCCGTGCAGGTCTTCTTCATTATATCTGGCCCTGAGGCCTCTTCATAGTCATTCGAATCGGAGGAGGAGGCTCCGATCATCATTTCTTGGAAGGTTTCTTCTTCTTCATCATCCCTGGTGCCCAAGGCACGGGATAGTCTTTGTTGACCTAGGGCAGAGCTCCCTAGGTAGTGGAAGTAGTCTTGAACTACTTGCTTTGTCTCTTCAGAGTTGTGCCTTTGCGGCTCAGGTTGGAACATCAGTCTTTCCTGGCTTCTTTGCTGATAGGCCAGTCTTGTTATCTGAGCATTCAAATGCTCGGCCTTGGAATATCTGAAGATGTCGGCCTGTCTGGCACAGGCCCTCGATCTTCTTGGGACGACAACCATGGCTGGTTCACACATTCCCGCATCGTCATTCCGGCAGCAGTTGGCAGCAACATCATGGTTCTTTCTCTGCCATCTTCTGCCCCCGGCCCTGGGGTGGGTGACAGCAAGGTCTTCTTTCTTCTCAAGTCTCCTACCCCTCATCATGGGGCGAGCAACAGTCAATTTTCTTTCTCTATCATTTCTTTCATCTCTCCTACCCCAAGCTTTGGGGTGAGCAGCAATAGCATTTCCTGTTTCTTTTCCCTCTCTTCTTTGGCTTCCTGCCCTGAAGCGGGCAACAACATCATTGGTAGCCTTCTCCTCATCTTGAGCTGGAGCCCAACTCTGCATCTTCTTCGGTCGCCAGACCTGTTTGTATTTCCCCTTTGCACCGGAAATATTAATGACGCTCATGCAAGTCTTGTTTCGACCGCGGGGGGCCCACCGCAGTATGGTCGCAGCTTGCTCTTGCACCTGGCCAACAGATTTACTGGTTTTTGACCGCTCCAACCGAGGCTCAGCCGAACATTTTCCGCTCTTCCGAACAATAAATTTGCCGTACCTCGGCACACATGCGTTTCAGTTTTTCCGTGACAACCGTGATTTTCTCGAGCCGGACATTCGTCCGAATATTAAATGGTCAGTACACGACTGACATGACCGCAAATGGTTTTCTTCTCACCCCCGCGCGGGGATTTCAATACCTCGTAATAGACCTTTCATGCAATTAATTTCTTTGCCATGAGGCCCTGAATCCCGATGATTAATCAAGGGTGTTCCCTCGTACGGGGGATGTAAATGACGCCGTGACCTTTATGACATGGCGGGTTTTGGTCCCGACACGAACCACACAATCGTCTGACCGAGTCAGATCGAGCGCACCATGGGCTCTTCGGAGCCTGAACAAATTGTCACTTCGGTGACTGGCACGCCCACGCACTTAATAGACGAACCACCTGACCAAGCGAATTTTAGTGCGTCCACAAGTCTAGTACGCCCGGTGGGACCTAAACCACCCTTCATCTCTTCGCCGAGATTTAGGGCCTCATGGACTCCTAATTAACGAAGTTTGCCTGCTTTGATGAATAGCAAGTGCTGTCTTCGCCAGTCCTATGGGGAGAAAATCCAGACTCGGTGCAGCTGCCTTCGTGGCCTCGAGGACGCTTCTTCGAAGCATATGTAGCTTCCAGAAATCATGGGGGGGCTGTTTAAAAAAAAAAGAAGAGAAAGAGAAGAGAAGGGAGGGGAAATCAAACCCCCCCTTTTCCTCAAAAAGAAAGAGAAGAAAAGAAGAAAAAGAGAAAAGAAAGAAGCAAAAAAAAGAAGAGAAAGAATTGGCAAGAGAGGGTTGTACGGCCACGTCCGTCGAGACCCGTGCTGAACAAAGATTACCATTGTGGGGTTGATGCGATGGAGTGAACCACTCATCCCCTCTCTGAGGGGGTGAACGCTCTCCTGCACCTCCACCCTGGTCAATCATACAAAAAGGGGAGAAATAAAGAAGAAAGGAAGAAAAGTTGGCCAGCATCGTCGACTGAAAGAGCAAGAAGAAACCCGGCATCCCGCCCGATTCTAGGAGGTCCCGAGTCCGCGGTGCAATGACCCCGCTCGTTCCTCCTTCCTGCTGCCTCCATCCGGCACAAAACGGCCCCTGAGTGGTTGTTAAAAGACCCAGCGAGCCACAATTGTAGCTTGGTGAATGGTTGCCCGCTGTGGGGAATGCTTTATAGCAATGAGGCCAAGCACGGCCACCACTCCCGAAGAGAGCATGCACATACCCCGCCATGGGGGATGAGAAGAAGATATATACCCTACTATGGGGGCATAGGAGGCAAAAAAAGAAATACACCCCATTCCCAAGGGCACATGAAGAGAATCCACCCTGACTAAGGGGCACACACAGCAAAAGCTACACCCCGGCTTCAGGGCATTTGAAGAAGAATCCGCCCCGACCTGGGGACATAAGAGGAAATAGAGTTGCACCCCGGCTTAGGGGCATTTGAAGAAGAAATACACCCCGATATGGGGGCACCTGAAGCAAAAGACATACCCCGCCATGGGGGCATATGAAGAAAAGAATTCACCCAGGCCTGGGGACACACAAAAAGAGAAATTCACCTTGGCTTAGGGGTATATGAAGAAGGAACATACCCCGGCCTGGGGGCATATGAAACAAAAGCACACCCCATACTAGGGGCATATGGAGAGGAATGCACCTCGCCCTGAGGGACGCAAAAAGTATAAGAACACACCCTGGCTTAGGGACATTTGAAGAAGAAACATACCCCGCCAGGGGGCATAGAAGTCATGAAGAATACGCCCCGACTTAAGGGTATTTGAAGAAGTCACATCCCGCCTCAGGAGCATGAGAAGCAGCAAGGATACACCTCGGCCTAGGGGTATTTGAAGAAGAAATATACCCCGCCTGGGGACATAGAAGCCGTAAAGAACACGCCTCGGCTCAGGGGCATTTGAAGAAGCTACATCCTTCCTTGGGAGTATAAGAAGAAAAGAGTCCACCCCATCTTAGGGGTATTTGAAGAAGAAACGCACCCCGCTATGGGGGCATAGAAGCCATAAAGAATACGCCCCGTCTTAGGGATATTTGAAGAAGAAGGATACCCCGCCTCGGGGGACATTGCAAGCAGCGATACACCCTATTAGGGCGCACAGGAAGCAAACCACACCCCACTCCTGGGGACACATAAAGAGAGTACACCCCGCCATGGGGGCACATGAAGAGAATGCACCCCGACTCGGGGGTACATGAAGCAACAAAGAATACACCTCACCTTAGGGGAGTCTGAAGAAAAAGCATACACCCCACTTCGGGGGCACAAGAAGCAAACATTCCCCAACGTGTCGGGGCAGAAGAAGAAGAATTCACCCCTCGGGGGCATATAAAAAAAGAAAGAAAAGCAAAGATATACCCGGTGCCCGGCGCACATGAAGAGAAAGGCACCTCCCTTTGGGGGCACAACAAGCAACAAAGATACACCCCGACTGAGGGGCACAGGAACAGAAATACACCCCTGCGCCAGGGGCATATGAGACAAAACTATACCCTGATTTAGGGGCATTTGAAGCAAAGACTTCACCCCGCCTCAAGGGGGGGCATAAGAAGTGAAAGATATACCCCACCCCGAGGGCACAAGAAGAAAACACACCCCACCTTGGGGGCATAAGAAGCCAAGAGATATGCCCCGCCACGGGGCAATAGAGGCAAAATGCATTCCCCCCGGGGGGCACATGAAGCAACATACCCCTCGCCTCGGCAGCATATGAGGCCAAGAGGCTACATCCCAGCTCGGGAGCATAAGAAACAAAAGATATACCTCACGTCGGGGGCATATGAAGTCAGGAATCACACCCCCGTCTTAGGGGTATTTGAAGAAGAAGCATACCTCGCCTCGAGGGCCTAGAAGCTATAAAGAGCGCGCCCCGACTCAGGGGCATATGAAGAGAAGTCCACCCCAGCCTAGGGGTATTTGAAGAAGAAACATATCCCGCCAGGGGGCATAGAAGCCATAAAGAACACGCCCCGACTTAGGGGTATTTGAAGAAGATACATCCCGCCTCGGGAGCATAAGAAAGATAAGAATACATCGCGTCTTAGGGATATTTGAAGAAGAAATATACTCCACCAGGGGGCATAGAAGCCATAAAGAATGTGCACCGGCTCAGGGGCATTTGAAGAAGAAACATACCCCGCCTGGGGGACGCAGAAGGAAAGAGATATAGTACACCTCCACCCGGGGGCACCGAAGTAAAGAGGCATACATCCTGACTTGGGAGCACATGAAGAAAGAATATACCCCGACCAAGGGGCGTCAGAAGAAGAAACATACGTCCCGATCCAGGGACATGAGAAGCAAGAGAATACGCCCTGCGAAAAGGGTATGAGAAACATGAAGAATGTACCCCAGCCTAGGGGCACAGAAAGAGACACACTCCACCCTTGGCGCATAAGAAGCAGAAGCACCTACCCCAGCCTGGGGGCACAAAAATACACTCCGCCCTTGGCGCATAAGAAGCAGAAGCACCTACTGTAGATTTGATTTAAAATCCACACTTAAACAAAACGTGATAAGAATAATAAGCATGAGCACGAGGTGCTAAGGGGAGTGTGTGTGTGATCGCTAGAGACACGAGGGTCTCAAAGAGGAGATTGATGTGGGGAGATGATCGCAAAATACCTCTTGAAACGCGGGGGATGTGAGTACTCCTTTTCTCTTCAAGATCGGCCGGCCGACGAAGAGAGTTCTTCACTTTTATTACCCTTACAAAATAAAGACAACAACAACAAGAAGATATGGATTAGGAACAATGGTGTAGCATCAAATTCAATAAAAATATATGTGAGCATGAAAGCATGTAAAAGAACACACCTTAAGGGGGTTGCCCTTAAACCCCTATGCAAAAGAGGGTGTATGAGATGAATGATGAATGCATGAACAATATGAATTAAAATTAAAGGGAAAGAGTGCATGAGATGCACTTATGGGAGATCTCAATGATGGTTGAGAGGAAAAATTAATAGGAGATGGTTATGCATGCATACGTGAACTGATGATGACAATGAAAATAAAAATAATAATAAAAGATAAAAAAGGAGCCTGTGCTTTGGCTTGAATATTCAAGGGGAGAAGCTCTGCAGGATGAAGCTTTGCATATGAAGTCCTCCTTCGGCCAGAAGCCAGCACCTGCAAGCACAAAACAAGAAAAGAAAGAAAAAACAAACAGAGAAGAAGGGGAAGGGAAACACGTGGGAGGAAGAAGAGAGATGGGCGTCCAAAACAAAAGAAGAAAAGGGAGGAAGAATACAGAAGAAGAAAAAAGAAAAAGAAAAACCACAGAAGAAGAAGAAGAAGACAGAAGAAGAAAGAAGAAGCAAAATCAAAGGAAAAAGAACGACAGGGGGGCAAAGAAGAAGACAGAAGAAGAACAACGGAGGGAGGAACAGAAGAGAACAACGGAGGGAGGAGTATCCAACCGATCAACAGAGACGAAAGCCTCTATTAATAAGATCGAATAAGGGATAAGAAGGAAAGAGTCCAAAGGAGGAAGAGATAAGAACGGCAAGAGCCCAAATAGGGGAGGATTAAGCTGGGCAAGAGCCCAAACGAAGCAGGGACTCTCTGGGGGAAAGGCTGCGTTTGTTCGGAACACAAAAATGAAACACGACCTTGACAAAGGCGTCAATTCAAGAATTGACGACCTGCCAAAGGGCGTCTTTTAAAAACACGACTTAGATTAGGGCGTTAATTCAAAAATCAAATTTTAGAATTTATTTGAAAATTGTGAAACACGTCTGAGTCAAAGGCGTTAATTAAAACGCCTTAACCAAGGACGTTAATTCAAAATATTCAAAATAGGGCCATTTTTCATTTCTCAATATTATTTTCTCATTTTTTTAGGTGGAGGTGCATCTCGTCGCCTTGATTCCAACGACTATTTTTGTGAATTTTTCTGACATCCGGAAGGCCACCAAATCACCTCTGGAAGGGGTTAGAAAATAATATTAAAATATTCAATTTGAAAGTTACGCCCTTACGTACGTCGTGAATTTTATTTTCTATTTTTTTTATTCTTTTCGAATTCAAAATAACGCCCATGGTTAAGTCGTTAATTCCCAAAAAATTCTGAAAAATTCTCAGAAAAATCCAGAAAAATGGAAATTTGAAAGAATGGACGCCCTCCACTATAGTCGTTAATTTTTTAAGAAACGCCCATGTATAAGTCGTTATTTAAAAGACGCCCCACGTCAAGTCGTTATTTCTGAAAAAATAGGAAAAAATGCCCAGAAAATCCAGAAAAATCCAGAAAAATCCAGAAAAATAGGGAAAATAGGAAAAGAGATAAAAAGGGAGAAATCCAAGAAAAGTGGGGAAAACCACTCAAACAAAGCTAATTTGAGGGTCAAATTGGGGCGTTACAAGGTAATATGAGGTGTACTCACAGTAACGTCAATTTTGGCGTGTCTACAGCTGCCCCGCCTTGGCGTCTGCTTTGCAAGGGAGCAGAGCAAACTGAAAAGTAGATGCCAAGGTGTGATGAGACACGCAATCGACATCACTTGATGAGAATTGAAATCAGAAGCACGAGAGGAAGCAATCTCGGGAAATTCAATGAAACCAACGATGTTTGGATAAAAGGGGGAGATGTGCACGCGGTGCACGAAGGAGAATGATCAACTTCCAGCGCGGTGGAAGTACCCCAGGTCACAAACCTGTAGATTTCACCATTGGGGAGCGGTTACCAGCCATGTGGACGTGCTGCAGCCAAGGTGGATCAAAGGGAAAAGGATTAAAATAAGATGATAGAAATCCAAACAAGGAGCTTCCGAAAAATGACCCAAAACAGCGACAAAACGCACTGAAGACACAATTCGGCATGGAATATCTTATATTTGGAAAGATTAAGATCAATTCAACCCTCAAAAGAAGCTTATCAGAATGATTTTTCAGCAATTGATTCAAAGTCCTACATGAATGCATGCTGGGCTAAAGGGAAAATAACAAATGAAAATATAATATAATCAAGGATAATATTGTTAAACTGCCAGACTGGGTCAAGAAACCAATTCTGCGAGCTGATACTAAGCCGAAGCCCGTTTATCCACGCACCAACTCGCAAAAAGGGAACCATCGTCCCCAGTCTTGGACGGCTCAACGGCCTATCCGTGTGACTAAGACTCCTCTGGAATCATCATTGTTTTTGATGAAGGGGAACTCAAATTCCAGATTTACCAAAGCCACAAGGTCCTTGATATAATCTAATAGCGTATGTAACATATAGTAAAATGCATACAGGGAGATGGTGATATCAATAAGCATGGGAACTGAGAAATGAGCTGCAAGCACCGTGGGACTTTGATGATGATGCCCAGTCGGCGGGACCAAGAGCTTCTTATCCTGCGCTCAAAAATTCATTAGCCAAGATATAAAAGATAACAAGCAATGAATAAGGCCTTTAAGCATAGCAAACATGGCCATTAATAACACATAGTAAGGTAAAGCATGGATAACATAAGTTAAATTATAGCATTGCAAAGCATCATTGTTTGTTGTTTTATCATGAGGATGCCAATCTTGGCTAATCAAGATTTGGAGTTGAATGATCAAGATCTGATAATGCCCATCGGCAGAATTGATCAAGAGAAATTAGTAGGAGTTGATTGAAAGATCTGGAGATGAATAATCATGAGATATGATAATCAGAATGATATAGGGAGATGATGCCCCTGGGTGGCATGTCATGAGAATATTGGGAAGAATCAATGGATTGATAGCAATAAGTGGAGATAGGACTCATCCCGTACTTGATCCTTGCAAAGCTGTTCCTGTAAAACACCATCAGAAAATACAATGCAAATTTTTGGATTTTGGAAATATGCAAATTTTTATGAGTTTTGGAATATGCAAATTTTTATGGGTTTTGAAAATATTTGAATTTTTATGAATTTTGAAAATATTCAATTTTTGTTTGATTTTGCTCAGGAAATATTCAATTTTTTTGTGGATTTTGGCTTAGACATTGTTAATGCAGCATCAAAGGGTTATTTTTGAACCACTGGCTAGGGGTCCTAGTTCCTTCCCTTTTCACTAAAATTACCCAAAGCTGGACGTGCATTGAAAGTGGCATCCTATAACCGACCGTCTTTGATTAACGGTGCCCCTACCAAGGCCATACCCGAGAAACATTCGGTCTTGGAGGGAGAAGAGAAGAATAATTGGAGATAAACTTTGTGCAGGATGGGAGATATCGGGACTTGAATTCCTTCCAAGGTATTTCCTCAAAGAGGTAGTCTGTTGCGCCGGGGCTTTGTGCCTTTGATTTTTAGACCCTTGACATGCATACGACCAGGGTTTTCCCTGCGGGGACTTTGCCACTCTTGACATGCCGTAATTCATAATTTTGCATTTATCAAAATTCTGACTTGATTTTCATAATAGCCCTTTTGGCGAGATGTATATCATGAAATTCATATGAAAACTCATATTGATTTTGGGTCAAGACTGCCCCTATTTGAGACTCCTCTCGTATTGGGGATTACCGAGATTGGTCATCTCATCCGTCAACCTCTTGCCCCTGCATTCGGCCGAGTGAAGAAGAGAAAAGACTTTCAGATATACTCATGGCATGGCCAAAGTAGCAACGGTGTTTATCAAGGAGCCGGCTAAGGACGCCGTGAAGTGTGTGCGGTGCCCAGCTAAGGGTTGCTCTTAACAAGCGGGGAGAGAATATTGAATTCCCAGCGCGGGTTTTTATTAACCAGAGGTGCTGCAAAGCAAGCCTAAAGACTCTTTTTAAATGATTTAATTTAACAAAAGCCTAAGATAAAGGTCTAAAACACCACTCTTAATCTTGTTAGAAGCACTTCATTTTGAAAATCATGCGTGAAGCAATGAGGAATGATATCATAAAAATGCTTACTTACGCCAATATGTTACCTTGCAACCTTCGTTGAAGCAGCTGCCGCGAGAGGTCGATCATCGTGGGATAGTCCTCTTAGCAGTCAAAAGGATTGGAAGCAAAGGATTTGAAGTGGCTTAACAAGAATGAGTGGTGCCAAGACCAGACTCAGACGAATAAGGAGAAAAGGAAGAGAGGCGAGGGCTAGAACTCCCTCACTAAGGCGCAGGAGACCCTGATTACATGGAACAGTCTACAGAAGAAGCGGAAAATTAGGAGGTGGAGTGAGGACTAAAGCCTCGAAAGCAATGGGAGAAAGGGCAGATGCCCAAGGCAGTGGATGTGGAAGAAGTTGGGTCAGACCCAGGATCAGGAGGAATTAGAAGAAGAAATTGATAGATGGAAAGAGGCGGATCTGGAGGGTCCGGAGGCGAAGGAGCATCGTGAGAGGAGAAATCATCCGGAGGCTCCGGAGGGATAAAATATCGAGGGACGCGGTGCCCTGGGGAGAAATATGGAAAAAGATGATGGGTAAGGAAGAAGAAGATGAAGGATGTGATGTCCCGGAGGAACAGAAGGACGAATCGGAGGAAAGATGGAGGGTCCGGTGGAATGAAATCAGGAGGGTCACGATGCCCTGGAAGATGATAGAGAGAATAAGACGGAGAATTCGGAGGTTCCGGAGGAAGGATATAGAAAGGGGCGCGATACCCAAGAGAGAGGAATGAAGGAGGATCAGGAGGAAAATCCGGAGGTTCCGGAGGTAGCAAGTGAGCAGGGGCGCGATGCCCAAGAAGGTCCGGAGGTTCCAGAGAAATGAGGTGGAAAGGGGCGTGATGCTCGAGGGGAAGGTCCGGAGGTTCCGGAGTTAGCAAATGGAGAGGGGCACGATGCCCAAAGGACAAAGAGAGGGGTGAAAGATCCGGAGGTTCCGGAGGAAGCAAATAGAAAGGGGCGCGATGCCCTGAAAGGACAAGAGAAGGATCCGGAGGTTCCGGAGGAATAGAATCAGAAAGGGCGAGATGCCCAAAGAGGAGGGATAAAATTCCTGGAGGTTCCAGGGAGATAGCAGGAAAAGGGACGTAATGTCCCAGGGAGAGTGGACAAAAAGATGAAGATGAACAGGATGAGAAATGCGGAATATCCGGAGGTACCGGAAGGCGGGGAAGATACGGGTTTGGAAACCCGGGAAGCAGGAGGTGTAAACGTATGCAAAATGATGGATGTAATGAATGCAAAGAATGGAATGAATGAATGAATGAAAAATGCATGAAATTCGAAGAAGATGAAGAATGTGAAGGGTGAGAAGGTGAGATCCTCCTCTTTTCCCTTGGAGTGGCCCATGAAGAAAAGGTGATTGAAATGGATATGGATGAAGTTGAATGAACAAGAGTGGAAGAAATAGGGGACGACCCCTTAAGACAATTGCCCCTCCACGGCAGTGAACATGTACGACCAATTGGCCCAATAAAGGAAGCTTCAATAAATGACAACCCCCTTGGAAAGCGAAGATCAATAAGGTGAGGGAGTCGTAGAGTTGGAACATGAAGCATCGCCATGCCCATTGATGGTGATGAATATGGAATGTTGAATAAAATGGGCATTCGCCCCTTGTAAATGAATTCGGAATTCGAAGGTTTGAACAAAGGGTGCCCTGCCCGGCCTTCAAACGGCGTCAACGCTTGGCATCTATTGAGCAACGGCGATGACTTGGCTTCTTCGACCATGCTTGGCACAATAACCCGGATTGGCATCCGGTAAATGAATTCTTGCATCTTGAATGGCACAGTCGTGGCCAAAGTCTTCTTGCCCGGCTCTTGCTTATCCTTGGCGCAAGTAGCTGCAGAAGCACGCCCCTTCTGAGTAACAAAGGGAGGTGAGGCGGAGGCGGAAGGCTCCGTGGATGGTGGAGTTATAATGGAAGGTGTTGGCAAATGGGTGAATGGGGGCGGAGGTTCAAACACGTCGAGCTTCTCCCCTTGCTCGGAAGCAGTCGGGACGGGCTCGGATGCAAAAAGTGGTGGATCCTGCTCAGGACTAACCATGGGTAAAGGCGTAAGGCTATATGGTGGAGGAATAGGGGTCATAGGCATAGTGGAGGGTTGAAGTGATGGTAATGGTAGGCTAATTGGGGAAGTGGAGGCCGAGGTGGAGGCTAAAGGCATAATGGGGGAAGGTGTAATTGGTGGAGGTGTAACAATTGGCGGAGGTTTAACAATTAGTGGAGGCTTATTGCGGAGAAAGCGCCGAGTGGGGCGAGCGGTATTAGGAATGGGGTGAGACTCAAAATGCGACGGCGTGGGTGATTGAAGTATCGACCCATCGTCGTAGCACCAGGAGGTCTCAGGAATAAGGGTTGGATTAGGGATGATGGCTTCGTCCTGAGCAGGGGGTTCATCAAATGAAAGCGGGGGAAGTGGGAAACGAAGGAAACTCGGAAGGGGTGCCTGCATAGCTTCATCATCATATACCGGCTCGGATTCTTCAATTGCCGGTTCTTGCTCGCTTGGAATATCAACGCCGTAGTCGTCCATCCTATCCTTCCATTCTCTCTCCATTCTTGTAATGTCATCCAAAGCCGCATAGAGAGGATTAACCGGAGTAGGAGGAGCGGGCCGTGAACTTGTAACCCTCTTTAATTGTTCCTCCATGGAAGCAATCTTATCAAAAATATTTTGCTGGAGGGGAGTAACATGAACAACAGAGGGTTGGCAGGGCATTGAAGGAGGGGCCGTATAAAGAGGCCGTGGAGGGGAATTAATGGGATAACCCGTAGAAGAACCTGGATGGGCCGGATTGCAAGGAATAAATGGGCCTTGGGGCCGTGTTGGAGGAGGAATAGAAGGAGGCGGGTGTCGGACCACCCGAGGAGGAGTGTGAATAGGAGGAGATGGGTAATGGGCTACCCGATTAGAGGAAGAAGGTGGTAGGTGATGGGCCACCCGTATAGGAATAGCAGGAGGAGGAGATGAAGGAGATGCACCCTCAACGGCAGCCTTAAGGGCTTGGATCTGTTGAGGGGTGAGATGATCTAATACATGCAAGATTTGAGAGACCCTCTCATCATTGGGAGGAGACGGTCCCGGAGGAATAGTGGTTCGCATTTGAGGAGGGGGACCATAAGAATGGACACTGCCCATGGGTCGGGCATGACCATGAGAATAAGGACGTGGTCCCTTGAAAGAATGGTGAGAATGCTGATTAACATGTTGAAATTGAGGATATGAAGTGCTAGGTTGTGCATCCTCATGAATTGAATTGAACATGTTTCTATCATGGTAAGCCATTATATAATCAAAATTCTCAATAATTATGCAAATAAGCACACAAGTTGGAATGATTACCGTGATTTTGATTTGTTTGAACCTTGGTGAATTAATGATTTTATCAAAGTTTTGAATGATTCACACAAGGGGGGGAAACCTAGTTTCAATATGGTTTGAACTCCAATGCCAACTAGGGACCCTCTCTCACCACGTATATGGCCAACTAACTCGGGAACTTCAAGGTACAACCTGCCCGGCGTCCGTGAGGGAATCCACGGGTGCGGGGACTTACGGAGGCTTGGAAAAGGGATTTCCAGTCCAAAGAGACGGAATGCTCAATGGAGGGTCGTCCCGATTCCAAGAGGGTGTGTGGATCCTAATGAAGAGGAGGGGGGCTCCCAAACCAATGCAAAGAATGCAACAGGGTAAGTAGGCCAACCACAATAATCAATCAATCAACAAAGACAAGCATGAAGTAGCATGAAAAACCACAGCGGGGAAGGGTTCTGGAAACCCACAGTAAAAACACGCCCTGGCCGGGGGCGCTACTAACAAGAGACACGACAGTGTGACTGTCGTGAATCACGTGAGGGGCCCAGGGGCAGAGTAAAACGCGCCTTAGGGTGAGGCGCTATCAATAAAAGGACGCCCTGTCCAGCGGGCGTCAAATCAAAAAGACACGCCCTGATGTGGGGCGCTAATCAAGTAAAAGACGCCCTGGAGCAGGGCGTGAATTCACAGGCAGCAATATAAAGCAGGAAAACCCTCAAACATGCTAGAAAACGCCCTGTCAGAGGGCGTGAAATATGAATAAGACGCCCTGGGTTAGGGCGTTAAATCAAAAAAATGCCTCTGCCAGGGGCGTGACTTCACTTTCTCCAGAAAAACTTCACGGCCAGCAGTAATAACACTCAATCACAACATCATGGCAATCACTAGAATAAGCATGCTCATCAAGAATTTTAAATAGGTGGAGATTCTAAGGAAGAGACAACAAAATGGCAAATCACTTAGGGAAGGGTAAAAAACAATGGAGGGTGCCCGAGGGGCACAAAAGGGAGACGCACCGAGGGTGCAATAAGGGAGACGGCACACGCGGGTGCCTAAGGGGAAAGGGGTAATAAAGGAAGAACACAAAGTGTCCCACCGTGATCGCCAATTTGTAGATTTGATTTAAAATCCACACTTAAACAAAACGTGATAAGAATAATAAGCATGAGCACGAGGTGCTAAGGGGAGTGTGTGTGTGATCGCCAGAGACACGAGGGTCTCAAAGAGGAGATTGATGTGGGGAGATGATCGCAAAATACCTCTTGAAACGCGGGGGATGTGAGTACTCCTTTTCTCTTCAAGATCGGCCGGCCGACGAAGAGAGTTCTTCACTTTTATTACCCTTGCAAAACAAAGACAACAACAACAAGAAGATATGGATTAGGAACAATGGTGTAGCATCAAATTCAATAAAAATATATGTGAGCATGAAAGCATGTAAAAGAACACACCTTAAGGGGGTTGCCCTTAAACCCCTATGCAAAAGAGGGTGTGGGAGATGAATGATGAATGCATGAACAATATGAATTAAAATTAAAGGGAAAGAGTGCATGAGATGCACTTATGGGAGATCTCAATGATGGTTGAGAGGAAAAATTAATAGGAGATGGTTATGCATGCATACGTGAACTGATGATGACAATGAAAATAAAAAAAATAATAAAAGATAAAAAAGGAGCCTGTGCTTTGGCTTGAATATTCAAGGGGAGAAGCTCTGCAGGATGAAACTTTGCATATGAAGTCCTCCTTCGGCCAGAAGCCAGCACCTGCAAGCACAAAACAAGAAAAGAAAGAAAAAAACAAACAGAGAAGAAGGGGAAACACGTGGGAGGAAGAAGAGAGATGGGCGTCCAAAACAAAAGAAGAAAAGGGAGGAAGAATACAGAAGAAGAAAAAAGAAAAAGAAAAACCACAGAAGAAGAAGAAGAAGACAGAAGAAGAAAGAAGAAGCAAAATCAAAGGAAAAAGAACGACAGGGGGGCAAAGAAGAAGACAGAAGAAGAACAACGGAGGGAGGAACAGAAGAGAACAACGGAGGTAGGAGTATCCAACCGATCAACAGAGACAAAAGCCTCTATTAATAAGATCGAATAAGGGATAAGAAGGAAAGAGTCCAAAGGAGGAAGAGATAAGAACGGGCAAGAGCCCAAATAGGGGAGGATTAAGCTGGGCAAGAGCCCAAACGAAGCAGGGACTCTCTGGGGGAAAGGCTGCGTTTGTTCGGAACACAAAAATGAAACACGACCTTGACAAAGGCGTCAATTCAAGAATTGACGACCTGTGAATGGGCGTCTTTTAAAAACACGACTTAGATTAGGGCGTTAATTCAAAAATCAAATTTTAGAATTTATTTGAAAATTGTGAAACACGTCTGAGTCAAAGGCGTTAATTAAAACGCGCCTTAACCAAGGACGTTAATTCAAAATATTCAAAATAGGGCCATTTTTCATTTCTCAATATTATTTTCTTATTTTTTTTGGTGGAGGTGCATCTCGTCGCCCTGATTCTAACGACTATTTTTGCGAATTTTTCTGACATCCGGAAGGCCACCAAATCGCCTCTAGAAGGGGTTGAAAAATAATATTAAAATATTCAATTTGAAAGTCACGCCCTTACGTATCGTGAATTTTATTTTCTATTTTTTTTATTCTTTTCGAATTCAAAATAATGCCCATGGTTAAGTCGGTAATTCCTAAAAAATTCCGAAAAATTCTCAGAAAAATCCAGAAAAATAGAAATTTGAAAGAATGGACGCCCTCCACTATAGTCGTTAATTTTTTAAGAAACGCCCATGTATAAGTCGTTATTTAAAAGATGCCCCACGTCAAGTCGTTATTTCTGAAAAATAGAGAAAAATACCCAAAAAATCCAGAAAAATCTAGAAAAATCCAGAAAAATAGGGGAAAATAGGAAAAGAGAGAAAAAAGGGAGAAATCCAAGAAAAGTGAGAAAAAACACTCAAATATAGCTAATTTGAGGGTCAAATTAGGGCATTACAAGGCAATATGAGATATACTTACAGTAACGTCAATTTTGGCGTGTCTACACCTACCCCAGCCTGGGGGCACAAAAATACATTCTGCCCTTGGCGCATAAGAAGCAGAAGCATCTACCCCGACCCGGGGCACAGAAACAAAGAGACATACATCCCGATCTGGGAGCATAAGAAGAAAGATATACTCCGCCCAAGCGGCATTTGAAGAAACAACATACCCTGCTTCGGGGGCACAGAAGCCGTAAAGAGATACACCCCCGCCTCAGGGGGGCGTAAGGAGCAAAAGATTCACCCTGGCCTCAGGGGGGGCATAAGAAGCAAAAGGTACACCCCCGTCCCGGGGGCATTTGAAGAGAGCTACGCCTCGTACCCGGGGCATATGAAGAAGAAACATACCCCGCCTGGGGGCATAGAAGCCGTGAAGAGTATACCCCGGCTTGGGGGCATTTGAAGAGAGCTACACCCCGTACCAGGGGCATATGAAGAAGAAACATACCCCGCCTGGGGGCATAGAAGCCGTGAAGAGTATACCCCACCATGGGGGCATTTGAAGAGAGCCACATCCCGCCTCGGGGGCATTAAAAAAAAACACACCCTGGTCTGGGGACATAGAAGCCAAAAAAATACACCCTGCCTGGGGGCACAGAAGCGAAGAGGCAAAACACACCCCCTCAGGGGGGATGCATACCAAATGAAGCTACACCCCAACCTGGGGGCACATTAAGAGAAATACACTCCAGCATGGAAGCATCAATGAGAAAAGAAGAGCAGAATAAAGAAAAAGATAGGCATGAGGCAGACGTAGTCCTCGAGCCCGTGTCATCACACAAAAGAAGAAAAGAAAAAAAAGAGACATGAGGCAAACATGGTCTTTGCACCTGCCTCTCTACAAAGGAAGAAGAGAAGAAGAGAAAGAAGAGTCACTAGGCACACGTGGTCTTTGCACCCGCCTCTCCACGCAAAGGAAGAAAAGAAGAAAAGGGAGAAAAGACACATGAGGCCGACGTGGTCTCCGAACCCGCCGCTCCACAAACCCTTCTCCTCGGCTCTCGTATCCTACTACCCGACGCCCTTTGGCTCAGTTATTCCGGCCAAGGCCCACTATCAGGATTAATCCACCCTTCCCACCGCGCTCTTCTATATCTTTTTGGCTTTATAGCCTACTTCTAACATCTCTCGGCTTGTCAGCCTACTCCCAATATCCCTTGGCTTTTTAGCCTACTTTTCAGTATCCTTCGACTCTTACGGCCCGCTTTCCCAACTTTGGCTCTTGAAGCCTACTTCCCTTTGGCTCTTATAGCCTGCTGCCCAATTTTGGCTCTTGTAGCATGCTCCCCCGATTTGGCTTTCGTAGCTTGCTTTCAACAATTTCGGCTCTTGCAGCCCGCTTCCCAATATCTTTGGCTCTCGCAGCCTGCTTCCCAGAATTCGGCCTTTACGGCCTGCTTCCCAGAATTCGGCCTTCACGGCCCGCTTCCCATAATTTCGGCTCCTGCAGCCCGCTTCCCAATTTCGGCTCTTGTAGCCTACTCCCCCGATTTGGTTTCCGTAGCCTACTTTTCACAATTTTAGCCTTCACGGCCCGCTTCCCATAATTTTGGCTCCTGCAGCCCGCTTCCCAATTTTGGCTCTTGTAACCTGCTTCCCCGATTTGGCTTCCGTAGCCTGCTTCCTATAATTTCGGCTCTTGTAGCCCGCTTCCCAATATCTTTGGCTCTTGCAGCCTTCTTCCCAGAATTCGGCCTTTACGGCCTGCTTCCCAGAATTCGGCCTTCACGGCCCGCTTCCCAATTTTGGCTCTTGCGGCCCGCTTCCCAATATCTTCGGCCTTTACGGCATGCTTCCCAGAATTTGGCTCTTGCGGCCCGCTTACCCAACTCTAGCTCTTGTATCCTGCTTCCCAATCTCGGCCTTCCACGGCCCGCTTCCTATAATTTCGGCTCTCGTAGCCCGCTTCCCAATATC
Organism: Amorphophallus konjac; assembly: GCA_022559845.1. Taxonomy (NCBI): domain Eukaryota; kingdom Viridiplantae; phylum Streptophyta; class Magnoliopsida; order Alismatales; family Araceae; genus Amorphophallus; species Amorphophallus konjac. The sequence continues at coordinate 258,891,324 of CM040128.1, forward strand.
TTCGGCTCTTGCAGCCCGCTTTCCCAACTCTTCCACTTGTAGCCTGCTTCTCAATCTCGGCTTTCATAGCCTGCTTCCCAACGTTGGCCCTTTGATGCGGGACGGGACCACGGACACGACAAGCTCGCGATCGTCCCTTAACGAGGGAAGCGTCGGATGTGCGCGGTTGAGAAACCGGCAATGAGCTAGGGTGGTCGGCTCTCTTTTGCGCCCGGATCGGGTCACGGGACGGCTTCGCTCTCTCTCGCAGCAGTGATATTATAAATTGAAGGCGAGCTAGGTATCCCTACACATGCTCTCTAGCAGCGGCATATAAAGCATATAAAGAATTAAGCTAATGCCAAGTGTAAGGGTGAAGGCGATACCTCCACGCTCTCGGCGTGGCGAAGACGGCACCCGGCCAAAGCTCGTACTCCCGGGAACTTAGTACATTATGTTTACAGCAGTACAAATAAGTCCACTCCACGCAGGGAGGTAAAGGGCGACACAAGTGGGCCCGGGAGGACCAAGTTCGGGTTGACGGGCGGTTTCGGGCAATGCTTCGGCTTCACGCGTACTCGTGCTAGTGGGGGCCCACGTGTTGACCGGAGGGGTCGTGTGGGGCCTGATGACTCCTCTATTGTGGAGACACTTGGGAAGCGTTCCCCTGGGATGGCGAGCTGCTGGAACGACCGTCGGACGCCGGGCGGCCCTCGGACGACGCTCGCCGGGAACTCAGCCACGAATCTGAAAATTCTGTTTGTAGGCGCGCGACTCGGAGAAACCTGCTGCTGCGATCAGCCCCGTCGTCGGAATGCGATGAGGTTAGCGCCGTTGGAAAGCTGACTCAGAGTACTTCGACATAGGGGTCTTCAAAAAAAATAATCAGATCTGTATTTCTGATCATGTATTTTACAAGCTTGCTGAAATCTGGCCAGAACTGCAGGGGCAGGTTCTGACTTCTCTGAAGATCGACGTTGACCGTGAAGAAGACCTCCGAATCTTGAAATACTTTCTTCAGAAAAGTTCAAGGTCTCTTAGAGAGGAATCCGGGACTATTTTTTTCTTTCTGATTAGAGACGAAATGGATTTTCTGGGATTTCTTTACTAGACCTGGGTCGGATCTGGGAAACTGTGGGCAGACTGTTCTTGGGAACTTGGACGAAATTTGAAAAATACCTAGAGACCTTATCAAAAATTAAGAAAATTCCTGGTCGTAGAGGGATGTGGAAAGAGCTCCCAATAAATTTAGGCGACCCAAAAAAAATCAAAAGGTGGTTCGAATGGGGTAAACTCAGAGCTGATGAACAGTAAACAGAACCAGGACAGATCTGGAACTTGGACTTGGACAAAAATCAAAAAATAGCTAAAGGATGAATTTTGACGTGATGTTTTTTGTGGGGGTAAGAGGTCTAGAGGGGAACCAACTCTGAAATTTTGAGCTTCATAAGACGAAGGGAGTGATAGCAGGAATTCGGAGAAGAAGGGTCTATCCTGGGTGGACAGAACACCGAAACCGTTGGCGACGACGCGTCGGCAGCGAGACGATGGCGGCGGCGATCACCGGAGTTGCTTCAGATGCTGGAGGGGATCATGGGGGTAGGGATTACACTCTAGAAAGGGGGCTGGAGGTGGAGGAACCAGGTAGAGAGAGGGGAGGGGCGCAAATCTCACTTGGGGACAAATGCCAATTTTCTCTTCATTAATTCATTCAATATGAAAAATACAACCTTATATAGGATGCCAACCAAACTCAATCTCAACCCTTGGATCTAGGGGTTAGGATTGAAGGGCTGGGATACAATGTGAATCACACTTTTAATACATTAGTTTAATCTAATTTGACCATGCTTATTCAACCTTGGACTAGATTCATTCAAACACCACCTAATACACACCAACCATGCCTAATAAGGCCAAAAGAGGGGGCGCCCCCTTCATGGGCCTCTCTTGGGCCTAGGCTGGTCCAAGGCCAGCCAACCCAATCCACACCCATGCTTGGTCCATGGGTTCTCCCATCTAGATAGCCCATGAGAGGGAGTGGCCCAATTGGGCCTTAAATGGCTCTTATGTTCCATAAGGGTGGCATAAGGTCCAATATGATAATCACTCCTAATGGACTCTACTAAGGTAACCTAGTAATGGACTTGACATAACAAATGGCCCATTGGCTTGATATAAGCCTTACAAGGAGCCCAAAAGAAAGAAATTACACAATTACAATCTTATACAAGCCATAACACACAAATACACTTCACCCATGTATGGAAATCGCCTTTGATGCCCCATCAATTCTCCCCGGGTGGGAGGAACTCGACCCCGTCGAGTAGGGGTATGGCTGCTCCGGTCCTCCGGCGGATGCGTCACCGTGCTAAGTAGCGCGGATATGCTCCACTCCAAGTGATCGGCACCTGCTCATTCCATATATACTCGATATGCGCACTGCTATGGCTAAAGGTGGTCACTCCGAAGGGGCACTCTCAAAGGAAGGAAACAGCTCAAAGACTCACTAGGATCACCGCTGAGTCTCTATAAGTGACTGATCCGGATATAGAAGTAAAACCAATCCCATACTCATCAAGTGAGTCGACTCGCTTCACACTCATAAGAGAACGACACGAGCTTGCACAACACACATGCAGACTCACCATGCACAGACACACGAATGCAAACCATGCAAACAATCGACTCAAAATCACCACACAAACAAACCACACAAAGAAAGCACACTGACTCATGCACGACTCTAGACTAAGGTGGTAGCATCAAACCCACTAGGTGGCGACATCCTGGGCGGCCGAAGGGTCGCCCAGCTCTTCCCCCATGGCATAGTATTCATCGGCCAGTGCCTCGTCGGCCTCGTAATCGACATGCTCAAGCTCGGGAGGCGCGGATCCTCCAACACCTAAGGCTAGGGTGGTGCGAGCGGGACACTCACTAGCAATGTGGCCGTACCCGTGACAGTGGAAACATTGTATTCGCGATCGACTACTCTCCCCGATAAGAGGGGCCTTACCCTTATCATCCCGCCGGGTAGGGGGTGTAGGCAACAATGGGGGGGGTGTAGGTGCCTTGGACAAGAGTGGAGGGGGTGCCGGTGCCAGAGGACGGGCTATAGGAGCTGGGGGACGGGCAAAGGGTGCCGGTGGTTGGGATGGAAATAGATCCCGGGGTGGAGGAGGGCGAGGCCGTGGAGCGAAGTGCTCCTGACGGGTGGGCTCCTGAGGTCGAGCCATGGGAGGCCGCTGATGTGGGCCTATAGAGTGACGGGGCTCGGTACTACGGAGAGGGGTGGGGCCCAACCGATGGCTAGACTCGAACTCTCCCTCAAATTGCTCCATCTCGAGAGCAACCTGATATGCCTCTTCCAACGTCTTGGCATTGCGGCGGAAAAGCTCATACTGGTAGTGTGGCCGCAAACCACGTCGAAAGCGGGACACGGGCATGGTACTCTCCTCCGTGACACCACATCGTAGAAAGTACTCATCAAACTCCGCGATGTATTCGGAGACGGACCGGTCTCCCTGGCTAAGACTTTGCCATCTATCGATGAGTCGCTGGCGGTATGTGGGAGGAAGGTACTTTTGCCGAAGTTTATTCTTCATCTCGGCCCATGTGTCGATCGGGGGTTCTAGCCGCTGAAGTAGCAGGCTCTCCACATTCTTCCAATAGGTTTGTGCCTGCCCCATGAGTTTCATGGTGGCAAATCGGACCCTTCGACGCTCCGACATATCATACCATTCAAAATAACGGTCCATGCCAAACTCTCAATCTAGGTAGACTTTCGGATCCAAAGACCCGTAAAAAGTGGGAGGGTCCGCTCGCACGGTCTTAAGGACCCTATCATCATCCTCATCTCGTTGTGGCTGACAACCACGACGGCGTTGACCATACCCCTCGTAGGCATTGTCGGACCCATAGTCCTCGAGACCAAGGTCACGGTGTGGTAGTTGGGGAACCCGAGGAGGGGCGGGTTGAGGAACTAGTGGTGGCTGGTTTTGGACCGCGGGTGCGGCCTGGACTTGGGCCATGGGAGTGGGTTGGACTTGGGCCACCGCGGGAGGAGGTGCGGGTGGACCTTGGGCTGTCCCAAGAGGGTCCCCGTGTGACATCCTTTCTAACCGCCCAACGAGGTCTTGGACCGACCTATCGGAGTTCTCCAAGCGTCCCTCCATGGCCCTAAGGTGACCATCCATATTATCGGAGAAAGTCCGAAAGTTAGCATCGGATTGGTCCAACCTAGTCATAATGGCTATCATCGCCTCTTGTAAGGAGTGGAAGTCTCCCGAGGTATCCCGTGGGTTGGCCATAGGTGGGGGTGGGGGTGAGTACTGAGTACCCCGACGAGTGGGCATGCAAACACATCGACTAGAAGACACCGACTAACGCAAAACACACTAATGCAAAATGATGCACCTAGACTTAACCAAAACTCGGTACGCGGCAGAGATAATCGACCCGAAGGTCACTCGCACAAGTGTGCGGCCTTCCCGATAGGCGTAACCTAACGGTCGGACAACACCTTTTTATATACCGAGTAAAGGGATGTATGCGACCCAAAAACGACTCTTTTTGTTGTTTTAAAAAAATGATGATCCTAAACACGACTTAGACCGACTAATGACTAGACGTAAATGACTAATGACTGACACTTTTTTTTTCTTTTTGACACCCTAGACTCAACTCGCTCTAATACCAAATTGATGCGGGACGGGACCACGGACACGACAAGCTCGCGATCGTCCCTTAACGAGGGAAGCGTCGGATGTGCGCGGTTGAGAAACCGGCAATGAGCTAGGGTGGTCGGCTCTCTTTTGCGCCCGGATCGGGTCACGGGACGGCTTCGCTCTCTCTCGCAGCAGTGATATTATAAATTGAAGGCGAGCTAGGTATCCCTACACATGCTCTCTAGCAGCGGCATATAAAGCATATAAAGAATTAAGCTAATGCCAAGTGTAAGGGTGAAGGCGATACCTCCACGCTCTCGGCGTGGCGAAGACGGCACCCGGCCAAAGCTCGTACTCCCGGGAACTTAGTACATTATGTTTACAGCAGTACAAATAAGCCCACTCCACGCAGGGAGGTAAAGGGCGACACAAGTGGGCCCGGGAGGACCAAGTTCGGGTTGACGGGCGGTTTCGGGCAATGCTTCGGCTTCACGCGTACTCGTGCTAGTGGGGGCCCACGTGTTGACCGGAGGGGTCGTGTGGGGCCTGATGACTCCTCTATTGTGGAGACACTTGGGAAGCGTTCCCCTGGGATGGCGAGCTGCTGGAACGACCGTCGGACGCCGGGCGGCCCTCGGACGACGCTCGCCGGGAACTCAGCCACGAATCTGAAAATTCTGTTTGTAGGCGCGCGACTCAGAGAAACCTGCTGCTGCGATCAGCCCCGTCGTCGGAATGCGATGAGGTTAGCGCCGTTGGAAAGCTGACTCAGAGTACTTCGACATAGGGGTCTTCAAAAAAAATAATCAGATCTGTATTTCTGATCATGTATTTTACAAGCTTGCTGAAATCTGGCCAGAACTGCAGGGGCAGGTTCTGACTTCTCTGAAGATCGACGTTGACCGGAAAGAAGACCTCCGAATCTTGAAATAATTTCTTCAGCAAAGTTCAAGGTCTCTTAGAGAGGAATCCGGGACTAGTTTTTGCTTTCTGATTAGAGACGAAATGGATTTTCTGGGATTTCTTTACTAGACCTGGGTCGGATCTGGGAAACTGTGGGCAGACTGTTCTTGGGAACTTGGACGAAATTTGAAAAATACCTAGAGACCTTATCAAAAATTAAGAAAATTCCTGGTGGTAGAGGGATGTGGACAGAGCTCCCAATAAATTTAGGCGACCCAAAAAAAATCAAAAGGTGGTTCGAATGGGGTAAACTCAGAGCTGATGAACAGTAAACAGAACCAGGACAGATCTGGAACTTGGACTTGGACAAAAATCAAAAAATAGCTAAAGGATGAATTTTGACGTGATTTTTTTTGTGGGGGTAAGAGTTCTAGAGGGGAACCAACTCTGAAATTTTGAGCTTCATAAGACGAAGGGAGTGATAGCAGGAATTCGGAGAAGAAGGGTCTGTCCTGGGTGGATAGAACACCGAAACCGTTGGCGACGACGCGTCGGCAGCGAGACGATGGCGGCGGCGATCACCGGAGTTGCTTCAGATGCTGGAGGGGATCATGGGGGTAGGTATTACACTCTAGAAAGGGGGCTGGAGGTGGAGGAACCAGGTAGAGAGAGGGGAGGGGCGCAAATCTCACTTGGGGGCAAATGCCAATTTTCTCTTCATTAATTCATTCAATATGAAAAATACAACCTTATATAGGATGCCAACCAAACTCAATCTCAACCCTTGGATCTAGGGGTTAGGATTGAAGGGCTGGGATACAATGTGAATCACACTTTTAATACATTAGTTTAATCTAATTTGACCATGCTTATTCAACCTTGGACTAGATTCATTCAAACACCACCTAATACACACCAACCATGCCTAATAAGGCCAAAAGAGGGGGCGCCCCCTTCATGGGCCTCTCTTGGGCCTAGGCTGGTCCAAGGCCAGCCAACCCAATCCACACCCATGCTTGGTCCATGGGTTCTCCCATCTAGATAGCCCATGAGAGGGAGTGGCCCAATTGGGCCTTAAATGGCTCTTATGGTCCATAAGGGTGGCATAAGGTCCAATATGATAATCACTCCTAATGGACTCTACTAAGGTAACCTAGTAATGGACTTGACATAACAAATGGCCCATTGGCTTGATATAAGCCTTACAAGGAGCCCAAAAGAAAGAAATTACACAATTACAATCTTATACAAGCCATAACACACAAATACACTTCACCCATGTATGGAAATCACCTTTGATGCCCCATCAATTCTCCCCGGGTGGGAGGAACTCGACCCCGTCGAGTAGGGGTATGGCTGCTCCGGTCCTCCGGCGGATGCGTCACCGTGCTAAGTAGCGCGGATATGCTCCACTCCAAGTGATCGGCACCTGCTCATTCCATATATACTCGATATGCGCACTGCTATGGCTAAAGGTGGTCACTCCGAAGGGGCACTCTCAAAGGAAGGAAACAGCTCAAAGACTCACTAGGGATCACCGCTGAGTCTCTATAAGTGACTGATCCGGATATAGAAGTAAAACCAATCCCATACTCATCAAGTGAGTCGACTCGCTTCACACTCATAAGAGAACGACACGAGCTTGCACAACACACATGCAGACTCACCATGCACAGACACACGAATGCAAACCATGCAAACAATCGACTCAAAATCACCACACAAACAAACCACACAAAGAAAGCACACTGACTCATGCACGACTCTAGACTAAGGTGGTAGCATCAAACCCACTAGGTGGCGACATCCTGGGCGGCCGAAGGGTCGCCCAGCTCTTCCCCCATGGCATAGTATTCATCGGCCAGTGCCTCGTCGGCCTCGTAATCGACATGCTCAAGCTCGGGAGGTGCGGATCCTCCAACACCTAAGGCTAGGGTGGTGCGAGCGGGACACTCACTAGCAATGTGGCCGTACCCGTGACAGTGGAAACATTGTATTCGCGATCGACTACTCTCCCCGATAAGAGGGGCCTTACCCTTATTATCCCGCCGGGTAGGGGGTGTAGGCAACAATGGAAGGGGGTGTAGGTGCCTTGGACAAGAGTGGAGGGGGTGCCGGTGCCAGAGGACGGGCTATAGGAGCTGGGGGACGGGCAAAGGGTGCCGGTGGTTGGGATGGAAATAGATCTCGGGGTGGAGGAGGGCGAGGCCGTGGAGCGAAGTGCTCCTGACGGGTGGGCTCCTGAGGTCGAGCCATGGGAGGCCGCTGATGTGGGCCTATAGAGTGACGGGGCTCGGTACTACGGAGAGGGGTGGGGCCCAATCGATGGCTAGACTCGAACTCTCCCTCAAATTGCTCCATCTCGAGAGCAACCTGATATGCCTCTTCCAACGTCTTGGCATTGCGGAGGAAAAGCTCATACTGGTAGTGTGGCCGCAAACCACGTCGAAAGCGGGACACGGGCATGGTACTCTCCTCCGTGACACCACATCATAGAAAGTACTCATCAAACTCCGCGATGTATTCGGAGACGGACCGGTCTCCCTGGCTAAGACTTTGCCATCTATCGATGAGTCGCTGGCGGTATGTGGGAGGAAGGTACTTTTGCCGAAGTTTATTCTTCATCTCGGCCCATGTGTCGATCGGGGGTTCTAGCCGCTGAAGTAGCAGGCTCTCCACATTCTTCCAATAGGTTTGTGCCTGCCCCATGAGTTTCATGGTGGCAAATCGGACCCTTCAACGCTCCGACATATCATACCATTCAAAATAATGGTCCATGCCAAACTCCCAATCTAGGTAGACTTTCGGATCCAAAGACCCGTAAAAAGCGGGAGGGTCCGCTCGCACGGTCTTAAGGACCCTATCATCATCCTCATCTCGTTGTGGCTGAAAACCACGACGGCGTTGACCATACCCCTCGTAGGCATTGTCGGACCCATAGTCCTCGAGACCAAGGTCACGGTGTGGTAGTTGGGGAACCCGAGGAGGGGCGGGTTGAGGAACTAGTGGTGGCTGGTTTTGGACCGCGGGAGCGGCCTGGACTTGGGCCATGGGAGCGGGTTGGACTTGGGCCACCGCGGGAGGAGGTGCGGGTGGACCTTGGGCTGTCCCAAGAGGGTCCCCGTGTGACATCCTATCTAACCGCCCAACGAGGTCTTGGACCGACCTATCGGAGTTCTCCAAGCGTCCCTCCATGGCCCTAAGGCGACCATCCATATTATCGGAGAAAGTCCGAAAGTTAGCATCGGATTGGTCCAACCTAGTCATAATGGCTATCATCGCCTCTTGTAGGGAGTGGAAGTCTCCCGAGGTATCCCGTGGGTTGGCCATAGGTGGGGGTGGGGGTGAGTACTGAGTACCCCGACGAGTGGGCATGCAAACACACCGACTAGAAGACACCGACTAACGCAAAACACACTAATGCAAAATGATGCACCTAGACTTAACCAAAACTCGGTACGCGGCAGAGATAATCGACCCGAAGGTCACTCGCACAAGTGTGCGGCCTTCCCGATAGGCGTAACCTAACGGTCAGACAACACCTTTTTATATACCGAGTAAAGGGATGTATGCGACCCAAAAACGACTCTTTTTGTTGTTTTAAAAAAATGATGATCCTAAACACGACTTAGACCGACTAATGACTAGACGTAAATGACTAATGACTGACACTTTTTTTTTCTTTTTGACACCCTAGACTCAACTCGCTCTAATACCAAATTGATGCGGGACGGGACCACGGACACGACAAGCTCGCGATCGTCCCTTAACGAGGGAAGCGTCGGATGTGCGCGGTTGAGAAACCGGCAATGAGCTAGGGTGGTCGGCTCTCTTTTGCGCCCGGATCGGGTCACGGGACGGCTTCGCTCTCTCTCGCAGCAGTGATATTATAAATTGAAGGCGAGCTAGGTATCCCTACACATGCTCTCTAGCAGCGGCATATAAAGCATATAAAGAATTAAGCTAATGCCAAGTGTAAGGGTGAAGGCGATACCTCCACGCTCTCGGCGTGGCGAAGACGGCACCCGGCCAAAGCTCGTACTCCCGGGAACTTAGTACATTATGTTTACAGCAGTACAAATAAGCCCACTCCACGCAGGGAGGTAAAGGGCGACACAAGTGGGCCCGGGAGGACCAAGTTCGGGTTGACGGGCGGTTTCGGGCAATGCTTCGGCTTCACGCGTACTCGTGCTAGTGGGGGCCCACGTGTTGACCGGAGGGGTCGTGTGGGGCCTGATGACTCCTCTATTGTGGAGACACTTGGGAAGTGTTCCCCTGGGATGGCGAGCTGCTGGAACGACCGTCGGACGCTGGGCGGCCCTCGGACGACGCTCCCCGGGAACTCGGCCACGAATCTGAAAATTCTGTTTGCAGGCGCGCGACTCGGAGAAACCTGCTGCTGCGATCAGCCCCGTCGTCGGAATGCGACGAGGTTAGCGCCGTTGGAAAGCTGACTCAGAGTACTTCGACATAGGGGTCTTCAAAAAAAATAATCAGATCTGTATTTCTGATCATGTATTTTACAAGCTTGCTGGAATCTGGCCAGAACTGTAGGGGCAGGTTCTGACTTCTCTGAAGATCGACATTGACCGGAAAGAAGACCTCCGAATCTTGAAATAATTTCTTCAGCAAAGTTGAAGGTCTCTGAGAGAGGAATCCGGAAATATTTTTGGTTTTCTGATTGGAGACGAAATGGAGTTTCTGAGATTTCTTTACTAGACCTGGGTCGGATCTGGGAAACTGTGGGCAGACTGTTCTTGGGAACTTGGACGAAATTTGAAAAATACCTAGAGACCTTATCAAAAATTAAGAAAATTCCTGGTGGTAGAGGGATGTGGACAGAGCTCCCATTAAAGTTGGGCGACCCAAAAAAAATCAAAAGGTGGTTCGAATGGGGTAAACTCAGAGCTTATGAACAGTAAACAGAACCAGGACAGATCTGGAACTTGGACTTGGACAAAAATCAAAAAATGGCTAAAGGATGAATTTTGACGTGATTTTTTTTGTGGGGATAAGAGTTCTAGAGGGGAACCAACCCTGAAATTTTTAGCTTCAGAAGATGAAGGGAGTGATAGTAGGAATTCGGAGAAGAAGGGTCTGTCCTGGGTGGACAGAACACCGAAACCGTTGGCGACGACGCGTCGGCGGCGAGGCGATGGCGGCGGCGATCACCGGAGTTGCTTCAGATGCTGGAGGAGATCATGGGGGAAGGGATTACACTCTAGAAAGGGGGCTGGAGGTGGAGGAACCAGGTAGAGAGAGAGGAGGGGCGCAAATCTCACTTGGGGGCAAATGCCAATTTTCTCTTCATTAATTCATTCAATATGAAAAATACAACCTTATATAGGATGCCAACCAAACTCAACCTCAACCCTTGGATCTAGGGGTTAGGATTGAAGGGCTGGGATACAATGTGAATCACACTTTTAATACATTAGTTTAATCTAATTTGACCATGCTTATTCAACCTTGGACTAGATCCATTCAAACACCACTTAATACACACCAACCATGCCTAATAAGGCCAAAAGAGGGGGCGCCCCCTTCATGGGCCTCTCTTGGGCCTAGGCTGGTCCAAGGCCAGCCAACCCAATCTACACCCATGCTTGGTCCATGGGTTCTCCCATCTAGATAGCCCATGAGAGGGAGTGGCCCAATTGGGCCTTAAATGGCTCTTATGGTCCATAAGGGTGGCATAAGGTCCAATATGATAATCACTCCTAATGGACTCTACTAAGGTAACCTAGTAATGGACTTGACATAACAAATGGCCCATTGGCTTGATATAAGCCTTACAAGGAGCCCAAAAGAAAGAAATTACATAATTACAATCTTATACAAGCCATAACACACAAATACACTTCACCCGTATATGGAAATCGCCTTTGATGCCCCATCACCCTTGCAGCCTGCTTCCCTTTGGCTTTTATAGCCTGCTCCCCAATTTTGGCTCTCGTAGCCTGCTTCCTAGAGTTCGGCCCTCACGACCCACTTCCCAGAATTCAGCCCTCACGGTTTGCTTCCTATATTTTGGCTCTTGCAGCCTGCTTCCCAGAATTCGGCCTTCACGGCCCGCTTCCTAGAATTCGGCCTTCATGGCCCGCATCCTAGAATTCGGCCCTCACGGCCCGCTTCCCAATTTTGGCTCTTGTAGCCTGCTTCCCAACTTTGGCGCTTTGTAGCCTGCTTCCCAACTTCGGCTCTTCGCAGCCTGCTTCCCAACTTCGACTCTTTGCAGCCCGTTTCTCAACTTCGGCTTGTAGCCCGCTTCCCCGACATTCCGGCTTCTATAGCCCACTTCCCTTTGGCCTTCGTGGCCTGCTTCCCGATTTTGGCTCCCATAGCCTGCTTCCCCGATTTTGGCTCTCGTAGCCTGCTTCCTCGATCTTTGGCTCTTATAGCCTGCTTTCCTTAATTTCGGCTCTTGCAACTTGCTTCCCAACTTTGGCTCTTATAGCCCACTCCCCTTTGGCCTTCCTGGCCTGCTTCCCGATTTTGGCTCTCGATGCCTTCTCTCCCAACCTTTGGCCTTTGTAGCCCGCTTCCCATCATCTCCCGGCTTTTACGGCCCGCTTCCCTAATGCCCCTTGGCTTTTCTGGCCTACTTCCCGGCATCTTTTGGCCCTTATGGCCCGCTCCCCTAATATCCCTTGGTTTCTACAGCCCGCTTCCCTAATGCCCCTTGGCTTTTCTGGCCTACTTCCCGGCATCTTTTAGCCCTTATGACTCACTCCCGTGATGTCCCTCGGGTTCTATAGCCCGCTTCCCTAATATCCTTTCAGCCCTTCTGCGGTCTGCCTCCCTAATACCTTTATTACCACTACACTTATACGTAACAACAATATTTTCCTATGCAAAAAAAAAATAAAAATAAAAAACAACAAAAAAAAACATCAACAACAACAACAACAAAAAAAATAACAAAACAAAAAAAAGAGAATGCACGATTGCCCCGCTTGCATGGTTGCTTAATATAGAATAATACACCTCCTTGAAAATTTTTAGGACCGTGTTTCCTTGCTAAATAATAATATCGCCCCGATTCCGGATGCACGCGTGTCACGGCGTACGCTCGAAGGGAACCCGATTATGGCGGGTGCACACGTCAAAGGGAAGAGTCATGGCTGAATTGCTAAGCCCAACTCACAAAATAAACCTGAGGCAACGCTCCCACACTTAGCACTTAATGTGTTCAATAGCCTTCGACTATAGGGATTACCCGAATTTCTTCTTAGCACTCTACGGAGACTTGAAATCCTGCACTCGCGTGAAAGGTAATCGTGAGGAAAAAGCTGCCTACCCCCACTGTAAGAAAAAAGGAGAAAAAAAAAGAGAGAGACACGTGAATCCGAGTAGCCGGGAATCCCCATTGAGACACATGAGGAGACTCAAGCGAAATGGTGAAGCGAATTATAATAAGGACGAATCCTAGTACCCGGGAATCCCCATTGAGACACATGAGGAGACTCACGCCAAATGGTAGAATCCGTAATAAAATTACAATAAGGATGAATCTTAATTGCCGGGAATCCCCATTAAGACACATGAGGAGACTCGCGCCGAACGGTGAAATCCGCTACCAAAATAAACAGACGGGGGACTGTGCGAAGCTACCAAAATCGAGAGCCTGAAACATATGTGTAGGCGCTAGAGTGATCCTCGAGTGTCACCAGGAAAACTTGCATATCCCTATGGTTAGGACTCTTTGTTCACACATTTGTACTACCACGCCACAGAGAATTGCCTCGGGTGAAATGCGTGAATTTAGGCTATGCATGCAAGACGTGCGATATCCTCTTGACGGGTGCACCACCCCTCAATTGTGCCTCGCGGCCCGCACCGCATCTACGAATTACGGGCGATGTCCCTATCCTATCCCCTATAGAGGGAGCTGCCTTACTTATATTTATGTCATGCCTGCTAATGAATGCTTGCATGCTTGAATAAAAGGAAATATAATAAAAAATAATAAATAATAAAAATGTGTGTCTAAAATAAACTCAATTTCGGCCATTGAAGCCTACGTTCTCAGCTATGGCTTGTAGAGCCCAATCTTGGCCCCCATGGCCTACCTCTTGCCCTCGCGGCCCGTTAATCTCCCAACTTTGGCTCCCGCAGCCCGCTTCCAGCCATGGCTATTTTGGCCTCTCTCATCGGCCCCTGAGCCGACAGTTATTCACTTATCGGCCCCTAAGCCGATAGTTTTCAATCATCGGCCCCTGAGCCGAAAGCTTTTCAATCATCGACCCCTGAGCCGACAGCTCTCTAATCATCGGCCTTTGGGTCGACAGCTTTCAATTATTGGCTTCCATGCCAACAGCTTTTCAATCATCGGCCCCTGAGCCGATAGCTTTTCAATCATCGGCCCCTGAGCCGACAGCTTTTCAATCATCGGCCCATGAGCCGACAGCTCTCTAATCATCGGCCTTCGGGTCGACAGCTTTTCAATCATCAGCCCCTGAGCCGACAGCTTTTCAATCATCGGCCCCTGAGCCGACAGCTCTTTAATCATCAGCCTTCGGGTCGACAGCATTTCAATCATCGGCCCCTGAGCCGACAGCTTTTTAATCATCGGCCCCTGAGCCGACAGCTTTTCAATCATCGGCCCCTGAGCCGACAGCTTTTCAATCATCGGCCCCTGAGCCGACAGCTCTCTAATCATCGGCCTTCGGGTCGACAACTTTCAATTATTGGCTCCCATGCCAACAGATTTTCAATCATCGGCCCCTAAGCCGACAGCTTTTCAATCATCGGCCCCTGAGCCGACAACTCTCTAATCATCGGCCTTCGGGTCGACAGCTTTTCAATCATCGGCCCCTGAGTTGACAGCTTTCCAATTATTGGCTCCCATGCCAACAGCTTTCAATTATCGGCCCCTGAGCCGACAACTTTTAATCATCGGCCTTCGGGTCTACAGCTTTTCAATTATTGGCCCCCATGTCAACATCTTTCAATTATCGGCCACTGTGCCGACAGCTCTTATATCATTGGCATCCACGCCAGCAGCCACTCGGAGTTCTTCAAAAAAAAAAGAGAGAAAAGAAGGGAAGAAGAGAAGAAGAAAAAAAACAACAATAAAAAGAGAAAAGAAAAAAGAGATGACAAAAAGGGAGAAGAGAAGAAAAAGAAGAGAAGAAGAGGAAAGAGAGAAGAAAAGAAAGACGAAGAGACAAAGAGACCAACAAACCAGGTCAGCTCCCGGCGTCCCGTTGGCACTGACGAAGAGACCAAGAGACAATAAACCAAGTCAGCTCCCGGCACCCTGTCGGCACTGACGAAGAGCCAAAGAGCCCAACAAACCATGTCAGCTCCTGGCGCCCTGTCGGCACTGACGAAGAGACCAAGAGACAACAAACCATGTCAGCTCTCGGCGCCCTGTCGGCACTGACGAAGAGACCAAGAGACAACAAACCATGTCAGCTCCCGGCGCCCTGTCGGCACTGACGAAGAGACCAAGAGATAATAAACCAAGTCAGCTCCCGGCACCCTATCGGCACTGATGAAGAGACAAAGAGACCAACATATCATGTCAGTTCCCGGCACCCTGTCGGCACTGATGAAGAGACAAACAGACCAATATGCTGCTTCAGTTCCCGGCATCCCGTCGGCACTGGTGAAGAGACAAAGAGACCAACATACTGCTTCAAGTCCTGACACCCCGTTGGCACTGATGAAGAGACAAAGAGATCAATAAACTATGTCAGCTCCCGACACCCCGTCGGCATTGACGAAGAGACAAAGATATCAATAAACCATGTCAGCTCCCGACACCCAGTCGGCACTGACGAAGAGAAGAAGAGATCAATAAACCATGTCAGCTCCCGACACCCCATCGGCACTGACGAAGACACAAAGAGATCAATAAACCATGTCAGCTCCCGACACCCCGTCGGCACTGACGAAGAGAAGAAGAGACCAATAAACCATGTCAGCTCCCGACACCCCGTCGGCACCGACGAAGAGAAAAAGAAACCAGTACACCCGCGGGCACCGCCCGGCTCATCCTTCGCCTGCGCTACCCATGGGGGGGGGCATTTGTGGACACCAAAAATTGCATGCCCAGATATCCTGCTCGGCCCAGCATCAACAATGGCACCGAGTGAAGAAGCCCTGGGGAGATTGGTCATCCGGACTCCCCAAATATGCACACTACCGTGAAGCCGTCTCTGGAGTCACGACAGTGAAGAGACATCAACCACCAAGAGCCCCACAATCCATGAGCCTCGAAGAAAATCAAATGGGTCACAACTCGTGCCCACAACGGGCTCAGAATTGCCCATTTAGCCCTTCAGCGGCATGCTCTCCTGGCCGTTCAGCGGCACGTCCTGAGGCCCTCAACGGCACACCCCGTCCTGGGTGCCCTCAGTGGCATAGCCCTTGAAGCCCCAGTGGCACACCCTGGTGGCCCTTCAGCGGCACACCCCGGCCTCCCGCTCAGTGGCACGCTCCCGCGTCCGTTCAGCGGCACGCTCCCCTGGCGCTCCGCCGGCACACTCGGCCAGGGCGCTCCACCGGCACACCCAGTTTGGGTGTTGTGGACACTAAAAATTTCTCACCCCATGTTCACGTACAGGGGAATAAAGAAGGCTGTTGTGCCCCTTGTGCTTTGATGATAATGTGGTGTTTTAATGATAGCAGCATGAATGAGTCACCATATTGTTTTGCTCACATGATCGCATATGTATGATCTGTTATGTGGATAATGCATGAGTATGCCAGGACTATTCGTGAAGCTTAAGAATGGCACGTGATCTGAAGCTGGAAGGGCTGACAGGATGATGACACGTGGCCAAAATAATTGGGCGGGAACCGTGGAACACACGCGCCCAGTGCTGCTTCTGCTGGAACTGCTATATAAGGAGGACTCCTTTGTCTGAAGAAGACTGATCGAATAGGCAGAAGTCCAGAAGAAGAAGTAGAGACAGAGTCTGCACGATCGGCAGTGTCTTTTTGAGGAGGCTCCTCCCCCCCGTCGTTCTCTTCGGATCCAGTCTTCTTCGATGGCGCCCCCGCCGCTACCCGACTCTTCATTCACGGAGGTGCTTGATCCCGACAGTTCGGAGGTTGATCCTCTTGATTTCTCTCCGGGACGTCAGCTCGGTGTCCGTTCTGTGTTCTCGTCTGACTCTGAAGGGGTCTTCGACGAAGATTCCTATTTGTAGGGGCTTTGTTTCTTCTGTGGGTTCTTGGGCTTTTGTTTCTTGGCCCTCGCCGGGGTCCTCTTGGCCTTTCTTTGCCTTCTTGGGCCTTTGGCCTTGTACGCCTCTTGCCCTCTTTGGGCGATTCCCCTCCCCGCCCTGTACCCCCTTTCTTTTCCTGATTTCATATATATGAAAACCGCTTGCCTGGTGGCCGGGATAGTGTTTTCATCTTCTTCCGCAATGAAGAGATGAACCCCTCTCCCGTCTCCCCCCTTGCAAGTATCAACTTTAGTTAAAAAAAAGAAGAAGAAGAAGAGAAAGAAAAAGAGAAGAGAAGATGAGAAGAAGAAAATAAGAAAAGAAAGCCCCTGTGGCACACTTCGAAACGCCTTCCACGGCACACCAAACAAGCCCCAGCGGCACACCCCCCATGCCTCCATCTGGCACGCCCTCATAGCCCTATCAATGGCACAGCCTCCCGACGGCACACCCTGCGAGGCCCTTCCCCAGCACACCTTGTTGAACCTCTAGCGGCACGCTCTGTGGAGCCTCTGCCCGGCACGTCCGTTGGTCCTTCCATGGCACACCCCTGAAAGCCCCAGCGGCACACCCTGAAAGCCCCAGCAGCACACCCTCAAGTGCCCTCCAACGGCACACCCTCTCGTGCCCTCCAGCGGCACACCCACAGGTGTCTTCACCGGCATACGTTGCCAGCCCCTTCACCGGCACACGTTGCCAACCCCCGGCACACCCCGTGCCCCCGTCAGTGACACACAGGCGGAGCCTCCTCCGTCGACACGCCCTCTAGGCTCTTCAGCGGCACACTTGTGAAGGCCTTCAGCAGCATGCCTGTGAGGCTCTCCAGCGGCACGTCTTCCTCAGCCCCCAGGGGCACAGCATTCGGCCCATCCACGCCGGTCAACGCTTGTAGCCCTCGGCGCGCAGCGAAAGCATGGCAGGCCCATACCTGGACCTTGCTGGGCTGTCCCTGCCCCACCTGCTCCCGTCCTCGGCAGTCGTCGGCTTGACCAGGGGTATAAGAACCCCTCGCTCTAATGAAAAAGACAAGGAGCAACGGAGAAGAGACACGGACAGACACGCACAGAGACACAGAAGAAGCGCCCCACAGAGAGAAGGAAGAGAAGGAGCAGAAGAGGAGAAGAAGAAGAAGGGAGAGCTCCGCCGTGGGGTTCCCCTCCGACGACCACCCAAAGGAGAGAGGAAGGGAGAGAGAGAGAGAGAGAGAGTGGTGTATTATGGGGAAGGGCAGGGAGCCGTCACCCCTGCTCGACCCCAACTCCTCCCATTTCTTCCTCCCCTTTCTTTTCTTACTCCTCACATCGATGTACCCTCTGTTCCATGGCTTTGGAATGTATATGGCCCTCCGTGGCCCCATTCCCTTCATAATAAGAAAAAAAACCCTTGCTCCATGAGCTCCCCCACTATCTCCATCGGTTTGGGTTTGTGTACGTGTTCGGTGTTCTTCGTCTTCTTCCCTGACGATTCCTCCTTTCCCTGTCAATGGCCCCTTGATCATGGGTAGTGACCCGTCTACCTTCATCCTCTTCGTGGCCAGAGTAGTGCCTCCCTAGCCTCCTCGAGCACCCAGTCTCCACCTGTCCTTTTCTTGGCTGAAGCTTCCCTTTCAGCCAGGCCAAGCCTAGAGACCCCTTGGCCTTCTTCTCCTTCCAGCTCCAACCCACTTGGCCAACCCTCGACTTCACCTCCCCCTTGGCCTAGCTGAAGCCTCCCACTTGCACCGATTGAGCCAAGAGCCCCGGCATCCTCTCCTTCTCCAATTCCAACCCATCCAGCCCCTCTCTTGCTGGCCCGGTACAATCCCCCAGCCCTTGACCGATACGCCCTCAGGCCAACCCCTACCGGTGCACCCCTTCAGCGGTACATAGCCCTTGGC
Organism: Amorphophallus konjac; assembly: GCA_022559845.1. Lineage (NCBI taxonomy): Eukaryota > Viridiplantae > Streptophyta > Magnoliopsida > Alismatales > Araceae > Amorphophallus > Amorphophallus konjac. The sequence continues at coordinate 258,909,929 of CM040128.1, forward strand.
CTTTGCCCGGTACACCCTCGCTCGTCGGCACACTCTTGGCTCACCCGCTCACCGGTACAGCCCCTTTGGCCCTTGCCTGGTACACCCCTAGCTAGTCCTAGAGAGGTCTCGGGTCCATCGCTTCTTTCGAGGATTCCGAGGATTTATTAAAGGTGTTGCCACTTTTGGGCGCCCACCTCCAATTGTCGGGTTCCGCCACTCCATGTGGGCGTGTTCCCTTTATCTCCCTTACGCTTGGGTCAAGGGGAGATGCTGTCGAATTTTTGTTAGAAATAATAATACGTTGAAAAGGCAAAAGGGAGTAACAAACAAATGGAACAACAACACGTTAAAAAGGTAAAAAGGAAGCAACAAGCAAATGAAAAGAACAACAACAAAACACTTCAACCAAGGCAAGGGAACCATAATCAATGACAACTAAACAACTTGAACATTTGTCCTCATGGGAGAAAGAATGGAAATTGATCAAGAGAAGAAAAGAAGAAACCCATGCAAACTTAATAAAATCAGAAGAGAAGAAAAGAAAAGCCTTAAAAGAAACGGAAGAGGAGTGAGCTCCCCAGGCCCTTCGCCGGTACACCCTCCAGCCACCTTTCGCCGGCGCACCTGCTCGCGTCCTTCGTCGGCACGCTCCCCTCCACCGTCCTTCGCCGGCACACCTCCCACCATCCCTTAGCGGCACACCCTCAGCTCATTCTCCCGGTACACCCCGATCAAACCCTCAGCGGCACACTCGTGCCCTCCTTCCCTGGCACGCTTCCATGACCTTCGCCGGTACGCGCTTCCAGCTCCTTCACCGGCACGCCCATCCTTGAACCCTCCAGCGGTACACCCTCGTCCCTGCCTTCACCGGTACACCCCTGATCAACCCCTCAGCCGCACGCTCGTGCCCTCCTTCAACGGTACACCCTTCCACCGCCGCCAGCGGCACACCCTCAGCTCACTCTCCACCAGTACACCCTCTTTCAGCGGTACACCCTCTTTCAGCAGCTCACTCTCCACCGCCATCTTCACATGTATGCCGAATGCAACAAATAATAATAATAATAATAACGGACTCACAATAAAAAAAGGGGGATAAATGATAACAATAATAATAAAATTATAATAACAAAAAAGGGGCAAATAATAATGATGACACACCCAATAAATAAATAAATAATAACAATAAAAAGGGGGAAATAAGTAATAATAATTACCAACCCAATAAAAAAATAATAATAAAATATAATAAATGAATAAGCAGAGAATAATAATAAGAACAATAATAAATGAACAATAACAATAAACTCACCAAAAGAATATAAAAAAACAATAGATAATAATCTTAAGATTTAAATAATAGTAAAAATGACGAGACCCGCACTGTAGCCTCGTCTCTCTCCCGTGACCCGGTGCTGAAGGAACAATAATGCCGCCCTTGTGGGCTGGGCCTGTGCCTTGGGAGTTATCCCGAAATTTCCATGACCCGACCCCGCCTTGGGCCGACATTCCGATTAAATTAGATTCATCTCTCATGGTCGGACCCCTTCCGTGCCACTACTAAAATTGCCGCGCATTCGGTAGACATTTGAACGGGTTCACCTCGGTTTCCGTCGCGTCCCTATTAACGGACCATTGTCCGAACATGAAATGGTCTGCGAATGACTGACAAATCTGAATGGAACGAGAAGGCTCTCGTCATACCCGGACCCTACGTAAGGGAATATCAATATGGCCTCCGTGGGTCATGCTTAGACCTCGGGTCTGCCCCGATCATGGTCATTGCCTGACCCATATTCTCGGCCTATAGCCAGCTATCCCTGTATACGTCTTCGTTTTGGAATCTCGTCCCGGGACTCTTCCTCGCTGCCCTCCGGCACCGAGAACATTAATGATGCCCACACAAGCCCCGTTTGGACCGCGGGAGGCGCCCCCGGTATGGTCCCGACTCGATCTCGCACCGGGCCAATAAATTCACTAGTTTCCTGCTACACTAACCGAGATTTAACCGAGTGTTTTCAGTGTCTCGGAATAACGTATTTGCCGTATCACGGCATACATATGTTCCAGGTCCTCCTGCGACGTTTATGATATTCTCAAGCCGGACACCTGTCTGAATATTAAACAGTCTCCCGAATGACCGACATGTTTCGAACGTCCGCTTCCCTAGACATAGGGCTTTTCAGCCGATTCAAGGGATATTCCCTCGTTGCCCCTTTGCACCAGAAATATTAATGACGCTCATGCAAGTCTTGTTTCGACCGTGGGGGCCCACCGCAGTATGGTCGCAGCTTGCTCTTGCACCGGGCCAACAGATTTACTGGTTTTTGACCGCTCCAACCGAGGCTCAGCCGAACGTTTTCCGCTCTTCCGAACAATAAATTTGCCGTACCTCGGCACACATGCGTTTCGGTTTTTCCACGACAACCACGATTTTCTCGAGCCGGACATTCGTCCGAACATTAAATGGTCAGTACACGACTGACATGACCGCGAATGGTTTTCTTCTCACCCCCGCACGAGGATTTCAATACCTCGTAATAGACCTTTCATGCAATTAATTTCTTGGCCATGAGGTCCTGAATCCCGGTGATTAATCAAGGGTGTTCCCTCGTACGGGGGATGTAAATGACGCCGTGACCGTTATGGCGCGGCGGGTTTTGGTCCCGACACGAACCACACAATCATCTGACCGAGTCAGATCGAGCGCACCATGGGCTCTTCGGAGCCTGAACAAATTGTCACTTCGGTGACTGGCACGCCCACGCACTTAATAGACGAACCACCTGACCAAGCGAATTTTAGTGCGTCCACAGCCCCCTGATCCGTTTCCCTTTCTTTACAGTTCACTATTCGGTGATCATCCTCCCAGCTCAGGTCCAGCGCGAGATCACGCCCCTTCATCTGGCACCGTCTATGGGAAACGACCAAAGAGCCAGTATGGTGTGAAGGAGTTCAGGGAGGAGGTCCGCCGGCGATAGGGGAAAGGCCATGGTGGCGGCGGGAGAAGGCCCCTCTCAAGCCTCATAAAATCCCCCCTCCAATGCCAGTGCCCCCGCCGATGGACCACCCCCTCCCCCCGTGGTGGTGGGGCTACCACTTAACGGTGGCGCCGATGCTTTCCAGGCCCTCAACGCGAAACTGGATGTCCTCGTGGAACTCATGAGGACTCAGGCGGCCAAGGTTGGAAGGTCACGCGCCCCTCTGGAGAGCCCCCCCCCCCCGCGAGAACGTGTCCCAACACACCGCCGGAGAACGCTTCACCCTCCGAGGCGGACAGATCATGTGTAACATGTCAGGAGGACCTTCACAAGCCCCTCCTTCGGAGCAAGAGGTCTCCTCCACTCCGAAAATGGGGAAACCCAGGGCACGCCGTCTGAACCCAGAGACCGAAGTCCCTGGGGAACACCAAGAGAGCCCCCCCAGTCCCACGGCACAGCGGCAGCCGGAGCTATCCCTCCGACTGCGAGAATTCGAGAGGTGCTTCGCAGAATAAGAGCGCGCCTTACGCGCCCTGCAGAAAGTCTCCTCCATGGAGGACGAGGAGAAATCCCCATTCTCTGACTATATCTTGAAGGTAGAGATATCTCCTAGAACCTCCATTCCGACCTTCAAGCTTTATGATGACCAGGGTGACCCGGCCGATCACTTTGACTGCTTCGACGCTCTAATGACCCTTCATGGACCATCCGACGCCATCAAATGCTGAGCCTTCGTGACCACCCTGGTCCAAGGCACCCAGGCCTGGTTCCGGACCCTCGCCCCCAGATCCATCCGGGATTTCAAGCAATTCGGGTGAATATTCAAAGAGAGTTTCACCAGCAGGGGTCCCCCAAGGTCGGTAGCGGGACTTTTAGCCCTCCAACAAGCACAAGGGGAGAAACTTCGGGCTTACATCACCCGATTCAAATCGGAAGCCTTGAGGATCCCCCGCCTGGATGTCGCCTCGACTGTAACCGCGCTGATCGGGGGCACCCGCGACGAGAACATCCGCCGTGAGCTTGTCCTCCACCCTCCCTCGACCCTTGCTGCGCTAGTGACTCTGGCATTGCGCCATGCCGAGTGCGAAGAAGTGCTCAGCGCGTGCCGAGACGCAACCGGCTCGGGTTTGGAGGGGGACAAGAAGCGGGCACCCGAGCCAAACTCGGGTCCACAGAAAAGGTGGAACCAAGACGGGGAACGCGAGGAACCGTCACTAAAGTACGAGCGGTACACTCCCTTAACCACTCCGGTTTATGAGATATATGAGGACATCAAAGGCTCGGGCCTCCTCCACCAACCCAAACCAATGAGGTCGAAGAACCGCAGTCGCAGCAAGCATTGCCTGTTCCACAGCAACCACGGGCATCACACCGGTGACTGCCATCAGCTCCAGGACGAGATCGAGCGCCTCATCCTTCAGGGACACCTCTCTCGGTTCGTGGCCGGGCACAAGGAAGACCGAGGCGCCCCAGAGGAAATCGAAAACGCCCCTCGCGGGGTCCATATCAACGTCATCACTGGAGGAGCTGCATCAGGGGGAGACAGTGGCCGAAGAAGGAAGCATCATGCTGAGCGGGCGAGCCGAGCCATCGAGCCTCCCAAGGCCCCGTCAAGTGAGCACCAAGTCATAGTCTTCTCTGACCAAGACCTGGAAGGGCTGACCACCCCGCTTGATGACGCCCTAGTCTTATCAGTCACGATAAACCATTGTAACGTAGACAGGATTGTAGTTGACAATGGAAGTGCCCCCGACGTATTATCCTACGAATGTTTCCTTAAGATGGGGGAGGATCCATCTAAACTGTGCTCGATCCAAACCCCCATGTGCGGGTTCAATGGCCAGGCCACTTACCCCGAGGGAGCCCTAAGCTGTCGGTTACTCTTGGCACCCCACCCAAGACCATTACGGTTATGGCAGACTTCATAGTAATCAAGGGTATGATAGCATATAATGCGATCTTCAACCAATGAATCCTCAACCGAACGAAAGCAGTGCCTTCTACCTATCACCAAAAGATGAAGTTCCCCACAAAAAATGGGTCAGGGGAAGTTCGAGGCAACCAGGCCACGGCCAGAAGGTGCTACAATATCTCGGTTGAAGCCACAAGGCTGGACGGGAAGAGCAAGGGCCCCCGGGAAGTCGAGGAAAAATCCACAACCGCCGAGCCTGGAGGCGAATTGCTAGCGGTTTTCCTAAACGACCCTGGAGTAAAGATTGGAGCCGACCAAACATCTGAAGTCCAACAGCAATACAAAGAGTTTCTTTCCGCATACATCCGAGTCTTTGCATGGTCTGATGATCAACTCCTTGGGATACTGGAGGAGACAGTGATGCATAAGCTCAACCTCGACCCAACCATGAAGCCCGTACAACAACGCAGAAGGAAGCACGCGCCAGAGAAATAGGGGATCATCAAGGAGCAAGTCACCAAGGGGCAAAAGACTGGTCTTTTTAGACCGGTCTTGTACTCGACGTGGCTGGCTAACGTCGTCCTGGTGCCAAAAGCTTTGGAAAAGTGGTGAATGTACGTGGACTTCACCGACTTGAACAAGGCTACTCCAAAGGACTGCTATCCATTACCGAGCATCGACCAACTGATTGACTCAACCTCGGCCAACGAGATACTCAGCATCCTAGACGCCTATTCAGGTTACCATCAAATTAGAATGAATCCGGAGGACATCGAGAAGACCGCCTTTATCGCCGACTTCGGCGTATCCTACTACACCCGGATGCCTTTCAGGTTGAAGAACACTGGAGCAATGTATCAGAGATTGGTCAACCATATGTTCGAGGGACAGCTCGGCCGGAACGTCGAGGCCTATATTGACGACATGCTCGTCAAAACCCCCAAGGCCAAGGACCACTTCACCGACCTAGCTGAGACCTTCGACACCCTCCTGAAATACAATATGAAGCTCAATCCCACCAAGTGCGCCTTCGAAGTAAGGTATGGGAAATTCTTGGGCCTCTTAGTCACCCAGCGTGGGATCGAGGCCAACCCCGACATTGTCCAGGCCATCTTAGACATGCGCCCACCCACCTGTGTCAAAGACGTTCAACGCCTGACTTGACGTATTACTGCACTCAGCAGATTCCTATCCCGTGCGGCCGAACAATGCCTACCCTTCTTCAAGTTATTAAGGGGGCCCAAATTGGCATCTGCCACGTTCGCATGGAACGAGGAATGCCAGAAAGCGTTCACCATGCTTAAAGAGTTCCTGGCTTCACCCCCGGTGCTTTCCAAGCCTGTCCCAGGCGAAGCCCTGCATCTCTATCTCTCGGCAACCCCGTCTACAGTTAGCTCGGTCCTGGTCAGAAATGACTCGGGAGTCGAGAGACCGGTCTACTATACTAGCAAGGTGCTCAACGAGGCTGAAAGAAGGTACCCCGCAACCGAGAGACTCGTGCTAGCATTGGTTACCTCGGCCAAGCGCCTCCGACCCTATTTTCAAGGGCACTCCATCACCGTGTTGACCGACGAACCATTGAAGAGGATCCTCGCTCACCCCAAAGCCTCGGGATTCCTCGTCAAGTGGGCCATCATACTCGGGGACTACGATATATCATACCGGCCTCGCTCGGCTGTCAAAGGCCAAGCACTCGCTGACTTCATAGCCGAGAGCATCATCCGAACTGAAGAAAGATCTCCGTGTTGTGCCCCTGTGATTTTGATGATAGCAAACACTATCAGTCACCATATGCATGTGTGAATGAAATGTTGTGCCCCTTGTGCTTTGATGATTATGTGGTGTTTTAATGATAGCAACATAAATGAGTCACCATATTGTTTAGCTAAGAACATCACATTGAATGATAGCAACATGAATGCATATGACTGATTTATTCTGTGAAGAATGCATGAGTATGCTAGCTCTGTGGGTCGACCCCCTTCTTAGATGGGTCGACCCCCCTCAAATCTTTACATCAGATTCACATGTCTATACATCTCATAAGTCATTCAGATGTCGTCAACCCATTGAGTCCACGAGGTTGACGCAGCCATGAAATGCCTCAGATGGCTTTGAAGATAAGGCTGGATGTGTTGACGCATGGGGTCACTGTGTCGACCCACTGAACTGACCCAGATCTAACTTCACATCAGGGTGAACTGCTGCGTCGACGCTGTCACGCTGTAGCGTCTCTATACATTTCTGAAGTCTACACATCATTTAGTTGCACGCCACTGTGTTGAGAAAGTCTACACATCAGATTGCCTTGCTTCATGCACAAGTCTATACATCGTCTGTTCATCGTCACATGTGCATCACTTAGCAAGTCTATACATCAGTCAGCATTGCCTCTTGCTCGTAGAGTCTATACATTGTCTGTGCTTCACGCTTAGTTGAAGTCTATACATTGCATGCTACAAAGTCTGCACATCCAGTTTGCACCAAGTCTGTACAACGCTGCATCACAAAGTAAAGTCTGTAAGGCAAAGTCTGTACAACGCTGCATCACGAAGTAAAGTCTATACAGCATGCATCAGTGCATTAACAGGTCTATACATCATGCATGCAACGTCTCTCAAGTATGTACTGGGTTTGGCTAAAATGCATTGCCTCTCAAGTCTGTACAGGGTCTGCCTAGAATGCATTCACTAAAGTCTATACATTCGTCTCTAAGGAAAAGTCTATTCATTGCATGCATTGCACACTTCAAGTCTGTACATTGGCCAAGTCTACACATCGCTGTGTTCACTTGTTTCAAGTCTGCACATTGGTTCAAGCTTTCCAAGTCTGTACATTGGCCTTCAAGCTTTCCAAGTCTGCACACTGGTTCAGGCTTTCCAAGTCTGTACATTGGCCCTCAAGCTTTCCAAGTCTGTACATTGGCCTTCAAGCTTTCCAAGTCTGTACATTGGCCAAGTGTCTTGTGCTTTGAAGCTTTATCAAGTCTATACATTCGTTTATCAAAGTCCACACATTGCATCGTGTTTCAAAGTCTATACATCACTGTGCATTCCTTGATTTCAAAGTCTGTACATTCTGGTTGCTTCATAGCAAGTCTGCACATCCTGCTTGCACTAAGTCTGTACATGGTCCTGGTGCTCGCAAGTGTTGTGTAGTGGACAGCGGATCTAGAGGGGAGGGGTGAATAGATCTGCCCCTCTTTTCGCAATGTAACCCTCTATATAGCTAGATGAGATAAATTGCAGCGGAATATAACTAGCTAAACGAAGGACACAACGATTTGCTTAGCAAGATGATTACTAATATATCGATTCGAACCTAAGCATGCATTTAGAACGAAACAATCACACAAACAAAACACAACACACGAGATTTTAAGGTGGTTCGGACTGAATCCCTAGTCCTACGTCCACCCCTCACCAAATCCGGTGAGGCTCCACTAGTGCCACGCACTGAACCGTAAATCGGAAAGACCATCAATTGCCTTCCTACTAACTACCTGGTAGGGACGTCAACAACGCAGATCGGACAACCTCCGATTGCCTTCCTACTAACCACCGGTAGGGACGATTCTCAATTTTGATTGTTCGAATGAAATGAAGAAGAAAGAACAAATATCAAGCTATTCAAACATGATATGAAATGAGCTCAAGAAGAAAGATCTTGTCTGAAATTGCTGGAGCTTGAATCGGATTCTTCGATGGATGTAGATCACCAATAGAGGCTTCTATCTTCTTCACAAAACACTCTTCTTGATTCAACAGCAATGGCTTCTTCTTCCTTGTGAGTTGTGCTTCCTTGAATCTGCTTGAGTTGATGAAGAGATGTATGGATGTAGCTTTGATCACCTTTGAGAACCTTGAGTGCTTCTAGCTTTGTTGGAGGTTGCTTGCTTCAGATCTCACCTTGAAACACCTTGGAATGGATGAAGAACTTCCTCCCGAAACACTGTTCACGGAGGTGCTACAGTACCTCGAAAATGAGCTCCCTTGATCTCTTTTGAAGCCTTGAAGCCCTAGTGTTTCTAATCCCTCAAGTGAGAGTTTTATAGACCTTGAATGGTCTATAGACAAGTCTCAGACCAGATCCACAAATCATGGGTGTTTAGGTGAGTTTTGGATTAAACAAATCCATGTTGAATGGCCCTTTTCGAAGTTGGAAACAAAGTCAACATTGAAGGCTCGGGGCTGGCGGTCGACCTGCAGCTCCTGGCGGTCGACCTCTACTGAGAAATCTGTAAACGGGTGGTCCCTGGGATTTTCGGTCGATCGCTACTGGCTGGTGGTCGACTTGTAGCTGAAAGAACTACAGACGGGCATTCCCTGGCTGGGGCGGTCGACCGCCCCTGTGCTGGCGGTCGACCGCCAGCTGGGCAGACCCCGGGCTTGCCCGGGTCGGTCCGTTACGTGCTTTGGTTCCGTCGCTTAAGTTCTTTAGCGGCCTGTTCATGTCCGTGACATCTCCCTTTATAGTCTAAAAGGCATCAATTGTGTTTCTGGCCTTGGATTCTCTTGGCTATATTTCTTTGTGCATTGACCTTGGATGTGTGACAAGCCGAATATCGCTTGTCGACTTGTGCTTGTTTTCGCATCCTTGCTTGGGCGCGATCCACGAGCTTTCACTTTTGCCGACTCCACTGAATTTCTTTTCCATGTAATGGCATACCTGTCATAATCAAACCATCATGTATGTTAATTACATGAGAGTGGGAAATATCAATGACGAATAGTGTTTAGCCATTATCAAAACCAAGAATACCACAGAACTTATATGACCGTAGAATGATGTCGATTTACCCAAGTGAACTTAAATGAACATAGGGACACAACATTCTCCCCCTTTTTGATGATGGCAACATTGTGAGTCATTATGTGGCAGTAACATCCAAGATTACAGAGTTTATGACATATGCAACGAGTATAGCTCAAGATCCATGATGTGAATGCAAGTATGATGCAGATATGAATGCATATATGAATGCTATGCATTTATGCAAACCCCATCACATACACATATGAGATGCAAAGTGAGCAATGGTGATTCTCCCCCTTTGACTCTCCCCATACACCATTCACACATCCCCCGCTCTTCCCTCTTTACATAAGGCATGGCGCTCTTTACAAAGGAAAGGAGCTCTTTACAAAGGAAAGGACTCGCATAGAGAATTCTCCCCCTTTGTCAACAGCAAAAAGGAGGGATATGAAACAACAGGGGATAAATGGTCTAGAGATCAGAGTGGAATTATAGTGGAAGAGCAAGCCATTATATGGAAATTGAAATCATGCCGCGAACAATATATATATATATGTGTTTCAAAGCTAATGAAGTCCGAGTTCATCAACAGAGTTTGAAAAGCAGCTACATCCAAGATTTAATAGAAATGAACCAAAGTCCATATCATGGCAGTGTTTAACCTTCCCTTGTCTTAGATATCCATATTCAATAACTGCATAGGAGATAACATAAAAACTAGTATTGAAGCTAAACAATCATGATTAGAGCATGGAAGTGTTAGGAATTCAACAAGTTTGATTATCAATATCATTTGCATTTGAAGGCACAAGACTCATATTTTATGAGTAATCAAGTCTAGTACATGCCTCCAAGCCGTAAGAATACACGTTGTTTAGACGCCAGTATTCCTAGGAGTTTGGTAAGACTAACTGTCATGTTTCAAGATGAACAGAGATAGCAAAGTCACGTCATGACATATCCTTTCACAATTCTTTGATGAGGGCATATATTTCTCAGCAATCATGCCATTGCTCTGCCTAGAGTCCAAAAGTTTTAAGACAGAGATAACAAGGGCACATCATGACATATGCATTTGTCACTTGATTTGATGACATGACATGTTTCTCCGTGCAACAATATCATTGCTCTGTCAAATTGATTTTCAAGAATTCCAGCTCATCAAGATGTTTAAAAATAATACTAAGCCTGAGTGTATCACCAAGATGGTCATGAACTTTGAATTTTCAGATATCAGGATAGTCATTCAAAGCATAATATGCAATATCTAGTTAAGGTCGATTAAAACCACAGAACATAGATGATTTCATAACCGATATTTCAGAACGTAAAGGAAATCATTAAATCTGAACCATTTTCATTGGATGGACAATCATTAAGGCATATAATAGAAAGCTCTTACACCATAGTGATGTATGTCTCTTGAACTTATTCTCACACTGGAGGTCATTGAAGATCAGATACAAAAAGGATGAATGACCTAAGAAAAACAACATGACTCCCCCTAAGAATATGCAATGAATGCGCGAAGGAGTGATGTTTGCAAGCAAGTGTAATGATAATTGTCAAGAGGAGAATGACCTGAAACATGCAGGGGTTGACATGACATGCATGACCCAACACCTGGTTGTACACTTATTAAATGCAACAGAATGAAGATGAAACAAATGCATGAATGCTGCACAAGGACAACTCCCCCTTACTATATGGCCTATATGCGACATTGACACATGGTACTTGGCGAAGGTGAAACCTCACGCATATTGAGTGCTTCGTGACAAGCATAGTCTGCCCTTCCATACATCAACATTTGATATACCATGGCCATGCAAGAATGATGCGACACAAACCATGTAATGCATTGTGAACATAGATTCAACTTGATTATGCAACTACATGCAATGCGACACCATATGCAAAAAGACATATTGACATATAAACAATGCATGAATACCAACGTGCAAAACACACAACTAATTGAACATCATCATCATTTCAAATTCTTATTGGCCTGAGGTCGGCAAAGACCATGCTCCCTTCTGAGCGTTGAAAACCTGTCATTACACAAGGGCTTGGTGAAAATATCAGTAATTTGATTTAGAGTATCAACAAAATGCAGTTCAAAATTTTTCTTACTGACCTCGTCTCTAATGAAGTGATGCCTAATCTCAATATGCTTAGTTCTAGAGTGTTGGACTGGATTTTTTACAAGGTTGATAGCACTAGTGTTATCACACAGAATCGGGACACAACCAAGATCTACCAAGTAGTCTTGGAGTTGGTGTTTAATCCACAACACTTGGGTGCCGCAGCTACCCGCAGTAACATATTCTGCCTCCGCGGTTGAGAGGGCAACCGAGTGTTATTTCTTGGAGGCCCAAGAAACTAAACACCCGCCTAGAAACTGGCAATAACCACTAGTACTCTTACAATCCAGCTTGCATCCAGCGTAATCCGCATCAGGATAAGATATAAGAGATAAATCACATGATGACGGATACCACAATCCCAAATCTTGAGTGCCGGTAAGATATCGAAGGATACGTTTGACGGCAGTCAAATGAGATTCTCTAGGACTGGCTTGAAATCTAGCACAAAGACATACACTAAACTGGATATCTGGTCGGGATGCAGTAAAATAAAGCAAAGAGCCAATCATACCTCTATAGACCTTTGCATCCACCAATTTACCATTTTCATCCGAATCCAGTGAAGTTGAGGTGCTCATCGGAGTTGCAATGATTTTACTGTTTACCATGTCAAATCTTTTTAGCAGCTCCTTGATGTATTTGGCTTGGCTTATGAAGCAACCATCTTCTCCTTGGTTGACCTGCAAACCGAGAAAGAATTGAAGTTCTCCCATTATGCTCATCTCAAATTCGCTAGTCATGAGGTTAGCAAATTCCTCACACATTTCAGATTTTGTAGAACCAAACACAATGTCATCAACATAAATTTGAACAATCAAGATGTTCTTACCTTGTTTCTTGATAAAAAGTGTTTGATCTACCTTACCTCGTGTGTACCCTTTTTCAATGAGGAACGAGCTTAGTCTCTCATACCAAGCTCTTGGTACTTGCTTAAGTCCATAAAGCACCCTGTCTAGCTTGTATACAAAATCTGCATTGTTAGAATTCTCAAAGCCATGGGGTTGCTCAACATAGACTTCTTCTTTGATCAAGTCATTCAAGAAAGCACTTTTGACATCCATTTGATACAGCTTTATTCTAAGGGAGCATGCAAAGGCAAGTAAAATTCGGATGGCTTTGAGTCTAGCAACTGGGATATAAGATTCATCAAAGTCTACCCCAAACTCTTGATTATACTCTTGAGCCACCAATCTAGCCTTATTTCTTATTATCTTGCCATCCTCACTTAGTTTGTTCCTAAAGACCCATTTAGTGCCTATGACAGATTGTGATGAAGGTCTAGGAACAAGATGCCAAACTTTATTTCTCTCAAACTGGTTTAGCTCTTCTTGCATGGAATTTATCCAGTTTTCATCTTTTAAAGCATCATCAATATTCTTGGGTTCATGCTGCGAGACAAGAGCAAGTTGATCTAATTCTTCAACAATTTTAAAATGTGACCTAGTTCTAGGTGGGTCATTCAAGCTACCAATGACATTCTCCAAGGGATGATCCTTAAGAATTATAATATTTGTAGAATCGTTACCTTCTCCTGGAGCTTGATCCCTTGCATTGTTTGATTCAGCTAGGTCACCATCTTCTTTTATTTCTTCTTGTGGAGGATCACTCTTATCCTTTATGCTTAGGAATTCCCCTTCTTCATCGTTTTTCCTGCAAGAGTTATCATTGTTAGAATCATGATATTCATCAAAGGAAACATGGGATAATTCTTCCACAGTTTGACTTTTGATATTATAAATTCTATAAGCCCTAGATCTATCAGAATATCCAAGGAATATACCTTCATTGCTCTTGGGCTCGAATTTATCTAAGTCTCTTTTGTCATTGTTGTGAATGAAGTATTTCGATCCAAACACTTTCATATGTGAGAGAGAGGGCTTTTTACCTTTTAGCAGCTCATAAGGAGTCTTTTTGGTGTGTGGCCTTACCATAGAGCGGTTGATAATGTAACATGCCGAGTTTACCGCTTCAGCCCAAAACCTCCTTGGAAGTTGCCGTTTAGCAAGCATAGTTCTTGCCATCTCTACAAGTGTCCGATTTCTCCTTTCAACCACACCGTTTTGCTCCGGCGTTCTTAGTGAAGAAAATCGGTCTGAAATCCCTTCGGCCCTGCAAAGGTTATAGAATTTAGCATTTTCAAATTCACCACCGTGATCAGATTGAATCTTGAAAATTTTAAACTCACCGTCCTGCTTTATCTTCATGTAGAGTGCCTGAAACTCATCAAAAGCATAATTTTTGTGTGTGAGAAAGAAAACCCATGTGAAGCTAGAAAATTCATCCATTAAGACATATCCATATTTTCTACCACTTAAGCTAGCAGTTCTGGTTGGGCCAAATAGGTCCATATGAATTAGTTAGAGTGGTTTGGATGATGTATTTTTAGATCTTCCCTTGAATGATTTTCTAGTTTGTTTACCTAGGGCACATGCATCACATAATTTATTTTCTTGTTTAAAGGATAGTTCAGGCAAACCTTTCACCATTGAATGTTTCAAGAGTTTATGCAAGACATTATAGCTAGCATGTCATAGTCTACGATGCCATAACCATGCAATTTCAGATTTTGGTGCAGCAAGACAAAGGTTTGAATAAGCAGGATCATCTAAGTCAATCATGTAAACATTGTTGACTCTCTTAACAGAAAATTTTACCTTGTCAGATTTTGGTTCAAAGATTTTACATTCATGAGAATCAAACAACACTTTGTGACCTTTATCACACAATTGACTTATGCTTAGAAGGTTATATTTCAAACCTTCAACTAGTAACACATTTCCAATGGAGTTGGAGAGGTTCTTACCTACATTACCTGTTCCAATGATTTTTCCTTTGTTGTTCCCTCCAAATGTGACATGTCCTCCTTCCTTTTCCTCCAAGAGACAAAATTTTGATTTGTCTCCGGTCATGTGTCGTGAACAGCTGCTATCAAGGTACCACCTGTTATGTATGGCTGCAAGACACTCCTGCACAAGCAATTAAGTAAATGTGTTTGGAACCCAACCAAATTTGGGTCCCATCATACTCTTCAAATTTTCAAAGCATCAAACCATTTCTTTTGGAATCCAGACTTTTCTAACATTCATGTTTAGTTTGCTTAGAGCAGGGATTTGGTTTTTCTTTTCAACTTTGACATTCATTTTCTGTTTGGAGGTTCTTGGTTGGAATTTGTGAAAGTTTGATGAAGTTGGCTTCTTAACCCATTGTGGCCATTGGTTATTTTTGGGTTGAGAGTGATTGTTCTGCCACCTAGGAGATTGAAAGTTATAGGATTGATGAACACATGAATCATAATTTCTCCAAAAGTATGGTGGTGTTGGCCTATATGAATGTGCAATCCAGTTTTGGTGATATCTGGAAGATTGAGCATGCAATGGCCAAGAATGTGTTGACCTATGCTGCGGGGAAGGTCGACCTTTCTTAGGTCTTTGGACAGATTTTTTGGGAATATTGGTGACTCCCCCTTCAATCTTTTCTTTTCCTTTCTCCTTTTATTTTTTCTGGTTTTGTGTGGGAGTTATGTTTGAGGTGGAGGCTTCGGAAGATGAGACAAATGTGACTGTTTTTAGCCCAATTGGCCTTTTGTTTGTTGGTTCAAAACCCAACCCTTCCTTGTTAAAATTCATCCTAGTACCTAGCAAAGCATCTAGGTTTTCTTTTCCACCCACGAAATTTTCCAAGGATTGTTGTTTATCCTTCAATTCTTTTTTGTAAGTTTTCAATATTTTGCAAGAGTTGAGTGTTGACATGTTTTATAGCTTCATATTTTTCATTACTCAGTTTGCAGTTCTTTTCATAGGTTTGCATTTTTATCTTAATGCTATCAATCTCATTTCTCAAGTTTTTATTTTCAGTTTCCAAGTCAGCCATTTCTTTTCTTCCTTCTTCCAAATCCTCAATCATTTTCTTAAGATCTTCAATTTCAGTTTCAAGTAGAGCATTCTTATCATCCTTGTCATGATCATGCACAAAAGAATTGATTTTCTTTTTCAATGATTTATTTTTCTTTTTATACATTTCATATTTTTCCATGAGTTGTATATATGCATCCTCCCAATCATCAATTGTATAATCTTCAAATGGAGAATTTACCTCAATTTCTTCGTCACCTTTGGCCATGAGGCAGAAATCTTCTTTTTCTTTGTCTGAGGAGCTAGTTCCATCATTACTTTCCTCTTCATCGCTCCATGTGGACACCATGGCCTTGTTATTCTTCTTGCCCATCCATTTGTCAGCTTTTCTGAATCTATCGGGACAGTCATTCTTGAAATGCCCTGGTTTGTTGCAAGAATAACAAATGATTTTGTCAGCTTTCTTAGAGTTTTCAAAATTAGATTTGAAACCATTTCTTACCCTTGACCTTCCTCTCATGAAGCTCTTACCTTCCTTTCTCAGGAATTTCTTGAACTTACGTGTGAGCATGGCTACGTCATCCTCATCTCGCTCACTTCCCGAATCCTCACCTTCATCAGAAGTATCTTGACGGCTGGGTCCAGCTTTAAGAGCTAGGGACTTCTTTTTAGGTGCCTCAGCCTCTTTGTTCTTGAGGTTGATCTCATAGGTCATTAATGACCCAATGAGTTCATCTACCTTGGTGGTTGCGAGATCTTTTGATTCTTCAACAACGGTTGCCTTCGTGTGCCATGCTGGAGTTAATGATCTGAGAATTTTTCTTACAAATTCTTGCTCTGTATATTTCTTTCCCAAATCAGTTAAACTATTAGTAAGCACAGTTAAGCGAGCATACATATCCTGATTTGACTCATCAGGCTTCATGCGGAACATTTCATATTCAGAAACTAAAGTATTGGCTTTTGTTTCTCGTACCTGAGAGGTTCCTTCGTAGATTACCTCTAGCTTATCCCACATCAATTTCGCAGTTGTGCAGGTGGCTACTCTTGAGAATTCAACTGGATGGAGTGAGCATTGCATGATATGTTTAGCACTCTAGTTGACGGTGGATTGCCGTATTTGTTCTTTGGTCCACAAGTCCTCATTATCCGTAAGCTCATACGGACATTTGCTGATCACATGCCAAAGTTCATAGTCTTGGGCTCGAATGAACACCTGCATGCGATGTTTCCAATAAGGATAGTTAGATCCAGTGAAATAAGGAGGTCTGTTCACAGAGTGTCATTCAGGTAAATAACCCTTAGATGATGATCCACCATTTCCCTCAAGGTCGTTGGACCCCATAATGAGAGATTAGGCTCTGATACCACTTGTTGTGTAGTGGACAGCGGATCTAGAGGGGAGGGGTGAATAGATCTGCCCCTCTTTTCACAATGTAACCCTCTATATAGCTAGATTAGATAAATTACAGCGGAATATAACTAGCTAAACGAAGGACACAACTATTTACTTAGCAAGATGATTACTAATATATCGATTCGAACCTAAGCATGCATTTAGAACGAAACAATCACACAAACAAACCACAACACACGAGATTTTAAGGTGGTTCGGACTGAATCTCCAGTGCTACGTCCACCCCTCACCAAATCCGGTGAGGCTCCACTAGTGCCACGCACTGAACCGCAAATCGGAAAGACAACCAATTGCCTTCCTACTAACTACCTGGTAGGGACGTCAACAACGCTGATCGGACAACCTCCGATTGCCTTCCTACTAACCACCGGTAGGGACGATTCTCAATTTTGATTGTTCGAATGAAATGAAGAAGAAAGAACAAATATCAATCTATTGAAACATGATATGAAATGGGCTCAAGAAGAAAGATCTTGTCTGAAATTGCTGGAGCTTGAATCGGATTCTTCGATGGATGTAGATCACCAATAGAGGCTTCTATCTTCTTCACAAAACACTCTTCTTGATTCAACAACAATGGCTTCTTCTTCCTTGTGAGTTGTGCTTCCTTGAATCTGCTTGAGTTGATGAAGAGATGTATGGATGTAGCTTTGATCACCTTTGAGAACCTTGAGTGCTTCTAGCTTTGTTGGAGGTTGCTTGCTTCAGATCTCACCTTGAAACACCTTGGAATGGATGAAGAACTTCCTCCCGAAACACTGTTCACAGAGGTGCTACAGTACCTCGAAACTGAGCTCCCTTGATCTCCCTTGAAGCCTTGAAGCCCTAGTGTTTCTAATCCCTCAAGTGAGAGTTTTATAGACTTTGAATGGTCTATAGACAAGCCTCAGACCAGATCCACAAATCATGGGTGTTTAGGTGACTTTTGGATTAAACAAATCCATGTTGAATGGCCCTTTTCAAAGTTGGAAACAAAGTCAACATTGAAGACTCGGGGCTGGCGGTCGACCTGCAGCTCCTGGCGGTCGATCTCTACTGAGAAATCTGCAAACGGGCGGTCTCTGGGATTTTCGGTCGATCGCTGCTGGCTGGCGGTCGACCTGCAGCTGAAAGAACTGCAGACGGCCATTCCCTGGCTGGGGCGGTCGACCGCCCCTGTGCTGGCGGTCGACCGCCAGCTGGGCAGACCCCGGGCTTGCCCGGGTCGGTCCGTTACGTGCTTTGGTTCCGTCGCTTAAGTTCTTTAGCGGCCCGTTCATGTCCGTGACATCTCCCTTGATAGTCTAAAAGGCATCAATTGTGTTTCTGGCCTTGGATTCTCTTGGCTATGTTTCTTTGTGCATTGACCTTGGATGTGTGACAAGCCGAATATCGCGTGTCGACTTGTGCTTGTTTTCGCATCCTTGCTTGGGTGCGATCCACGAGCTTTCACTTTTGCCGACTCCACTGAATTTCTTTTCCATGTAATGGCATACCTGTCATAATCAAACCATCACGTATGTCAATTACATGAGAGTGGGAAATATCAATGACGAATAGTGTTTAGCCATTATCAAAACCAAGAATACCACAGAACTTATATGACCGTAGAATGATGTCGATTTACCCAAGTGAACTTAAATGATCATAGGGACACAACAGCAAGTCTGTACATTGATTTGGCGCTCGCAAAGTCTGTACACCGGCTTGGCGCTCACAGAGTCTTGCTGCGTCTATGTGCTAGTCCATGCATTGTCAAGTCTATACATCGTCTCTTAGCATCTTGTGCATTCAGCATAGAAAGTCTATACATTTATTGATAGACTCATGCATAAACAGTAAGACAAAGTCTGTACATTCGGTGACAGCCTGTCTAAGCATCTCATGCATTCAATGTGCGTACTTTCATTCTATTTGTGCATCTCCTTCAGAAGTCTAGACAATCCTTTGAGCATTCAAGTCTATACACTCTTCTGTCTGCATTGCATACACTTCAAGTCTGCACACTGGTTGCCTGCATCTCATGCAGTTAAAGTATGTACACTCGTGAATGTAATGTCTGTACATTCATTCTCGCTGTATACACTTTCTCACCTGTGCACACTTCAATTGATGCATCAAGTCTGTACAAGCTCAGCTCATTCATCAAAGTGACTCGATGTATATACTTTCTCATATTCTTTCCTGTCAGATAAATTAACTTGCACTGATAATTAATCTGTTCTAACAGGACTGCTGATTCGAGGATGTTAATGATGCACGTGATCCAAGAATAGGAGATGGCCCTGATCATGCCACGTGGACTGAACCTTCTGGGCGGGAATCGTCGAGAGCACACGCCCTAGCTGCTTGCTGCTGCTATAAAAGGAAGGCTTCTTCCTTAGAAGAAGGTTAATTTTTTTGTGAAAAACAAAGAGAAGCAGATAGAGAAAGAGAGTGCTCGAGATAGAAGGAAAGAGCTTCAATAGTAGGAAAAGAAGAAGAGACAGAGAGAGAGCCTGCGAAAGAGAAGAAAAAGAAGAGTGAGAAGAAGAGAGAGCTAGAGTAAAAGAAGCTTCAACTGAAGATCAGTTTCTGTTGGACCGTGGATCAAATCCAGGCCAGCCAGCTCCTGCGAGAGCCACATTTTGACTTTATATTTCCAGCTTTTAGTTGTTGTAATTTCTTTTATTGTTTTTCTTTTCAAACTGAACATTGTTCTTCCGATTCTCTGGTTGGAGATCGGGTTCCTCCTGTGGACTCAGGAGAAGGGAGACTGTGTCTCCGGTCTGCAAGTGACTGAGTGTCGCTTGTGAGTTCCCTCTGGTTTCAGAGGAAGGGAGTCCTTGACTCCGGTTGCAGGTAGTGGTTGCTACCTGTCTGTTCCCTCCTGGTCTGGAGGAAGAGAGACCTAGTCTCTGGTCGCAAGTGGCTGGGAGTCACTTGTGGTTCCCTTTGGCTTTCAGAGGAAGGGAGACTTGGGTCTCCGGTTGCTAGTGACTGTGTGTCACTATTGGGTTCCCTCCGATCTGGAGGAAGAGGGGAGGCTGTTCCCTTGGTCAAGCTGTGTGGCAGCAACTTGTTTGCAGACTGAGTCTGCTTTCTAGCTGATTGCTAGTGGAAGCCTCACTCTGGTTGGGAGTGAGGGGTGGACGTAGGTCTGTGGACCGAACCACCTAAAAAATCCCTTGTGCAGTGGTTTGTTTGATTGCTTGCTTCCACTAGATGCATACTAGGACCGTGATCTGATTGATTATTCATGTCCTAGAGTTTAATTGGGTTTGCATCTTTTATGTTTGAGCAATTATCAACTGATATAGTGCTTATCATTTCATACGAACTTTAATTTGGTCAAAACTCTTTAGAAGATCCATTCACCCCCCCTCTGGATCTGTGTTTATCTATCGCACCTAACTATCAATTGGTATCAGAGCGGTTCTCTGACTGATCAGATCCAACGATCTGCAGATGATCCTGTTGTCTTTGGTGCATTTCTGAATTTACACTCTGCTGTATTAATCTGCTTGCCGATTTAATCAATGGGTTCTCCACCGATTTTCAATGGCTCTAATTTTAACTCATGGGTTAGCAGTCTACATAACTATGTGAATTTGATGGATCCGGATCTGTGGAAGTTAATCTCACATGGTCCTCATAGACTGCCAAAGAAAGAGTCCAAATGGACTAACTGTCACAGATCAAGAAATGGAGAGAATCAGAAAGTTTTGAAATTAATGAAAGAAGCTACTGACAAGGCTCTACATTCTTGTTTTTATGACTGCAGGTCCGCTAAGGACATTCTGAATAAGCTGAAGCTAGCTCAGAGGAGAAATGAGGACAGCTGCCTGATGGCTGACAAGAGCAACCATGGCAGTGATCAAGATGAATCCGAAGATGCTGAAGAGGTAACCAACCCTTTCTCTAGTTACACTTTAGACGACTGGGAAGATGCCTATGCCAATCTGTTAGAATCCTATGAAAGACTAAAGTAGAAGAATAAAAAATTGATAAAGAAGCTAAAGAAACATGAGGATGCTAAATCTCGAGGTGAAAGCCCTGAAATTTTAAAAATTGAAAATGACATATTTAGAAGACAGTTAACAGATTTTGATTCTATTAGTTCAGATTTAGATCATTTGAAATCTAAAAAATAAACTCTTATGAAACAAATTGATTTACACAAAAAGGAGAATCAAGAGTTTGTTTGTGAAATTGTTGAACTAAAGGAAAGACTCAGCTCAACTGATGATGATCAGGCTCATAACAATGATGTTGTTCAAAATGAAGAACTAGTGAGAAACTTAGAGCTTGTCAACTCTGAATTGGAAAACATGAAGTCTGAAAATTTAATACTCAATAATCAGCTCAAGGAATTTGAACACAAATCAATAAATCTTGAAAAAGAAAATAGATTGATTTCTAAAAAATTAGAGGCTGATAGAGTAACAAATTCAGAGATTCAGAAAAATCTTGACAAACTTTAATCTGAAAAACAACAATAAAAGTTTTATGAATGTCAGTTTTCTTCAGATGAATGGGTGCTTGATGATGAACTCCTAGAGCAGAACAGTAAACTAAAAGAGAAAATTAATAAGCTGAATCACCTAAACTCAACATTGTCTGAGAGGCTAATCACTTTAGAAAAAGGGAAGAGTGTAAGCCTGGTGAGCTCTAGTGAGTTACTGAATGCTGAACATGAAATTACAAATCTGAAAAACATCAACCTAATGTTGAGTGGGAATGTCACTTGCTGTGAATAAAAGATAGCTAAATATGAGTTAACAATCACATCCCTTCAACAAGAAGTTGATGATCTTTATAAGTCCCTATCTGAAGCTGACAATGAAATAAAATTAAAACAGGAAGTTGAAAAACTCAAAAGTCTGAATGATGCCTTGCATCAACAAGTCATTTCCTGTGAAACAGATCTATCCAAATATGAAGCTAATATTTGTGACTTAAATTCTGAAACTCAAGATTTGAAAAACTCCTTGTCAAAATTTGTCAATGGAAAGGACAATCTGAATAAGCTTCTAGGAAAGAGTGATAACTCTCAGAGAGAGGGGCTGGGTTACAGTTCAACAAACAAAAGAATCAATAGCAATAAAACTGCAACTGTGTTTGTAAAAGCTTCTGATCAAAACACAACTGTTGGTTCTTCTGTCTTTCAATTCACTGCACAAAAACCCACTGTCAGTCCCAAAACTGTAGGACAAACTCAAAAATTAAAAAAGGGTGAAAATCTACAGAAAAAGGATAAAACTACTCCATTTGGTACAAAGACTACTGCATACGATTCACATGACCTCTCAAACACTCATACTAAAAAGGGGCCATGCTATTATTGTGGGAAAGTAGGTCACATAATGGAAGATTACAGATTAATGCTAAAAGATGAGCATGGTAGTGAAACATCACATTCTAGAAATTCTTTTGATAGAAACCATGCTGCTAGGAAGCCTGATGATTCATGTTATTATTGTGGGAAGCATGGTCATCTCATGAGTGAATATTTTATCATGAAAGAAGACAATAAACTGCATGCCAGGTCCTCCATGAATATTCATGGTCCTTATGGAGCTAAACACAAGTCTAGTTAGCACATTGTGTGCTTTAACTGTAATAAACCAGGGCACAAGGCTGCTGAGTGCTGGTTTGGATCCACTTGGGGTAAAAATGGCTTTCATAGAAGAAATTCTTTTGCTTGCTCTCATAGTGGGAAGTCAGGCCATAGATCTGCTGAATGTTGGCTGATTAGGAATAAGAAATAAACTGTTCATGCATACAACAGAAAATCTTATGATCATGTTTATAAACCTTATACTGCTGTTACTATGCATCATAAGAACCAGAAACCAGTCACATCATGTAGATATTGTGGAAAGTATGGTCACTCTATGGAAAATTGTTATTTGATGGATCATGATGACCATGTTGCTAAGAAATTGTTTAGAACACCTGTCAGGGCTAACGCAGGACCCAAAGCTACTTGGGTCCCTACAGGATTAAAATGATCAAAAACTTTGCAGGTGTGCCTTGGGGGCTGAAGAACAAAAAGGGGTTAATAAACCAAGGCACTCAAAAAGGAAAACCCCAAGATTCTACTCTTCAGGTCTGTTCTGAACAATCTGTTTAAATTCCATCATCTGAAAATTGACTTTTTGAGATGGTTAAGCATCTTGTTAATTTGATCTATGCTTAGTTGGAATTTTCTGAAATGGAATTGCTCAATCATGTTCATGGTAGCTCACTTATGTCTGAAGTGCATGGATTATATTTGAATGTCAAATTTGAAATCATGTGATGTACTTTCACTGCGCATCATGCACTTAGTCAGGGGGAGCTCAATCATTCTTAATTAACCATACTGCTGCTCATGCTTTGTTGTATATATGTAGCATCTAGTCAGGGGGAGCTTTCCTGTTCCATCTCTTCATCTCTTGAACTCTCACTGTCTAGCTATCTGATCCATTCTTGGCAAATGTGTGGTTCACTTGAATTCTCTGCTGTCTACACTTTTGTAGCTGTTCTGTCTAAACTCCAGACTCAGCTATTGATCTCAAAACTGCACTGTTCTAATGATTCACTCCTTGTCTCATCATGATTGCTCTTTGCTAATCTCTCAATAAAAATGCTTTGTTGACTCCACTGATTTCCTGACAATGTCATTGATTCATCTGAATGAGGAAAGTTTTTAGTCAGTGCACCCTAGTCATAAATCAGACATATTCTGAAAAGAAGAAACCTCTATTATACTGGCTTAAGAATGGTTTGATGAATCAAATTGATCTAAGACTAATGTATTTAATAAGTTTTGATGTAAAAGACTTGAAAATATCTGAATCATCATGCTTAATAGATCTTAACAAATTGTCTCATGAACTTCATGCAAAACCTTCTGAAATTTGAAATTCTAAAAGACATGGTTTTCTTTAGTTAAGATACATATAGAAGGTATTGTTCTTAAACATTTCAGTGTACTGAGCATGGTTTGAAAATTCTAAAAACACTTAAAAATTTAATGCAAGAGCAATGACTTTGGTCACAGAGAAACTGGGTTCTCTGTCAAAGAAATGGGGTAAGCCCATGTCATGAAGTGTCATAGTTAACTCTCTTATAAAATATTTGAAAATCTGGCAGAGCAATAGCATGGATGTATTGAGTAACTGGGGATTCTGGCCTCTGATCAAGGTGTCTCCTCATGTAAAAAGATACTCCATTGCTAACTCTGTTCTCTTTGAGAGGCAATATGGTTGTCACACTGAGTAACTGGGTCACTTCACCTAAGAAGTGTTGTCCCTCACGTAAAAAGGTGTTGACTGAACCAAACTTGCTCAGGAAAAATGAGTGCTGATCAATAGAAAATTCTGAAAATCTAAAGACATGTTCAAACACAAATATTTCTGTTTAATCTCAATACTATCTTGTGTAACTTCCATAGGAGTCATTGAATCTAAATGAGTAAGATGGAAGGAGGTTAAACATGAATATCAGATGAGTTGTTGGTTCATTTCTATTAAAAGGTGTTTCAGATATGAGTATTGAATTTTTCTTGATAAACTTTGAATACATCACTCTTAAATCATGATGGTAAGTTTAAACTCATTCATAATCTATTATAATTGAAGAATCTGAAATTCGTTTACAAAGATTTATGAATTTGGTGTGCTAATGAAAATCTGTCTTCCTCAATTCATTCATTGTGCTTACAGATTGTGGTAATCCTTGAGTGCCTATGTGCTTTTGCTGATAGATGTTTCACCTCTTGTCATACCTCAACTCTATTCTGGCTTTAAGGGGGAGATTAACATCTGCATCATTGACTTGATTTGTGCATGATTTTATCTGGCTGCTATAGGAGAGCATGCATATGAAACATTATCTTGATTTGAGCTTCATTGTTTAACTGTGTCTTTCATATGTCTAAATGACTGAGTCAAAGGGGGAGTATTTTGATTATGGCCCTGTGGCCTGTCCTTATAATGGAAGACTTTGAAAACTTATGTTTTGGATTTAGGAGATTGATATCTCCTTGAAAATCTTGTTGAATCTCACTGTCCTTGATTCATCATGACCTGAACTTATCCTTGATTGCCCTTGTGGTTTCATTTTCATTCATTTCATAAGGTTCCATTTATTGAGGGGGAGTTTCCTTGTCATATGAATCATGCTGCATAGAAATTCCATGATTTAGGGGGAGAATTGTCTTGCATTCAAACATTTAGGGGGGAGGGGGAGTTCTTGCATTTCTTGTTGCATCTGCATCTCTGCATTCATACCACTTCCATGATTTTTTTAAACAAAGGGGGAGAAACTGGTATGAGTCATATTGCTCTTTGGGGAAGAATGTGCCCTCATGTAGTTAAAGGGAGAAATGCTACATCAATCATTTCATATCTGCTTAATTTTTCTCTCTCTAACTAATGTCTTTTTGCTGAAGTCAAAGGGGGAGAATATTTTTGACTTGAGTCAGTGTGACTCATAGTGTTGCCATCATCAAAAAGGGGGAGATTGTTGTGCCCCTATGATTTTGATGATAGCAAACACTATCAGTCACCATATGCATGTGTGCATGAAATGTTGTGCCCCTTGTGCTTTCATGATTATGTGGTGTTTTAATGATAGCAACATAAATGAGTCACCATATTATTTAGCTAAGAACATCACATTGAATGATAGCAACATGAATGCATATGACTGATTTATTCTGTGGAGAATGCATGAGTGTGCTAGCTCTGTGGGTCGACCCCCTTCTTAGATGGGTCGACCCCCCTCAAGTCTTTACATCAGATTCGTATGTCTATACATCTCGTAAGTAGTTCAGATGGCGTCAACCCATTGAGTCCACGAGGTTGACGCAGCCTTGAAATGCCTCAGATGGCTTTGAAGATAAGGTTGGATGCGTTGACGCATGGGGTCACTGCGTCGACCCACTGAACTGACCCAGATCTAACTTCACATCAGAGTGAACTGCTACGTCGACGCTGTCACGCTGTAGCGTCTCTATGCATTTCTGAAGTCTACACATCATTTAGTTGCACGCCACTGTGTTGAGAAAGTATACACATCATATTGCCTTGCTTCATGCACAAGTCTATACATCGTCTGTTCATCGTCACATGTGCATCACTTAGCAAGTCTATACATCAGTCAGCATTGCCTCTTGCTCGTAGAGTCTATACATTGTCTGTGCTTCATGCTTAGTTGAAGTCTATACATTGCATGCTACAAAGTCTGCACATCCAGTTTGCACCAAGTCTGTACAAGAGTCTTTTGCATCGTCTTATGCAGCGTCTCTAAGGCAAAGTCTGTACAACGCTGCATCATGAAGTAAAGTCTGTACAGCATGCATCAGTGCAATAACAAGTCCATACATCGTGCATGCAACGTCTCTCAAGTCTATATAGGGTTTGGCTAAAATGCATCGCCTCTCAAGTCTGTACAGGGTCTGCCTAGAATGCATTCACTAAAGTCTATACATTCGTCTCTAAGGCAAAGTCTACTCATTGCATACATTGCACACTTCAAGTCTGTACATTGGCCAAGTCTACACATCGCTGTGTTCACTTGTTTCAAGTCTGCACATTGGTTCAAGCTTTCCAAGTCTGTACATTGGCCTTCAAGCTTTCCAAGTCTACACACTGGTTCAGGCTTTCCAAGTTTGTACATTAGCCCTCAAGCTTTCCAAGTCTGTACATTGACCTTCAAGCTTTCCAAGTCTGTACATTGGCCAAGTGTCTTGTGCTTTGAAGCTTTATCAAGTCTATACATTCGTTTATCAAAGTCCACACATTGCATCGTGTTTCAAAGTCTATACATCACTGTGCATTCCTTGATTTCAAAGTCTGTACATTCTGGTTGCTTCATAGCAAGTCTGCACATCCCGCTTGCACTAAGTCTGTACATGGTCCGGGCGCTCGCAAGTCTGTACATTGATTTGGCGCTCGCAAAGTCTGTACACCGGCTTGGCGCTCACAGAGTCTTGCTGCATCTATGTGCTAGTCCATGCATTGTAAAGTCTATACAGCGTCTCTTAGCGTCTTGTGCATTCAGCATAGAAAGTCTGTACATTCGTTGACAGACTCATGCATAAACAGTAAGACAAAGTATGTACATTCGGTGATAGCTTGTCTAAGCATCTCATGCATTCAATGTGCATACTTTCATTCTGTTTGTGCATCTCCTTCAGAAGTCTGGACAATCCTTTGAGCATTCAAGTCTATACACTCTTCTGTCTGCATTGCATACACTTCAAGTCTGCACACTGGTTGCCTGCATCTCATGCAGTTAAAGTATGTACACTCATGAATGTAATGTCTGTACATTCATTCTCGCTGTATACACTTTCTCACCTGTGCACACTTCAATTGATGCATCAAGTCTGTACAAGCTCAGCTCATTCATCAAAGTGACTCGATGTATATACTTTCTCATATTCTTTCCTGTCAGATAAATTAACTTGCACTGATAATTAATCTGTTCTAATAGGACTGTTGATTCGAGGAGGTTAATGATGCACGTGATCCAAGAATAGGAGATGGCCCTGATCGTGCCACGTGGACTGAACCTTCTGGGCGGGAATCGTCGAGAGCACACGCCCTAGCTGCTTGCTGCTGCTATAAAAAGAAGGCTTCTTCCTCGGAAGAAGGTTAATTTTTTTTGTGAAAAACAAAGAGAAGCAGATAGAGAAAGAGAGTGATCGAGATAGAAGGAAAGAGCTTCAGTAGTAGGACAAGAAGAAGAGACAGAGAGAGCCTACGAAAGAGAAGAAAAAGAAGAGTGAGAAGAAGAGAGAGCTAGAGTAAAAGAAGCTTCAACTGAAGATCAGTTTCTGCTGGACCATGGATCAAATCCAGGCCATCCAGCTCCTGCGAGAGCCATATTTTGACTTTATATTTCCAACTTTTAGTTGCTGTAATTTCTTTTATTGTTTTTCTTTTCAAACTGAACATTGTTCTTCCGATTCTCTGGTTGGAGATCGGGTTCCTCCTGTGGACTCAGGAGAAGGGAGACTGTGTCTCCGGTCTGCAAGTGACTGAGTGTCGCTTGTGAGTTCCCTCTGGTTTCAGAGGAAGGGAGTCCTTGACTTCAGTTGCAGGTAGTGGTTGATACCTGCGTGTTCCCTCCTGGTCTGGAGGAAGAGAGACCTAGTCTCTGGTCGCAAGTGGCTGGGAGTCACTTGTTGTGCCCCTTAGGCACAAGCATGTGCCTATTTGGTTTTGATGATAGCAAGACAATGAGTGCATTTGATATTGTATTTTGATGATTGCAATGCTATTGTGTTTTGATGATTGCAATAAACAAAGTGCATTTCTGTGCAATCTTATCCTTGAGCATTCTGCATATGATAGCAACATGAATGATGATGTTTAGCATTGATGGAATTTGTTCTTTATAAATCTGAATTGCATTCTGTCAGATATCATGTCTCTGCATGTAACTGCAAAGTCTGAATAGCAGTAAGTGCTAGTCTCTACATTGGCTCTTCATAAGTTCTGATATGCTATTATTCACCTTCTGATCATAATGCAGTTCTTCATAAGTTCTGATATGGCATTGCATATTTGATTATGTTCAGTCATGTTACTGTTGCTCCTTAGACTGCAGTTTGATACTGCAGCGTCGACCCATCGAACTGCAGCGTCGACGCTGCCAAGGCACTTCAGAGGTAGCAGCAAGAAATATTTGTACTGCTACGTCCACGCTGCTTGGGCAATGCGTTGACGCTTGGGCCTCTTTAACTTCATTTATTCATTGGTCTGGTCTGTGGTGGGTCAACCCCTTGTGCTGATGGGTCGACCCCTCAGTTCATTCATCAGATTTATACAAGTCCATACATTGGTCTTCAGGCGTTCCAAGTATGCACATTGATTCAGGTTCTCCAAGTCTATACAATGAAGTCTGAACAGTACATTTGCATTCACAATGTCTTCACACCTGAAGTCTATACATTGTGTCGTTCACATCTGCAAGTCTAGACATTGGAAAGTCTATACAGACTTCAGCGTCTCATTTAGCGTCTAAGGCAAAGTCTACACGTTGCTACAGTAACGCAAGTCTATACATTGTCCTAGGCTAAGTGAGTACAGCGTCAACGCATCTCACTGGCTCATGTTACAGCGTCAACGCACTTCATTGGATGTGTGTACAGCGTCAACTCGCTAAGTGTGTACAGCGTCAATGCATGAAGTCTGTACATCAGTCTTAATATTCTAAGTCTGTACAGCCGTTGGCTTTGAACCTCAGAGTCTGTACATCCGAATTGCCTTTGAATTGGTCAAGTGTGTACACTCATTCACTGTAGCTTTCACATATTCTAGTCTACACATCGTGAAAGTCTATACATTCATCACTTACCTTTCACTCAAGGCAAAGTCTATACATTGGGGTCTTTCCCTACGTTTCTTAGGCGAATTCTGAACATTCAGTTCTGAAGCCTGAAGTCTATACACTCCAGCCTATTCCTACGTTCAAGGCTTCAGCTACACATTAAGTCTGTACATTAGCTTCGCTTCATCAAGTCTGTACATTGACTCGCCAACTTCTTTGAAGTCTATACATTGCTTCAGGAGCTTCAAGTCTACACATCGCTTCGCTCCATCAAGTCTGTACATCCACAGTGTTACTTGAAGTCTGGACATTGGTCTTCAAACTCAAAGTCTGCGCATTGTCTTCGAATCCAAAGTCTATTCAATGGTCTTCATACTTGAAGTCCATACATTCGATATGCAGAGTTGAAGTCCATACTGTGCCTCAGGCTGAGCAAGTTCACACACTGGTCGGTGGCAAGCCTGTACACTGGCCTCAGCTTTTCAAGTCTACACATTGGCCTCCTTGCATAAAGTATATACACTGGACTGTTTGGCAAGTCTATACATCGGCCCTTGTCTTCGAAGTCTGTACAGCCCTTTAGCTTTTCAAGTCTATACATTGGCTTCAAGACTTTCAAGTCTATACACTGACGGCTGAATTGAGAACTCTATACATCGTCTGTCTGCACTAGAGTCTCATGGAGTCTATACATTGCACTCGTCTTCTAAAGTCTATACACTAAAGTCTTCACATTCGTTTGCATTACATGAAGTCCATACAGTGGATAAAGTATGTACACTGTCCATGCTTCATGCAGCGTCAACTCAGTGCTTCATGCAGCGTCAACTCCTCAAGTATATACATTGCTTTCCTTCGCATGAAGCCTTTACATGCATTAAGTCTATACACTGCTTTCCTTCTTTGAAGCCTTTACGTTGATTAACTCTATACACTGCATTCGTGTTTGCAAAGCCTGTACAGCGTTTACACTTAAACTGAACACACTCTTGTCTGTTTGACAGTGAATGAAGAAGCTAATGAGGGGCACATGATCCGAGGTGCCTGGCTCGTGATCCAAGGATGGACGAGATACCAGGATGCTAACACGTGGCCAAATGTTTGGGCGGGAGCTGTGGAAGCCACACGCGCCCTAGCTGCTGCTGGTGCTGCTATATATATGAGTCTTCATCCTCTGCAGAAGACTGATCGATATAGAAGAGAGAAGCTGTGAAGAAAAAGCCGAGTGAAGAGAAGCTGTCGATCCAGCACAAGAGAGGAAAGAAAAGAGAGAGAAGAGAAGAGCAGAGAGTGAGAGATTAGCGAAAGAAGAAGAGAAAGAAGAGTAAGAGAGAGATTGAGAGCTCGAGCTGAGAAAGAGAGAGACTTTGAGGTTGTCTGGCTTTTGGATCAAATCCAAGCTAGAGCTGCTCCTTCGAGAGCTATATTTGTGCTTCATTGTTTCAGCTTTCTGTTGCTGTCATTTCCTGTCTTTTGTTTTATCGTTTACATTTTTGTTCAAGCTGTTAGTCAGCGGATTGTAGAGGTGCTGCCTCTGGACGGCTAAGCTATATTGCCCAGCGGTTTGCAGTGGAGGATTCCACTGGACAGCAAGCTATGTTGCTCAGCGGTTGTAAGGCAAGCTGTGATGCCTAGCTGTTCAAGCTGTGAGTCAGCGGAAGCCACACTCGGTTTGAGTGTGGGGTGGATGTAGGTCTGCTGGACCGAACCACCTAAAAACCCATTGTGTAGTGGTTTGAATTCTTGTGTGGTTGGCACTAGATGAATGCTTAGGGGCGCTTTGGTTTGATGTTCTATAAGTGTTCATCTATTTGCTGTACACACTATATGGTTGACTGTGGTTTGATCTCTTTTATCTGATTTCGCTAGATGAATGTTAGGAGCGCCTCAATTGAGTTTTCTATCTGAATGCTTTAAGGCACAAGCTCCTTTTGATTTGATTCAGTCTAATGTTTAGACTTGCTTAGGTTCACTCTATATATCTACAATAGTTTTTAATTCCGCATCTCTGATTGCTTTAGATTTTAATTGGGCGAAATTTTTATAGGCCATATTCATTCACCCCCCCTCTGAATACTTGCACCGAACCCAACAATTGGTATCAGAGCGATCTCTGACTTAACAGATCTAACAATCTGCAGAGGATCCTGCTAACTGTTTAGTGCATTTCAGAGTGGGTCTTTTGGAATCGTTTTGATTTACTTTCTTAGTGCATTTCTATTTGGTGCATTTCATAAGTGTGCCTCTTATGTTCTGTATTCAGTTTCACTGAGTTAGTTCCTTGCCTTGCTTATCTGGTTGTGGTGCTTTGTTGTCGATTGCTTCGTGCCCTGAATCTACTTGTCATCTGTTCTGATGGCTCATCCTCCGATATACAGAGGTGATGACCTTGGCCCATGGCTGGAAAAGTTGCATCGGTATGTAAACACAACCGATCCTGATTTGTGGAAGGTAATAACTCATGGTCCATACAAACTGTCGAAGGATAAATCTAAATGGACCAAGAAGGATAAGTTGAAAGACTCTGTCAATAATAGAGCTTTAGTTTTATTAAAAGAATCAATTGATAGATCTCTAATCGAATGCATTTCTTCTTGCAGGTCTGCCAAAGACATTTTGGAAAAACTGAAGCTAATCAGGAATCACAGCAAATGCTTGATGGCTGATAGAAGAAATGCTAATGATGAAACTTCATCCGAGGTAAGCTCTGAACCTGAAGAACTTTCAATTGATGACTTATGGAATATAAATGAGGAACTCAATAATAAATGTGAACAATTGAAATCTGAAAAGAAAAAATTGAAAAAGGAAATGTTGTACGAAATAAGAGAACTGAAATGTGAAAATGCAAAACTAAGAGATAGTCTGAAAAGCGATGAAAATTCTTGTAAGGCATGTGCTATTTTAGAAGACATGATAAATGAGTTTGATCATGATAGTAAATTGTAAAAGGAAGCATTCAAATCTATAGAAATTGAAAAACAAACATGCTTAGACAAAATGTCTGAAATTGAGAATCAACTGAATGATAAGAAAAATGAGCATCTAAAAGGCATGCAAGAACTGACTGAAGTTAGTTCTGAATTGGAAAAACTGAAATTGGAGAATGAAGATCTTCAAAAGAAAAATAAAACTCTTATGGTCAGAATGAATGAAATCAATGAGGAGGTTTCACAGTCCTCTTCTGCTAAATAAAATTATAAAATATGCTCAGCTTTAAGAGAACGTAATGAAGATCTCTTTAGTGAGAATGAATGGCTAAATAAATAAATTGCCTCACTTAAAGATGATCACAAAAACATGCTTGCTGAGAAAATTAAAGCAGAAGAAAGAGAAGATGAACTGATTGAAAAATTGGAGCACATGCCTGGAAGAGAGAGATGTGCTAATAATGAAATTCAGGATAAACATCTTGAGGAAGAAAACACTGAATTAAAAGCTGAAGTTGAAAAACTGAAGTGGTT
Source organism: Amorphophallus konjac (assembly GCA_022559845.1). NCBI lineage: Eukaryota > Viridiplantae > Streptophyta > Magnoliopsida > Alismatales > Araceae > Amorphophallus > Amorphophallus konjac. Next base: position 258,942,729 of record CM040128.1, read on the forward strand.
GAACACTAGCTTGTCTGAAAGACTTCTCACTACAGAAAAAGGAAAAGCTGTCTATGATGAAAATTCAGAAATTTTGAACAGTCTAGAACAAGAAATTGAGAAGTATAAAACTGCAAACCAAGTTCTAAGCGAATGTGTTAATTGCAGTGAACAGGAAATAGCCAGTTATGAACTTCACATTGCTAGCTTGGAAGATAAAATTCATAATCTGGAAAATTCAGCTATTGAGTCTGCCAAGATTAAAGGAAAAATGAAAACTGTTGGCAAGAGGAAGGATGATAACTCTGAAGGGGGAACAAATTGTTGTTCTGATGTTAGAAAAATCACTAAAAACCAGCTATATACCACTTTTATCCAAAGCACTGATGTAGCTGGTACTTCAAGGCAATCCCCAAAATAAAATGAAAATCAGAAGTCACCTTCAAAATCTATCTTTCAGTTTAAAGCTCAGAAAATTGAAAAGCAAACAAAAACTGTTGAGGATAATCAGAAATTGAAAAGAAAGAGTCAAACAAAAAGGGCAAAGAATAATTCTGGTTATACTCTGAAATTTGTTAGCTCTGCTGAATCTGATGGGTCCATGCAAAATGCTCATGCTTCTTGTACTCATTCACATGCATCTGTGAATTCATCTGATAGAAACCATGCCCCAAGGAAATCTAATGCTTCATGCTATTATTGTGGTAGGCGTGGTCATGTAATGAATGCATGTTTTAAACTGAAAGAAGATAACAATGTGAATCCTAGATCTTTCACACATGCTCATAACCCATATAGATATAGATCTATTTCAGGCCAGCATATCATTTGTTTCACTTGCAACAAGCCTGGGCATATGGCTAATGAGTGCTGGTCAAGAAATCATTGGGGTAAAAATGAATCAAGAAGCAAGCATCTTAAATGCTTTGAATGTGGTAAGTATGGGCATGCAGTCAAAGATTGCTGGCATGCTCAGGGAAATAGATTAAACTCTAAATATGTTAAATTCCCTGCTTTCTATGATTCTGCTAGAAATAACTTGAGAGATAAAAGGAAAAACTTTACATGTTTTGAATGTGGTAAGCTAGGCCACAAAGCTGCCAACTGTCGGCTGGCTGAGCATGGAAAGAAAAATTTTCATGTCAATAAAAGAAATACCCATGCTCATGCACATAATTTTCATACTCATATGCATGCACATGGGCATCATGTTTCTGCTAACATGAAGAATAAAAACAAAAATTCTGTGGCTTCATGTTATTATTGTGAAAAAACTGGACATTCAATGTTTGAGTGTAAACTGATGGAATATGATGATCATGTTACTAAAAGATATTTAGAACACCTGTTAGGGCTCATACAGGACCCAAGGCAGCTTGGGTTCCTGCAGGATCAAAATAATCCAGTTGTTGCAGGTGTGCCTTGGAAATGAATAAAAGGGGTTAACCAAGGCACTCAACAAGAAAACCCCAGGATACTACAATTCAGGTCAGTTTTGAACTTTGCTTTACATTCCATTATCTGAAATTGTGAGCATGAAACTTGTGAGTTTCATATTGATTTGCTTGATTGATTGTTGATGATCTCTTCATGTCTAGCTGATCAATCTGCATTCCAGACTCAGCTACTGAATTTTACTTTGCATATATCTGATGCTCTTCTCTCACTGATTATTGCACTGAATAAATGGGCTGTTAGATGCTCTGCACAATCATTTTTAGAGTCAATGCATGTGTCTTGTGTCAATGCATTGCATGCTTGATTACATACTTGGAATGAGCTTGTATGGGTCAGTTAGTGCATACAATCATTGCATGTGTCTAATGTCTGCATACATTATTTGCATGACTGACTTTGAAGTTGTTCAATGCATATAGAACTGATTTGCATGATTGTCATTTGCCTATTGTCGTAGACTGCATGTTTTTCTATGCATAATAGGGCTACTTTGCACTGCATTATCATATGCTTAACCCTGGTATATAAAATGGTATGTTACTAAAAGGCAAGGAAATCTGCCCGGAGGTTTCTACCATGTGTGAGATGGTCTTTGAGACCAGGTTCTCCGCCAAGTACCATGGGTCCTGTCTTCATGTAGAACAGTGCACTGCATCATATGTTGATAAATCTGAAAAAGGATGAAAATGTTTATGACTTGGATGCATAAACCTGAATTGATTGCATACTTGTCTCATGTACCCTTGGTGCATAGTCTGCATGTAGAACAGTATGTTGCATAGCATATCTCTTGCATCATGTTGTCAGGGGGAGCTGAGAGTTCTATTCAATTCATTGAATCCTATTCACTTCTCAGTGTTCTCATTCAAATGATTCACATTCCTTGACATCAGTTGCTCATTGAACCATATTGCCAATTGCTATCTTTCCCCCATCATTCTCACTGAACAACATCTTTGCATCTGGTTTAACACATTGAATTGTGATTATTGCAATTGTTCACTTATAAGAATCACTCTTACAAATTGAAAGGAACTAAAGGTTTAACCTTTATAAATTGGGGAGTTAAGTGTCTGCACTTCAGAATTTGAGATAAAAGAAAACTTTTATAGCTCTTAATCCTTGTCTCATGGCTAAAATAGAAAAAAGTTTTTTGTAATGCCTAAATGTGTTGAACTGGATATGTCTAGAACAGGCTAATAAGAGTGTGTACTGATTTTTAAACAATCACTCTAAAAGAATTAAGGGCAGTAGTAAATAAGATCATTAATGTTAAGAACTGAACACAGTGACAGAGCAATGGCTGATTGCACTGAGAAACTGTGAACTCCTCCAAAGAAGCAGGAGAATTCACATGTCATGAGGTGATTCAGAATATCTCTGTTCACAGGGTCAAATCTATAGGGGGAGTCCTCACCAAGTAACTGAGGGTACTGGCCTCTAATCAAGGTGTACCCTTAATGTCAAAAGTGAAGACTATCCTTTGTGGGTTCTGATCTGAAATAGGTCTAGTAGTTTATGCCTAGTAACTGGGGGTACCTGCCTCTGATCAAGGTGTACACCCAATGTCAACAGCATAAATGCCACTGATCTATTTACTTAGTTCAGGCTCTGAAAAATTCAAAAGTGAAAATCAAACTGCTGTAACCCTTCGAAAAATCAAAAGTCAATGAGTGAAAATTATTTTCAATACATATTCAAACTGCCATTCTTGATCTTCCATGTTTAATCACAAAAGGGTATTATTTCTGACTTATCTATTAATACCATGTGCCCTAGATTCATTGCTATAAATGGAATCTATAAACTCTTTTTCAGGGGTCAGATGTTTTACTCTAGATTTATCACTGTTAAACCTGAATTTTTGTCAAAATTGTATGTTGCTGATTCTTATACTTTAACAGTTGTTTATAATCATGCTTCCTGTCTTAACCTATGATTCAGCTGTTGTTAAGTGACCCTCCTACCTTCTCTACCTTGTTTATCTGTTCATATTCCTTCTCAAAGGGGGAGCATTTATTTAGGGGGAGAAATAATTCAGAAGGAGTCATACCTTCAGGGGGAGTTTATTGCTCTAGAAGTCACTTGCATGCATACTGCCATGTTGCACTCATGTTCTTATTGTTCTTCCCTTTTCGATTATGTCAAAGGGGGAGACAATTTTGTGTGTGACTCACACTGTCACTGTTTATTGCCATCATCAAAAAGGGGGAGAATGTTGTGCCCCTTAGGCACAAGCATGTGCCTATTTAGTTTTGATGATAGCAAGACAGTGAGTGCATTTGAGTGCATTTGATATTGTATTTTGATGATTGCAATGCTATTGTGTTTTGATGATTGCAATAAACAAAGTGCATTTCTGTGCATTATTGTCCTTGAGCATTCTGCATATGATAGCAACATGAATGATGATGTTTAGCATTGATGGCATTTGTTCTTTATATATCTGAATTGCATTCTGTCAGATATCATGTCTCTGCATGTAACTGCAAAGTCTGAATAGCAGTAAGTGCTAGTCTCTACATTGGCTCTTCATAAGTTCTGATATGCTATTATTCACCTTCTGATCATAATGCAGTTCTTTATAAGTTCTGATATGGCATTGCATATTTGATTATGTTCAGTCATGTTACTGTTGCTCCTTAGACTGTAGTTTGATACTGCAGCGTCGACCCATCGAACTGCAGCGTCGACGCTGCCAAGGCACTTCAGAGGTAGCAGCAAGAAATATTTGTACTGTTGCGTCCACGCTGCTTGGGCAATGCGTTGACGCTTGGTGCCTCTTTAACTTCATTTATTCATTGGTCTGGTCTGTGGTGCGTCGACCCCTCAGTTCATTCATCAGATTTATACAAGTCCATACATTGGTCTTCAGGCGTTCAAGTATGCACATTGAGTCAGGTTCTCCAAGTCTATACAATGAAGTCTGAACATTGCATTTGCATTCACAATGTCTTCACACCTGAAGTCTATATATTGTGTCGTTCACATCTGCAAGTCTAGACATTGGAAAGTCTATACAGACTTCAGCGTCTCATTTAGCGTCTAAGGCAAAGTCTACACGTTGCTACAGTAATGCAAGTCTATACATTATCCTAGGCTAAGTGTGTACAGCATCAACGCATCTCACTGGCTCATGTTACAGCGTCAACGCACTTCATTGGATGTGTGTACAGCGTCAACTCGCTAAGTGTGTACAGTGTCAACGCATGAAGTCTGTACATCAGTCTTAATATTCTAAGTCTGTACAGCCGTTGGCTTTGAACCTCAAAGTCTGTACATCCGAATTGCCTTTGAATTGGTCAAGTGTGTACACTCATTCACTGTAGCTTTCACATATTCTAGTCTATACATTCATCACTTACCTTTCACTCAAGGCAAAGTCTATACACTGGGGTCTTTCCCTATGTTTCTTAGGCGAAGTCTGAACATTCGGTTCTGAAGCCTGAAGTCTATACACTCCAGCCTATTCCTACGTTCAAGGCTTCAGCTACACATTAAGTCTGTACATTGGCTTCGCTTCATCAAGTCTGTACATTGACTCGCCAACTTCTTTGAAGTCTGTACATTGCTTCAGGAGCTTCAAGTCTACACATCGCTTCGCTCCATCAAGTCTGTACATCCACAGTGTTACTTGAAGTCTGTACATTGATCTTCAAACTCAAAGTCTGCACATTGTCTTCGAATCCAAAGTCTATTCAATGGTCTTCATACTTGAAGTCCATACATTCGATATGCAGAGTTGAAGTCCATACTGTGCCTCAGGCTGAGCAAGTTCACACACTGGTCGGTGGCAAGCCTGTACACTGGCCTCAGCTTTTCAAGTCTACACATTGGCCTCCTTGCATAAAGTATATACACTGGACTGTTTGGCAAGTCTATACATCGGCCCTTGTCTTCGAAGTCTGTACAGCCCTTTAGCTTTTCAAGTCTATACATTGGGTTCAAGACTTTCAAGTCTATACACTGACGGCTGAACTAAGAACTCTATACATCGTCTGTCTGCACTAGAGTCTCATGGAGTCTATACATTGCACTCGTCTTCTAAAGTCTATACACTGAAGTCTTCACATTCATTTGCATTACAAAAAGTCCATACAGTGGATAAAGTCTGTACACTGTCCATGCTTCATGCCGCGTCAACTCAGTGCTTCATGCAGCATCAACTCCTCAAGTATATACATTGCTTTCCTTCGCATGAAGCCTTTACATGCATTAAGTCTATACACTGCTTTCCTTCTTTGAAGCCTTTACGTTGATTAACTCTATACACTGCATTCGTGTTTGCAAAGCCTGTACATCGTTTACACTTAAACTGAACACACTCTTGTCTGTTTGACAGTGAATGAAGAAGCTAATGAGGGGCACGTGATCCGAGGTGCCTGGCTCGTGATCCAATGATGGACGAGATACCAGGATGCTAACACGTGGCCAAATGTTTGGGCGGGAGCTGTGGAAGCCACACGCGCCCTAGATGCTGCTGGTGCTGCTATATATATGAGTCTTCATCCTCTGCAGAAGACTGCTCGATATAGAAGAGAGAAGCCGTGAAGAAAAAGCCGAGTGAAGAGAAGCTGTCGATCCAGCACAAGAGAGGAAAGAAAAGAGAGAGAAGAGAAGAGCAGAGAGTGAGAGATTAGCGAAAGAAGAAGAGAAAGAAGAGCAAGAGAGAGATTGAGAGCTCGAGCTGAGAAAGAGAGAGAGTTTGAGGTTGTCTGGCTTTTGGATCAAATCCAAGCTAGAGCTGCTCCTTCGAGAGCTATATTTGTGCTTCATTGTTTCAGCTTTCTGTTGCTGTCATTTCCTATCTTTTGTTTTATCATTTACATTTTTGTTCAAGCTGTTAGTCAGTGGATTGCAGAGGTGCTGCCTCTGGACGGCTAAGCTGTATTGCCCAGCGGTTTGCAGTGGAGGATTCCACTGGATAGCAAGCTGTGTTGCTCAGCGGTTGTAAGGCAAGCTGTGATGCCCAACTGTTCAAGCTGTGAGTCAGCGGAAGCCACACTCGGTTTGAAAGTGGGGTAGATGTAGGTCTGCTGGACCGAACCACCTAAAAACCCATTGTGTAGTGGTTTGAATTCTTGTGTCGTTGGCGCTAGATGAATGCTTAGGTGCGCTTTGGTTTGATGTTCTATAAGTGTTCATCTATTTGCTGTACACACTATATGGTTGACTGTGGTTTGATCTCTTTTATCTCATTTCGCTAGATGAATGTTAGGAGCGCCTCAATTGAGTTTTCTATCTGAATGCTTTAAGGCACAAGCTCCTTTTGATTTGATTCAGTCTAATGTTTAGACTTGCTTAGGTTCGCTCTATATATCTGCAATAGTTTTTAATTCTGCATCTCTGATTGCTTTAGATTTTAATTGGGTGAAATTTTTATAGGCCATATTCATTCACCCCCCTCTGAATACTTGCACAGAACCCAACATCACTTGTGGTTTCCTCTGGCTTTCAGAGGAAGGGAGACTTGGGTCTCCGGTTGCTAGTGACTGTGTGTCACTAGTGGGTTCTCTCCGGTCTGGAGGAAGAGGGGAGGCTGTTCCCCTGGTCAAGCTGTGTGGCAGCAACTTGTTTGCAGACTGAGTCTGCTTTCTAGCTGATTGCTAGTGGAAGCCTCACTCCGGTTGGGAGTGAGGGGTGGACGTAGGTCTGTGGACCAAACCACCTAAAAAATCCATTGTGCAGTGGTTTGTTTGATTGCTTGCTTCCGCTAGATGCATACTAGGACCATGATCTGATTGATTATTCATGTCCTAGAGTTTAATTGGGTTTGCATCTTTTATGTTTGAGCAATTATCCACTGATCTAGTGCTTATCATTTCATACGAACTTTAATTTGGTCAAAACTCTTTAGAAGATCCATTCACCCCCCCTCTGGATCTATGTTTATCTATCGCACCTAACTATCACTCCGTCCGCGCCCAGGCCGACCTGGGAACTGTTCGTTGACGGATCCTCCAACCCAGCCGGAAGCGGTGCCAGAATCCTCCTAAAATCCCCCGAAGGAGCAGAGCTACAGTACGCTATGAAGTTCAACTTCCAGGTGTCGAACAACACCTCCGAGTATGAGGCCCTCATCTCGGGAGCCCGTATGGCCCGGCGGCTAGGGGCTGAGCGGGTCAGAATTCACACCGACTCCCAGCTGGTTGCTAGCCAGGTCAATGGCGATTACGAAGCTCGAGAAGCACCAATGGTCAAATACCTCCAGCGGTGCAAGACCGTGGCATAACATTTTGAGAGTTTTGAGGTAGTCTGAATAGCTCGGGAGGAAAACTCCAGAGCGTACGCCCTCTCTCGGCTGGCCTCCTCTCTTGACCCCGAGGGTACTCGATCGGTCCTTCTCGAAGAGCTAGAGCGACCGAGCATCGATTCGGAGCTCCTAGCTGTTGACTCGGCCTCCCCAAGCGATTGGCGTACACCGTACCTGTAGTGGCTCCAAGATTCTCAAGAGCCCCCTAACTCTCGGGAAGCCCGAAGATTGAAGTACCAAGCCCGGCGATTCGTCACTCTAGATGGCGCTCTCTACCGGAGATCCTTCTCCGGTCCTCTCTTGAAGTGCCTCGGCACTGACGAAGCCAACCAAGCGATCGAAGAAGTTCACTAAGGTCTGTGCGGAGCGCATTTAGGAGGTAGGTTGCTCGCCAGGATCTTGCTACGGCTAGGTTATTGGTGGCCCACTCTGCAGCGCGACTGCTCGACCTACACACAACACTGTGACCGATGCCAGCGATTTGGCCACTTGTTCCATCAGCCAGCAACGGAGCTCATCACCCTAGCCGAGCCTTATCCTTTCGCTCGCTGGGGAATCGACATCCTCGGGCCATTCCCCACGGCCCAGGCCCTGAAGAAGTTCATTATCATCGCCATCGATTACTTCACTAAGTGGATCGAGGCCGAAGCCACAGCAAGGATCACCGAGACAGTCATCTGGAATTTCATCTAGAAGTCGATCATCTGTCGTTACGGCATCCCCCAGGTGATAGTAAGCGATAATGGTCGGCAAGTTGATTCTCGTTATTTTCGAGACAGATGTGCCGACCTGGGCATTCGCAATCACTTCACCTCGGTCACCCACCCTCAGGCTAACGAGCTGGTCAAAAATGCCAATAAGATTATCTTAAAAGGCATCAAGACTAGGCTCGGCAAATCCAAGGGCAGCTGGCTTGAGGAATTGCCAAACGGACTTTGGTCACACAGAATTGTTGCATCCCTACGGTTTTGATGATGTCTTACACTATAAATCAATCTTCTATCTCTAGATTAATTCATGCTTCATCATGCAGGACAATGCAGTTCTTATGGTTGTCAGATAGATATGCACTACTTGATCATGTCTACACTCTGTCTGCATAGTCTGGACAGTTGTGGGTCGACCCCCCCTTCTGATGGGTTGACCCCCCAGTTTCGCAAGTCAATACATTGGCCTTTGCTTTCCAAGTCCATACATTGATCTTCATATTCAAAGTCTGTACATTGATCTTCACCTGAAGTCCATACATTGGTTTTCATATTCAAAGCCTGTACAGCCATTCCTTGAGATCAAGTCCATACAACGGCACTGTAGCTTGCACATCTGAAGTCTATACATCCTTCAAGGGGCCAAGTCTATACATTCTCTCGTTCATTTCCAAGTCTACACATCGCCTCACATCTTCCAAGCCTATACATTCTCAGTTGAACCCCAAGTCTATACATCCTCAGTTGAACCCCAAGTCTATACATCGTCTGCCATTTCAAAGTCAATACATTGTCCTTCGTCTCACGCATCTTGTCCCAAAGTCGATACAGCCTCTAGTCACAAACCAAGTCCATACATCGCCTTCTACAAGCATTACCTCAAGTATGTACAGCCTGTGCATTGCTTCATAACAAGTCTAGACATTCTGGTTGCGTTCAATGTCTACACATCTTGCTAGGTCGCACTTCAAAGTCTGTACACTGCGTAGCACTGTACAAGTCTATACACTGGCTGCACTGCACAAGTCTATACATTGGCTTGGGCATCCAAGTCTAGACATTGATTCACTATTCATGCCTTGATTTGAAGTCTGTACAGCGAGCGGCGTTCATCAAAGTCTGTACATTGCTTGGCGCTCACCAAGTCTGTACATCGCTTCAAGCGTTCCAATGTCTATACAAGGCTTGCATCATTAAGTCTAGACATAGCACTGTAGCTTCCCTAGTTGAAGTCTATACATTGCTGATCGAACGTAAGTCTACACACTGGCAAAGTGTATACATCGCTCAAGCAAGTCTGTATAGCCAACGCATTCATTGATTCAAAGTCTATACATTGGTTCAGGTTTATCAAGTCTATACATTGCTTCAATATTCTCAAAGTCTGTACAACCTGATTTGTCGTTCAGAGTTCAAAGTCTATACATCGTGGGCTTCAGTTCTTCGAGTCTGTACATCCTTCAAGGGCCAAGTCCATACACTGTCTCGCTCACATCTTCAAGGGTGATTGAGCATTGTGAAGTCTGTGTGAGCATCATGAAGTCTGATTGAGCACTGTGAAGTCTATACAGGCTGAGCATCGTGAAGTCTATTCAGTGGATGAGCATTGTAATGTCTATACATTGGTTAGGCTCGTTCATGCAGCGTTCATCTCAAGTCTGTACACCGCCTTTCACATGCACTCATTCATCAAGTCTACACACTAAGGATGCTGAAGACCTTCAAGTGTATACCTTTCCCACGTTGTTCATACTTGCCTATATGATGTTCTCACATTGGACACACTTGCTTAATTGCTGTTACCATGTCTATACATTCGAATGCTTCATGATTTACACTGAAGTCTACACTTTCCTCTCTGTTATGTTAATGAAACAATTTGCAAGTATATACACTGAGATCGCATGAAGACTTACAAGTCTAAACACTCTCTCAGTGTACACACTTATTCATTTGCTGTTCTAAAGTATATACATTCGTTGATATATGACTAAACTAACTAATCACATTTCCTTGTCTCTGTCTGCAGATGATTCATGTTAATGATTGGGCACATGAACCGAGGATGATGCCTGGCACGTGATCCGAGAATGCTCTGGAAAAGGAGGGAACGAGACCCACTCGTGTGAAGGCCTGAAAGTCAGGTTGAATGCCATATAAAAGGTGTCTTCTGCGATTAGATGGATTGAACTGGAGGAAAAAGCTGAAGTGAAGAATCCCTGAGCAGAAGAAGAAAAGAGAGAGAGCCTCCACGTTCTAGAAAGAAGATAGAGAGAAAAGATTTTAGGGTATTACTGTGAGAGAAAAGTCTGAGTGAGAGAGAAGAGTCTATTTGCTTCTTCGAAAGCTACATTTGATTTTGGTTTTCTGAAACGATTGTTGTTCATCGTTGGTCTTGTTTTACATTTCTGTTTTTCCTTTCATTTCTTCATATATCTGATTCTGAGTTGTTACCCTCCAATGTTTGGAGGAAGGGAGAGTTACTCCGGTTACCCTCTGGGTTGCAGAGGAAGAGAGATCTGTGATCTCTGGTTTTACCAGTGACGGGTTGTCATTAGCAGGTTCCCTCCGGGTTGGAGGAAGGGAGAGCCATCTGCGGTTCTGGTCTTGCTGGTAGCAGGTCCAGGTGTCAAGCTCTGTGGGTAGCAGAGTTTGGTTGAGAGATTTGTTTCCCTTGGTTGTTCAAGCTGTGTGGTAGCATATTGTTTGCAGACTGAGTCTGCAGTTTTCTAGCAGTGGCTAGTGGAATCCTCACTCTAGTTGGAGTGAGGGGTGGATGTAGATTGTGGACTACAATCGAACCACCTTAAAATCTCTTTTCTCCTCTGTGGTTTGCTATTATCGTTTGTGCTCTCCTTCTGTTTGGCATTGTGTTTATGTGTGGACGGTCTCTTCCAATCGCACCTTATTATTCTGTCTTAGTTTCTCACTGCGTTAGCTATATTGTTTAGCTATATCTGAAGGGCTGTATTTCGAAGTAGTGAGTTTCCACTGAAGTTTTCTAAATCGGGAGTGATCTATTCATCCCCCCCTTCTATATCACTCTTCGCTGTGCTAACGTTTGGTATCAGAGCAAGTTTGCATCATGTGGACGAACGGTTAGGGAAATGCTAATGGTCGTAGAAGCTTCATGGCTGAAGGTCAATCCATTAGTCGCCCTCCATTTTTTGATGGTAATAACTATCTCTTTTGGAAGAACAGGATGGAAGTGTTTATCATGGCACAGAGCCACAAGCTGTGGAGAGTAATTACTGTTGGGCCGTATGATCTGCCACCGAACGAGGACGCGTGGACACATGATCATGTCAAGCTATCTTCACTCAACTGGATGGCGCTGAACATCATCCAGTGTGTTGTTCACCCAGAGGAATATGCCCGTATATCTGCCTACAAGACTACCAAGCGAATGTGGGATGAGCTGCAATTAATCTACGAAGGTACAGCTCAAGTGAAAGCCTCGAAGGTAAACCTCTACACCTCTAAGTATGAACTGTTTAGGATGAATGCAGAGGAGAATATTACTGAAATGTATGCCAGGTTGTCCTTGATCACAAACACTCTTAAGGGGATAGGGAAGGATCTAGCTGAGGCAGATATAGTCAGGAAAATTCTTTGATCTTTATCCCCAGCATGGCACACTAAGGCCATCGTGATTGAAGAGTCAAAAGATCTGACGACCTTGACAGTGAATGAACTCATAGGATCCCTCATGACCTATGAGATGAATTTCAAAGGAGGTGGTGAAGGAAGTGATAGGAAGGTTAAGAATGTAGCTCTCAAGGCATCCCGCAACAAGAGTAGCAGTAGCAGCAGTAGCAGCAGCAGTAGCGGTGAGTCTGATGGCTTCTCCGATCTCGACCATAAGGAGCAGGCAATGCTCACTCGTCAATTCAGTAAATTTTTAAGGAGAAAGGGGAAGACCTTTAGGAGGAAAAATCCATACTCCTTTAATAAGAATGTTGAATCTACCAATCATAGGGATAGAAATCCTAAGAGACTGACTTGTTATCATTGTAACAAACAGGGACACATGAAAGGCGAATGCCCAGATCTCCAGAAGAAGGGTCCCTACTTTCAGAAGAAGAACACAAAGGTGCAGAAGAAGAAGAAGCCACAGGCGATGGTCTGCACATGGAGCGAGGAGGAAGAAGATCCTGAAGACACCTCCTCAGAGGAGTATGAAGAAGGAATTTGCCTAATGGCAAACAGTGAAGAGGAGGTAACCAATGTTTTTGAAAATTTTACGATTGATGATTGGGAAGATGCTTATGCTGAGTTATTAGATAAGTTCAATTCTCTTAGTAAAGAGCATAGGGTTCTGAAAAGAAAATTTAATACTAATGTTGAAGAACAAACCCAGGTCTGTGAGGAAAATCAGAAACTAAAAGAGCAACTGGAAGAAATGACCTCACTAAGAAAATAAAATGATAAGCTCAAGGGAGAAAACCAAGAAAGTCAAAATCAGCTCAATGAACTCAAAATAAGAATTGAAGAAAGCTTGAATGAAAGTAGAGTGAACTCAGAAAAATATGAAGCTGTTAAGAAAGTCAATGGTGAACTTCTAAAAAATTCTGAGTCCCTTCAAGAGGAGCTGGAAGACAAACAGAAAGTTTTGGAAAAATTTGTTCAAGGAAAATCTAGTCTGGATGCTATACTGGGGGCTAGGGTTAACTTCAATAAGGTCTAGGCTATGACCCAACTAACAAAAGACCCTTACAATTCAAAATCATTACCTTCTACCCAGAGAAGGGAAAAGAAAAGCTGGACACACCATCCAGCTCAAACAGCAGTAAGGGAACTCAAGGTCAGAAGGAAAGTTCTAAAAACAGTGCTGGTCAACCATTTAAAATGGTAATAAATTTTGTGAAGAATTTCACTAAGCCTACCAATCAGAACATAAATGGTAAATGGACCAAGCAAGTGGATCAGAAGAAAAGTTGGAATTACTACAATCAGATGGGTCCAAAGAGGACCTACTGGAGAAATGATCATCATCTTCAAAAATCTATTGATCAACAAACTTACAGGAGATATCCTAGGAATGGCAAGCCTAATGAATGGAATAGAACTTACTTCTCGAGACCAGCTAGACTTAATTTCAATAAACCAGAAGTAAAGGTGCCAGGGAAATCCATGCTGAAGCAAATTTGGATTCCTAAACATTTGATTAGAGATTTGAATACTGTCCTTGAACCGAACTCATCTTGGGTTCCAAATCACTCTTCTTGATGTTATTTGTGTAGGTCGGCCTGGCAGCTGAAGATAACAAGTGGTACCTCGATAGTGGCTGCTCCAGGCACATGACAGGAGACCGATCCAAGTTCAGCAAGATAGAGATGAAGGTAGGGGGTCTGGTCAAGTTTGGAGGAAAGAATAAAGGTAAGATAATTGGAGTTGGTACAGTAGGTAAGTCTTCCACAAACTCCATTGAAAAAGTTCTACTTGTGGAAGGTCTTCAACACAACCTGATTAGCATTAGTCAGTTATGTGACAAGGGTCACAGGGTTGTGTTTAATGATAATTCATGCAAAATCTTTGAAATAAATTCTGATGTGGTTAAATTTGTAGCCAACATGATTAATAATGTCTACATGGTAGACTTAGATGAGGAATCTGAATCTAATATTCGTTTATCTGCCAATTCTGAAAATGATGCTTTTGAATGGCATAGACGTCTAGGTCATGCTAGCTTTACTACTTTAAATAAATTGGTCAAGCATGATTTAGTGAGAGGCATGCCTAGAATTAAATTCAATTCTATTTTAAAATCATGTGATGCCTGTGCTCTAGGCAAACAGACCAGGAATTCTTTCAAATTAAGATCTGAGCCATTGTCCTCTAGACCAATGGAACTTCTCCATATGGACCTCTTCGGTCCCACTAGAACTCAAAGTCTTAATGGGAACAGGTTTGACTATGTCATCATAGATGACTTCTCTAGATATTCATGGATCTTTTTCTTAGCAAATAAAAGTGATGCATTTCAAAAGTTTAATTTATTTTTCTATAAGGTCAAACAAGAAGGAAAACACAAGATCTGTTCTATTCAATCTGACCATGGAGGTGAGTTTGAAAACTCCATGTTTTCTGATCTTTGTGAAAGAGAGGGACTAACACACAGATTTTCTTCTCCCAAGACCCCTGAACAGAATGGAAGTGTGGAGAGAAGAAATAGAACTGTGGTGGAGATGGCCCGAACCATGCTAATTGAAAGTCAATTACCAAGGAGGTTTTGGGCAGAGACGGCCAATATAACAACTTACATAATCAACAGGGCCATGGTAAGACCCTATGAGCTTCTAAAAGGTAAGAAACCAAACTTGTTTCATTTCAGAATTTTGGAGCAAAATGTTTTATTCATAACAATGACAAGAAAGATTTAGACAAGTTTGAAGCTAAAAGCTCCCCTGGAATATTTTTGGGATATTCAGAAGTGTCTAGGGCATATAGGGTCTTTAACATAACAGACAAAAAGGTTGAAGAGTCTCCACACATTATTTTTAGTGAAAAGAAAGGTGTTTCTAACATTGAAAATTTTGACAGGGATTCCAATCATGATGGGGAATTCCTAGAAGACCAAGAAGAAGAGAAGATTCAGCCAAGTGGAACAGCAAATCCTCCCAACCAGGAAGAGCCAAGAGAAGCAGGTGAGTCTTCAATAAATGTTAGATTTCTTAAAGATCATCCGATAGATAATGTCATAGGCAATCCTGAAGATCCTCTTCGGACTAGGTCTCATTTTAGGAATGTGAATAATGAAGACTTAATTGCTTTAGTCTCACAAATTGAACCCAAATCAATAGAAGAGGCCTTGGCTGATCAAGCTTGGGTCAATGCTATGTGTGAGGAATTGGGCCATTTCGAAAAAAATAATGTCTGGGAACTTGTTCCAAGACCAGATAATGTTAATATCATAGGAACTAAGTGGGTGTTCAAAAATAAAATGAATGAAGATGGAATCATTTCTAGGAATAAGGCCAGATTAGTAGCCAAGGGCTACTGTCAGGAATTTGGTGTAGATTTCGATGAATCCTATGCACCAGTTGCTAGGATGGAAGCTATAAGAATGTTACTTGCATTTGCATGTTCAAAGAACATAAAACTCCAACAAATGGATGTTAAAAGTGCCTTTTTAAATGGAGTCATTAAAGAAGAGGTTTTTGTTGAACAACCCCATGTATTTCAATTTTCTCCTCAACCTAACCAAATTTTCAGGTTAAACAAAGCCTTATATGGTCTAAAGCAGGCTCCAAGAGCATGGTATGAAAGATTGACTGAATTTCTGATCAGCAAGGGCTACAAAAGAGGTAAAGTAGATCAAACTTTATTTACCAAGGGTACAAATAAAGATCTCCTCATAGTTCAGATATATGTAGATGACATTGTGTTTGGATCAACTAAGCATGAACTATGTGTTGAATTCTCTAAAATGATGTCTGCTGAATTTGAGATGAGTTTGGTTGGTGAACTAAAGTACTTTCTTGGCTTGCAGGTACAATAGCTAGAGGATGGGTGCTTCATCAACCAGACCAAATACACAATGGAACTGTTCAAGAGGTTTGGTATGGAAAACCTGAAGCACATTACAACACCCATGGGTACCAATACCTCACTGGATGCAGATGAGACAGGTAAAGAAGTAAATGCCAAGCTCTATCAATGTATGATTGGATCTCTTCTTTACTTAACAGCTTCTAGACTTGATATACAATTCAGTGTAGGAATGTGTGCAAGGTATCAGTCTAGACCTACTGAATTACATTTAGCTGCAGTGAAAAGAATTTTAAGATATTTGTCAACTACTCATTCTCTTGGTTTATGGTTTCCTGCATCACACACATTTAACTTAGTTGCATACACAGATGTTGATTATGCAGGATGTAAACTAGACAGGAAAAGCACTAGTGGTCATTGTGAATTTTTGGGTGGGTGTTTAGTGTCTTGGGGTTCCAAGAAACAACATTCTGTGACCCTCTCCACTGCAGAAGCTGAATATGTGGCTGCAGGGAGTTGTGGAACACAAGTCATTTGGATTAAACACCAGCTTCAGGACTACCAAGTAGACCTGGGGTGCACACCTATCTATTGTGATAATACCAGTGCCATCAATCTTGCCAAAAATCCTGTTTTGCACTCACGCACCAAACACATAGAGATAAGGCATCATTTCATAAGAGATGAGGTTTCTAAAAGTAATTTTAAACTGATTCATGTAGGCACAGATAATCAGATTGCTGACATCTTCACTAAACCTCTGGATAATAAAAAATTCACAACACTGAGAAGAGAATTAGGCTTATACAAATTGTCTTAATTGAGTAGTCTGTTCTTTTTATGAGGGGGAGTTCTGTATGACTGTTGGTTAGCTTTCAGGAATGTTGTGAGTGAGGGGGAGCTGGTTGAGTTGTGATAGGAAGTGTTCTTTGACAATTCAAAAAGATTGACCAGATGTGTGTCTTTGCTGATTTTCATGACAGATCTAGTGTGATTCTCTCAGACAGTAGAATGTCACTTAATTCTTAAGTCTATAAGTCAGTGATACTAAAGTCCAGTTAGAATCTTTCCTCTGGTATTCCTTCAGAGATCTGGATTAATTGTAAAAAGTATATCTTCCTACATTGTCAATGATTTTGGTTCAGGCCAAAACCTGTATGTCTTGATATCTGACCCAATCAGCTTGAAATCTAGACTTCAAGATTCACTTCAAGTAATAGTCCTTCTGGTATTGTTTTCAATCATTCCATCTCTTCAACACAAGGGCTTAACTAAACAAACATGTCTTGTTTTGTTCACTGAGAAACTGGGAGCTTCATCAATGAAATGAATATTTTTCCTATGTCATGAGGTGTCAAATGCTTAAAATGAATGAAAAAGACATGACAGAGTAATGGTGGCTTGCTGGTGAGTAACTGGGGACTCTGGCCTCTAATCAAGGTGTTTCCTCGTGTCAAAAGCCACAGTTACTAACTCTGTTCCTTTAATAAAAAAAAGGAGGAAGTAATGAGGTACTCACTCTGAGTAACTGGGGATTCAGGCCTCTAATCAAGGTGTCTCCCTAATGTCAAAAGAGTGAATTACCAACTTACTCATTGACCTTCTTGAAAATCATCTCAAAAATTCCTTGTTGTTATGCAACTACTGGATTGCTTGTCCTCAATACCTTGAGAACACCTCTCTGACTTTGTCTCTTGTTGTCTTTTTGGATTGTTGATAGTTCAGCTATATCTGGCCATACTTGTTAACTCCTGCTCTAAATCATACTCTATGTATGCTGATAAACTTTTCTATCATTCTATTTCTCTAGTGTGTACTGAAGTTCAAGAATCTTCACTTGAGTTTAGCACCTCACTTATTTTCTTAAGACTTACTCATGCCTTTCTGCACTAAGAAGTTACTGTACTTCTTCTTCATGTCCCCAGCACTTTCATATATTCTGCATTTCCTTTTGCTGATGTCAAAGGGGGAGAGAGGTTTTGCAATATCAGTAGATCATGTATTGTCATGAGTTTTGGGGGAGTTTTGTTCATGAGCTAAGGGGGAGATTACCTTGTCATGTGATGGCTTTATCTGAGAATGGGTTGTAGGGGAGCTGAGAGTGAGTTGTGGGGGAGTGGTTTTGGAGAAAGAAGTGCTTCTGTAGTAGTGTTTAATTTGGCTGTGCTTGCACTTGCTTTGAATTTTCTTTGATTGTTGAAACTGCAGTTAAGTTCTTGCTAAGCTTTGATATTGCTTGATTCATAGTGTTGCCATCATCAAAAAGGGGGAGATTGTTGCATCCCTACGGTTTTGATGATGTATCACACTATAAATCAATCTTCTATCTCTAGATTAATTCATGCTTCATCATGTAGGACAGTGCAGTTCTTATGGTTGTCAGATAGATATGCACTACTTGATCATGTCTACACTCTGTCTGCATAGTCTGGACAGTTGTGGGTCGACCCCCCTTCTAATGGGTCGACCCCCCAGTTTCGCAAGTCAATACATTGGCCTTTGCTTTCCAAGTCCATACATTGATCTTCATATTCAAAGTCTGTACATTGGTCTTCACCTGAAGTCCATACATTGGTCTTCATATTCAAAGCCTGTACAGCCATTCCTTGAGATCAAGTCCATACAACGGCACTGTAGCTTGCACATCTGAAGTCTATACATCCTTCAAGGGGCCAAGTCTATACATTCTCCCGTTCATTTCCAAGTCTACACATCGCCTCACATCTTACAAGCCTATACATCCTCAATTGAACCCCAAGTCTATACATCCTCAGTTGAACCCCAAGTCTATACATCCTCAGTTGAACCCCAAGTCTATACATCGTCTGCCATTTCAAAGTCAATACATTATCCTTCGTCTCACGCATCATGTCCCAAAGTCTGTATAGCCTTTAGTCACAAACCAAGTCCATACATCGCCTTCTACAAGCATTACCTTAAGTATGTACAGCCTGTGCATTACTTCATAACAAGTCTAGACATTCTGGTTGCGTTCAATGTCTACACATCCTGCTAGGTCGCACTTCAAAGTCTGTACACTGCGCAGCACTGTACAAGTCCATACACTGGCTGCACTGCACAAGTCTATACATTGGCTTGGGCATCCAAGTCTAGACATTGATTCACTATTCATGCCTTGATTCGAAGTCTGTACAGCAAGCGGCGTTCATCAAAGTCTATACATTGCTTGGCGCTCACGAAGTCTGTACATCGCTTCTAGTGTTCCAATGTCTATACAAGGCTTGCATCATTAAGTCTAGACATAGCACTATAGCTTCCCTAGTTGAAGTCTATACATTGCTGATCGAACGTAAGTCTACACACTGGCAAAGTGTATACATCGCTCAAGCAAGTCTGTACATTGGTTCAGGTTTATCAAGTCTATACATTGCTTCAATATTCTCAAAGTCTGTACAGCCTGATTTGTCCTTCAGAGTTCAAAGTCTACACATCGTGGGCTTCAGTTCTTCGAGTCTGTACATCCTTCAAGGGCCAAGTCCATACACTGTCTCGCTCACATCTTCAAGGGTGATTGAGCATCGTGAAGTCTGTGTGAGCATCGTGAAGTCTGATTTGTAGACACGGTATTTTAGCATTATGCTGAGCAAATCTCATATTACACTGAGACGTCCCAAAGTGGCTCGCACGGTTAAGTTAGTTAAGTGACCTCCAATTTTTATCTAGTAAACCTCAATTGTCGTTTCTTAATAAGACTCCTATTATTGGGCTTGTGGCTATTCTCTTTTCTACATAAAAATAAATAGATAATAATAATAATAAAAAATATGTGTGTTAATGGGCTTGGCCCATTCTTATTCTAAGAATAAATAAATAAATTTTAATAAACTTGACCCCATCCTTTATTACTTTTCTTACTCTCTTCCCACCTTATCCGGATCTTGCCCCCTCTCTTTAATACTCTCTCTCTCTCTCTCCTTCCTTCTCCCCGAGAACCACCCATCTCCCTCCGGCCCACTCTCATTCTCACTCACATAGGGAGGTTTTCTTCTCTCCTCACAACTCCTACGTAACCACTCTCTCATTCCCTTTGGACAGGACTTCTCCCATTTTTTTTCCCTTCTCATCTCCCCACCCACTGACGTAAGAACCCACAGCCACTCACACTCTCATTCCCAACCCCCTCATTCCCTCGACACTCACCCTCCCTTTCTTCACCTCAGGCCGTCCGAGCGTCCCTCCGACCACCGTCAACCACCACTGCCACCTCCGGCCACCACCCTACAGTCCTCCACCTCCCTTCTCTTTCTCCCACGACAGCCACCCCACCTCCCAGTTTCCCTTCTCTTTTTCACCTCTGCGGCCACCTCCCACGCTCGACCACATCGACCACCCCCGGCCACCCTTCTCTCCCTCTGCAGCCACCACCCAACCGCCCGCAGCCACCTCCACCGTCTCCCCTCCCTCTTTCTCTTTCTCTCCTCTGCAGCCACCTCCACCGTCTCTCTACCTTCTCTCTTTTCCTTCCTCACCACCTCTCTGGTCATCGAGTTGCAGCCCGCCGCCCCCCTCTCAACTCGCCTCTCCTAGCCACGGTGACCTCACCGTCGAAGCACGCCAACCACGCCTGCACTCTCCCCTCTCTTCTCTCCATCCCGCAGAACCCCTCTCCCCAGGCAACTGCGGAACCTCTCTCCCTCAACTCCCCCTCCTACTCCCTTTCTCTCTTTCACCCAGAACTCTCCCACCGTCGCCCTCCTCCACCATGTGAACGCACCCCCCACCCCTCTCTCTCTCTCCCATTCTCAGTCACACCCACCGCGACGCTCCTGCTCAGCCATCCCCGGCCGCCGTCGTCGTTCTCCCGGTCCCCACTGCACCGTCCGAGCTCCACGCCGCCGCTGTCGTTGACGTTGGACCGCCGCCGGCCCACTCCACCGCATCCCCCTCCACTGCATCGCCACCGTAGTCGAGCTCCCAGCCGCCCCAGCCATCACTCGCTGCACCGTCACGAGCCTTCACTCGCGAGCCCCCGACCCCACGCCACTGGCCGCCATTGTCACATTCACCGTCCTCCACCTCGTCCGCCTACCGCAGCTGCGTCGCCGAGCCCCCACGCCTTCGAGCCTCCCTCCGGCCACGTCCGCAGCATCTCCGCCACCGTCGCCGGTGACTTCCGCAAGTCGAGCCTCCCTCCGGACCTCCCGATCTCCCCCTCTCTCACGGTTTCTCTCTCTCTCTCTCCCTCACTCTCTTCCTCTCTCTCTCTCTCTCTCTCTCTCTCTCTCTCTTTCTCTCACCTCCCCCGCGATCCCTCTCTCTCTCTCCCTCACTCCCTTCCTCTCTCTCTCCCTCTCGGTTCCCTCTCTCTCTTTCTCTCTCACCGCGCTGTGGCTCTCTCTCTCTTTCCCATTTTTTTTATTTTTTAATCCCCGTTCCTCTTATCCTCCTTCACACTTTCTCTATCACTCCCTCTCTCACATTCTCTGCTCTCTCTCGACCTCCCTCACCTCTTTTTTTATTATTTTTTTTATCCTTTTCTTCTCTCCCTTGCGATCTCTCTCTCTCATATTTCTTTCTTTTCTTTTTTATCCTCTCACTCCCTCTCTCTCTCCAACGTGCCTTCCTCTCTCTCTCTCCCCCTCTCTCTTCCTCTCTCTCTCTCTATCTATCTATCTCGCTAATCCCTCTCTCTCTTTTATACATCTTTCCTTTTTTTAATTCCTCTTTCTCTCTTGCTAACATATATATACATATATGTATATTATCAAATCTCCCCCCTTTCTTCTCCCCCCATCTTTCTCTCTCTAGCCTTCTCTTTCTTTATCTCTCCTGTATACGTATTCCCATATTCATATTTTTTTGTTATTTTTAGTATGTGTCTACTTTTGTTCTTGTTATTTTCATCATTTTCTTTCCATAGTTGAATAAATAGCATATAGCTATGTATACATACGTATATATGTATGCATGTTTGTATGTTTGTATACGTATGCATTTGTGAGTGTGTGTAGGGGTCTGTTTGGATTGAAAAGAGAGGTTCCGGTTCGGTCTGTGTTGAGACCCGTGAAATAAAGGAAGTCGAGTTCCTGGGCATTCGAGCGTGCGAGGAAAGCCATTCCACAGTGTTGTGCATTCGCTCCGTCCCTATCCTGAAGGAGCTCATCCAAAGCCCGTCAACAACTTCCCCCAATAAGCTTTCTTATCTCCTTTTTCCCTGCTTTATTTTTATTCCGCTAGTTACACTATATGCATGCATTATCCATATCGCATTTCTCTCCCTGAGAAAGTCTTGTTTACTTATTCACCATATCATCCATCTACCATCCTCTAGTTCTAAAGGGGTTTTAAACACCACCAACCAGGTCCGTATTTGTTTATGTTATTCTCAGTACCATTTTCTAAAGGATTGGTACTACATCGCCGTCATTCTCATTTAGTTGTTTTTCTCTGTTTGTTCTTTGTGTAGGGGTAACCAGTTAAAATAATAACAAAAGCTAAAACAAAAAAGGAAAGAATAACAAAATCAGGGTAACCGAAGGAAGCCCTCTTCGTCGGTCGACTGAAAGAAGAGGAAGAGAGGACCCGCACTGCTCCCGCTCTGGCGGCGAACGCGATCACAGCTTTCCCGTGGGGTTCTCAGCCCCTGGCGATCACACCCCCCCTCCCCCTTTCTTTTCTGTCACTTTTTCCTTTTGTTTAAACCCCCGTGGACGGAAGTAATTCCTCGCGAAGGTGTACGTGACGGAAGTAATTCCTCGCGAAGCCTTTTCATTCTGTCATTTTATTTCTTTAATTTCTGTCGACACCCTACGACGGAAGTAATTCCTCGCGAAGGTGTGCGTGACGGAAGTAATTCCTCACGAAGCCTTTTCATTCTGTCATTTTATTTCTTTAATTTCTGTCGAAACCCTGTGACGGAAGTAATTCCTCGCGAAGGTGTACGTGACGGAAGTAATTCATCGTGAAGCCTTTTCATTCTGT
The DNA here is from genome assembly GCA_022559845.1 of Amorphophallus konjac. Classification (NCBI taxonomy): domain Eukaryota; kingdom Viridiplantae; phylum Streptophyta; class Magnoliopsida; order Alismatales; family Araceae; genus Amorphophallus; species Amorphophallus konjac. The sequence goes on from CM040128.1 coordinate 258,965,562, forward strand.
CATTTTATTTCTTTAATTTCTATCTAAACCCTGCGACGGAAGTAATTCCTCGCGAAGGTGCACGTGACGGAAGTAATTCCTCGTGAAGCCTTTCCATTCTGTAATTTTAATTCCTTCAATTCTTGTCAAAACCCCGTAACGGAAGTAATTCCTCGCGGAGGTCCCGTGACGGAAGTAATTCCTCGCGGAGCCTTTTCATTCCGTAATTTTATTCTTTTAATTTCTGGTTAAACCCCGTGGACGGAAGTAATTCCGCACGGTGGTTTCCATTCTGTAATTTCCTTATGTCAATTCATTTCATTGTACATTTCCATTACGTGGGTTTTCTCGTTTCGTATATTTCCGCCTCTAAACCCGGTAGAGACCACCCTCTCCGGGACCTTTTACACACTCTCTCTCATCCCAGCGTAACGTGTTTCCCTCCCCTCTCCTAAACCCCGTGACGTCCGTCCACATCTCTGGCGATCACGGTGGGAACTCTTTTGCTTTCCATTCGGTTACCCGTGTGATTTGGCACCCGCGTGTGCCCTTCCCTATTGCGCCCACGTGTGCTACAGTTTCCCATTGGCACCCACGTGTGCCCCCTCCCCCATTGGCACCCACGTGTGCCCCTCCTCATTGCGCCCGCGTGCGCTACAGTCGTGCTCTAAGCAGCACCTTGCTTTGCGTTTATCCCTCGTGCACCTCGTGCACTTCCCCCTCATTCCCTTGATTTCTCGAGAGATTCATGTTGTTCCCTTTGTTTCCGTTGTTTTTCGAAAAATGGGCTTCAGCTCAAGGGCGCGCCTGGAGCCCCAGGTGCGTACTCAGCGTCATCGCCCTCAACAACTGTCAGCCGTTGTGCGGACACGTCCTGACAAGTGGACGTATTTTCCCAAAGGCACTTCCCATCTGGCATCCCCAAATTGAGAAAAGAAAAAAAAGTGGAGAAGATAGAAAAGAAAAAAAAACCTCAATGGTGCTCTATCAGGTACATTTCCTATTTTCCTTTACCTTGTGAAAATTCGTTTAGTTCTATTCCACCCTACTTAAATTCTATTCTTGTGAAAATTTGTTTAGTTCCGTTTCCTGCATAGGTTTCGATCTTGTGAAAATTGTCTAGTTATACTCTATTCTGCATAAGTTCTATCTTGTGATAAATTGTTTAGTTCTATTTTATCTTGCATAAGTTCTATCCTGTGATAAATTGTCTAGTTCTAATCTATCCCACATAAACTCAGTCCTTGTAAAAAAATTTTAAGTTTTGTCCCATCCTGCATAAGTTCTGATCTTGTGAGATTGTTTAGTTCTGTCCTGTCCTGTAATAAGTTCTGATCCTGAACCTGTTTAGTTCCATCTTGTCCGAAGTTCTGTTCTCGTTAAAGTTGTTTAGTTCTATTTTGTCCTGCATAATCCCTGTTCTCCGTGCTTTGTTTGTGTTTCACATATCTCAGTTATACTGCACTGCATTACATGCATTTTCCCCCTTTCTTTTTCCTTTTCTAAGGATCACCTTTTCTCGGTGAAGGAAGGACTCTCCGTTCGGGAATTCCTCTCGACGGACTAGGATCTCCTTTATCGGGACCTCCGTAAGTCCCCGACAGCGAAGGATTCCCTCTTCGTTCACTGGGCAGGTTGTACCACTGAAGTTCCCCGGAGTTTAGTTACCCATTCGTGGTGAGGCGAGCGACCTTAGCTGACATGGCGGTGGCCAAAATTCTAACTAGGGTCTTGTCTTTTGTGTGAACCCCTCGTTTGTGAAAAGAGAAAAAAAATAAAAAAAATAAAACAAATAAAACAAACCAAAAGAAAAAAGAGACGTAAAGCATCCATTTGTGTGTTAATCTCTGCTACTTGTATGCTGGTGTATGTTATTACGTTCTGGAAAAGTGTTAAGAATGGCCGAGTATAATTATGATGCTTTCGAGGCTGACGCCTTTGGCTATGAGCCCCAAATGCATGACCCAGGTCATGGCTCTTACGTAGAATACATCCCGGACCAGCGCTACCAAGGTGAGCCTCATGTCTACGCCATGGATGCCGGTCCATCCCACGAGCCCTCACATGAGGTGCCGAATGTTGCCGGGGATACATCTTCCCCTCAGGACATCTCCTCTCTGTTAGGTGTCCTTGCCAACACCCAGCTCAACCCTGAGAAACTCCAGGCCTTCCAAGCCATTTTGAAAGGGAAATCGGTTTCCCCCTCTCCCACGGAGCCGAATCCGGCTGCTACTCCTGTCCAAGAGTCTGTACAGGCCATTCCCTCCCCCTCACTCTTCGGGCAGGCAAATCAATAGCCTCCCTCCTTCCAATTCCCCTCCCAATCTCCGGCGCCAGCCGCCCTTCAAACACCAATCCAACCGGGCCTATCCACTGGTAGACCCCAATACCCTTCCTGTCATGGGTTTCCTTCTCAGGCCTCTGGGAGGCCTACCCCTTCTCTGTGGCAAGCGCCACCTTCACCAATTGACCCGTTCACCCAGTCCCTCTTGAACAAGCAGAACAAGATGGATGAGCAATTCCGAAACTTACAGAAAATGGTATATGTAAAATCCACCCCTGAAGTTTCTCTGCCTATCCTACCAATGTTTCACCTTCCCCCTTCTGAGATGCCCACGTACTGTAGGTACAATGGCACTGGCAACCCCTTTACCCATTTGAAGGACTTCATGTATGAGTCCTCGTTCTGGCAGAATGATAAAAGATCCCTGGCATACCTCTTTAGGAGATCATTAGATGGCCCTGCGCTGGAATGGTTCTACGCCCTAGAGCCAAGTGAGGCTGAGGACTTCGACGTGGTTCAGAGGAAGTTCCTACAGAGGTACCGGGATCGGGTTGGCCCGTCTCTTTCTATCACCGACCTGGTCGCCGAAAAAATGAAGTCGGACGGAGATTTCATTCAGTATGCCGATAGATGGAGGTCCCTGGCAGAGAGGATAAAGGATACCATCTCAGAGCCAGAGCAGGTGAAGATGATTATATCAAATGCTACCCCCCAGTTTAGGCATATCCTAGCAATGAACAAGCTCAACACCATGGAGGAATTGTACGAGAGGGCTCGGTATGTCCAGACACAACTGAAAGATTCCCCTCTCATGCATATGTTCGAGCCACCAAAGCCGAGGGTGTTTAGGAAGCCGGGCACTGGTGTCCAAGGTGGGGTGACATAAGGGGTAGTGACAAATGAGCAGGTGAGTGCAGTTGGCAATCCCAACCAGCAAGCCGACCCCAAGCCTCCACAAGCCCTACCACTCCCCTTCCATCAGAACCAACAGGGTCAGCAACCCTATCGTCCTCCCCTACAAAACAACTTCTATCAGAACAATGTGGCACGACCCTTCCATCCCCAACAACAACATCTGCCACCTGCTCAGTACCATCATGTTCCACCCCCGGGGAACTACGGCCCCCCACAACAACAGAGAATGCCGATTGGCCCGAAGAGAGCTCACTACCCGCCATTGCCGGAATCACTACCGGACATCTTTAATGCTCTCATGGCTGTTAATTCACTCGTCCTGCCAAAAGAAAGACCCATATGGCCATTGAATGTTGACACGTCCAGATTTTATGTTTACCATAGGCAGCCGGGCCATACAGTGGAGAACTGCTTTGATTTTAAGGACTACATTTATGATATGAATGATGGACACTTAATTGATTGGGATGAAATGAGGAGAGTTGTCGCCACTTTGAAGGCAAGGAGACCTCCCCCCAGACCGCAATTACAACAACAACAACAACAACCCCCACAACAACAACAACCGAACATGGGCATTGTTCAAAACCCACTCCCGGAGCACCAACGACCCAATCAGCAAGTCAACCCCATCTCTTCCTTCCCAGAAATCGGAAGAGGGCAAGGTTGGCACGCGGAGGGCACCTCCGTTCTTGTTGCCAATCACGTTCCTAGCCAACCCCCTTGCCTCATTCGGTCGGAACCTCTTTCTGCTCAAACCACGCCACAACCCCCGAATGGACCTCTTTTTGTACCACAATCATCACGCCCTCTTATCCGCTCCCCCGTCGCCAGTTCCCTCCCGGTCTAGCCCTCCACCACACCTCTACCTACACCCTCAAAACCCATAATTTTGCCTCACCCATCCGAGGCCCCATCCACCTCCGCCACTCCTTCACCCTTACCCTCGAAACCTCTCATCATCCACCATCCATCCCAGGTGACGTCCACTCTGCCTCCATCTCTCTCGAACAAACCCCTCATCAGGATCCCTACACCTGTCATCACCTCCGCTCCGCCGACCATCCCTCCCCCACTTAAACCTCTGATAAAACCCATACCTAACCTCGTCGAGGTGCAACCAAAGCAAAAGGCCATAGTGCTCCGAAGTGGAAGGATCTTCCACCGAGTTTTTCCCCAGAATGGTCAGAGTCCAGAACAGTCCCAACAAGAGAAAGGAATTGAAGAGCAGTTAGAGGAATCCATCCCCGGGACACAATATGATCTTCTAAAACATCTGGACAAGACGCCTGCCCGAATCTCCATCTTGGAATTGATTAAGAGGTCCATGTCCCATCAAGAGGCACTAATGAAGTATCTCCAAATGGTCATGGTGAACGAGGATCTCCCGGTAGAGAAGATATCGTCGGTGCTGACACCGACAAGCATGCAACCGGCCATCACATTCCATGACTACGAGCTTGCCCCCCAGGAAGCTCAGAAATATGCTTTGTGTATTGCAGTGAAGATCAATGGGGTGCCCGTAAACCCGTGCCTAGTGGACACGGGTGCCTCAATCAATGTGATATCCATGAACACTCTCTTGCTATGTGGGGTTGATTTAGAACAGATAAGGCCATCGGCTATCACAGTCACCGCATATGATAATAGCAAGAGGCCTCCGCAGGGAAGGATTATCCTTAATGTAGAAGTAGGTCATGTTGCTGTTCTTACGGAGTTTCACATCCTCGACATGGACCCCGCGTTCAAGGGCATATTGGGTCGTCCTTATATAGAGACGCTGAATGCCGTCCCTTCCACCAACCACCAATGCTTAAAATTCCCGTACAAGGGACGGATCATCAAGGTGTTTAGCATGCCCCTGCTCCCTACGGTGGATGCTATTAACACTTCATTGCCCTCTGTCTGGCCGACCTATAGGCCTATCCTTTCCCTACTAAATGTGTGTGACCCTAGCCGCCCTTCACCAACACAAAGAAAGCCACTTCCCGGGCCGACGCCACGTTCCCCTCCCCATTCCAAGGGATGGGAGATCATGAACAACTTAGGTTAGCATCAAGGCAAAGGTCTAGGAGCACAATTACAAGGAAGACTGAGACCGGTAGGGAAGGCCAGGGTAATCCTCAGAGCTGGCTTAGGTTTTGAAGGCCCAATTGAGGAAGATGGAGAACCTCTTACATGGACCTTGTACTCTCATTTCATAAAAGGGCCGGTTATACAGTTGGGGGATCAGCCACAAGAATCACATGGGGAAGTTCGGATTGCCTACTTTGCCGAAAGTTGCTCGAGGGCTACAAAGAAGGGGAAGCACGATGACCCGGACTGCGAGTGGAACAAGTGGTTCGATATATATGATATTTCCATTGCGTTACAGCAGATGTTCTCACCTCCGGACTTGGAGAAGCCGTTTTTGATCTCCGTGGTGCCAAAAGGTGTCATTGACTTTGCCGAAATTCCAAGTTTTCCTCGCAAAGAGGACGTTGCCATTGACGGATCGCTTTCCGTCATTCTATCTAATCATTCTCCTCAGCCGTTGCTGCTGACTCTTTCTTGGGCTAGACGTTTGTCTGATGATATTCCTAGGTCCCCTTCTCTACTCACATTCTTGCGCGGGTTTCTCAGCCCGCGTCAGATTTTCAACCATGATCTGCTCAACGAGCCTTACAACCCCTTAGCTATAGTTCCCTCCTCCCCTTCTCTGACTTCTTTCAATTGCTTTGTAATTGAAAATGAAAATAAAAAAAAAACGTCAATTTTCGAACTCCTCAACAGTGTATTTCCTTTGAGGAGACCTCCTACATCTCTCACGAGTGTGCCCCGACTTACAGGCCACTCATTCAAGCTCTCCTGAGTGACCTTCTTTACCCCTCCACCGAGGGGTCTTTTCCTGTACATTCTTCAACTTCTTCTTCGTCCGTAGAACAAGTCAGTCAGGTTAGGAATAATGAGTCAAGGGTAGTGCCTAGAAGAAAATCCAAGGGTAGGCAAATTCCTCGTCGATTTCTTCTAGATTTAGCCAAAAGGTGCCAGGCATGCCTAGCTATTCCTCAACTGCTAGAAAATCCCATCCATATGCCGGAGTTAGAATGTGAGGAGGATTGCACAATTAATGAGGGATATGGAGTTTATGAGCTCATAGATGGAGAATACCCTATTGAAGAAGGGAACGAAGAATATGAGGACGCAGCTGACGCATATGCTAGCGGAATGAGGAGGTTTGATGAACCATCAGCCGCTATAGAAGAACCCACCAAAGAGATCAACCTGGGGACCGAGGAAGACCCTAGGATCGTCCTCATAAGCAATAATTTGCGACCATCTGAAGAAGAGGAATTGATCGAAGTTCTCAAAGAGTATAGGGACACGTTCGCATGGAGCTACGAGGATATGCCGGGATTGGATTCCACCCTAGTCGAACATCGCCTAACGCTAAAACCGGGGTCTGTCTTGGTAAAGCAAAGGCTAAGACGTTTCCACCCCCAGATGGCTTTGAAGATGAAGGAGGAGGTTGATAAGCTCCACAAAGCCAGGTTTATTAGAGTCATCCTATATCCTCAATGGGTGGCAAACATTGTCCCGGTCATGAAAAAGGATGGGAAGGTGAGAATCTGTATCGATTTTTGGGACCTTAACCGCGTGTGTCCAAAAGATGACTTCCCCTTGCCTCACATCGACGTGTTGGTTGATAATACAGCAGGCTATGAAACTCTCTCGTTTATGGATGGATTTTCAGGGTATAATCAGATCCGTTTGGCGGAAGAGGATCAGGAGAAGACATCATTTACCACACCTTGGGGAACTTATTGCTATTTGGTCATGCCATTTGGTTTGAAGAATGCTGGAGCTACTTATCAAAGGGCTATGATGGCAATATTTCATGACATGATGCATGTGTATTTAGAGGTGTATATATATGATTTACTGGTGAAATCCAGGACTAGGGCAGAACACTCGAGAGTTCTAGCTAAGGTGCTGCAAAGATCGAGGGAGTTCAATTTGAAAATGAATCCAAAAAAGTGCGTATTTGGTGTCTCGTCGGGAAAATTGCTTGGTTTCATTGTGAGTAAGAGGGGTATTGAAATAGATCCCAACAAAGCTAAAGCAATTAGGGATATGCCACCTCCGAAAAACCTGAGAGAAGTTCGAGGGTTAATCGGAATGTTACAATTCATTCGTCGATTTGTGTCCCAGCACTCGCAAAGGTGCAAACCTTTCTACGAGTTGACTAAGTCAGGAGTAGAATTCCTTTGGAATTCTAAATGCCAAAAAGCTTTTGAAGGATTGAAGGAATATCTGGCCAATCCACCCGTCCTAATTCCACCCACGCCAGGTAAATCTTTAATCCTTTACATCTCAGTCCTGGACAACTCCGTGGGAGCTATCCTAGCACAAGCCGATGAAGCGGGCAAGGAAAGGGCGACCTATTACTTGTCCAAACTCCTCAACCCCTGTGAGCAGAAGTACACGGCTATGGAGAAAACTTGTGCTGCCCTTGATGGGAATCAAGCCAGCCGTCAAGCCCAAGCAAATCGAGCAAGCTGCCAGGCCAAACATGAAGGCGCTATAGGGCCCTAGCACAATCTTGAAGAAGGTGCTATAGGTCCCTAGCGCGACCTTAAGAAGGTGCTAGGTTCCCCTAGCGCGATATCAGGCAGACACGTGGGTGCAGCCAGTCCAACTTCCCGGCGTCGAATTCCTCAAAGTCTTCGATGTTAGCTATCTTCCATGGTTGTAAATCGACGTGTTAGCGTCGTTTTGTCTTCCCTTTCCATATATATGTACCCCGTTCATTTGATTAAGCATAGAATGAATGAATGAAATTGAAGTATGAGTGTTCTTGAGTGTAGCCCATGGCTATCCCTCCAAATCTTTGAAAACCCCCCTTCCTCCGTCCCTCTCTGGGTGCGAGGCCCAATTCTGTCCCTCTGATCCTCTCCTTTTCCCCTTCAACGGAGGATGATCGAAGCCCCAAGTGCATCGACTCTGAGACGGGGTCGAGTGTGAGGCTCCATTCGGAGCTTTGATCTTCTTCCAACCTCGATTCCACCCCCCCACCTCCGCCAAGGGTGTTGTTATGATCTGGATGGAGCTCGGCTGCACCGTACCTACGAAGGGTTCGGGTGTGAGGCCCCAGCCAAGCCTCTTCAAGGCCCTAACATCATCTACGTCCACCCTCCTTCCCTTGCCGTTCACCCCCACATCCACCTTCACAAAATTTATCCTAGATAGTATTTGCTTGGTTTGATTTCAATTTTAGCATCCCCCGTGTGTTGTCTATCGTCCTGTGTGTTGTCCCCTTGTGCTTTGAACCACCAGAGTCGTCCACGGGAGCCCCAACGTCGAGGTTCTTCGTTCTGCTACTATCTGTGAACGCGCGTAAACGATATAGCGCGTTCTTCAGAACGCGCGTAATGGGTATAGCGCGACTATGAGCAGAAGGAAGAAGGAGACCCCCCACTTCTGTCCCGCATCAAATTGATATCAGAGCTTAGGGAACCAGGTTGTTCTCACAGATTGGGATCTTGAGCTACGAGGTTCGAGGATGAACCTTTCCAAGTGGAGGGGTTTTGATGGGAATCAAGCCAGCCGTCAAGCCGAAGCAAATCGAGCAAGCTGCCAGGCCAAACATGAAGGCACTATAGGGCCCTAGCGCAATCTTGAAGAAGGCGCTATAGGTCCCTAGCGCGACCTTAAGAAGGCGCTAGGTTCCCCTAGCGCGATATCAAGCAGACACGTGGGTGCAGCCAGTCCAACTTCCCGGCGCCGAATTCCTCAAAGTCTTCGATGTTAGCTGTCTTCCATGGTTGTAAATCGACGTGTTAGCGTCGTTTTGTCTTCCCTTTCCATATATATGTACCTCGTTCGTTTGATTAAGCATAGAATGAATGAATGAAATCGAAGTATGAGTGTTCTTGAGTGTAGCCCATGGCTATCCCTCTAAATCTTTGGAAACCCCCCTTCCTCCGTACCTCTCTGGGTGCGAGGCCCAATTCTGTCTCTCTGATCCTCTCCTTTTCCCCTTCAACGGAGGATGATCGAAGCCCCGGGTGCATCGGCTCTAAGACGGGGTCGAGTGTGAGGCTCCATTCGGAGCTTTGATCTTCTTCCAACCTCGATTCCACCCCCCCACCTCCGCCAAGGGTGTTGTTATGATCTAGATGAAGCTCGGCTACACCGTACCTACGAAGGGTTCGGGTGTGAGGCCCCAGCCAAGCCTCTTCAAGGCCCTAACATCATCTACGTCCACCCTCCTTCCCTTGCCGTTCACCCCCACATCCACCTTCACAAAATTTATCATATATAGTATTTGCTTGGTTTGATTTCAATTTTAGCATCCCCCGTGTGTTGTCTATCATCCTGTGTGTTGTCCCCTTGTGCTTTGAACCACCAGAGTCGTCCACAGGAGCCCCAACATCGAGGTTCTTCGTTCTGCTGTTGTCTGTAAACGCGCGTAAATGATATAGCGCGTTCTTCAGAACGCGCGTAATGAGTATAGCGCGACTATGAGCAGAAGGAAGAAGGAGACCCCCCACTTCTGTCCCGCATCAAATTGGTATCAGAGCTTAGGGAACCAGGCTGTTCTCACAGACAGGGATCTTGAGCTACGAGGTTCGAGGATGAACCTTTCCAAGTGGAGGGGTTTTGATGGGAATCAAGCCAGCCGTCAAGCCGAAGCAAATGGAGCAAGCTGCCAGGCCAAACATGAAGGCGCTATAGGGACCTAGCGCAATCTTGAAGAAGGCGCTATAGGTCCCTAGCGCGACCTTAAGAAGGCGCTAGGTTCCCCTAGCGCGATATCAGGCCAGTCACGTGGGTGCAGCCAGTCCAACTTCCCGGCGCCGAATTCCTCAAAGTCTTCGATGTTAGCTGTCTTCCATGGTTGTAAATCGACGTGTTAGCGTCGTTTTGTCTTCCCTTTCCATATATATGTACCCCGTTCATTTGATTAAGCATAGAATGAATGAATGAAATTGAAGTATGAGTGTTCTTGAGTGTAGCCCATGGCTATCCCTCCAAATCTTTGGAAAACTCCCTTCCTCCGTCCCTCTCTGGGTGCGAGGCCCAATTCTGTCCCTCTGATCCTCTTCTTTTCCCCTTCAACGGAGGATGATCGAAGCCCCGGGTGCATCGGCTCTGAGACGGGGTCGAGTGTGAGGCTCCATTCGGAGCTTTGATCTTCTTCCAACCTCGATTCCACCCCCCCACCTCCGCCAAGGGTGTTGTTATGATCTGGATGGAGCTCGGCTGCACCGTACCTACGAAGGGTTCGGGTGTGAGGCCCCAGCCAAGCCTCTTCAAGGCCCTAACATCATCTACGTCCACCCTCCTTCCCTTGCCGTTCACCCCCACAACAACCTTCACAAAATTTATCCTAGATAGTATTTGCTTGGTTTGATTTCAATTTTAGCATCCCCCGTGTGTTGTCTATTGTCTTGTGTGTTGTCCCCTTGTGCTTTGAACCACCAGAGTCGTCCACGGGAGCCCCAACGTCGAGGTTCTTCGTTCTGCTGCTGTCTGTGAACGTGCGTAAACGATATAGCGCGTTCTTCAGAACGCGCGTAATGGGTATAGCGCGACTATGAGCAGAAGGAAGAAGGAGACCCCCCACTTCTGTCCCGCATCAGCCCTTGTCTGGGTAGTGCAGAAGTTGAAACATTACTTTCTAGCTCATGAAGTCCATCTGATTACCCGAATGAACCCTATCAAGTTCCTTCTGGAAAAATCTATCCTTACGGATAGATTAGCACGATGGCAAAGCTTTCTTTCTCAGTTTGACATCACTAACATTCAGCAAAAGGCGATCAAGGGGTATGCCATAGCTGAGCATCTCGCTCACCATCCTCTCCCCAAATTCGATCATGTCCAATCAGAGTTTCCAGATGAGGAACTAATGTCCATCAACCAATCAGATGATTACATGTGGACATTACATTTTGATGGAGCTCTGAATTCCCAAGGGAAAGGAATCGGTGTTGCCCTCCTGTCGCCTGAAGGCCTTACATTCCCACTGGCATACCAACTCAAATTCCCAGTTACCAACAATATAGCTGAATATGAAGCTCTTCTAGCTGGCCTGGAACTCGCTCATTCTTTTCGTATCACCGAATTGCGAGTCGTAGGTGATAGTCAACTCATTCTTCGCCAGGTGCTCACCAAATATCGCACTTGCGATCCCAAACTCAAGCCATACCAAGAACTCAATGCTGCCTTTGCCAAATTGTTCACCAAATTGATCTTTGTCCATGTCCCTTGTCATCAGAATATTCTGGCCGATGCCCTCGCCTCGTTGGCATCATCTTTAAGGTTCCCTCTAGGAAGATGGTTTGAGTCCATTACCATCTACAAGCGTCACGCCCCTGCAGTTGATGACGCTTCCTACATAGATATCAAGGACAGGATAGCAAGAAAGGCCCTACAGGAAGAAATCCTTAAGAAGAGGGAAATTATGTTGACAGAGTTAGAAGAAGAATTGGCTGATGAGGAGAAGCCATGGTTTTACGAAATTGCCAAGTATTGCAAAGATCAATCCTACCCTAGAGAAGCCACATCACAAGATAGAAAAGCCATAAGGAGAGTGGCACAAAGATACGTGCTGGTTGGAGGAGTGATGTACAAGAGAAGTCTTACTGCTGTTCTTCTAAGATGTCTCGACGAAGAGGAGGTCTGGAAATGCGTCGAGGAAGCACACTCTGGTGTGTGTGGTGGCCATGTGAATAGCCAAATGCTTGCCAAGAAAATCCTTCGGCAAGGCTTTTACTGGCCCACCATGGAAGAGGATTGTGCCGTCTATGTCCGCAGGTGTGTCAAGTGTCAACTTCACGCCGATAAAATTCATTCCCCATCTTCTTCACTTCATCCAGTATCCTCCCCATGGCCTTTCTCCATGTGGGCTTTCGATGTCATTGGTCCTCTTGGTAATCCTAACTCCCTCACTAAGCAAAAATCATTCATCCTTACTGCAACGGAGTACTTCACCAAATGGGCCGAAGCCGAAGCTTACGTGGAGATTGAAGCATCAACAGTCTGCAAATTCATCATGAAGAACATCATCGCCAGGTTTGGCATTCCAAGCACAATCATCACCGACAATGGGCCGCAATTCATTTCTCAGGACCTTCAGGACCTCTGCAAAAGGTATGAAATTGCATTGCATCATTCATCACCTTATTATCCACAAGGTAATGGCCAAGCAGAGGCCACTAATAAAACATTGATTAAAATCATAAAAAAGACCTGTGAGTCAAACAAGTTCTCGGATTGGCCAGAAAAGCTGATTGAGGCTTTATGGGCCTATCGCACTTCAATCCGTACTCCCACTGGGCAAACCCCGTTCACCCTCACTTATGGGATGGAGGCGGTAGTTCCGTATGAAATCTTGGTTCCTTCTCTCAGGGTATAGTTGGACAAGGAGCTTCCCCTCGACGAACGTCGTGATTCACTTCTTGCCTAATTGGAACTCTTAGATGAGAAACGGCTGGCCGCTGCCGAGCATGCACGTGTATATCAGAGTAGACTCACACGTTTTTATCAAAAGAAGGTCATTGAAAGGAAATTTCAAGTCGGTGAAATGGTAGTGAAAAGAATTTTTTTAAAACCTGGTGGGCCGCGTTCTAAACTCCAACCCAATTGGGAAGGACTATACGTGGTTAAGGCTATGCATTCTGGCAACGCCTACAGGCTAGTCAATGCTGAGGGGATCGAGTTATCCCACCCTTGGAATGGGCTTTATCTTAAGAAGTACTACCCTTAGATAGGTGTACATAGTGTCAAAAAATGATGAAACAACAAAAAAAAATAGAAAAATAATGAAAACAACAAAAATATGTATATATACAACAACAAAAGAAAAAAATAGAAAAAAAATGAAAAGAAAAAAAATAGAAAATTCAAAATGCCAATGCCTGGAGACTACCATGTAGTTAAGTCATTGCATTCAACCCCCATATTAGGATAGGGCCTATTAAGACTTGGTAGGTTCCGGATCTTGGTTTGCCAGAACCGTGGAGATCCCTACCCGGTTAGTTCGGCTTATGCCCCCCCCTCAAAAGAAGGCAACATACATGTACACATGTGTTCTATAAAAGATTGGTAGCATCGCTTATGGTGAGGCCTCGCCCAGAAGGTCTCCAGAAGGCTTAAATCTTTATTCTTTCTCTTTTCGACCGAATGAGACAGCCGGCGCCCTTAAAACGATGAGCACGGGAAACACGAACACAACCCCTAGGGTGAGAGTAGGGCCCAATTCCTCGAACATAGGTCAGAGTACGAGAAGAGGGCAGTGTCCCCGCAGGCAGCCAAGAGGGATTCCATAATGTCAAAATACTATGTCCCTCGCAAAAAATCTGTCAAGAAAAAATCAGAAAAGAAGAACAAAATCAAAGTCAAGTGAGAAGCCTGGTCGTAACCGTGCCTGATCCCACAAATGAAACCCCTTTGACTGAAAGTCAAATCCTATACAAAAGGGGTCATGAGATGCAAATGCTCGAGATTTGGTCTGAAGTTGTCCGAAAGGGGAAGTTAAGTGCGCCCCTACTGGCTCGCCGGGTTAACGGTTTTTCCGATCCTCTCAGGAGGTTTGCCCCTAATATTCTTCCTTCTTCCCCTAAAGATGAAGGCTCAATGGAGTTCCCGAAGGGTGAAGCTTGCCAAAGCTTGTAACCTCATTTCAATACAAACATATGATTGTCCATTTTTTTGAAAAGCAAAAGCCGTTGTCGTGAAGGAGTCTCCGTGTTTCTGGCCAGTCAAGACCCTTGTCTACCACCTTAATGCTTTCTTATCTAACCTCGGGCTTAGACCAATGCAAGCGCGTCACCTATGGGTGCGACGGCGTCTGATTTCGGGTCAGCGTCGCGCGGTTGGTCGTTTGGGTTCCAGGGTGTTCCATTACATATCATCTAGAGTTGTGAGGAAATAGACCCGGGTCGGGCAAATCATTTACCTTGAACACTTTTTGGGTAAATCCCTGTGGTCGGAAGCAACTGGGAGCCTAAGCATGGTATGACGGTATTATCATCAGGATAAGTTTTAACCGGCGGGATTATCATTCGAGGAGTCTAGAGGCCCAAATCAACCTAGATGTGCACTTAGGATGCCAGGGAGGTTAGTAAGAAAACCCTATTCTCATGCAAGTCAGATGTTATATCGAGTGGTCGTCATGCATTAGCAAAAACAAAAATATTAAACAAACCAAAAACAAACAAAAACAACAACAAATCCAAAAACCCAAAAAAGATGAGAAAAATGTATATGCAAAAAAAATGGAAATGTAAAAGATCAAAAAATATATATAAACAAACAATAAAACACAAAAATGAATAAAAACACAAAAACAAAAAAAATCACATTTCATATGATTGCATTTGTATGCAACATCTCATTTTAAATTTTCACTTACATCTGTGTGTTTGTGTGCCACATTCATCATTGTCTTTTATCATTGCCTTTTTTAATAAAGGTTTGCCCCTTGACTCGTTATCAAGGATAGTTCAAAACCACATCTGCTTATTGCGCAAGGGGCAAGTCAGAGCAGAAATACTGACTTGTTTGCTTAGATGTGTGCAGGGATTCGAGAGCTCAGAAAGAAGCAGAGAACCAAGGACAAAACATTTTATTCCACTCTCAACCGAAAAAAATGAATAACAAGAGAGAGCTTACATTAGCTCCCACCCTCCTTCTCTACATTACTCGTCTCGCCGCTTTCCGGACAAGAAACTCTAGAAGGTGCTATCCAACCATGAAAAGTGGTACTTCTACCGCTTTGTGGTCCTCTTTCTATCTCCACTCCCCGACGTCGATCTGCGGGGGCAACAAAGAAGCTACTAACACGAAAGCCACGCTCTCGTGCCCTTTGGTAGCGTTCATCGCCATCCTTCAGCCACTGCTCGGTGAGATCGAGACTGGTCCTCAATTCAAGTAGTTGGGCCTCCAGGGCCCTCCTCTCCTCTTTCTCGACTGATCTTTTGGCCTTCTCTCTTTCCCTGTCCTTTTCCCTCTTAGCACGTTCCCTCTCTCTGTCATCCCTTTCCAGCTGAAGGGTGATCCTCAGCTCCATGGCGTCCCGCGAGAAATTATCATCTGAGCGACGCTGCAATTCCTCCTCCAGCTCCGCTATCCTGGCCTTCCCTTGTGATGCATGAGTAAACATCTCTTGCATCTCTTCGGCCTGCCATATCCGTCATTTCAGGGGTGTGATGAGACATAAACAGAGAAGCTCGGATAAGAGGAACCTTCACCTGCGCGGAAAGTATTCCCTCTGCCTCTGCGGCACGCTATGTTACACGGGCAAGCTGCTCGTGGAGCGAATCTAATTCTGACGAAGGAATACATAGATTGGAAGAAGCACCCTCTGCCCCTACTGCTGGTAGGGTTGCATCAAGCCGTGCGCGCTATGATAGCTGTTATGGTGCTAGGCCCGGATACAGAGGGGGGTGAATGTATCCTTCTATGTATAATGGCCAAATAAAAACTTGGATGCTAGAGATGGACACAGAATAGAACCAATTCAATTCAACTCAAATACAAGCACTTGGTGCGCACCTATTCAAGCATCTAGCGGAAGCTAATCAAACAATCAGATCACTGCACAAGATATTTTTAGGTGGTTCGGTCCACAGACCTACATCCACCCCTCACTCCCAACCGGAGTGAGCCTTCACTAGCAAATGCTAGAACCAAGCAGACTCAGTCTGCAAACAGTTGCTGCCACACAGCTTGACCAGGGGAACAACCTCCCCTCTTCCTCCAAATAGGAGGGACATCCCAAGTGACTCCCAGCCACTTGGAAGCTAGAGGTCGAAGACCTCTCTTCCTCCAGACCAGGAGGGACCACTGGACTTGCAACCACAAGCCTAGAACCGGAGGACTAGCCTCCCTTCCTCTAACCAGAGGGCAACCCACAAGTGACAACCTGTCACTTGCAACCCGGAGATCAGATCTCTCTTCCCCTGAACCAACAGGAGGAACCCGATCCCCAACAGGGCAATCGGAAGAACAAAGATAATCAGAAAACAAAGGAAAACAATAAAGGAAAATAACATAGCAATCAGAAAGGTGTAAATGATGAAAACATAGATATGGCTCTCAATGGAGCTGACTGGCCTGGATCTGATCCACGGTCCAGTAGGAACAAGTATTCAGATGAAGCTTCCCATCTCTTGTTCTCTCTTCTTCTTTCTCTTCCTTTTCTTCTCTGCTTCCTTCTCTCACTCGCGAGCTCTCTCTCTTTCTATTTTTACTTATGCTGCTTCTCTCACTCTGCCACTCTTCTTTTTCTTCTTCTTCTCTTCTCACTGGATCGAACTCTCAGCACTACTGCTTTTCTGCAGTTGCTCTCAAGGCTTCGATCACGATCTCTCTCTTTCTTCTTCTTCTCCATTTCTTCTTCTTTTCTTTTTCTGGATCGAAGGGCTTTTCTGCTCTCCAGGCTTTTTCTTCGATCAGCCTTCTTTAGTGGAAGAAGGCTCATATATATAGCAGCAGCAGCAGCAGCTCCTGGGCGCGTGGCTTCCACGTTTTCCCGCCCAAGGAATTTGCTAGAACCGAGGCAGCTTCTTCCACGTGTCAGCATCCAGCAGGCTGTCAGAACACGTGTCCTCATCTGGGCACTCTCCTTATCCTCGGATCACGTGCCCAGCACCAGTACGCTCAGCAACTGGAGTTAGATGGCGTCAACTCACTTGCTCTAAAGAGTTGACGCAGCCATCAGAGATCTTCAACCTTTTTAACCGCTGCGTCGACTCCATCAGCCTGCTGCGTTGACGCGACGGTATCGGCAGTCCAGTGATCAAGTCTTCAACAGATGGGCGTGCTGCGTCGACGTTATCAGCATGTTGCATTGACGCATTGAAGACATGTACATTTGTATACTGGCGTCTCTTAAGCCGATGCGTCGACGCTGCTTGTTGATGGCGTTGACGCAGTGGAAGATATCGTGAAAGCTTCGTCGCTTGTAGGAGTTTCTGCTTCTTTAACTGCTGCGTCGACGCTGCTTGCTTGTGGCGTTAACGCAATAGAAAACATCGTGAAAGCTTCATCTACTGATGCGTGGACGCTTTAAGCTTTAGGCGTCGACCCTGTTCCCTTCAGCAACAATAATGAAGTGTATAGACTTAGTGTTAACGTGCCAGAGAAACCAGTGTACAGACTTCATGTTAACGTTGAACCCAATGTACAGACTCTATGATATGAAGCCAATGTCCAGACTTGAAGAGAAAACAAATGTATGGACTTTGACGGAGTGAGACAATGTTCAGACTTTGAAGATACACTGTGGATGTACAACCTTGGAAGATTATGGAGTGTGTAGACTTGAAAGTCTGAAGGCGATGTACAGACTTTGATGCCTAAAGGCGATGAACAGTGAATCAGTGTATAGACTTCAAAGTTTATTGAAGGATGTACAAACTTCAGAACTGAACGTAGGTAAAAGGCTCCCAATGTATAGACTTCAAAGTTCACTGAAGGATGTTCATACTTTGAGGGCTTTGATGGCCAATGTACAGACTTGTAACACTTGAGGACTGATGTATAGACTTAGGAACATTTGCCAAGGCTGTATAGACTTTAGGCTGAATGTGTGCAAAGACTGACAATGTATAGGCTTCATGAAGTGCATGCTACAGTGATGTATAGACTTAGACGCAACATGCTATGCAATGTACACACTTGATGTAATGCATGCCGATGTACAGACTTCAGTTGAAGTCAACCGAAGAGTGTATATACTTTATGAATGCATATGCCAAGACCAATGTACAAACTTGATCGAATGTCTAGACTTTGCATGAACAGTCGATGTGTAGGCTTGAAGAACTGAAGCCCACGTTGTATAGACATGACCTAACAGTCCAGTGTATAGACTTGAATAGCTGAAAGCTACAGTGAGAGAGTGTATACACTTGACCAGATCAAGGGCAATTCGAGTGTACAGACCTCATGCCATGAGACGCTGAGAGAGACAGTCCAATGTACAGACTTATGAAGACTGATGCATGAACAGTAATGCATAGACTTAGGAGCATGGAGGCCAATGTATAGACATCAACTATCAAGACGCTAAGGAAGACGGATAATGTACAGACTTCCTGTAACAGTCTGATGTACAGACTTCATGAAGCTAGACTAGCGGCTGTACAGACTTTGAAGGAGGACAAATGTATGGACTTGGTGACGTGAAAGCGATGTACACACTTAGCGTTGACGCTAATGTCTTGAGAATGCTCACAGCGTTGACGTTGCATGAGACGTAGGCTGTACAGACTTAGCATGTGAAGACTGATGTGCATACTTGCTGAGTTGACGCTGCAGCCCAATGAGTTGACGCTGCAACGTATATTCTTGATGATCAACTGATGATGTATAGACTTCATCAAATGAAGAAACTGAACTGAAGCGTCGACGCATCAGCTCAAGGAGTTGACGCACTACTGTATGGACAGATACAAATATGACCAAGGGGTCGACGCATCGGCACACTGAGTTGACGCACTGCAGTGACAACTGTGCAGACAGAGTGTAGCAATGAATGCTTTATGCATCAGTTAACATGACTGAACATCAAAATATATTAAACTAAACTGAGTAGCAAGATGACTGAACATTTGATTAACTCACATCAACAACCAATCATCAAAACCATCATCAAAACCATAGGGGCACAACAATCTCCCCCTTTTTGATGATGGCAACACTTTCAATACATTAAGTCATTCTGATGATGTGAGGCATTCTGAAGACTCAAATTATGCAGCAAGATGACTGAACATTTGATTAACTCACATCAACAACCAATCATCAAAACCATCATCAAAACCACAGGGGCACAACAATCTCCCCCTTTTTGATGATGGCAACACTTTCAATACATTAAATCATTCTGATGATGTGAGGCATTCTGAAGACTCAAATTATTCTCCCCCTTTGACTTTATCAAAAAGAAAAGAATTTGAGAAATTAAGGCATGTATAAAAGTTCAGTCAATTTCTCCCTCTTTGGCAAACAATCTCCCCCTTTGGTATAATCAAAATAAACCATGGTAGATGCAGATGCAGCAAGAAATGCAATACTTCCCCCTGAGTATATGAATGCAAGGTCACAAATGATATGAACATGATTCATTATGACAAGGAATGCTCCCCCTGAATAAGTGGAATCTTATGAGATAGATGAGAAGGAGACCACAGGGGCAAACAAGGAGAAGTTCAGGTCAATGAACCAATAACATGAGCAGAAGAAATTCAGCCAGATTTTTAAGGAAGCTTCAATCTCAGAAAATTCAGTCAGATTTTCAGAGAGATATCAATCTCATAAATCTAAAACATAAGTTTTCAAAGTCTTCCATTATAAGGGCTTATGAATGAGCTTTATTGAACAGCATGGTTTAAACATGATGTATGTAGAGTTTATCAATAAAATTCTGTATTGATATCTAAAACCATGATTTAATAAAAATGAACCAAGCCCTCATATTTATATTGATAAATCTCCCTTTCTCTTACACAATCAAAACTATTGACTTCTTTCAGAATTACATGCACTAGTATTGAAGTCAAGCAATTAAGAAGTCATGTGATTTTTTGTCTAGGGTTGTAGCAATTTGATTTTAGCATCAATATTCAGATATTTCAATTTGTTCAACAATTTTCCATGCTACTAATTTTACGAGCACTCTAGTTCAGTGCACACATTGTAACTAGAGGATATACCTTGATTAGAGGCCAATATCCCTAAGCACTTAGTGTGACTAACTGTCATGCTTTTCATGAATAGAGATAGCATTTACACATCATGACACACTCGAAATCATTTCTGGATGAGTGAGTTGTATTTCTCAGTGTGCATGCCATTGCTCTGCCTAATTTTCAATGAATTTTATTTTACAGAGTTAACTAAGGCACCTCATGACTCAGTCCTTTGGACATGGTTTCTCAGTGACCAAAGTCATTGCTCTAACAACTATTTACCCTTTAGACATTTCAGACAATTTCATTTGCTTCAAAGCAATAACAATATCATGTACTTAACCAAATAAAGTCATGTATTCAATAATACAGATTTCAGAAGATTTTACAAGACACATCATGAAGCAGATGGTTAAGATTTATTAAGCATGCTTCAGATATTTTTAAGAGATTTTAAAGCCAAACTCATTGAATACATTAAACTTAAACTACATGAGTTATTTCAGTCATTCATAAAAAACGTATAATAGAAGATTTCTAGTTCAAAAGTTTTCAGATTTATGATTGAGATAGCCCATCGAAATCTTCATGAAGGACTGATGGAAATCTGGACCCAAATGATACCAATTGATAGGAGAAATACCAATTGTTAAGAGAGATTGTGAAGCTCAAACTTTTCAGAATATGATTAAGGTTTGTCAACAAAATCAGTAAGAGAGAATATGCAATGAGTTCTGACACATGTATGCATTTGACAACCTATATGCAATGCAATGACTCCCCCTTACAATATGCATTCAAACTCTCTTTTTGGCATTTTCAATATAAGGAGATGCAATGCACTATGTGTATGCAGGGACATGCAAAGACTTAACATTGAATGCTATGCAAGGAAATGCAACTAACTCCCCCTGAAAACATGCAATGCTTGCACTGAAAATTGAACATATGATACCAAATGATTCATGCACATTCAGACTGCCCTATCAAGCAACATGACCCATGGTACTAGGCGGAGCATTTGGTCTAAAAAACTAGCTCTCACATAGTAAGGACCTCTGGACAGATTTCCATGCCTTTTGGTAGCTTACCCTTTGATATACCATCGAGGTCATGAGTAACAAGGTAAAATCAACAGTCCTATATGCAATTCAGGTTTTTCAATGAGTTATGCAACAGACAGTTTTCAAACAACATTCAAATGTAGTTCAGATTTTTCAGAAAATTCGAAATGTAATTTGTTTTCAGAGTTTATGCATAACACAATTATCAAGCAATTACAATTAGCCTATGTATGCATCAGATACAGACACCCCTTCTTAATCTGATATTTGCACAGAACTCTCAGCAAATGCATGATCAGAAAATAATGCACATGGCAAATGATGAATGAAAATGTAAAAACAGATTTAACTTGCTATGCATTAAAACTAAAAACAAGAAGAGAAGGAAGTTTACCTGAAAAGTGTGAGAATGGGGTTTTTTTTCTTGAGTGCCTTGGATCATTACCCCTTTTTATTTCAGTCCCAAGGCACACCTGCATAGCAATGTTATTTTGCACAAACAGGTACCCAAGAAGTCTTGGGTCCTGACAAAACAGTATTACTCCTAGCAGGTTTTCTCAGCACATTTCTAGGAGCAGTTTTCAGATCTGATTTATGCACATTCTTGTTAGCATGAATTCTATGTGCATAAGCATGAGATTTTTTGTTAACAGAATAAAAATTCTGTTTGCCAAAATCAGTTTGGTTTTGATATCCTGCCAGCCAACAGGTTGCAGCCCTGTGACCTGGCTTCCCACAGTTATAACATGAAAGTTTTGTAAATTATCTTACAGGGAATTTAGCATGTTTGAGATTCACATTTCTACCCTGAATATGCCAACAGTCCTTGACTGTATGGCCATACTTCCCACATTTGAAGCACTCATTGTGCTTGCCTCTAAAAATATTACTTCCAAACACATTTCCATTTGCAGAGAGTTTAACAGTTTTAGAATTGAATTGTCTACCCTGAGCATGCCTACAGTGGGCTGCAATGTGGCCCATCTTGCCACATTCAAAACACCTTAGGTGCTTAGCTCTTGAACCATTATATCCCCATGAAGTCCTAAACCAACACTCAACAATTTTATGACCACGTTTGTTACAGTTATAACAAATGATGTGTTGGTTTGAAGCATACATGTTTCTTTTGGGGTGATGATGAACAGAAGACCTAGCATGCATTTTATCATCTTGTTTCATGATGAAATAGGCATCCATGAAATGACCATGCCTACCACAGTAATGACAAGATGTATCAGACTTCCTAGTAGCATGATTTCTACCAAATGAATTTCTCGAATGCAATGTTTCACTTGCATGCCCATCTTCAATCAATAATCTACAATCATCCATTACATGGCCTACCTTGCCACAATAATGGCATGAAACACTCTTATCAGATGCATATGGATAATTAATTGAGCTATGAGCAGTATGCATTGAGCCATCAGATGCAGTATAGGTAGCAGATTTAAAGACACAAGTAGGGACATGTTTATCCTTGTTTTTCTTACCATTTTTGCTCATTTGTTTACCCTTGTTCACAACTTTTATTTGTTCTTCATTTTTCTGGGCCTTGAATTGGAAAACAGATGATGTATATATTTTAGGAGGCCCAGAGCAGCTTGCAATGTCAGAGCTGAGAACAAAAGTAGTGTACAACTTTTTCTTAACAGATTTTTCAATTTGGGATTTGCATCCTTGCTCTCCACTTGATTTAGTGGCATTATCACACAAAGGAACATTCATTTTCTCTTTTCCCTTGGTAGATTTAGACATGGAACGAACAAGTTTACTTATTTCAGATTGCAGAGAATAAATTTTGAGTTCTGAATTAGTCAAGTCTTCCTCACATGAGATAATTTGTCTCTGCATGACATCATTCAAATTTTTAACAATTTCTAGTTCCTGTTTCAGTTTCAATTCATTCTCAACTTGAATTTCCTTATCAAGCATTAAAAGCTTCTCAGACATAGCAGAGTTCAGTAGCTTCAGCTCTTCATTTTCCTTTCTTATTTGTTCATTCTGAACCAGTTCATCAATTAGGATTTGATCTTTTCCTAGTGAATTCAACTCATTCTCTAGTTCAGAAATTTTATCAGTAAGTTCATTATTTTTGTTTTTCAGCACAGAAATGTGTTCTTTATGCTTGTCAAGTTCAGCTTGATTTTCTTGTTGGAGCCTTTTAGCCTTTTCATTTTCAAGCTTCAGTTGATTCATTTCTGAGCCTGTATTTCCAGCTTCTTCCAATTGCTTCTTATAGTTCTGAATATCAATCAGATAAGCATCATGAGATTGTTTCAATTTTGAGTAATTTTCACATGATAAATCAGAACAATTTTGATCAATCTTTTTCTTTAGTCTTTTATTTTCAGATTTTACTTTTCTATATTTTTCATACAATTCAGCATACATTTCCTTTAAATCATCAAAAGTCATTTTGTCAGAATCAGATTCAGAATTTACTTGGTCTTCTTCTTCATTGCTTGAAGTGCTTCCTCTTGCCGTTAGACATTTCTGGTTCTCATGAAATGTGATCACTGAATCCCAGATTTCCTTCGCAGTCCTACATGTAAGAATAGATGAAATGACATTAGCATCTACAGCATTCTTCAGAATGTCCCGAACTCTTATATTCTCACTGTTCAGTTGTTTATCCTTCTGGGACCATTTATTCTTCTCTAGAGGCAAAACATGTGGACCATATTCAACGAGAACCCACAGTTTTGGATCTATAGAGTTTACAAAACCACATAGACTGCGTGACCATTTCTTGAAGTTAGAACCATCAAAAACTGTAGGAGATGCCATTATAAAGCAATCGAATAGACTCAGATCAATGAGCTAGAAAGCGATATCAGAAGAATGCACCACACTGGAACTGTAAAGCATGAAATCAAATCAGCAGGATCCTCTGCAGATCGTTGGATCTGGAAGTCAGAGACCGCTCTGATACCAACTGTTATGGTGCTAGGCCCGGATACAGAGGGGGGTGAATGTATCCTTCTATGTATAATGGCCAAATAAAAACTTGGATGCTAGAGATAGACACAGAATAGAACCAATTCAATTCAACTCAAATATAAGCACTTGGTGCGCACCTATTCAAGCATCTAGCGGAAGCTAATCAAATAATCAGATCACTGCACAAGATATTTTTAGGTGGTTCGGTCCACAGACCTACATCCACCCCCCACTCCCAACCGGAGTGAGGCTTCACTAGCAAATGCTAGAACCAAGCAGACTCAGTCTGCAAATAGTTGCTGCCACACAGCTTGACCAGGGGAACAACCTCCCCTCTTCCTCCAAACAGGAGGGACACCCCAAGTGACTCCCAGCCACTTGGAAACTAGAGGTCGAAGACCTCTCTTCCTCCAGACCAGGAGGGACCACTGGACTTGCAACCACAAGCCCAGAACCGGAGGACTAGCCTCCCTTCCTCTAACCAGAGGGCAACCCACAAGTGACAACCTGTCACTTGCAACCCGGAGATCAGATCTCCCTTCTCCTGAACCAACAGGAGGAACCCGATCCCCAACAGGGCAATCGGAAGAACAAAGATAATCAGAAAACAAAGGAAAACAATAAAGGAAAATAACACAGCAATCAGAAAGCTGTAAACGATGAAAACACAGATATGGCTCTCAATGGAGCTGACTGGCCTGGATCTGATCCACGGTCCAGTAGGAACAAGTATTCAGATGAAGCTTCCCATCTCTTGTTCTCTCTTCTTCTTTCTCTTCCTTTTCTTCTCTGCTTCCTTCTCTCACTCGCGAGCTCTCTCTCTTTCTCTTTTTACTTATGCTGCTTCTCTCACTCTGCCACTCTTCTTTTTCTTCTTCTTCTCTTCTCACTGGATCGAACTCTCAGCACTACTGCTTTTCTGCAGTTGCTCTCAAGGCTTCGATCACGATCTCTCTCTTTCTTCTTCTTCTCCTTTTCTTCTTCTTTTCTTTTTCTGGATCGAAGGGCTTTTCTGCTCTCCAGGCTTTTTCTTCGATCAGCCTTCTTTAGTGGAAGAAGGCTCATATATATAGCAGCAGCAGCAGCAGCTCCTGGGCGCGTGGCTTCCACGTTTTCACGCCCAAGGAATTTGCTAGAACCGAGGTAGCTTCATCCACGTGTCAGTATCCAGTAGGCTGTCAGAACACGTGTCCTCATCTGGGCACTCTCCTTATCCTCGGATCACGTGCCCAGCACCAGTACGCTCAGCAACTGGAGTTAGATGGCATCAACTCACTTGCTCCAAAGAGTTGACGCAGCCATCAGAGATCTTCAACCTTTTTAACCGCTGCGTCGACTCCATCAGCCTGCTGCGTTGACGCAACGGTATCGGCAGTCCAGTGATCAAGTCTTCAACAGATGGGCGTGCTGCGTCGACGTTATCAGCATGTTGCGTTGACGCATTGAAGACATGTACATTTGTATACTGGCGTCTCTTAAGCCGCTGCGTCGACGCTGCTTGTTGATGGCGTTGACGCAGTGGAAGATATCGTGAAAGCTTCGTCGCTTGTAGGAGTTTCTGCTTCTTTAACTGCTGCATCGACGCTGCTTGCTTGTGGCGTTAACGCAATAGAAGACATCGTGAAAGCTTCGTCTACTGATGCGTGGACGCTTTAAGCTTCAGGCGTCGACCCTGTTCCCTTCAGCAGCAATAATGAAGTGTATAGACTTAGTGTTAACGTGCCAGAGAAACCAGTGTACAGACTTCATGTTAACGTTGAACCCAATGTACAGACTCTATGATATGAAGCCAATGTCCAGACTTGAAGAGAAAACAAATGTATGGACTTTGACGGAGTGAGACAATGTTCAGAATTTGAAGATACACTGTGGATGTACAACCTTGGAAGATTATGGAGTGTGTAGACTTGAAAGTCTGAAGGCGATGTACAGACTTTGATGCCCAAAGGCGATGAATAGTGAATCAGTGTATAGAATTCAAAGTTCATTGAAGGATGTACAAACTTCAGAACTGAACGTAGGTAAAAGGCTCCCAATGTATAGACTTCGAAGTTCACTGAAGGATGTTCAGACTTTGAGGGCTTTGATGGCCAATGTACAGACTTGTAACACTTGAGGACTGATGTATAGACTTAGGAACATTTGCCAAGGCTGTACAGACTTCAGGCTGAATATGTGCAAAGACTGAGAATGTATAGGCTTCATGAAGTGCATGCTACAGTGATGTATAGACTTAGACGCAACATGCTATGCAATGTACACACTTGATGTAATGCATGCCGATGTACAGACTTCAGTTGAAGTCAACCGAAGAGTGTATATACTTTATGAATGCATATGCCAAGACCAATGTACAAACTTGATCGAATGTCTAGACTTTGCATGAACAGTCGATGTGTAGGCTTGAAGAACTGAAGCCCACTTTGTATAGACATGACCTAACAGTCCAGTGTATAGACTTGAATAGCTGAAAGCTACAGTGAGAGAGTGTATACACTTGACCAGATCAAGGGCAATTCGAGTGTACAGACCTCATGCCATGAGACGCTGAGAGAGACAGTCCAATGTACAGACTTATGAAGACTGATGCATGAATAGTAATGCATAGACTTAGGAGCATGGAGGCCAATGTATAGACATCAACTATCAAGACGCTAAGGAAGACGGACAATGTACAGACTTCCTGTAACAGTCTGATGTACAGACTTCATGAAGCTAGACTAGCGGCTGTACAGACTTTGAAAGAGGACAAATGTATGGACTTGGTGACATGAAAGCGATGTACACACTTAGCGTTGACGCTAATGTCTTGAGAATGCTCACAGCGTTGACGTTGCATGAGACGTGGGCTATACAGACTTAGCATGTGAAGACTGATGTGCATACTTGCTGAGTTGACGCTGCAGCCCAATGAGTTGACGCTGCAACGTATATTCTTGATGATCAACTGATGATGTATAGACTTCATCAAATGAAGAAACTGAACTGAAGCGTCGACGCATCAGCTCAAGGAGTTGACGCACTACTGTATGGACAGATACAAATATGACCAAGGGGTCGACGCATCGGCACACTGAGTTGACGTACTGCAGTGACAACTGTGCAGACAGAGTGTAGCAATGAATGCTTTATGCACCAGTTAACATGACTGAACATCAAAATATATTAAACTAAACTGAGCAGCAAGATGACTGAACATTTGATTAACTCACATCAACAACCAATCATCAAAACCATCATCAAAACCACAGGGGCACAACAATCTCCTCCTTTTTGATGATGGCAACACTTTCAATACATTAAGTCATTCTGATGATGTGAGGCATTCTGAAGACTCAAATTATGCAGCAAGATGACTGAACATTTGATTAACTCACATCAACAACCAATCATCAAAACCATCATCAAAACCACAGGGGCACAACAATAGCAAGAAGTGGCAATGAGTGGCTAAACACCAGAAACCTAGGGGTATAATTAGGAATATGCATTTGCATACACACTCACCGAGACATGTAAAGCCTCACGGGTGTCACCCAACTCTTCCTCCGTGTCTGCCAAGCGAGCCCGCAAGTTCGCTATCATGGTGTCACGGGCATCCTAAACCCATGTCATAGGAGTCAGCATTACATTTAAAAAATTATAAAAAAATAGGAAAAAAATGATCAAAAAGTGAGAAAGGAGATACACCTTCACAAGTCCCTCAGGATGAAGTCGCTCTGCGTACATCGCCCTATAGAGACGAAGATAATCTTCACTATCTCGGGAGTGTGACTCCACGAGCATGCCACCCCGCTGCCAATCTTCATATTGTTCGGGGAAGCGCACCCGCCAGTCAACACAGGTTACCGGCCCAAGTGTCTTCCTCCCAACGCGGGGTGGTGCGGTCATATCTACCCATTCCTGGGCAAGCCCTAGAGTCCTCATGACCAATCGTAGTCGGAGTGGCTCGATTTCATTCAAGCCGTGGACCCAAAGGTCCCGACCAAATCGAGGGCGACCTGTGATGACCCACGGCTGGTCGACATTGTTGACACCTGAAATATAATCAAGAACAAAGATGGGACCGAAGAGAAGATCAAATCAGAGATAAAGATCCCAGGGATTCCTGCAAAGCCAGAACTATAGAAGAGTCATCACTAAAACTATCTACCCGGCTGAAGTCCTCCCCGACCAAGCTGATGTCCAGTGTTATCATCGCCCAGATGACAATACTGATGAAAACTGTAGTCTATCGACTGATGAAAACCTCCAGAAATGTTCTGATGAAACTATACCAACTCACCAACGAAGAGGCCTTCGCCTGTTCTGACAGACTCAGAAGGGTTAACAAATGAAAAGACTTTTCAGGTTGGACAGCTTTGACAGCTTAAGCCCGCTGATAAGAGGAATGAAAACATTTAAAAGCCCTAAATGGGCCCATAAGTGTGGCGCCGGGATCTCCTCACCAAGGCCCAGAACCGGCGCCGGGAGGTTGGACTCTTGCGCGCCGGGAAGTCTCCCGAGACCAGGGCGCGCTGAAATATGCCCACCGAAAGGATATTGAGCAAGGGCTATAAAACCCCCTTTCTCTCGACAGAAGAGAGCATACAGGAAGAACGAGATAGAAGAGTAGGTACAACAGAAGAAGAAGCAGAGAAGAGGCCAAGAGATCAGAGAAGAAGGTGGGAGCTGGGGAGGGAGAGGAGTCAATACTCCGCCCTCCACCATAGTTTCTCTGTTGTTTCTCTGCTGTATTTTTATTTCCCCAATGTTTATGTTCTTATCTAACGATCAGTTCGTCCCGATGAAACCATGTGTCTCCTGTTGGGTTTCCTTGATTTCTTCCTTTTGGTTTGATGGAGACCATCTGATGTAACTTGTGTGATGATCGAATGAATAAAAGGGGTGAAAGAGCACTGCATGCATAGTGTTTGATGTTATTCTTTCTCTGTATTACTCTGCGTATGTTTCCCTACCCCCGGGTTCTGGCCTTGGCTGCTCCAGAAGGGTTCACGTGAGGTTCAGATCCTTTCAGTGGATCTTGGACTCTCTCATCCCCTGGCAGTAGAGGCACTGATACCTTGCTCCGTCATCTGTCTCCCCCTCTGTACATGTTGTTCAGCAAGATGCTTGATGACTCTAATATTCCGGGTTTCCGTATCTTTCACATATCAGGGGTCTGTCCTTTGAGAAAAGATGAGGATGGAGCACCGGCCCTCATCCAATGGGTTATTGGGTTTCATATCCTTATCTTTTCTTCTCTTAATGGCATGCCTCCTGCAGAGATTTTAGCCCTCTCTCGAGCCTTCAGGTTGCTCAGGGATCAGAGACATCAATCTCTTGATCACCTGGAGAGCAGGCAATAAAATCATATGTATATATCCCGAGGGTTTCAATAGTTGATGACCCAGATTTCTCAATGGATCTTACCTCCAAGCATTTCCCGGGCTCTACCTTGATAAAACCCCGATCCAGGCTTCTTACACCCCGAGTCTAGTCCGAAATTCATGCTGAAGGACCCCCAAAACCCCCAGAGCAGTGCCAAGAACAAAAACCCCTAAAACCCCAAAGCAGGGCCTTCCCGGCACCCAGACCTTCTCGGCCCAAGACCTTCCCGGTGCCATGAATAGCCCTCGACGTGCTGGTTAGCGCGCCGAGAACCTTGGGCGCCGAGAACCTTGGCCTCCCCTTTCTAGCTCCAAATTCCTACGCCGAGAACCCTCCAATCCTTGGAACCAGGCCGAGAACCCCTTGCTACTGGCCAAGAAATTATTCCTACACCCTTGTAATTCACCCAAGGCAACCCTACATCCTATTGAGAGATATTCATGGTCATCATACCCGTCTCAAGGATCAAATCAATGGGGAGCAACTTCCCCCTACATTATATCGTTTGGAGTGGACTTTGTTCACAGACCCTACTAACCAAAGGAGCTCTGCCACTGCATGGGCTTTGATGGCCGTAAAAGGGATATTAAGATAGTGCTGCAAGCACGCACACTGGCTAGGGGTCTCATACCCTTCTTTTCTGGCTTTCACCCCGGCACTCCGTGGGTGATTGTCTATCATTCCCTGGCAAATGCAAAATCCGAGGGAGGTGCTGCCTAAATTTCTCCAGGAGCTGGCACTAAAAGAGATGTGGAAACTAAACATAATATCATGAGGCTAATAAAGGAAATGATGAGATCTTTAGTTCCTATGTTCTTTGGAGCATGTGTTGTTTATTACATGAATCAGTCATTCCGATGATCGGGGTTTTCGGATGATTTTCACCCTCTGACTGCTATTCCTGGAGGAACAGCAAAGGTAGAGTCCCGATCCTTGCTTCCATGGGTCTTTGGGCTCTATCCTATCCCCCTGTCAGTGATGCTGGCATCACGAAGCCCTCCTTTCTCTTGTTCAGTCTCCTATTCTCAAGCCACTAGGGTCACTCCAGGGATATGAGATGGCTATCTCTTGATTCTCTGGACGACTGGCAACAGGGAAAGAACATTTGTCCCAGAGGGCTGTAAACGGTTGATGATCGCGATCCCTCGATGGATTCTACCTCCCCCCTTTTGATTCCTTGGCACTGCCCAGCAAATGCCCTGATGCAGCCTCCCATTTGTGTCCTAAACCCTACCTCAATCGAAGCGCAAATCCAAAAAAAAAACCTTAGAACAGAGCACCGTGAAATCCCATAAACCTTCCCGGTGCCCAAAACCCCTACCTTCCCGGCACGGGACCTTCCCGGCACGATGAATAGTTCCAGGCATGGCATTTCCTCGCCAAGAACCCTCCTTTTTGCCAAAACCCCTACCTTCCCGGCACGGGACCTTCCCAGCACGATGAATAGTTCCCGGCATGGCATCTCCACGCCGAGAACCCTCCTTTTTTTGCCAACAAACCCCTACCTTCCCGGCATGATGAATAGTTTTCGGCATGGCATCTCCACGCCGAGAACCCTCCTTTTTGCCAACAAACCCCTACCTTCCCGGCACGGGACCTTCCCGGCATGATGAATAGTTCTCGGCATGGCATTTGCTTGCCCAGAACCTGGCCGTGCCGAGAATCCCTCCCTTCTATATGAAAACTGTGCCGAGAAGGTTACACCAGAGCTTTGCACTAGGAATTTCCATCTCCACCTCAGTTCAACTCTTGGTCACTCCACTGTACCTGCCTGAGGGGTATCCAGAGGTCATCATGTATGCCTCAAGAGATAAACTAACGGGGAATGGCCTCCCCTACATTACTCGGTCCCGATCAAGATTCCTCTGTAACCCTATGAACCTAAGGAGCTCTGCCACTGCATGTGCTCCGATGGTTTCCAAGGGAATATCAACCGGTGCTATGAATGCAAACAGTGTTCCCGGGCCTAGTGCCCTTCTCTTTCGGCCTTCGTCCCGGCATCCCGTGGATGAGGGTCTATCTCTCTTTGGCATGATCCAAGATATGGGGATATGCTGCCGGATTTGCTCCGTACCCGATATACCCTCGCTTTATCTGGTCTACTCAAGGTCTTGCAGATAAATTAGCATGCTCTCATTTGGGCTTTTGCCGCCTGTCTCCTCTTACTTTGGCGTTTAATCAAGGGTTGTCCTTCTTAGGGAGGACGAAATTAACGTCATAACCTTTATGGTATGACGGACTTTTGGTCCAGACACGATCACTCACAATCGACTGATTAGAAGTCAGATCGAGCGCACAATGAAATCGTCACATATGTGACTGGCACGCCAATAAATAAACCATAGAAACAAAAGAATAAAGGATGTAAACGAAAAGCGCGTCCACAAGTCTGGCACACCCGGTGGGACATAGTCTCCCTTCATCTTTATGCCAAAGTAAGGGGACCGGCGGCGTCTCTCAAAATTCTAACTGTGTGTTAATCTCACTAGAAGAAACTACAGATGGAGACTGAACTGGTTGATATTCGCTTCGGACAGCAAGTGGTCGATGGCCACATCTACGGAGGGTACCTGGCAGTACCGATGGAGTTCGGATCCATGCCTCCGGCGGCGAGTCTGCTCAACTGCTTGGGCCTGGTGTTCGTCGACCTGCTGCAAGTCGACAACAAAGCTAGAAACACCGCCACGGTAAAGGCCACGGTGGCACCAAGAGCTGAAGAGAAGAAGACGGTGGTTACTTCTACTGTCATTTCTTGCTTTGTCCGTCACATGGAGAGGAAGACTGCTGCCTCTGCCACTGCTGGTAAGGAAAGGAGGGAAACTATCCCCGCTGCTGCTCCATACAGACCAAGGGCCTATGCCAAGCAGGCTGATGTATTTCGAGACTCCAGAAGAGATTATTTGACCGCTCAAGTTGAAAGGTTGGCCTACCGGCCGAAGACTCAAGAAAGGTTGCTGCCCCAAGCCGATCCCCGGAGACACAACCAAGAAGAGATAGGCAAACTAGTCCAGGATTACTTCCATTGCCTCGGGAACTCATCCCTTGGGCAATAAAGATTGCTCCGCGCCATTAGCGCCGAAAGAAAAGAAGAAGTCAAAGAAAGAAGAAGGATGGTGTCATTCATGAATGAATATGAAGATGGCTTGCAAGCCAAGTACTCCGAATCTTCTCCACAGCATGAAGAGAATAAAAGGATATCAATGTTTAAAAAGTCAACCTTCCCTAGTCAAGTCAAGAAGACAGTCCGGGGGCAAAGGAAAAGAATCAGAGTCTTCACTTGCAACATGGCAGGGGTGGCTAGCAGATATGGGGCCCTACCCGAAAAGTCGGGAGAGTTGGCCAAGTTAACTGAAAGGCCCGGGCTAATGACAAGAAGAGGCAAAGCCGCAAGAGAAATACTTGAAGCAGCCAAAGAGAAGTAAGATATCACTACTTCAACTACCAACATGGTGACTTCTGAAGAAGAAGAGATTACTCTGCCAGCCTCGTTTGAAGATGTTTCAAGTAAAGCATTCGAGGGTACTTCTGCTATGGCAGTGCAAGACCCAACCATCTTAATGATGTTACAAAATTACCAGCAAGAGATCGAAGCCTTGAAAAGGCAACTGAATGAGGGAAATGAGCAAGCCCCTTTTCCCTGGCAACAGGACGTGCATGCTGAATCATCCCGGGAAGTTCCTAACCCGGTCGATGCTGCACCCCAGGCTACTTCTCAAGCAACACGCTATGGCAAAGCCACTCTGCAGCCACATTCCCTACAGTCACCCTTGGTGCAACTAGCTCTTCCACAAGTGCAGCAGCTGCCACCAACGGAGCCGTCGACACCTCATGTCGAATCTCTACTCACTCCCTCTATAAAGCATTATGCATATTACCACTCGGTGCCGGTGGACCCAACCGTGGTAAATAGATCAATGGTGGAACAACTAATTGAAATGAAGCTAGCTGAGAGGACAGATGGTGATATCTACACTTTTGATGTTTACAAGGTGCCATATCTGCCACAGTATGCCGCAAAGAGGCTCCCGCCTGGCATCAACAAACCGCCCAAATTTGAAAAGTTTGGCGGGCAGGGCTCTCCTAAAGAGCATATTGCTTACTATACGACAGTAATGGGCGATCTGGCAACAGATGAAGCCTACCTGCTAAATTTCTTCGGGTCCTCACTGACAGGCCTAGCTTTTGAATGGTATTGCAATCTATCGGTCAGCTCTATAAGCGATTGGGCAGCTATGCAACTGAAGTTCCGAGAGCGGTTCTATGTTGCTGAAAGAGAGGTCACACTGGCCGAGCTGTATGCATCCTGGCAAAGACATGATGAGTCAGCCCTGGAGTACATCAAAAGATGGCAGAATCTCAGTATGAGATGCAAGCGGCCGCCACATCCAGAGGATGCAGTGCAAATATGCAAGCAGAATCTGAGCCGAAAAATCCTCGGCAGGATGACCGGAATTGAAATACGGTCTTTCGACCGGCTAAATAATGTGGTCACGGAGATTGAAGCCTTCATCTCCAGCTCTCCCTCTACTCCAATCGCTACAAGCCAAAAGGGCAAGTCTATTGACAAGTGGCCATCGCCCAAGGAAGCTCACACAATTGACTTCAAAGCATTCAACCAACAAGAAGAAAAAGAAGAAGGAGTGGCTAACCCTTCAACCGCTAAGCTAGCTGAGCAGCAAGAAGTCCCGTAATTGCGGGCCAAGATGAAAAAGCTCTACTCTTTCCTCAAGGAGAGGACTCGGATCTTCTTCGAATGGGCTGTTGCAAATAACAAGGTTACTCTACCAGAGCCGAAGAGACCGGAAGATGCTAGAAAGAAGGATCATCCTCGCTTCTGCCCATATCACCAGATGGTTGGGCACCATATTGAAGATTGTTACGTCTTTAAAGATGCTATTGAAAAGCTAATCAGAAGAGGGGAGCTACAACTGGGCGACTATAAGGTTGATCCTCCTCACCCGCATGAGCTACCTGCTATGGAAAGAGCAATCAATACAGTGTCTCTATGCCAGCTATTGTCTCAAGAGACGACCAGAGTTCACATCACACACCAGGTGCCAACTACAAAAAGGCAAGAGAAGAATAAGCCAAGAGACAGAGAGAGCGGCGTTCTCCTCTCCTGTAATACCCTATCAGCCTGGCCCAGTACAAGCCGAGCTGCTGAAGAAGATGACGAAGAAATATGCTATACACCAGCAAGGGTAGGTCAAGCAGCAACATTTATTTCTCACCATCAACCCCAGGAAGGGTGGGGGCATCCTCCATCACCTGCTGAAGAAGCATGCTATTATACCCCTCCTCAGCATGAGAGAATGGGGGCAAGAACATCCACTCATACAGGACCATACGTGTCACATGCCGATAATGAAATGCTGCTAGTCCCACCTGGAACCAGCACGGGAAACGGCACTCCCAGCTCCTACCAAGCGAACTCCGCTCTGATGATGGAGCTCTATCAGAAAATACAAGAAGTGGAGACACTAAGAAAAAGATTGACCGAGATGGGCTTATTCCCAGTCACACTCGGGCAGGCAGGACCCTCATCCGAAGCCCTACAGGGTGGTGCTAAATCATTTGAAGCCTCACTGAAACCAGCTATGCCACAGTCAACACAAGGCCACGACGGGAACACCCTCCCGCGGCAGCTATACCACGCGGCCCCCGCATACCCCTCAGCTCTCCAGGCACGTCAGGGGGCAGCTTCCACGTCTCATGCAATGTCGCCTCTACAATCAGCTGGCTTACGCCGGAATCCAACGGCAACAGCCATAACAAACAAGCCAGTAATAGAACAAGCAACTGAGATAAAATCTGCTGAGGAAGAAGTCACCGAGGCAGAGTTATATATGATCCAACAAAAAGATGATGAGTCTACTTCGAACTACATTCAACGCTGGAAGAATCTCAGTGCGAGATGCAAACATCCGCCAAGCTACAAGGATGTTGTCCAGCTATGCAAGCGTAATCTGAGGAAAGAGATCCTGCAAAGGGTAATTGGCCTCGAAGTCAAATCCTTCGACCAATTAGAAGATGTGTCAATTGAAATTGAAGCCTTTCTGGCCAAATACTGCCCATCTTTTACACCTCCAATTCAAGAGCACAAGCTAATAAAAGAACAGCCAGCACCAGAAGAAATAGAAGTAGCTGACTTTGTAACCTTCGAGCGTCAGTGGAGGAAAGCACAGGAGGCAACTAGCTCCTCCTCTACCAAGGTTGCTGAACAAAAACCCCCTTCACTAAGGGCAAGAATGAAAAGACCATACTCCTTTCCGCAAGATAAGACCCAGCGTCTGTTTGAGTGGGCCCTTGAGTACAACAAGGTCATCCTCCCGGAGCTCAAGAGACCAAATGACATCGAAAGAAAAGATGACTCTCGATTTTGCCCCTACCATCGGAAGAGGGGACATCTCATCGAGGACTGCTATATGTTCAAAGACATCATGGAGGATCTGATCCAAAGTGGTGAATGGCAGATTGGTGAATATAGGGTGGATCCACCTCGCCCTCACCTGATGCCCATTTTCAAGATGATGGCTAACACCGTTTCCGTACATCAATCGGGACGGTACACCTTCTAAGATGCATCCCGAGGTCCCTTCGTTGTGGCGAGAGGCCAAGCAAATGCAATTGTTGCACCGTCTCCGGGACAACTGCTGAAGACCAAAATAGAAATAAACCCAAGAATAGAAGAAAAGATGCTGCTTTACCGCTCGATGTGTTGCCCTCTTTATTCAAGCCATCAGCTCAAGAATGGAGTCCACTCATATCAGGGCCAACTGCAAAATGATAAAGATGCAAGGAAGAATTTCCTTCCCAATGAAATGACCCGACACAACGTAGCCGTTGCTCTATATGCTCCAGCATACAATAATGGAGGCTCAACTCTCTCCGAGCAAGGAGGGGCAAGAATGAAAATATGCTCAGCCGCAATCAAGCTCTGAGGTGCCACTGGGCACAGGAAGACTCTATTCCCCGCTTGGGGGCTACCAACAGAAGATAAGAGGTGAAGTCCAACAGTCGGATTTCCCTGCTATTGTCTGCCTACACAACTGCTCGTGAAGCGAACAAGCTACCCAATAAAAAGACACGCTTTGAACAACTCATCATCAGCTATCCACCCTAGCTTGGGGGCATTAAAGGGAGAAAGAACTCTCCGACTATCCACCCCAGCATGGGGGCATCCAAAGTTAAAAGAAGAGAGAACGGGATTATTCAGGGCACACCAACATCCCACCGTGAACTGGACAACCCGCTGCAGATGCTAACTATTCGACAAGTTCGACTGCTAAAGATTGCAAGCTCCTCGCTTAGAGGACCCATTTGCTGCATTTCATTCAATAATAGAACGGGATTCCTCCTTATCCTGCAAAATGCTTCCCATTAGTCCCACCGGGATTGACTCTCTACCCCAGTGTGGAACCCACATTCATAACTAATACATCCTTGCCATCCTTCGGCATTCCACCGCAAACAGCTACGCAAACACGCTAAGAGATACCAAACTTGTCCCACTGGGCCCATAAAACCTCTCCCTTGGCTTGTGGTATTCCGCCCTGGCCGAGCTCTACCCACCTTGGTCTAGTGGCATTCCGCCCTGACCGAGCGCTATATGCCTTAGTCTAGTGGCACCCTGCCCTAGCTAAGTTTTACCTACCTTGGTCTAGTGGCATTCCGCCCTGACCGAGCTCTACCCATCTTGGTCTAGTGGCATCCCGCCCTGACCGAGCTCTATCTGCCTTAGTCTAGTGGCACTCCGCCCTAGCTAAGTTCTATTTACCTTAGTCTAGTGACACTCCGTCCTAGCTAAGTTCCATCCGCCTTTGTCTAGTGGCACTTTGCCCTAGCTAAGTTCTACCTACCCTTGGTCCAGTGGCATTCCACCCTGACCGGGCTCTATACCTACCCTTAGTCTAGTGGCACTCCGCCCTGGCTGAGCTCCACCTACCTTGGTCTAGTGGCATTTCGCCCAGATCGAGCTACCTTTACCTTGGTCTAGTGGCACTCCGCCCCAGATCGAGCTACCTCCACCCTGGTCTAGTGGCATTCCGCCTTGATCAAGCTACCTCCACCTTGGTCTAGTGGCACTCCGTCCTGATCAAGCTACCCCTTTCCTTGGCCTGAGGCATTCCGCCCTCGTCGAGCTCTTAGACTTTACCCATCAAGCCCCACCAGCGCTAAAACAACATAGTCAAATCCACCAATAGTCCCACCGGACAACACAACTTGCACTATGGGCTAGTCTGTACCAGGAGTACTTTTGCAGGGTACCTTTCTTAGCCCTCGTCAGTCGGCTAAGTTTTAACCTTGGCCTAGACCCCACGTCTTCGCTGAGCTGCTTGATTTCAGCATTCTGTCGAGTCAATGCCCATTTATATATCTTGCCCTTGTTTTAGACCTCCCATCTGAGCAAGGTGTGTTGATTCTGACATCCCATCGGGTCGACGTCTACATTTTGCCCTTGCCCCAGACACATCGTCCGAGCAAGGTTTGTTGATTCTGACATCTCATCGGGTCGACATCTACATTCTGCCCTTGTCCCAGACACGCCATCTGAGCAAGGTTTGTTGATTCCGACATCCCGTCGGGTCGACGTCTACATTTTGCCCTTGCCCCAGACACACCGTCCGAGCAAGGTTTGTTGATTCCGACATCTTATCGGGTCGACGTCTACATTCTACCCTTGTCCCAGACCTACCATCTGAGCAAGGTTTGTCAGCTCCGACACATTGTCAAGTTGGCGTCTAGATTCTACTCTTGACGCAGACCTCCCGTCTGGGTCAGGTGCATGCATGGGTTGTCTTCGACAGTCCGTCAAGGCAACATCAATTCTAGATTGCTTCCAAGTCCGACATCCTACCAGGATCTGCTATCCTATCTTCTGGCCTTTGACATCCAGTCGAAGCCAGCTATCCTTGTTGGCGAGCCCAACACTCTATCATGTATTTCAAGTGTCTCATTTTTTTGGCTCATTCACCTCGGCTGAAGCCCACTACCATATATCTCACAACTTCCAGCTATTTTATTTCCCGACTCAGCCATGACAGCCGAAGTCGCTATTATACATTTTCAGCCATTCCATCATCTGGCTAAAGCCGCTGTCACAATTTGTTAATTGTCTCGTCCTCCGGCTCAGCCATTCCGGCCGAAGCCGCTATTATAATTCTTCAGCTATCTCCTCTTTTGGTTTAGCCTTTCTGGCCAAAGCCGCTATCACAATTTGTCAATTATTGTGTCTTCTGGCTTAGCCATTCCGGCCAAAGCTGCTATCATGATTTTCAACTACTCCATCTGTCGGCTTAGCCATTCCGGCCAAAGCTACTATCATGATTTTCGACCATTCTATCTTTTCGGCTTAGCCATTCTGGCCAGAGCTGCTATCATGATTTTCAACTACTCCATCTGTCGGCTTAGCCATTCCGGCCAAAGCTGTTATCATGATTTTCGACCATTCTATCTTTTCGGCTTAGCCATTCTGGCCAGGGCTGCTATCATGATTTTCAACTACTCCATCTGTCGGCTTAGCCATTCCGGCCAAAGCTGCTATCATAATTTTTGACCATTACATCTTTCGGCTTAGCCATTCCGGCCAAAGCTGCTATCATAATTTTCAGCTACTCTAGCTTTCGGCTCAGCCCTCCCGGCCGAAGTTGCTACCACAAATTTTCAACCACCCTATCTGTCGGCTTAGCCATTCCGGCCAAAGCTGCTATCATAATTTTTGATCATTCTATCTTTC
Source organism: Amorphophallus konjac (assembly GCA_022559845.1). NCBI lineage: Eukaryota > Viridiplantae > Streptophyta > Magnoliopsida > Alismatales > Araceae > Amorphophallus > Amorphophallus konjac. Next base: position 259,004,538 of record CM040128.1, read on the forward strand.
AGCTTAGACATTCCGGCCAAAGCTACTATTAACTTCCAACCACCTCATCCCTCGGCTTAGCCATTTTAGGCCAAAGCGTGCTATCAGGGCTTATCCACCTGTCCCATTGCAATAATCAATGCAATGCAACGGCCTAGACCTGTCGTCGAAGCCCGCTTCCCTTGATTGTGACTATTCAGTCCCTCTCCTCAATTTCAACTCACATTCCATCCTCCTAGATGTCGGCTTGGAAGCCAGCTTCCCTACAGCATGTGACCACTATCCTATCTTTCGGCTTAGCCATTCTGGCCAAACCTGCTACCTTACACCTCAGCTATCTTATCTCTCGGCTTAGCCAAAGTTCGCTATCATGACTTTCAGCTATCTTGGCTAAAGCTCGCTATCACACGTTTCAACTATCTTACATTTCTGGCTTAGCCACTTCGGCTAAGACCTGCTACCATATAATTCGGCTAAACTACCTTTCAGCTTTCACAAGCCTGATTGCCTACTGCTCTCTGGCTTTCGCAGCCTGCTATCTCTGCTACTTTCTAGCTCTCGTAGCCTGCTATTCCTGGCTTCTACAGCCTGCTGTCCTAGCTTCTAAAGCCTGCTATCCTGGCTCTTGTAGCCTGCTATCTCTGGCTCTCGTAGCTCGCTATTCCTGGCTTCTAGAGCCTGCTGTCCTGGCTCTTATAGCCTGCTGTCTCTGGCTCTCGCAGCCTGCTATCCCTGGCTTCTACGGCCTACTATCTTGGCTCTTATATTCCTGGCTTCTACAGCCTGCTGTCCTAGCTCTTCTAGCCTGCTGTCCTAGCTCTTCTAGCCTGCTATCTCTTGCTCTCATAGCCTGTTATTCCTGGCTCCCATAGCTTGTCGTCCCTGGCCCCCAAGGCCTGCTACCCTGGCTTTTACGGCCCACTATCATGCTACCTCGGCTTGTACACCCTACTATCTCACTACCTCCGGGCCCATGTGACATACTAGCCTGGCATTTTTCAATATCCATGCACCTTTTCGACCCTTGTCACCATCGGCAAGATCGGTCGCTACCCCTTCTGGTTCTTGTCACCATCGGCAAGACCATCCATCTTTCGACCCTTGTCACCATCGGCAAGATCGGTCGCTACCCTTTCTGGTCCTTGTCACCATCGACAAGACCATCCACCTTTTCGACCCTTGTCACCATCGGCAAGATCGGTTGCTACCCTCTCTGGTCCTTGTCACCATCGAGACCGCCCATCTTTCGACCCTTATCATCATCGGCAAGATCGGTCGCTACCCTTTCCGGTCCTTGTCACCATCGGCAAGACCGTCCATCTTTCGACCTTTGTCATCATCGACAAAATTGGTCAACTTTTCCATGGCCCTTGTTATCATCGACAAGGTCAGCCAGCATCTCCTCAAGCCCATTGTCTCGCTACCCTTGTGGCTTAGGCCTACTTCAACAATGACCATCATGTCCCACCGTGATGATTGCTACAACTCAGTGACTTGGGCTCCCCTTGAAGCCTGCTTCCCTCCTACTGCTAGGTCTGCGTACCCTATTCTTCTTTGCGTTGGTGTTAACCCCACATCAACGATAAAATCCACATTTTCGGCGAACGGCTTCAGGCCTAAGCCGCTATACACCAACATCGGTTCAGACCTTCTGTCTGGATCAGATGATAAAACTCTATTCTCCTTTGCGTTGGTGTTAACCCCACATCAATGATAAAATCCACATTTTCGGCGAACGGCTTCAGGCCTGAGCCGCTATACGCCGACATTAGTTCGGACCCTCCGTCTGGATTAGATGATGAAACCCTATTCTTATTTGCGTTGGTGTTTACCCCACATCAACGATGAAACTCATCCACCTTTTCGATGAACGGCTTCAGGCCTAAGCCGCTATACACCAACATCGGTTCAGACCTTCCGTCTAGATCAGATGATAAAACTCTATTCTCCTTTGCGTTGGTGTTAACCCCACATCAACGATAAAATCCACATTTTCGGCGAACGGCTTCAGGCCTGAGCCGCTATATGCCGACATTAGTTCGGACCCTCCGTCTGGATTAGATGATGAAACTCTATTCTTCTTTGCATTGGTGTTTACCCCACATTGACGATGAAACTCATCCACCTTTTCGGCGAACGGCTTCAGGCCTAAGCCGCTATACACCAACATCGGTTCAGACCTTCCGTCTGGATCAGATGATAAAACTCTATTCTCCTTTGCGTTGGTGTTAACCTCACATCAGCGATAAAACCCGCTCACCTTTTCGGCGAATGGCTTCAGGCCCGAGCTACTACATACCAACATCGATCCAGATCTTCTATCCGGATTAGATAATGAAACCTATTTCTTCCTTGTGATGATGAAATGATAGAAAAAATGGGGCTTAAAATAGAGGTGCCCCGCCGGACTTGTCCAAGATATCTTGGACGAGTGTAAAAATGGCAAACAACTCGACTGTGGCGAAAACTCGAAAGGGCGCTGCGGGCAAAATTGGGTACCCCGCCACCTGAAAACCCGAAAGGGCGCGTGGGCAAAAGCAAGAGGGGGCTGGCTTCGGCGAAAACCTGAAAGGGCGCTTAAGCCAGTAATGTGGCAATTTAAAGTTCCCTTTTTCACCCTTCCTGATAAAACTCTAAGAAGGACAATCATCATAAAGTCCCACCGGAAATCCTGTCCAACAATCTTTCGGCCCTTGTCATCATTAACAAGATCGGTCATCTTACTCCTTTAACTTGGACCCTTCGTCCCTGTTAAATGGATCTACCCCTCCGGTAAACGGCTTTGTGCCTAAGCTGCTACCAGTCAGCATCAGTTCAGACCTTCCATCTGGACTGCATGAAGAAATATCATCCTTCTTTGCGTTGATGTCTACCCCGCACCAACGATAAGATCCACATTCTCGGCAAACAGCTTCATACCCAAGCCCGCTATCCATCAACATTAATTCAGACCCGCCGTCTGGATTGCATGATGAAACCGCATCCTTCTTCGCGTCGATGTTTACCCCACACAAATGAAGGGCATTTTGCCCTAATCAAGGCTATTTTCCTTGGTCTAGCGGCACACCGCCCTGGTCAAGCTACCTTCCCTTGATTTAGTGGCACTCTGCCCTGATCAAGCTACCCTTATCTTGGTCTAGCGGCAATCCGCCCTGATCGAGCTACCTTCTCTCGGTTTAGTGGCACTCCGCCCTAGTCGAGCTACCTTCCCTTGGTCTAGTGGCACTCCACCCTAGCCAGGCTACCTTCCTTGGTCCGGTGGCACTCCGCCCTAGCCGAGCTACCCTCCCATGGTCAAGTGGCACTCCGCCCTAGCCAGGCTATTTTCCTTGGTCCGGTGGCACTCCGCCCTGGTCAAGCTACCTTCCCTTGGTTTAGTGGCACTCCGCCCTAGCCAAGCTACCCTTATCTTGGTCTAGCAGCATTCCGCCCTGATCGAGCTACCTTCTCTTGGTTTAGTGGCACTCCGCCCTAGCCGAGCTACCTTCCCTTGGTCTAGCGGCACTCCACCCTAGCCAGGCTATTTTCCTTGGTCCGGTGGAACTCCACCCTGGTCAAGCTACCTTCCCTTGGTTTAGTGGCATTCCGCCCTAACCAAGCTACCCTTACCTCGGTCCAGTGGCACTCCGCCCTGATCGAGCTACCTCTCCTCGATCTAGTGGCACTCCGCCCTGATCGAGCTACCTCTCCTCGGTCTAGTGGCACTCCGCCCTAACCGAGCTACCCTTACCTCGGTTTAGTGGCACTCCGCCCTAGCCGAGCTACCCTTACCTTGGTTTAGTGGCACTCCGCCCTAACCGAGCTACCCTCTCCTTGGTCTAGTCTCACTCCGCCATGATCAAGCCACCTTTCCTGCGGTCCAGTGGCACTCTGCCCTAGCCGAGCTACCTTCCCTTGGCCTGATGGCACACCGCCCTGACCAAGCTCCCAAAAGAATGCGCCACATTGCCATTACGGGCCTTATGCTTGAATCGGCGAAAGATCATTCCTTTGCGTTGGCATTCAGTCCTTGCTAACAAACGAACCACTCCGCTCGGTGCAGGGTCCGGTGCTCCGGCCGACGGCCATCTACTGTCAACCAGGGGTCGAACATCGCACTTCGACCTACCACCCTCTATAAAAAAAAGAGAGAAAATAAAATAAAATGGGGTTAAAAAAATAGAGATACCCCGCCAGACTTGCTCCTATATTAAGGACGAGTGCAAAAATGGCTATAACCCGGCTGTGGCGAAAACCTGAAAGGGCGCTGCAGGCAAAATCGGGTACCCCGCCATGTGAAAACCCGAAAGGGCACGTGGGCAAAAGTAAGAGGGGCTGGCTCCGGTGAAAACCCGAAAGGGCACTTGGGTCAGTAATGTGGTAATATAAAGAGTTCACTTCAAGAATCTCCTTTGGCAACACATCCACCGCATGTCCCACCGATGATGAAACCCTGTTGATCATAAGGCATATCGTCCCGACCAATGCTAAAGCCCATCTCGGAACAGATCTTCCGTCTGTTCTGATAAAACCCTTCCACTTTCTGCCTGAGACCCACAATGATGAGACCTATCCAATTTGGACCCTACATCTATCCTGATGAAATCTATGAAATCCTTGCATTGGTATAAACCCAATACCGATGATGAAACCTGCCATTGATCGATTGGCATACTGCCCGATCAACGATGAGACCTAGCCAGTTTAGACCCTACGTCTATCCTGATGAAACCTATGAAATCCTTGCATCGATATAGACCCAATATCGATGATAAGAGCAGCCACTAATGGAGCGGCACACCGCCTGATCCATGCTAAAACCCGTCCGGGGTAGGCTTTCCGTCTGCTCTTATGAAAATGCTACACCCATCCTCAAATCAACCCAGACCTTTCGTCCGGATAGATGATAAAACCTCATCCCTTTGCGTTAATGTTAAACCCCACATTAACGATGAAACTTACATTTCCAGCGAATGGCTTCATGATTAAGCTGCTACACACATTCTCGAGTCAATCTGGACCTTCCGTTTGGATGGATGATGAAATCCTATTCCCTTGCGTTGATGGCAATCCCCACATCAACGATACAGCCATGCTCCTGGCAAATGGCTTCGCGCCTAAGCCGCAAAACACACTCAAGTCGACCCAGGCCTTCCGCCTAGGTTGATGATGAAACCATATGCCCCTTGCATTGGTGTTAGCACCCACATCAATGATGATACATACACAACCTGAGCACATGGATTACGAAGCCAAAGTCCCAATAAAAAAAAGAAGAGAAAAGAGACAAAATGGGGGCTAAAAATAGAGATGCCCCGCCAGACTTGTTCAGGCATTCTGAGCAAGGGCAAAAAATGGCCAAAACCCAGCTGTGGTGAAAACCCGAAAGGGCACTGCGGGCAAAATCGGGTACCCCGCCACGTGAAAACTCGAAAGGGCGCGTGGGCAAAAGCAAGAGGGGGCTGGCTCCGGTGAAAACCCGAAAGGGCACTTGGGTCAGTAATGTGGTAATTCAAAAGTTCCATGCCAACCGGCACGCTGCCTTTACCTCCCCTTCACTGATGAAGCCTTCCGTCGGTCAACCGGCTCCATGCCCCGCCGATGATAAAACCTTTCCGGAATAGACCTTACGTTTACCCTGATGAAATCTACATACCCTCTTTCAAATGCCCCACCGACAATGAAACCCTTCACCATTCTAATAAAGCATGTCCAGCTCAGACCTCACGTCTGTCCTGATGAAACTCTTAAACCTTCCCTTGATCGATCGGCTCCTTGCCCGTTCAATGATGAGACCCTACCAGGATAGACCCTACGCCTATCCTGATGAAACTTACATTTTTTTTTGACGGAGTCCCACCCGCGATAAAACCTGTCGGAATAGACCTTACGTCTATCCTGACGAGACCTACACCTCTACCCATGTCCCACCGTTGATCGACCAGCACCTCGCCCGACCAATGATGAAATCCTCTGTCCGATTTAGACCCTACGTCTATACTGATGAAACCTATGAAACTCCTTGCGTCGACGTAAGCCCAATATCGACGATGAAACCAACCACTGATCGACTGGCACCTCGCCCGATTAATGATGAAACCTTGCCAGTTTAGACCTTTCGTCTATTCTGATGAAACTTATTAAACTCTTCTTTGCATCGATATAAACCCAATATCGATGATGAAACCAACTGTTGATCGACCGGCACCTTGCCCGATCAATGATGAAATCCTACCAGTTTAGACCTTTCGTCTATTCTGATGAAACTTAAACTTTCTTTGCGTCGATATAAACCCAATATCGATGATGAAACCAACTGTTGATCGACCGGCACTTCGCCCGATCAATGATGAAACCCTGCTGGGATAGACCTTACGTCTATTCTGATGAGACTGCACACCATTCTATGTCCCACCCGCGATGTACTTATCCAGTTTAGACCTTACGTCTATTCTGATGAAACTTAAGAAATTCCTTTGCATCGATATAAACCCGATATCGATGATGAAACCAGCCATTGATCGACCGGCGCCTAGCCCGATCATTGATAAAACCCTATCCAGTTCAGACCTTACGTCTGTTTTGATAAGACTTATGAAATTCCTTTGCATCGATATAAACCCAATATCGATGATGAAACCAGCTATTGATCGACCGGCACCTTGCCCGATCAATGATGAAACCCTACCCAGTTTAGACCTTACGTCTATCCTGATGAAACCTATGAAATTCCTTTACATCGATATAAACCCAATATCGATGATGAAGCCAACCGTTGGTCGACCGGCACATTGCCCGATCAATGATAAAACCTGTCCAGTTCAGACTTTACGTCCATCCTGATGAAAACCACATACCAATTTCACGTCCCACCTGTGATCAAGTCTACCCAGTCTAGACCTTATGTCTATTCTGATGAAACCTATAAAACTTCTTTGCATCGATATAAATCGATGATAAAATCAGTCACTGGTCGATTGGCACATTGCCCCGACCAGCTTTGAAACCTGTCCGGGATGAACCATTTGTTTGTTCCAGATGATGTTCTAAACCTCTTTCATTCAACTACCCACAAGATTCGGCTCAAGCACCCTCCGGATACCGTCGCGCGGTGGAGCGAGCCCCCCATCCTTTCTCTGAAGGGGTGGACGCTCTCCTGCTAAATATGGGTTATCCGCATGAGGATTGCTAAAACCGCTGCCGAATCATCATGAAGTAATGATAATGCAATAAATGAGGAGCAGCCACATATGAGACCATCATAAAGATTCCTTTTCACTACATAAAGAAGAAAAAAGAGTACAAGAGGAGCCCCTGAGGGGGAATTGTATTACAAAGAGAGGGAAAGAAAAGAAAAAAAAAGAAGAAGAGATGTTCACTGGCGCCGGAAGATGTCTTCGAAAGCCAGAAGATCCACATACGAAGCAGCCCCCAACTCATGTAGACGAGCCTCCTCCTCTTGCAGCCGAGCGGACTCGTCCTGAAGAGACACCACCTGCTCCTCCAACAAAGCTACTTCCTCTGTGAACTATGGCCGAGAGGTTGTTATCTGCGGCAGTTCAGCTCGGAGATCAGCCAGTTCTGCTTCTAGAATGCTATCCGGTTGCATATAAGCTACTCCCGCTGTGTCAGAGACTGCAGTTGGCATTTGCGCTCCTGAAGAGTAGAGTTCATTTTCTCCAGCTCAGATTTGTACTCTACCTTCTGCAACTTCAAAGCCATTGCAGTAAAGCTATCAAGCTGAAAGATCAAAGAAAACCAGTATTGAAAGGCTGAGAAAGATACTCTCAGATGCTAAATGATGCACCTGCGGACACCGTGCCGCTTATTCTGCGCTTACGCCGTCCACAGGTGGGGGGCATTTGTTGACACCTGAAATATAATCAAGAACAAAGATGGGACCGAAGAGAAGATCAAATCAGAGATAAAGATCCCAGGGATTCCTGCAAAGCCAGAACTATAGAAGAGTCATCACTAAAACTATCTACCCGGCTGAAGTCCTCCCCGACCAAGCTGATGTCCGGTGTTATCATCGCCCAGATGACAGTACTGATGAAAACTGTAGTCTATTGACTGATGAAAACCTCCAGAAATGTTCTGATGAAACTATACCAACTCACCAACGAAGAGGCCTTCGCCTGTTCTGACAGACTCAGAAGGGTTAACAAATGAAAAGACTTTTCAGGTTGGATAGCTTTGACAGCTTAAGCCTGCTGATAAGAGGAATGAAAACATTTAAAAGCCCTAAATGGGCCCATAAGTGTGGCGCTGGGATCTCCTCACCAAGGCCCAGAACCGGCGCCGGGAGGTTGGACTCTTGTGCGCCGGGAAGTCTCCCGACACCAGGGCGCGCCGAAATATGCCCACCGAAAGGATATTGAGCAAGGGCTATAAAACCCCCTTTCTCTCGATAGAAGAGAGCATACAGGAAGAACGAGATAGAAGAGCAGCGTCAACAGAAGAAGAAGCAGAGAAGAGGCCAAGAGATCAGAGAAGAAGGTGGGCAGCTGGGGAGGGAGAGGAGTCAATACTCCGCCCTCCCCCATAGTTTCTCCGTTGTTTCTCTGGTGTATTTTTCTTTCCCCAATGTTTATGTTTTTATCTGACGATCAGTTCGTCCCGATGAAACCATGTGTCTCCTGTTGGGTTTCCTTCATTTCTTCCTTTTGGTTTGATGGAGACCATCTGATGTAACTTGTGTGATGATCGAATGAATAAAAGGGGTGAAAGAGCACTGCATGCATAGTGTTTGCTGTTATTCTTTCTCTATATTACTCTGTGTATGTTTCCCTATCCCCGGGTTCTGGCCTTGGCTACTCCAGAAGGGTTCACGTGAGGTTCAGATCCTTTCAGTGGATCTTGGACTCTCTCGTCCCCTGGCAGTAGAGGCACTGATACCTTGCTCCGTCATCTGTCTCCCCCTCTATACATGTTGTTCAGCAAGATGCTTGATGACTCTGATATTCCGGGTTTCTGTATCTTTCACATATCAGGGGTCTGTCCTTTGAGAAAAGATGAGGATGGAGCACCGGCCCTCATCCAATGGGTTATTGGGTTTCATCTCCTTATCCTTTATTCTCTTAATGGCATGCCTCCTGCAGAGATTTTAGCCCTCTCTCGAGCCTTCAGGTTGCTCAGGGATCAGAGACATCAATCTCTTGATCACCTGGACAGCAGGCAATAAAATCATATGTATATATCCCGAGGGTTTCAATAGTTGATGACCCAGATTTCTCAATGGATCTTACCTCCAAGCATTTCCCGGGCTCTACCTTGATAAAACCTCGATCCAGCCTTCTTACACCCCGAGTCCAGTCTGAAATCCATGCTGAAGGACCCCCAAAACCCCCAGAGCAGAGCCAAGAACAAAAACCCCTAAAACCCCAAAGCAGGGCCTTCCCGGCGCCCAGACCTTCTCGGCCCAAGACCTTCCCGGCGCCATGAATAGCCCTCGGCGCGCTGGTTAGCGCGCCAGGAACCTTGGGCACCGAGAACCTTGGCCTCCCCTTTCTAGCTCCCAATTCTGACGCCGAGAACCCTCCTATCCTTGGAGCCAGGCCGAGAACCCCTTGCTACTGGCCAAGAAATTATTCCTACACCCTTGTAATTCACCCAAGGCAACCCTACATCCTATTGAGAGATATTCATGGTCATCATACCCGTCTCAAGGATCAAATCAATGGGGAGCAACTTCCCCCTACATTATATCGTTTGGAGTGGACTTTGTTCACAGACCCTACTAACCAAAGGAGCTCTGCCACTGCATGGGCTTTGATGGCCGTAAAAGGGATATTAAGATAGTGCTGCAAGCACGCACACTAGCTAGGGGTCTAATACCCTTCTTTTCTGGCTTTCACCCTGGCACTCCGTGGGTGATTGTCTATCATTCCCTGGCAAATGCAAAATCCGAGGGAGGTGCTGCCTAAATTTCTCCAGGAGCTGGCACTAAAAGAGATGTGGAAACTAAACATAATATCATGAGGCTAATAAACGAAATGATGAGATCTTTAGTTCCTCTGTTCTTTGGAGCATGTGTTGTTTATTACATGAATCAGTCATTCCGATGATCGGGGTTTTCGGATGATTTCCGCCCTCTGACTGCTATTCTTGGAGGAACAGCAAAGGTAGAGTCCCGATCCTCGCTTCCATGGGTCTTTGGGCTCTATCCTATCCCCCTGTCAGTGATGCTGGCATCACGAAGCCCTCCTTTCTCTTGTTCAGTCTCCTCTTCTCAAGCCACTAGGGTCGCTCCAGGGATATGAGATGGCTATCTCTTGATTCCCTGGACGACTGGCGACAGGGAAAAAACATTTGTCCTAGAGGGCTGTAAACGGCTGATGATCGCGATCCCTCGATGGATTCTACCTCCCCCCTTTTGATTCCTTGGCACTGCCCAGCAAATGCCCTGATGCAGCCTCCCATTTGTGTCCTAAACCCTACCTCAATCGAAGCGTAAATCCAAAAAAAAAACCTTAGAACAGAGCACCGTGAAATCCCATAAACCTTCCCGGCGCCCAAAACCCCTACCTTCCCGGCACGGGACCTTCCCGGCACGATGAATAGTTCCAGGCATGGCATTTCCACGCCGAGAACCCTCCTTTTTGCCAAAACCCCTACCTTCTTGGCACGGGACCTTCCCGGCACGATGAATAGTTCCCGGCATGGCATCTCCACGCCGAGAACCCTCCTTTTTTTGCCAACAAACCCCTACCTTCCCGGCATGATGAATAGTTTTCGGCATGGCATCTCCACGCCGAGAACCCTCCTTTTTGCCAACAAACCCCTACCTTCCCGGCACGGGACCTTCCTGGCACGATGAATAGTTCTCGGCATGGCATTTGCTTGCCTAGAACCTGGCCGTGTCGAGAATCCCTCCCTTCTATATGAAAACTGTGCCGAGAAGGTTACACCAGAGCTCTGCACTAGGAATTTCCATCTCCACCTCAGTTCAACTCTTGGTCACTCCACTGTACCTGCCTGAGGGGTATCCAGAGGTCATCATGTATGCCTCAAGAGATAAACTAACGGGGAATGGCCTCCCCTACATTACTCGGTCCCGATCAAGATTCCTCTGTAACCCTATGAACCTAAGGAGCTCTGCCACTGCATGTGCTCCGATGGTTTCCAAGGGAATATCAACCGGTGCTATGAATGCAAACAGTGTTCCCGGGCCTAGTGCCCTTCTCTTTCGGCCTTCGTCCCGGCATCCCGTGGATGAGGGTCTATCTCTCCTTGGCATGATCCAAGATATGGGGATATGCTGCCGGATTTGCTCCGTACCCGATATACCCTCGCTTTATCCGGTCTACTCAAGGTCTTGCAGATAAATTAGCATGCTCTCATTTGGGCTTTTGCCGCCTGTCTCCTCTTACTTTGGCATTTAATCAAGGGCTGTCCTTCTTAGAGATGACGTAATTAACGTCATAACCTTTATGGTATGACGGACTTTTGGTCCAGACATGATCACTCACAATCGACTGATTAGAAGTCAGATCGAGCGCACAATGAAATCGTCACATATGTGACTGGCACGCCAATAAATACACCATAGAAACAAAAGAATAAAGGATGTAAACGAAAAGCGCGTCCATAGACATCGACCAAGCCCGAGTAAGGCCTCCAGATCACCTACGTTGGCATGCGTATATCTCCTTAATCACTCAAAAGGACCAAAAAAGAGAGGCAAAAGAAAAGATAAAAAAAAATGGAGTCCTACCATCTCTGCGGGGAACTCTTGCAGCTCACGCCTTAATACCATCAGCTGGTAAGATAGAGAGGTTGTGCTCATAATGGGTTGCCACCGCCGAGCTAGTGGTGCCACAGCCACACGCCACTGTCGAGCTCGCCCCATTGGGATGTAATAATAACTCCATACCTATGTCGTCGCATGTCATCAGCATTTCATGAAATAGATTAGTTGCATTAACAAATAAATAAATAATTACCTGGAGAAACGGTATGAAGCCACTCACAGTCACCTCTCGATCTGTCCCTTGGGACAGACTTGCGAACAGATGCGCCAGCACGGCGGCTCCCCAGGCATATTTCCCTACCCTCTCTAGGTCCACCAAAAATTCTAGGAAACGACAATGGATGTCGTCTCCTTTGGAACCCAGCAGTAACTTTCCCAGCATGAAGAGGAGGAATATCCTCAAGTCCATGTTTGACCTTTCCCAGCTACTGGCATCCACGCAATACACAGCACGGGACCCTCTTTCCGCTCTCTCCATGAATTCCTCCAAGGACTCGTTATCACGGTGACGAGTGTCAGTCATCCCTAATGCCTCCATGATAGACGCCTTGGCTACAGACCTATTCTTTTGGTCTTTTAATTCTAGACCAAGAAGCTTCTGAGCCACTTCACGACAATCGGGGTAGGTGACCCCGGTCACCGCCTCGCCATCCACTCTAAGGCCAGTAATTCGGGCCACGTCTTCGAGACTGGGCACCATGTGCCCCCAGGGCATCAAGAAGGCACGACTCTCTGGGTCCCATCTCTCGCACAATGCTTAGATGAGGGCGAGGTCGAGCTTAATGGGTTCGATCCGGAGGAATGCACCAAACCCCATCGCATCTATCCGGGCTTTCTGGAAGTCAGGCAAGCCTCGATAGGCGGCCACCACTAATTCCCATGAGATGTGTGACCTCGTCATACTCTGTGGATTACACAGGAAGTGAGAAGCGGGTGCATCATTGAAATAAAAATAGAAAAAGAATGAGAAAGGAAGAAAGGGATCATGAAGAAATAGAGGGAAGAACTGACTAGTTTACAAGCTCCGATTGGGTCCTCTCACTGAGCGGCCTTTCAACATCGGAGAGTCTCCTAGAACTACCACTGGATCTGCTCCTCTTTGAGGAGCGGGAAGACTCGCCCTCCACCCTGAAACTGGACTCTCCCTCCATCTCAGAAAATGAGAAACTCTCACTCCCTTCTGTCAACTTTTCACTCTTCTAACCGGTCTCCACAACTCCGTGCTTGCAAGTGAAGCAGGCGGGGGTAGTATTTATAGGATCGAAGGGATATGATCCAGATCTATCCCAGTTCCTCTTGCAATGGGTCTTGTAACAAAGCACCCATCTTTCACTCAAGTAAACGAGGTCGGGGGTGTAGCGGGTTGATTCACACCCTACACATCTAGGTTCCCTGTGTTCATCATGATTCAAATAAAGTTGAGATGAGGACATCTACATGGAGAAAGGACAATGCAGGTCGACCTCTTCAAATTTGGGAGTGGACTCATCAACAGGAGAAAGGACAATGGGAGTCGATATCTTTGAATCCGGGAGTGGACTCATCTACATAGAAAGAGGACAGAAGGGTGTAGACACGCCAAAATTGACATTATTTTGAGTATATTTCATATCGCTCTGCGATGCCCCATTTGACCCTCAAATCAGCTTATTTGAGTGGTTTTTCCCACTTTTCTTGAATTTCTCCTATTTTTTCCCTCATTTCTTATTTTTCGGATTTCTTGGGCATTTATCTCTATTTTCTGAATTAACGCCCTCATCAGGGGCGTGTTTTTGAAAAACGCCCTGGTCAAGGGCGTTTCTTTCCCATTTTATCTATTTCTCCCCATTCTATCTATTTTATGAATTTTATGAATTCACGACCTGGGTAAGGGCGTGTTTTTATTAAAACACGACTTGTACTAGGGCGTTTCTTAAGGAAGGACGACCACACTTGAGGGCGTCAATTCTTTTGGTTTTACCGGCTTCCCCATTTGAGCTCTTGAAATTAACGCCCTTCCCAGGGGCGTGTTTTTGAAACACGGCTTTGACAGAGGCGTGTTTTTCATGTTTCAAATATGGGGAGTTTTCATTTCTAAAAATTTGGTCTTGAGAAACGCCCTTGTGCAGGGCGTGTTTTTGAGAAACGCCCTATGCGTAGGTCGTCAATTCGTAAATTGACGCCCTGACCTAAGGCGTGTTTCACCGTCTGCCTTCGCAGCCCTTTCCCCAGAGAGTCCTTGCCTCGTTAGACTCCTCCTCTATTTGGGCCCTTGCTGTTCTTATCCATTCCTCCTTTAATCTCTTCCCTTCTTATCACCTTTTCCTAACCTATTAATAGAGGCTCTCGCCTCTGTTAAGGGGTTGGTTCCGATATTTCTTATTCTCCGCTGACGTTCTTCTATTTTTTTCTTCTTTCTATTGTTCTTCTTGTGTGCTGCTTCTTCTCTTTTTTTTCTTCCCTCTTCTCCGTATTCTCCTTCTTCTTCTTCTTCTTATTCTTCTTCTTCTGCTTCTTCTCTTTTTCTTCTGTTGTTTTCTTTTCTTTTTACAGGAACCGAAGGTAGGGTGGCATTGGCTAAGGAGAGGCTTCTTCACGGTTCAAGTCTTCATCCCTTTTGAAGCCTTTCTCCCATCGAGCATTCAAGCCAAAAGAGCCACCAAACAAGATTTTTCTATCTGATCTCCCCCTTATTTGTATTTTTTTCATTAGTTCATGCATGCATCATGTTTCATTATTATATTAATTTTTCTCAACTATCATTGAGATCTCCCCTTTAGTGCATCTCTTGCACTCTTTCCCCATTGTATTTTTACATGCATTCATACCTCCCACACCCTCTTTGCATAGGGGTTTAAGGGCCAACACCCTTAAGGTGTGTATTTCATATGTTACCATGCTCACCTTTCTATTATGAACTTGATGCTACACACACATTATTTCTAATCCATATTTTTATTGGTGTTTGTCTTTTTTTTTGCAAGGGTAATTAATTGAAGAACTCTCTTCGTCGGCCGGCCGATTTGAAGAGAAAGGAAGCACTCACATCCCCGCGTTTCAAGAGGTATTTTGCGATCATCTCCCCATATTATTTTCCACTTGAGACCCTCGTGTCTCTGGCGATCACACAAACTCCCCTTGTGCACCTCGTGCATGTTTTTCTCCTATTATTTCATATTTGCTTATTAATTAATTTTCATTTAAGTGGATTTTTAAAGGGATCTACAAATTGGCGATCACGGTGGGACGCTTTGCGTTCTCTTTATTACCCCTTTTCCCCTTAGGCACCCGCGTGTGCCGTCTCCCCTATTGCACCCTCGGTGCGTCTCCTTTCGTGCCCCTCGGGCACCCTCCATTGGCTTTGCTTTCTTCCCTAAAGTGATTTGCCATTTTGTTGTCTTTTCCTTAGAATCTCCACTTATTTAAAATTCTTGATGAGCATGCTTATCCTATTGATTGCCTTATTTATGTGGTTGTGAGTGTGCCTGTTTAATATTTCTGGCCGTGCTTTCCTAAGGAATTAACGCCTCTGTCAGAGGCGCTTTTTCGATTTCACGCCCTAACTCAGGGCGTCTTATTCATATTTTACGCCCACTGACAGGGCGCCTTCCAGCATATTTCTTGATATTTCTGTTTTTATTACGCTACCTGAGAATTGACGCCCTGTCCAAGGGCGTTTCTTTGTTGATTAGCGCCCCTCAGTAAGGCGTTTATTTTGATTTGACGCCCTCTGTCAAGGGCGTCCTTTCCTCTTATAGCGCCTCACCCTAAGGCGTGTTTTTACTACCCCTGGCACCTCGCTTTGAGTCACGACAGTCACACCGTCGTGTCTTTTTATTAGCGCCCCCTTCCAGGGCGTGTTTTTACTGTGGGTTTCCAGAACCCTTCTCGTGGGTGAGTTTTCATGCTTATCTTTGTTGATTGATCATTATTGTGCTGTTTGGCCTCATTTCCCCTGTTGCATTCATATTTGCATTTGGTTTGGGAGACCTCCTCTCTCTTCATTAGGATCCACACGCCCCCTTGGTGAAGGAACGACCCTCCATTGAGCATTCCGTCTCTTTGGATTGGAAATTCCTAAACCAAGCCTCCATAAGTCCCCGCACCCGTGGATTCCCTCACGGACGCCGGGCAGGTTGTACCCTTTGAAGTCCCGATATAGTTGGCCTAATACGTGGTGAGTGAGAGTTCCTAGTTGGCATTGGAGTTCAACTCATATTGAAACTAGGTTCCTCCCCCCCCTTGTGTGAATCTTTCCAAATTTTATTAAAATTCATTAATTCACCAAGAATTAAACAAATCAAAATCACGGTAACCATTCCAACTTGTGTGCTTCTTTGCAATTATTGAGAACTTTGATTATATAATGGCTTACCATGATAGAAACATGTTCAATTCAATTAATGAGGATGCACAACCTAGCACTTCATATCCTCAATTTCAACATGTTAATCATCATCATTCTCACCATTCTTTCAAGGGACCACGTCCTTATTCTCATGGTCATGCCCGACCCATGGGCAATGTCCGTCCTTATGGTCCCCCTACTCAAGTTCGAGCCACTATTCCTACGGGACCGTCTCCTCCCAATGACGAGAAGGTCTCTCAAATCTTGCATGCATTAGATCATCTTACCCCTCAACAGATCCAAGCCCTTAAGGCTGCCGTTGAGGGTGCATCTCCTTCATCTCTCCCTCCTTCCAATTCTATTCGGGTGGCCCATCACCCATCTCCCTCCAATTCTACACGGGTGGCCCATCACCCACCTCCTCCTTCCAATCATATTCGGGTAGCCCATTACCTATCTCCCCCTATTCATTCTATTCGGGTGGTCCGACACCCGCCTCCTTCTATTCCTCCTCCCTCACGGCCCCGAGGCCCATTTATTCCTTGCAATCCGGCCCGTCCGGTTTCTTTTACGGGTCATCCCGTCAACTCCCCTCCACGGCCTTTTTATGCGGCCCCTCCTCCTTCAAGGCCCTGCCAACCCTCTATTGTTCATGTTACTCCCCTCCAGCAAAACGTCTTGGATAAGATTGCTTCTATGGAGGAACAATTAAAGAGGGTCACCGCTCCTCCTACTCCGGTTAATCCTCTCTATGCGGCTTTGGATGACATTACAAAAATGGAGAGAGAATGGAAAGATAGGATGGACGACTACGGCGTTGATATTCCAAGTGAGCAAGAGCCGGCATTTGAAGAATCTGAGGCAATATACGAGGATGATGAAGCTCCGCAGGCACCCCTTCCGAGTTCCCTTAACTCTCCTCTTTCCCCACTTTCATTCGATGAACCCCCTGCTCAGGAGGAAACCACTCCTAATTCAACCCCTGTTTACGAGACTAGTTGGTGTTATGACGATGGGTCGATATTCCAATCGCCCGCGCCGGCGCCTATTGAGTCTCTTCCCATTTCCACTCCCACTCCTAACATCGCTCGCCCTGTCCGGCATTTCCTACGCACCAAACCTTCACCCATTAATCCTCCACCAATTACACCTCCCCCCATGATGCCATTAGCCTCCACCTCGGCCTCCACTTCCCCAATTTCCCCACCATTACCCTCCATTATGCCTTTAACCCCAAAACCCATACCTCCACCACATAGCCTTTCGCCTTTACCTATGGTTAATTCTGAGCAGGATCCACCACTTTTTGCACCCGAGCCAATCCCGACCGCTTGCAAGCAAAGGGAGAAACTCGATGTGTTTGAACCTCCTCCTCCACTTACGCCAACACCTTCCATTATAACTCCACCATCCACGGAGCCTTCTGCCTCCGCCTCACCTCCCTTTGTTACTCGGAAGGGGCGTGCTTCTGCAGCTATTTGTGCCGAAGATAAGCAAGAGCCGGGCAGGAAGACTTTGGCCACGACTGTGCCATTCAAGATTCAAGAATTCATTTGCCGAATGCCAATCCGGGTTATTGTGCCAATCACGGCCGAAGAAGTCAAGTCGCCGCCATGCCGAGCGTTGATGCCGTCTAAGGGCCGGGCAGGGCACCCCTTGTTCCGATTTCCGAATTCCGAATTCATTATTCCTTACAAGGGGCGAATGCCCATTTTGCTCAACTTTCCATATATACCACATTCAATGGGCAACACGATGCTTCCCGTTCCAACTCTCCAACTCCCTCCCGCTATTACTTTTCACCTTCCAAGGGAGTTGTTGTTTACCATTGAAGCTTCATCATGGGCTTATGCTTTGTCCATTAAGCCAATTGGCTATACTCTTTCACTGCCGTGGAGGGGCAGTTATTTTGGCACTAAGAGGCCTTCCACTCCTTTATCCACCCCATCCATATTCTTGTCTATCACATCTTTTCCATGGGCCATTCCCAGGGTTAGGAGGAGGATCTCGTCCTCTCGCCTTTCATATTCTCCATATTCTTTACATTTCATTGCATTCATGCATTCACAGCATTCATCACATCCATCATTTTGCATACAATTGCATCTTCTGCTTCCTGGGTTTCCAAACCCGTATCTTCCCCGCCTTCCGGCACCGCCGGATATTCCGCATTTCCCATCTTATTCATATTCATCCTTTTATCCACTCCCCTTGGGGCATTGCGTCCCCCTTCCTGCCATTTCCCTGGAACCTCCAGGAATTTTATCCCTCCTCTTTGGGCATCTCGCCCTTTCTGATTCTATTCCTCCGGAACCTCCGGACTTTCTCCCAGGGCATCGCGCCCCTTTCCACCTTATTCCTCCGGAACCTCCGGATTTTCCCTTTGGGCACGACGCCTCTCTCCACCTTCTTTATTTGCTTCCTCCGGAACCTCCGGACCTTCCCCTCGGGCATCACGCCCCTTTCCACCTCATTTCTCCGGAACCTCCGGACCTTTCTCTCGGGCACGACGCCCCTTTCCATCTTCTCCTTACTGATTTCATCTCTCCGGAACCTCCGGATTCTCCACCTTATTGTCTCCATCTTTTCCCCGGGCATCGCGCCCCTTTCTATTTACTTCCTCCGGAACCTCCGGACTTTCCCCTCGGGCATCACGCCCCTTTTCATTCTCCTCCTCCAGAACCTCCGGACTTTTCCCTCGGGCACAACGCCCCTTTCCACCTTCTCCTTCCTGATTTTATTCCTCCGGAACCTCCGGATTCTCCGTCTTATTCTCTCTATCATCTCCCAGGGCATCGCGACCCTCCTGATTTCATTCCTCCGGAACCTCCAGACCTTCCATATTTCCTTCAATTCATCTTTTTGCTCCTCCGGGACTCCATATCTTTTATTCTCTTCTTCCTTTTCCGTCATCTTTTTCATCATCTTTTTCCCTATTTCTCCCCAGGGCATCGCATCCCTTCTTTCAATATTCCTCCGGAGCCTCCGGATTCCTCCTATCATGATTCTCCTCCTCTGCCTCCAGACCCTCCGGATCCGCCTCTTTCCATCTATCAATTTCTTCATCTGATTCCTCCTAATCATGGGTCCGACCCAACTTCTTCCACATCCACTGCCTTGGGCATCTGCCCTTTCTCCCACTGCTTTCGAGGCTTTAGTCCTCACTCCTCCTTCTAATTCTCCGCTTCTTCTGTAGACTGTTCCATGTGATCAGGGTCTCCACACCTTAGTGAGGGAGTTCTAGCCCTCGCCTCTCTTCCTTTTCTCCTTATTCATCCGAGTCTGGTCTTGGCACCACTCCTTCTTGTTAAGCCACTTTCAATCCTTTGCTTCCAATCCTGTGGACTGCCAAAGAGGACTATCCCACGATGATCAACATCGCCTCGCAGCAGCTGCTTTTACAAAGGTTGCAAGGTAACATATTGGCGTAAGTATGCATTTTAATGATATCATTTTCTCATTACTTCACGCATGATTTTCAAAATGAAGTGCTTCTTAACAAAATTAAGAGTGGTGTTTTAGACCTTTATCTTAGGCTTTTGTTAAATTAAATCATTGTTAAAAAGAGTCTTTAGGCTTGCTTCTGCAGCACTTTGGTTAATAAGAACCCCGCGCTGGGAATTCAACATTCTCTCCCCGTTTGTAAGAGCGACCCTCAGCTAGGCATTCCACACACTTCACGGCGTCCTTAGTCGGCTCCTTTGGTTAAAACACCGTTGCTACCTTGGCCATGCCATGAGTATATCTGAAAGTCTTTTTCTCTCCTTTACTCGGCCGAATGCAGGTGCAAGAGGTTGATGGATGAGATGACCAACCTCGGTAATCCCCAATACGAGAGGAGTCTCAAATAGGGGCAGTCTTGACCCAAAATCAATGAGTTTTCATATGAATTCCATTATACATATCTCGCCAAAAAGGGCCATTATGAAAATCAAATCAGAATTTCAATAAATTCAAAATTGTGAATTAAGGCATGTCAAGAGTGGCAAAGTCCCCGCAGGGAAAACCCTGGTCGTATGCATGTCAAGGGTCTGAAAAGCAAAGGCACAAAGCCCCGGCACAACAGACTACCTCTTTGAGGGGAAGCACCTTGGAAGGAATTCAAGTCCCGATATCTCCCATCCTGCACAAAGTTTATCCCCAATTATTCTTCTCTTCTCCCTCCAAGACCGAATGTTTCTCGGGTATGGCCTTGGTAGGGGCACCGTTAATCAAAGACGGTCGGTTATAGGATGCCGCTTTCAATGCACGTCCAGCTCTGGGCAGTTTTTAGCGAAAAGGGAAGGAACAAGGACCCCTAGCTAGTGGTTCAGAACACCCTTTGATGCTGCATTAACAATATTTCCAAAATTCCACAAAAAATTTGAATATTTCCAAAATCTCCACAAAACATTTGAATATTTCCAAAATCTCCACAAAAAATTTGAATATTTCCAAAATTCCACAAAAATTTGAATATTTTTCAAAATCTCCACAAAAATTTGAATATTTCCAAAATTCCACAAAAATTTGAATATTTCCAAAATCTCATAAAAAATTTACATATTTCCAAAATCCAAAAATTTTGCATTGTATTTTCTGATGGTGTTTTGCAGGAATAACTTTCCAAGGATCAGGAGCACGGGATGAGTCCTCTCTCCACTCATTGCTATCAATCTATTGATTCTTTCCCGATATTTTCATGACATGCCACCCTGGGCATTTTGATTATCATCTCCCTATATCATTTTGATTGTTATATCTCCTGATTATCTCTTGAATATCATTCTGATTATTCATCTCCAAATCTTTCAATCAACTCCTGCTGATTCACTTGATCACTTTGCCAAGGGGCATTATCATTCCCTGATTACTCTGCCGATGGGCATTATATCAGATCTTGATTATTTAACTCCAAAACTTGATTAGCCAGATTGTCATCCTCATGACAAACAACAAACAATGATGATTTGCAATACCATGATTTAATTTGTGCTATTCATGCCATATACATGCTATGATTGATGCTTTAATGATTGTTATGCTTAAATGCCTCATTCATTGCTTATTATGTTTTATATCTTGGCTGATGAATTTTTGAGCGCAGGATAAGAAGCTCTTGGTCCCACCGACTGGGCATCATTCAAGTCCCACGGTGCTTGCAGCTCATTTCTCAGTTCCCCTTGCTTATTGCTATCACCATCTCCTGTATGCATTTTACTATATGTTACATATGTTACTAGATTATATCAAGGACCTTATGGCTTTGGTAAATCTGGAATTTGAGTTCCCCTTCATCAAAAACAATGACGATTCCAGAGGCGTCTTAGTCATACGGATAGGCCGTTGAGCCGTCCAAGACTGGGGACGATGGTTCCCTCTTTGCGAGTTGGTGCGCGGATAAACGGGCTTCGGCTTAGTATCAACTCGCAGAATTGGTTTCTTGACCCAGTCTGGGCAGTTTAACAATATTATCCTTGATTATATTATATTTTTTTTTTTATTTGATTTATTTTTTTTCCTTTAGCCCAGCATGCATTCATGTAGGACTTTGAAACAATTGTTGAAAAATCATTCTGATAAGCTGATGATTGAGAGTTGAATTGATCTTAATCTTTCCCGATATGAGATTTTCATTGCCGAATTGAGTCCTCAGTTCGTTTTGTCGCTGTTTTGGGTGATTTTCTCGAAAACTCCCTGTTT
The DNA here is from genome assembly GCA_022559845.1 of Amorphophallus konjac. Taxonomy (NCBI): domain Eukaryota; kingdom Viridiplantae; phylum Streptophyta; class Magnoliopsida; order Alismatales; family Araceae; genus Amorphophallus; species Amorphophallus konjac. Next base: position 259,026,257 of record CM040128.1, read on the forward strand.
GGATTTTTATCATCTTATTTTTCAAATTTTCCCCTTAATCCACCTTGGCTGCAGCACGTCCACTGGCTGGTAGTCGCTCCCCAATGGTGAAACTTGCAGGTTTGTGACCTAAGGTACTTCCACCGCGTTGGAAGTTGATCATTTTATTTTTATCTCCTTCGTGCACCGCGTGCGCATCTCCCCTTTTATCCAAACATTGTTGATTTCCTTGAATTTCCCGAGATTTGCTTCATCTCGTGCTTTTGATTTGTTTCTCATCAAGTAATGTTGATTGCGTGTCTCATCACACCTTGGCATCTACTTTTCAGTTTGCTCTGCTCCCTTGCAAAGCAGACGCCAAGGCGGGGCAGCTGTAGACACGCCAAAATTGACATTATTTTGAGTATATTTCATATCGCTCTGCGATGCCCCATTTGACCCTCAAATCAGCTTATTTGAGTGGTTTTTCCCACTTTTCTTGAATTTCTCCTATTTTTTCCCTCATTTCTTATTTTTCGGATTTCTTGGGCATTTATCTCTATTTTCTGAATTAACGCCCTCATCAGGGGCGTGTTTTTGAAAAACGCCCTGGTCAAGGGCGTTTCTTTCCCATTTTATCTATTTCTCCCCATTCTATCTATTTTATGAATTTTATGAATTCACGACCTGGGTAAGGGCGTGTTTTTATTAAAACACGACTTGTACTAGGGCGTTTCTTAAGGAAGGACGACCACACTTGAGGGCGTCAATTCTTTTGGTTTTACCGGCTTCCCCATTTGAGCTCTTGAAATTAACGCCCTTCCCAGGGGCGTGTTTTTGAAACACGGCTTTGACAGAGGCGTGTTTTTCATGTTTCAAATATGGGGAGTTTTCATTTCTAAAATTTGGTCTTGAGAAACGCCCTTGTGCAGGGCGTGTTTTTGAGAAACGCCCTATGCGTAGGTCGTCAATTCGTAAATTGACGCCCTGACCTAAGGCGTGTTTCACCGTCTGCCTTCGCAGCCCTTTCCCCAGAGAGTCCTTGCCTCGTTAGACTCCTCCTCTATTTGGGCCCTTGCTGTTCTTATCCATTCCTCCTTTAATCTCTTCCCTTCTTATCACCTTTTCCTAACCTATTAATAGAGGCTCTCGCCTCTGTTAAGGGGTTGGTTCCGATATTTCTTATTCTCCGCTGACGTTCTTCTATTTTTTTCTTCTTTCTATTGTTCTTCTTGTGTGCTGCTTCTTCTCTTTTTTTTCTTCCCTCTTCTCCGTATTCTCCTTCTTCTTCTTCTTCTTATTCTTCTTCTTCTGCTTCTTCTCTTTTTCTTCTGTTGTTTTCTTTTCTTTTTACAGGAACCGAAGGTAGGGTGGCATTGGCTAAGGAGAGGCTTCTTCACGGTTCAAGTCTTCATCCCTTTTGAAGCCTTTCTCCCATCGAGCATTCAAGCCAAAAGAGCCACCAAACAAGATTTTTCTATCTGATCTCCCCCTTATTTGTATTTTTTTCATTAGTTCATGCATGCATCATGTTTCATTATTATATTAATTTTTCTCAACTATCATTGAGATCTCCCCTTTAGTGCATCTCTTGCACTCTTTCCCCATTGTATTTTTACATGCATTCATACCTCCCACACCCTCTTTGCATAGGGGTTTAAGGGCCAACACCCTTAAGGTGTGTATTTCATATGTTATCATGCTCACCTTTCTATTATGAACTTGATGCTACACACACATTATTTCTAATCCATATTTTTATTGGTGTTTGTCTTTTTTTTTGCAAGGGTAATTAATTGAAGAACTCTCTTCGTCGGCCGGCCGATTTGAAGAGAAAGGAAGCACTCACATCCCCGCGTTTCAAGAGGTATTTTGCGATCATCTCCCCATATTATTTTCCACTTGAGACCCTCGTGTCTCTGGCGATCACACAAACTCCCCTTGTGCACCTCGTGCATGTTTTTCTCCTATTATTTCATATTTGCTTATTAATTAATTTTCATTTAAGTGGATTTTTAAAGGGATCTACAAAGGGCGGTTGGCATCTTTGAATTCGGTGGTACATCATTAAAATTTGTGATGGATTCTCCCGAAAGAAATGCACAATGAGTCTGAGACACGATCCGTTATCTCAGGGGAGTTCTATTAAAGACGTCACATGGGGACGACATGAAAAGAGGAGGCGTAGAAGAGAAGGAACGCATGGAGGGCAAACCCGTCACATGAGAGCAACTCGTTCCATTCATACGTCTATATAAGCTGTCATGTTCACCGTGAGAAGAGAGCGGGTGTACGAGCAACTTGCTAAATCTTGCACCACCCTCTTGGTCGTCTCTCTCCTCTCCTAAGGGGGAGGTCCCTGGGAGGTCATCTAGAGCTCTGCGACGTTGCAATTATCTCATTGCATCGCGCATTCCCACCCTCTCGGGTAGCGCTCCTCGCCCTCCTCGGGCCTCTCTCGCGACCCCGACGGCCGCGAAGCTCTTGGACTCGAGGCCATTAGCTGAGCCGCCCCCCTACTCTGCGAAGGAGACTACACCGACCCCAAGAGCTCCTCCATCGTGAGCTCCAACTCTCCCCCAATCGGTAGTGACTCTGAAGGAGTGACATGTCTGAGCGTTGTGTCTTCCGGAGCTTCATCACTTGGGCTTCACGTGCCCTCCTCTCGTCTCGATCCTGATGTAGCTTTATCCACGCCTCTCTTTCCATTCTCTCCCAGTTTACTTCTCTCCTCGCCACCTGAAGAGAAATCTTCAGCTCTATGACATCTCAGGGCAACTCCGCATACTGTAGTTGCTTCAATCCCCTAGCTCCTATCCAGTGACGGCCGACCATCACCCGACGTCCGCCATTCCAGTCACAAAGAAAGGGGAGGGGAGAGACTGAAAGAGCGTGCAATGGCATTAAGGCTTTGCATTTATTTCAAAACAAGATACATCAGGGTTTGGGCACCTCAGGCCTCAGTTTCCTGAGCTCCATTACATAAGCCTTCCATAGCTCTCGATCCTCACTCACAGGCACCATCGCCTTCCTTGGAATGCTTGCCTTCCACAAAGCTTTGATCGCCTTCACCTCCTTCGCATCATCCTCCGTGCCCAGCTCTCTCTCCTTAATCAGAGGAAGGTCGGATTCAGATAGCATAGGAAGAGAGTGCCGAGGAAGGCCAATTTGTAGGCAGCACCGGTGCGAGCTGTAAAGAACAAATTCGGTTGCACCGATAAGCTGGAGTTCCGTAACGGAAGAAGATCTTGTGAGAAGACCACGTGAAACTAAACATGCTGGCACACAAGTGAACATATCCCGCGCCAAGGAATTGAAGTGAGTACGCCAGTCGCCGCGTGTCTTCAGACGGGGCATGCGATTGGCCACCTTTCCACCGAAGCCCAACACATCGGTCATGTAACGGAGGGGGATTTCTTTAAAAATCCGACGAAATTTGAAGTGAAGATCAATCCAGCAGTTGAGGAGAAGCATGCACCCGTGAGGAGGCCTACCCATGCTGGAAGCTGTGAGACCACTGTAAAGATGCGCGAGGACAGCGGGCCCCACTCTCTTTCCCTCCCAAAGTCCACAAATCGCTCCCAATTGGTCTTCCTCTACGATGTTGTCAGTACAAGGAAAGAGGAGAGCTCCGGCCAAACAGATTGTGAACCCTTTCATAAGCCCTTCTAAACGTTCATCATCTATCAACCCTTCTAAGGCAGTCACGGTCAAGTCTGCGAGCTTTTGCAAGTTGACTCCCTTTTTGGTCTGAACGTCCTTTATGGTTCCAGATGGCATAAAGCTTCCAAGAACTTCCTCGGTAGATACCCTCTTCCGCATCCGCGAAACCTTTATCCTATCAACCTTCATCGACCTTCTTAAGCCTAGCAGAAGTTCTGCCTCCTCGAGGAGGACTGTTGCCTCAAAAGTAGGGAAGATAAAAGTGTGGGTTTCCGGATGCCAAACCTCTGCCAATGCACCTAGGGCCGCCCAATCCATGTAGATCTTATCATAATGCTTGGCATGGACCACCAACCCTTGGAGGTGCCATTTTGAAATAACGGCCCTCATACCGATAGTGATGTTGGACGTAAGCTTCGATAGCCAGGGCAGCTTTGAGAATTTTCTCGGGCCCGGAAAAAGAGGATACTGCTGAAAGGAAGGAAAAGAAAAGAATGAAAAAGCGAGGGAGAACTTATAAAGGAAACTAGGAGAAAGAGCCAACTTACCGCCCGTGAGAGAATCCTCTCGCTTAGATGGCCTTCAATGTCGGTCAACCTCCTGAATTTGCGGCCGAACCTGCTCCTCTTGGCAGGAAGGGAAGACCCGCCTTCCATCTCAAAAGCGCAGGACTTCTCTCCTCCCATCTCAAAAGTGTCTAACTCCCCGAACCACCAATGGATGATCTTTTGCTAAGGATCATAGGGATACTTATAGTGAAAAGGGGGGGGGGGTAAAAAAGGTAAATGTAAAGCATTTATGACAAGTTACCGTGGTGAATTTTAACCGGATGAATCATGTCTGATTTGCGTCGCGTTTTCCCCTGCTCCTGTATTGGTGTGCGGACGTCTTATACAGTCAAATGTAATTTTACTTCATATGAAATAATCCTTCTTCACTGCTTGCTATTCGGCGCAGGTTCCAAGAATAAAATGAAAATAAGAGAGCAAGAGGGCACCATTGCCCTACCATGTCCCACCATCAGTCACCTCGGTGACTGACCCCACTGTGTCATGCATCCTACTATATGATATCTACGCTATTAGAGCACATCAAGGACCTTATGCCTTGGATGAATCTGGAGTTTGAGTTCCCCTCCAACAAAAACAGTGATAACTTCAGAGGAGTTCAGGACATACGGATAGGCCGTTAGGTTGTGGTAGCTTGGGGACGATGGTTCCATTCGGTGAAGTCGGTGCGTGGATAAACAAGCCCCGGCTCAGTATCGGCTCATCGGAGCGGTATCCTGACCCATACTTAGCAACTTAACAACATTATCCTTGGCTATCTTCTATTTTTAGTTTGTTTTAATTTTTCCTTTAAACCCAGCATGCATTCATGTAGGACTTTGATATCACTGTGGAAGATCATTCATTTACCTCGATTGTGAGGGCCGCTGTGCTTCAATTCTTGACTAATACGGGATATTCCATTCTGAATCGAGTACTGAGTTTCTGTGAAACCATCTTGGGTTGGTTGGCTGAAAGTGACCTTTGTTTTGATTTATCAACTACCCTTTTTATTTACTCCATTGGACCCACCTTGGTCGCAGCACTTCCACATTGGCTGGTAACCGCTCCCCAAGGTGAAACCTGCTGGTCTACGACTCAGGTACTTCCGCGTCGAGAAGTTGGTCCCTCTTTCTGTTAGCCTTTTGTTATTTCCAGCCAAACAATCGTTGATTTCGGAGGACCTTCTTCAAGGTTGTTTTGTTGAAACTCAGGAAAGATTCCAATCATGTAGTGTTAAAAACGTGTCTCATCACACCTTGGCATCCACTTTTCAGTCCACTCCCCACTCCATTTCATTACACTTCTATTTTATTCCACTCCGTGTCATTCCCCTGCAAAGCAGACGCCAAGGCGGGCCAGCTGTAGACACGGTATTTTAGCATTATGCTGAGCAAATCCCATATTACACTGAGACATCCCAAAGTGGCTCGCACGGTTAAGTTAGTTGAGTGACCTCCAATTTTTATCTAGTAAACCTCAATTGTCGTTTCTTAATAAGACTGTTATTGGGCTTGTGGCTATTCTCTTTTCTACATAAAAATAAATAAATAATAATAATACAAAAAAATATGTGTGTTAATGGGCTTGGCCCATTCTTATTCTAAGAATAAATAAATAAATTTTAATAAACTTGACCCCATCCTTTATTAATTTTCTTACTCTCTTCCCACCTTATCCGGATCTTGCCCCCTCTCTTTAATACTCTCTCTCTCTCCTTCCTTCTCCCCGAGAACCACCCATCTCCCTCCGGCCCACTCTCATTCTCACTCACATAGGGAGGTTTTCTTCTCTCCTCACAACTCTTACGTAACCACTCTCTCATTCCCTTGGACAGGACTTCTCCCATTTTTTTCCCTTCTCATCTCCCCACCCACTGACGTAAGAACCCACAGCCACTCACACTCTCATTCCCAACCCCCTCATTCCCTCGACACTCACCCTCCCTTTCTTCACCTCAGGCCGTCCGAGCGTCCCTCCGACCACCGTCAACCGCCACTGCCACCTCCGGCCACCACCCTACAATCCTCCACCTCCCTTCTCTTTCTCCCACGACAGCCACCCCACCTCCCGGTTTCCCTTCTCTTTCTCTCCTCTGCGGCCACCTCCCACGCTCGACCACATCTACCACCTTCGGCCACCCTTCTCTCCCTCTGCAGCCACCACCCAACCGCCCGCAGCCACCTCCACCGTCTCCCCTCCCTCTTTCTCTTTCTCTCCTCCGCAGCCACCTCCACCGTCTCCCCTCCCTCTTTCTCTTTCTCTCCTCTGCAGCCACCTCCACCGTCTCCCCTCCCTCTTTCTCTTTCTCTCCTCTGTAGCCACCTCCACCGTCTCTCTACCTTCTCTCTTTTCCTCCCTCACCACCTCTCTGGTCATTGAGTTGCAGCCCGCCGCCCCCCTCTCCACTCGCCTCTCCTAGCCACGGTGACCTCGCCGTCGAAGCACGCCAACCACGCCTGCACTCTCCCCTCTCTTCTCTCCATCGCGCAGAACCCCTCTCCCCAGGCAACCGCGGAACCTCTCTCCCTCAACTCCCCCTCCTACTCCCTTTCTCTCTTTCACCCAGAACTCTCCCACCGTCGCCCTCCTCCACCATGTGAACGTACCCCCCACCCCTCTCTCTCTCCCGTTCTCAGTCACACCCGCCGCGACGCTCCTGCCCAGCCGTCCCCGGCCGCCGTCGTCGTTCTCCCGGTCCCCACTGCACCGTCCGAGCTCCACGCCACCGTTGTCGTTGACGTCGGACTGCCGCCGGCCCACTCCACCGCATCCCCCTCCACTGCATCGCCGCCGTCGTCGAGCTCCCAGCCACCCCTGCCGTCACTCGCTGCACCGTCGCGAGCCTTCACTCGCGAGCCCCCGACCCCACGCCACCGGCCGCCGCTGTCGCCTTCGCCGTCCTCCACCTCGTCCGCCTACCGCAGCTGCGTCGCCGAACCCCCACGCCGGCGAGCCTCCCTCCGGCCACACCCGCAGCATCTCCGCCACCGTCGCCGGTGACTTCCGCACGTTGAGCCTCCCTTCGGACCTCCCGATCTCTCCCTCTCTCACGGTTTCTCTCTCTCTCTCTCCCTCACTCTCTTTCTCTCTCTCTCCCTCTCGGTTCTCTCTTTCTCTCTCTCTCCCGCCGCGTTGTGGCTCTCTCTCTCTCTCTCTCTCTCTTCTCTCACTTCCCCCGCGATCCCTCTCTCTCTCTCCCTCACTCCCTTCCTCTCTCTCTCTCCCTCTCGGTTCCCTCTCTCTCTTTCTCTCTCGCCGCGCTACGGCTCTCTCTCTGTTTCCCATTTTTTTTATTTTTAATCCCCCTTCCTCTTATCCTCCTTCACCCTTTCTCTATCACTCCCTCTCTCACATTCTCTACTCTCTCTCGACCTCCCTCACCTCTTTTTTTTATTATTTTTTTTTATCCTTTTCTTATCTCCCTTGCGATCTCTCTCTCTCATATTTCTTTCTTTTCTTTTTTTATCCTCTCACTCCCTCTCTCTCTCCAGCGTGCCTTCCACTCTCTCTCTCCCCCTCTCTCTTCCTCTCTCTCTCTATCTATCTATCTCGCTAATCCCTCTCTCTCTTTTATACATCTTCTTTCCTTTTTTTAATTCCTCTTTCTCTCTTTCTCTTGTTAACATATATATACATATATGTATATTATCAAATCTCCCCCCTTTCTTCTCCCCCCATCTCTCTCTAGCCTTCTCTTTCTTTATCTCTCCTGTATACGTATTCCCATATTCATATTTTTTTGTTATTTTTAGTATGTGTCTACTTTTGTTCTTGTTATTTTCATCATTTTCTCTCCATAGTTGAATAAATAGCATATAGCTATGTATACATACGTATACATGTATGCATGTTTGTATGTTTGTATACGTATGCATTTGTGAGTGTGTGTAGGGGTCTGTTTGGATTGAAAAGAGAGGTTCCGGTTCGGTCTGTGTTGAGACCCGTGAAATAAAGGAAGTCGAGTTCCTGGGCGTTCGAGTGTGCGAGGAAAGCCATTCCACAGTGCTGTGCATTCGCTGCGTCCCTATCCTGAAGGAGCTCGTCCAAAGCCCGTCAACAACTTCCCCCAATAAGCTTTCTTATCTCCTTTTTCCCTACTTTATTTTTATTCCGCTAGTTACACTATATGCATGCATTATCCATATCGCATTTCTCTCCCCGAGAAAGTCTTGTTTACTTATTCACCATATCATCCATCTACCATCCTCTAGTTCTAAAGGGGTTTTAAACACCACCAACCAGGTCCGTATTTGTTTATGTTATTCTCAGTATCATTTTCAAAAGGATTGGTACTACATCGCCGTCATTCTCATTTAGTTGTTTTTCTCTGTTTGTTCTTTGTGTAGGGGTAACCAGTTAAAATAATAACAAAAGCTAAAACAAAAAAAGGAAAGAATAACAAAATCAGGGTAACCGAAGGAAGCCCTCTTCGTCGGCCGGCCGAAAGAAGAGGAAGAGAGGACCTGCACTACTCCCGCTCTGGCAGCTAACGCGATCACAGCTTTCCCGTGGGGTTCTCAGCCCCTGGCGATCACACCCCCCTCCCCCTTTCTTTTCTGTCACTTTTTCCTTTTGTTTAAACCCCCGTGGACGGAAGTAATTCCTCGCGAAGGTGTACGTGACGGAAGTAATTCCTCGCGAAGCCTTTTCATTCTGTCATTTTATTTCTTTAATTTCTGTCAAAACCCTGCGACGGAAGTAATTCCTCGCGAAGGTGTACGTGACGGAAGTAATTCCTCGCGAAGCCTTTTCATTCTGTCATTTTATTTCTTTAATTTCTGTCGAAACCCTGGGACGGAAGTAATTCCTCGCGAAGGTGTACGTGACGGAAGTAATTCCTCGCGAAGCCTTTTCATTCTGTCATTTTATTTCTTTAATTTCTGTCTAAACCCTGCGACGGAAGTAATTCCTCGTGAAGGTACACGTGACAGAAGTAATTCCTCGCGAAGCCTTTCCATTCTGTAATTTTAATTCCTTCAATTATTGTCAAAACCTCGTAACGGAAGTAATTCCTCGCGGAGGTCCCGTGACGGAAGTAATTCCTCACGGAGCCTTTTCATTCCACAATTTTGTTCTTTTAATTTCTGCTTAAACCCCGTGGACGGAAGTAATTCCTCGCGGTGGTTTCCATTTTGTAATTTCCTTATGTTAATTAATTTCATTGTACATTTCCATTCCATGGGTTTTCTCGTTTCGTATATTTTCGCCTCTAAACCCGGTAGAGACCACCCTCTCCGGGACCTTTTACGCACTCTCTCTCATCCCAGCGTAACCTGTTTCCCTCCCCTCTCCTAAACCCCGTGACGTCCGTCCACATGAATGAGCACTGTGAAGTCTATACAGGCTAAGCATGGTGAAGTCTATTCAGTGGATGAGCATTGTAATGTCTATACATTGGTTAGGCTCGTTCATGCAGCGTTCATCTCAAGTCTATACACCACCTTTCACATGCACTCATTCATCAAGTCTACACACTGAGGACGCTGAAGGCCTTCAAGTGTATACCTTTCCCACGTTGTTCATACTTGCCTATATGATGTTCTCACATTGGACACACTTGCTTAATTGCTGTTACCATGTCTATACATTCGAATGCTTCATGATTTACACTGAAGTCTACACTTTCCTCTCTGTTATGTTAATGAAACATTTTGCAAGTATATACACTGAGGTCGCATGAAGACTTACAAGTCTAAACACTCTCTCAGTGTACACACTTATTCGTTTGCTGTTCTAAAGTATATACATTCATTGATATATGACTGAACTAACTAATCACATTTCCTTGTCTCTGCCTGCAGATGATTCAGGTTAATGATTAGGCACGTGAATCGAGGATGATGCCTGGCACGTGATCCGAGAATGCTCTGGAAAAGGAGGGAACGAGACCCACTCGTGTGAAGGCCTAAAAGTTAGGTCGAATGCCATATAAAAGGTGTCTTCTGCGATTAGATGGATTGAACTGGAGGAAAAAGCTGAAGTGAAGAATCCTTGAGCAGAAGAAGAAAAGAGAGACAGCCTCCACGTTCCAGAAAGAAGATAGAGAGAAAAGATTTGAGGGTATTGCTGTGAGAGAAAAGTCTGAGTGAGAGAGAAGAGTCTAATTTGCTTCTTCGGAAGCTACATTTGATTTTGGTTTTCTGAAACGATTGTTGTTCATCGTTGGTCTTGTTTTACATTTCTATTTTTCCTTTCATTTCTTCATATATCTGATTCCGAGTTGTTACCCTCCAGTGTTTGGAGGAAGGGAGAGTTACTCCGGTTCCCCTCTGGGTTGCAGAGGAAGAGAGATCTGTGATCTCTGGTTTTGCCAGTGACGGGTTGTCATTAGCAGGTTCCCTCCGGGTTGGAGGAAGGGAGAGCCATCTCCGGTTCTGGTCTTGCTGGTAGCGGGTCCAGGTGTCAAGCTCTGTGGGTAGCAGAGTTTGGTTGAGGGATTTGTTTCCCTTGGTTGTTCAAGCTGTGTGGCAGCATATTGTTCGCAGACTGATTCTGCAGTTTTCTAGCAGTGGCTAGTGGAATCCTCACTCTAGTTGGAGTGAGGGGTGGATGTAGATTGTGGACTACAATCAAACCACCTTAAAATCTCTTGTCTCCTCTGTGGTTTGCTATTATCGTTTGTGCTCTCCTTCTGTTTGGCATTGTGTTTGTGTGTGGACGGCCTCTTCCAATCGCACCATATTATTCTGTCTTAGTTTCTCACTGCGTTAGCTATATTGTTTAGCTATATCTGAAGGGCTGTATTTCGAAGTAGTGAGTTTCCGCTGAAATTTTCTAAATCGGGAGTGATCTATTCATCCCCCCCCCCTTCTATATCACTCTTTGCAGCGCTAACAAGAATGACTCCTAGAACGGTAACCTGTGAAAGTCCTTTCCAGTTGGTGTACGGAGCCGAGGCCGTGATCCCGTTGGAGATTGGCTATCCCTCCCTCCGAGTCATCTGCTTCTCGTCCAAGGCAAACGACCAGAAACTACTCGAAAACCTCGACCTAGCAGATGAAGTCCGAGAGATTGCCAGCATCCGAGCAACAGAATATCAACGCCGCCTCACTCGATACTACAACTCCAATGTCCGAGATAGACACTTTCAACTAGGAGACTTCATCCTCAGGAAAGCCGAAGCCTCTCGACCACTTGAGGCGGCGGGCAAGTTATCCCCTAATTGGAAAGGCCCCTACCGAGTGGTCGAGACACTCAAAAAAGGAGCATACTGACTATCCACGATGGAAGGAGAGCTCATCCCTCGGACGTGGAACGCGACTATACTATGCAAGTTCTACTTCTCAATACTGAGCATTGTGTAAACGACATGAGATAAAACAAAAACCTCCTTTCTTTTATTCAAACAACTCGCTTGTACATCAGGAAGGCCGAAGCCAAGAAAATACATGTCAAAAAAGTAAAAAATCCATCTGGCGCCACCATATGAGCCCATTGCTCGGCTGACTCGGTTGACCTTCCTGCGTCCAGCCACTGACTCTACCTCGTGCAGAAACTGGCTCGGATAAAGGGTAGTCGACCTCGTTGGCTCGGGCAGCTCGGGACAAAGGTGACAGAGGGATTAGGAAGGAGAAGGCTACCTTCCAAGTTGAACCTGGAAGAGAAAAGGGAAGAGGGAACGCATATGAAGGCATCCTCCCCGCCAACCTGCCAACTCTTTGGAAGGAAGTGAGTGCAGGCACCCTCCGAAGAGTGAAAGAAATGATGAGAAGAGCAGAAGAGGGAAAAAGAGGCTGCGAGAGGGAAAAAGAAACCAGCAGAGCTGGACGAGGATGCAGGGGAAAGCTCGGGAAGGAGGGAGCCTAATTGGCTTCCTCCTCCCCTCCATGGAGCGAGCAAGGAGGGACGGGCGGCAGGGATGCCTGATGCCCCCATCCGTCCACCATCTCGCCCCCCTGCAAGCGCCGCCGGATCTGATAAAAAGAAGACGACGTGCCTCCGCACGTCGGACCTTCTTCAAACCCGTCCGCCGGCCGTCGAACCTCCTTCAAACCCGAAGCAGCAAGGACTCTCTGCCCCCCGTCATCGGCAGCCTCATCTTTCGGAGCGTCTTCCATGCTTCAAATATAACGGCACAATGCTACGTGAAGAGAGAATGAGGAAAGACTATCGGGGAAAACCCTAAGCGGTGGAGAGGAAGGGACGCCCTTCAGACCTTTTATAGGTGAAGGGAGGCTATTTGCCTTAAATGATTCTACCCTCGAAAACATGCCAAAGGGACCTCTCCTTATGAACGGTCACCTCAAACCCCTCTATTGACACCCATTTTTAGACCACAAGTTGTGTCATTTCTCTTATTCATCATTTTTGATGTCCCGAATTACCCATTATTTTGGAGCCTTCCTTGGATGGATCTCGAGCTAATTTTCATTGTTCCATTCTCTTTGAGCCCTAGAGATCATGATTTTCTAGAGCCCTGGAGCTTATTTTATCAACTTTTGGCTTCTAAGTCGACTTTCGGCCCATTTAGGCTGGCTTCCCTCAAGTAATCGGCTCTCTCCCGCTATGTAGTCCTGAAAGTGGTCCTTTTTCATTTCCTTCTGTCCCTCTATTAAAAAAGTTGTCTTCACCCAATTTGTTCCTCTTTCAACGATCTACAATTTCTTCTTCTATGCCGTTGGTCAGTTCTGCCCTGTTTGTGAGCTATTTGCATTTTTCGGCGTATTGTGCTGTTCAAAATTCTTTCTCTCTCTTCTAGCACCATTTTCTCCCTCTTATGATCATTTTCTCATCTTCCTTTCTTCATGAAAGTTGTTCCTCTCTCAGATATCTACAATATCTTCTTCTACCACTTTTGCTAGTTCTGCACTGTTTGAGAGATACGCTTCCATTTCTAAAGTCGTGCGTAGTCCGCCTAGAATTTTCCTTCATCGGTGTGAAGGTCTAGTGTAAGTGCGTCACAGCACATGTAGCGGTCTATCGTAAGACCGTCAGAGCACATGTGACGGTCTAGTATAGGTGCGTCACACCCAAACTTGCCCAAAATCACCCCGTTTGACCCTTAGAGCGTGGCGGTCCAACCCTAGACTGTCAGAGCACATGTGGCAGTCCTACGATAGACCGTTACACATAGCCGAGAGTCCAATTTGTGCTGAACTCTGCCCCAAAAATTACGCGACGAGCCTATCTTGCAGAGCCCATAACTTCTTCAATTCTTATCCAAATTGATCCCCGTTTTTTCCTACTTCTAGCCCTTTGTATTATCTTGAATTTAGTTCATAGAAATCAAATTTTTATTGGCTATATCTCTCGGGATCTGGGTCACAAGATCAAGATTTAAGCATTATGGTACAACTAAAACTCTATTTTCTAGTGCGACGGAGCTACCTTCCAAGAGCCATATCTTCTAGAATCCTCCTCCGAATTGATCCCCGTTTGTTCCTATCTCTTGTCCTTAGTATTATCTCGAGTTTGATCCAAAGAACTTGATTTATCTTGGACTATATCTCCGGGAATCGTGATAAGAAGATGAGGCTTTCTTGCAAAACTCTATAAAAATTGCCCAGTTCGCAGTCGCAACGGGGGGGCTCTTTCTTGATTCGGGGCGAAGCCATGCTACAATTCTAAGTCACAACTTTGACCTTGACTTGAAGAGGGAAGTATTAGCTTTTCATTGCATCCTTATGGGCTTGATTTCATGATCTATATTCTTAGTTCTCTTCCTCTTAAAATCATAAATCATCACAATTTTATGCACTTTTCTGCTACATGCACTTTTGCACGTTTTGCATCAACGTTTCTCTCTCTTCTCTCAATCAAATCTCATGATTTCAAATCTCATGCATGCACAACACACCCACCTATTATTTACACCCTTCCACAGGGGTTAAAAACCTCCCCCCAGTGAGTTTGCCCTCAATTTCTACCCCTATTTTATCACTGCGGGATTGATGCTACACATGCATGTTCTAATGGGTTTTTTGTCCTTGTTTTGGCTTTGTTTTGCAAGAAAGCATGAATACAACGTGAGGCCCTCTTTCTCTAGCCGGCTGGAAGGAGAGGAGGTTTGAATCCATAAGTTCTCCACACCCCGTTTCAAGCGCGATCAAGTCTTTAAGTTCTAAGGTACACGGCGCCATTCTTTACACTTCTTCATCCTTTGGCGTTGTTGGAACCTTGGTGGCGATCACGGTTAGTATTTCTCATCCTTTCATCCCCCTTGTCTTTGATTCACATGTTTATGCATGTATGTATTTAAAGGGGGCGGAATAGGAATCTAATTAAAATAAATCTACCATTTTTTGGCGATCACGGTGGGACACCTAGTGCCCATTGTGTTAGTGGCTTGCTGACTCCCCCTTGTTTTGTTAGTTCTGTGTTTTGGGAGTGCTTTCAGGTTTTCTGTTGGCCTCTGCTCCTGGATGTTGAGCTGTTAGTATAGAGCCGTTCAAGGTCTTGGGCGGCTACCAAGGCACCATCCTTCTCTTCGACAGGGTCTTGACACTTGCGACTCTGCTGCTATAGACGATCTGTCTTATACCGTTCAGGTTTTGTGCGGCCATCCTTTGGACGTCTATCCTCTTGGCACAGGTGCGTCTCGGTCTCCTTCCTGCATATTCTGGCTACTGTTATACGATTTCTACAAGGCCGTTCTATAGGTTGTGCGTGCTTACTGTCGACCGTACATCCAGGTTTCATTCCAGCTGTTTCTGATCATCTATTTTATTCTGATACTGCGCCATGGTTGGAACGGTCCACCCCAGACCGTCTATCTTGTTGTGCGGACCCCCACAGACCATCCTTCTGATGCCACAGTGCACCCGAGGTTGCTTTGATTGCCATATCTATATTGTCTTTGTTCTCCTTGGTGCCATTTATTGATCTTCCCCTGGTTATATGTTGTTGCTACCTATTTGCTTTCATCCTCGCATGTTTATTTTGGTCATTGGTTGCTAGTTCACTAGGCTAGATCTTGCACGCACTCCGCTGCATATAGGACTCATGCATTTCATTCACATCTAGTTGCATTCCTACCAAGGTAGGGTTTCCTCTCGTCTCCATACTCCTTGGAGCCGACCAGGGGACCTTACCGAGGACCTCCGTAAGCCCCCGTGAGCTGTGGATTCTTACACGGATGCCGTGCAGGTTGTACCATACCACCCCCTAGTCTAGGGTATGCATTCGTGCGAGAGAGAGTCCTTTAGAGTCTGCCAGTTCTCCATTCTCACCCTATTTAGGTATCTTGTGGTTGAGCGAAGTCACATTTTTAATCAATCCACTAAGGTCCTAAAAGAGAACTTATAAGAAATCTTCGCGCATCATTTGGAGTTTGTTTGGGTAATTGCTTGATTCTTTTCTCATCTCTCTCCTCCATTGTATGTTGCACAGTGTCATCATTTGCATCTTTTTGTCAGATTAGGCTCATTAGGTCTATGATACGGGACGAGACCACGGACACGACAACAGTCCTCGGACTCTAGGTGAGCTCGTGATTGTCCCTTAACGAGGGAAGCGTCGGACGTGCACGGTTGAGAAACCGGCAAGAGCTAGGGTGGTCAATTCTCTTTTGTGCCCGGATCGGGTCACGGGACGGTAACGCTCTCTCTCGCAGCAGCGGTGATATAAATATAAAGCGAGCTAATTATCCCTACACATGCTCTCTAGCAGTGGAATAAACAAATATATATGAAGTAAGTAAAATACCGAGAAGGGAGCGAAAACGATACCTCCACGCGCTCGGTGTGGGGACGACGGACCCGGTCGAAACCCATACTCCCGGAATAATATTACACACTTGTTACAGCAATGAAGCACTACCCACTCCACGCAGGGAGGTAAAGGGCGACACAATGGGATCCGGGAGGACCGAATTCAGGTTGACGGGCGACTTCTCGCATCTCTTCGGTAGCACCCGAACTTGTGACTGTGGGGCCCACGTGCTGTCCGGAGGGGCCGTGTGGGTTCCGACGGCACCACCGTTGTGGGGACACTTGGGGAAGCGTTCCCTGGGCTGGCGGCATGCTGGAACGTCGACCGGAGGCCGGGCGGCTCCATTCGGCACCGGTCGGAATAACCGGCCACGGATCTGCCGGTTATGTTTTCCGGCGCGCGCTCCGACGAGAACGGACGCTGCGATCAGCCCCGATGTCGGATCGACACGAAACTGGCGCCGTTGGAAAGCTAACTTGAAGTCCTTCAACATAGGCCTAGAGATCAGACCTGATCAGCACGGATCTAGGCTTTATTGAATTTTTGAGTTCCTGGTGTACAGTAGCCGAACTCTCAGATCTGTAGGGAACTTGTCTAAGAACTGCCATTGACCGCAAGATAGATGTCAGATTCAGCTCCTAAACTCTTCACAAAAGTTATAGGATTTTGAACAAGGAAGATGGAAATATTTTTTGTGGACTGATTGGAGGTGGCTACGAATTGATATGATTTGTGTACTGGACAGAGGTCGAATCTGGAAACAGGTGGACAGCACTGTAGCTAGCTCTGAGAACGAATTTTGAAAAATAGGTGGAGGGATGATAAAAATTCAGGACAATTCTTGGTAGGAGGGGTGGGTGGACAGAACTCCAAGTACAATTGGGAGCCCTAGGAAAAATCAAAAAATGGATCTAAGATGCAAAACTTAGGAAAAATGAAATTCAGATCTGAAACTGGCAGAACTGAATTTGGGACTTGAACGAAAATGGGAAATTAGCAAATGGAAGATTTATGACCCACCAATTTTTTTAGGACGTGGGAAACACCTCTAGAACATCCCCTCAAAATCCCAAATCGATCTGAGCTCTTAGCTGACAGCAAGAATTCGTGGAAGGGGCTGCTATTGGCTGAAGACAGAACTCCGACGGTGGCTCGATGGCGGCACGAACGGTGGCGGCGGCGGCACCAGATGAAATCAAAGATTGGAGAAGGGGGATAGAGATGAATCCACTCTAAAAGGGGGGGTTGGAGTGGGAAGAACACCAGGGAGAGGGCTGGGGGTGCAAGGAGGCTTCAAGCTTCACACAATTTTCTATCTTTTTCATTAATTTCCACATGAAAATACAACCTTTTATATGGTAGGTATCAAATATACTGTAGACCCTTGGATCTAGGGATGGTGAATGAAGGGCTGGGATGAAGTGTGAACAACACAAAAAAATAAAATTAAATAAAAGGAAGGGGGCGGCCTATTGACCAAGGGAGGGGGTTGGTGGCCAACCTTTGGAATGTTGACCCCTTTGTCTCCCATGTGTCCATATGACTAGTCCAACATTCTAGATGTCCACCTAGGAGGGTTGACCAGCCCCACAAGGTGACATTGACCAATGGAAATGGGCTGAGGGCCCCCTAGCTGGACCTACTACATAATTGCACAAAAACCCACACAATCCATGGGAATGACTCATTGGCTTATAAAGCCTTACATTTGCGTACATACTTTCCCAAGGATATGAACACAAACTAAAAGGACATAAATGCAAAAGAAAAGATACATGCTCGGCGTCGATTCCCATCAACTCTCCCCGGGTGGGAGGAACTCGACCCCGTCGAGTAGGGGTATGGATGCTCGAGTACTCCGGCGGATCCGTCACCGTGCCAAGTAACGCGGGTACGCTCCACTCCAAGTGATCATCACCTGCTCATTCCATATATACTCGATATGTGCAAACTGCTATGGGCTAGAGGTGACACTCTGAATGGGGCACTCTCAAAAGGGAAGGAAGCAGCTCGAAGACTCACTAGGAATCACCGCTGAGTCCCCTGTAGGTGACTGATCCTGGTATAGATGTAGAACTGATCCCATACTCATCGAGTGAGTCCAATCGCCTCTTACTCATAAGAGAATGACAACGAGCTTGCACAAGTCACATACAGACTCTCAAACTACACACAAACCATGCAAACATACCACACAAAACAAACCACACAAGGAAAACACACCGACTCATATATGACCCTAGACTAAGGTGGTGACATCAAGCCCACTAAGTGGCTACATCCTGGGCGGGAGGAGAGCCGTCCAACTCTTCCCCCAAGGCATAGTACTCATCGGCTAGTCCTTGGTCGGCCTCATAATCGACACACTCAAGCTCAGGAGGTAAGGTTTCTCCAACACCTAGGCCTAGGGTTGCGCGAGCGGGACACTTACTGGCAATGTGGCCAAATCCGTGACAGTGGAAACACTGCACTTGTGACCGACTGCTCTCTCCGATAAAAGGGGCCTTACCCTTATCTTCCCGTCGGGTAGGGGGTGTAGGTAGTAATGGTGGAGGTGTAGGTGCCTTGGACAATAGTGGAGGGGGTGCTGGTGCCAGAGGACGGGCTATAGGATCCGGGGGACGGGCAACGGGTGTCGGTGGTTGGGATGGAAATAGATCCCGGGGTGGAGGAGGGCGAGGCCGTGGAGCAAAGTGCTCCTGAAGGGTGGGCTCCTGAGGACGAGCCATGGGTCCCCTCGGGTATGAACCTAAGGAGCCACGGGAATCACTACGGGGAGGAGCGGGGCTCCACCGTGGAATCGACTCGAACTCTCCCTCGAATTGCTCCATCTCGAGAGCTACTTGATATGCGTCCTCCAACTTGTCCACCTTGCGGCAGAAAAGCTCATACCGTAGGTTCGGGCGTAGACCACGCCGAAACCGAGAGACGGTAAGGGAATCTTCCTCCGTGGCATCACATCGCAAGTAGTATTCATCAAATTCGGCGATGTAATCAGAGACGGACCGGTCTCCTTGGGTAAGGCTTTGCCACCTCTCTATAAGATGCTGGCGGTAGGAGGTAGGGAGGTACTTCTTCCTAAGCTTCTCCCTCATCTCGGTCCAAGTATCGATCGGGGGTTCATGATGATGAAACAACAGATTCTCCATGTTCCTCCAATAGGTTTGTGCTTGGCCTAAAAGCTTCATCCTGGCGTACTTGACCTTCCGTTGGTCCGACATCTCGAACCACTCAAAATATCGGTCCATGCCAGCCTCCCAATCAAGATAGACCTTTGGGTCTAAGGACCCGTCAAAGGTGAGAGGGTCGGCCCGAACGGTCCTAAGGGCCCGTTCATCCATATCTTGGTCGTGGGTACGCCGTGTAGGGTGATGATCACGACCATGTCCCCGATGCTCATTATCGGACTCATAGTCATGCACCTCGGGGACTTCGTGCCTCCTAATAGCTACCCCTTGAACCCTTGGAGTCGCGGGTTGTTGAACCAGCTCCGGTTGACCTTGTGCAGGTGGGACAGGTGCATGGACGGGGGCAATCGGGTGTGTCTCGGCTGGTCCTTTCTCTAGTGCGGTGACTCTCTCGACCAATCCTTGAACGGACTGGCTCGACCCGACGGCCCTATCCTCCACGGCCTTCATCCTCTCTTCTAGGCGGGTGCCTAGGCCATTCACCTGGGTACTCAACCGTTCCATCCTATCCACTCGAGTGCTTAACACATCCATGCGCTCATTCAACCCATCCATTTTTCCCATAAGAGTTCGGAACATGGTGGCCACTTCATCGGAACTATAGACTCGGGATTCCGCCATAGATGGTGGTGAGGGTGAGTATTGAGTACCTCGACGAGTGGGCATGCAAGACACAGAGTAGGAGACACCAACTAATGCAAATGCACACTACAAGATGATGCACCTAGACGTAACCAAAACTCGGCACGTGGCGGAGTTAATCGATCCGAAGATCACTCGCGCAAATGTGCGACCTTCCCGATAGGCGTAGCCTAACGTTCGGACAATACCTTTTGATATACCGGGTTATTGGGATGCAATGCAAAAAGACACTTTTTTTATTTTAAAACAATGATGACCCTAAACACGACTTAGACAATGACTAATGGCTAGACGTAAATGACACTCTCTTTTTTTTCTTTTTGACACCCTAGACTCAAACTTGGCTCTGATACCAAATTGATGCGGGACGAGACCACGGACACGACAACAGTCCTCAGACTCTAGGTGAGCTCGTGATTGTCCCTTAACGAGGGAAGCGTCGGACGTGCACGGTTGAGAAACCTGCAAGAGCTAGGGTGGTCAATTCTCTTTTGTGCCCGGATCGGGTCACGGGACGGTAACGCTCTCTCTCGTAGCAGCGGTGATATAAATATAAAGTGAGCTAAATATCCCAACACATGCTCTCTAGCAGCGGCATAAACAAATATATATGAAGTAAGCAAAATACCGAGAAGGGAGCGAAAACGATACCTCCACACGCTCGGCGTGGGGACGACGGACCCGGCCGAAACCCGTACTCCCGGAATAATATTACACACTTGTTACAGCAATGAAGCACTGCCCACTCCACGTAGGGAGGTAAAGGGCGACACAATGGGGTCCGGGAGGACCGAAATCGCGTCTCTTCGGCAGCACCCGAACTTGTGACTGTGGGGCCCACGTGCTGTCCGAGGGGCCGTGTGGGCCGGTGGCACCACTGTGGTGGGGACACTTGGGGAAGCGTTCCCTGGGCTGGAGGCACACTGGAACGTCGACCGAAGGCCGGGCGGCTCCGTTCGGCACCGGTCAGAATAACCGGCCACGGATCTGCCGGTTCTATTTTTCGGCGCGCGCTCCGGCAAGAACGGACGCTGCGATCAGCCCCGATGTCGGATCGACACGAAACTGGTGCCGTTGGAAAGCGAACTTGAAGTCCTTAAAACTAGGCCTAGATATGAGACCTGGATCTGTAAGGATCTGGGCTTTATTGAATTTTTGAGTTCCTGGTATACAGTAGCCGAACTCTCAGATCTGCAGGGAACTTGTCTAAGAACTACCGTTGACCGCAAGGTAGATGTGCGATTCAGATCTTGAGCTCTTCACAAAAGTTATAGGATTTTGAACAAGGAAGATGGCAATATTTTTTGTGGACTGATTGGAGGTGGCTCCGAATTGATATGATGTTTTCACTGGACAGAGGTCGGATCTAGAAACAGGTGGACAACACTGTAGCTAGCTCTGAGAATGAATTTTGAAAAATAAGTGGAGGGATGATAAAAATTCAGGAACATTCGTGGTAGGATGGGTGGGTGGACAGAACTCCATGTAAAATTGGGAGCCCTAGGAAAAATCAAAAGATGGATCTAAGATGCGAAACTCAGGAAAAATGAAATTCAGATATGAAACTGGCAGAACTGAATTTGGGACTTGAATGAAAATGGGAAATTAGTAAATGGAGGATTTATGACCCACAAATTTTTGTAGGATGTGGGAAACACCTCTAGAACATCCCCTCAAAATGCCAAATCAAGCTGAGCTCGTGGCGGACAGCAAGAATTCGTGGAAGGGGCTGCTGTTGGCTGAAGATAGAACTCCGACGGTGGCTCGATGGCGGCACGAACGGCGGCGGCGGCGGCGGCGGCACCAGATGAAATCAGAGATTGGGGAAGGGGGATAGAGATGAATCCACTCTATAAAGGGGGGTTGGAGATGGAAGAACACTAGGGAGAGGGCTGGGGGCGCAAGGAGGCTTCAAGCTTCACACAATTTTGTATCTTTTTCATTAATTTCCACATGAAAATACAACCTTTTATATGCTAGGTATCAAATCTAATGTAGACCCTTGGATCTAGGGATGGTGAATGAAGGGCTGGGATGAAGTGTGAACAACACACACAAAAATAAAATTAAATAAAAGGAAGGGGGCGGCCTATTGACCAAGGGAGGGGGTTGGTGGCCAACCTTTGGAATGTTGACCCCTTTGTCTCCCATGTGTCCATATGACTAGTCCAACCTTCTAGATGTCCACCTAGGAGGGTTGCCAGCCCCACAAGGTGACATTGACCAATGGGAATGGGCTGAGGGCCCCCTAGCTGGACCTACTACACAATTGCACAAAAACCCACACAATCCATGGGAATGACTCATTGGCTTGTAAAGCCTTACATTTGCGTACATACTTTCCCAAGGATATGAACACAAACTAAAAGGACATAAATGTAAAAGAAAAGGTACATGCTCGGCGTCGATTCCCATCAGTCTAGTTCATCTTTGTGTGTCTCCCTTTCGTCGCATTTGTCCTGCGTTCATTTCCCTCCTTGTATTCATTTGAAATTCATCGTATAAAGTCTCCATTCTCCCCATGGAGCACTTATCCCCAGTACCTTATTCCTGCACCTCTCCATCTTCGTACCCCCGTGTAGATTCCTCTTCCCATGTGGGCCCATCTCCTTATTCTCCCGTTGGACCCTATTCTTTAAACGGGCCTCCTTATCCCGCCCGTGCTGCTGCTAGCCCAATCAATCATCATTCCCATATACATGATTCTTCCAGGCCCATGCATTCCTCCATTCCTAGAATGGGCTTTCTTTCTTCTCAGGCCGGATCTCCTTATCCGGCCCATCAACATTATCCTGGTCTAAATTCATCATCTCTTGCTTAGGCTGGCTCATATCCTTCTCGGACTCTTCCTACCGAGGAGATGTTCGCTCGGGCCCAACGCCAGCTTGATGAATTGCAACGACGAATCAATCCTCAGACTTCTTTGGACATCCCATTTGCATTCCAAGGTCTTCAACTCCCACCACGTTCACAGATTCCAGCTTATCGTCGCTATGGTGGAGTCGGTGACCCCTACGTGCATTTGAAGGAGTTCTTATATGAGTCGGCCCAGTTCCAGCATGATCAATGCTTGATGGCCTATTTGATCTGGCCTAAGAGAAGATGACGCCCGGCGAGGAATTCTCCACGTTCGCCGACCGCTGGCGTCGCCTAGTTGCGCAAGTCCCGGGGCATATTCCGGAGGGCAAGCAGATCAAGATGGTTATTTCTAATGCAACGCCCGAGCTCAGATGTATCTTAGCCCTTAATGATATTACATCCTGGCAACAGCTTTACAGTCGAGCCCGCTTCATTAGCCAACAACTCCTAGTTTCCTTTGACCACGAGTCCCCTCCACCTTCACCTTCCGCATACCCCTTCTCTTCCCCATCCGCCATGGGCCAACCCTCCACTACATATCCCTCCACGAGTCGGCCTTCCGCTTCCCCACACCCCTATACCTCCATGTGCTCCACCGCATACCAACCCTCCACGAGTCAGCCCTTCGCTATTTTATCTCCCCACTCCCTCCACTTCGGTCAAGGAAACACTACACCCAGAGCGGGTAGATGCCGTCCATTACATTCCCACGCCTTCCACGCCTCCACATCATTTTATCCCTCCGCCTTCACCTACGCAACCCCCGCTACCATCTCCATTACCTTTTCATACCCCTCGGCATCCACTTTGCCCGAAGCAGGGCTTCTCACTCTTCGTTGCCGGAATCTCTTACAGATATTTTCAGGGCTTTGATGGCCACCCATGCGTTGCAGCTCCCTCTAGTTATGCCTTGCCAACCTGCGGTCAGCAATTTTCTCCAGTTCTGTGAATTCCATCGTCAATAGGGGCATTTGATCGAGGACTGCCCCGAGTTGTGGGAACTTGTTCACAACTTGGAAGACAAGAAGATGATTGATTGGGCTGTCATACGCCAAGTTATTTCAGATCTCAGTAGCAACAGTAGCAAGCTGTGCTGCCTAGGCAACCGTCTCCACGTCAAGACCAGGGGCACCCTGGTGTTTCTTCAGTTGATAAGGTACCTGCTCCGTTACCCACTTCTTCCTCTATCCCATCTCCTCCACCACCTTTGCCCACTTCAGCCTCCGCTCCGGCAACTTCTCCTTCACCCTCCGTTTCCACCACCACTCCTGTCCCCAACGCCTCTCGACGTGTTGTAAAGATACGCCGAAGAGCGCCACCACCCGCCACTTCCTTCACTACGCCACTACCTTCCTCTCCTCCTTCTTCCCCATCCCTACCTTCACCTCCTTCCTCTTCACCTTCACCATCTCCGTCAACCACGTCACCCCCTTTGCCACCACCTTCTCCACCCCCATCTTCGCCGTCTTCATTGGCCACATCTCCATCATCACCTTCTCCATTATCCCCATTACCCTCACCACCGTCGTCATCACCTCCCCTCGTAATAATCCATGTGCCGTCGCCTTCACAACCATCCCCACGACCGATGCCACTTCTTTCGCCATCATCCTCTGAGCCCGAGCAGGCCGACCCTAAACCCATACCTCCACTTTTGCCTTTACCTCCACCCATGCCCGCCATCATCAGTATTTCTCCATCACTTGCGCTAACGCCACCCACACCCTTCAAACCTCCTCCCTCTAACCTCCCCCTACCACTTCCCACTTCGCAGAGCACGTACGCGTTACCTTTGGTGCCCCTCGGGTCTAGTCCCCAGGGAGATAATGATGCGGGACGGACCACGGACTCGACACCAATTGGAATGCGATCTTTGGACTCTATGCAAACTCGTGATCGTCCCTTAGCGAGGAAAGCATCGGACGTGCACGGTTGAGAAACCGGCAGTGAGCTAGGGTGGTCGGCTATCTCTTGTGCCCGGATCGGGTCACGGGACGGTCTCACTCTCTCTCGCAGCAGCGGTAATGTAATAATATGAAACGAGCTAATTACCCTATCATGCTCTCTAGCAGCAGCATATGAAATATATACGAATAAAGCAAGTTGCCGAGCAAGGGAGAGAACACGATACCTCCACGCTCCCGGCGTGGGGAAGACGATCCCGGCTGAATTCGATAACTCCCGGTAACAGTAATGAATTAAATTACAGCAATGAAATATCGCCCACTCCACGCAGGGAGGTAAAGGGCTACACAAGTGGGCCCGGGAGGACCGATCTCGAGTTGATGGGCTGCACTTGATCACCCCATCGGAGCGGTTCGGACGGCGTATGCTGCTGGTTGTGGGGCCCATGCGCTGGTCGGTGGGGCCGTGTGGGACCGGGGTGGCACCACTGTGGTGGGGAAGCGCTTCCTGGGATGGCGGCCCGCTGGTTCGCCGACCGGAGGCCGGGCGGCTCCGATCGGCACTGGTCGGAAAGAGTGCCCACGGATCTGCTACTTCTGTTTTCAGGGGTGCGCTCTAACGAGATCGGCTGTTGCCACCAATCCTGATGTCGGATAGAAGCATAAGAGATACCGTTAGAAAGCTCTTTCGAAGTCCTTCAATCTAGGACCAGAGAGATGAACTGGATCTGCACGGATCTGGCCTTTGTTGATTTTTGAAGTTGCTGGTTAACAGTTCCCGAAATCTTAGAACAGCAGAGAAGTTTCCTAAGAACTGCCTTTGATCGTGGAGTAGACCTCAGATTCAGACCTCGATCTCTTCATAAAAGTTGTGGAGGGGAAAAAGAGGAAAATGGAAATAATTTTTGTGAAAGGTATTGTTGAGATTTTGGTGGGGAAAAGTATTTTAGACTGGCGGGTGGTCGGATCTGGACAGAGGTTGGCAGAACTGTAGAGGGATATGAAAGTGAATTTTATAAAATAGGTGGTGGCCTGTGAAAATTCCACAAAAATTTTTGGGTGGAGGGGATGGTGGGCATAATCTTCAATAATTTTAGGGGCTCCAGAAAAAATCAAAAAGGGGACCAAGAAGGTAAAACTCAGGGTGGCTGTGACTGGATCTGAACAAAAGGCAGAACTGGTGGGTGGAGATGCACGAAAATGGAAAATTATAAAAAGGGGCTATAATTTTTTTTCAATTTTTTTGGAGGGTTATGATGAACACGAGAACGTACCTGGAAAATATCAGCTCCAGAAGATGAGAGAATTGGGAGCTAAAATTCTCGGAGTGGCCTTCTATCCAGCAAGATAGAACCTAGACAGAACTTCCGACGGTGGCTCGTGGTGGCTCGATGGCGGCACGAAGGACGGCGGCGGCGGCACAGAATGAAATTAGATGTGGAAGGGCTAAGATAGAAGGGTCACAACCCTGAAATATAGAGGAGAGAGATGGAAAACCATAGGGGAGAGGGAGAGGGGCGCACCAGCTCTTGGAGCTCCAAGAAAATTCACACAATTCTTCTATCATTAATTTAGAAATAATAGAAATACATGGCTTATATAATAAATGGAAAAAGACCATGAATACCCTCAGATCTAGGATCTGGAGGGGCATTTAAGGGACATCACATTTGGTCCAAACAAAATAAAAAAAATCAATTCCTAATTAATTCTAAAGGGGGGGGCGCCCCCTTGACCAAGGGGGAGGGTAGGTGGCTGGTGCGGACACCCGAGCTATTGATCGGCACGACACACCGAGCCACCGGTACCGCACACGGAGCACGACACGAGCCACCTCAGCGTCCATCTGGCTCGGAGACAGCTTGGAGACTCCGCCTTGAGCCTCCCCATTTATTATATTTAGCTAGACTTTATGTGTGTGTAATTTGTATTTATTTCGTTGCATTCGGTTTGCCATTTTGAGTGTAATAGGGGCTTACGAGCATTTCGGACCCCGTGGGCCCCACGGGCCCCCCGGGCCCCACCACATTGGGCCACCTCAGCCTAGGGTCCCACATGGGGCCAGTCAACATGCCACATGGGAGCATCTAGAAGTTTGAATGGTATTTGGACACATGGGGGACAATGGACTTGAAAAGTCCAAATGAGAGGCCACCTACCCCCACCTACCAAGTCCAACTTCCACATCCTTGCCATTCTAGTCAATAGGCCGCCCCCCCCTTTATTTTTTTTTAATTTTCATTTGTGTGGATGGTCACATGCAATCCTAGCCCTCAATCTCCCACCCCTAGATCCAACGGTGGAGGATTGATTAGATTGGTGACCTATATATGCTTGTAATTTCCATTTTTGATGAATTAATGCCATTTGGAATCAAGAAATTGTTGGAGCTCCAGCTTGGTGCGCCCCTCTCTTCCCCCTTGCAGCTGTGAAGGTTGCCTCTGGAGGTGTGACTCCTCCCCTATCAGTTCCGGTCATCGCCGCCGCCGCCACGAGCCGCCACCGCACCGCCATCGCCTTCGCCGGAGTTCTGTCCACGCAGTACCACAGCCACTTCCACGAAATTCCAGTCTCAGCCACGGCCTCAGATCGAGCTGGAACTTTTACTGGATGTCCCAGAGGTGTCCAGCACGTCCTCAGAATTTTGGGATTTGTAAATTCAGTAAAGTCTAGATCCGGCTAGATCCATCAGATCTCTCTGAGTCTAGATTAAAGCATTTGAAGAGAGCTTTCCAACGATAGCTCATGCGTCCCGATCCGACGTCGGGATCGACCGCAGTGGCTGTTTTCGCCGGAGCGCGCGCAGGGAAAACAGAATTGAAATCCGTGGGCAGCCATTCCACAACTTGAAGATCGGACCCGACCGGCCACCAATCGGTGTCTCCGGCCGACCGCCGTCTGTGGAGGCGCGCCACCAGGGGTCTCCATCATAGTGGGACCCACCTCCGCAGATCCGGAGGACAGCGCCATCCGTGGGCCCCACGGGCCCGCAGAACCCGCCGTTCGGGAAGCACGAAAACGCAGAGTTCGGCGCGTCGAGTCGACATCAAGATGCTGCCTGTCAACCTGATTTGCGTGATCCCCGGGGCCCACATGTGACCTTTTACCTCCCTGCGTGGAGTGGGTCGAATCCTTTTGTACTGCTGTGAATTATGTTAACCGGGGGTCCGTAAGTCAGCCGGGGTGTCTTCGCCACGCCGGGTGCGTGGAGGTAAAGGTCTTAACTTCTTGGCGTTACATTGCTTAGCTAGTATACGGTCTTAGGCCGCTGCCGAGAGTGTAGGTTCCTAGCCCGTGTGTCCATGTCACCGCTGTGAGCGTGAGAGTGACCCGTCCCGGACTCGATCCGAGTCCGGAAGTGAGTCTGACTACCTTGAACTCTGCCGGTTCCTTAACCGCGCACGATCCACGCTTTCCCTCGCATGGGACGCCGAGTGAGCTTGTACTTCTGTTAGCGACGTTTTGCCACTAGGAGCTCGTAGTGTCGGGCTTAGTGTCTCCCTGGTGTGTATTGCTGGTCGCGTCTTCATCTAGAGTCCGAGGGTGGCACTGTATAGTGTCGTCTCCCGTGTCCGTCCCGCATCAGTTTGGTATCAGAGCAGTCGAGTCTAGGGTAGTCGTTGCATAAGTCTTGCATAGTCTAAGGTTACCCCACACACACCTTCACTCGGTATATCCAAAGGTGTTGTCCGACCGTTAGGCTTCGCCTACCGGGAAGACCACACACTTGCGCGAGTGACCTTCGGGTCGATTACCTCCGCCGCGTACCGAGTCTTGGCCGTGTCTAGGGTGTAGTCGAGTCTCATTCTTTTCAAAAAAAAAAAAAAAGTGTTTTAAATTGCATTCTTTCAAAATACCAAAAAAAAGGAGTGTTTTCAAATTGCAATTAGGTCTAAGTGTATCATTTAGTGTGTTTGCATTAGTCGGTCGTTGTCACCTAGTCCGTACGTCTTTGCATGCCCACCCGTCGAGGCACCCAATACTCGCCACCACCACCTATGGCGGACTCCCGAGCCCGTAGTTCCGATGAGTCTTCCACGGCCGAGATGTTCCGGGCCATCATGGATCGTTTAGACACGCGTATGGATGGTCTTAGTACGCGTATGGATGGCATAGGGACGCGTCTAGAAGGGAGGATGAAGGTCCTCGAGGATCGGGCCGGGGTTTCGGAGCAGTCCATTCAAGGCCTTGTTGGGAGGATTGCCGTCCTAGAGAGGGGCCCAGTAGCGGCGCAACCCGCGCCGACGAACGGCCAACAAGAGCCGGTGCAGCAACCCGCTGTGCCAAGGGCTCAGGTAGAGGATGTCGGGAGGCAACAGGCGCCTATAGTGGATGATTATGCCTCCGACAATGATCACGGGGGTAACGGTCGTCGTCATCAACGACGGAATCGTGATGACGAGGATGACGACCGCATTCTTAGGGGTGTGCGTGCGGACCCTCCCACTTTTAGCGGGTCCTTGGACCCTAGGGTGTATCTAGATTGGGAGGCCGGTATGGACCGGTACTTCGAGTGGTTTGAGATGACGGACCACCGAAGAGTCCGATATGCGAAGATGAAGCTGCAAGGGCAGGCCCAAACTTATTGGATCAATGTGGAGAGCCTGCTCAACCAGCGACGTCAACCCCAAATCGGTACCTGGGATGATATGAAACTCAAATTGAGGGAGAAGTACCTTCCTGCCTCATATCGCCAACGTCTTATAGACAAGTGGCAAAGCATCTCCCAAGGGAACCGATCCGTGACCGAGTACACCGCCGAGTTCGATGAGTATTATTTGCGGTGCGGGGTCACGGAAGAGAGCACCATGACGATATCCCGCTTTCGGAGAGGTTTGCGGCCTAATTATCAATATGAACTCTTTCGCCGCAATGCCACCACTTTGGAGCAGGCATATCAGATTGCTCTCGAATTGGAGCAGTTCGAGGCCGAGTTCGAGTCACCCCATCGGTTGGGCTCCTTTCCCCTTCGTAGTGTCGAGTCCCGTGGCTCATCTGGCACATATCCGAGGGCCCCCATGGCTCGACCTCAGGAGCCCGCTCGCCACGAGCCCTTTGCTCCTAGGCCTCGCCCTCCACCCCCGAGGGACCTTCCTCGTCCCCAGCATCTTACGGCCCCACCCATAGCCCGTCCACCGGCACCTGCACCACCCGCACGTCCTTTGTTGCCTACGCCTCCTATCCGTCGGGAGGATAAAGGTAAAGGACCTATGATTGGGGAGCCTAGTGGATCACGGCAGCAGTGTTATCGCTGCAATGGGTTTGGCCATTTCGCCAACCAGTGTCCCACTCGCCCATCTCTTCACATTGGGGACACACAGGCTGAGGATACCACCCCTGCGGGCCTAGAGTTAGTCAGCTATGAGGCAGATGAAGAGCTAGCTGACGAGTACTATGAGATGGGAGGTGAGGCCCAGGATGCCCAGCAGTTAGACGATACCCATGTGGGGGTCGTCAGATGTATCCTCACCCAGCCACAGGTCAGTGATGACTGGCGTCGGACCACTATCCTTCATGTATTCTGTAGGCTGGGAAAGCAAATTTGCAAGGTGGTCATCGATAGCGGGAGTTGTATCAATGCAATCTCCACGAACGCTGTCACTCGTCTTGGTCTCACACCCGTAGACCACCCTTGCCCCTACCAGGTATCATGGGTGGATACAACTTCCATTTCGGTCAGGCTGCGGTGCTTGGTCCCGCTGCAGCTCCACTCCTACCGTGACGAGATCTGGTGTGATGTTCTTCCCATGGAAGTGGGAAGTATCATTCTTGGTAGGCCGTGGTTATTCGACCGAGATGCCACACTCCATGGTCGGTCGAACACCTGTACCTTCGACCACGATGGCCAGCGGGTCACCCTCCAACCCGTTCGGCCCAGGAGCCCATCTGTTAGGGGTCCTACTGGCCCTAGTACTCCGAAGCCTTCCGTTCCCGGGCCTAGTACCCCATCCCCAGCTCGGGCTATGACCGTTACCTCTGGCCCAGGAGAGCCCTCGACGAGGAGATTGATGATGATTAGCTCCCGGGAAATGGAGCAGGAGCTTAGTCAGGGCTGTCCGGTGTTTGCCATTACGGTCCGAGAGGTGGAGCGGGACTCCGAGGGTGAGCTCCCACCCGAGGTTGTTCCCATTCTGCAGGAGTATGCTGATGTATTCCCCGATGAGCTTCCCGAGGGACTCCCACCTATGCGGGATATTCAGCATGCCATCGACCTTGTTCCGGGCTCTTCTTTGCCCAATCTTCCTCATTATCGAATGAGCCCCACGGAGCATGCCGAGCTTAAACGGCAGGTCGATGAGCTTGTGCAGAGAGGATCTGTCCGGGACAGCATGAGTCCATGTGCTGTACCCGCATTACTCGCCCCGAAGAAGGATGGCACGTGGAGAATGTGCATTGATAGTCGTGCCATCAACAAAATCACCGTGAAGTACAGGTTCCCTATTCCCCGCCTTGATGACATGCTGGACATGATGGCAGGTGCCACTATCTTTTCGAAGATCGATCTTAAGAGCGGCTATCATCAGGTGAGGATTAGGCCAGGTGATGAGTGGAAGACCGCATTTAAGACCAAGGACGGTCTATATGAGTGGTTGGTCATGCCTTTTGGGTTGACCAATGCCCCTAGCACTTTCATGCGGCTCATGACTCAGGTCCTTCGACCTTTCATTGGAGTCTTTGTAGTGGTGTATTTTGATGATATCCTTATCTATAGCCGCACCACAGGGGACCACTTAGACCACCTTCGGCAGGTCTGTATACTTCTTCGGCGAGAGCAGTTGTTTGCGAACCCACAGAAGTGTGCTTTCATGACATCTCAGCTTACCTTCTTGGGTTTCATTGTGTCTAGTACTGGGGTCTCCGCCGATCCGGAGAAGGTCCGGGCCATTGTTGAGTGGCCGGAACCCCGTACGGTTCATGATGTCCGCAGCTTTCATGGCCTTGCGACGTTCTATCGTCGCTTCATCCGCGGATTTAGCTCCGTCACTGCCCCGATCACGGATTGCATCCGTAAGGGCACATTTGTATGGACGAAGGCCGCATCTGCTGCCTTCAGGGACATCAAGGAGCGCATGACCCAGACACCTATC
Source organism: Amorphophallus konjac (assembly GCA_022559845.1). Taxonomy (NCBI): domain Eukaryota; kingdom Viridiplantae; phylum Streptophyta; class Magnoliopsida; order Alismatales; family Araceae; genus Amorphophallus; species Amorphophallus konjac. The sequence goes on from CM040128.1 coordinate 259,057,759, forward strand.
CTTCGACTGCCTGATTTCTCGAAGGTGTTTGAGGTCTGTTGTGATGCGTCGGGTGTTGGGATAGGAGGAGTTTTGAGTCAGGAGTCCCACCCGATCGCATATTTCAGCGAGAAGCTGAATGATGCGAAACTGCGATATTCCACATATGATAAAGAGTTTTACGCAGTTGTTCAGGCTCTTAGGCATTGGAGGCATTACCTATTACATCAGGAGTTTGTCTTATACTCCGATCATGAGGCTTTGAGGTACCTCCATTCCCAAAAGAAGCTGAATTCGCGTCATAGTCGTTGGGTTGAGTATCTCCAGCAGTTCACCTTTGTGCTAAAACATAAGGCTGGAGTGGAGAACAAGGTGGCCGATGCCTTGAGTCGGCGAGCATGTCTTCTTACCACCATGAGTGCCGAGGTCATAGGGCTAGAGAAGATGAAGGAGGCCTATGTTGATTGTCCTGACTTCGGTCAGATTTTTACTACTCTCCAGGCCGGGCCCTCGAGAGACCATGATGATTATGTGCTTCAGGAGGGTTACCTCTTTCGAGGTAGCAGGCTATGTGTTCCCCGAACTTCGGTTCGAGATTTCCTAGTGTGGGAACTACATGCGGGAGGTCTAGCCGGCCACTTTGGTCGGAACAAGACTATTGAGGCAGTGGAGCATCGATTTTATTGGCCGAGCTTGAAGCGCGATGTTGCTAACATCGTGGCTCAGTGCCGTACATGTGCTACGGCCAAAATGAAGAAGCAAAGCTCGGGCCTTTATACGCCTCTCCCCGTGCCTGATGCCCCGTGGCAGGATGTCAGCATGGATTTTGTTTTGGGATTGCCACGTACCTCCAGGAAGCATGATTCGGTCTATGTGGTGGTTGACCGTTTCTCGAAGATGGCCCTCTTTATCCCTTGCTCAAAGACTTCGGATGCTTCTAGGGTAGCCCGCCTATTCCTTACTCATGTGGTGTGCAAGTTCGGGTTGCCTCGCACTATAGTGTCTGACCGTGATGTTAGGTTCACTTCCTATTTTTGGAAGACACTATGGCATATGATGGGTACGCACCTCAAGTTTTCCACTGCATACCATCCCCAGACAGATGGTCAGACCGAGGTGGTCAATAGGAGTCTGGGTGATCTTTTGAGATGTCTTGTTAGGGACCGCATTGGGGATTGGGATCTCATTCTACCTATGGCTGAGTTTGCATATAATGATTCGGTGAATAGGTCTACTGGCATGAGTCCATTTGAAATTGTCACAGGTCGTAGGCCTAGGAAACCCGTTGACCTTGTCCCCATGCCTGTCCATGCTAGAGTGTCGGAGTCGGCCGAGTCATTTGCTAGGCATGTTAGGAGTTTGCATGACGACATCCGTCGTCACATTGAGTCCAGCAATGCACGGTACAAGGAGTTAGCCGATGCCCACCGACACCACCGAGAGTTCCACGAGGGCGAATACGTCATGATCAGGGTAAGACCTGAACGGTTTCCCTCTGGAACCGTTAAGAAGTTGCAAGCTCGCGGAGCCGGTCCATTCAGAGTGTTGAAACGCGTTGGATCCAATGCGTACGTTGTGGACTTGCCCGAGGAATATGGTATAAGCTCTACCTTCAATGTATCGGATCTTGTTGCATATAGGGACCCAGCGGTGATCCCTAGTGAGCCTTTTGAGCCATCTCCTCCCCTTGAGAGTGATCCCACACCTGAGTGTCCACTTCCACCTCCAGCCCCTTTTTCACGGCAGCGTGAGCATATAGATCGTATACTGGACGAGCAAGTGACGGTTACCAGGAGTGGATCTTACCCGCGCTACCTAGTGCGATGGAGAGGACGGCCCGCTACTGAGGACACATGGATCACACATGGTGAGTTGCAGCAGATTGATCCGGACCTTTTGGAGCGATACAGGAGCGATGCAGACCCTTACTCGACAGGGTCGAGTTTCTCCCACCCGGGGAGAATTGGTGCGGACACCCGAGCTGTTGATCGGCACGACACACCGAGCCACCGGTACCGCACACGGAGCACGACACGAGCCACCTCAGCGTCCATCTGGCTCGGAGACAGCTTGGAGACTCCGCCTTGAGCCTCCCCATTTATTATATTTAGCTAGACTTTATGTGTGTGTAATTTGTATTTATTTCGTTGCATTCGGTTTGCCATTTTGAGTGTAATAGGGGCTTACGAGCATTTCGGACCCCGTGGGCCCCACGGGCCCCCCGGGCCCCACCACATTGGGCCACCTCAGCCTAGGGTCCCACATGGGGCCAGTCAACATGCCACATGGGAGCATCTAGAAGTTTGAATGGTATTTGGACACATGGGGGACAATGGACTTGAAAAGTCCAAATGAGAGGCCACCTACCCCCACCTACCAAGTCCAACTTCCACATCCTTGCCATTCTAGTCAATAGGCCGCCCCCCCCTTTATTTTTTTTTAATTTTCATTTGTGTGGATGGTCACATGCAATCCTAGCCCTCAATCTCCCACCCCTAGATCCAACGGTGGAGGATTGATTAGATTGGTGACCTATATATGCTTGTAATTTCCATTTTTGATGAATTAATGCCATTTGGAATCAAGAAATTGTTGGAGCTCCAGCTTGGTGCGCCCCTCTCTTCCCCCTTGCAGCTGTGAAGGTTGCCTCTGGAGGTGTGACTCCTCCCCTATCAGTTCCGGTCATCGCCGCCGCCGCCACGAGCCGCCACCGCACCGCCATCGCCTTCGCCGGAGTTCTGTCCACGCAGTACCACAGCCACTTCCACGAAATTCCAGTCTCAGCCACGGCCTCAGATCGAGCTGGAACTTTTACTGGATGTCCCAGAGGTGTCCAGCACGTCCTCAGAATTTTGGGATTTGTAAATTCATTAAAGTCTAGATCCGGCTAGATCCATCAGATCTCTCTGAGTCTAGATTGAAGCATTTGAAGAGAGCTTTCCAACGATAGCTCATGCGTCCCGATCCGACGTCGGGATCGACCGCAGCGGCTGTTTTCGCCGGAGCGCGCGCAGGGAAAACAGAATTGAAATCCGTGGGCAGCCATTCCACAACTTGAAGATCGGACCCGACCGGCCACCAATCGGTGTCTCCGGCCGACCGCCGTCTGTGGAGGCGCGCCACCAGGGGTCTCCATCATAGTGGGACCCACCTCCGCAGATCCGGAGGACAGCGCCATCCGTGGGCCCCACGGGCCCGCAGAACCCGCCGTTCGGGAAGCACGAAAACGCAGAGTTCGGCGCGTCGAGTCGACATCAAGATGCTGCCTGTCAACCTGATTTGCGTGATACCTGGGGCCCACATGTGACCTTTTACCTCCCTACGTGGAGTGGGTCGAATCCTTTTGTACTGCTGTGAATTATGTTAACCGGGGGTCCGTAAGTCAGCCGGGGTGTCTTCGCCACGCCGGGTGCGTGGAGGTAAAGGTCTTAACTTCTTGGCGTTACATTGCTTAGCTAGTATACGGTCTTAGGCCGCTGCCGAGAGTGTAGGTTCCTAGCCCGTGTGTCCATGTCACCGCTGTGAGCGTGAGAGTGACCCGTCCCGGGACTCGATCCGAGTCCGGAAGTGAGTCTGACTACCTTGAACTCTGCCGGTTCCTTAACCGCGCACGATCCACGCTTTCCCTCGCATGGGACGCCGAGTGAGCTTGTACTTCTGTTAGCGACGTTTTGCCACTAGGAGCTCGTAGTGTCGGGCTTAGTGTCTCCCTGGTGTGTATTGCTGGTCACGTCTTCATCTAGAGTCCGAGGGTGGCACTGTATAGTGTCGTCTCCCGTGTCCGTCCCGCATCAGTGGCCTACCCTTGACTTTCCAACCCATTTGTCTCCCATGTGGTCAATTAGCATTCAACCCTTCTAGATGGCCACCTAGGATGGTTGACCAGCCCCACATGGCTTAGGTGGACCAATGGGAAAGGAGGGAGGGCCCCCAAGCTGGTCCTACTACACATTTGCACAAAAACCCACTAAGACTTACAATTGCGTACCCATATAATATAAGGGTATACATACAAATATGAAAGGACATAAATGTAAACAAAAGGTGGGCGGTCTTGCTTCGATGTCCCCATCAATTCTCCCCGGATGGGAAGAACTCGACCTCGTCGAGTAAAGGGGGTGACTGCTCGAGTAGCTCCGACGGATCCGTCACCGTACCAAGTAGCGCGGGTATGCTCCTCTCCAAGTGATCGTCACCTGCTCATTTCGTATATACTCTATATGCGCATGCTGCTATGGGAAGGGGCTAGTGGTGGAACACTCCGGGGTGGAGTCACTCACAAGGGGAAGGAGGTGGCTCGAAGACTCACTAGGAATCACCGCTGAGTCCCTGTAGGTGACTAGATTCGGGGCATAGATGTAGAACTGATCCCATACTCATCGAGCGAGTCCACTCGCCTCTCACTCATAAGAGACCAAAAACGAGCTCGCACAAGACACATGCATACTCACCATGTACTAACACACGTATGCAAACCACACAAACAAGAAACTGACTCATGCATGACTCGAGACAAACCTATTGTTAGTTCGACCCATACATGGGTGACGGCGGATCAGGACACCCGAATGTGTGCCATGCATGCATGTTATGTAACCGAAGATGGGTGACATGGGGAACACCTAAAGGTCCAAGTATGACTCAGTCATGCATGGACGGCCCTTTGGATTTTGGAGACTTGATAGGGCTAGGAGAGCAGGGTGTGGAAGATCCAGGTGTGGGTGTATCGAGGATGGGCTTATGTGGGCCGGGGAAACCAAAGTCTTCATTATCTCCAAATGATGGTTCGAACTTATGGTTATGTAGAGGTTGCTTGGCCCGAGTGGAAACGGTGGTATAGTGAACTCCGCGGAAGAAGTGGAGTGAGTATGAAAGCTCGGGAGATTCACTAGTGAAGGGCTCAAAAGGGTCGAAGAAGGTATGACCCAATGAGATGGATTCCCACATGACATGGTCCCAATTGTGAAATTCTTGAAGGTGTGGGTGGTCACCTTCATCCGTCATGGTGAATGGGATGGTGGCCATGTGAAAAAAATAAGATTCCTCCCTTGGGCAAAAGGGAATTAAGTCGGGCTCAGTCGGCATAGGGAGGAACAAGAGGATCTCCGTGGTGACACAACCGACAGGGCACACGGAGGTAATGGACCCTAGGGCCGGATGGGTGAAGCTACGACTAGTAGGTTGGTCGAAGCCTCGGGCCAATCAGTGCGTCAACTTCCATTGCCAACCTAAACCCAAAATAAGGTCACCCAATGTATCAACATGGTGACTAGACCGAAAGGTAGTGTGGAAGGAGCTGACGGGCACTATAGGTAAAGTGGGGTCCATAGAAGGGTAAGGACGTGGGACCAAGCCATCCTTGAGCCAACTAAGAAGTGGCTCGGCTATGTATAGCGTTCCCGTAAGAAACACGGGTGGCTCTGGTTTTGGTGGCTCCAAATAAGATGGTTCCGAATAAAGTTCGGAAGTAGATGGAAATGTAGCACTCACGGATGGTGAAGAAGCACGTGTCCTTTCCAACCAATCCCAAAACTTTTTCTCGATTTTCTCAAAGGAGCGGGTTCGAGTGGGGACCTCGGAGTGGACTTGCTCCTCGGCTCTCGACTCGGGTGTGGACCTAGACTCGACTAGAAGCGAGGCTTCAACTTGGTTGGAGGCGACTGGGCGGACCACTTGATTGGGGTTGCTTTGGAGGGCTTGGATGGGGGTGAAGGGGCGGGGTTGGTTCGAAGTGTGGCCCACTTGATTGTGGGTGAGTTGGTGGGGATGGCTAGTGGTATGACCCCCGTAGTTGGAGGTAGGTGGACGGGGAAGGTAGACCCTCCTAAGCGCTCTCTTCATATCCCACCAAGACTCGATGGGCCTGAGCCTCCTATCTTCCCAGAAGTACTTGATGTCCCTCCATGTTTCGGCGGCTTCATAGAAAAGTCACCTTTTGGCTAAGTCGACTTGCGCGGGACCGGACATAAGGTAACACTCAAAGTAGTCATCCATAACGGCTTCCCAATCTAAGTAGTCACTTGGGTTTTCGGAGCCGTAGAAGTCCCGGGCTTCAGGCCTTTTGGGGTGGTTCGGGTGGTCCTTCCATTTTAGATCGTATTGCCACCATGGATAAGATCCGGGTGTTCGGTAATCCATGGGACACGGGGAAGCTAGTGGATGGCCATGCTGACACTCGGACAAAACACTAGACACGACCCTAAGTAATGCAAAGTTGGAATGCCGACTCAACTACCAACCTAGACACGACCAAGATTCGGTACGCGGCGGAGTTAATCGATCCGAAGATCACTCGCGCAAGTTTGCGGTCTTCCCGATAGGCGTAGCCTAACGTTCAGATAACACCTTTTTATATAACGATTAATGGTATGCTAATGCAAACTAGACCGACTTAGACGATGACTAGACGTAAATGACACTTTTTTTTTGTTTTGAAAATAATGATGATCCTCGACTCGACTTAGACCATGATGCATGCAAGACTTCTTTAATGACTACCCTACACTCGACTCGCTCTGATACCAAACTGATGCGGGACGGAGCACGGACTCGACTCCAATTGGAATGCGATCCTTGGACTCTATGCAAACTCATGATCGTCCCTTAGCGAGGGAAGCGTTGGACGTGCACGGTTGAGAAACCGGCAATGAGCTAGGGTGGTCGGCTCTCTCTTGTGCCCGGATCAGGTCACGGGACGGTCTCACTCTCTCTCGCAGCAGCAGGTAATGTAATAATATGAAACGAGCTAATTACTCTATCATGCTCTCTAGCAGCGGCATATGAAATATATACGAATAAAGCAAGTTGCCAAGCAAGGGAGAGAACATGATACCTCCACGCTGCCGGCGTGGGGAAGACGATCCCGGCCGAATTCGGTAACTCCCGGTAACAGTAATGAATTAAATTACAGTAATGAAATATCGTCCCACTCCATGCAGGGAGGTAAAGGGCTACACAAGTGGGCCCGGGAGGACCGATCTCGGGTTTACGGGCTACACTTGATCACCCTGTCGGCGCGGTTCCGACGGTGTATGCTACTAGTTGTGGGGCCCACGCACTGGTCGGTGGAGCGGTATGGGACCGGGGTGGCACCACTGTGGTGGGGACGCCTGGGGAAGCGCTTCCTTGGATGGCGGCGCACTTGTTCACCGGCCGGAGGCCGGGCGGCTCCGATCGGCACCGGTCGGAAAGAGTGCCCACGGATCTGCTGCTTCTATTTTCTGGCGCACGCTCCGGCGAGATCGGCTGCTACGATCAATCTTGATGTCAGATCGAAGCACAAGAGATACCGTTGAAATCTCTTTTGATGTCCTTCAATCTAGGACCAGATAGATGAACTGGATCTGCATGGATCTGGCCTTTGTTGATTTTTGAAGTTACTGCTGGATAGTTCCCGAAATCTCATAACAGCAGAGAAGTTTCCTGAGAACTGCCTTTGACCGTGGAGTAGACCTCAGATTCAGACCTCAATCTCTTCATGAAAGTTGTGGAGGGGAAAAAGAGGAAAACGGAAATAAATTTTGTGAATGAGTTTTGTTGAGATTTGGGTGGGGAAAAGTATTTTAGACTGGCGGGTGGTCGGATCTGGACAGAGGTAGGCAGAACTGTAGAGGGATCTGAAAGTGAATTTTAGAAAATAGGTGGAGGCCTTTGGAAATTCCACGAAAATTTTTGGGTGGAGGGGATGGTGGGCAGAATCTCCTGTAATTTTAGGGGTTCCAGAAAAAATCAAAAATGGGACCAAGAAGGTAAAACTCAGTGTGGCTGTGACTGGATCTGAACAAAAGGCAGAACTGGTGGGTGGAGATGCACGAAAATTGAAAATTATAAAAAGGGGCTATAATTTTTTTTCAATTTTTTTGGATGGTTATGATGAACCCTAGAACGTACTTGGAAAATATCAGCTCCAGAAGATGTGAGAATTGGGAGCTAAATTCTCGGAGTGGCCTTCTATCCAGCAAGATAGAACCTAGAAAGAACTTACGACGGTGGCTCGTGGCGACTCGATGGCAACACGAACGGCGGCGGCGGTGGCACGGAATGAAATTAGATGTGGAGGGGCTAAGACTGAAGGGTCACAACCCTGAAATATAGAGGAGGGAGATGGAAAACCAGAGGGGAGAGGGAGAGGGGCGCACCAGCTCTTGGAGCTCCACGGAAATTCACACAATTCTTCTATCATTAATTTACAAATAATAGAAATACATGGCTTATATAATAAATGGAAAAAGACCATGAATACTCTCAGATCTAGGATCTAGAGGGGCATTTAAGGGACATCACATTTGGTCCAAACAAATTAAAAAAAATCAATTCCTAATTAATTCTATAGGGGGGGCGCCCCCTTGACCAAGGGGGAGGGTAGGTGGCCTACCCTTGACTTTCCAACCAATTTGTCTCCCATGTGGTCAATTAGCATTCAACCCTTCTAGATGGCCACCCAGGATGGTTGACCCAGCCCCACATGGCTTAGGTCGACCAATGGAAAGGAGGGAGGGCCCCCCAGCTGGACCTACTACACATTTGCACAAAAACCCACTAAGACTTACAATTGCGTACCCATATAACACAAGGGTATACATACAAATATGAAAGGACATAAATGTAAACAAAAGGTGGACGGTCTTGCTTCGATGTCCCCATCAATTCTCCGCGGGTGGGAAGAACTCGACCCCGTCGAGTAAAGGGGGTGATGCTTGAGTAGCTCCGACGGATCCGTCACCGTACCAAGTAGCGCGGGTATGCTCCACTCCAAGTGATCGTCTCCTGCTCATTCCGTATATACTCGATATGCACATGCTGCTATGGGAAGGGGCTAGTGGTGGAACACTCCAGGGTGGAGTCACTCTCAACGGTGTTGAACATGTGTGCAACATGATTAAATTTATGGTTTTGATGATGTCTGCCTCTGTAATCATTAATGAACTATACCTGTAATTGATAGGGTTAATATTCATTCAGTTCAGGTCATTTTACTTCCAGCGAAAAAGGGGGAGAATGTTGAACATGTCATTATACTTCTAGTGCAAAAGATCAAGGATGACATACAAATCTAGGCAACTGGATACACTGATATCAAGGCATATGACAATATTAGAGGCACAAAAATCTGGCATGTTTCAAGCATAGAAATCAAGTTGAATAGCATCACACATAAGGTCATTGCGTATTCCTTATATGATCAATGCATATCTTGCCTTATGGATGGTTCAAGGTCGGTGCAACTTCTGGATAGCATGCTACAAGATAATCCAAGAAATGGAGTGGTGTTGGCAAAGGTGAAAGCTTATTGATCGTGCCCAAGCAAAGATGCAAATCTCTTTTACAAGCAAAAGTCGGCATTTCACATTCGGCTCGTCACTCATCTAAGGTCAATGCACAAAGAAGTATAGTCAAGAGAATCCAAGGTTAAAGACTCAGTTGATACCTTCTAGACTATCAAGGGCGATGCCACAAACATGCACGGGCTGCTAATGGAGTTGAACGACGGAGTTCAAGAGCTAACGGACCGACCCGGGCAGGACCGAGGTCTGCCCAGCTGGCGGTCGACCGCCAGCACAGGGGCGGTCGACCGCCCCAGCCAGGGATCGCTAGTCTACATGTGTTTCAGATGGCGGTCGACCGCCAGCCAGTGGCGGTCGACCGAAATCCCAGGGACCGCCCGTTTGCAGGTTTCACAGTAGCGGTCGACCGCCAGGAGCTGCAGGTCGACCGCCAGCCCCGAGCCTTCAATGTTGACTTTGTTTCCAACTTCGAAAAGGGCCATTCAACATGGATTTGTTTAATCCAAAAGTCACCTAAACACCCATGATTTGTGGATCTGGTCTGGGGCTTGTCTATAGACCATTCAAAGTCTATAAAACCAACACAAGAGGGTTAGAAACCCTAGTTGATCATTTGAGAAAAGAGAGATCAAGAGAGGCTAGAGAGGAGATTGGAAGAAGAGGTACTGTAGCCGTGAACAGTACTCCGTGTAGAAGTTCTACATCCAATCCAAGGGATTCAAGCCTACATCTGAAGCCTTCAATCTCCAAGGAAGAAGAGAAGCAAGCAAGCTCACAAAGGTGATCAAATCTTCATCCAAACCTCTTCATCAACTCAAGGGAAGATCAAAGCCACATCCAACAATCTCTCCATCAACTCAAGGTGATTCAAGCTCATATCTCAATCCAGCAACCTCCAAGGAAGAGTAGAAGCAAGCAAGGCTAATAAGGGAGATCAAAGGAGGCTGCAAGGGTGTGTTCAAGGGAGAGGAGTTTGAGTACTGTAGCTGTGAACAGTACTCTGGGAAGAAGTTCTTCATCAAATCCTCAAGAGATTCAAGCTCCAGCAAACCTCAGACAAGATCTTTTCTCTTAAGCATATTCTATATCTTGTTGAGTGTTTTTCATAAGTTGTTCTTATTCCATTTCTTTCAAACACTTGAACTTGAGAATCGTCCCTACCGGTGGTTAGTAGGAAGGCAATCGGAGGCTATCCGATTTGCGGTGTTGACTGTCCCTACCGGTGGTTAGTAGGAAGGCAATCGGGAGTTCTCCGATTTGCGGTGTAGCCGTCCTTGCCGGCTTTGTGTGTAGGAAGACAGAAAGAGGGCTTTCTCTGTTCTGTGGTTGGGGCGTGTCCCCGGTCAAGCTGTGAGTCAGCAAGGAAGCCTCACCGGGTTTTGGTGAGGGGTGGACGTAGGTTGTGGGGTTGCAACCGAACCACCTTAAAAATCCCTGTGTTGTGGGTTGTTTATCGTGTGTGATTGATCTATATCTTCTAACCCCATTCGCAGGTTCGTGTGCTTCCATACTTGGTTAGATTGTTCACACACATATGCACTTTGAGTGATCAACATAGCACATACACACACGCACGGTTGTTGCAAGCTATTGCATGCTCTAGTGTTATGCTTTATGATCCCTGCACTACAAGGCTTATTTCTTTCAAGTTCACAAATGTGCTTAAAGAAGTGTGGACGTTTCATAGCTTGTAATCCAAGTCTTTTCATTTGAGCCACTCTACTTAATTCCGCTGTGCATTGTGCCTAAGTGATTCATTCACTTTATAAGAGTGGTTTAAGTTTCTGTTAGCTAAGAGTTTTAAATAGGCCAAAGCCTTTGATAGGATCTATTCAACCCCCCCTTCTAGATCCGTTTACACCTCGCGGGACCCAACAAGTGGTATCAGAGCGAGGCTCTGTCATTCCCAGATCCAACGATCTGCAGGGAAAGATCCCGGTGTGTGTTATTTAGATGGATTCACATGCTACACTTGCTTCGATGGCTTCTCCACCCATTTATGATGGTTCAGATTTTTCTACATGGGTTGGAAGAATGTTCATCTATGTTAGCTCCATAGATCCACAATTGTGGACTCTTATATACAATGGTCCTCATGAGCTGCATCAAATTCAATTGATTGGTTAGCCGAACATGAGACCAAACACAATGCTTGCATATAACTTAATTACAGCTGCAGTTGATCTAAGACTAACTCATCTTGTGTCCTCTTGCAGCACAGCCAAGCAAGTATTGGACAAGTTGGTGAAAATCCATGAAGGGAAGGAACAAGAACAAGAATGCTTCATGGCCGACCATGCAGAACAGTCCAGCAATACATCCTCATCACAGGTAAACTCTAACTCTGAGGAATTCACTTTTGAAGAGCTTATGGAAGCCTATGATGAATTGATCACACAATACAAAAAAGTAAAAATAGAAAACAAAAATTTGAAAAATGATCTCAAGAAAATTAACCAAAATGAATGCTCGATTTGTAAAAAGTGTTCTATTTTTAAAGAGCTTAACAACACTCTCTCAGTTGATCTAGATACGCATAAACAAAGCATTGCATGTCTAAGGGAAGAAAATGAAAATCTTCATGATAAAATCACTAGGTTGGATGAAATTGTAATAAAACTTCAAAACCAACCTAAGTCAATCTCTAATGATCAAACTATGGCCGATGGGCTAATCCATGATGAGAGGTTGATTGAAGAAAATAAAAATTCTGTTTCATGCTCTGCTAACTTTGTATGTGAAAAATGTTCATTCTTGAGAAACATAAATGTTGGTCTTCATGATGATCTTGAATGGCAACAAAAACTGATTGATTCTCTGAAAGAAGAGAATAGAGAGTTGTTGGAAAAGAAAATTGAACTTGAACAAGCTGAAGAAGAATTGCAAGAAAAATTGGCTGCACATGAAAAAGGCAAATCTGTCATTGAAGATCACTCTGAAACTTTGCATGCTTTAGAACAACAAAATCAAAATCTTAAAGCAGTAAACGCCATGCTCAATGAGCAATTGGCAGCATGCGAAGAGGGCCTTGTTGAATCTAAACAGCACATTTCCTCACTTGAAAATGAAATTCAAGGTTTGAATGATTTCTGTCAATGTTTGCCCAAATCCAAGATTCTGGCTCACCGGAAGCCACCACTTCCTGTGGTCACCAAAAAGGGCACACTGCTCGAAAGAAAAGTAAAATTCAGCATGCTTATCAAAACATGCACCATAACACGTCCAATGCTAAATATCATGCTTTCCACAAAATGAATGTCCATTGTTATTATTGTGGTAAACATGGTCACACTGTGCATGATTGTTTTATCTTGAGAAATGATGAGCTTAGAGCAGGACAGCAAGTGAAAGGGCAAGGAAAGAAACAGGTCAACACTGGCAGAGGGCTTGCTCAACAGAATCACATGGAGAATCAGAAGTGTCGACATTCCTATCCAGACATGTCGACACTCCCCATGGCCTTTAATAGAAATGCCTCTCTTTGCTGCTCTCATTGTGGTAAGACTGGTCACACTGACCAGGAATCCTGGTATTTGAAAGAAAGACATCACCCTCATACCATGAAAGGTAAAAAATATGCTCGCCCACAAAAGCATAGTCCACATGCACACGCACATGAACATAAAAAGAAAAATCAATCTTTTGTGTGTTGTTTCTATTGTGGGAATAATGGGCATGAGATATATGATTGCCTCACAATGAGGGAGGATGATGTGATTGCCCTGAAAAAGATGGGCCAAGATGCTAAACATGTTGCTAACCCACAAGGACCCAAGCAAGCTTGGGTACCTAAAAATTCCAAATGAGAATTTTGGGTGCAGGATGCCTTGGAGCTAACAAAGGATCATAAGGTAAATAAAAGCTCAAGGCACAGGTATGTACATAAACCTTTAAGTTCAGTCATCTTGCATGTTTAATCTTGACATGTAGATAGTGCATCATACGTCTGCCCAATGTCATTAGATTCTGTAAATTGAATTGCTCTTAGAAATGCAAAACCCCCAAGGTGTGAGATGAAGTTTTGAGCTTGATAACTTGCTCACACCATGCTTGATTTCAGCTGTTTAATTCATGAAAAACTTGTTATGCTGATGAAGTTGATGTGATGATGAGTTGCTTAAGTCTTACTATCAGCCACTTGAAATTCTTGGACTTTGGTTTTGATGATGCATGTCATGGCTGCATTTTCAACTCGTTATTCATGTTGGCATTATTCAAAAGGGGGAGTCTAGCAGTTGATATCATCATGTTGCATTCAGTTCAAAATCAATTATGAATGATTTGTGTTTGCATCATATTGTGATCACACATACCTTAATGCACATCATGTTTAGAAGATAAAAATGCACAATCATTTTACAGCATCTTCATTGCATTGTGTATTCACATAAGTCTTAGGCTGCATAATTCATTGGCAACCCATGCATGTACTCAGGGGGAGTCAACATCAATCTAGTTTGAATCATTTCACATCATCTCACTCTTGCATGGCCATGGTATATCAAATGTTGATGTATGGAAAGGCAGGTTATGCTTGCCTAGAAGCACTCAATATGCGTGAGGTTTCACCTCCGCCATGTACCATGCGTCAATGTCGCATATAGGCTATATAGTAAGGGGGAGTTGTCTCTTTGCAGCATTCATGCATATGTTTCATCTTCATTCTGTTGACATCATGGCATAGAATGCATCTTCTCAGGGGGAGCTTGTTCATCATGAAAATCCAGTCAAAATTCTGCAGGTCGACCTCACTCCTTTGACAGGTCGACCCCACATTTCTTTCTGTCTAAAAATTACGCTTGTCTGAGATCAGTGCATAACCTCAGGGGGAGTGTTCTTCATCTATTCTTGCCTATCAGTTATGCAACACTCTCTTCTTAAACCAAGCCACTGCATGATATTTCTTAATCCTTGTGTGGTTCAATTTGGATTCAAAGTACCTTGAACTTCTTGGAGGATTCCCTATCTATTATTGAGGTTGTTTATCAGAGTAAATCTTCAAGAAGAATTTTCTCTTATAGAGTCTTGTGATTGCCTTGAACATGAATGATTTTGGTTTAACATTAATGATTTCTTGAGTCTTGAAGTTTGATGGTCTTGAACATGTTTGTGATCGGGTTTAATAGACTTAAACTAGTTTCTCATGTTTTGACTTGTTATGCCATCTTGAATCTGAAAATTTTTGAGTACAAAGGCATCCTTGATCGAGAAACTTCAGCTAAGTATTGTTTTTAAACATTTGTTGAATCTGTTTATTTCAAAAAGTGGCTATACTTAAAGTAAGCTCAAGGCAGAGCAATGGCACTGTTGCTGAGAAATATATCTCCTCATCAAAGAAAATGAGGTTCGATATGTCATGAGGTGACTATGCTATCTCTGTTCTAAGTGAAGCAAAATCGTGAGCTACACTGAGTAACTGGGGGTGCTTGCGTCTGGTAAACGTGCACACTCACGTCAAAAGGTGGTTGCTACACTTGACTGCTCGTAAAATGATGACAATCATCTTTCAAATGATTTCAAAAAGAAAAATCTGAATGTGTAGCACTCATGAATCAAATCTAAGTCATCTAAGTGTTTAGCCTCAATACTTATTGTGGTCATTCTCAAGGGAACCAATGAAACTGAATGAGTAAGATAAGAGAAGGTCAATCTGGTTTTGACATGAATTTCTGGTTCACTACTATTAAACTTGCATGCAAATGTCTTCATGAGATTCTACTGAGTAGGCCAGAACTCATTAGCATTAAACCAATCTGAATGTAAGAGATGGTTCATTTGGGTTCTATAACTGAAAATTCTGAAAAATCCATAACTCTGATTTATGAACTTGGTTTTAGATTAAAGAACCTCCATTCTTTCTTGAGAAGTCATATCTTGATGCTCCTTCTTGTTTGTCTTCATCTGTCATATCTACATAAATCATTCAGGCTGCCATGATTACATCACCTTGGTATAATCCAACAAGTGGTATCATCTTGATGCTCCTTTCAAGTCGTATCCAAAATCATTGGTGTCTTCTGTCAAGTGATATCACATTGCTTTCTCATTCTTTGGCATGTGGCATAAGTCCTAGCATCATTAGCATCATGCTTTCATGCAATAGGGTGGCATGCACGTCTTACTTCATACAATTGTAGCTTGCATTTATCATTTCCATGCACTGCATAGAAAATCCAAAAAATCTGAAAACTAGAAAACCACTAAAAATCTTGCAAAATTTGAAATCAAAAATTGCTCCTTGGCTGCTCTATCCATCTCCTATTTGAGAAATTGAATCATGCTGCTGTGGCTCCACCTCTCCCACATACATTGTCTTTGCCAAGCCACGGGACACCACCATGTTCGATACATCCATATCATTCATTGGTATCAGTCCCATAACTGGCTTTCCACAATTGGTTGTTCTCTTTGGTTATTTTGTCAATCATAATAAGTGTACAACCATTGGCATGTATTTCCACATCATCTTCTGGAATGTTGCCTGCAATGACATGTTTCTCCACATTATGGTTGCTTGTAATGATGTCACATAGGAGATGCCAGAGCTTCTTGTAAGTCATTTTGTGTGCGTCATTAATGCGAGTCTCTCTGTTTCTTTTCTGGATCTTTTGATGTTGTCAAAGGGGGAGAAGTTTATGTGAGTCATCAATCAAAGAATGTGGTAAGTTTATGTGAGTCATTAATCCAAGAATCCACTCTATTTGTCAAAAAGGGATAGGGAGAGAATCATCATCATCTTCTTCTTAAGAATGGTTTTGACTCATAATTGCCATGTGAATTACTACTGCATGTGAACTTATAATGACTCATAGTTCAGAATGACTCATAGTTGCCATCATCAAAAAGGGGGAGAATGTTGAACATGTGTGCAACATGATTAATTTTATGGTTTTGATGATGTCTGCCTCTGTAATCATTAATGAACTATACCTGTAATTGATAGGGTTAATATTCATTCAGTTCAGGTCATTTTACTTCCAGCGAAAAAGGGGGAGAATGTTGAACATGTCATTATACTTCCAGTGCAAAAGATCAAGGATGACACACAAATCTAGGCAACTGGATACACTGATATCAAGGCATATGACAATATTGGAGGCACAAAAATCTAGCATGTTTCTAGCATAGAAATCAAGTTGAATAGCATCACACATAAGGTCATTGCGTATTCCTTATATGATCAATGCATATCTTGCCTTATGGATGGTTCAAGGTCGGTGCAACTTCTGGATAGCATGCTACAAGATAATCCAAGAAATGGAGTGGTGTTGGCAAAGGTGAAAGCTTATTGATCGTGCCCAAGCAAAGATGCAAATCTCTTTTACAAGCAAAAGTCGACATTTCACATTCGGCTCGTCACTCATCTAAGGTCAATGCACAAAGAAGTATAGTCAAGAGAATCCAAGGTTAAAGACTAAGTTGATACCTTCTAGACTATCAAGGGCGATGCCACAAACATGCACGGGCTACTAATGGAGTTGAACGACGGAGTTCAAGACTTAACGGACCGACCCGGGCAAGCCCGGGTTCTGCCCAGCTGGCGGCCGACCGCCAGCACAGGGGCGGTCGATCGCCCCAGCCAGGGATCGCCAGTCTACATGTGTTTCAGATGGCGGTCGACCAGAAATCCCAGGGACCGCCCGTCTGCAGGTTTCACAGTAGCGGTCGACCGCCAGGAGCTGCAGGTCGACCGCCAGCCCCGAGCCTTCAATGTTGACTTTGTTTCCAACTTCGAAAAGGGCCATTCAACATGGATTTGTTTAATCCAAAAGTCACCTAAACACCCATGATTTATGGATCTGATCTGGGGCTTGTCTATAGACCATTCAAAGTCTATAAAACCAACACAAGAGGGTTAGAAACCCTAGTTGAGAGAAAAGAGAGATCAAGAGAGGCTAGAGAGGAGATTGGAAGAAGAGGTACTGTAACCGTGAACAGTACTCGATGTAGAAGTTCAACATCCAATCCAAGGGATTCAAGCCTACATCTGAAGCCTTCAATCTCCAAGGAAGAAGAGAAGCAAGCAAGCTCACAAAGGTGATCAAATCTTCATCCAAACCTCTTCATCAACTCAAGGGAAGATCAAAGCTACATCCAACAATCTCTCCATCAACTCAAGGTGATTCAAGCTCATATCTCAATCCAGCAACCTCCAAGGAAGAGTAGAAGCAAGCAAGGCTAATAAGGGAGATCAAAGGAGGCTGCAAGGGTGTGTTCAAGGGAGAGGACTTCGAGTACTGTAGCTGTGAACAGTACTCCGGGAAGAAGTTCTTCATCAAATCCTCAAGAGATTCAAGCTCCAGCAAACCTCAGACAAGATCTTTTCTCTTAAGCATATTCTATATCTTGTTGAGTGTTTTTCATAAGTTGTTCTTATTCCATTTCTTTCAAACACTTGAACTTGAGAATCGTCCCTACCGGTGGTTAGTAGGAAGGCAATCGGAGGCTGTCCGATTTGCGGTGAGGATTGTCCCTACCGGTGGTGAGTAGGAAGGCAATCGGGAGTTCTCCGATCTGCGGTGTAGCCGTCCCTGCCGGCTTTGTGTGTAGGAAGACAAAAAGAGGGTTTTCTCTGTTCTGTGGTTGGGGCGTTTCCCCGGTCAAGCTGTGAGTCAGCAAGGAAGCCTCACCGGGTTTTGGTGAGGTGTGGACGTAGGTTGTGGGGTTGCAACCGAACCACCTTAAAAATCCATGTGTTGTGGGTTGTTTATCGTGTGTGATTGATCTATATCTTCTAACCCCATTCGCAGGTTCGTGTGCTTCCATACTTGGTTAGATTGTTCACACACATATGCACTTTGAGTGATCAACATAGCATATACACACAAGCACGGTTGTTGCAAGCTATTGCATGCTCTAGTGTTATGCTTTATGATCCCTGCACTACAAGGCTTATTTCTTTCAAGTTCACAAATGTGCTTAAAGAAGTGTGGACGTTTCATAGCTTGTAATCCAAGTCTTTTCATTTGAGCCACTCTACTTAATTCCGCTGTGCATTGTGCCTAAGTGATTCATTAACTTTATAAGAGTGGTTTAAGTTTCTGTTAGCTAAGAGTTTTAAATAGGCCAAAGCCTTTGATAGGATCTATTCAACCGCCCCTTCTAGATCCGTTTACACCTTGCAGGACCCAACAAAGGGGAAGGAGGCGGCTCGAAGACTCACTAGGAATCACCACTGAGTCCCCGTATGTGACTAGAACCAGGGCATAGATGTAGAACTGATCCCATACTCATCGAGCGAGTCCACTCGCCTCTCACTCATAAGAGCTTGACAAAGAGCTCGCACAAGACACATGCAGACTCACCATGTACTAACACACGTATGCAAACCAAACAAACAAGAAACTGACTCATGCATGACTCGAGACAAACTTATTGTTAGTTCGACCCATGCATGGGTGACGGCGGACCAGGACACCCTAATGTGTGCCATGCATGCATATTATGTAATCGAAGATGGGTGGCATGGGGAACACCTAAACGTCCAAGTATGACCCAGTCATGCATGGATGGCCCTTTGGATTTTGGAGACTTGAGAGGGCTAGGAGAGCCGGGTGTGGAAGATCCGGGTGTGGGTGTATCGAGGATGGGCTTAGGTGGGCCGGGGAAACAAAAGTCTTCATTATCTCCAAATGATGGTTCGGACATATGGTTATGTAGAGTTTGCTTGGCCTGAGTGGAAAAGGTGGGATAGTGAACTCCGCGGAAGAAGTGGAGTGAGTATTAAAGCTCGGGAGATTCACTAGTGAAGGGGTCAAAAGGGTCGAAGAAGGTATGACCCAATGAGATGGATTCCCACATGACATGGTCCCAATTGTGAAATTCTTGAAGGTGTGGGTGGTCACCTTCATCCGTCATGGTGAATGGGATGGTGGTCATGTGAAAAAAATAAGATTCCTCCCTTGGGCAAAAGGGAATTAAGTCGGGCTCGGCCGGCATAGGGAGGAACAAGAGGATCTCCGTGGTGACACAACCCACGGTTCACACGGAGGTAATGGACCCTAGGGCCGGATGGGTGAAGCTACGACTAGTGGATTGGTCGAAGTCTCAGGCCAATAAGTGCGTCAACTTCCATTGCCAACCTAAACCCAAAATAAGGTCACCCAATGTATCAACATGGTGACTAGACCGAAAGGTAGTGTGGAAGGAGCTGACGGGCACTATAGGTAAAGTGGGGTCCATAGAAGGGTAAGGACGTGGGACCAAGCCATCCTTGAGCCAACTAAGAAGTGGCTCGGCTATGTATAGCGTTCCCGTAAGAAACACGGGTGGCTCTGGTTTTAGTGGCTCCAAATAAGATGGTTCCGAATAAAGTTCGGAAGTAGATGGCAATGGAGCACTCACGGATGGTGAAGAAGCACGTGTCCTTTCTAACCAATCCCAAAACTTTTTCTCGATTTTCTCAAAGGAGCGGGTTCGAGTGGGGACCTCGGAGTGGACTTGCTCCTCGGCTCTCGACTCGGGTGTGGACCTAGACTCGACTAGAAGCGAGGCTTCCACTTGGTTGGAGGCGACTGGGTGGACCACTTGATTGGGGTTGCTTTGGAGGGCTTGGATGGGGGTGAAGGGGCGGGGTTGGTTGGAGGTGTGGCCCACTTGATTGCGGGTGAGTTGGTGGGGATGGTTAGTGGTATGACGCCCATAGTTGGAGGTAGGTGGACGGGGAAGGTAGACCCTCCTAAGCGCTCTTTTCATATCCCACCAAGACTCGATGGGCCTTAGCCTCCTATCTTCCCGGAAGTACTTGATGTCCCTCCATGTTTCAGCGGCTTCATAGAAAAGTCACCTTTTGGCTAAGTCGACTTGCGCGGGACCGGACATAAGGTAAAACTCAAAGTAGTCGTCCATAACGGCTTCCCAATCTAAGTAGTCACTTGGGTTTTCGGAGCCGTAGAAGTCCCGGGCTTCGGGCCTTTTGGGGTGGTTCGGGTGGTCCTTCCATTTTAGATAGTATCGCCTCCGTGGATAAGATCTGGGTGTTCGGTAATCCATGGGACACGGGGAAGCTAGTGGATGGCCATGCCGACACTCGGACAAAACACTAGACACGACCCTAAGTAATGCAAAGTTGGAATGCCGACTCGACTGTAAACCTAGACACGACCAAGATTCGGTACGTGGCGGTGTGAATCGATCCGAAGATCACTCGCGCATGTGTACGGTCTTCCCGATAGGCATAGCCTAACGTTCGCACAACACCTTTTATATACCGATTAATGGTATGCAAATGCAACCTAGACCGACTTAGACGATGACTAGACGTAAATGACACTTTTTTTTTGTTTTAAAAATAATGATGATCCTAGACTCGACTTAGACCATGATGCATGCAAGACTTATGCAATGACTACCCTAAACTCGACTCACTCTGATACCAAACTGATGCGGGACGGACCATGGACTCGACTCCAATTGGAATGCGATCCTTGGACTCTATGCAAACTCGCGATCGTCCCTTAGCGAGGGAAGCGTTGGACGTGCACGGTTGAGAAATCGGCAATGAGCTAGGGTGGTCGGCTCTCTCTTGTGCCCGGATCGGGTCACGAGACGGTCTCACTCTCTCTCGCAGCAGCGGTAATGTAATAATATGAAACGAGCTAATTACCCTATCATGCTCTCTAGCAGTGGCATATGAAATATATACGAATAAAGCAAGTTGCCGAGCAAGGGAGAGAACACGATACCTCCATGCTCCCGACGGGGGGAAGACGATCCCGGCCGAATTCGGTAACTCCCGGTAACAGTAATGAATTAAATTACAGCAATGAAATATCACCCACTCCAC
Source organism: Amorphophallus konjac (assembly GCA_022559845.1). Classification (NCBI taxonomy): domain Eukaryota; kingdom Viridiplantae; phylum Streptophyta; class Magnoliopsida; order Alismatales; family Araceae; genus Amorphophallus; species Amorphophallus konjac. Next base: position 259,078,807 of record CM040128.1, read on the forward strand.
GTAGGTAGGTAAAGGGCTACACAAGTGGGCCCGGGAGGACCGATCTCGGGTTGACGGGCTACACTTGATCACCCCGTCGGCGCGGTTCGGACGGCGTATGCTGCTGGTTGTGGGGCCCACACGCTGGTCTGTGGGGCCGTGTGGGACCGGGGTGGCACCACTATGGTGGGGACGCCTGGGGAAGCACTTCTTGGGATGGCAGCGCACTGGTTCACCGGCCGGAAAGAGTGCCCACGGATTTGCTGCTTCTATTTTCTGGCGCGCGCTCCGGCGAGATCGGATGCTACGATCAATCCTGATGTCGGATCGAAGCACAAGAGATACCGTTGGAAATCTCTTTCGAAGTCCTTCAATCTACGACCAGATAGATGAACTGGATCTGCACGGATCTGGCCTTTGTTGATTTTTAAAGTCGCTGTTGGACAGTTCCCGAAATCTCAGGGACAGCAGAGAAGTTTCCTGAGAACTGCCTTTGACCGTGGAGTAGACCTCAGATTAAGACCTCAATCTCTTCATGAAAGTTGTGGAGGGGAAAAAGAGGAAAACGACAATAAATTTTGTGAAAGAGTTTTGTTGAGATTTGGGTGGGGAAAAGTATTTTAGACTGGCGGGTGGTCGGATCTGGACAGAGGTAGGCAGAACTGTAGAGGGATCTGAAAGTGAATTTTATAAAATAGGTGGAGGCCTTTGGAAATTCCATGAAATTTTTTTGGTGGAGGGGATGGTGGGCAAAATCTCCAGTAATTTTGGGGGTTCCAGAAAAAATCAAAAAGGGGACCAAGAAGGTAAAACTTAGGGTGGCTGTGACTGGATCTGAACAAAAGGCAGAACTGGTGGGTGGAGATGCATGAAAATGGAAAATTATAAAAAGGGGCTATAATTTTTTCTCAGTTTTTTTGAAGGGCTATGATGAACCCTAGAACATACCCGAAAAATATCAGCACCAGAAGATATGATAATTGGGAGCTAAAATTCTGGGAGTGGCCTTCTATCCAGCAAGATAGAACCTAGACAGAACTTCCAACGGTGACTCGTGGCGGCTCGATGGCAGCACGAACGGCGGCGGCGGCGGCACAGAATGAAATTAGATGTGGAGGGGTTAAGATTGAAGGGCCACAACCCTGAAATATAGAGGATGGAGATGGAAAATCAGAGGGGAGAGGGAGAGGGGCGCACCAGCTCTTGGAGCTCCAAGGAAATTCACACAATTCTTCTATCATTAATTTACAAATAATAGAAATACATTGCTTATATAATAAATGGAAAAAGACCATGAATACCCTCAGATCTAGGATCTGGAGGGGCATTTAAGGGACATCACATTTGGTCCAAACAAAATAAAAAAAATCAATTCCTAATTAATTCTAAAGGGGGGGGCGCCCCCTTGACCAAGGGGGAGGGTAGGTGGCCTACCCTTGACTTTCCAACCCATTTGTCTCCCATGTGGTCAATTAGCATTCAACCCTTCTAGATGGCCACCTAGGATGGTTGACCAGCCCCACATGGCTTAGGTGGACCAATGGGAAAGGAGGGAGGGCCCCCTAGCTGGACCTACTACACATTTGCACAAAAATCCACTAAGACTTACAATTGTGTACCCATATAATACAAGGGTATACATACAAATATGAAAGGACATAAATGTAAACAAAAGGTGGACGGTCTTGCTTCGATGTCCCCATCAGATAAAGAGCCAAGCCAGGTTTCAATCCTGCATTTCGAGATCCAGGATGTTATTTCCCGCATGTCGATCCTAGTCCTAGCCCTTGGCTGTTTTGGGGACAAGGAGCCTGCATTTGCTATGAAGGCGGTTGCTGAGAAGAGTTACTTGGCACTGGTCCCAGTTCCTTCTAAAGCGAGGCCGGTGGCAGTCTCTTTGCTCGTAGGTGAATCCACGATTGATGTTGTTATCACCCCTCGCTTGATTACTATTCAGTTCATTGGCCCAGAAGAGTTTTCCGCCCGGATGGTGCTAACCCACACGGCCGCCGAAGGTTTAATGAATTCAGCATTCAAGGGGTAATTGGCCGTGTCTTCTACATTTTCCAAGGACATTCTGCACGTCTTATGTAATCTTCCTCGATTTATTGGTGAATCGGCCACGTCAATGCCATGCATCACCCTCCCTCAGTTCCATCCTGCGCTTCTAGCAAGGGAGTTGTTGATGCGGGACGAGACCACGGACACGACAAGCTCGTGACTGCCCCTTAACGAGGGAAGCGTCGGATGTGCGCGGTTGAGAAACCAGCAATGAGCTAGAGTGATCGACTCTCTTTTGTGCCTGGATCGGGTCACGGGACGGTCTCGCACTCTCTCGCAGCAGTGGTAATGAATAGATAAAGCGAGCTAGATATCCCTACACATGCTCTCTAGCAGCGGCATAAACAAATATATATGAAGTAAGCAAAATGCCGAGAAGGGAGCGAAAACGATACCTCCACGCGCTCGGCATGGGGACGACGGACCCGGCCGAAACTCGTACTCCCGGGACAATTAATACACCATATTACAGTAAATGAATTACTGCCCACTCCACACAGGGAGGTAAAGGGCTACACAAACGGCCCCGGGAGGACCGAATTCGGGTTGACGGGCGGCTTCTCGCGTCTCTTCGGCAGCACCCGAACTAGTAATGGTGGGGCCCACGTGCTGTCCGGAGGGGTCGAGTGGGGCCCGGTGACACCGCTGTAGTGGGGACGCTTGGGGAAGCGTTCCCCGGGCTGGCGGCACGCTGGTTCGCCGGCCGGAGGCCGGGCGGCTCCGATCGGCACCGGTGGGAATAACCGGCCACGGACCTGCCGGTTCTGTTTTCCGGCGCGCGCTCCGGAGAGAACGGACGCTGCGATCAGCCCCGACGCCCGTTGGAAAGATGCTTCGAAGGGCTTCAACCCAAGGTGATTACAGAAAAATAATCAAGCCTGTACTTCTGATTGGCGAATTCTGAAGGTTGCTGTTGTACAGTTCCTGAAATCTCAGGTCAGCAGAGAACTTTCCTATGGATTACCTTTGACCGTGAGGTAGACGTCCGAATCTGGGGTTGTGTTCTTCAGAAAAGTTGTGGGAAATCAAGTTACGAAACCAGGGCTCTTTTTGGATCTGGATTTGAGAAAGGCTATGAATTTCTATGACTTTTGCACTAGCAGTGGGTCGGATCTAGAATCTGGCTAACAACACTGTAGCTAAGGAAGAACACGAATTTCTAAAAATAGATAGAAGGCTGATAAAAAATTCAGAAGATTCGTGGATGTAGGGGGTGATGGACAGAACTCCCAGTAAAATTGGGAGGGTTTGGACAAATCAAAAAGATGGCCGGAGGTGGGAAACACAGGGCTGCTGTCACTGTAGATAGAGATAAAACAGAACTAGGAATGAAAGATGCACAAAAATGGGAAAATACTAAATGATGGAATTTGGGCGTGAACATTTAGGTGGAGCTTGAGATACAAGGGAAGAACACACCATAAAAATTGCAGCTTGATATCTTCACGTGGTGGAGAGCAGATATTCGGACAAGAAGCCTCTATCCAGGATGGACAGAACACCGAAGGCGGCTCCGCGGCGGCGTGATGGCGGCACGAACGGCGGCGGCGGCGGCACCGATGATCACCGAAGGTGGGGGGAAGGAGATATCACTCTAGAATGGGGGTTGGGGATGAAGAAACCAGGGGGAGAGAGAGGAGAGGTCGAAATTCTCCAAGAGAGGGGTTCTTACACAATGAATTTTCCACTTTCATTAATATTCAAATGGAAAATATAAGTATTTATATGCCTCCAATCTAATCCAATCTCCACCATTTGATCTAGGGATGGGGAATGAATGGCCTAGATTAAATGTGACCAACACACACACACACACAAAAAATAACCCAAGTGGGAGACAAGCTTGACATGGTAGGTAGCCTACCTTAGACTTTTTACTCCCTTTGTCTACCCATGTAGCATTTGACATTCAACCCTTCTAGATGGCCACCTAGGATGGTTGACCAGCCCCACATAGGTGACATGGACCAATGGGAAAGGGCTGAGAGCCCCCTTGCTGGTCCTACTGATAAATTACAAAGAAACCCAAACAATCCATGGGAATGACGCATTGGCTTATAAAGCCGTACAATTGCGCATATACTTTCCCGTGGATATACAAATAAACTAAAGGACATAAATGCAAAATAAAATGTACATGCTCGGCGTCGATTCCCATCAACTCTCCCCGGGTGGGAGGAACTCGACCCCGTCGAGTAGGGGTATGGATGCTCGAATACTCTGGCAGATCCGTCACCGTGCCAAGTAGCGCGGGTATGCTCCACTCCAAGTGATTGTCACCTGCTCATTCCATATATACTCGATATGCGCAAGCTGCCATGGGCTAGAGGTGGACACTCCGGGTGGGACACTCTCAAAGGGGGAGGTGGCGGCTCGAAGACTCACTAGGAATCACCGCTGAGTCCCTGTAGGTGACTGATCCGGGTATAGATATAGAACCGATCCCATACTCATCGAATGAGTCTAATCGCTTCACACTCATAAGGGACTGACATCGATTTGCTTGCACAAGACACATGCAGACAAACAAACTACACACAAACCATGCAAACAAACCACACAAAGAAGAGACAATACGGACTCATGAATGACTCGAGACAAACCTACTGCTAGTCCGACCCGTACATGGGTGACGGCGGACCAGGACACCCGAACGTATGCCATGCATGCATCTAATGTAACCGGTGGTTGACGTCATGGAGAACTCCTAGACACCCGACGATGCACCAATCATGGAGATTGGGCTTGGATGTGGGAAGTCCGGGAGGTGCGGGTGGTTTAGATGGATCGGGGTAACCAAAGTTTTCATTACCCCCAAATGAAGGTTCAGACCTATGGCTATGTGGAGTTTGCTTGGCCCGAGTGGAAAAGGGGGGATAGTGAACTCCGCGGAAGAAGGGTAGTAAGTATGAAAACTCGGGAGGTTCACTAGTGAAGGGGTCAAAAGGGTCGAAGAAGGTGTGACCCCATGAAGTGGGTTCCAACATGACATGGTCCCAAGTTTGGAATTCATAGTCACCGTCATACATTATGATCGGTGGGGACGACGGACATGTGTAGAAAATAGGATTCCTCCTTTGGGCAAAAGGGAACAAAGTCAGACTCGGCCGGCATCGGGAGGAATAGAAGAATCTCCGTGGTGACACACCCCATGGTGCACTCGGAGGTAATGGACCCGAAGGCCGGATGGGTGAAGCTAAGACTAGCGGGTTGGTCAAAGCCTCGGGCCAGTAGGTGCGTCAACTTCCATTGCGTGTCTAATCCCATAATAAGGTCATCCAATGTATCAATATGGTGACTAGACCGAAAGGTAGTGTGGAAGGAGTTGACGGGCACTATAGGTAAGGTGGGGTCCATAGAAGGGTAAGGACGTGGGACCAAGCCATCCTTGAGCCAACTAAGAAGTGGCTCGGCTATGTATAGCATACCCGTAAGAAACACGGGTGGCTCGGGATGGACATCCTCTAAATGTGGCTCCTCGAAGGGAGGGTGGCTCCCATGATGGGTGGCTAGAGGGGTGGGCTCCAGGAGAGGTGACCAGCATGAATCCGAAGGTGGAGTTGGCCACTGGGGTTGGGTGGCGGAAAAGACGAGGGTGCTCGATTGAGCCCTATCCTTAAGGATGATCTTGCCAGGTAGGTAAGGTGGGTATAAGGTGCAAGTCCTTTTGCCCCAGTCAAGATTAGCCTTTCTTTCTCCTAACCATGTTTGCCCTAAAATGATGCATGGACCAGCAAGTGTGCCGATCCTGCACCATGCACCATCGGTGTAAAGAACGGAGCCTACCTTCCTATAGAACTCAACACAAGCAAAATCACCATCACGGACAATCTCGCCTGTCTTGGAGAGAGACTCCACGATATCAAAAGTAACCCAATTATCCGACTCCCTATCGGTGAAATGGAGTTCCGTTGTGGACCCATTAGGTAGAGTGGCTTTAGAAACGATATAGGGTCGGGCTAGGAAGGCCTTGGCTTGGGCCACCAGAGATGACCTGATGTGACACCAAATGCAGCGGAGACTTTGATTCCTTGGACCTAATTCGCAATCACAATTACAAGGCGCCGAGAATATGTTAAAGCTACCAACGCACCGTGCGCACACGATTCCCGTGGTGACCCGGTGATGCCGAGTCGAGGTGATGAAGATAGCCCCTGACTGGTTAGAGGACCAGCACCACTTTAGTTAGCCCTCCCGAAGGTTTGAAAGCCCACAAACAAGGGCGGCCGGATGCCTTAAAGGCACGGGGTCACTCGCTCACTTATAGCCACGGTGACCACACTGAAAGGTGGCGCCGGGATCGGGCACTCGCTCTCCTACCGGCCGATATGTTTCGCAGATATTAAATAAACAAGTATAAGGAGGCAAGGGCAGGAGGCTCACCTGGTTGGTTTGAGGAAACCAACCCCGGTCGGAGACGAGGGCGAGCGGGGAAGTGTGGGTTCCCCGCACACTGCGCCGATGAAGCTTGAGCTGTTTAGTACATGAACTACTCCTCACGCAGGAGGGTTGGATGGAGGGTGGGGGAATTAAACTTACATCAAACACTACCTCCACGCAGGGAGGGGCGCTAAGCCGGCCAGGCAGGAGGGGGAAACTCGCCAAGGATGACGGAACGGAAGCCGACGTGGATCTGCCCACTTGCTGTGCGAAGGGACAGGATGCCGCTTTTGCAGTCGTAGTTCATCCTCAGGAATTTTGCCAGCGACGAAACCAGAGGGTATTTCTTTGTAACAGGGGCTGGGACACCTCTGAATTTTATCGAATTCTTCTGACATCGTCGCTGGTCGTGGTGGAGGCTCGAACAGGATGAAGGAATCTGGGGCTGGCGGCTTCAGATCGGAGGCAGTAGGATGCAGAGGTTGTAACTTGGGCTCCCGAGCTCCGAATCTCAAGCCGTCAGAAGTTATGGAACCGTGGTCGAGCCCTCATTGCAGAAAAACTGGCGGGGAGGCTGCCGGAGGTCGGGGTGTCCTGGGGGACGCCGATGAGTGACTATTGGTCGCAGAAGACTGGTGAGGGCAGCCTGCGTGACTGAAGGAGAAAAATCAGAACTGGGGCTCCCGAATGCCGAATGTACTTCTGCTTCTTGCTCCTGGTCGGGAACAGGGGGAGGAAGATCTTTGATGAAGGGCCGTGGGTCTGAATCCTCCACGATTAGCCGTGGTGCAGTGACAAACCGGGTTGCAGACTCTGGCCGCAGCGGATACCAGATGCAAATAGTGGATTGCAGAAGTTTTCCCGGCCGCTCCTGGATGCTGAATCATGAACCGTCAGAGTCGCTGGAACCGTGGACAAAGCCTCTTCTCATAAAAACTGACGGCAACACCTTCTGAGGTCGGGGTGGACAGGGGGATGCCGACGAGTGGGAACTGGTCGCTGCAGACTGCAGGAGGCAGACCCGACCAGTCGAGGAAGAAAGACCAAAACTCTGACCTCCGGATGCTGAATGCACTTCCGCTTCTTGATCTAGACAGAGGACTGGTGGAGGAAGATATTTGAAGAAGAGACTTCAGCCTGATTCTTTCGCCGTTGGCCGTGAAGCAGCTTCCAATCGGGCTCAGGCTTTCTGCAGGTGGTGTCTGGCGCAGTCGGGGTAGGACAGCTCTCACGGGCGGCCACGAACTCGGAATTGCACGATTCCTTCTTGCCTGCGTAGGGGACTGGACGACCTTTCCAGAAAGGTAAGATACGCCCTCAGATGTCACCGTACGAACTCGGGGTAGCTTCTGCAAGACGGGCCTTCTTCAGCCACCTGCAGACTGATCAAAGGGGGGGAGAGGGGTGGAAGAGCTTTGGTGGCCAAGGAAGAACAATGGGGAGGGGGGTTGGGGGCTGCGACCTAGGGAGGTGAGGGGGGCTGGGAATGAATGTGGTGCAGTCCCAAAGGAGGAGAATTCGAATTTTAGCTTGGGAGGGGTGAAGGGGGTGCTTGGGGAAGTGAGGGGGTGTATGGGGAATGCCAAGGGGTGCCTTGGAAGAGGGGCTTCCACCTAGGGGTTGGAGGGGGATTAAATGGGAGGTATGGGGAAGGGGGAGGGGTCTTAATTAGGGGAGAATAGGGAGGAGAGAGAGTGAATTTCGAAATTTAGAGAGAGAGAGGGAAGAGGAGAGAGAAAAGAGCTAGAGAGAGAGGGAGAGATGCACTTAAGTGGCTCAAATTTGCTTAATACTTCATTAGCTTCAAAAGAGGGGGTTTGGGGTCCTATATATAGGAAAACCCAATTTACAAAGAAGTCCTCATGAAATGGACAAATGACGGAAGACCAAGGGATGGGGAGAGGGGCGCCCATGGGCCAGACCAAAGAAATGGCCCAATAAGACCTACTAGCCCCATTAGCCCACTAGCCTACATACAAGCATAAGTAAATAACATGATAACCTAGTAACATGACTCAAAACATAGGCAAATACATCAAAATGACTCAAGAAAATAGGAAAATGTAATAGGATGATAAGCACCAATGTTCCGTCTGAAGAAGGGATGCTCCCTAGCTGCCTCCGGGAGGGAGAGAAGTGCCAAGCCAGAGGGTATGTGGTGTGATGCCCTCATCAATTCTCCCGGGCGGCGAAGAGCTCGACTCTGTCGAGTAAAGGCCCTCCCTGCTGCGGTACTGCTCTAGGAGATCGGGGGACAGCTGCTGGAGATCCTCCCGGCTCACCCAGGTATCGTCCGAGGGTGGTCGTCCCTTCCACCTGTCCAGGTAGCGCTCATACGCCTTGCTCCTTGTGATGGTAACCTGTTCATCTAATATCTGCTCCACTTCATCACGCCGGTTTCTCAAATGGGGTTGAGCTCTCTGGGGTGTGGGGGCGCTCTCAAAGGAGAGAGTAGGCTGGATTTCCTCACCGGGTGTCACCGTGGGGCCCTTGTAGGGCACCAGGTCAACCACATTGAATGTGGGGCTTACTCCGTACTCTTCAGGGAGGTCCAACACGTAAGCATTGGTGCCAAGGCGTCTCAGCACCTGGAAGGGGCCAGCTCCACGTGACCTCAACTTCGAAATATTCCCAGGGAACAACCTCTCAGTTCTCACCATCACAAAATCACCAATCTGGAATTCTTGGTGGCGGCGGTGGGAGTCAGCAGACTTCTTGTAAATCTCGTTGCTCTTGTTGATGTTTTTGCGAATGTTTCCATGCAACTCTGTGAATGTTGATTCACTAGTGGATAATGGGGGTCCTGGACAACCAAATGTAAACCTATCATGCTTAGGAGTCATGTGGACCTTGATGCACTTAGGTGGACCGGGGCAGCCACAAATGGCCCTATCATGCCTGAGGTGGATGAAGAGTGGGGGAGGACCAGTATGTCCAAATGTGGCTCTATCAGGTATGGGTGCAATGAATGCCAGAGGACCTGGACTTCCATGTAGACTCCTATCATGCATAAGATGGATGATGAATGGGGGTGGACCTACATATCCAAATGTGAACCTGTCATGCCCCGGACCTAGTGTGTATGAGACACAAATGAGATGACTATCCCTACCAGGTAGGGCAAAATGTTGTGGCCCATGCATTACAATCAAGATGGTCCCATCTTTAGGTGGGGGTGGATTTGGGGGTTTCCACTCATAGGGGTCGAAGGGGTCCAAGAAGGTGGACATTTTGGGATAGGTCACTTCCTCATTTCCTAGGTGGACGTCACCCTCGGTCATGGCTCTCATAGTGTGAACTAAGTAGTGGAATGGGTGGGTTGGGTTCAACATGGTGGATGATGGTAGGAGGGAGTGGGTGGTGGGTAAGGCGGTTAGGTCCCATGGGTTCAATGTCTTCCATAGGGAGGGATCAAAGGGGTCATGGAATGTGTTTCCAAGGAAGGGGTATTCTATCTCCTCAAGGTCTTCAAATGATGGTGAGTCCTCCTCCTCAAATGTGGTATTTGAACCGAAGTCCTTGGCGGGTTGGTTGGCCATGAATGGAGGGTTTGGCATCCTACCCGAAATAAGCAACTCTAATTTGTGGAGAGCATCGGGCTCCTCGGGTGGAGGGAGGAAAAACAGAAGGTCACTAGTGTAGCAACCCATAGTGTAAGTGGAGGAGATGGATCCGACACATAAGTGTAGGAGGTCAAGGCTCCTAGGTTGGTCGGTTACAGTGGTCAACAGGTCAGTTAGCTCCATTTGCCAAGCTATACCCTTAAGAAAGTCCCCTAGTGTCTCCACCTGATAGGATGATTGGATTGTGGTGTGGTAGGTGGGTAAGGGTACTATAGGGAGGTTTTGTTCCATAGGAGGGCAAACATGGGCCATGAGATCTCTAAATGGGTTCTCCTTTAGCCAATGTGAAAGGGGTTCTCCTAAGATGAGCTCGGCCCCTACTAGGGAGGGTGGTGTAAGGTGAAGTCCACCATGTGAAGTTTCTTCTTCTTCCAGGACATGGGTGATCTCCATGGCGGGGGTTGGGGTATTCACCTTTATGGGGTCGGGTATGGGAATCATGGGTTCCTCTATCAAGGAGGTGAGATGGTTCCTTGAGGGTGGGGTGGTGAGGGTAGGTGTGTGGTACCCCCGGGGTGGGAGGTAAAGGGGAACTTGGTTTGGGGTCGGTAAGGGGAGAAGTGGAGGTCTAGGTTGGGGTTGGGTAGGGATTGGTAGTGGAAGATGGATGGGTTGAGGAGGATTGGGTTGATTGGTTTCAGGGGGTGTGTCTCTTTTAGGGGAAGATGGAGGGGTGGTTTCGGGGACCAAGGAAGTTCGTGGAGTGTGGGTTGGTGGGAGAGTTTTGGGTGGGGTGGTGGTGGCCATCATGGACCTAGGTGGAGTGGACATGGGGTCCATACGAGTTGGAATGGTAAGGGTGGAGTGAGCCATGATGCTTCCTCCACTTGGGATGGGAACTTCTTGGCCTAACCCATGATATTGTAATTCATACTCCTCTGCCCAATCGAGGGAGGCCTCATATTCCTCAACTTCAATCTCATTCTTTTGTGGTGTGGGGGTCTTGCTCTCCAGGGGAGTGGGAAGGCCTTTTGGCGATGGGGTGGTGCAAGTTGGAATTATTTGGGGTGGTGGAGTTTGGACCCTAAGGGAGGTGAAGATATTCTTAATCTCAATCCTTAGTTCTTCTAATGAGTCTTGGGGTCCTTTGGGTGGTGGGGTTTTGGTCCTAGTGGAGGGTTTAGATGAACTGGGCGAGAAAGGAGGAGTGGGAGTGCTCCTCGGGTAATGGGTCTTAAGGTAGGAGTGGGACGGTCGGGGAGCATAGATCTTCCTAAGCTCACTCTTCATCTCTTCCCATGAGTGAATGGGCTCTTGTCCCCAAACCCTTCTGAATCTCTCTTTGTGTTCTCACATTTTCTTAGCTAGACCGCGAAGTCGTGCCTTGGCCCTGCGGACTCTCTCGGATCCATATACCCAAGTACTTTCAAAGTCCCTTTCCATGGTATTCTCCCACCTAAGATAGGCATGAGGATCTCCATCAAAATGAAGGTCCTCATCTACAATGTAGTCCATGTGGAGGGGGTCAATCGGACCATTTGGCCAACGAGGGGTATGCATGATGATCGGGTGATGAATGCAACTGCCCTAGGACAAGACTTAGTAGAGACAAGTCTAGAACTTGCTCTGATACCAATTTGATGTGACACCAAATGTAGCGGAGACTTTGATTCCTTGGACCTAATTCGCAATCACAATTACAAGGCGCCGAGAATATGTTAAAGCTACCAACGCACCGTGCGCACACGATTCCCGTGGTGACCCGGTGATGCCGAGTCGAGGTGATGAAGATAGCCCCTGACTGGTTAGAGGACCAGCACCACTTTAGTTAGCCCTCCCGAAGGTTTGAAAGCCCACAAACAAGGGCGGCCGGATGCCTTAAAGGCACGGGGTCACTCGCTCACTTATAGCCACGGTGACCACACTGAAAGGTGGCGCCGGGATCGGGCACTCGCTCTCCTACCGGCCGATATGTTTCGCAGATATTAAATAAACAAGTATAAGGAGGCAAGGGCAGGAGGCTCACCTGGTTGGTTTGAGGAAACCAACCCCGGTCGGAGACGAGGGCGAGCGGGGAAGTGTGGGTTCCCCGCACACTGCGCCGATGAAGCTTGAGCTGTTTAGTACATGAACTACTCCTCACGCAGGAGGGTTGGATGGAGGGTGGGGGAATTAAACTTACATCAAACACTACCTCCACGCAGGGAGGGGCGCTAAGCCGGCCAGGCAGGAGGGGGAAACTCGCCAAGGATGACGGAACGGAAGCCGACGTGGATCTGCCCACTTGTTGTGCGAAGGGATAGGATGCCGCTGTTGCAGTCGTAGTTCATCCTCAGGAATTTTTCCAGTGACGAAACCAGAGGGGATTTCTTTGTAACAGGGGCTGGGACACCTCTGAATTTTATCGAATTCTTCTGACGTCGTCGCTGGTCGTGGTGGAGGCTCGAACAGGATGAAGGAATCTGGGGCTGGCGGCTTCAGATCGGAGGCAGTAGGATGTAGAGGTTGTACCTTGGGCTCCCGAGCTCCGAATCTCAAGCCGTCAGAAGTTATGGAACTGTGGTCGAGCCCTCGTTGCAGCAAAACTGGCGGGGAGGCTGCCGGAGGTCGGGGTGTCCTGGGGGACGCCGATGAGTGACTGTTGGTTGCAGAAGACTGGTGAGGGCAGCCTGCGTGACTGAAGGAGAAAAATCAGAACTGGGGCTCCCGAATGCCGAATGTACTTCTGCTTCTTGCTCCTGGTCGGGAACAGGGGGAGGAAGATCTTTGATGAAGGGCCGTGGGTCTGAATCCTCCACGATTAGCCGTGGTGCAGTGACAAACCAGGTTGTAGACTCTGGCTGCAGCGGATACCAGATGCAAATAGTGGATTGCAGAAGTTGTCCCGGCCGCTCCTGGATGCCAAATCACGAACCGTCGGAGTCGCTGGAACCGTGGACAAAGCCTCTTCTCATAAAAACTGACGGCAACACCTTCTGAGGTCGGGGTGGACAGGGGGACGCCGATGAGTGGGAACTGGTCGCTGCAGACTGCAGGAGGCAGACCCGACCAGTCGAGGAAGAAAGACCAAAACTCTGACCTCCGGATGCTGAATGCACTTCCGCTTCTTGATCTAGACAGAGGACTGGTGGAGGAAGATATTTGAAGAAGAGACTTCAGCCTGATTCTTTCGCCGTTGGCCGTGAAGCAGCTTCCAATCGGGCTCAGGCTTTCTACAGGTGGTGTCAGACTTCAGCCTGATTCTTTCGCCGTTGGCCGTGAAGCAGCTTCCAATCGGGCTCAGGCTTTCTGCAGGTGGTGTCTGGCGCAGTCGGGGTAGGACAGCTCTCACGGGCGGCCACGAACTCGGAATTGCACGATTCCTTCTTGCCTGCGTAGGGGACTGGACGACCTTTCCAGAAAGGTAAGATACGCCCTCAGATGTCACCGTACGAACTCGGGGTAGCTTCTGCAAGACGGGCCTTCTTCAGCCACCTGCAGACTGATCAAAGGGGGGGAGAGGGGTGGAAGAGCTTTGGTGGCCAAGGAAGAACAATGGGGAGGGGGGTTGGGGGCTGCGACCTAGGGAGGTGAGGGGGGCTGGGAATGAATGTGGTGCAGTCCCAAAGGAGGAGAATTCGAATTTTAGCTTGGGAGGGGTGAAGGGGGTGCTTGGGGAAGTGAGGGGGTGTATGGGGAATGCCAAGGGGTGCCTTGGAAGAGGGGCTTCCACCTAGGGGTTGGAGGGGGATTAAATGGGAGGTATGGGGAAGGGGGAGGGGTCTTAATTAGGGGAGAATAGGGAGGAGAGAGAGTGAATTTCGAAATTTAGAGAGAGAGAGGGAAGAGGAGAGAGAAAAGAGCTAGAGAGAGAGGGAGAGATGCACTTAAGTGGCTCAAATTTGCTTAATACTTCATTAGCTTCAAAAGAGGGGGTTTGGTGTCCTATATATAGGAAAACCCAATTTACAAAGAAGTCCTCATGAAATGGACAAATGACGGAAGACCAAGGGGTGGGGAGAGGGGCGCCCATGGGCCAGACCAAAGAAATGGCCCAATAAGACCTACTAGCCCCATTAGCCCACTAGCCTACATACAAGCATAAGTAAATAACATGATAACCTAGTAACATGACTCAAAACATAGGCAAATACATCAAAATGACTCAAGAAAATAGGAAAATGTAATAGGATGATAAGCACCAATGTTCCGTCTGAAGAAGGGATGCTCCCTAGCTGCCTCCGGGAGGGAGAGAAGTGCCAAGCCAGAGGGTATGTGGTGTGATGCCCTCATCATGACCACTTGGACGCATGGCCTTGGGGAACGGCCATGGATAGCGGACATGGACATGCATACACACGGAGACAAGACACTAGACCGACTAATGCAAAGGTTGGGACGCATGCATACTAAGGACAAGACACCAAGACTCGGTACGGGGCGGAGTTAATCGATCCGAAGATCACTCGCGCAAGTGTGCGGCCTTCCCGATAGGCGTAGCGTAACGTTCGGACAACACCTTTTTATATACCGACTAATGGTATGCAAATGCGACCCAAAAGACACTTTTTTTGTTTTAAAACAATGATGACCCTAAACACAACTTAGACAATGACTAATGGCTAGACGTAAATGACACCCTTTTTTTTAACACCCTAGACTCAAACTCGCTCTGATACCAAATTGATGCGGGACGAGACCACGGACATGACAAGCCCGTGACTGCCCCTTAACGAGGGAAGCGTCGGATGTGCGCGGTTGAGAAACCGGCAATGAGCTAGGGTGATCGGCTCTCTTTTGTGCCCGGATCGGGTCACGGGACGGTCTCGCACTCTCTCGCAACAGTGGTAATGAATAGATAAAGCGAGCTAGATATCCCTACGCATGCTCTCTAGCAGCGGCATAAACAAATATATATGAAGTAAGCAAAATGCCGAGAAGGGAGCGAAAATGATACCTCCACGCGCTCGGCGTGGGGACGACGGACCCGGCCGAAACTCGTACTCCCGGGACAATTAATACACTATATTACAGCAAATGAATTACTGCCCACTCCACGCAGGGAGGTAAAGGGCTACACAAACGGCCCCGGGAGGACCGAATTCGGGTTGACGGGCGGCTTCTCGCGTCTCTTCGGCAGCACCCGAACTAGTAATGGTGGGGCCCACGTGCTGTCCGGAGGGGTCGAGTGGGGACCGGTGACACCGCTATAGTGGGGACACTTAGGGAAGTGTTCCCCGGGCTGGCGGCACGCTGGTTCACCGGCCGGAGGCCGGGCGGCTCCGATCGGCACCGGTCGGAATAACCGGCCACGGACCTGCCGGTTCTGTTTTCCGGCGCGCGCTCCAGCGAGAAGGGACGCTGCGATCAGCCCCGACGTCGGAATGCGACGAAACCGGTGCCGTTGGAAAGATGCTTCGAAGTGCTTCAACCCAGGGTGATTACAGAAAAATAATCAAGCCTATACTTCTGATTAGTGAATTTTGAAGGTTGCTGTTGTACAGTTCCTAAAATCTCAGGTCAGCAGAGAACTTTCCTGTGGATTGCCTTTGACCGTGAGGTAGACGTCCGAATCTGGGGTTGTGTTCTTCAGAAAAGTTGTGGGAAATCAAGTTACGAAACCAGGGCTCTTTTTGGATCTGGATTTGAGAAAGGCTACGAATTGATATGACTTTTGCACTAGCAGTGGGTCGGATCTGGAATCTGGCTGACAACACTGTAGCTGAGGAAGAACACGAATTTCTAAAAATAGATAGAAGGCTGATAAAATATTAAGAAAATTCGTGGATGTAGGGGGTAATGGATAGAACTCCCAGTAAAATTGGGAGGGTTTGGACAAATCAAAAAGATGGCCGGAGGTGGGAAACACAGGGCTGTTGTCACTGTAGACAGAGACAAAACAGAACTAGGAATGAAAGATGCACGAAAATGGAAAAATACTAAACGATGGAATTTGGGCGTGAACATTTAGGTGTAGCTTGGGATACAAGGGAAGAACACACAATAAAAATTACAGCTTGAGATCTTCACGTGGTGGAGAGCAGATATTCGGACAAGAAGCCTCTATCCAGGATGGACAGAACACCGAAGGCGGCTCCGCGGCGGCGTGATGGCGGCACGAACGGTGGCGACGGCGGCACCGATGATCACCGGAGGTGGGGGGAAGGAGATATCACTCTAGAATGGGGGTTGGGGATGAAGAAACCAGGGGGAGAGAGAGGAGAGGTCAAAATTCTCCAAGAGAGGAGTTCTTGCACAATGATTTTTTCACTTTCATTAATATTCAAATGGAAAATACAACTATTTATATGCCTCCAATCTAATCCAATCTCCACCATTGGATCTAGGGATGGGGAATGAATGGCCTAGATTAAATGTGACCAACACACACAAAAAAAATAAAATAACCCAAGTGGGAGACAAGCTTGACATGGTAGGTAGCCTACCTTAGACTTTTTACTCCCTTTGTCTACCCATGTGACATTTGACATTCAACCCTTCTAGATGGCCACCTAGGATGGTTGACCAGCCCCACATAGGTGACATGGACCAATGGGAAAGGGCTGAGGGCCCCCTTGCTAGTCCTACTGATAAATTACAAAGAAACCCAAACAATCCGTGGGAATGTCGCATTGGCTTATAAAGCCGTACAATTGCGCATATACTTTCCCGTGGATATACAAATAAACTAAAGGACATAAATGCAAAATAAAATGTACATGCTCGGCGTCGATTCCCATCAGTTGTGCTTCATGCCCGATTGCCGAGTGAAGTTGCCGAATCTTATGCTTCTAGTGCTGAATGACAAAACTCTATTGCTTCCTGATGCTCATCCCAAGGAGTTAATTGTTATGGAATTTCCTTCTGAGGTTAGCACCGCACAGCTAGGGGTAGCCGCCCCGATGAAGTTGCATGTTCACAGCCGGGCCAGGCCGTCTGCCAGGTGGGCCCGTTATTTGAAAAGGTATTGCAAGATAAGAAGCCTGAAGGTTCGAGTCCGCGCCAGATGGTGTTGTTTCGAGAACATTACTGCTAAGAAGAGGCGACGGCATAAGTTCAAGGGCCGTCAGTTGTGCACTTGGGAGTCCACTTCCTCCTCTCCTTCTCCCGTCCATTCGTCTTTTCTTCTGCTCGGTTCTTATCCTTGGGTGGTGTACCTTCCACCACCTGACCATATTTCGACCATCTTCTCATATTCTCACCATTCTAGGCATCGGCCTATATCACCCTCTTCCCCTAATCTATGGGCATCTTCTTGTTTTTCTCCCCGGGTACGCCCGGATTTCACTTCTCTTCTCTTTCCCCCGACCCTGTTGGGGATTCCTTGTGCTCGTTCCCTGACCTTGTCGGGTGGTTTTTCTGATCCTTCCCCGACTTTGTCGGGTGATTTCCATTTCTTTTCCCCGACCTTGTCGAGTGTTCATGCAATTTCTTCCCCGCCTCTATCAGGTGATCGCTATTCCTTTCCTCCGACCACATCGGGTGATCTTTCTCTTTCTACCTTATCTTCACATTTATCTTTTCGTCGTCTTTCTGTTCTTTCCTCCTCACCCTTTTGGGGTCACCACCCTTTTTCTTGCTATTTTCGAGGCTTTAGCCCACCTTGATCTCAGTTAATCCTTGTTTATTCTGTATCTGGTTCCTTGTTATCAGGGACTCAATGCCTTAACGAGGGAGTTCTAGCCCTTATCTTTACTTTTTATCCCTTCTTCGTCCAGTATGATGTCTGCCACTCCTCTGTGTTGAGGAATCTAATCCTTTGCTCTCCTTTTATCCTTTATCATGGCAAGCAAGGAATGCAAAGCTACTCGCGCTCCTCAAAGCTTGATGATCGAAATCGCTTCAGGATGCTGGTTTCCACGCCATGGATCTGCAAAGGTATCTTTATTTTGTGCAAGAACGTGCTTTCATTTCCATTACTTCCATTGTTTCTGCACATGATTCCTTAACATGATTGAGTGGCTTTAGGAGTCTTTGTTTAATTAGATCTTAACTTTGTGTCAAATAAAAAAGTTAGCTTCTGCAGCATCCTTAGGCTGGTGATAGCTCCGCGCTGGGAGTCTAGTTTCTTTCCTCGATTGTTGAGGGTGACCTATGAGTATGGATTTTTCACACACTACACGGCAAGCCATAGACGATCTCTCTGAGGCGCACCGTTGTTGCTTTGGCTATACTTTGGGTATGCACAAAGGTCTTTTCTTTTCTCTGCTCGGCCAAGTGCAGGGGCAAGAGATGGATGGATGAGATGACCAACCTAGGTGCTCCCTAATACGGGAGAGGTCTCAAATAGGGGCAATCTTGACCCTCAAAAGTGAACTTTCATGCTATATCTGGCCAATAAGGGCTACCAAAATGAGGAAATAATTCAATGTAAAATTATGATTGGAAGGCATGGCAATAGTGGCAGTATAGTTCCCCGCGGGATGTCATGAGCCCGGTCGCATGCGTGCCTGATAAATATGGGTCTCAAAATCAAAGACACAAAGCCCCAGCGTAACAGACTATCTCTCTGAGGGGTAGTGTCCTGGAAGGAATTCGAGCATTGATATCTCTCATCCCGCATGAAGCTTGTCTCCAATTTTTCTTCTGCTTCTCCCTCTTAGGCTGGGTTGTATCCCGGGTATGGCCTTAGTAGGGGCACCGTTCTTTAGAGACAGTTCGTTGTGGTAAGCCACCCTCACATGCACGCCCTGCTCAAGGGAAGTCTTTAATGAGAGGGGAGGGACGGCGATCCCTGGCCAGTAGTTCGAGTCTGTCTTTGGGTGCTGCGGATTGCTATTTCAAAAATCCAAAAAAATGAGATATTATCAAAAATCCAAAAAATGAGATATTGTCAAAAATCTAAAAAAAATGAGATATTGTCAAAAATCCAAAAAAATGAGATATTATCAAAAATAAAAAAAATGAAATAAAAAAAATGAAATATTGTTCAAAATTTCAATCATTTTCAAAATCTAAAAAATGAAGAAATTTGAAAAATCTAAAAATATTTATCTTTTATATTGTATTTTGAGAACGGATATGTAATCGGTTTGCTAAGTGTGCAGGTTGCAGGTACTCAAGCTTTCCTTGCTCCATATTTTATTCTATCTGTCTCCTGTTCATCTTCTGATATGTTCCCTTCTTCAACCATATCTCTCGATCTATTCTGAAGCTTATGTCCTTCTAAACTTTTGTTTGCAATGATTATATCTATATGAGAGGGCTTTACCTCACGATTATGAACCTGGCGGTTCTGCTTCATTCTGATCTTGGATTTTGATTAAAGGGCGTATTTGTTTATGTCCTTTGTCCCGCCGTGTCCTTGTCTCGCCGTGTCTATGTCCCACCGTGTTGTCCCACACATGTTATTTTGTTCTTCACCACGTGTTGTTAGTTGTCTTGCATATGTTGTTAGTCATCCTTCTATATCTCGTGTGTTGTCCCAACCGTGTGGTCATCCCTCATGTTCTTGTCCCAACCGTGTGTTGTCTCACTGCATTGTTGTCTTGTCCCCCATGTTCATCTTGCATACGTGTGGTTTGTTCATGCCATTGCATATGTGCTTGTTCGTCTTGTTGTGTTATTTTCCATTCGTTTGATCGTTATGTTTTGTTGTGTTGTCGGTCGTTCAGTTAATAATCATGTTATGCTGTCTTTCGTTCATGCTTGTTTATCATGGTCATTCATATTGTTGTTATCTTATTTGAAAATCCCTAAAAATCAGAAAATGCAAGAAAATCCAAAAAAAATACCGTTTCGCTTGGCAGGTAAGTCAGGTATGGCTCTCTATCCCTTCTCATTGTTGCATTACTATATGGTATCTACGTTATTATAACCTCTCAAAGATCGGCTGGTTGGCCGTGTGTTCTACGATCTGATGTTCCCCTTTAACAAAAATGATGATGATCTAGGAGCATACGGTTAATCGTTGGATAGGCTGCTCGGTTGAGTCGGGTGGGGGACGACGGACTCTATCTCGCACGCCGTGGTTGCAAGAAGACTCTTGACCCTGTCCTGGCTTAGTCTTACAATAGTATCCTTGAGTACTTTCTATTTTATCTTTCTTTGTATTCGTTTTAATGATTTCTTTATTTTAGCCCAGCATGCATCATGTCATTTTGAGCATTCATGCCTCGTGATCCGTTCAAGGATTTCTCCTCAGCAATGGTTAATTACACCTCAGTTCTCTTGGGTAAGAGATTCTTAATTCCACTCTGAATTTGAACGTTTTCTCTGATCTTGCTGCTCGGTCTATTTGGCCAGCGTGATTCCTGTCTGGATTTTATCTCAGTCTTATCTCTCCTTTTCCAACTCTTATACTATGTTCCTTTCGACCCACTCATTGTCCGTGGATTATGTCCCCGATGAGGTTGGTCGTGTTTCCTTTCCTCCCTTAGTTTTCCAGACATGTCTCATCCTTGTCAATCATTCCGGGTGGTTAGTTCGGCGTTTTCGTAAGAATTCCTATCGCTTGTTGGTTGTGACGGGTGTCTTTTTACCTTGATGCCCGCTTATCAGTTCTCTCCGCTTCATCTCTACTTCACCTCCATTTCACATCGCTATCGCTTTTGCCCCATCTCCTTTCCATTCCGCCTCTACGTCGCTTTTGCTCGTTCCCTTGCAAAGCGGACATCAAGGAGGGGCATCTGTTGACACCCATTTTTTGCCCACAAGTTGTGTCATTTCTCTTATTCATCATTTTTGATGTCCCGAATTACCTATTATTTTGGAGCCTTCCTTGGATGGATTTCGAGTCAATTTTCATTGTTCCATTCCCTTTTAGCCCTAGAGATCGTGATTTCCTAGACTCCTGGAGCTTATTTTATCAACTTCTAGCTTCTAAGTCGACTTTCGGCCCATTTAGGCCGGCTTCCCTCAAGTAATCAGCTCTCTCCCGCTACGTAGTCCTGAAAGTGGTCCTTTTTCATATCTTTCTGTCCCTCTATTAAAAAAGTTATCTTCACCAAAGTTGTTCCTCTTTCAATGATCTACAATTTCTTCTTCTATGCCGTTGGCCAGGTCTGCCCCGTTAGTGAGCTATTCACATTTTTCCGGCGTGCTGTGCTGCTCAGAATTCTTTCTCTCTCTTCTAGCACCATTTTCTCCCTCTTCTGATCATTTTCTCATCTTGCTTTCATCATGAAAGTTGTTCCCCTCTCAGTTATCTACAATTTCTTCTTTTACCACTTTCGCCAGTTCTGCCCCATTTGAGAGATACGCTTCCATTTCTAAAGTCGCGCGTAGTCTGCATAGAATTTTCCTTCATTGGTGTGAAGGTCTAGTGTAGGTGCGTCACAGCACATGTAGCGGTCTATCGTAAGAGCGTCAGAGCACATGTGACGGTCTAGTATAGGTGCGTCACACCCAAACTTGCCCAAAATCACCACGTTTGACCCTTAGAGCATGGCGGTCCTACCCTAGACTGTTAGAGCACATGTGGCAGTCCTACGATAGACCGTTACACATAGCCGAGAGTCCAATTTGTGCTAAACTCTGTCCTGAAAATTACGCGACGAGCCTATCTTGCAGAGCCCATAACTTCTTCCATTCTTATCCAAATTTATCCCCATTTTTTTATACTTCTAGCCCTTTGTATTATCTTAAATTTGGTTTATAGAAATCAAATTTCCATTGACTATATCTCTCAGGATCTGAGTCGCAAGATCGGGATTTAAGCATCCTGGTACAACTAAAACTCTATTTTCTAGTGCGACGGGGCTACCTTCCAAGAGCCATATCTTCTAGAATCCTCCTCCGAATTGATCCTCATTTATTCCTATCTCTTGTCCTTAGTATTATCTCGAGTTTGATCCAGAGAACTTGATTTATCTTGGACTATATCTCCGGGAATCATGATAAGAAGATGAGGCTTTCATGTAAAACTCTATAAAAACTGCCTAGTTTGCAGTCGTGACGGGGGGGCTCTTTCTTGGTTCGGGGCGAAGCCATGCCGCAATTCTAACTCACAACTTCGACCTTGACTTGAAGAGGGAAGTATTAGCTTTCCATTGCATCCTTCTGGGCTTGATTTCATGATCTATATTCTTAGTTCTCTTCCTCTTAAAATCATAAATCATCATCATTTTCTGCACTTTTCTGCTACATGCACTTTTGCACATTTTGCATCAACGTTTCTCTCTATTCTCTCAATAAAATCTCGTGATTTCAAATCTCATGCATGCACAACACACCCACCTATTATTTCCACCCTTCCACAGGGGTTAAAAATCTCCCCCGGTGAGTTTGCCCTCAATTTCTACCCCTATTTTATCATTGTGGGATTGATGCTACACATGCATGTTCTAATGGGTTTTTTGTCCTTGTTTTGACTTTATTTTGTAGGAGAGCATGAATACAATGTGAGGCCCTCTTCCTCTAGCCGGCTAGAAGGAGAGGAGGTTTGAATCCACAAGTTCCCTGCTCCCTTTTTCAAGCGTGATCAATTCTTTAAGTTCCAAGGTATACGGCGCTGTTCTTTACACTTCTTCATCGTTTGGCGTTGTTGGAACCTTGGTGGCGATCACGGTTAGTATTTCTCATCCTTTCATCCCCCTTGTCTTTGATTCACATGTTTATGCATGTATGTATTTAAAGGGGGCGAGATAGGAATCTAATTAAAACAAATCTACACCCTCGTTTCCGCCCCAATGGGACACACGAAACGGCTAAACATTCAAAGCATGAGAAAATGGAAGGACACCCTGTCAGAGGCTCGCCCAACTATCACGCGAGAACCACGCAGAAAGTACAGGCATTTTCCAACTACTGCAGATACGCTGAGCAAAATACGGCAATGGTGATACGAAACAGTTAAGTCTTCATCATTATGCTACTTCCTTACCTTTTTCCTACACAACAAGGAATGTTTTCCTTCGGAAAAGGAAAGGACATGTAGAAAGAGAAAGCAAAGCAGCTACATTGGACCTCTGGCCCACCTTGAAGCTCGGAAGTGGAAGGCTCAGATGGTCTGCCCCCGGCACCCTCAACGACGGACGACCCTGGCACTGACCCCACTAGCGTGGGAATTGCCTCGGTTACGTGCTCTCTCGAGGTATCCGGAGTTGGCGACCCCTCGGACGAAGAGCCCCCCTGACCCTCTTCCTCTAAACGCCGAAGTAGAGGAACTGGAGGATGACAAGTACGAGTCATAGCATTACCCGGACGGGAAATTGATTGTATTGGACGCCTGCTCCTCGGCATAAGAGACGGCCGGGTCGTAGCCTTGCTTGAAACCCTTGCAGATGCCTCGGTGAAGTGCAAACTCGTATTAGGGAAGGGCAGCCTCCTTAAGGTCAACCCGGTAGGCCTCCGAGCATTTGTACTACTCGAGAGCCTCCGCCCCGGCCAATCCCACCCTACCAGCGAGCTCGACCTTCTCCCGCTCCGCCTCGGCTAACTTCTGCTCGGCCTCAGCCGTCTAATTTTCGGCCTCTGCCGCCTGCTTCTCCGCGTAGGCCCGATCAGCCACGGCCTCCCGCCGAAGGCGCTCGGCTTCCTCCGCTCGGTCCACCAGCTCTGCACGTTCAGTCTCCCACCGACCATCCAGCTCAACACGAACAAGGCGCTCCTCTTCAAGAAGCCTATTCTTCCTCCCGAGCGATTCGCGAGCCTTAGCTAGCTGCTCGGTTAGCGTCCGGGCCTCCACCTGGCTTGACCGCACCAGCTCCCTAACTGAGGAAAGCTCCTATCGAAGCCCATCACGCTCCTCGGCAAGCCGAGCCAACCTCCTGTCAGACCCACCAAGGGTCCAGGCTAGGGTCGCTCGCTCCGACTCCGACCGAGCGTACGCTTCTGCCAGAGTGGCCCCCATCTGGGCTAGGACCAAGCCGCCCTCTATAACCGCCCCAAGGGCCACGGAAGGGGAGTGCTGCCTATCTCCCCCCTTCACCTTCGCGGCTATACCGCGACATATTTGATATAGAGGGCCTTGGATGCCGAGCCTCTCTAGGGCTGTAGGAATGGAGACCCCCTCTTCGGTCGGCTTCCCGTCGGACGGCCCGGATTGAGCCGGGACCTCGTTCGCCCCTCGTGCCTCGGTCGGTCGGGGCTGCGTCACTTTTTATTGCGACCCCCCAACCTGGACCGGTTCGGCAACTACACCGCCACCTGGAGCATCACCCGCCTCGTCTACGCCCCCCTCGGCTCTTACCAAGGGGAGAGTCGGGCCAGCATCGTCGCCGACCGCAAAAGCAGCCCCGGCCCCCTCAGCTCCGGCAGGAGGAGGAGCCGAGCCGGCATTGTCGCCGACCGCAGAAGCAACCCCAACCTCCTCGCCCCCCTCTTGCTCGGCGGGTGGGAGAGCTCGCCCGGTAGGGTCGGCCCCATCATGCCCGGCGGAGGGGCGAGCCGCGGCAAGGTCGCCTTCAACTGTGAGTACGACCCCAACCTTCTTGGCCCGCTTCCTGGCCTTCACGGCGGCCCGGATCATGCCCTCCACGGGATCCTTGCGCTTGGACCCCCGCGGCTTGAAGGATTCAACCTGGGCTGCCCCCTTGCCCTTGTCTCTGGCTCGGGAGTGACCCGTGGGAGCAGCCGACCCATCGGCAGCCGACCCATCACCGAGGTCGATCACCTCTGCGGCCTCCTCTAAAGCCAGCCACCTGGTGTCTGCACGAAAAAGAAGACATAGTCAGAAAAAGGAAAATGGTCTCAACATCCAAAGGAGAGCCTAGATTGTGGCACCTGAGCCCGACGGATGCAGCCGCGTAAGAAGACACTGCTCGATGTTCTCTGGAGTAACCAGCTCTTCTATGGACTGGCGGTGCTTCAACAAGATAGTTGGATACTCCTCCACGAATGGAGGGAACTCGTCCTGCCTGGGAGGGATATTCGGATGGAAATTAGGGATCACGGGGCACTTCTAGGCCTCCTCCACCGAGTAGATCCCCACCCAGAAAAATTAAGTTTTCCACCCCTTATGCGAAGAATCCTTCGCCGCTAAGGAGATGCAGCTCCTATTCCGCCTCGCCTGGATGAAATAAAAACCCTTCCCGGCCGAGGGATGCGCCTTCAACTGAAAAAAGTAGTGTAAGAGGTCCAGAGAAGGAGGAACTCCGCATTGGCGACAGAGGATGCGAAAGGCGGAAAGAAGAAGATAAGAATTGGCTACCAACTAAATGGGCGCCAACCGAAAAAAATTGAGAAGTTGAAGAACGAAAGGTTCGAAGGGATGGCAGAACCCACCCTTCCACGACAGAAGGAAGGTACAGATATGGCCCGTGCGAGAGTCCAAGCTCGTCTCGTGCGGAGCAGCCGCGACAAAGCAAAACTTATGAGGTAGATAAAACTGGTTCTCCAACCGTTTCACCTCTGCCTCCCCCAGTTCGTTGTAGTTTGGAGCCGCCGCCCTCACCGCAGGCTCGCCCTCCCACTCTTCGGCATCCGGACGCTGTTCCGCCATGGAACCCGGAGAGGGACTTGAAGAAAAATACTCCCGAGACCCCGAGGACTTTGGAGGAAGAGGAAGCTATCGGACTGCCTCTATAGTTACCTCCACCAACTCCGCAAACGCCGCTGCAAGCCTCTGCTCTTCCGTCATGCCTTCACGATGCATCAAAGGGCCCCAAAAGCAAGCACGAAGGAGAGCCAAACCCTGAAAATGAGGGGAGTCTGGAGCAACGGCAAGCACACAACACCTATATTCCCACGCAGAAGGCGGCGCATCGTTTCGACCTCCGAGAAAAGGGGGCCCCTTCAGTTCAGATCCGTCAGGATCATCATTATTAAGGGCCCAGGTGACCACGACACGTGGCTTACTAACACCGCCAGATCTCCACCCACCTGAGCCACGCTGGTCCAAAACCCCGAATAGCTACTCTTCCAAGCTTACTGATGCGGGACGAGACCATGGACACGACTCGAATTAGGATATGCGAACCTAAGACTCTATACGAGCTCGTGATTACCCCTTAACGAGGGAAGCGTCGGACGTGCACAGTTGAGAAATCGGCAGTGAGCTAGGGTGGTCGGCTCTCTCTTGTGCCCGGATCGGGTCGCGGGACGGTAATACTCTTTCTCGCAGCAGCGATGATATAAATATAAAGCAAGCTAATTACCCTATCATGCTCTCTAGCAGTGGCATATAAAGTAGATATGAAATAAAGCAGAATGCCAAGTGTAGGAGCGAATACGATACCTCCACGTGCTCGGCGTGGGGAAGACGGACCCGGCTGAAACCCATACTCCCGGAACAATAATACACGATTGTTACAGCAATGAATCACTGCCCACTCAACGTAGGGAGGTAAAGGGCCACACAAGTGGGTCCGGGAGGACCGATTTCGGGTTGACGGGCGGCTTCTCGCGTAGCTTCGGCAGCACACGTACTCGCGATCGTGGGGCCCACGTGCTGTCAAAAGGAGCCGTGTGGGACCCAGTGGCACCGTTGTAGTGGGGACGCTTGGGGAAGCGCTCCCTGGGATGGCGACACGCTGAAACGTCGATCGGAGGCCGGGCGGCTCCGTTCGGCACCGGTCGGAAAAACTGGCCACAGATCTGCACTTTCTATTTTCAGGCGCGCGCTCCGGCGAGAACGGACGCTGCGATCAGCGTCGATGTCGGATTGACACGAAACTGGGGCCGTTAGAATGCTAACTCGAAATACTTCAATCTAGGACCTGAGAGAAAAAATGGAGTGCTCCAGATCTGGCCTTGACCGAATTTCCAAGCTGCTGTTGTACAGTGGCCGAAATCTCAGATCAGCAGGGAACTTTCCTGAGTGTTGGCGTTGACTGATAGGTGGACATCTGATTCAGCTCCTGAGATCTTCAGCAAAGTTGTAGAGGTTTGAACAAAGAAAACGGCAATAATTTTTGTCGAAGGATTAGTGGAGGCTACGATTTGTTCTGAATTTTTGACTGACTGGTGGTCGGATCTGGAAACAGGCCGACAGAACTGTAGATGGTCCGGAGAGGGAATTTCTAAAAATATGAAATGAGCTTTCAAAATTCCATGAAAAATGGGTGGTAGAGAGGAAAGTGGAAAGAACTCCTAGTAAAATTGGGGACTCCAATAAAAATAAAAACAAGGTCCGGATTTGGGAAACTCAGGGTTGCTGTCACTATAGATAGAATCCTGGCAGATCTGGGATGACCTGAAGACCGAAAATGGAAAAATAGCAAAAGGGGGAATTTTGGCTTGAATTATTTTGTGAAGATAGGGGTTCGAGAGGGGAACCACTCCTGAAAATTTAAGCTCCAAAGGAGGAGGGACGTGGGAGCAGAAATTCGGGGAAGATGCTTCTATCCTGGATGGATAGAATACCGAAGATGATTTCGCGGCGGCTCGATGGCGGCACGAACGGCGGCGGCGGCGCACCGATGATTACGGGAGGTGAAGAGGAGATGATAGAAGGGATCCCACTCTAGAAATGGGGTTGGGGATGAAGAAAACCAGAGGGAGAGAGAGGGGGGGTCAAAATTCTAACAAGGGGGCTCTTGCACAATGCTTTTTTTCTTCTCATTAATTGTTCTAAATGGAAAAATACAAGTATATATATGCTACACATCAAATCCAATCTCCACCATTGGATCTAGGGATGGGGAAGGAATGACCTAGATTAAATGTGACCAACACACACAAAAAAATAAAATAACCCATGTGGGAGACAAGCTTGACATGGTAGGTAGCCTACCTTAGACTTTTTACTCCCTTTGTCTACCCATATGTCATTTGACATTCAACCCTTCTAGATGCCACCTAGGATGGTTTGACCAGCCCCACATGGGTGACATGGACCAATGGGAAAGGGCTGAGGGCCCCCTTGCTTGGGCCTACTGGAATTTTACATATAAACCCACTAAGACCTACAATTGCGTACCCATATAACACAAGGGTATACATACAAATATGAAAGGACATAAATGCAAACAAAATGTGGACGGTCTTGTTTCGATGTCCCCATCAATTCTCCCTGGGTGGGAGGAACTCGACCCCGTCGAGTAGGGGTATGGATGCTCGAGTACTCCGGCGGATCCGTCACCGTGCCAAGTAGCGCGGGTATGCTCCACTCCAAGTGATCGTCACCTGCTCATTCCATATATACTCGATATGCACAAGCTGCTATGGGCTAGAGGTGGACACTCTGGGTGGGACACTCGCAAAAGGGGAGGCGGCGGCTCGAAAACTCACTAGGAATCACCGCTGGGTCCCTGTAGGTGACTGATCCGGGTATAGATATAGAACCGATCCCATACTCATCGAGTGAGTCCACTCGCCTCTTACTCATAAGAGATCGACAACGAGCTTACACAAGACACATGCAGACATCCATACCACGCAAAGAAAAAAACACACAGACTCATCTATGACCCTAGACACACCTAATGTTAGTCCGACCCGTACATGGGTGACGGCGGACCAGGACACCCGAATGTGTGCCATGCATGCATTTGACGTAACCGGAGATGGGTGGCATGGGGTACACCTAAATGTCCAAGTATGACCCAGTCATGCATGGACGGCCCTTTGGATTTGTGAGACTTGAGAGGGCTAGGAAAGCCGGGTGTGGAAGAGCCGGGTGTAGGTGTATTGTGGACGAGCTTGGTGGGTATGGAGGACCTGACCCGTAGGAAAGGGGTATGAAAGTGGACTTCCCCGACAAGGTAGAATGAAAGTGATGGATCACTAGGCCCACTAGAGAAGGGGTCGAATGGGTCTAAGAATGTGTGACCCTTTGATTTCTTCATTACATAGTCCCATGGGTGAAATTCATGAAGGTGTTGATCACCTCCATCCATCGTGGTAGATGGGACCGTGCATAAGAGATATGACTCCTTCCTCGGAAGAAAAGTAACAAAGTCGGGCTCGTCCGGTAGCGAGAGAAGTAGAAGAACCTCCGTGGTGACACAACCCACGGTGTATGCGGAGGTAATGGACCCTAAGGCGGGGTGGGTGAAGCTACGACTCGTGGGTTGGTCGAAGCCTCGGGCCAAAAGATGCGTCAACTTCCATTGTGAATCTAATCCCATGACAAGATCGTCCAACGTGTCAACATGGTGACTAGATCGAAATGTGGTATGGAATGAGTTGACCGGCACTAAAGGTAAGGTGGGGTCCATGGATGGGAAGGGATGTGGGACCAAGCCATCCTTGAGCCAACTAAGAAGCGGCTCGGTTACGAAAAGCGTACCCGCTAGAAACACGGGTGGCTCGGGCTTTGGTAGCTCCAAAGAAGAAGGTCCCGAATGAAGATCGGAAGTAGATGGCAATGGAGCTCTAGGGAAGGGGTTCCCCGACTGAGGTGGGGAAGGCCATGGTGTAGGCGGTCCGACCGGATCGGGACTCGGTTGGGAGGTAGATGCTTGCCAAAGGGTTCGACCTCTAGAGCGAGAAAATTGAGACTCAAATGGTTCGACCTCTAGAGCGACATTCTAGGCATGTGCCAGAGAGAACGTGTCGCAGACAAGGCATTCAATTTGGAAGTGAAACCGCAAACCTTCCCGGAACTCTAAGATAGTCGTGATGCTATCCTCTCCAACTCCATATTCCATCCGGTACATATCATAGTCCCTAATGTACTCGGACACTGACCTATCGCCTTGGACGGGTCGACATGGGTTGGCCATAGTTGCCAAAATGTGGGAATGGATCCCTAGGAATGGATATGCAAGGCAATTTGAACAAGACACTAGACCGACTATGCAAGGTTGGGATGCATGCACACTAAGGACAAGACACCAAGACTCGGTACGTGGCAGAGTTAACCGATCCGAAGATCACTCGCGCAAGTGTGCGGCCTTCCCGATAGGCGTAGCCTAACGTTCGGACAACACCTTTTGATATACCGGGTTATTGGGATGCGATGCAAAAAGACATTTTTTTTGTTTTAAAACAATGTTGACCCAAAACACGACTTAGACAATGACTAATGACTAGACGTAAATGACACTTTTTTTTTGTTTTTAGACACCCTAGACTCAAACTCGCTCTGATACCAAATTGATGCGGGACGAGACCACGGACACCACTCGAATTAGGATATGCGAACCTAAGACTCTAGACGAGCTCGTGATTACCCCTTAATGAGGGAAGCGTCGGACGTGCACGGTTGAGAAACCGGCAGTGAGCTAGGGTGGTCGGCTCTCTCTTGTGCCCGGATCAGGTCGCGGGACGGTAACACTCTCTCTTGCAGCAGCGGTGATATAAATATAAAGCGAGCTAATTACCCTATCATGCTCTCTAGCAGCGGCATATAAAGTAAATATGAAATAAAGCAGAATGCCAAGTGTAAGAGCGAATATGATACCTCCACGCGCTCGGCGTGGAGAAGACGGACCCGGTCGAAACCCATACTCCCGGAACAATAATACACAATTGTTACAGCAATGAATCACTGCCCACTCCACACAGGGAGGTAAAGGGCCGCACAAGTGGGTCTGGGAGGACCGATTTGGGGTTCACGGGCGGCTTCTCGCGTAGCTTCGGCAGCACACGTACTCGCGACCGTGGGGCCCACGTGCTGTCCGGAGGGGCCGTGTTAGACCCGGTGGCACCGTTGTAGTGGAGACGCTTGGGGAAGCGCTCCCTAGGATGGCGGCATGCTGGAACGTTGACCGGAGGCCGGGCGGCTCCGTTCGGCACCGGTCGGAAAACCGGCCACGGATCCGCACTTTCTATTTTCAGGCGCGCGCTCCGGCGAGAACGGACGCTGCGATCAGCCCCGATGTCGGATCGATACGAAACTGGATCCGTTGGAAAGCTAACTCGAAATACTTCAATCTGGTAGCTGAGAGAAAAAATGGAGTGCTCCAGATCTGGTCTTGACCGAATTTCCAAGCTGCTGTTGTACAGTGGCCGAAATCTCAGATCAACAGGAAACTTTCCTGAGAGTTGGCATTGACTGATAGGTGGACATCCGATTCAGCTCCTTAGCTCTTCACCAAAGTTGTAGAGGTTTGAACAAAGAAAATGGCAATAATTTTTGTGGAAGGATTGGTGGAGGCTACGATTTGTTCTGAATTTTTGATTGACTGGTGGTCGGATCTAGAAACAGGCTGATAGAACTGTAGATGGTCAGGAGAAAGAATTTCTAAAAATATGAAATGAGCTTTCAAAATTCCACGAAAAATGGGTGGTATAGAGGAAGGTGGAAAAAACTCCCATTAAAATTGGGGGCTCCATGAAAAATTAAAACAAGGTCCGGATATGGGAAACTCAGGGTTGCTATCATTGTAGATAGAATCCTGGCAGATCTGGGATGACCTGAAGACCGAAAATGGAAAAATAGCAAAAGGGGGAATTTTGGCTTGAATGTTTTTTTGAAGATAGGGATTCGAGAGGGGAACCACTCCTGAAAATTTCAGCTCCATAGGAGGAGGGAGGTGAGAGCAGAAATTCTGGGAAGATGCTTTTATCCTGGATAGATAGAATACCGAAGATGACTTCGCGGCTACTCGACGGCGGCACGAACGGCGGCGGCGGCGGCACCGATGATTACGGGAGGTGAAGAGGAGATGATAGAATGGATACCACTCTAGAAATGGGGTTGGGGATGAAGAAAACCAGAGGGAGAGAGAGGGGGGTAGAAATTCTCACAAGGGGGCTTGTGCACAATGCTTTTTTTCTTCTCATTAATTGTTTTAAATGGAAAAATACAAGTATATATATGCTACACATCCAATCTAATCTCCACCATTGGATCTAGGGATGGGAAAGGAATGGCCTAAATTAAATGTGACCAACACACAAAAATAAAATAAAATAACCAAAGTGTGAGACAAGCTTGACATGGTAGGTAGCCTACCTTAGAATTTTTACTCCCTTTGTCTACCCATGTGTCATTTGACATTCAACCCTTCTAGATGTCACCAAGGATGGTTTGACTAGTCCCATATAGGTGACATGGACCAACGGGAAAGGGCTAAGGGCCCCCTTACTTGGGCCTACTGGAATTTTACATATAAACCCACTAAGACCTACAATTGCGTACCCATATAACACAAGGGTATACATACAAATATGAAAGGACATAAATGCAAACAAAATGTGGACGATCTTGCTTCGATGTCCCCATCACTTACTAAAGCTCGGGAGTAGGAGGGGGACAAGTGATGAGGTGAATTTTTGTAGCCCATCTAAAAGCAGCCGAACTAGGTCCATCAGGACCAAATGAGGCCCAGCTCATTCCAAGTGACAGCCCTGTAGGGCCCACATAGAATAAAAAGCCCAATAAGATTACTCGGGATCAAACCCTTCCTCGGCAGCCCTTAGGCTCGGAAGGCCCGAACGTCGGTCAGAATGGAGGAAGACCCATGCTCGAGTTATCCCCTCACCGGGATAGAGGCAAGTGCTCAGCGCCCACTCCGACCTATCTTCATCCGAGCTATGCCTATCACCCATACAGGGTTGGCACCCTTCATGCTTGGGTTTAACCGACGATTACTTATCCACGCTGCCGTTGAGAGCCCTTTATGAGCAGGAGTTTATGAGGATAAGGGACCCATGATCCCTCAAGGCTATAAAGATCCCACGATGAGGAGGTAAAGAGCCCACATTGAGGACGTAATCCCCGCCTAAAACCCCTCAGCTTACGGGACTCATGAGATCAGTACACTATTTAAACCTAGGACTCCCTCCAATGAAAGGTAAGGGTAATACACACCTAAACTCCCTGAGCAGGAACCACTTCACCACCTTGGTGTAGGGGGATATCGTGCACCTCTTTCTTCCTCCCTCCATATCTTCCACCACTGCTCTACTGACTTAGGCATCGGAGGGTTTTCCCCAGGGAATCATCCCTGGGCCCCCTGATCCGTTTCCCTTTCTTTACAGTTCACTATTCGGTGATCATCCTCCCAGCTCAGGTCGAGCGCGAGATCACGCCCCTTCAAATCCTAATAAACTATATTATACATGGGGCACCCCCTTGACTTATGTGTTCCAAATTTTGAATTTTGTTACCCTTTGTCCCCCCTTGGTCCAACCCTTCTAGAAGCCCACCTTGGAGGGTTGACTGACCCCACATAGGCCCAAGAGCTGAGGTGGATCAATGGGAGAAGGGATGGGGGGCCCGCGGGACCCAGGTAGTCCCAAATTACAAATAAACCCCTTTTACAATCCGAATTATAATCTGAATAAAGCCAAATAAACACACATTACACACAAATAAAATCCCAGTAAATATGATAAATACTAAGACTCAAGGGGGAGTCTCCAGACTGTCTCCGAGCTACATGGAAGCCGATGTAGCTCGAGTGGTGCTCTACGTACGGTATCGACGGCTCACCGGTTCGTGCTTCTCGATGGCTCTGGTGTCCGCACCAGTGGCTCATCGTAAAACCAGTGAAATACATACGCCCGTATTCGGGCCTCCAGCTTCCTACCCATACAACTAGGCATCCGTGCCCGATACCCCAACTCCAGTGAAGGCCCCCTCAGTCTAGGGTCGAGGAACCAAGTATCCTTGAAGGGGTATCCCTAGACGATGAAGGAAGACCCCCGGGGGCCAACCCTCGGGGTTAAGAACGGGGCAACTTGCGTGATTTAGGGTTGTAGAGGTGATTCTGGAGGGTGTATATTGACCCTGAGCTGGATAGTAGAACATTGGCTAACATTGTGCCGTCAGCCAAAGAAAATGGATGATGGGAATCGACGCCGAGCATGAACATTTTATTTTCCATTAATGTCTTTTAGTTTATTTTTATATCCATGGGAAGTATAAGCGCAATTGTATGACTTTGTAAGCCAATGCGTCATTCCCTTGGATTGTGTATGTTTTTATGTAATTGTGTAGTAGGTCCAGCTAGGGGGCCCTCAGCCCTTTTCCATTGGTCCATGTCACCTATGTGAGGCTTGTCAACCATCCTAGGTGGCCATCTAGAAGGTTTGAATGTCAATTGACCACATAAGAGACAAGTGGATTAAAAATTCAAAGGTAGGCTACCTACCTCACCTACCTTGTCCCCCCATTAGAATTAATTAGGAATTTCATTTTTTATTTTATTTAGATCAAATATGAAGTCCCTTAAATGCCCCTCCAGATCCTAGATCTAAGGGTATTCATGGTCCTTTTTTATTTATTATATAAGTCATGTATTTCTATTATTCTAGAATTAATGAAAGTGAAAAAAGTATTGTGCAAGAGCCCCCCTTGTGAGAATTTCGACCTCCCCTCTCTCTCCCCCTGGTTTTCTTCATCCCCAACCCCCAATTCTAGAGTGGATCCCCTCTATCTCCTCCCCCTCAATCTCTAAGTTCATCTCCGGTGCCGTCGCCGCCGTTCGTGCCGCCATCGAGCCACCGTCAAAAGTTCTGTCCAGATTTTGTCCTGCTAGACAGAAGGCCACTTCAAGAATTCCTGCACTCAACTCCGACATCATCTTGATCTAAAATTTTCATAGGTTGTTCCTATCTTGTATCCCCATCTCCACAAAACATTTCACGTCCAAATTCCTTCTTTTGATATTTTTACATTTTTGGTCTTCAATCTTCCCTAGATCTGTCAGCTGTCTGTTCACTGTGACAGCCCGCCTGAGTTTCCCATATTATACCCATCTTTTGATTTTCCCAGGAGTCCCCAATTTTATTGGAGATTCTGTATACCATCCCCTATCTCCACAAATTTTTATTTATTTTTTTCAGCTCTCCACATATTTTTAGAAATTCGTCCAAGCTCCTATCTACAGTTCTGTCAGTCAGATTCCAGATCCGACCACCTGTCAATTAAAATATCATAACAATTCGTCGCCTCCACCAATTCTTCCACAAAACTTATTTCCGTTTTCCTTGTTCAAAACTCTACAACTTTGGTGAAGAGATCAGGAGCTGAATCGGAGGTCTACCTATCAGTCAATGCCAACTCTCAGGAAAGTTCCCTGCTGGTCTGAGACTTCGGCCACTGTACAACAACAGATTAGAAATTTGGTCAAGGCCAGATCTAGAGCACTCCATTTTTTCTCTCTGGTATTAGATCGAAGTATTTCGAGTTATCTTTCCAACGGCGCCAGTTTCGTGTCGATCTGACATCGGGACTGATCGCAGCATCCATTCTCGCCGGAGAGCGCGCCTGAAAATAGAAAGTGCAGATCCTTGACCGGTTTTTCCGACCGGTGCCGAACGGAGCCGTCCGGCCTCCGGGTGACGTTCCAGCGTGCCGCCATCCCAGGGAACGCTTCCTCAAGCGTCCCCACTACAGAGGTGCCACCGGGTCCCAAACGGCCCCTCCGGACAGCACGTGGGCCCCACGGTCGCGAGTACGTGTGCTGCCGAAGCTACGCGAGAAGCCGCCCGTCAACCCGAAATCGGTCCTCCCGGACCCACTTGTGTGGCCCTTTACCTCCCTGCGTGGAGTGGGTAGTGATTCATTGCTGTAACAATAGTGTATTATTGTTCCGGGAGTACGGGTTTCGGCCGGGTCCGTCTTCCCCACGCCGAGCGCGTGGAGGTATCGTATTCGCTCCTACACTTGGCATTCTGCTTTATTTCATATCTACTTTATATGCCGCTGCTAGAGAGCATGATAGGGTAATTAGATCACTTTATATTTATATCACCGCTGCTGCGAGAGAGAGTGTTACCGTCCCGCGACCTGATCCGGGCACAAGAGAGAGCCGACCACCCTAGCTCACTGCCGGTTTCTCAACCGTGCACGTCCGACGCTTCCCTCATTAAGGGGTAATCACGAGCTCGTCTAGAGTCTTAGGTTCGCATATCCTAATTCGAGTCGTGTCCGTGGTCTCGTCCCGCATCAATTTGGTATCAGAGCGATGTTGAGTCTAGGGTGTCCAAAAAAAAAAGAGTGTCATTTAAGTCTAAGTGTCTAAGTCGGTCTTAGGAGTTGCATTTGCATACCATTAGTCGGTATATCAAAAGGTGTTGTCCGAACGTTAGGCTACGCCTATCGGGAAGGCCGCACACTTGCGCGAGTGATCTTCGAATCGATTAGCTCCGCCACGTACCGAGTCTTGGTCGTCATGTCTAGGGTTGTAGTCCATTGTCTAGTTGGTTTATCTACTAGTGTCGACATGGCCATCCACTAGCTTCTCCGTGTCCCATGGATTACCGAACACCCGGATCTTATCCATGGTGGCGATATTATCTCAAATGGAAGGACCACCCAAATCACCCCACTAGGCCCGAAACCCGGGACTTCTACGGGTCCGATGACCCAGGTGACTACCTAGAGTGGGAAGCCATTATGGACGACTACTTCGAGGTGTACAATATGTACGGGCCCATGCAAGTCGATGTTGCCAAAAGGTGACTTTTTGGTGAAGCCGCCGAAACATGGAGGGACATCAAATATTGGAGGGAGGATAGGAATCTAAGGCCCATCGAGTCATGGTGGGAAATGAAGAGAGCGCTTAGGAGGGCCTACTTTTCCCGCCCACCTACCTCCAACCACGGAGGTCATACCACTCACCAACCCCACCAACTCACCCACAATCAAGTGGGCCACACCTCTACCTAATCCCACCCCTTCACCGCCGTCCAAGTCCACCAAGGCGACCCCAATCTAGTGGCCCGCCCAGTCACCTCCAACCATCCTCCCCTTGGCACCCCCATCCCAACCCACTCAAGTACCTCCAACCGAGTGGAAGCCCCGCTTATAGCCGAGCCTAGGACCCCACCTAGGCCGAGGGATGAGGAGCGAGTCCCCCCCAAGGTCCCTACTCCAACCCGCACCCTTGCCAAGATCTTGAAACAATTTACGGATGGGCTGGATAGGATTGAGAGGGCACTACTCCAACCCGAGCCCAAGGAGGTCATAGCTGGTAGTCTTCACCCGGCCCCACCTCTAGCATCCCCAAGCCCTCTTCCCACCATGGATACCACGCCTCCATCACCCTCGAGAGCTCCAATGCCACCACCCTCTATGTCCGAACGTGATTCAGAACCATCTCATTTGGAGCCACTAAGGCCCGAACCACCCGTATTTCTAACGAGTACACTATACATTGTCGAGCCACTTTTTAGTTGGCTCAGGATGGCTTGGTCCCACCTCCCTTTCCATCCATGGACCCCATCCTCCCTTTAGTGCCGGTCAACTCCTTCCATACCACATTTCGATCTAGTCACCATGTTGACACATTGGACGATCTTGTCATGGGATTAGATTCACAATGGAAGTTGACGCATCTTTTGGCACGAGGCTTTGACCAACCCGCTAGTCTTAGCTTCACCCATCCGGCCTTCGGGTCCATTACCTCCGAGTGCACCGTGGGTTGTGTCACCACGGAGGTTCTTCTACTTCTCCTGCTATCGGACGAGCCCGAATTCATACCCTTTTGTCCGAGGGAGGAATCATACTTCTTGCCTACGATCCCCGTCCCACCCGTCACAATTCAAGAAAGTGACTATCCACACCTTCAAAACTTCTACACGTGGGACCGTGACTTGTGGGAACCCACCACAAGGGGTCATACCTTCTTTGATCCCTTTGACCCATTCCCTAGTGGATCCTTAGACCTTCCATATATACTTCAATTCTTAGAGGGAGTCCACTATCACACTCCTACCCCACGGGCCGGGTCATCTACGCCCACCAAGCCCGTACACCTACAAGATACACCATCATCTAGGGGAAATACTCTTGGTCCTCTCACATCTACATCCCATATGCATGCATGGCCCACCTTAGGAGGTCTAGGATTTCCGCATGATGTCAACCACCGGTTACGTCAGATGCATGCATGGCATACATTTGGGTGTCCTGGTCCGCCGTCATCCATGTACGGGTCAGACTAACCATAGATTTGTCTCGAGTCATGAGTCGGTTTCTTATTTGTGTGGTTTGCATATGTGTGTTAGTGCATGGTGAGTCTGCATGTGTCGTGTGCAAGCTCGTCGATGTCAGTCCCTTATGAGTGTGAAAGCGAGTAGACTCAATCGAGGAGTTTGGGAACGGTTCTACCTCTATACCCGGATCAGTCACCTACAGGGACCCAGCGGTGATTCCTAGTGAGTCTTCGAGCCGCCTCCTCCCATTTTGAGAGTGCCCCACCCGGAGTGTCCACCTTTAGCCCATAGCAGTTCGTGCATATCGAGTATATATGGAATGAGCAGGTGACGATCACTTGGAGTGGAGCATACCCGCGCTACTTGGCACAGTAACGGATCCGCCGGAGTACTCGAGCATCCATACCCCTACTCGACGGCGTCGAGTTCCTCCCACCCGGGGAGAGTTGATGGGAATCGAGGCCGAGCATGTACATTTTATTTTACATTTATGTCCTTTAGTTTATTTTTATATCCATGGGAAAGTATAAGCACAATTGTATGGCTTTGTAAGCCAATGCGTCATTCCCTTGGATTGTGTGGGTTTTTATGTAATTGTGTAATAGGTCCAGCTAGGGGGCCCTCAGCCCTTTTCCATTGGTCCATGTCACCTATGTGGGGCTGGTCAACCATCCTAGGTGGCCATCTAGAAGGTTTGAATGTCAATTGACCACATGGGAGACAAGTGGATTAAAAATTCAAAGGTATGCTACCTACCTCACCTACCTTGTCCCCCCATTAGAATTAATTAGGAATTTCATTTTTTTTATTTTATTAAGATCAAATATGAAGTCCCTTAAATGCCCCTCCAAATCCTAGATCTAAGGGTATTCATGGTCTTTTTTTATTTATTATATAAGTCATGTATTTCTATTATTCTAGAATTAATGAAAGTGAAAAAAGTATTGTGCAAGAGCCCCCCTTGTGAGAATTTCGACCTCCCCTCTCTCTCCCCCTGGTTTTCTTCATCCCCAACCCCCAATTCTAGAGTGGATCTCCTCTATCTCCTCCCCCTCAATCTCTGAGTTCATCTCCGGTGCCGTCGCCGCCATTCGTGCCGCCATCGAGCCACCGTCGGAAGTTCTGTCTAGATTCTATCCTGCTAGACAGAAGGCCACTTCGAGAATTCCTGCACTCAACTCCGACATCATCTTGATCTGAAATTTTCATAGGATGTTCATATCTTGTATCCCCATCTCCACAAAACATTTCACGTCCAAATTCCTTCTTTTGATATTTTTACATTTTCGGTCTTCAATCTTCCCTAGATCTGTCAGCTGTCTGTTCATTGTGACAGTTCGCCTGAGTTTCCCATATTCTACCAATCTTTTGATTTTCCCAGGAGTCCCCAATTTTATTGGAGATTCTGTCTACCATCCCCTATCTCCACAAATTTTTCTTGATTTGTTTTCAGCTCTCCACATATTTTCAAAAATTCGTCCAAGCTCCTATCTACAGTTCTATCAGTCAGATTCCAGATCCGACCACCTGTCAGTTCAAAATTCATAACAATTCGTCACCTCCAGCAATCCTTCTA
This sequence comes from Amorphophallus konjac, assembly GCA_022559845.1. Classification (NCBI taxonomy): domain Eukaryota; kingdom Viridiplantae; phylum Streptophyta; class Magnoliopsida; order Alismatales; family Araceae; genus Amorphophallus; species Amorphophallus konjac. Next base: position 259,118,002 of record CM040128.1, read on the forward strand.
CAAAAATTATTTCCGTTTTCCTTGTTCAACACTCTACACCTTTGATGAAGAGATTAGGAGCTGAATCGGAGGTCTACCTATCAGTCAATGCCAACTCTCAGGAAAGTTCCCTGCTGGTCTGAGACTTCGGCCACTGTACAACAACAGCTTAGAAATTCGGTCAAGGCAAGATATGGAGCACTCCATTTTTTCTCTCTAGTGCTAGATCGAAGTATTTCGAGTTAGCTTTCCAACGGCGTCCGTTTCGTGTAGATCTGACATCGGGGCAGATCACAGCGTCCGTTCTCTCCGGAGCGCGCGCCTGAAAATAGAACCGACAGATCTGTGGCCGGTTATTTCGACCGGTGCCGAACGGAGCCGCCCGGCCTCTGGGTGACGTTCCAGCGTGCCGCCATCCCAGGGAACGCTTCCTCAAGCGTCCCCACTACAGAGGTGCCACCGGGTACCACACGGCCCCTCCGGACAGCACGTGGGCCCCACGGTCGCGAGTACGTGTGCTGCCGAAGCTACGCGAGAAGCCGCCCGTCAACCCGAAATCGGTCCTCCCGGACCCACTTGTGTGGCCCTTTACCTCCTTGCGTGGAGTGTGCAGTGATTAATTGCTGTAAAAATCATGTATTATTGTTCCGGGAGTACGGGTTTCGGCCGGGTCCGTCTTCCCCACGCCGAGCGCGTGGAGGTATCGTATTCGCTCCTACACTTGGCATTCTACTTTATTTCAAATCTACTTTATATGCCGCTGCTAGAGAGCATGATAGGGTAATTAGCTCACTTTATATTTATATCACCGCCGCTGCGAGAGAGAGTGTTACCGTCCCGCGACCTGATCCGGGCACAAGAGAGAGCCGACCACCCTAGCTCACTGTCGGTTTCTCAATCGTGCACGTCCGATGCTTCCCTCATTAAGGGGTAATCACGAGCTCGTCTAGAGTCTTAGGTTCGCATATCCTAATTCGAGTTGTGTCCGTGGTCTCGTCCCGCATCAATGGAACTCGTACGTGTCTGGGAAACTGGGATGGAACCCTAGAGGCGGAGCTTGCAGCGGTGGACTGTCACCTTGCGGCGCTAGAGGGGACTGAGCCGGCACCCTGATTGTATCTTTCCCCTTTTTTTGATGTCTGGAGTGTATGGATTTTGTTAACCCAAGGGCATGTCTTGGGCTCTTTTTACAGAGTATTAATGAACTCTAGATCCTTTGTTTACTGGGTTGTTCCCTCCCTTCTTTGATGGAATGGAATGTTGCGCTTGAACTGACGACCACTTAGTGTTAGTCATGCGTGCTTGTCCTACGACGCATCGCCATGAGTGATGACAGGAACCGAGTTTAAGGAACTCGGTGTTAGAAGCGGGAGGTTGAGTACTGGGTAGTAGAGGAAAGAAGGGCTATATGTGGGGGCCAATCCTCCTCGGGGATGAAAGCCCACATATCGGGGAATAAATGTAGGCCCGTAAGAACGGGGCAACTTGCGTGATTTAGGGTTGTAGAGTTGATTCTGGAGGGTGTATATTGACCCTGAGCTGGATAGTGGAACATTGGCTAACATTGTGCCGTCAGCCAAAGAAAATGGAACTCGTACATGTCTGGGAAACTGGGATCGAACCAGCTGGATGGCGTAGGCGGACATGGCAGCCAAGACCGGAACGGGAAATTGAAGCTAGGACTGTGACTGGGAATGGGGACTGGCGTTGAAACCAACTAGGTGATCTAGAAAGGTGCGATGGTTGAGAACTGGAACTGAGCCAGGTGACTAACCCAAAAGGGCGTTATAACCAAGATTGGAACTGGGGGCTGGGCGGCTAGACTGCAAAGGCATCGTAGCCAAGGCTGGAGTATAGGACTGGCGGCTGGGCCTGTGGAGGTGTTGTAGCTGAGGCCGGGACCGGAAGCTGGGCGGCTAGCCTATGAAGGCGTTGTATTTGGAACTTGAGTTGAAGACTGGCGGCTGGCCTGTGAAGGCGTTGTAACCGAAACTGGAATTGGAAACTAGCGGCTGGCCTGTGAAGGCGTTGTAGCCGAAATAGGAAATTGGAGACTGGCGGATGGCCTGTGAAGGCGTTGTCCGAGGCTGGAAGCTAGAAATTGGCAGCTGGCCTGTGAAGGCTTTGTAGCCGAAATTGGAAACTGGAGACTGGCGCCTGGCCTGTGAAGGCATTGTAGCCGAAACTGGAATTGAAAACTGGCGGCTGGCCTGTGAAGTCGTTGTAGCCAAAAGCGGAAACTGGAGGCTGGCGACTGGCCTGTGAAGGCATTGTAGCCAAAACTGGAATTGGAGACTGGCAGCTGGCCTATGAAGGCATTGTAGCCGAAACTGGAAACTGGAGACTGGCGGCTGGCCTGTGAATGCGTTGTAGCCGAAACTGGAATTGAAAACTGGCGATGACCGACCCTCGGGGGTGTAGTGGCCACCATTGTCGTAAAGTGATGTTGAACTCACCATCGGGATGTGTCATGGCCGATGGCTTTGTAAGTGAAAAGTCCGCTACCATCTTGGGGCGAAGTCTTCCTCAGCTCCTTAGAGAGTAAGGAGGTGCTCCTTGATTTGGAACGTGTCAAGAAGAACGCCAGATGGTGTAATGGACAGGCCGGAAGGGCACCTCAGGAAAAATTGGGAAACCCCTCGACGTGAAAACCGCAAGGGCGCGTTGGAAAAAGCTAAAGGGGGTCGGCTCTAGGGAAAACCCGAAAGGGCGGTAGTGCCGATAACAAGAAAATCTTCTTCTCCCTACCAATCAACACGGCCTGCCACCTGTCCTTTGGTGGGCCGCTAGCCTCACCCAGAACCAATCCCCAATCCACTTATACTGCTATGGTGCAAGCCCTTCAATCCCCCAGTTGACCCTGCATTACTCCCGCTCAGCTAGGCCAACCTCTGGCCCTCACCTCAATGTCACAGTTCAACCAGTCCCTGTAACAGTCAAACTTCCAATCACCGTCTCGGTAAACCTACATCCCGACACATTCCCAGACATTTACTATTCCCTGCCCCCACATCCCACGTATCCAGTAAATCCAGAGCCTTCCAGTTCATCATAATCCCAGTTCCCCATACAACACCAGATTCACTAGTCACAACCCCAGTCATACCTTGACATGGCAAAGTGGCCTTTCGCCACCATGGCTTAAAGATTTCTAAAAACCCTTAAGAGTGGTCGAACAATATTTGGCCACCCATACCTTCCAGTCTCAGGTTACGTCCCCTGACAGCAATAAGCTATGGACGATAGTCTCAAAATAAAAAAGAAAGAAACAAAAAAAATTGGGGTTAACAATAGAGATTCCACGGTGACCTCAGTCAACTCCCTCTACGAGGCGACTGAGGGCAAAAATTGCCACCAACCCAGCTGAGGTAAAAACCCAAAAGGGCGTCCCAGGTAAAATAGGGTAACCCCTCGGTGTGAAAATCTGTAAGGGCGCATCGAAAAAAGCTAAAGGGGGCCAACTCTGGCGAAAAGCCGCAAGGGCGGTAGAGCAGGTAAAGAGTGAAAAAAACAACTTTCTCTCTCTCCACTTTTCACTTACAAAGCCATCGGCCAAGACACGTCCCGATGGCGAGTTCAACATCACTTCATGACAATGGTGCCCACTACACCCCCGAGGGTCGGTCATTGCCAGTTTTCAATTCCAGTTTCGACTACAATGCCTTCACAGGCCAGCCGCCAGTCTCCAATTCCAGTTTCGCCTACAACGCCTTCACAGGCCAGCCGCTAGTCTCCAATTCCAGTTTTGGCTACAACGCCTTCACAGGCCAGCCGCCAGCCTCCAGTTTTCGATTTCGGCTACAACGCCTTCACAAGCCAGTCGCTAGTTTTCAATTCCAGTTTCGGCTACAATGCCTTCACAGGCCAGTCGCCAGTCTCTAGTTTCCAGTTTCGGCTACAACGCCTTCACAAGCCAGCCGCCAGTTTCCAGCTTCCAGCCTCGGCTACAACGCCTTCACAGGCCAGCCGCCAGTCTCCAGCTTCCAGTCTCGGCTACAACGCCTTCACAGGCCAGCCGCCAGTTTTCAATTCCACTTTCGGCTACAACGCCTTCATAGGCCAGCCGCCAGTCTCCAGTTTCCAGTTTCGGCTACAACGCCTTCAGAGGCCAGCCGCCAGTTTCCAATTCTAGTTTCTGCTACAACGCCTTCACAGGCCAGCCGCCAGTCTTCAACTCCAGTTCCGGCTACAACGCCTTCACAGGCTAGCCGCCCAGCTTCCGGTCCCGGCCTTGGCTACAACGCCTCCACAAGTCCAGCCGCCAGTCCTATACTCCAGCCTCAACTACGACACCTTTGCGGGTTAGCCGCCCAGCCCCCAGTTCCAATCTTGGTTATAACGCCCTTTCGGGTTAGTCACCTGGCTCAGTTCCAGTTCTCAACCATCGCACCTTTCTAGATCACCCAACTGGTTTCAACGCCAGTCCCCATTCCCAGTCACAGTCCCAGCTTCAATTTCCAGTTTCGGTCTTGGCTGCCATGTCCGCCTAGGCCATCCAGCTGGTTCGATCCCAGTTTCCCAGACATGTACGAGTTCCATTTTCTTTGGCTGACGGCACAATGTTAGCCAATGTTCCACTATCCAGCTCAGGGTCAATATACACCCTCCAGAATCAACTCTACAACCCTAAATCACGCAAGTTGCCCCGTTCTTACGGGCCTACATTTATTCCCCGGTATGTGGGCTTTCATCCCCCAGGAGGATTGGCCCCCACATATAGCCCTTCTTTCCTCTACTACCCAGTACTCAACCTCCCGCTTCTAACACCGAGTTCCTTAAACTCGGTTCCTGTCATCACTCATGGCGATGCGTCGTAGGACAAGCACGCATGACTAACACTAAGTGGTCGTCAGTTCAAGCGCAACATTCCATTCCATCAAAGAAGGGAGGGAACAACCCAGTAAACAAAGGATCTAGAGTTCATTAATACTCTGTAAAAAGAGCCCAAGACATGCCCTTGGGTTAACAAAATCCATACACTCCAGACATCAAAAAAAGTGGGAAGATACAATCAGGGTGCCGGCTCAGTCCCCTCTAGCGCTGCAAGGTGACAGTCCACCGCTGCAAGCTCCGCCTCTAGGGTGGACAAAAGCTGAGCACTGGCTCCGGCTATAGCCTCAGCCGCCTGCCACTCGGATCGGGTGCGCTCGGCGACTGCCTGTCGCTCCTCCCAGGCCTTTCTCAAGGCCTCGGCCTGGCTCTCCACCTCCCTCAGCTGTGCAGCTCGCTCCTGAGATGCTGACGCGGTCACCTCGGGGTGACTCCTCTGCTCGGCTATAGCTGACACGAGCCGAGCCCGCTGCTCCTACGCCTCTCGGATCGTCGCTAGCCTCTGAGACCTCTGCTCCTGCACCTCACGAAGTCGTAGGTACTCGGCCCAGATCCCAGCCAACGTGGACATCCAGAGCTCATGTGGGAATCCGAGCGCGTGATAGCCCTGGGTGCACTCCCTCAGCCGCTGCCTCAGGTCCTCCGAAGAAAGGAGGGGCTCGCTCTGTGAGTAGCCTCGCGCCCGCTGGAGTAGGGCGGCACCAGCACTCGCCTCCAGCAACGGCTCTGGCGGAGAGGCGAATGGAGGCCACTCGACCCCTAAATCTAGGAAGAGGTCTCCGGACGCAGCCAACACTCCAATGGAACCTGCATAGTTCCAACAAACTCCAAAGGGAGTAAGCAATACATAAAAGACTTCATTTGACAAACAAGGTGAAAAACCTGACAAAAAGAAGGAGACAAGTCTTGCCTCCTTACCTGAAGCAAGACCAACTGCCCCCGTGGCATCGTATGCCGGGGTAGGGGAAGGTAACTGCACCTCCACCTCCACAGCATCACCTGCCGGGGTCGGAGAGGGCAATGGTTCCTCCACCATCCGGCCATCCCCATCAATCACGGGTGGGACACGGGGCTCCTCCTGCTCACCCTCACCAGGAGCCGACATGTGCTCCTCCCCAGAATCTGACGCTGCAAATAACTCAAGAACATCAGCACTCTGCTTTATAGAAGCCGCTGCCACCGCGGGTAAGGCATCAAACCGTGCATATGTCTTCCAACATCGGTCCCAACGTACCGGTTCAACAAAAGACATCTCCGCCGCCACCGCGGGTAAGGCATCAAACCGCGCATGTGTCTTCCAACACCGATCCTAACGTACCGGCTTAGCGGAAGACATCTCCATCGCCACCGCGGTTAAGGCATCAAACCGTGCACATGTCTTCAGACGCTAGTACCAGCCTACCGACTCCTCGTAGGCTCCCGCCGCCACCGCGGGTAAGGCACCAAACTGCGAACACGTCTTCGGACACCAGTCTCAGCATTCTGGCATACCAGGAATTACCGCTTGAGGTGATCGAGCAGACGATTAATGCCACCTTCTAGATACAACAAGCAGAAGGCGCCTGGATTGAAATCCGGGCGAGGAAGAGTCAACGACCTCGCCCTGTAAAGACATCAACTCGGAGATATCCTCACCAGGATTTATCAACTCCGGCTCCAGCACCTCTCCCTCCTACTCCCTTTGAGACGGCTATCACCAAGGGACAAGAGAAAAACAGGAGGAAGAACTTCAGAAGGTAGCCCAAGAAATAGGCTGAACAAGCAGCCGCCCTGCAATTCCCGGCTGAGCTCAAGAAATAGCTCAAGAAATAGGAGGAATAACCACACACGATCTCTCAGCCATATGCCCTAGAAAACTATGAAGCAGGGCTAGCAGGCTAATTAAGAGGTCTTACCTGAAGTCACGAAGGGGGTCAGCGGCAGAGGAACTAGCTGCTCTGGCTTCAAGCCCATGACCCATGCGGCCTTCGCAACCGCCTCCTTCACGTCCCTCAGGGTGTAGGCACACTCGATAAGGGACACCAGCTCTACGGGCCCGGCTGACCCGATCGCATGGGCGATGTGACACCTCCAGTCATCGGCTGTCGTACCTGCAAAGCGCCAGATCTTATAAGACGTGTTGGAGTCGATGACGTAGAATGTTGCCTTGGAGGTAAAATCATCGAGCACCAGATCGACGTCTACCCGGCCGAGGACGTCCTCGGTGTTCTGGTTGAAGCCGGATATCTTGACCACCTGGACCTTCTAGAGGTATGGGGTCAAATGTAGAGACTTGAATGTCTTGAGTGGCATGATGTTAACAGCGGCACCGGCATCCACTAGGATCCGGTTCACATCATGTCCGTTAATCTTCACCTTCATATAGAGAGGACGGTTGTGGCACGGAGGAGAGAGCAGCATGTCTTTCTCCGTGAAGGTGATGGTGGCTGCGAAGGCTCCATAGGCAGCCACCTTTATTTCCGCGGCATGCACTTCGTAATATGACGTATGGAAGCCAGAATTGGTTCCATACCACACCGCCGTCACCAGATTAACCCAGAAGTTCTATTTCTTCGAAATAGATCACATTCCCAGAAGCAGCAGCGCTCAGGCGGATGCCTTAGCAAAATTGGCCGTAGCCATCAAGCTCCTGCCCGAGGGCGAGGTCGACATCGTCATCAAGCACCGAAGACTGATGCCGAGCTCACTCAAAAGCGACACCGGTCTCACCATCTACGAGGTCCATGACCTTGACCAGAGCCCATCTCCAGAAGAAGATGATTGGCGTGCCCCAATCATCAAATTCAAGAAAGGGTGGCTTCCCCCTGATCGAGATCAAAGAGTCCAGCTACTCCGCCGAGTAATTGTGTGACGGAATCACCGCCCAGCGGCCATACCAGCTAACTGCACTCTATCGCAAAATCCTGGACAAAAGGCTGTGGTCGTCGTAGCCTTCCCTAGCGTACTCCAGCCCTGATGGCTCTAGCACCAATCCTGGACTGCCCTCTGTCTCTGCTCGGTGGTGTCCAAGCAAATCCCAGAATGCAGGACCCATCACTCCAGCCTGGACTCCGAACTGGTCTGCTCTAATGAAGAAGCCCAGGCACTCAGCACTGGGAAACTGACTCTACCTCCAGTAATCCATAGAGAAACTTAGGAAGCCGCAAAGGACAATCCCGTGCAAGCTATCTCGACCCACTAAGATCGCCCGGTGTGGGGCGACCTGTCGCCGCATATTCAAGAGATGTGTTTGAAACAGCACATTCCCCTTCGTCAGCAACCCGAGACCAAAAGGAGACGGTGACGGTCATTATAAAGAAGGATGGCACGCCATACTGGTCCGCCCAAACCCCTGCTTGGGGAGGGGTTTAGGCGGACCAGCTTGGGCCTCCAAGCTGGTCTGCCTAAACCCCCCCCCCCCCCCCCCTTGGGGGTTTAGGTGGTCCCAGGCTGGTCCACCTAAACCCCCACCCCCCCTTGGGGGGTTTAGGCGGACCAGCTTGGACCCCCAGGCTGGTCCGCCTAAACCCTTGCACAACAAAAAAAAAGATTTTTTAAAACAAAAAAAAAGGACCAACATGGTCCGCCCAAACCCCCTTGGGAGGGGGTTTAGGCGGACCAGCCTAGACCCCCAGGCTGGTCCCCCTAAACCCCCCCAAGGGAGGGGGTTTACGCGGACCAGCTTGGACCCCCAAGCTGGTCCGCCTAAACCCCACCCCTTCCACTCCGACACACATACAAACACACAAATAAAATTCAAATAAAATAAAAATAAAAGCACTATTTGGGGGGTTTACCCGGACCAAGTTGGACCCTCAACTTGGTCTGCCTAAACCCCACCCCCCACCCCTCCAAACTTCTATAAATTTCCCCCCTTGCAAGCTCAAGAAGAACCAGATGCATGCATGCAACGCGTGAAGGAAGGAAGCAACGCACGGACGAGCTAACTTCCCCGGCCTAATTGTCGCACCCTCGGACTCCCGAGGCTTTCGACAAGGGTCAGGAACGCGAGAAGACAAGTGCGCGCGCGATTGACTTTCTAGTTGGCTCACACACGCCGAGAGTATGTCTTACGTACTCCCATCACGCGGTGTCTAGCCGTCTCATTCCAAGTCCATCCCCGCCTCGTGTAAGATGACCGTACCAACGGCAAATACGCCCGCGCCCTGGGTCCGCCCGTGTACGTCAACTTACGACACTTACGACAGTGACGAAGGGTACTTCATAATGACCGCCCTTGCGGGTACTTCATAATGACCGTCGCCGACTGGGACGACCACCAAATTTTGGAAGAAAATCCTTTATCCTCTTTCTTCTTAGTCGGGGGTTTGGGCGACGTGCCATCCTCTATGTTGCACGGGTTTTTATGTCGGTTGATCGGGGTGAAGGAAGGAATGCAGTGGGGAAGGAAAAATACGGGAGTTTGATGTATCTCGGGTATCCTCCTTACGTTTGCGTGCCTCTCATGGCGGTACCGGGCACTCTCCTTTTACGGAAAGTCGAAAGGGGCGGAATGGTACGAGAATGTCGGGCTAAGGGTTAACCGGACAAGGTGCGGGCGTGCCAGTCGATCTCTCGACAATCACTCATGGAACCAAGGTTTGACCGGGGAAGCGCCACCAGGGCGCGGCACGTGGGCTCAGGTGATCGGGCGACACGTGGAGAGAAGGGGTTCCATGGGTGCGAGTGCGTAGGCGATTGCGGGAATCGTGTACAGGACGTCTTTCCCCACCGGCCGCAAGCAACCAGTGTTTATTTACATCAGATTGAATCCATGGTGAATACCTTCATTCCATGCTGAAGAAAGGTCTGTATATGTGTCTGAAGCCATGGGTGTAGGGCCGGGCGCATTCAGCAGCTAGGGGTACGTGTTAGACTGAGGGGGCGTTCACTGGAGTTGGGGTATTGGGCACGGATGCCGAGTGGTGTGGGTAGGAAGCTGGAGGCCCGAATACGGGCATATGTCTTTCACTGGTTTTACGATGAGTCACATGGGCTTTACAAATGGGCCTGAGCGGCCGAAGTACAATTGGAGCAAGCCACGGGATAGTTCCGACATGTGAGTCGGTCCCCGGGTCATTACGTGACAAAGCGGATGTCCGCGTGTTCTACCGGAACTCTTGACAGACGAGTTGGTGTAGGCCCGACTGCCTTGGTGGTCGGAACGGACACGGGTTGGCGCCTGGCGGAGGTCAGACGCTGCTCGAGGTGAGCGGTCGGGTCCGGGTCTCGAACGGCGAGTGTTGTCATGCTGGAGAGTCGAGGTCAGCCCCGGGACTATGATTCCCGGGCCAGAAGTCTGACTAGACTCGTTTCGTCAATCTGAGGGGCCTACGGCCAACTGGGAGGTGAGCAGAGGGCACGCAGATCCGTGTCGAGGGCCGACGCGGTCATTATGAAGTACCCTTCGTCACCGTCGTAAGTGTCGTAAGTTGACGTACACGGGCGGACCCAGGGCGCGGACGTATTCACCGTTGATACGGTCATTTTACACGAGGCGGGGATGGACTTGGCATGAGACAGCTAGACACCGCGTGAGGGGAGTACGTAAGACGTACCCTCGCGTGTGTGATCCGACTAGCAAGTCAATCGCGCGCGCACTGGTCTTCTCCCATTCTCGACCCTTGCCGAAAGCCTCGGGAGTCCGAGGGTGCAACAATTAGGCCGGGGAAGTTAGCTCGTCCGTGCGTTGCTTCCTTCCTTTACGCGTTGCATGCATGCATCTCCTTGTCTTCTTGAGCTTGCAAGGGGGGCAATTTATAGAAGTTTGGAGGGGTGGGGGTGGGGTTTAGGCAGACCAAGTTGAGGGTCCAACTTGGTCCGAGTAAACCCTCCAAATAGTGCTTTTATTTTTATTTTATTTGAATTTTATTTGTGTGTGTTTGGGTGTGTGTCGGAGTGGAAGGGGTGGGGTTTAGGCGGACCAGCTTGGGGGTCCAAGCTGGTCCGCCTAAACCCCTACCCAAGGGGGTTTGGCCGGACCATGTTGGTCCTTTTTTTGTTTTAAAAAATCTTTTTTTTTTATTGTGCAAGGGTTTAGGTGGACCAGCCTGGGGGTCCAGGCTGGTCCGCCTAAACCCCCCCCCCCCCCCCTTGGGGGTTTAGGCGGACCAGCTTGGAGGCCCAAGCTGGTCCGCCTAAACCCCTCCCCAAGGGGTGGTTTGGGTGGACCAAGTTGAGGGAGAGAGAGGGGGCGGTCCCACTTCTATAAAACCTAGTTTTTTGTGTTATTTTCTTCCCAATTTGGCTAAGAAGAAAGAGGATAAAGGATACTGGGAGGATACACTGGGGGACTGGCTGCTTGTGCGTGTAGATCGAGGGATTGACGTGTGTGACCCCACGTATTCTCGGGACTTCGTCTTCATGAATTCTTCCGTGTACGGGTACGACGAACGAGATTTACACGAACCTCAGACCACATCTGCACGATCAGGGGCTGGGGAGGGCTATCGGACCCCCGGGCTGAGGAGAGGGCGCAGCCCCCCGGGGAGTTCGTCGTCTCCGGGGGTGCAGCCACACCCTGGGGCACACGGGCCCCGAGTAAAGCCGTAACCCCGAGGGTTGGCCCCCGTGGGTCTTCCTTCATCGTCTAGGGATACCCATTGAAGGATACTGGGTTCCGGGATATTGAAATGGCCCATGGGAGCCATTGTTCTTCGAGTTGTAGTGGCCGCTTGCAAGGTGCTCGGGCGAATGCCCGACACACCCCGGGTTGCCGAATGAGCTGCATAGGTGGCCGACGGGCCTCGGATTTGGCCAAGGGCCAAGGGTAGTGTTGTGCCCCTGTGGTTTTGATGATAGCAAACACTATCAGTCACCATATGCATGTGTGCATGAAATGTTGTGCCCCTTGTGCTTTGATGATTATGTGGTATTTTAATGATAGCAACATAAATGAGTCACCATATTATTTTGCTAAGAACATCACATTGAATGATAGCAACATGAATGCATATGATTGATTTATTCTGTGGAGAATGCATGAGTGTGTTATATCTGATCTATTCTATGGAGAATGCATGAGTGTGCTAGCTCTGTGGGTCGACCCCCTTCTTAGATGGGTCGACCCCCCTCAAGTCTTTACATCAGATTCGCATGTCTATACATATCGTAAGTAGTTCAGATGGCGTCAACCCATTGAGTCCACGAGGTTGACGCAGCCTTGAAATGCCTCAGATGGCTTTGAAGATAAGGCTGGACGCGTTGACGCATGGGGTCACTGCGTCGACCCACTGAACTGACCCAGATCTAACTTCACATCAGGGTGAATTGCTGCGTCGACGCTGTCACGCTGTAGCGTCTCTATGCATTTCTGAAGTCTACACATCGTTTAGTTGCACGCCACTGTGTTGAGAAAGTCTACACATCAGATTGCCTTGCTTCATGCATAAGTCTATACATCGGTTGTTCATCACACACAAAAGTCTGAACATCGTTCATGAAGTCTGTACAGCGTCTAGTGTCTCTTGCAAAGTATGTACAATGCATTGGCATCTTTACTTACGTGCTGAACTGAGCAAGTTTATACATTCTTAATCTTTACCTACGCTCAGTTCCACCAAGTCTGTACATTGGGCTCTAACTCAAAGTCTGTACAGCGCCATGTTCATATGCTTCCAAGTCTATACATTGCACTGTAGCTAGAACTGTGTAAGTCTGTACATTGGTGCTTTGCCAAAGTCTATACATTGTGAACCTTCAAGTATGTATAGACTTTGCTTCGCTCAAGTATGTACATCATCCAGTTGTCTTTGGCAAGTCTTCACATCGTGAAGTCTATACATTCAATTGCTTTGCTGTGCTCAAGTCTGTACAGCCTTTCCCTTGCAAGTCTTTACATCGTTCATGAATTTTGTACAACAGACCAAGTCTGTACATTGTCTTTGCTGCACGCATGACTAAGTCTATACATTGTGCCTTGTTCAAAGCAAAGTCTACACACTCCATTTCTCACTTCAGGTAGCAAGTATGTACATTGTTCAGAATGTTAAGTCCATACAGCCATTGTGCATTCATTCTTGATGTTCATACTTTGCGTGATGCATTCTGCATAACACACTGCCAAGTGTATACAATGCCATTTGTTCATGCATGTTAGCAAGTCTGTACAGCCTGTGTTCACAACACAGAGTCTGTACATCGCATGCTCACACAAACGCCAAGTCTATACATTGGCTTTGCTTGCACGAGCTGAAGTCTATACATCGTGAATGCATCGTCTCATCAAGTCTGTACAGGGTCTGCATAGAATGCATTCAATAAAGTCTATACATTGCATCTTAGCATGCTTGCACAGCACAAACGAAGTCTGTACATTCATATGTGCATTGTGCATTGCTCTTGGCAGAGTCTGTACATCACTTGAACATTCACTGCACTCTAACTCAATACACTGCTTCACTCATTGCACGAAGTCTGCACATTGTGTTGCTTTGTTCATACTTTGGTTTGCTAAGTCTACACATTGATGCACGTTTACTTCTGCATATTTGAAGTATGTACATAGCTTAAGCTCTGTATATTTCAAGTCTATACACTACTGCTGAACGCAAGTCCATACATTGCATAACGTCTGCACATTACACACTGCAAAGTCCATACATTCCCGTCGCTTTGCAAAGTCTATACAATGCATTGTGTATACTATGAAGTATGTACAGGGGTTTCAGTCTTAAACTGATAATCCTATTCGACTATCTGACTGGGATTCTTTGCAGAGCCTAATGAAGGCACATGATCCAAGGAAGGACGAGGTGCCCATATTATGACACGTGGATGCAGCCCAGCCAGGATGCTGCCAGGTGGTCGAAATGCCTCGGTTCTGGCGAAAGCCTTTGGGCGGGAGATATGGAGAGCACACGCCAAATTCCTGCTGCTCTACATATATGAAGCCTCTTCCATCAGAAGGAGGCTGATAGACTGATTGAAGAGGGCTGGTCGAGAGAGTGATAGAAGAAAGTGAGAGCAGCAGAGTGGCAGTGAGCAGAAGAAGAAGAAGAAGAAGAAAAAATGCAGAGAGGCAGAGTGTGAGAGCCGAAGAAGAAGAAGAAAAAAAAGAGCAGAGAGGCAGAGAGTGAAAGCAAAAGAAGAAGAAGATAAAGAGAGAGAGTTCGTGGAGAAGAAGAAAGAAGATTTTATTGAAGATCTGTCTACTGGACTTGGATCAGATCCAATCCAGTTGCTCCTGCGAGAGCTACATTTTACATTGCGTTTTCAGCTTTCCGAGTGCTGTATTTTCATTTCTTATTTTCCTTTTATTTGATCAACTGTGCTTTCCGATTCTCTAGTTAGAGATCGGGGTTCCTCTTGTGGTCTCAAGAGAAGGGAGACTTGTCTCCGGTCTGCAAGTGACAGGTTGTCACTTGTGGGTTCCCCTCCGGTTTGGAGGAAGGGAGATTCATCTCCGGTTCTGGTCTTGTGGGTTGCAAGTCCAGGTGTTCCCTCCGGTTTGGAGGAAGAGAGACTTGTGTCTCTGGTTTCTAGTGACTGGGTGTCACTGGTGCGTTCTCTCTTGGTCTGGAGGAAGAGAGACCTAGTCTCTGGTTCCAAGTGGCTGGGAGTCACTTGAGGTGTCCCTCCGGTCTGGAGGAAGAGGGGAGGTTGTTCCCCTGGTCAAGCTATTTGGCAGCAAGTGTTTGTAGACTAAGTCTGCTGTTCTAGCGTTGCTAGTGGAAGCTTCACTCCGGTTGGGAGTGAGGGGTTGATGTAGGTCTTGGTGACCGAACCACCTAAAAATCCTCTGTGCAGTGTGGTTGTGTTTTGCTCCTTGTCTTCTACCTCCTTCACAGGCTGCCTTAGCATTCTCATTTCTATCTGTGTTGCTTCCGCTAGTTGCTTGTTTAGGTGCGCCTTATATATTTGCTCAGTGGTTTAAAAGAGAACTTAAATTGTTCTTCAGATTATCTATTTACCTTGATAGTGTTCTAGTCTTTTATTGAGTGAAAAGTTTTTGAAGGGTGGGATTCATTCACCCCCCCTCTGAATCCATCGCACCGATCCTACCAATTGGTATCAGAGACGGTGTTTGCATAGTAGGTCCAGCGACCTGCAGATCCGACCCTGCTGTCTTCGGTGCATTTTTGTTAGATTTGATTTATCGGTTTGAATCCACTACTTTGAATTAGTTTTGATCTGCTTCAATGGCTCATCCACCCGTCTTTAATGGTTCTAATTTCAACCAGTGGCACAGTGCTTTCCGAGCTCATGTTAAATCTATTGAACCAGACCTGTGGAAAGTGATTTCACATTGATGTGACATGACCCCTTGGACCTGAATTTACAAGCAACCGGGCCGAACGGCGATATCTCACAAGCTGGTTCACCCGCGATGCGCGCACCCGGGCCCGTAGGCGGAACGGCGATGATGGTGAGGGTCCGAAGTTGGACCTTGGGGTTCCAAGGATATGGCTGGCTGGGGATGGACCCCAATGGGATAGGGATGCCCAACTTCAAGGGCGGCCGGCACGCCGAGGGCGTGGGATGTAGTGTCTCCCTCACAACTCACCCGCGGTGGCACTCGAATTGATGGAAAATTGGAACGAGCTCTCTCTCACTGCCGACGGCGCAACTAGAGATAATACTAAACTAAGCAAAGGTAAGAAACCAGCAGAGGAGAGTGGTCCGAAGCTGACCTGATCAGTGTGAAGACACCGATCCCGGCCGGAGACGAGGGAGAGCGGGGAGTGTTGGTTCCCCGCACACTACGTCCGTGTAGCTTCCCCTGTTAAAATATTACATGCACTACTCCCCACGTAGGGGGGTTGGACTAGGGAAAGGAAAATTTCAGTTACAAACAAACACTACCTCCACACAGGGAGGGGCGTTATGCCGGCCAGGCGGGGTGGGCTGGTGAACTAGCTAGTGCCGATTGGTCTGCCCAGTCCTGAAATGATCGGGTAGGGCGCTGATGTAGACGCTGCCACGCCTTCCTCCGAACTCAGAATCCAACGAAACTGGCCCCGACACGTCGCTGACAGACCCTGGCACGTCTGTAAATTTCTGTAGGTGGTTCCGACGTCGTCACCGGCTGGGGCGATCTCTGGAACAGGGTCCCTACGCTCTGACTCAGTCTGATCCCAGGGTGCAGTAGCCAAAAGATTTGGGTGCCAAGACCGCTCCCGGAGCCCGAACGTGGCGAGACCAAGACGAGAACGTCCGTTGGCGAGTCTTCTTCGAGTAGCAACTAGGGGGGGCACCAGACGATGTCGGGCCAGGGAGGGAGAGCCCGTTGAGTGAGGAGGGGTCTGGACAGATCCTGAGTAGCCTGTTCAGCGCACCTAGGGGAGAAAATTCAGAACGGGCAGCCCCAAACTCCAATTGAAGCTCCGCCTGTGGGGTTGCGTGGGGGACTGGTAGCACTTCGACCTGGTCAAGCAGTGCGCCTTGGAAGGGAAGGGTGAGACCGTGGAAGCTTCTGCACTGCAGGTCTGCCTTCCAGCCAGGGCCACCTTTCCCAGTCGGGGGAGAACAGGTCCACCGGACAGCAGGGATGTCGGATGCCGGCGAGACCACCTTGGCTGTGAAGACGACTGGTAGAGCTTTCCGTCAATGTAGGCCACACCTTCAGGGGCTCCGGGATGTGGTCGAGGGCGGCGCTGCAACAAGCTGTCGATCTGCAGGTCTTCAGCTACACACAGATTAGAAGATAGAATGGTTGAGGGGGTGGTTTCTTTGGTGGAGTGGAAGAGGATATGGATGTTTTGGTAGTGGGGAAGGGTGGGAGGTGGGAAGGGAAGGTGGGGGAGGGTGGCAGGGGCGGAGCTAGCAGGGGGAGAGTGGTGGGTGTGCAGGTGGCCTTGGAGGAGGTGGTGGGGAGATGGGGGCGCAAATGGCTTGGGGGAATGGGGAGGGCTTCTCTTTGATTCGAGTGGAGGGTTAATAGAAGGGTTAATGGTGGCCTAGGGAATGGGAAGGGTTGCCTTGGGGAGGGGAAGGGGTGCTTGGGAGAAGGGATTCCCCCTTGGGAAGGTGAAAGGTTGTATGGGGAAGGGGAAAGGTTGCTTGGGAAGTGGTGGGAGTAAAGGGGAGTTAAGGGGTTTTGGGGAGATGAAAGGTTGGGGGGGGTGAGGTGGAAGATGAGGTGGCAAGGAGAGAAGAGAGAGGGGTTCAAAATTTGGAGAGAGAGGGGAAGAGAGAGAGAGGGGTTCGCCCCCTTTAGAGAGAGAGAGATAGGGAGAGAGAGAAGGAGGTACAACTCTTGTGGATAAATTCTTTTCTCAATAATTCATTAGCTCCAAATGGAGGGATTGGGGTCCTATTTATAGGAATCCCACAATTTAACATAAGACCCTGAGTTTTAGACTAATGACAATAAACCAAGGGGGGAAGGGGGCACCCATGGGCCTAGCCCACTTAATTGGGCCCAACTGACTCATTAACCACTCTAATGCCAATTAACCTAGGGACTTGACTCAAATAAAAGGAAAAATTACATAATAAGAAAATGAAAGATACATTATATGACTCAGAATAAAGTGGCGAACAAGATGTAGCACTGCTGGCGATCATCAGGAACCCCAAAAATGTGGAGTGGTCAGAGATGTCCCCATCATACCCCCGGGGTGCGGAAAACTTGACTCCGTCGAGTAAATGATTTTCTAAAGCAGCTCGGGGTGAACATCGACCTCCAAACTCAACCCTGTGTTCGTAACCAGGGGATGGTCCTTCATCCACTGACGGTGGCTTGGGCACACCCTCTTGCTGGTGATGGTATCCTGCTTGTCCAGTATTGCCTCCGTGTGTGAACGTCGGACTCTCAGGCTGATATGTGGAGGCTCTCCGAGGGTATCACTCACAAAGGTGGGGGTAGGCTCAAGGTGCTCACTGGGTTCCACCGCGGTGTCCATATAGGTTGCCAGATCCGCCGCGCCAAAAGTTGGGTGTATCCCAAAACCTATTAGCAAGTCCAACCCGTAAACCGGGTTGCCAAAGTCACTCGGAACTTGACAAGGTCCAAGTCCTCGTGCCCTCAAGTTGGAGGTGACTCTAGGGTAGGGCCACTCCAATGCCACCATCGATAGGTTGCCTACTTGGAATTCCAAGTGGCGCTCACGAGCCTTTTCCCGCTCTTTGTGAACCTCACCGCTCGTTGCGATTTGCTTGCGTGTATGCTCATGCCATGCATTATGATGCGGTGAGTGGTTGTGAAAGTGGGTAGTGTGCAAAGGTGGACCGGGGCAACCATAAATTGACCTATCATGCATTGATGCCATGTGGACCTTGATGAACTTAGGTGGACCGGGGCAGCCACAAGTGGCCCTATCATGCATGGACTTCATAACAATGGTTGGAGGGCCAGGGCATCCATAGGGGAATCTATCGCGCATGGGTATAACAATTGCCGGGGGTCCCGGACATCCGTGAATGCTCGTAACATGCTTAAGACCAATGATGAATGTGGGAGGACCTTTGGACCAGTCATGCATCCGACTTGACATGTGGGTGTCATGTATGAAAGGACCCGACTTTCTATTCATGCCAAGTGGTGAGATGTGCCAAGACATAAGAATTCCTTTCCCATAGGTGACTTCCTTGTGTGGGGTGGTGGGGTGACCTTCGAGCTTCCACTCAAAACGGTCGTAGGGGTCAAAGAAGGTATGTGTCATGGAGTGGGGCACTTCATTGTTTCCTAGGTGTATTTCGCCCATGGTCATGATACCCTTGGTGTGGGCTGGGTTTTGAGAGAGGTGGGCTTGGTCTAACATGGTTGGTTGGGGTAGGAAAAGGTTGGTGGTGAGTAAGGTGGGTGGGTATAGGAAGGGATCGAAGGGGTCATGGTAAGGGTCACCTAGGGAGAGGAACTCTAGGTCCTCATGGTATTCACATAGTGGTGAGTCATCCTCCCTTAATGGAACAATTGGGCCGAAGTTCTTGGTGGGATGGTCGGCCATGAATGGAGGGCTTGATGTTCTACCCGAGATAAGCAACTCTAGTTTGTGGATAGCATCAGGCTCATTGGGTGTAGGGAGGAATAGAAGAAGGTCACTTGTGTAGCAACCCACAGTGTAAATCGAGGAGATGGACCCGACACATAGGTGTAGGGGGTCAAGGCTCCTAGGTCGCTCGGCCACTGTGGTCAACATGCCAGTTAACTCCATTTGCCAAGATAGACCCTTAAGGAGATCCCCTAATGTCTCCACTTTGTAAGATGATTGGATGGTGGTGTGATAGGATAGGGGCACTATAGGAAGGTTTTGTTCCATAGGAGGGCAAACATGGGCCATGATATCTCTAATTGGGTTCTCCTTTAGCCAACGTAAAAGGGGTTCTCCTAAGATGAGCTCGGCCCCAACTAGGGAGGGTGGTGTAGGGTGAAGACCACTGTGCGAGGTTTCTTCTTCAACTTGGGCATGTGTTTCCCCCACAGTTGGGATGGTGACCATGGTGTTCTCCTCCTCTAGGTGGTCGGTTGTGTGAGCCATGATGCTTCTTACACATGGGATGGGAACTTCCCGGCCTAACTCATGACATTGTGACTCGTATTCTTCTTCCCAATCAGGGGAGGCCTCATGTACCTCAATCACATTCTTATCCCTTTGGGGTGTGGGGGTTTTACTCTCCAAGGGAATGCGAAGGTCTTTTGGGGATGGGGTGATGAAGGTTGGGGCATGGTGCACCCGGGGTGGTGAGGGTGTTTGAACTTGGGTTGGGTTTGTGAGTGGAAGAAGTGGAGACCTAAGTTGGGGTAGGATTGGGGTTGGTAGTGGAAGATGGGTGGGTTGAGGAGGATTGGGTTGATTGGTTTTGGGGGGTGTGTCCCTTTTAGGGGAAGATGGAAGGGCGGTGGTGGGGATTGGAATCATTTGGGGTGGTGGAGTTTGGGCCCTAAGGGAGGTCTTGGGTTGACTAGGAGAGTAAGGGGCAGTGGGGTGCTCCATCGGGTTATGGTTCTCAAGGTAGGAGTGGGACGGTCGGGGAGCGTAGATCTTCCTAAGCTCAATCTTCATCTCTTCCCATGATTCTATGGGTCCTCTGGCTTCCCATCCAAATTCATCCCGAGGTGACCAAGCTCTAGGGCCATGGTTCCTTTTTGCTTCGAACCGGTCAAGTCGGGTGGTGAGGGTATCTAGACAGTTGTGAATCTTGTTGATGACAGTGTCAAATTGGTCCATGGGTACTTGGGGCATCTCCCTAGGGTGGTCATGCAAGGATCAATGGAGAACACATTGCAAGGGAGACCCAAATGCCAATGCCCTAGGACTAGACTTGTAAAGACAAGTCTAAAACTTGCTCTGATACCAAACTGATGTGACACGACCCCTTGGACCTGAATTTGCAAGCAACCGGGCCGAACGGCGATATCTCACAAACGGGTTCACCCGCGATGCGCGCACCCGGGCCCGTAGGCGGACCGACGATGATGGTGAGGGTCCGAAGTTGGACCTTGGGGTTCCAAAGATATGGCTGGCTGGAGATGGACCCCAATGGGATAGGGATGCCCAACTTCAAGGGCGGCCGGCACGCCGAGGGCGTGGGATGTAGTGTCTCCCTCACAACTCACCAGCGGTGGCACTCGAATTGATGGAAAATTGGAACGAGCTCTCTCTCACTGCCGACGGCGCAATTAGAGATAATACTAAACTAAGAAAAGGTAAGAAACCAGCAGAGGAGAGTGGTCCGAAGCTCACCTGATCGGTGTGAAGACACCGATCCCGGCCGGAGACGAGGGCGAGCGGGGGAGTGTGGGTTCCCCGCACACTGCGTCGATGTAGCTTCTCCTGTTCAAATATTACATGCACTACTCCCCACGCAGGGGGGTTGGACTAGGGAAAGAGAAATTTTAGTTACAAACAAACACTACCTCCACATAGGGAGGGGCGTTAAGCCGGCCAGGCGGGGTGGGGTGGTGAACTAGCTAGTGCCGGTCGGTCTGCCCAATCCTGAAATGATCGGGTAGGGCGCTGATGTAGATGCTGCCACGCCTTCCTCCAAACTCAAAATCCAACGAAACTGGCGCCGACACATCGCTGACAGACCCTGGTACGTCTGTAAATTTCTGTAGGTGGTTCCGATGTCGTCACCGGCTGGGGCGATCTCTGGAACAAGGTCCCTGCGCTCTGACTCAGTCTGATCCCAGGGTGCAGTAGTCGAAAGATTTGGGTGCCACGACTGCTCCCGGAGCCCGAACGTGGCGAGACCAAGACGAGAACGTCCGCTGGCGAGTCTTCTTCGAGTAGCAACCATGGGAGGCACCAGACGATGTCGGGTCAGAGAGGGAGAGCCCGTTGAGTGAGGAGGGGTCTGGACAGATCCTGAGTAGCCTGTTCAGCGCACCTGGGGGAGAAAATTCGGAATGGGCAGCCCTGGACTCCAATCGAAGCTCCGCCTGTGGGGTTGCGTGGGGGACTGGTAGCACTTCGACCCGGTCAAGCGGCGTGCCTTGTAAGGGAAGGGTGAGACCGTGGAAGCTTCTGCACTGCAGCTATGCCTTCCAGCCAGGGCCACCTTGCGCAGTCGGGGGAGAACGGGTCCATCAGAGAGCAGGGATGTCAGATGCCGGCGAGACCACCTCGGCTGCGAAGATGACCGGTAGAGCTTTCCGTCAATATGGGCCACACCTTCAGGGGCTCCGGGATGTGGTCGAGGGCGGCGCTGCAACAATCTGTTGATCTACAGGTCTTCAGCTGCACACAGATTAGAAGATAGAATGGTTGAGGGGGTGGTTTCTTTGGTGGAGGGGAAGAGGATATGGATGTTTTGGTAGTGGGGAAGGGTTGGGAGGTGGGAAGGGAAGGTGGGGGAGGGTGGCAGGGGCGGAGCTAGCAGGGGGAGAGGGGTGGGTGTGGAGGTGGCCTTGGAGGAGGTGGTGGGGAGATGGGGGCGCAAATGGCTTGGGGGAATGGGGAGGGCTTCTCTTTGATTCGAGTGGAGGGTTAATAGAAGAGTTAATGGTGGCCTAGGGAATGGGAAGGGTTGCCTTGGGGAGGGGAAGGGGTGCTTGGGAGAAGAGATTCCCCCTTGGGAAGGTGAAAGGTTGTATGGGGAAGGGGAAAGGTTGCTTGGGAAGTGGTGGGAGTAAAGGGGAGTTAAGGGGTCTTGGGGAGATGAAAGGTTGGGGGGGATGAGGTGGAAGATGAGGTGGCAAGGAGAGGAGAGAGAGGGGTTTGAAATTTGAAGAGAGAGGGGAAGGCAGAGAGAGGGGTTCGCCCCCTTTAGAGAGAGAGAGAGATAGGGAGAGAGAGAGAGCTAGAGAGAGAAGGAGGCACAACTCTTGTGGATAAATTCTTTTCTCAATAATTCATTAGCTCCAAATGGAGGGATTGGGGTCCTATTTATAGGAATCCCACAATTTAACATAAGACCCTGAGTTTTAGACTAATGATAATAAACCAAGGGGGGAAGGGGGCGCCCATGGGTCTAGCCCACTTAATTGGGCCCAACTGACTCATTAACCACTCTAATGCCAATTAACCTAGGGACTTGACTCAAATAAAAGGAAAAATTACATAATAAGAAAATGAAAAATACATTATATGACTCAGAATAAAGTGGCGAACAAGATGTAGCACTGCTGGCGATCATCAGGAACCCCAAAAATGTGGAGTGGTCGGAGATGTCCCTATCACACATGGTCCACATAGACTACCAAAAGATCAGTCCAAATGGACTAACAAGCATCGATCTATGTGTGCAGAAAATCAGAAAGCATTGGAGTTAATGAAGGCCGCGACTAATCGAGCTCTTCATTCATGTTTCCTTGGTTGCAGATCTGCAAGGGATATATTGAAGATGATGAAGAGAGCCGAGAAAGGAAATCAAACAAGCTGCATGATGGCTAATGGAAGTAATCAAAGTGGCAGCCAAAATGAAGCAGACGTTGATGATGAGGTAAACCCTTTCGAGAACTATACTTTAGATGATTGGGAGAATTCGTATGCTGAATTATTAGAGTCTCATGAACAGTTAAGAAAACAATACAAAAAATTGAAGAAGAGTAGTAGGTCAGACAGTTTGAACTCTGATTGTAAAAATTGTGCTGAACTGAAAAATGTTCATGATGCTTGTATGTCTGATATTCAAATGTGGAAGAAACAAATTTCATTGCTGAAAATTGAGAATCAAGATCATGTAAAAGAAATCTCTGAACTTGAGAAGAAGCTTAGCCTAACTTGTCATGATTCTGTTCAGAGTAAAGAATTGACGAAAAACTTCGAAAGTGTGAACTCAGATTTAGACATGCTGAAGTCTGAAAAAGATTCCCTCAGAAAATTCTCCAAAGAAAATGAAGAAAAATTAGAGAAACTTAAATGAGAGAATGATTTGCTGATTGAGAAATTTGAAGCCATAAAATCTGTAAACATGGAGTTATAAAAAAAGGATGAAAAATAACAAAGAGAAATGAAGGAAATTGAAAATAGAAGAAAGTATGAAGTCAATTCAGAAGATCAGCTTCTAATAAATGAATTGGTTCAAAATGATAAGCTTAAAGAAGAAATTAAAAAATTGAAGCTGTTAAACAGTGGCATATCTGGAAGACTTCTTACATTAGAGAAAAGAAAAATGATATGTACAAACGAAACTGAAGAAGTAGATGAGCTGAGAAAGGAAATTGAAAAATACAAAACAGCTAACAAAGACTTGAATGAAGTTGTCAATTGCAGTGAACAAGAGATTACAAGTTATGAAATAAATGTTGCATCTCTCGAAAATGAAATTCAAGATTTGAAGAGTTCTTTGTCTAAGTTTGTGAGAGGGCAAGAAAATCTAGACAAACTACTAGGTGTAAAAGTCAATGTCAAAAAGGAAGGGTTGGGCTATAATAATCTAAATAAAAAGGCTTTTCAGAACAAAGTAATGGCATCATTTGTAAATGCTTCAAATGTAGCAACAACATCAAAAGGTAAACAGCCCATTGTTCAGAAAATGCTGGGAACAAAGGTTAATTGTAAGAAAGAGGGACTATGTTACAATCCAGTCATGAGGAAGGTTGATGGATCCAACCTGAAAACTATTTTTGTTAAATCTTCAGAACAAGAAAATCCTTCTACCTCATCTCCACCTCAGTACAAGGCTAAGAAAACAGAAAAACAGGATAAAAATCAGAAAAAGACTGGAAAACAGGAAATAAATAAAAAAGGTTCATCAGTGCATGTTGATCACAGTCCTCACACACACTCACATGCATCTAAAAAGAAAATGATCTGTCATTACTGTCATAGATTCGGTCATTTGATGCAAGAGTGTAAATTGATGGAGAAGGATGATATGAATGCTAGAAAATTTCATGATAAAAATCATTCATCTCAGAAAAAGAAAATTGAATGTTCTCACTGTGGCAAAGTAGGACACACAATTACACAATGCTGATTTGCAAGTGATAAGAAAACATATCATTCATATCATGCTAAATTTCATGCAAAGAGTCATGCTATTAACAAGAACAAGTTTGATTAAATAAACCAGCATATAACATGCTTTAATTGTGAAAAATTGGGTCATAAGAGATTTGAATGCTGGCTGAATGCTGGTAGGAGAAATTCTAATTCATGCTTTCACTGTGGCAAGATGGGCCACATTGCAGCCCAATGTTGGCATGCCCAAGGGAGAGATTTCAACTCCAAATTTGCCAAATCTTCTGTTAACAAAATGGTTTTTGACAGGAACAAATTTGTTTTCAAAGATAAGCTCATTACATGCTTTGAATGTGGTAAGACAGGCCATGGGGCCATTGAATGCTGGCATGCACAGGGTAGAAAATTTAATTCTAAAACTGTCAAACTCCCTGCAGACAGAAATGATTATGGTAGAAACAAATCTATTTTTAAAGAAAAGATTCCCGCATGTTTTGAACGTGGGAAGCCAGGCCATAGAGCTGCTGACTATTGGCTGGCTTATTTTGGTAAACAAAATTTTAATTCTATTAACAAAAATTTTCATGCATATGCACATAGAATTCATGCTAATAAGAATGTGCATAAATCAAATCAGAAATCTGCTGCTTCTTGCCATCATTATGGCAAATCTGGACATTTGATGGATCGTTATCCTCTGATGAAATTTGATGATCATCAAGTTAAAAATGTGCTGAGAAAACCTGCTAGGAGTGATACTGTCATATCAGGATAAAAGACTTCTTGGGTGCCTATTTGTGCAAAATAGTTTGCTAACTTGCAGGTGTGCCTTGGAAGCTGATTAATAAAGAGGGGATTAATCCAAGGCACTCAAAAGAAAACCCCTTTCTGAATTTTTCAGGTAAACTCTCTGCATTTCCTATTTTAAAATTCATTGCATATCTTGTTTGATGTGTTCTTGCATATTCGTCATCTTTTGAACACTATGAGTATTCATGTCTCTCAATGCTCATATGAATAGGCTGTTTAGATATTGAAATGAGAATAAACTTACAATTTCTGAAAATCTGAACTGCATATGAATGTTGTTTGAAATCTGTCTGTTGCATAGCTCACTGAAAATCTGGATTGCATATAGGACTGCATGTTGAATTATCATGATTGACCACTATGCTATATCAAATAGTAAGCTACTAAAAGGCAGGGAAATCTGTCTAGAGGTTCTTACTGTGTGTGAGATGGTCTTTTAGACCAGGTTCTCCGCCTAGTACCATGGGTCATATTGCTTGATAGGGCAATCTGAATGTGCATGAGTCTCGAAGAAATATGTTCAGTTCTCATGGCAAATATTGCATATTTTCAGGGGTAGTTAATTGCATGTCTTTGCATAGGAATCAATGTTGAGTCTTTGCATGTGTTTGCATACATATAGTTAATTGCATTGCATTTCATTACACAAAAAAATCTAAAAAGATTGTTTGAATGCATATTGACAGGGGGAGTCAATGCATTGCATGTAGGTTGTCAAATGCATATTCATTGTATTTGTTGACAAACCTTGATCATATTTTGAAAACACCGGGCTTCAAAATCTCTTCTATCATTTGGTATCTGAATTCTATCAGTTTTTCATGAAGATTTCAATGGGGCTATCTCGATCATAAATCTGAAAACACTTGAACTAGGAATCTTCTATTATACAATTTTATGAATGTCTGAAATAACTCAGGTGGTTTAAGTTTAATGTATTCATTGAGTTTGACTTTAAAATCTCTTAAAAATATTTGAATCATGTTTAATAAACTTTAACCATCTGTTTCATGCTGTGTCTTGTAAAATATTCTGAAATCTACATTATTGAATACACGGCTTTATTTGGTTAAGTACATGAAATTATTATTGATTTGAAGTAAATGAGTTTTTCTGAAATGTCTAAAGGGTAAATTCTGTCAGAGTAATGACTTTGGTCACTGAGAAACACATGTCCAAAGGAGTGTGTCATGAGGTGCCATAGTTAACTCTGCTTAAGAATGAGTGTTAATCAGGCAGAGCGTTGGCATGCACACTGAGAAATACATCTCACTCATCAAGAAATGAGTTGAGATATGTCATGAAGTGTAAATGTTACCTCTGTTTATATAAAGTAAGACTATTAGTTACACTAAGTGCTTAGGGATATTGGCGTCTGATCAACGTATATCCTCTAGTTACAAGGTGTACACTGAACTAGAGTGCTCGTAAAATGTGTAGCATAAAAATTTGTTGAACAAATTGCTATATTTGAATATTGATGCAAAAATCAAATTACTACAACCCTAGACAAAATCATATGACTTCATAATTGTTTGATCTCAATACTAGTGCATGTAATTCTGAAAGAAGTTAATAATTTTGATTGTGTAAGAGAAATGGAGATTAATCAAGATATATATATATGTGAGGGCTTGGTTCATTTTTATTAAACCATGACTTTAGATATAAATACAAAATTTTATTGACAAACTTAGCATACATCATGTTTAAACCCTGTTGATCAATAAAATTCATTCATAAGCCCTTATAATGGAAGACTTTGAAAACTTATGTTTTGGATTTATGAGATTGATATCTCCTTGAAAATCTTGTTGAATTTCTTATGATTGGAGCCTAATTGAAATTCTTTTCCTCATTATCCTTGATTCATCATGACCTGAACTTATCCTTGATTGCCCCTGTGGTCTCCTTCCCATTCATTTCATAAGGTTCCATTTATTGAGGGGGAGCTTCCTTGTCATATGAATCATGCTGCACACGAATTCTTAAAGGGGAAGAATTGTCTTGCATTCATACATTTAGGGGGAGCTCTTGCATTTGTTGTTACATCTGCATCTCTGCATTCATACTTCTTCCATGATTTTTTTTAAAAAACAAAGGGGGAGAAAGTGATATGAGTCATATTGCTCTTTGGGGAAGAATGTGCCTTCATGTAGTTAAAGGGAGAAATGCTACATCAATCGTTTCATATCTGCTTAATTTTTCTCTCTCTAACTAATGTCTTTTTGCTAAAGTCAAAGGGGGAGAATATTTTTGACTTGAGTCAGTGTGACTCATAGTGTTGCCATCATCAAAAAGGGGGAGATTGTTGTGCCCCTGTGGTTTTGATGATAGCAAACACCATCAGTCACCATATGCATGTGTGCATGAAATGTTATGCCCCTTGTGCTTTGATGATTATGTGGTGTTTTAATGATTGCAACATAAATGAGTCACCATATTATTTTGCTAAGAACATCACATTGAATGATAGCAACATGAATGCATATGACTGATTTATTATGTGGAGAATGCATGAGTGTGTTATATCTGTTCTGTTCTGTGGAGAATACATGAGTGTGCTAGCTCTGTGGGTCGACCCCCTTCTTAGATGGGTCGACCCCCCTCAAGTCTTTACATCAGATTTGCATGTCTATACATCTCGTAAGTAGTTCAGATGGCGTCAACCCATTCAGTCCACGAGGTTGACGCAGCCTTGAAATGCCTCAGATGGCTTTGAAGATAAGGCTGGATGCGTTGACGCATGGGGTCACTGCGTCGACCCACTGAACTGACCCAGATCTAACTTCACATCAGGGTGAACTGCTGCGCCAACGCTGTCACACTGTAGCGTCTCTATGCATTTCTGAAGTCTATACATCGTTTAGTTGCACGCCACTGTGTTGAGAAAGTCTACACATCAGATTGCCTTGCTTCATGCATAAGTCTATACATCGGTTGTTCATCACACACAAAAGTCTGAACATCGTTCATGAAGTCTGTACATCGTCTAGTGTCTCTTGCAAACTCTGTACACCGCATTGGCATCTTTACTTACGTGCTGAACTGAGCAAGTCTATACATTCTTAATCTTTACCTACGCTCAGTTCCACCAAGTCTGTACATTGGGCTCTCACTCAAAGTCTGTACAGCGCCATGTGCATATGCTTCCAAGTCTATACATTGCACTGTAGCTAGAACTGTGTAAGTCTGTACATTGGTGCTTTGTCAAAGTCTATACATTGTGAACCTTCAAGTATGTACAGACTTTGCTTCGCTCAAGTATGTACATTGTCCAGTTGTCTTTGGCAAGTCTTCACATCGTGAAGTCTATACATTCAATTGCTTTGCTGTGCTCAAGTCTGTACAACCTTTCCCTTGCAAGTCTTTACATCGTTCATGAAGTCTGTACAACAGACCAAGTCTGTACATTGTCTTTGTTGCACGCATGACTAAGTCTATACATTGTGCCTTGTTCAAAGCAAAGTCTACACACTCCATTTCTCACTTCAGGTAGCAAGTATGTACATTGTTCAGAATGTCAAGTCCATACAGCCATTGTGCATTCATTCTTGATGTTCATACTTTGCGTGATGCATTCTGCACAACACACTGCCAAGTCTATACAATGCCATTTGTTCATGCATGTTAGCAAGTCTGTACAGCATGTGTTCATAACACAGAGTCTGTACATCGCATGCTCACACAAACGCCAAGTCTATACATTGGCTTTGCTTGCACGAGCTGAAGTCTATACATCATGAATGCATCGTCTCATCAAGTCTGTACAAGGTCTGAATAGAATGCATTCAATAAAGTCTATACATTGCATCTTAGCATGCTTGCACAGCACAAACAAAGTCTGTACATTCATATGTGCATTATGCATTGCTCTTGGCAGAGTCTGTACATCACTTGAACATTCACTGCACTCTAACTCTATACACTGCTTCACTCATTGCACGAAGTCTGCACATTGTGTTGCTCTGTTCATACTTTGGTTTGCTAAGTCTACACATTGATGCACGTTTACTTCTACATATTTGAAGTATGTACATAGCTTAAGCTCTGCATATTTCAAGTCTATACACTACTGCTGAACGCAAGTCCATACATTGCATAACGTCTGCACATTACACACTGCAAAGTCCATACATTCCTGTCGCTTTGCAAAGTCTATACAATGCATTGTGTATACTATGAAGTCTGTACAGGGGTTTCAATCTTAAACTGATAATCCTATTCGACTGTCTGACAGGGATTCTTTGCAGAGCCTAATGAAGGCACGTGATCCAAGGAAGGACGAGGTGCCCAGATTATGACACGTGGATGCAGCCCAGCCAGGATGCTGCCAGGTGGTCGAAATGCCTCGGTTCTGGCGAAAGCCTTTGGGCGGGAGATGTGGAGAGCACACGCCAAATTCCTGCTGCTCTATATATATGAAGCCTCTTCCATCAGAAGGAGGCTGATAGACTGATTGAAGAGGGCTGATCGAGAGAGTGATAGAAGAAAGTGAGAGCAGCAGAGAGGCAGTGAGCAGAAGAAGAAAAAGAGCAGAGAGGCAGAGTGTGAGAGCCGAAGAAGAAGAAGAAGAAAAAGAGCAGAGAGGCAGAGAGTGAAAGCAAAAGAAGAAGAAGAGAAAGAGAGAGAGTTCGTGGAGAAGAAGAAAGAAGATTTTATTGAAGATCTGTCTACTGGACTTGGATCAGATCCAATCCAGTTGCTCCTGTGAGAGCTACATTTTTCATTGCGTTTTCAGCTTTTCGAGTGCTGTATTTTCATTTCTTATTTTCCTTTTATTTGATCAACTGTGCTTTCCGATTCTCTGGTTAGAGATTGGTGTTCCTCTTATGGTCTCAAGAGAAGGGAGACTTGTCTCCGGTCTGGAAGTGACAGGTTGTCACTTGTGGGTTCCCCTCCGGTTTGGAGGAAGGGAGATTCATCTCCGGTTCTTGTCTTGTGGGTTGCAAGTCCAGGTGTTCCCTCCGGTTTGGAGGAAGAGAGACTTGTGTCTCTGGTTTCTAGTGACTGGGTGTCACTGGTGCGTTCCCTCCTGGTCTGGAGGAAGAGAGACCTAGTCTCTGGTTCCAAGTGGCTGGGAGTCACTTGTGGTGTCCCTCCGGTCTGGAGGAAGAGGGGAGGTTGTTCCCCTGGTCAAGCTGTTTGGCAGCAAGTGTTTGCAGACTAAGTCTGCTGTTCTAGCGTTGCTAGTGGAAGCCTCACTCCGGTTGGGAGTGAGGGGTGGACGTAGGTCTTGGTGACCGAACCACCTAAAAATCCTCTGTGCAGTGT
Organism: Amorphophallus konjac; assembly: GCA_022559845.1. NCBI lineage: Eukaryota > Viridiplantae > Streptophyta > Magnoliopsida > Alismatales > Araceae > Amorphophallus > Amorphophallus konjac. Next base: position 259,148,163 of record CM040128.1, read on the forward strand.
GGTTGTGTTTTGCTCCTTGTCTTCTACCTCCTTCACAGGCTGCCTTAGCATTCTCGTTTCTATCTGTGTTGCTTCCGCTAGTTGCTTGTTTAGGTGCGCCTTATATATTTGCTCAGTGGTTTAAAAGAGAACTTAACTTGTTCTTCAGATTGTCTATTTGCCTTGATAGTGTTCTAGTCTTTTATTGAGCGAAAAGTTTTTGAAGGGTGGGATTCATTCACCCCCCCTCTGAATCCATCGCACCAATCCTAACAGGTAGGAGTCCATAGGGGCTGGGAGGAGGCACCTTGGGCCGATGAGCCCTACTTCGACCTACGTGCCGCATTGTACGGTGGGTTGATAGGGTAGCCTCAAGTTGCCCCGAGAGCTAAGTTTGGTGGCTTGTCGCCACGTGTCTGAGGGTCGGGGGTGGCCCCGACTTGCTGGGGGGTCGTTATGGGACCCAATTGGTGTACTGGGACCATGGGGTGGCCCATGGTTTTGTGTAGAAGGGTTGAAACACATGCACCCACAAGGTGTTCGGCAGAATGCCGAACACACGTGTGTGAGCCGTACACGCGTACTACGGGCCTCCTGAGCCTGTGGTTGACCTATTTGGGTCTCCCTTTGACCTTGGAGGGTTGAGGGAAGGCGTTCTAGGGTAGGCCCCTAGACTCTTCACTGAGTGCCATGTGGCATGGCTTGTAGTCGGAGTGTCCCCGGGGCGGCCCGGGTGACCGTGTAGAGTGCGGAGGAAATCCGCGACTTATGAATCGGGAGCGATCCCGATTGAATCTAGAGTCGTTGTGCACCTCGACCAACGTGCTAGGGCCGTTGGTCGGGCCCACTGGGTTGTCGGAGGGGCCGGGTAGCCCATGCCTTGAAGGTGTTCGAGAAAATCCCCGAACTCTTATTTTTGGGTGTTTCGCTGAGGAAATAGTCCGAGTACAATAGGCGCCATTCACCCTGAGTAGTAATAATCCTTGAAATTTTATGTAATTATATATATATATATATATATGTGTGTGTGTGTGTGTGTGTGTGTGTGTGTGTGTGTGAAATCTTGAATTTATATGCCTTATATGCCAAACCGGATTTAAAGATATAGTGACACTGTGTGTAGGCGCCATTTACCTGAATAGTGATTTGAAATTTTAAATCCAGAATCTATATGCCTTAGTTTCCAGACCGGATTTAATGAAATAGAGACTTGGGTTAAGGCGCCAATTTCTTGTTCCTTGTTTTCTGAGTGTTTTCGATAACCCACCTTATTGGGTTTAGTTATTGGCACTATATTCCGGTCTGAGAGTATAGTCTCATGTTTTTTGGTATTTTATCGATTACCCTTCAACTCTTGGTGACATACGAGCCCTCCGTTGGACATTATGTTCCTTCGGACTGGCAAGTTAGTCATTTGGACCTCCATAAGTCTCCTCGTATCCTTGGATTCCCTCAAGGCCGACTGAGCTTGTTGTACCTTAAACACCTTGTACCCTTTTTATTGCCATGTTATGTAACTCGGCCCTCTCATGGCGCCATCTTGGTCCATGTGAGAATACTCCAAGCCGGTGGAATGGTGACGTTCCACTAGGCGATGTCTTGGATTGGATCACCTATGGATGGGGGCCGATCTTTCAGCTTGCTTCATGTCCCTTGCATGGTGACTATTTTAGTCATCTATTCAAGATATCACGGTTACCTGGTTAAAGTGCTTATTCTACCCAAGTTATCGATATGTCATGATTATCGTGGCTTTGACATGTCCATCTCTACGTGAATGTTCTTCATTGAATTATATGAAAAATCTCCATAAATCTACCTTGATATCCTACATGAGCTTGTTCTTGGAAAGTCATGGCTATCACTAAAGTGGTTGTCTAGATATTTACATGTAACAATGCCTGCGCATATAAGGCCCGGTCTGGTCTTGGGAGGAGCACCCGAAAGTACTTGTGCCCATGAGAGTTATATTGATCACGGTGTGACTTTGCACCGAAGTACTTGCTTGAATCTATGACACTCCATTATATCTCTCTCGCATGCTTAATTGGCTTGACTTGACATGACTTGCGTGGCCCGGAATGGGCAAGGTACTTGCTTGTTAATAGCCATTATCTCATGACATGAAAAACTCTATTGAAACATTTGGCACTTGTTCAAATACTTGAAATCTTGAATACTTGAAATTCCCGGTCTTGGATCAACAATACATGTTATTTCCTCTCGATTTCATGCTCAACTCCATATCGTGCTATTTTACATGATTGACATGCTAGTTAGACTTGCATTTTCATATGAAAAATGTAATTACTTAAACCAATTGCTGGTTCTTGAGATATAATTCATACTGAGGATTTGCTCATGAAGTTCTTTTCCCAAATTTTTCAGGTAATGCGGACCCTGACTCGGACTCGGATGGGCAGGATCAAGAGTGACGAGCGTAGAACCTGCAAGCGTCGTGCCACCATACTGTGTCTTGTCGAGTCGTCCTTAGTTTATTCTTTTGGAGTCTTGTCATTAGATCTTATATTGTTATTCAAGGGTTGTAACATTCAAGGCTTATGGGCCTTGTTGGTGATATTAAACTTTGGTGATATTTGGTCATGACCTTATGGGTTTATGTGACTTTATTTAATGGTTAAGTTGTTAGCGGTTGGTATCAGCACTTAGTTATTTTTGAAAATTCTTGTCTAATTGCGCACTCTGTTATGGTGTCGAAATTCTACTTGCTCTGATTGACATGATCGAGGTAAACTCATCACGTTCCTGGGTTCCTTCCGTGCTCGGGGCATGATAGTTTTTGTGGTATCAGAGCCTAAGATTTCAAATTCCTAGGAAACCCAAGTCCAAGGTCAGGTCTTTCCCTAAACTGTGAGGTTGGGTAGAGCCGTGGGTATAAGTCCTTGTAGGGCATCCGACTACAAATTTTGACATTTAACTAATTGAGGTTAACTTCTTGTAGAACTATGGCTGTTGAACGCGCGCAATGGCGTGAGATGCAACAAACCGCGCAGGGCCTGAACTAGGCCTTGCAACAAGTGGCCCAAGGAGGGGCGAATTGTGGAGCTGGCGACCTCCACCGAAGCTTTAGAAACCTCAACCCTCCGAGGTTTGCGGGATCATCAAACCCCGACGATGCGGAGAATTGGATCAAGGAGATCGAGCGAATCTTTCGCTTCATGCAATGCACGAATGATGAAAAGGTGCTTTTGGCCACGTTCCAACTGGAACGGGACACCCGTGCTTAGTGGGAGTTTGTCAAAGCCACTCTTCTCAAAGATCATGTTACCTAGGCTGAATTTGTTAATCACTTCAGCAGCAAGTATTTCTCCGACCGTGTCCAGGATAAAAAGGCCGCGAAATTTGCTGCTCTGAAGCAACGGTCCATGTCAGTGGCCGACTACGAGGCCCAGTTCTCCAGGTTATCAAGGTATGCACTACACCTGATATGCACAGAGAAGATGAAGGCAAGAATATTTTTGAACGGGTTACGACCCCAGTTTATCACTCAGCTCGCTCCCATGGATATTCAAGTGTATTGGGAGATGGTACGTCGTGCCCAGCTGCTAGAAGACACCACGGAGCTGTCTGATAAAATCCGTGGTAAAGATAAAAAAGAGAATGTCACAAGCCCCAACACTTTTAAACCTTCTTTTAAGAAGCGGACCAATAATGGAGGCGAGCCCTCTATGGAAAAGAAATCCAAGAAAGGCAATAACAAACCTTTCTCCATCACGGCACCGCCGAAATAAAATTGTAAATATTGTCACAATCCGGGCCATCAGGCTGTGGAATGCTAGAGAAGGCTCCGAGCATGCCTTCGTTGTGGGAGTCAGGAACATCGTATTCCTAACTATCCGATGATAAATGAGCAAAGTGAGCCGGTGACAAAGGAAGAGAAGCGTCTGGCAAAGAAGTAAGGACGTCTACAAGCCCTCCAAGAGACGGAACCAACCAAGGGTGGGTTGGTGGAAGGTATTTTGTCTGTCTGCTCTAAATCTTCTCAAGTACTGTTTGATACTGGCGCCACACATTCATTTGTTTCCAAGAAATTTGCTGCTACTTTCTCTAAAGAACCTGAGTGGGTGGAAATGGTTATTTCTACTCCTCTCGGAAATGAGTCCGAGCTTACCCATCAATATACAAACTGCAAGATTATAGTTAAAGGCCACAACTTACATGCAGATTTAATATGCTTAGACATGAAGGAATACGATGTAATTTTAGGGGCCGATTGGCTATCAAACAATCGGGCTACTGTAGACTGCCGGAATGACAAGATAACTTTCATGGATTATCCAGAGCTAATTTATATTAGTCCCTGAAATAAATCACCAGTTATCTTGGCTCTTCGAGCCAGCAAACTTAACAATAAGGGATGCGTAGCATTCCTAGCTTTTGTGACTACCACGGAAGCTAAAGTGGCTAGACTGGAAGACATTCAAGTGGTTCGAGACTTTCCCGACATCTTTCCGAAGATTTGCCTGGCTTACCTCCGGAGCGGGAAGTGTCTTTCTCTATAGACCTTGTGTCTGGTGCGGGACCTGTTTCCAAAGCACCTTATAGAATGTCCCCCGCTGAACTTAAGGAGATGAAGGATCAACTCATGGAGTTATTAAAGAAGGGGTTTATCCGACCAAGCACCTCTCCGTTGGGAGCACCGGTGTTATTCATCAAGAAGAAGTTTGGATCGATGAGGCTGTGCATCGATTATCGATAGTTGAACCATCTCACAATCAAGAATATGTACCCGATGCGAGGATTGATGAACTCTTAGATCAAATTTCTTGAGCAAGGTATTTCTCAAAGATTGATCTTCGGTCCGGCTATCACCTGCTGAGGATAAAACAAGAGGATATCCACAAGACTTCATTTCGAAGTAGGTATGGGCATTATGAATTTACTGTTATGCCATTTAGACTAACCAATGCCCCTGCAGCTTTCATGCAGCTGATGAATAGTATCTTTACACTACACCTGGACAAATTCATAGTGGTATTCATTGATGACATTTTGATATATTCAAAGTCAGAAAAGGAGCATGAAGGACACTTTAGGATAGCACTACAAATATTGAGGGAGAACAAATTGTATGCCAAATTTAGCAAGTGTGAGTTTTGGCTAGAAGAAGTGTCCTTCTTAGGCCACATAGTCTAAACGGATGGAATCTCAGTGGACCCTGCTAAGGTCGAGGTGGTGAAGAACTTGGAACGACCAACTAATGCAACAGAAATCAGGAGTTTTCTGGGTCTTGCTGGTTATTACCGGCGTTTCATAAAATACTTCTCGAAGATTGCCATACCAATCACCAGGCTAACCTGGCCACAAGGAAGTGCCCTATGAGTGGAATGAGGGATGTGAACGAAGCTTCCAAAAATTGAAGGACCACTTGACCACTGCTCCTGTCTTGGCCCTTCCTATTGAAGGAGAGAAGTATGAGGTATATACCGATGCTTCAGGTATTGGCCTCGGATGTGTATTAATGCAATATGGAAGAGTTATTGCATACTCTTCTAGGAAATTGAAGAAGCATGAAGAAAACTACCCGGTGCATGACTTGGAGTTGGCCGCGGTAGTATTTACACTGAAGATCTGGGGGCACTATCTATACGGAGAGTAATTCACGGTGTTCTCCGATCACAAAAGCCTAAAATATCTATTCTCTCAGAAAGAGCTCAATATGAGGCAACGTCGGTGGCTGGAATACTTGAAAGACTTCAATTTCATTATTCAGTATCACCCTGGTAAAGGGAATTCTGTAGCTGATGCTTTGAGTTGGAATCCGGGAGCCATTATAGCCAGCTGTATGATACAATAATGGAAACTATTGGAGGAATTCTCCGGATTAAATATAAGCACGGACCAGAAAGATGGGTGTATTACTCTCTCTCACATGAGTGTGCATCCGGACTTGCTATCTGAGATCAAGAAGTTACAAGACGAAGATCCTAGAATGGTTGAAATTAAGGAGAACCTAGATCAAAGGACCGAGTTCAAGCTGGCAGTTGATGGTAGGCTAATGTTTCATGAAAGGACATGTGTTCCGGACTGTTCTAAGTTGACGAAGAAAATTCTGGAAGAAGCTCACCACTCTAGGTATACCATTCATCCTGGAGCAACTAAGATGTACAAGGATCTAAAAAGAACTTTATGGTGGCCGATCATGAAGAGGGAGGTAGCGGACTTTCTGTCTCGCTGTCTCACATGCCAACAAGTAAAAGCGGAACACCAAAGACCCACCGGAAAGTTACACCCCCTTGATATCCCCAAATGGAAATGGGATGGTATTGATATGGATTTTATCATGGGATTGCCTAAATCTAGATGTGGACATGATGGTATCTGGGTGATCATCGACCGATTGACCAAGTCGGTGCATTTCTTGCCAATCAAAAGTCGATGGTCGGTTGATGTCTTGGCCGCACTGTATATCAAGGAGATCATAAGACTACATGGAGTACCAATATCGATCATGTCTGACCAAGACCCTCGCTTCACTTCACATTTCTGGAAGGGTCTACAGCACTCTTTGGGGACAAAACTCAACTTCAGTACTGCTTTTCATCCCCAGACTGATGGTCAGACAGTGAGAACAAACCAAATAGTAGAAGACATGTTACAGGCATGCATCATTGACTTTGGCGGAAGCTGGCATGATCATTTGCCCCTAGCTGAGTTTGCATATAACAACAGCTATCAATCCAGTATACAGATGGCACCATTTGAAGCATTGTACGACAGGAGTTGCCGATCTCCTATATGCTGGGATGAAGTTGGCGAGAAGCAACTACTAGGCCCAGATATGGTAAGGAACACCACAGAAAAAGTTGAACTTATCCAAGAGAGACTTAAGGTAGCACAATCCAGACCGAAATCTTATGCAGATAATAGAAGAAGGGAACTAGAGTTCCAAGTTGGAGACCATGTTTACCTCAAGGTCTCACCCGGTCGAGGTATAAGAAGGTTCAGTGTTAAGGGTAAACTTACACCGAGGTTTATAGGTCCATTTGAGATATTGAAAAGAATTGGCGAGGTAGCCTATCGACTTGCCTTACCACCCCTGCTGTCAGAAGTGCACAATGTGTTTCATGTCTCTATGATGAAAAAGTACGTGCACGATCCTTTCCACGTCATTAATCATAATGACTTGGTAATACAAAAGGACCTTTCTTATGAGCAAAGGCCAATAAAGATTATCGGCCAAGAAGTCCGAGTATTGAGGAACAAAATGATCCCTATGGTGAAAGTGCAATGGAACAACTGCTTGGAGCAAGAAGCTACCTTGGAAACTGAGGAATCTATGCAAAGGAGATACCCGAAACTATTCTAACCCTGTAAGTATTCTGCACCCTCTATATCTCTATGCATGTGATTGAACTTGGGGACCAAATTCTTTTAAGTGCGAGATGGTGTAGCACCCCGGATGACTAATAAGGAATAAATGTATTCTAAATAAATTAAACTTACATAAAAGACCCAATAGAAATAATTAAGTCATTTGTACGCACTTAATGGGCCTTGACCCATAGATTATCTTCTTCCATTTATACAAAGAATTAGCCCAACACGTATAAACCAACCCAAGACACATAAATATATTGGTACCTATAAAAGCAAAAGAAAAACCCACAGCCCATTTGAAGCTACCTCCTGCTAACCCAAACCCATTCAACCCAATAAGGCCTTCGATGAGGCTTGCATGATGGTGGCTTTATGATTTTCATATGAAAATAGAGAAGGCGGCTGTGAAAATTAGGAAGGAGAAGCAACGCACGGAAGGGTTTTAAAACCTTCCCGTTGATGGCCACCGACCCTTTTAGACCATCCTCTCATCTATAAAGAGGTCCCTTGCTGGATGCTCGAGCCTTTGCTTCTACAAAGGACCCCAACCTATTGCTACGAGAGGACCCTGCTTCCTTCTTCCTCCTACGTGAAGCTCTTCATCCTCTACTATCTCCTGCGATGTGAAGAAGTTGCAGAAGGCGTCTTCCTCCTACTGTGATTACAACGTGAAGAAGGTTTCTTCTATTTACGTCCTCTTCATCCTCCGTTCATCACCCTCGTACCCCGTTTTCACACAAAGGTAGGTTTTCTCAAGTTACGTAGCCCAAACAAATTAACTAGCCTTAAGATCATGCATGCATTAGAGAGTGATTTACAGTTTTCTGTATCGTAGTTTCGGCATAAAATAGTGAATAGCGACCCATACATGGGCGCTATATTGATATGAAACGACTTCGTGAACGGTCGTTATTCTCTTGATATTTGATAAATACCCATGTTTAAAATTTAATAACTATGAACCATGATATCTAAATTAATGCATGATCATAGTTATGGAATCCTGATATTTTTCACTTCCTATCCATATATTCACTTCTACATAATTTTATTTATTTAGAAAGTGCTACTGTTCATGTTATAAACACATTGGCATGAAACACGTCTGAGCCTCAGACTTTATTCAATATAGTGCCCCTAACCTGGGCGCTATATTATGAAATGAAGACTTCTCACGAGGGTGCCATATCCTCTGAGAAGAAAACTCCGGCAACTAATATATATATATATATGGAGAGGGGGATTTCTGTAGCCCATTCAAAGAGCAGCCCGACTAGGCCCGACAGGACCCAACGAGGCCAAGCTCGCCTAAGTGACAGCCCACAGGGCCCACTCAGGGAAGAAAGCCCAATAAAAAATCACTCGAGGACACAACCTTCCTAGGCGGCCTCTAGGCTCGGAGGGCCCGAGTGTCGGTCAAGTTATAGGAAAGGTCCAGCCCAAGCCATATCTCCGCCCGGGAGAAGAAGGAGTACGCCAACCCATCCGACCCATCCTCTTCCGAGCTAATCCTATCGCCCGATAGGGCTGGCCTCTCTGAGCTCGGAACGGCCGACGATTGCTTATCCTTTGTAGCCGTTAAGAGTCCACAGCAGGCAGGAAATCAGGAAGGCAAGGGACTTCCTCTTCCCCAAGGTGATAACGCTCCCACAATAAAGCAATAAAAGCCCACGATGAGGACGTAACCCCCACCTGAAACCCCTCGGCTTACAGGACTCCTGGAGACGGCATACTATTTAAACCAGGGAGACCCTCCGACGAAGGTAAGGGTAATCATACGCTCAAAGCTCCTAAGTAAGAACCACTTCACCCCTTTTTGGTGGAGAGGGATCTCGCGCACAAGCTCTCACCTCCCTTTATTGCTCCCGCCATAGCTCCACTGACTTAAGCATCGGAGGGTTTTCCCCAGGGACTCTTTCTGGCCCCCCTGATCCGTTTCCCTATCTTACAGTTCACTACCCGGTGATCCTCCATCCGCTCAGGACCAGCGCGAGATCACGCCTCTTCATCTGGCGCCGTCTGTGGGAAACGTACAAAGAGCCAGTATGGTGCGAAGGAGCTCAGGGAGGAGGTCCGCAGGAGAGAGGGGAAAGGACATGGTAGCGGCAGGGGATGGCCCCTCTCGGGCCTCACAAAACCCTCCCTCCAACGCCAGCGCCCCCGCCGACGATCCAGCACCCCCTCCTGCGGCGGTAGGGCTACCACCCAACGGTGGCGCCGAAGCCTTCCAGGCCCTCAACACGAAACTGGATGTCCTCGTGGAGCTCATGAGGGCCCAGGCGGCTAGGGATGGAAGGTCCCGCACTCCGTCAGGGAGCCCTCCCCGCGAGAGTATCTCCCAGCACACCGCCGGAGGCCGCTTCACCCTCCGCGGCCAGCAGATCATCCGCAACCGGATTGGAGGCCCCTCGCATGCTCCGCCTCCAGAGTAAGAGGCTTCCTCCACGCCGAGGAGAGGAAAACTGGGGGCGCGCCGTGATAAGTGTCCATTTGTTATGATAATTCATTGCATGTACACCATTTTATGTGTATATAATTAGGTAATTATGCATATTTCATAGTTAACCTCAACTCCGCATTTAAATTGGAGCTTTCACGCAAATTGATTAATTTGATTATCTTATTTAATAATAAATTAAAGTTGAGGGCCATGAACATTAATTCTCCATTGCATAATCATGAGCATTTGAGATTTATGTGCACATTGTGGTAATTTTTATGGACTAAAGTGTAATTATGTGTGTAGGGCACCGAAGGCAATTACAAAAGAAGCCGAGGGCAAAAATGTCACCACTACTTTGACCAAGTCAAAAATACATATTTTGATTGGAGGGAAAAGAAATTTTAAAAGTTTGAAATTGAGGAAAAGAAACACATATTTCGGTTGGAGGGAAAATTAAATTCAAAGTTTGAAATAAAGGAGAGACATGATGAGCCTTGGGAAAGGGGGTGTCCAAAGTCCAAGAAAGGGGGTGCCTGTGATGACCCAGAGCGCCGGACACTGATATGCCGATAACATCGATACACCGATACCAGGAACTGGGGAAGCCACCCAAGAGGCTGATGAGGCCCCTGAAGGGTTAGGGAAGTTTGTCGAGGGGATGTATAACGAATTGCAATCACAAGCGCGCATATATAAAGATTAAGCAATAAAGTTTAACAAAAGTGCGGAAGCAATTCAAAATAACCAGAGTGATATATATATATAAACTAGTCCAGAGACACAAAAGTACTAGTCCAAAAGGTACAACTACACGGGGCATACCCCGGCAAAAGTACAACGAAGGCCCAAAAAGGAGACCCGTCTACTGCTGGCGGCTAAGAACGGTCTCCGAGCAACTCACAAAATACTGGGAGACGGCGGGCGCGGCTCACCTGAAAAGAGAAGGGTGAGTCACAGCCAGACTCAATAGGGGTCACGCGGATCCCTACCTCGCACTAAACAGACATACATGCATAAATAAAGACAATTAGAGCATGCATTTAAATGAATTAACAGGCATTGGCATGAATAAACTAATCACAGTAAAGCTGTAAACTCTAACTAAATAGGTATAACAGCTAATACATGCCAATAACGAGTAAGTCCAAACGACAGAAACTAAATCTACCAGTAGAATATGCCTTAACTAATCCAAGCAGCAGGGTAGAACAACCACTGGGAGCAGAAACCAGATGCATCCACTGACGACTTATACTGCGTCTCAAGCACTCGCAGTCGACAACACGACAAGCTGAGCGCGTAAACAGTACCAAACCAAGTGACCAGTCAGAGTGACACCCGTGAGTGTCAGTCCACAGCCTCTGACCACGTGTGCACACACTGACTCTCGCCTGAGCCAGGCCATCTAGCTAGTTTTCTCCCTCGGTAGGACGCTACCGTTGGCCGGGAGCCCACAGAACTAGCTTACAAACCGTGTACGGGAACACCCCTCCGCTATCCCCAAGCGGGTTGGTACTCAACAGACCTTAGGGCAACAACAGTGGCTCCATTGCAAAGAAAGAAAAGCAACTCTATTGGGATTCACAAACATGCCATTATATAATAAGATAACATAAGCATGGCATATAAACATTTTGGAATGCGTAAAGAATAAGCCGGCGACTTTTTGAATCTGACAGGCAAGTGGCGGTCTGCTGCCACCGTGTCATAGGTAAGTGACGGTCGTAGACTGGCGCGTTACATCGATTGTAACATGTCCGTCCCTAGCCGTTACAACCTCCGGAGCTCCAGCCTCAAACCGCGAGAAGGGGGGTGTGACGGCCTACGGCCACGCCGTCACAGGACCTAACGGTCGGGGCGCAGCGCGTTATATCAACTGTAACGCGTTGGGCCCTAGCCGTTACATCCACCCGAGGCCAAAACCAATGCACAACGCTCCAAAGTCGTTTGCAGGTGATATGACGGGCTCGCCCAGGCGCGTCAGGGCACCCTGACAGCCGGCCGACTGGCCGTCAGGTTAACCGCCTCACCCGGTCAACGCAAATCAACAGACGAGTAATGGATGGGAGCCCCACCGTTACTCTCAATGTAACGCCCCGTCAACGGGCCGTTACATTGATATAACGCGTCCTCCAAAGATCGTTAGGCGTGTGACGGTTCCCTGAAGGACCGTCACACCACCTGGGTCACGGACGGGTTAGGTTTGAAAATCGGTTCCCTCTTGGACGATAGAAATCGTCGGGTAACGTCGAAAAAACTTGTTTCCTGTCAAACCACAAGTCCTAAACAACAATATACCAACTTAAAACATCACATGCAAGGCCTACAATAGCTTATACATGAAGATCAAAGCTTAGGCATTAACAATGGAAAATAACCAATATGCATGCCACGGGGTTTCAAACATGAAAACATGCTATAGGAAATGATCCTAGCAAGTTCAGGAGTCCATCCCCCTACCTCGTTCAAGCCGAAACGGCCGGAAAAGCCGCATGCAAGGAGGAGGGTTCACCGGGCCTTCACACACCGTCCCGCTCCCACGATCACCGAACCACTCCAAGATGGGTACCCACGCGTTCCTCTCGACGCGAGGAATCACCGGCGCCAACCACGCCTCAATCCGCCGTCGATACGCCTGCAACCCAAGGAGAGGGGAAGAGACGATCGCGAGGAGAGAGAAAGAGGGGGTGAGAATGAGATCGACGAGGGAGAGAGAGGGGGTGAGGGTTAGAGAAAAAAAAAGTAATATATATAATAATTATATTATATATATAAATCTTATTATTTCCCAAAAACCTCAATTAACCCCAAAAAAATCTGGAAAAATACCAGAAAAATTCCTAAAAATCCAGGAAAATAGTCTAAAATTCCAGAATAAATACTAGATCCAAACCACTAAGGATCCACAAAGCACGGGCCTCACAGTCCCTCCCTCCTAATAGAAATTTCACCCTCGAAATTTATAACAACGGATAAGGAGGAAACTAAGAAAAAAATTATACCTCACTGGAATAAGAAAGGAAAAAGCTGACGCATCTCATCTTCACGTTCCGAAGTAGACTCATTACCAGAGTGACGCTGCCAAGTAACTCTTACCAGAGGGATAACCTTATTTCTCAACCGCTGCTCACGACGGTCTTCAATTCTGATAGGAAACTCTGGCGTAGACAAATCAGCAGTCACTTCGGGCCAAACTGAATCATCAAGAACATGAGAAGCATCTGGCACATACTTCCTCAACTGAGAGACGTGGAACACATCATGAATAGCTTGCATAGCCGCTGGTAGTTGCAATCGATAAGCTACCTGACCCACAGCTTCAACAATAGGAAATGGGCCAACATAACGCGGACTGAGCTTTCCACGCTTCCCAAACCTGGAAACACCTTTCATCGGAGATACCTTAACAAACACCATATCTCCTGGCTCAAACTGTAGTGGACGTCTGCGCTGATCTGCATAACTTTTCTGTCGACTCTGAGCCGTCAACAATCTCTATCGAATCAGACGAACCACATCTGAACACTGCTGCACCATGTCAGGTCCAGTCAAAAGTCTATCCCCAACATCAAACCAGTTCAGAGGAGTACGACAAGGACGACCATATAGTGCCTCATAAGGAGCCATGCCAATACTGGAGTGAAAATTATTATTATAAGCAAATTCAACAAGTGGCAAATGTTGACTCCACGAACCTTGCCAGTCAAGGCAACACGATCTCAGCATGTCTTCCAGAGTCTGAATAGTCCTCTCTGAGTGTCCATCTGACTGCGGATGATACGTTGAATTGAAGGCTAACTCAGTACCCAAAGCTTTCTGGAAACTACGCCAGAAGCCGGAGGTAAAACGTGGATCACGATCTGACACAAGTGAAATTGGAATTCCATGCAGTGGCACTATCTTCTGCATATAAAGCTCGGCCAACCTCTGCACATTCCAAGCAACCTTAATTCGCAACAATCTGGCAGTTTTAGTCAATCTGTCGACAAGCAACCAGATACCATCAAAACCTTGAGAAGTCCGAGACAAACCCACCATAAAATCTGTAGTAACATGGTCCCATTTCCACATAGGAATCTCTAACGGCTGAAGCAAATCAGCTGGCTTTTGATGTTCCGCTTTAACCTGCTGGCAAGTCAAGCACTTAGAAACAAACACAGCCACGTCTGACTTCATACCTAGCCACCAGAACTACTTTTTCAAATTCTGATACATCTTAGTGACACCTGGGTTAATAGCAAAACGGGAACCATGGGCTTCACTCAGAACCTCAAGTCTCAATGCATCAACAGCGGGGACATATACTCTGCCTTGGAAACTGACAACCAGCTCATCATCAAATTCTACATCATATCTTGATACAACACGGGCCAAATCAGAATCAGCTTGCTGGGCTTCAATTCTTGAATCTACTGATACAAAGCTGAACCCAAAACCAAGCTAGCACAAACTGCCATCCTCGGATCGGCAGGAATCTCTACACTGAATGCCTCGCTCGGAAGCTGTTCCCACAATTTCCATTCATGAAGCAACAGATGATTGACTTGCACCTTCCTGCTCAGTGCATCAGCCACAACATTCATTTTACCCGGCTGATAGGAGAGTGTAAAGTCATAATCTTTCATGTATTCCATCCATCGCCTCTGCCTGAGATTCAGATCTTTCTGGGAGAATATATACTGTAAACTCTGATGATCAATAAAAATCTGAAATTTCTCACCATACAGATAATGTCTCCAGATCTTTAAGGCAAACACAACTGCACCTAGCTCCAGATCATGCGTGGGATAATTTTCTTCATGCTGTTTCAATTGCCGAGATGCATATGCAATAACCTGACCATGTTGCATCAGCACTGCACCCAAACCCACTCGAGAAGCATTTGTGCAAACCATAAATCCACCCGAGCCGGAAGGCAAAATCAACACTGGAGAAGAAGTCAGGAGCCTTTTCAATTCAACAAAGCTCTCCTCACACTGATCCGACCAGACAAATGGCACATCTTTACGAGTCAGTCTAGTCATAGGTGCTGCAATTTTTACAAAATCCTGGATGAATCTTCGATAATACCCAGCCAAATCTAAAAGGCTTCTAATCTCTGTTACAGTTCTCAGTCTCTGCCAATTCAAAACAGCTTCAATCTTCGCAGGGTCCACTGCTACTCCATCACCCGAAATCACGTGGCCAAGAAAATGAATTTTCCGAAGCCAGAATTCACATTTACTGAACTTTGCATAAAGCTCATGATCTCTTAGAGTCTGCAGAACGATCCTCAAATGCTGCACATGATCTTCATCAGAAGCAGAGTAGATCAGAATATCATCAACAAAGATCACCACGAACTGATCGAGAAATGGATGAAAGATACGTTGCATTAGGTCCATGAAAGCTGCTGGGGCATTCGTCAACCAAAACAGCATTACCAGAAATTCATAATGACCATACCGAGTACTGAAAGTTGTCTTCTCCACATCAGATTCCCGGATTCGCAACTGAAAGTAGCCAAACCGGAGGTCAATCCGTGAAAAGACAGTAGCAGACTGTAACTGGTCAAACAAATCATCAATCCTGGGAAGCGGATATTTATTCTTGATAGTCACCTGATTCAGCTGTCTGTAATCAATACAAAGTCTCAGGCTTCCATCTTTCTTTTTCACAAATAACACTGGAGCACTCCACGGGGAAAAACTGAGGCGAATATAGCCTTTTTCCAGCAATTCAAGTAGATGTGCTCGCAGTACTTTAAGTTCAGCTGGAGCCATTCGGTACGGTGCCTTTGCTAACGGGCCTGTACCAGGAATCAGTTCAATCACTATTTCTATCTCTCGTTCTGGAGGCAAGCCTGGCAACTCGTCAGGAAACACATCAGGGAACTCACAGACAATAGGAATATCACCGACATCCTGTCGTGGTTTCTCAACAGCAACCACAAAATCTAAGAATCCTTGGCAACCTGCACTAAGCAACCTATAGGCTCGAATAGCAGAAATAATCATACGAGAAGAACGGGATCGAATACCTTGGAAATAAAAAGCCGATTTTCTCTGGGGCTGAAAATAGACTTTCTTCGATCTGTAGTCAACCACAGCTCCATAATGCTCCAACCAATCCATTCCCAGAATAATATCATAATCTGCCAGCTGCAATGCAAACAATCTCGCCGGCAACTGATGATTATCAATCATAATAGGAGACTCTTCCAAACACAGAGGTGTAATCATGAAATCTCCAGAAGGCAATTCAACAAATAGCTCACAAGTCATTTCTGATGTCGGATCCTCAATACATGCCATGAAATCCTCAGAAATAAAAGAGTGAGAAGCACCAGAATCAAATAAGACACGAGCTGAATGACCATAAAGCATAATCGTACCTTCCACCAGATGGGATGCAACCGCTTCAGCTCTAGTCATATGAGAAACCTTGCCTTTCTGCTTCTTCGATCCGGCTGAAGATTGCTGAGAAGACACCGACGCTTGAGAATTGAACTGTTGTTGAGTTTGAGGTATAGGAGGAGGTTTGAATTGTGACTACTGAGGCTGAGAGAACTGAGGAGCTTGCAATTGCTTCGGCCTCAACGGGCAATCTCGAACCACGTGAATAGGCTGGTCACAGCAAAAACAGACCACTGGAAGAGAACACGGTTGACCCTTATGGTGACCACTGCATCTCCGACACGTCCATGGCTGACTGACAGCAGAGCTCTGACGAGTCTGAGAAGAAGGCGCTGCCGGCTGCTGAACAGAACTTGTACCGGACGACGGCTGCTGGAAAAACTTCTTCTTCTTCTTGAACCTCTTAAACTTGGGCTTGGAAGGGGAAGAAGCACTGCTAACATCTGACTGGACCGAGGGAACACCTGACACTGGCGGTCGGTAAGCCGGTTGAAACTGAACTGTCGGCTGAACTGACCCCGCCTGTGGATATCCACCTAGTCTCACCATCTCTAGCTCAAGTGCCACAGCTGCCTGGCATGCATCATCTAAATCAGCAACACGACTCGTGATCAAAGGCAATTTAAGTTCAGGCCTCAATCCACGCAAGAACTGTTGTGTCTTCAAAGCTTCATTAGCCAGCACATGGGGCGCATATTGACCCAATTCCATAAACTTGTTCCGATACTGAAGCACAGTCATGCTACCCTGAGTCAGCTCCATAAATTGATACATCTTAGCCATCTGCAAGCAGGCAGGAGTGTAGGCACGCTCGAAAGCAGCAACAAACTCTGCCCAAGTGATCTGCCGAAGAGGTCTAGAGTGAAACGCAATCTGCCACTCAGCTTTCCACCACGTAATGGCTATACCTTGGAGTTGAAACGTAGCAAGCATAACCTTCTCATCCTCGGCGCACTCCATAGATAGGAATACGCGCTTAATTGCATCAAGCCACTGCTTCGCAACCTCTGGATCAGCTTGACCATCGAAAGTAGGCGGATTGAATAGGAGAAATTCTTTCAAAGCCTTGCCTCGACTACCAGGCACTTCAATCTGAGGAGCAACGACTGGCATTGGAGGAGGAACAACATGAACTGCAGGAGGAGGTGCAGAACCACTTTCTTCTCTAGGCGCATCTCGGGGAGCTCGAGGAACTCGAGGAGGTCTTCCTCGACGAGGCGGCATCTTGCACTGCCGAAAAATAGAAAGCAACAGGAATCACATCAATCACGTAAAAAGAAACCTAAGCCAGCAATAGACAACTCGAAGGACTAGCTCTGGACAAGTTGCAAATTCCAATTCCTTATACAAATCCTCAACTCCGCTCTGATACCAACTGTGATGACCCAGAGCGCCGGATACCGATATGCCGATAACATCAATACACCGACACCAGGAACTGGGGAAGCCACCCAAGAGGCTGATGAGGCCCCTGAAGGGTTAGAGAAGTTTGTCGAGGGGATGTATAACGAATTGCAATCACAAGCGCGCATATATAAAGATTAAGCAATAAAGTTTAACAAAAGTGCAGAAGCAATTCAAAATAACCAGAGTGATATATATATAAACTAGTCCAGAGACACAAAAGTACTAGTCCAAAAGGTACAACTACACGGGGCATACCCCGGCAAAAGTACAACGAAGGCCCAAAAAGGCGACCCGTCTACTGCTGGCGGCTAAGAACGGTCTCCGAGCAACTCACAAAATACCGGGAGACGGCGGGCGCGGCTCACCTGAAAAGAGAAGGGTGAGTCACAGCCAGACTCAGTAGGGGTCACGCGGATCCCTACCTCGCACTAATCAGACATACATGCATAAATAAAGACAATTAGAGCATGCATTTAAATGAATTAATAGGCATTGGCATGAATAAACTAATCACAGTAAAGCCGTAAACTCTAACTAAACAGGTATAACAGCTACTACATGCCAATAACGAGTAAGTCCAAACGACAGAAACTAAATCTACCAGTAGAATATGCCTTAACTAATCCAAGCAGCAGGGAGTAGAACAACCACTGGGAGCAGAAACCAGATGCGTCCACTGATGACTTATACTGCGTCTCAAGCACTCGCAGTCGACAACACGACAAGCTGAGCGCGTAAATAGTACCAAACCAAGTGACCAGTCAGAGTGACACCCGTCAATGTCAGTCCACAGCCTCTGACCACGTGTGCACACACTGACTCTCGCCTGAGCCAGGCCCTCTAGCTAGTTTTCTCCCTCGGTAGGACGCTACCATTGGCCGGGAGCCCACGGAACTAGCTTACAAACCGTGTACGGGTACACCCCTCCGCTATCCCCAAGCGGGTTGGTACTCAACAGACCTTAGGGCAACAAAAGTGGCTCCATTGCAAGGAAAGAAAGGCTACTCTATTGAGATTCACATACATGCCATTATATAATAAGATAACACAAGCATGGCATATAAACATTTTGGAATGCGTAAAGAATAAGCCGTCGACTTTTTGAATCTGACAGGCAAGTGGCGGTTTGCTGCCACCGCGTTATAGGTAAGTGACGGTCATGGACTGGCGCGTTACATCGATTGTAACGCGTCCATCCCTAGCCGTTACAACCTCCGGAGCTCCAGCCTCAAACCGCGAGAAGGGGGGTGTGACGGCCCACGGCCACGCCGTCACAGGACCTAACGGTCGGGGCGCAGCGCGTTATATCAACTGTAACGCGTTGGGCCCTGGCCGTTACATCCACCCAAGGCCAAAACCAATGCACAGCGCTCCAAAGCCGTTTGCAAGTGATATGACGCGCTCGCCCAGGCGCGTCAAGGCACCCTGATGGACGGCCGACTGGCCGTCAGGTTAACCGCCTCACCCGGTCAACGTAAATCAACGGACGAGTAACGGATGGGAGCCCCCCCGTTAATCTCAATGTAACGCCCCGTCAACGGGCCGTTACATTGATATAACGCGTCCTCCAAG
Organism: Amorphophallus konjac; assembly: GCA_022559845.1. Lineage (NCBI taxonomy): Eukaryota > Viridiplantae > Streptophyta > Magnoliopsida > Alismatales > Araceae > Amorphophallus > Amorphophallus konjac. The sequence continues at coordinate 259,167,300 of CM040128.1, forward strand.
GACCGTTAGGCGTGTGACGGTTCCTGGAAGGACCGTCACACCACCTGGGTCACGGACGGGTTAGGTTTGAAAACCGGTTCCCTCTCGGACGATAGAAATCATCGGGTAACGTCAAAAAAACATGTTTCCTGTCAAACCACAAGTCCTAAACAACAATATACCAACTAAAAACATCACATGCAAGGCCTACAATAGCTTATACATGAAGATCAAAGCTTAGGCATTAACAATGGAAAACAACCAATATGCATGCCACGGGGTTTCAAACATGAAAACATGCTATCAGAAATGATCATAGCAAGTTCAGGAGTCCATCCCCTTACCTCGTTCAAGCCGAAACGGCCGGAAAAGCCGCATGCAGGAGGAGGGTTCACCGGGCCTTCACACACCGTCCCGCTCCCACAATCACCGAACCACTCCAAGATGGGTACCCACGCGTTCCTCTCGACGCGAGGAATCCACCGGCGCCAACCACGCCTCAATCCGCCGTCGATACGCCTGCAACCCAAGGAGAGGGGAAGAGACGATCGCGGAGGAGAGAGAAAGAGGGGGTGAGAATGAGATCGACGAGGGAGAGAGAGGGGGTGAGGGTTAAGGGAAAAAAATAAAATTAATATATATAATAATTATATTATATATATATATCTTATTATTTCCCAAAAACCTCAATTAACCCCAAAAAAATCTGGAAAAATACCAGAAAAATTCCTAAAAATCCAGGAAAATAGTCAGAAATTCCAGAATAAATACTAGATCCAAACCACTAAGGATCCACAAGGCACGGGCCTCACAGTGTCCACCTACTTTTCCTCTTCCCCATGCATCATATTCCACTTAAATCTCAGCCATCCATCTCCTTTTGATACAATCTCTACCCTTCATCTACCCAACTTTCCCTATAAATAGCACATGACAAGGAGGAGAAAGGAAGTTCTTCTTTTGGATAATCTTTCACTTTTCTCTCTCCCAACCTTAGGTCTCAAGTTTCACTCACGTAAGTTCATCTTCTCCTCTTTCTATCTTCATGAAAGTTCTTTGTTTTTACGTTCTATACAACTTCTTCTTCAACATCATCTTCTAATCCCTTCTGGTTTTCAAGCTATTTCGTATTTTTCACTGTGCTGTCCTGTTCTTCTGCGAACCAGTGTTCCTCTCTATTTTTCCCCTTGTTTCTCACACTTCTAGTCATTTTCTCCTCTTGATTTCTTCATAAAAGTTTTTTTTTTTAAAAGACCTTCATCTTCTTCGTCTACGCCATCTTCTAATTCTTTCTAGTTTGAAAGTTATTTCTCGTTTTTTAACTTGCTGTCCTGTGATTTTACTGTTCATCCGAGATTCTATCTTTTGTTACTCCTCAGTTTTGAAGCCCTTCCCCTCTTTATTTCTCTCTGTGTTCTTCATTAAAGTTCTTCCTCTCTTGTAGATCTAGATTTTCTTCTTCTATCACTTCCTCCAATTCTTCTTCTTTTACGAGTTATATTTATTTTCCCACTATTTTACTCTCTCACCTTCTTCCTTCTTCATCTCCACACAAACTCTTCCACATTCCTCTCTATATTTCTCTCCAAAGTTTATCCTCCACAACTCCCCTTTCATGGCGGCGTGCACATCAAGGCGGGTGACGTTCCGAGGCTCGTGACGTGGACGACGACGGCTTCTTCATCCACCTCTTTCCTCGGCGATCTCTTTCAAGTCGGAGCTATCCTCTCCAAGGCTCGGCGAGGAGGAGACGACGGCATTCATCATCCTCTCATGGCTCTAGTTTCTTCACTTATCTCGTAGTTTGTCTTGGTTGTAATCTCAATTTTCATAGATTGTAATTTTCATGTCTTTAGCAATAAAATTTATTCTGGCAAATTGTATTCCCTTTTCTCTCTCCCTTTCTCAAATTTCTCTTCTCAATCCCTCTCATATTCTTTAGATAGATTTATTTCCATCCACTATTTTCTTTAAGTAAAATAAAATCACAAGTGTTTTCCAAAGGACTTTAAGGTTGTTAACTCTAAAAATCTCTTCTTCCCTGTGGATTTGACCCTTCTCGCCACCTTATTACGTCTTTCTTTCATATAGTGCGAGTTGGAATTTTTAAGATTGGTACACGTGTTTTAAACGACGAACTTTCGCGTTATCAATTTTTGGCGCCGTTGCCGGGGATGAATGGTGATTTTTGACTTAAGAACTTTATTTTCCTTATGTATATAGTGTACTAATAAAGTTCTCTTTTATTATTTTTACAGGAAAAAAAGAGAAAAAAAAGTAACTTGAAAATTCAAAATAAAAATCAGAGGTAAGTCTCCACCTTTTCCTTAGTCTTTTTGTCATTCATTTTGAGAAAAAAAAAGAACGGGGGAACGCTTTTCAAGTAAGTATCTAAACTTTTCCTCTTTCATTTTAATTTCATTTCTCTACATTTCATATCTTGTGGTTAGATAGGTTCATTAAATAAAAACAAAAAAATCATCACTTGAACTTCAATAAAAATGTTCATTGCAAGAGTAGAACCCACACTTCCATGTTTTAGGTCATGCATCATTTAGGATAGAATTTATTTTTCATTGTTGTTTAATTATTGTTAATTGCATTATTGAAGATTGCGGGAGGCAAGGTGAATACTCTATTTTTTTTTCAAAAGCATGCTCATGCATTTCCATGCTTGCATAAAACCCCTTGTTTGAAATTGATTTGTTGCATATCATTTCTAAAATATTCTAAGGGCAATACCCATAAGCAAGATAAGGTGGAGATTTCATCACCCTACCTTAGCCCACAAACCATAATTCTCATGCGTCTTTACATCACCTAGACCTTAAATAAAATTCAGTAGACATTGGCCCTAGGTTCACACTGTGGTTCTTGTGTTATTTGGGCTTACCCTCTTATGAAAATCGGTGCCTAAGGCAAGACGGTCGGACGGTAAACGCCTTAAGCGGGCTAGTGGTTTGGCATAATTTTTTTTTATATATATAAAGCCCTGCCTAGTGGTGATATAGAATGTGGTACACCCACAGTCTATATCACTACCAGGGGGTATTTTATTGATCATTAAATGAATAGGGATTACATCACTCTAATGCTAGGAATGCCTAGCTTGTCTAATCTAGCAGCACCCTTGGTAACACTGGGAAGGTCGTGCTGTGAAGTAAAAAGAGAATTACAATGAGATTGACATGCAAAATTTGCTAATGTATCCGCTGCCTAGTTGGCTTCTCTGAATATGTGGCAGAAACTCTTGATTTGAGGAGAATAATTCCAGATTTCTCTGACAAATGGTAAGATCTCCCAAGGGCAGTCCATCGTCTTGTTAAGTACTTGAATAAGAATAAGGGAGTCACTCTCAACCAGAGCAGAGTGAGAGGAGATCACAGTGAAGTATTTAATTCCATCAGCCAACGCTCTAGCTTCAGCCACTAGGCTTGAGCAGCTCATATAATAATGGGAGAAAGCCAGCAAAATGTGCCCTTGACTGTTTCTGATGATGCCGCCTCCACCGGAATGACCAGCCTGTTTGTGAGCACCATCAGTATTCACCTTGAGGAAGGGCCATGGGGGGCATGCCCATTTAACAAGTCTAACCAGAGGAGATACCCGAGGAGTAGCAGAAATGCCAAAGTGTTCAAGGATGGTGCGGCTGTGCTTTTGATCTTCCCAAAGGGTGGATAAGCTGATCACCTGTTTAATTTGATAAACCACTTTGTGAAATAAGCCTTGAGGTGAAGTGTGTTTGCTGTCATACCTGGCTGCATTTCTAGCAAGCCAAAGCTCCCAGAGACCAAATCCAATGGCTGCTAATTTGAAGAGACCGAACAAGGAGTGGGCATTGGAGTTCTGGATGGTGTTAAGAATCATGGAGTTAACAGTGTGGCCTCTAATATCACAGCCATTTCTTTGGAAAGAGGCCCAAAGAGATCTAGCCCAATCATTGTTCAAAAATAAATGATTGGCATCTTCCACTTTGTGAAGCTTGCAGCAGTGGCATTTCGAAGGAAGAGGGATCCCAATAGTTTTCACTCTTGTGTCTGTAGGGATACAATTGTGTAAAATTTTTCACACGTGTATGGAAATTTTGGTGGGAATCCATTTAGCCCATAGTCGGTCATAAGGAAACCTGTTCTGATCAGAATCTTGCCTGCAAGTAGTGGCTTTGTATATGGAAGAAGTTATACACTTTTCGGAGGAGGCAGGGCTCCATATCTCCTTATCCCTGTGGTGGTTCAAATTGGTGTGCTTTATAGCTGTTATAATACCAGGTGGGAGGAATTGGATATCCTCCGGGGCTAGGTGCAGTAGAACCTCTCTGACAGTGGCCTTCGGTTGATGGACTTGAGCAGTGGTGATGTATGATATCAAAGGTTTGTCCCCTAGCCAAATATCCTTCCAGAAATTAGTTGAGCAGCCATCACCCACAATGACTTTTTTTATATTGGAGAATCAGTTCCTTTGCCTTTATCCAGCTACGCTTAGAGTGACCCCTCATTTCCTTGAAGTGTACCTCTGAAAGATGCCTGCCCCTAATGTATTTAGCCCAGAAATATACTGCCCATAGGGAATTTGAATGAATAGCTTTCCATAACATTTTGACCCTTAAGGCCAACTCCAGCTGCCTCAAGGAAAGAAGGCCAAGTCCACCCTTGCTGACAGGCTTGCATATATTGTTCCAAGATAACCAATGTCTTTTGTTTCCTTGAGTAGAAGAACCCCAGAAGAAATTAGAGAATGCACGTTCTAAGTTCTGGTGGGTACCAACATGCAAAGGAGATGATGCTAAAGAGTAGATAGGAATGGAGGTGAGAATGTGCTTCAGCAACACCACTCTGGCTCCTTGTGAAAGATAAGTAGCAGTCCAGCCTTCTATTCTCTTCTGGATGGAAGAAACAATACCAGAGAAATAAACCTTCTTTGATCTGCCATAAATGAGAGGGAATCCCAGGTATTTGTGAGGTAAGGAGTGGTGAGTGAATCCGGTGATGTCCCGAATCCTCTGTATTGTTGTAGCCTTAGCCTTGGGATGAGTGAAGAAACCACTCTTTCCCACATTTACTAACTGTCTGGAAGCTCTTTCATAAGCTTTGATAATACCCATCAGATTTCTAATAGAAGAAGCATTAGCCCTACTAAATGCTAAGGTGTCATCAGCAAACAGTAAATGAGATATGGTCGGGCAACGATTGGGAGTTGCATACCAGTCCACCCTGCCCTCATCTTGAGATTTGCGGATAGCCCTGCTGAAAGCTTCCTCTGCTATAATGAATAGAGCAGGAGCCAACGGATCTCCTTGGCGGACACCCCTTGTGGATTGGAAAAAGCCCGCTGAGTCACCATTTAGAAGGACCGAAAACCAGCAGTTGCCCAACATAGCTTTGATAAGATTAATAAAGTCAGTCCTAAAACCAAACTTGGAGAGTATTAAATAGATGAAATCCCACTCTATTCGATCATAAGCCTTGGCCATGTCCAGTTTAAATACAACATTACTCCCCCTTGTCTTTCTACCCAGCTCATGTATCATTTCTTGGGCAAGGGCAATGTTCTCAACAATTGATCTATCTTTCACAAAAGCAGATTGTTCAGGAGAAATAATATTAGGTAGAATACTTGCAAGTCTGTTACTGATAATTTTAGATATAACCTTATACACAAAATTGCAAAGACTGATCGGCCGGTAATCAGAGATATCAGTAGCATTGGGGACTTTGGGGATGAGAGCTATAAGTGTAGCTGTCATAAAACGAGGTAACATGTTCTTGACAGTGAAGAATTCCTGAACAGCTTTGGTAATCACACCAGCAGTAATTGGCCAAGTTTTTTGATAGAAGGCTCTCGAGAAACCATCTGGACCAGGGGCACTGTCTGGAGACATTTGGAAGACTGCATCTTTGATTTCAGAATCTGAAGGGACAGCACAAAGACTATCATTTTCAGCAGTGGTTACCGCATGGGTAATGTTACTAAGAAAGTCCTCATCAATCTGGTGAAACTGAGATGAAAAAGCTTTTTTGAAATGGTCAACTGCAATTACCTTCATTTCTTCATGATTGGAAGTTAGGGTGCCAGCAGCTGTTCGCAGGTGGGTGATCATGTTTCTTTTCCTGTTTGCAACTGTAGTCATGTAAAAATATTTTGTGTTTTTGTCCCCTTCAGCTAGCCATTTGATCCTGGACTTCTGTCTCCAGAAACATTCTTACTGAATCAGCTTGGAAGCCAGATCAGATTTTGCAACCTCAAGAGTTTCAAAAGTAGTCTGAGAGGGGTGAGCATCATAGTGAACCTCAGCCTTCAATACAGAATCTTCAGCAGCCATAACATTGTTGTGAATATTTCCAAAAGTCTGCTTATTCCAAGTCAGAAGCATTTTTCTCATGGATTTGAGCTTTAAATAAAGAGTGGATATGGCAGAAGTAGCCAGGGGGCTATTGCTCCACTCTGTTTGTACATCCCTGAGAAATAAGTCATGAGTGGTCCACATTTGTTGGAAGTAGAATCTAGATCTGTGCTTGGTCAAAGTTGCAAGCTGTACTAAAATGGGGGCATGATCCGAAGCTTCTCTAGATAAGTGATCAATAGTGAGAGGGATGGATATTTGCCAAGGGCCATTAACTAGGATTCTGTCTAGCCTTGCCCAAATAGCTCTGTTGCCACTTTGGTTATTATGCCAGGTGTACTTCGAGCCCATAAAGCCAGCATCCGATAGAGCACAATCATTTAGACAATCTTGAAAATCAGACATAGAAGACAGAGATGGTGGAAGGCCACCTAGTTTCTCATCCGGATCAAGGATACAGTTAAAATCCCCTGCCACCATCCAGGAGCCTGAAATTTGCATATGAATATTGAAGAGGGCCTTTCTATAGCTGAGCACTTAGCATAGACCACAGTCATGTGAAAGTCTGAGATAGCCACAGAGTTCTGCTTGAGTGTAATTTGTTGTTCATCTTTGTACAAAACAGAGAAATCCACAGGATCCTTCCACAGAACCCAGATATGGGCATTTGCATCACCATTGGCCACAGCTTTATCCATGCCCAATCTTTTACAGGTCTTTTCAAGCATATCTGTGTGGATTTTTGGTTCTAAAATAGCAATACAGTGGAGGTGGTGGCTTTTGATAAGAAGCTTTAGTCTAGCCACAGTTAAGTCGTTACCAATGCCTCTGACAATCCAGATAAGAAAAGGCATTATAGAATTTGAGGATTTGAGAGCTTACCCATGGAGTTAGCTCTGGTCATCGCTCTAGTCACAACACCAGATTGTTCTTTAAGCAGAATCTGAGTGTTAGTAATTTCAACAGAGACAGTAATTTGCTGGCATCGAGATAACATCTCAGCCTCAGAGAGAATGTCAGCACTTGAGTAGTCTCTATGCTTGTCTACTATGGCTAGTTCCGGTACAAGGGCTAAAACTCCTGTGTTTCTCATCGTTTGTGCTGAAGGGAGCTCTGGAGGAGCAGGTAATCCTGATTCGGGCTCTACCACTGAGACTGAAGGAGCCCTGGGTAACGAGGTAGAGTCTTGGTTGCCAGTGACATGCTTCATATGTTGTGCCTCTTAGGCACAAGCATGTGCTATGTCACCTTGATGATAGCAATGCTATTTGGTTTTGATGATAGCAAGACAGTGAGTGCATTTGAGTGCATTTGATATTGTATTTTGATGATAGCTTCATGATTGTGATTTGTATATCATCTGGAGAATGCACGTGTATGACTGATATATTGTTTGTGTTAGACTTCTGGTATGTGCATAGTCTATACATTGCATCGTGGGGTTTATGCTCTAAGTCTATACACTGCATAGCAAGCTCAAAGTCGATACATTGAGCGTCTCATGCATCATTCGTCTAAGTCCATACATTGGACTGTAGTATGCATTTGGCGAAGGCATCGCAAGTCTATACATTGGACTCTCGTTCAAGCCTATGCATTGCATTGGCTAAGTATATACAACGTCAATTCATGCATTGTCTTAGGCAAAGTCTGTACAGCGTCAACGCACTTCATTGGAAGTGTGTACAGCGTCAACGCGTGAAGGATGTACAGCCGTGTCATATGCTCCTAAGTCTATGCATTACTGTTCATGTATCAGTCTTCATCAAGTCTGTACATTGACACGCCAACATCTTTGAAGTCTGTACATTACTTCAGGAGCTTCAAGTCTACACATCGCTTCGCTTCATGAAGTCTGTACATCCACAGTTAAACTTGAAGTCTGCACATTGGTCTTCGATTTCAATGTCCATACATTGGGCGTTTACATGAAGTCTATACATTGTTGTTTGCAGTGCAAGTCCATACATTGGACTGTTCTTTGAAGTCTGTACATCAGACTGGTATAGTAAGTCTGTACATTGGCTTTACATCTTCAAGTCTGTACAGCCGTTTGCTTTGGATTTCATGTCTAGACATTGCACTGTAGCATGCATTTCTTTAAAGTCTATACATCGGACTGGTCTGCATAGGCTAAGTGTATACATCATCCAGTACAATCAGGCACTGTTCATGAAGTTTGTATAGCCTTTTGCATTGGACTTAAAGTCTATACATTGCACTGTTCCTTTCGTCTTCGTGTCGTTCCCTTTATTGTGTCTTCGTGTCATTTACTGTTGTTCCTCGAGTCGTTTCCTTTGTCTCTGATTTCACTGCTTCATCACGTGTCGTGATAGCCGTGTCTGTCTTCGTCTTCGTGTTATTTTCAACTCGTGACGATTTCTGTTATTTGTCTTCGTGTCGTGGTCAGCCCGTGTCGTTTCACCTCGTGCTGTTCTCACTTACTTCGTGTCGTTATCGTATGTATCTCGTGTCGTTCTTCTTTTTACCTCGTGTTGTTTTATAACCTCACTTCGTGTCGTTCTCTTCGTTGTGTCTGTTCTGTCACAGTGTATCTCGTGTCATTCTTTCCTTACTTCGTGCTGTAGTCACCCTGTGTATCTCGTGTCGTTCTCAGTGCATCTAGTATTACTATTACATACCTCATGCAGCTTTAGTTCCTGTGGCCCTCAGTTTTAATGGGTTGTATCTCCTTGCAGGTCCGAGGAAGAACATTTCCACGTGACTGGGTAGCACGTGATCCGAGGCTGAAGGACTGACAGAATGCTGACACGTGGCCAAATATCTGGGCGGGAAATGCGGAGGACACACACGCCCAGTGCTGCCCTCCTGCTGGCTGCTGCTATATATATGAGCCTCCTTCCACAGAAGAAGGTTGATCGAGTTGGCGAGAAGAAAAGTCCATACAGAGAGCCACGATCCAGATAGAAAAAGAAAAGAGAAAGAAGAAGAGTAGAAGGAGAAGAAGAGAGGCAGAGAGCTCGAGAAGAGTGTGAAGAGAAGAAGAAGAGAGAGAGAGTGAGAAGGAGTTCGTTCTTCAGATCTTTGGTTCAAAACCAGATCTGAGGTTGCTCATTGTTAGAGCTATATTTTGTGCTTTATTGTTTCAGCTTTCCGTTGCTGTCTTGTTCTGTCTTTTGTTTTCCATTTTACATTTCCTTTCAAGCTGTTAGTCAACGGTTTGCAGAGGAGGACTCCTCTGGACAGCAAGCTGTGTTGCTCAGCGGGCAGTGGAGGTTTCCACTGGACATCAAGCTGTGTTGCTCAGCGGGCAGTGGAGGTTTCCACTGGACGGGTAAGCAGTAATCCCCAGCGGTTGCAGTGGTGGATTCCACTGGACGGCAAGCTGTGTTGCCCAGCGGTTGTTGGCAAGCTGTGTTGCCCAGCGGTTAGTGAAGCCACACTCGGGTTGAGTGTGGGGTGGATGTAGGTCTGGAGGACCGAACCACCTAAAAACTCCTATTGCACTGTGGTTTGATTTATCTGTTTTTGCTTCCGTTAGATGATTGCATAGGGGCGCTCTAAGCGTTTGGCTTCTGTTTGAGCAGAAGAGTTGATTAGTTTTCTTAGAATATTTTAATCTTTCAAGAGAGCGAAATTCCAGTTGAGCTTCAGATTGTCGAATCTATCTTGTTATTATTCTAGTTTTTAATTGGGTGAAGGTTCTTTAAACGGGTTATATTCATTCACCCCCCCTCTGAATACTGCACCGAACCCAACAATTGGTATCAGAGCGGGTCTCTGATCTATCAGATCTGACAATCTGCAGAGGATCCTGCTGATTTGTTTGGTGCTTTTCAGAGTGTGCTTTCAGTGCTCGATATTTTGTTTTATCGACTTGTGCATTGCTTTGCTCATCTGGTTCTGCTGCATTCCCTGTCATCTGGTCTACTGCGCTGTATCTGGTTGCCTCTTACTTAAATGGGTCGACCTCCAGTTTATGACGGTTCTAACTTTGATAGTTGGCTAGGAGGCCTATGTGTGTACGTAGGCTCCATAGATCCCAAACTATGGAGCCTACTATCTAAAGGCCCACACAAACTGCCTCATGATGAGACCAAGTGGTCTAAAGAGGACAGTATAAAGAACTGTGACAATGTCATAATCCTTAACATCTTAAGAGCTGCAATCAATATTGATATGTACCCTTTTGCTCTCAGGTGCACATCTGGAAAGGAGATATATGACGGAGTCATTTCTGCGCATAATCAACAAGGTGATAGTTGCTTGATGGCCAACCGGGATGATGAAGATGAGATCTCATCTCAGGTAAGCTCTGAATCAGATGGATACTCCTTTGATGAATTGATAGTGATGTATGAAGATTTGTTCAAAGTATCCAAGAAATTAAAATCTGAAAATAGAAGGTTGAAAAAGAGATGTGAACAGATTAACTCTAATGTTCTCTGTGAAAACTGTCAAAGACTAAAAACATCTCATGATATGTGCTTAGCTGATCTGAATATGAGTAAGGAACAAATCTCTTTATTGGAAAATAAAAATGAAGAATTGAGGTTGCTAAATTCTGCCATGTCTGAGAGACTCTTAATGCTTGAAAAAGGGAAGAATTCAGTTGAAAATGAATGTGAGAGAGTGAGCACTTTGATAGAAGAGATTGATAGCTACAAAGCCATTAATGTCTTACTTAATGAAAAGATCACAGATTCTGAGATTCTCATCTCCTCTCTCAAAAATGAAATCACTGAATTGAACAATTCTCTATCTGAGTCATTTGAAAACAAAGAAAATTCAAAGGCTGCTTCTAAGAAGAAGGTCTCTGATGAAGGCAGTAAATAGGAAGAGAGAAAAAGAATGTATACAACCTTTGTGCGTAGCTCTGAGTTGGCTAGCACTTCAGCTTCTCCTTCATGTCTGCCTGCGAATCAGATAGAAAAACAAAAGAAAACAAAACAGAATAAAAATTTGTATGCTGAAATTTCTCAGGCCAATCTGTCTCAGATTAAAAGGAAGAATGTGAAATGTTTCTACTGTGGTAAATCTGGCCATGAGATGGATGTTTGCTTTGTCATGAGAGAGGATGAACTGAAATCAGATAGAATTCATGCTAGGAATTCTAAATTGAAGAAACCTTCTCATGATCAAAATAAGAGAATTCAATGCTTTTACTGTCATAGAATTGGCCACTTTATGCATGATTGTAGATTAAAGAAGCAAGATGATTTGAATGCTAAAGAGCTTCATGATAGGAATCATGCATATCTGAAAAAGAAACTTCATTGCTTTCATTGTAACAAATTGGGCCATATTGTTGCAAATTGTTGGCATGCTAAGGGAAGAACAATTAACTCCGAAACTGCTATAATCCCTGTAAAAAGACATGCATTCTATAAGAATCTTGACAGAATGAATTCTTCATGTTTTGAATGTGGAAAACATGGCCACACAGTCAAGGACTGTTGGCATGTTCAGAAGAATCATATTAACCCCCATGCTGTCAAATTCCATGCAAAACAATTTGTGAAATTCTCTTATTTTAATTGTGGAAAACCTGGCCATAAAGCCTCTGAGTGCTGGGTGGCAGAGTTTAGAAAACAAAATGCCCATGCACACAACAGAAATTTTGATGTTCATGCACATGAATTTAATGCTTACAATAAGGTGCATAAAAGGAACTCAAATTCTGTTAGTTATCATGGTAAGTCTGGTCAATTTGGTTATTCCTTGTCCAGCTATAAGTTGATGGGCTATGTTGATAATTCTGTTAAGAGATCAGTCAGAACACCTGTTAGGGCTCATACAGGACCCAAGGCAGCTTGGGTTCCTGCAAGATCATATTGATTGACATGTTGCAGGTGTGCCTTGGTAAGAGATATAAAAGGGGTAATTTAGCCAAGGCACTCAAAAAGGAAGCCCAGGATTCTATATCTCATGTTAGTTCTGAACTTTGTTTTAAATTTATCATCTGAAATTGTTGTTTTGCTTGGTTGATTTTTTGATGAACTCTTCATCTCTAGCTGATCAGTCTGCATTCCAGACTCAGCTATTGAATTCAATTCTGCATATCTGATGCTCTTCTCTTGCTATATGCTGAACTGAATTTGAATGCTTCTTCAGTATATACAGTTAATGCACTATATAGACTTTGTGTCAATGCATGCGTTATGTATTAATGCATTGCATGCTTGTTGTTAAATGCATAACTTGCTGATTGTGAATGATTCACTTAGTGCACACAGTCTATGCATGTGTCTTATGTCTGCATACATCATTTGCATGACTGTCATTGAAGTTGTTCAATGCATGTAGGACTGCTTTATGTTGCATTGTCTTGCATAACCCTGGTATATCAAATGGTAAGCTACTAAAAGGTAGGGAAATCTGCCTTGAGGTTCTTACTATGTGTGAGATGGTCCTTGAGACCAGGTTCTCTGCCAAGTACCAAGGGTCTAGTCCTCATGTAGAACAGTGTACTGCATCATATTTTTGAAAAATCTGAAAAAGGATAAAAATGCTCATGACTTGGATGCATAAAGCTGAATTGATTGCGTAGCATATCTCTTGCATCATGATGTCAGGGGGAACTGAGAGTTCTATTCAATTCATTGAATCCTATTCACTTCTCAGTGTTCTCATTCAAATGATTCGTATTCTTTGACAATCAGATGCCATTGGATCATAATGCTTATTGCTATCCTTTCCCCATCATTTTCACTAAACAACAGCTTTGCATCTGGTTTAGTATATTGAATGGTGATTATTGCAACTGTTCACTTATAAGAATCACATTTACAAATTGAAAGGAACTAAAGGTTTAACCTTTATAAACTGGAGAGTTAAGTGTCTGCACTTCAGAATTTGAGATAAAAGAAAACTTTTATAGCTCTTAATCTTTGTCTCATAGCTAAAATAGAAAAAGTTTTTTTTGTAATGCCTAAATGTGTTGAACTAGATATGTCTAGAACAGGCTAATAAGAGTGTGTACTGTGTCTTAAACAATCACTCTAAAAGAATTAAGGGCAGCAGTAAATAAGATCATAAAATGCTATGAACTGAACATAGTGACAGAGCAATGGCTGAATTGCACTGAGAAATTGTGATCTCCTCCAATGAAGCAGGAGAACTCATAGTCATGAAGTGCTTCAAAATATCTCTGTTCAAAGGGTCAAATCTATAGGAGGAGTTCTCACCAAGTAACTGGGGGTACTGGCCTCTAATCAAGGTGTACCCTTAATGTCAAAAGTGAAGACTACTCTTTGTAGGTTTTGATCTGAAATAGGTCTAGTAGTTTATGCCTAGTAACTGGGGGTACCTGCCTCTGATCAAGGTGTACACCTAATGTCAACAGCATAAATGCCACTGATCTATTTACTTAGTTCAGGTTCTGAAAAAACTCAAAAGTGAAAATCAAACTGCTGTAACCTTTCGAAAACTCAAAAGTGAATGAGTGAAAATGATTTCCAATACATATTCAAATTGCCATTCTTGATCTTCCATGCTTAACCACATAAGGGTATTATTTCTGACTTATCTATTAATACCATGTGCCTTAGATTCATTGCTATAAATGGAATCTATAAACTCTTTTTCAGAGGTAAGATCTTTTACTCTAGGTTTATCACTGTTAAACCTGAATTTTTGTCAAAATTATATGCTGCTGATTCTTATATTTTAACAGTGGTTTATAATCATGTTTCCTTTCTAAACCAATGATTCAGCTGTTGTCTAGTGACCCTCCTACCTTTTCTACCTTGTTTATCAGTTCATATTCCTTCTCAAAGGGGGAGCTTTTATTTAGGGGGAGAAATAATTCAGGGGAGTCTTACATTCAGGGGGAGAATGTTCTAGAGGAACTTGCATGCATAATACACTTTGCACTCTTGTTTTTACTGTTTTCCTCTTTTTGATCATGTCAAAGGGGGAGAAAATCTTATGTGTGACTCACTGTCACATTGTGTTGCCATCATCAAAAAGGGGGAGAATGTTGTGCCTCTTAGGCACAAGCATGTGCTATGTCGCCTTGATGATAGCAATGCTATTTGGTTTTGATGATAGCAAGACAGTGAGTGCATTTGAGTGCATTTGATATTATATTTTGATGATAGCTTCATGATTGTGATTTGTATATCATCTGGAGAATGCACGTGTATGACTGATATATTGTTTATGTTAGACTTCTGGTATGTGCATAGTCTATTCATTGCATCATGGGGTTTATGCTCTAAGTCTATACACTGCATAGCAAGCTCAAAGTCGATACATTGAGCGTCTCATGCATCATTCGTCTAAGTCCATACATTGGACTGTAGTATGCATTTGGCGAAGGCATCGTAAGTCTATACATTGGACTCTCGTTCAAGCCTATGCATTGCATTGGCTAAGTATATACAACGTCAATTCATGCATTGTCTTAGGCAAAGTCTGTACAGCGTCAACGCACTTCATTGGAAGTGTGTACAGCGTCAACGCGTGAAGTATGTACAGCCATGTCATATGCTCCTAAGTCTATGCATTACTGTTCATGTATCAGTCTTCATCAAGTCTGTACATTGACACGCCAACATCTTTGAAGTCTGTACATTGCTTCAGGAGCTTCAAGTCTACACATCGCTTCGCTTCATGAAGTCTGTACATCCACAGTTAAACTTGAAGTCTGCACATTGGTCTTCGATTTCAATGTCCATACATTGGGCGTTTACATGAAGTCTATACATTGTTGTTTGCAGTGCAAGTCCATACATTGGACTGTTCTTTGAAGTCTGTACATCAGACTGGTATAGTAAGTCTGTACATTGGCTTTACATCTTCAAGTCTGTACAGCCGTTTGCTTTGGATTTCATGTCTAGACATTGCACTGTAGCATGCATTTCTTTAAAGTCTATACATCGGACTGGTCTGCATAGGCTAAGTGTATACATCGTCCAGTATAATCATGCACTGTTCATGAAGTTTGTACAGCCTTTTGCATTGGACTTAAAGTCTATACATTGCACTGTTCCTTTCGTCTTCGTGTCATTCCCTTTATTGTGTCTTCGTGTCATTTACTGTTGTTCCTCGAGTCGTTTCCTTTGTCTCTGGTTTCACTGCTTCATCACGTGTCGTGATAGCCGTGTCTGTCTTCATCTTCGTGTTGTTTTCAACTCGTGACGGTTTCTGTTATTTGTCTTTGTGTCGTGGTCAGCCCGTGTCATTTCACCTCGTACTGTTCTCACTTACTTCGTGTCGTTATCGTATGTATCTCGTGTCGTTCTTCTTTTTAGCTCGTGTTGTTTTATAACCTCACTTCGTGTCGTTCTCTTCGTTGTGTCTGTTCTGTCACAGTATATCTCGTGTCATTCTTTCCTTACTTCGTGCTGTAGTCACCCTGTGTATCTTGTGTCGTTCTCAGTGCATCTAGTATTACTATTACATACCTCATGCAGCTTTAGTTCATGTGGCCCTCAGTTTTAATGGGTTGTATCTCCTTGCAGGTTCGAGGAAGAACATTTCCACATGACTGGGCAGCACGTGATCCGAGGCTGAAGGACTGACAGAATGCTGACACGTGGCCAAATATCTGGGCGGGAAATGCGGAGGACACACACGCCCAGTGCTGCCCTCCTGCTGGCTGCTGCTATATATATGAGCCTCCTTCCACAGAAGAAGGTTGATCGAGTTGGCGAGAAGAAAAGTCCATACAGAGAGCCACGATCCAGATAGAAAAAGAAAAGAGAAAGAAGAAGAGCAGAAGGAGAAGAAGAGAGGCAGAGAGCTCGAGAAGAGTGTGAAGAGAAGAAGAAGAGAGAGAGAGTGAGAAGGAGTTCGTTCCTAAGATCTTTGGTTCAAAACCAGATCTGAGGTTGCTCATTGTTAGAGCTATATTTTGTGCTTTATTGTTTCAGCTTTCCGTTGCTGTCTTGTTCTGTCTTTTGTTTTCCATTTTATATTTCCTTTCAAGCTGTTAGTCAGCGGTTTGCAGAGGAGGACTCCTCTGGACAGCAAGCTGTGTTGCTCAGCGGGCAGTGGAGGTTTCCACTGGATAGCAAGCTGTGTTGCTCAGTGGGCAGTGGAGGTTTCCACTGGACGGGTAAGCTGTAATCCCCAGCGGTTGCAGTGGTGGATTCCACTGGACGGCAAGCTGTGTTGTCCAGCGGTTGTTGGCAAGCTGTGTTGCCCAGCGGTTAGTGAAGCCACACTCGAGTTGAGTGTGGGGTGGATGTAGGTCTGGAGGACCGAACCACCTAAAAACTCCTATTGCACTGTGGTTTGATTTATCTGTTTTTGCTTCCGCTAGATGATTGCATAGGGGCACTCTAAGCGTTTGGCTTCTGTTTGAGCAGAAGAGTTGATAAGTTTTCTTAGAATATTTTAATCTGTCAAGAGAGCGAAATTCCAGTTGAGCTTCAGATTGTCGAATCTGTCTTGTTATTATTCTAGTTTTTAATTGGGTGAAGGTTCTTTAAACGGGTTATATTCATTCACCCCCCCTCTGAATACTGCACTGAACCCAACATCATAGAGACATCAGTAGTCAATACTTCCGATAATGTGGTGTCCACAATTACCCCGGAAGGCACCTGATGGGAATGTGGCTGATCCTGAGGAGGATTGATTGTGCATATTCTTTGAGAGCTTTCACCAGTCACCATCGGAGCAGATGAAGGAGCATGGGATTTCAGTTGCCAACGAGGTTGAATTGTAATAGCTCCAGGAGCAGATTCAGGGTCTTTCTCCTTTGGTACACCAGTCAAACTGTTTGAATTTACCTCGTTCTTAGTTTGTGTAGGAGCAGCAGTGGAATGTTTAGCTGGGCTTTTGCTGCGTATACAATTCTTAGCTTCATGGCCAAGCTTTCTACAGTCCGAGCAAAAAAATAGCACGAAGAGAGGAATAATCGGCTGTTTCATTCCTTCATCACCGACACCAATCCAAATATCATATGGAATAGGCTTTGACACATCAGTTTCAACACAGATGCGGGCTCCTTCCAAACGTTGAAGAGACTTCGTACCAGGTCCAATCTTCAGGAGGCGACCAACTGAGGAAGCAATAGATGATAAAGCTCCGGTGCTGTAGAAACATGGAGGAAGCAGAGGAAGGTGGAACCAAACAGGCACCACCGGAGACTCCAGACCCGGCTGAAACCAAGGTGACCAGCGGAATATTTTAACAGTTTGGCCAAGGAGCGACCAGCTCTCTCTTGTCCAAACCTGGAGGAAGGCCTCGTAGCAAAGGAACCTGATGAAGACATGGCGGCGGTCGAACCTTGATATAGAGGTATCACCCTGAACACGCCATTTGTCCTTCAGAGCTTTGGATATCTCTTCCAGAGGGGGGTGGTCTCTGTAGAACTTGAAGACTAGGCAAAGCTTGAACGGTGAGGAGATGGCCGAGAGTTCCTCGGTCGAGAAGAAGACTGCCGAAATCTCGGAGCTAGTACCAGAGCAGACATGGGTGCTTGCTGCCCTGAAGGGGACGTCCTGCGGAAGGTCCTTGAGAGAAACCTGTGACGCGGAGACAGCGGAAGCGTATGATTTGGTCGCCGGGGAAGAGAAGTCCTTCGAGAGGTTAAGGGGAGGAGGTGAGCCAGGGCATCCAGGCCCCCCCGACGGGGAGGCCATGACGGCGGGGCGGCGGGCCCTAGGTCAAAGTCCTACAGCCATGGTGGGGTCACAATCTTGCTAGTCTCTCTTTGGTTTGGCATAATTAGGTCCCTACGAAAGTAGGGGGAACCTCCCACTACCCCACCCCTTACCTGGCCGGTGGAAATATTGAGGGTGAACTTAAGTTTCACTTTAGCCATTTTGTGAAACTTAATTTGTAGGTCTTGGTCACATTTAGGGCATTAAGTAATTTATGTGATAACTTGTTTGTGTTTACATAAAAACAAAAAAAAATAAAAATAAAAATAAAAAAAATCTCATCTTCTCTCTCTTCGTCCTAGTTTGTATCAAAATAAAAAAAACAAAATTAAAACAAAACAAAAATCATCATAAAAAAAAATCTCTTTCATCTCTCTCTTCGTCCTAGTTCATGCAAGGTAGAAGATCTCAACATCCAAACCTACTAGGACCCATTCAAGAAATTGAGAGAGTCTTGTATCTAGGGAACGATATCCAACAAGATCTCATGGCCGAAAATCAAGGACCTCACCACCAAAATCTAATGGCCGAAAATCCCGAGCCTCCAAAGCAAATGAAGGACTATTTCTTGCCCAATCAATACCAACCGTCCTTCTATGTCCAAGCACCTCAAAACCAGGCGGTTCATTATGAAATCAAGTCTAGTACCATCCAAATGTTGCCATCTTTCTATGGAAATCCCAATGAAGACCCTTACAAACATCTTGATGAGTTCCTTCAGATCTGCTCAACTGTTAAAATTCAGAATTTCTCTGATGATGCTCTTAGGCTAACTCTCTTCCCATTCTCTCTCAATGATAAGGCCAAATATTGGTTAGGAGCCATGGGTAGGATCATTGATACATGGGCAGAAATGTAAAAAGAATTTTTGAAGAAGTTCTATCCCATAGGGCGAACCAACACAATGAGAAGAGCCATAACTGGATTTACCCAAAATACTGGAGAACATATACATGAGGCTTGGGATAGGTTGAAAGATCTATTAAGAAAATGTCCTCATCACGGCCTGTCAAGATGGCAAATTGTTCAAGCATTTTATGAGGGGCTAACGGAGAATTATAGACAGATGGTGGATGCATCATGTGGGGGAGCATTCATGAGTAAGAGTGAGGATGAAGCGTATGATCTATTTGAAATGTTGAGTGAAAACTCCATCAGTCACACCTCACTTTCATCATATGAACGAATGATCGGACCAAACAAGAGGGCCGGGCTTTACGAAGTCAAGAATCAAGGGGAGTTTGAGAAAAAGATGGACATTAATGCCTTGACTCAGAAATTGAACAAAATGGATTTGTTGGCACAGAAGATAGAGAAGGTTGATCTTGTAACTCAGAAACTAGATCAATTGTTATCTAGGAATGAACCTTCTTCTTCTTTAGCCCCTCGACCTTAATCATTCTCCGCTCCTAGTCATGAAGAGATGTGTGCTCTTTGTTCTAGCCCTGATCATGGGGTAACTTATTGCCCCACAGCAGCCCAACTTCCCCCATTCATCCAAGAACAAATCTTTGCTGCTCAGGGTGTCTCTAAGCCTCCTTATGATCCTTATTCCAACACTTATAATCCAGGCTGGAGGAGCCACCCGAATTTTTCTTGGAAATCTCAGCAAGGTTCATCTACCCAATCTAATCCCTCTTTTCAAAAACAATCTTTTCAAGCTCAAGCCCACCAACATTACCAATCTCCTTTTCAACAAGCTCAGTCTCATCATAATTTCTCTTAATCCAATACACCTTTCCAACAATATTCTCAACCTCCTTTTCATCATTCTCAGGCTCCGTATCCTCAACCTCCCACTCAGCACTTTCAGGGCCAGTATCATCAGTACCCTCCAAACCGTTTTCAAGCTCAAGTTCCTTTCCAACCTCCTCCTCCTCAACCTCCGCAGCCCAATTTTGATGACAAGTTTGAACAACTCCAACAACTCATCCTTACCCAAGCACAATCCATTTCTAAGTTGGAAAACCAGATAGGGCAACTTGCTGCTAATAACATGAGAAGAGAGGTAGGCCAGCTCCCTAGTCAACCGGTGGCCAACCCCCGCAATCAACAACCTCCAGGCTTCCCTCCAAGAGCTCCATTTCTTCCTCAAACCAATCAGCGCAATCAACCTCAGCTGCCCCCTCCTATAGGTCCCCAATTTGAGAATGCAAAGGCAATCTCTTCTCTTAGGAGCGGGAAGGTTTTAGATAATCCTTATAGGATTAAGGAAGTTGGCAGTAGTTCGGGTCAAGATGCCCACATAGAAAGTGATAGTGAGGATGAGGAGCCAGTGATTGTGCAAGAGAAAAAGAAGGCGGAGGGTGGAGAGAAGAAGTTGGATAAAGGAAAGGTGAAAGTTGATGAAGGACCCCAAGAATATGTGCCTAAGGTCCCATTCCCTGATGCATTGAAGCCTAAAGCTCAAAAGAGAAAGCCGGTCCAACAAGAAGAACTAGTGGAATTGTTTAAACAGGTAAACATCAATATTCCACTATTGGATGCAATAAAATATGTGCCGGCGTATGTAATTTTTTTGAAAGAGCTATGTACACCAAAAAGGGAACCAAAGGCGGTAACACAAAAGGTCCGCTTATCCGAAGATGTCAGTGCAGTTGTTATGAATCATTTACCTACAAAGCTGAAGGACCCCGGAGCTCCACTGATCTCTTGTGATATAGGTGAAATTACATTTGATAGAGCATTGCTGGACTTTGGAGCCAGTGTGAACTTGTTACCCACCTTTATATATGAGCAGTTTGATCTAAGGGAGTTGAAACCCACATCTATAATCCTTCAACTGGCAGATCGATCTATAAAGACTCCAAGGGGACTATTGGAAGATGTGATTGTGAAGGTGCTTGAATGTTATTTCCCGGTGGACTTTCTTATTCTGGATATGGCCTCGTCCCAGGAATTAAAGCACACACCTATCATTTTGGGACGTCCGTTTGTTGGGTTCGGTGCTATGTATTCAGAGGGGGGGGTGTTCACCCAAATAAAAACTTATGCTCACAAGACAGATTTAGACAATCTAAAGATCTAATTGAATTCTCTTATAAGCCACTAAGCAGAAAAGTATGGAATCTCAATATCACACTCAAGCATATAATGGGCACAGTTCGCTTAACTAGACAAACTTGAAGTCTAATAAGCGATGGCAGAAATAAACAAACACTCAGTGTGCAATCAAACTAAGATTTCGCTCACTTGATAACTGGAATGCTAATCAAGACAAATTAGACACTCATCTACTGAACCTATGATCAAACACATGGAGCGCCCCTATGCAATCATCTAGCAGAAGCAAACAGATAGAAACATCAAGCCACTGCACAAGGGGTTTTTAGGTGGTTCGGTCCAGCAGACCTACATCCACCCCACACTCAACCCGAGTGTGGCTTCCTGCTGACTCACAGCTTGAACAGCTGGACATCACAGCTTGCCATACATCAGCTGGGTAACACAGCTTGTCGTCCGATGAATCCTCCTCGCCCGCTGAGCAACACAGCTTGCTGTCCAGTGGAATCCACCATTGCAAATCGCTGGGCAAAACAGCTTAGCCGTCCAGACGCAGCACCTCTGCAAAACCCGCTGACTAACAGCTTGAAGGAAAGTATAAAAAGGAAATAAAAGACAGGATGAACAGCAATCGGAAAGCTGTAAACATAAAGCATAATATGGCTCTCAAAGAGCTGACTGGCCTGGATTTGATCCACGGTCCAGTGAAGACTGATCTTCAGACAACCTCTCTCACACTCTTCTTCTTACGATCTCACTCTCTCTTTCTCTTTTACTTCTTTCTTCTCTGCTCTCTGTCTCTCTTTCTTTTCTTCACTCTTTTCTTCTTCTCTTCTGCTGGATCGAAGGGCTCTTTGCTTCTGCTCTTCTGGTTCAACTCACAGGCTTCGATCTCTCTCCTCCGATCAGCCTTCATCTGTGGACGAAGGCTTGTATATATAGCGGCAGCAGCAGCCAGGGCGCGTGTGGCTTCCATAGTTCCCGCCCTAAGAATTCGGACCACGTGGTAGCATCCAGCAGGCTGTCAGTACACGTGTCCTCATCTGGGCACTCTCCTTATCCTCGGATCACGTGCCCTTCATTAGCATCCACGAAGATTCCCTGTCAGATAGAGTATCGTTATCAGTTTAATTATAGAGCTCTGTATAGACTTTAGTTCAAGGCCAACGCATAGACTTCAATGTATGGACTTTACAATGCAATCAACAATGTATACACTTTGCCCCAATGTGTATGTATACACTTTGCCCCAATGTGTATGTATACACTTTGCCCCAATGTGTAGACTTCATAATACAAGCGTCAATGTATAGACTTATCGATGCAAGCGATGTATAGACTTTGCCAGGGCATGCACAATGCAATGCGTTGACGCTTCACTACATGCCAATGCACTACGTTGACGCAATACAATGTGACTTTGAAGGCTGTGAACAACAAGGCATGCTGTACAGACTTTGATATAAAGCATGTAATGCAATATAGACAATGTATACACTTAGCCTTTGAGGAACGATGTATAGACTTAGATCGTGAAGACAGGCTGTATATACTTGAAGAATAAGCCAGTGTATAGACTTGAAGATGTGAAGCCAATGTACAGACTTTGAGCTTCAAAGCACAATGTGCAGACTTTACCATTGTATAGACTTGAGGCTCTGAACGTAGGTAAACACTGGCAGTCCAATGTATAGACTTGGAGTGAAGCTAAAGCAGCGAACGTAGGAAAAGGTTGGAATGTATGGACTTACGCTCGATCAGCAATGTATAGACTTCACAGAGATGTGAGCTGCAGTGTACAGACTTAGCCAAGCAATGTACACACTTGCAGAGTTGACGCTACATGAAACACTGAGTTGACGTTGTATGAAACATAGACAGTGTACAGACTTTACCCACTGTATGGACTTCATGCAATGCAAACGAATGTGTAGACTTCACTATGTAAATGGCTGTACAGACTTAGTCCAAACACGATGTATAGACTTGCCAAGCGAAAGGGCTGTACATACTTTGACTTCAACAGAGACGCTGAAGTCTGTATAGACTTTAAAAGTGAAACGATGTACAGACTTACTCGAGTGAGACGATGACCAAGATGATGCAGCTACAGTGATGTACAGACTTGGCATCAGACGCAAATTGAGACGATGCACAATGTATAGACATTAATGTGATGCACAAGTGCACAGTCCAATGTATGGACTTATGAAGTTCAACTGGTGAGTGTACAGACTTCACCAATGAAACGCTCACTGTACAGACTTGTTGGCTGCAACGTGAGACGCTGTATAGACTTCGTCTTCCAGCGTATAGACTTGATGAATGCATAAGTCACAAGACCGACAGACTTAGCCTGTATAGACTTAGCATGAAGCACACATGCGATGTACAGACTTCAAGTCATGCAGTGCAATGTACACACTTCAGCTAAGCAAGCTTCAGTGAATGCATGGACGTTATGAATGATGCAAGCAGCTCTGTACACACTTTAGCCAATGCAATGTAGTGAAAGCAATGGAACAATGTCTAGACTTGGTCCATGAACTATGCACATGAATGTGCAGAATCCAAAGCATGAATGAATGCAATGTACAGAGTTGAAGATGTTCTGGACACAGTGTATAGACATGCTCTCTCGGGGGGTCGACCCATCAAGAAGAGGTGTCGACCCACTTCAGTCCAGACTATGCTGATAGAAGTGATGAATGCACTAATGCAAACATGAAAATGCAATGTGCACAGAAACACATCAATGTAATGTATAGACTTATAGAGTTGACGCTGCAGACTTGAGAATGCTGTGTACACACTCACAGCGTTGACGCTGCAGACTTGAGACACACTCACAGCGTTGACGCTGCATGAGACACTAAATAAGATGGACAGTCTGAGGGAGTCTACCCATCAAGGATATCAAACATGGCACACTCATGCAATCTCCACAGACTAAATCAGATATAACACACTCAAGCATTCAAATCAACATGCCATCATCATAAAGAACACATAATATCATAATGCACTCACTGTGTTGCAATCATCAAAACAAGACAGCATTGCTATCATCAAATCAACATAGCACATACTTGTGCCTAAGGGGCACAACATTCTCCCCCTTTTTGATGATGGCAACACACTGTGACAGTGAGTCACACACAAAATTTTCTCCCCCTTTGACATAATCAAAAAGAGAAAAAAAAATAGTATAAATAAGAGTGCAAAGTGTATTATGCATGCAAATTCCTCTAGAGCAGTAAACTCCCCCTGAAGATATGACTCCCTTTGAACTGGTTCTCCCCCTAAATAATTGTTCCCCCTTTGAGAAGGAATATGGACAGATAATTCAAAGGTAGATAAGGTAGGAAGGTCACTTGACAACAGCATAAGCATAGGTTCAGAAAAGAGCATGATTATAAACAACTGTCAAAGTATAAGAATCAGCAACATATAATTTTGACAAAAAATCAGGTTTAACAGTGATAAATCTAGAGTAAAACACCTGACCCCTGAAAAAGAGTTTTAGACTCCATTTATAGCAATGAATCTAAGGCACATTGTATTAATAGATAAGTCAGAAATAATACCCTTTTGTGATTAAACATGGAATTTCAAGAAAGGCAACTTGAATATGTATTGAGAAAAACAATTTTCACTCATTGACTTTTGATTTTCAAAGGGTTATAGCAGTTTGAATTTCATTTTTCAATTTTTCTGAACCTGAACTAAGTGAGTAGACCTGTGGCATTTATGCTGTTGACATTAGGTGTACACCTTGATCAGAGGCAGGTACCCCCAGTTACTAGGCATAAACTACAAGATCTACTTCAGATCAAGACCTACAAGGAATAGTCTTCACTTTTGACATTAAGGATACACTTTGATTAGAGGCCAGTACCCTTAGTTACTTGGTGAGGACTCCCCCTATAGATTTGACCCTATGAACAGAGTTAGCTTGAAGCACTTCATGACATGTGAATTTTCCTGCTTCTTTGGAGGAGTTCACAGTTTCTCAGTGCAATCAGCCATTGCTCTGTCACAATGTTCAGTTCTTTACATTTGTGATCTTATTTACTGCTGCCCTTATTTTTTTTAGAATGATTGTTTAAAAAATCATTACATACTCTTATTCACCTGTTCTAGATATTTCCACTTCAACACATTTAGGCATTACAAAAAACTTTTTCTATTTTAGCCATGAGACAAAGATTAAGAGCTATAAAAGTTTTCTTTTATCTCAAATTCTGAAGTGCAGACACTTAACTCTCCAATTTATAAAGGTTAAACCTTTAGTTCTTTTCAATTTGTAAGAGTGATTCTTATTAGAAGAACAATTGAAATAATCACAACTCAATGTACTAAACCAGATACAGAACTGTTGTTCAGTGAAAATGATAGGGAAAAGATTACAATTGGCAATATGGTCCAATGGCATCTGATGTCAAAAGATATGAATCAATTGAATGGGGACAATGAGGAGTAAATAGGATTCAAGAATTTAACTAAACTCACAGCTCCCCCTAACACCATGATGCAAGGATTATGCTATGCAACACATTGTTCTACATGCAGACTAGACCCATGGTACTAAGCGGAGAGCCTGGTCTCAAAGACCATCTCACACATGGTAAGAACCTCCGGGCAGATTTCCCTGTCTTTTAGTAACATACCATTTGATATACCAAGGTTATGCTAGACAATGCAACATAAAGCAGTCCTACATGCATTGAACAGCATCATTGACAGTCATGCAAATGATGTATGCAGACATAAGACACATGCATTGACTGTGTACACTAAGTGAATCATTCACAATTAGCAAGTTATGCATTTAACAACAAGCATGCAATGCATTAACACAAAACACATGCATTGACACAAAGTCTATATAGTGCATCAACTGAATACACTAAAGAAGCATTCAAATTCACTTCAACATATAGCAAGAGAAGAGCATCAGATATGCAGAATTGAATTCAATAGCTGAGTCTGGAATGCAGACTGATCAGCTAGACATGAAGAGATCATCAAAATTCAGACAAGCATATCAACATGAAGTTCACATTTTTTCATACTCACAAATTCAGATGATGAGTTTTAAAGCAAAGTTCAGAACTGACCTGAAATGGAGTATCCTGGGGTTTTCTTGTTGAGTGCCTTGGTTAACCCCTTTTATTTCTCCCACCAAGGCACACCTACAGCATGTCAATCAATTTGATCCTGCAGGGACCCAAGCAGCCTTGGGTCCTGCATTAGCCCTAACAGGTGTTCTAAACAGTCTTTTAGCAATGTGATCATCAAATTCCATTAGGTGACAGTTATTCATGAAATGACCAATCTTTCCACAATATCTACATGATATAACAGATTTTCTGGTCCTATGGTGCATGTCAACAGCAGCATGAGACCTATGATTATGAGCATGAAGTGTTCTGTTATATGCATGAAATTTTGACTTACCATTACCTGCCCACCAGCATTCAGAAGCTCGGTGGCCAGGTTTTCCACATTCAAAACATACAAAGTTTTTCCTTTTATCACTCAAGTTATTTCTATCAGAATCATAGAAAGCAGGGAATTTCACAGATTTAGAAGTCAATCTATTTCCCTGAACATGCCAGCAGTTATTGACTGCATGCCCATACTTACCACATTCGAAGCATTTAGAATGCTTGCTTCTTGATTCATTTTTACCCCAATGATTTCCTGACCAGCAATCATTAGCCTTATGCCCAGGCTTGTTGCAAGTGAAATAGATAGTATGCTGGCCTAAAGTAGATCTGTGTCTATGTGGGTCATGACCATGTGCAAAAGATCTAGAATTCACATTGTTATCTTCTTTCAATTTGAAACATGCATTCATTAAATGACCACGCCTACCACAATAATAACATGATGCATTAGATTTCTTAGTGGCATGGTTTCTATGCAATGTTTTACTAACATGCTCATCTTCTTTCAGTATTCTGCAATCATCCATGATATGCCCTTTCTTGCCACAATAATAGCATGATAATTTCTTCTCTGATGCATGTGAGTGAGTGGATGAATTGTGAGTGACATGTGTCAGTCTATCAGACTCCACACTGCTAGCAGAATTCACATCACATGCAGGGACAATTTTGACTTTATTCAATTGACCATTCTTTTTCAATTTATTGCCCCCTTTCACAATTTTTGTTTGCTTTTCATTTTTCTGGGCTTTGAACTGAAATATAGATGAAGATGATTTCAGATTTTCATTTTGTTTTGGGGATTGCATTGAAGTAATAGCTACATCTGAACCTTGCACAAAGGTGTTGTATAGCTTGCTTTTAGTGATGTTCTTGACATCAGAAGTGTAATTTGTTCCCCCCTTTAAATCCTTATCCTCACTTTTCACAACAGTTTTTATTTTTCTTTCAATTTTTGCAATCTTGGATGCTGAGTTTTCCAGGTCATGAATTTTATTTTCCAAGGATGCTATATGAAGCTCATAACTGACTATCTCCTGTTCACTGTAATTTACACATTCACTTAAGACTTTATTTGTAATTTTATACTTCTCAACTTCTTGTTCCAGATTGATCAAAGTTTGTGATTCTTCATCATGGACACCTTTTCCTTTTTCTATGGTGAGAAGTCTTTCAGATAAGCTAGTATTTAACCATTTCAATTTTTCAACTTCAGCTTTTAATTCAGTGTTTTCTTCCTCAAGATTTTTATCCTGAATTTCATTATTAGCACATCTCTCTCTTCCAGACATTTGCTCCAATATTTCAATTAGCTCCTCTTCTCTTTCCTCCACTCTAATTTTCTCAGCCACCAAGTTTTTGTGATCCTCTTTGAGTGAGATAATTTGTTTACTCAGCCATTCATTCTCACTATAAAGATCTTCATTACGTTCTCTTAGAGCTGAGCACATATTGCAGTTTGATTCAGCAGAAGAGGAATGTGAACCTTCCCCATTGATTTCATTTATTCTGGCCATAAGGTTTTCATTTTTCTTTTGAAATTCTTTATTCTCAAGTTTCAGTTTGTCCAATTCAGAATTGACTTCAGTAAGTTCTTGTATGCTTTTTAGATGCTCATTTTTCTTATCATTCAGCTGATTCTCAATTTCTGACATTTTGTCTAAGCATGTTTGTTTTTCAATTTCTAGAGAATCATTTTGTTTCTTAAGATTCTGAATGTCTAGTGTACATGCATCATAAGATTGTTTCAAATTTGGACAGTTTTCACAGGAAGCTTTCAAATTTGCTTTATCACATTTCTTTTTCAACTTTTTGTTTTTGGATTTCAATTTTTCACATCTTTCAGTAAGCTCTTCATTTATATTCCATAGATCATCAATTGAAAGTTCTCTAGATTCAGAGCTTACCTCGGATGAAGAATCTTCATTTTCCTGGTTGGCCATCAAACAGCTATCATTCTGTTGATTATGCGCACAGATAACTTTGTCATATATCTCTTTTCCAGAATTACACCTGAGAACAAAAGGATACATATCAGTATTAACTACAGCTCTCAAGATATTAAGAACTATGGTATTATCGCGATTCTTAGAGCTGTCCTCACTAGACCAATTGGTCTGATCTTTAGGTAAACGGTGTGGGCCTTTAGATATAAGACTCCACAAATGTGGACCAATTGAGTCTATGTATACAGCTAGGCCTCCTAGCCAACTTTCAAAGTTAGAACCATCATAAACCGGAGGACGACCCATTTGAACAAGTGGCAGACAGATTCAGCGAAGTAAAACAAATGACACGAAATGCACTGAAACCAGATAATCAAAATAAAGCACAAGTCAATGAAGCAAAACACGATTTCAAGAGACCCACTCTGAAATGCACCAAGGACTAGCAGGATCCTCTGCAGATTGTTAGATCTGATAGATCAGAGACCCGCTCTGATACCAAGTGTTGGGTTCGGTGCTATGTATTCAGAGGGGGGGTGAATGAATATAACCCTTTAAAAATTTCGCCCAAATAAAAACTTATGCTCACAAGACAGATTTAGACAATCTGAAGATCTAATTGAATTCTCTTATAAGCCACTAAGCAGAAAAGTATGGAATCTCAATATCACACTCAAGCATATAATGGGCACAGTTCGCTTAACTAGACAAACTTGAAGTCTAATAAGTGATGGAAGAAATAAACAAACACTCAGTGTGCAATCAAACTAAGATTTCGCTCACTTGATAACTGGAATGCTAATCAAGACAAATTAGACACTCATCTACTGAACCTATGATCAAACACATGGAGCGCCCCTATGCAATCATCTAGCGGAATCAAACAGATAGAAACATCAAGCCACTGCACAAGGGATTTTTAGGTGGTTCGGTCCAGCAGACCTACATCCACCCCACACTCAACCCGAGTGTGGCTTCCTGCTGACTCACAGCTTGAACAGCTGGGCATCACAGCTTGCCATACATCAGCTGGGCAACACAGCTTGCCGTCTGATGAATCCTCCTCACTCGCTGAGCAACACAGCTTGCTGTCCAGTGGAATCCACCACTACAAACCGCTGGGCAATACAGCTTAGCCGTCCAGAGGCAGCACCTCTGCAAAACCCGCTGACTAACAGCTTGAAGGAAAGTATAAAAAGGAAATAAAAGATAGGATGAACAGCAATCGAAAAGCTGTAAACATAAAGCACAATATGGCTCTCAAAGAGCTGACTGGCCTGGATTTGATCCACGGTCCAGTGAAGACTGATCTTCAGACAACCTCTCTCACACTCTTCTTCTTATGATCTCACTCTCTCTTTCTCTTTTACTTCTTTCTTCTCTGCTCTCTGTCTCTCTTTCTTTTCTTCACTCTTTTCTTCTTCTCTTCTGCTGGATCGAAGGGCTCTTTGCTTCTGCTCTTCTGGTTCAACTCACAGGCTTCGATCTCTCTCCTCCGATCAGCCTTCATCTGTGGATGAAGGCTTGTATATATAGCGGCAGCAGCAGCAGCAGCCAGGGCGCGTGTGGCTTCCACAGTTCCAGCCCTAGGAATTTGGACCACGTGGTAGCATCCAGCAGGCTATCAGTACACGTGTCCTCATCTGGGCACTCTCCTTATCTTCGGATCACGTGCCCTTCATTAGCCTCCACGAAGATTCCCTATCAGACAGAGTATCGTTATCAGTTTAATTATAGAACTCTGTATAGACTTTAGTTCAAGGCCAACACATAGACTTCAATGTATGGACTTTACAATGCAATCAGCAATGTATACACTTTGCCCCAATGTGTATGTATACACTTTGCCCCAATGTGTAGACTTCATAATACAAGCGTCAATGTATAGACTTATCGATGCAAGCGATGTATAGACTTTGCCAGGGCATGCACAATGCAATGCGTTGACGCTTCACTACATGCCAATGCACTGCGTTGACGCAACACAATGTGACTTTGAAGGCTGTGAACAACAAGGCATGTTGTACAGACTTTGATATAAAGCATGTAATGCAATATAGACAATGTATACACTGAGCCTTTGAGGATCGATGTATAGACTTAGATCGTGAAGACAGGCTGTATTTACTTGAAGAATAAGCCAGTGTATAGACTTGAAGATGTGAAGCCAATGTACAGACTTTGAGCTTCAAAGCACAACGTGTAGACTTTACCACTGTATAGACTTGAGGCTCTGAACGTAGGTAAAGACTGGCAGTCCAATGTATAGACTTGGAGTGAAGCTAAAGCAGCGAACGTAGGAAAAGGTTGGAATGTATGGACTTACGCTCGATCAGCAATGTATAGACTTCACAGAGATGTGAGCTGCAGTGTACAGACTTAGCCAAGCAATGTACACACTTGTAGAGTTGACGCTACATGAAACACTGAGTTGACGCTGTATGAAACATGGACAGTGTACAGACTTTACCCACTGTATGGACTTCATGCAATGCAAACGAATGTGTAGACTTCACTATGTAAATGGCTGTACAGACTTAGTCCAAACACAATGTATAGACTTGCCAAGCGAAAGGGCTGTACATACTTTGACTTCAACAGAGACGCTGAAGTCTGTATAGACTTTAACAGTGAAATGATGTACAGACTTACTCGAGTGAGACGATGACCAAGACGATGCAGCTACAGTTGGAGAGGGGGATTTCTGTAGCCCACCCAAAGAGCAGCCCAACAAGACTCAACAGGGTCCAACGAGGCAAGCTCACCCGAGTGATAGCCCATGGGGCCCACTCAGGGAAGAAAAGCCCAATAAACAGACACTCGAGGAACCAACCCTCCCCGGCGGCCCCTAGGCTCGGAGGGCCCGAGTGATGGTCAGGTCACAAGGAAGGTCCGGCCCAGGCCGTTTTTCCGCTTGGGAGAGACAGGCGCCAGCCGACCTATCCGACCCCTCCTTTGACCGAGCTATCCTCCTCGTCCGGACAGGGCTGGCGTTTCAGGAGCTCGGACTGGACGCTAGCCGTTCGCGCTGCCTTTAAGAGTCCCCAATGGACAGGGGAATCAACCAGCCACCGGGTTTCAAGGCGATAACGCCCCCACGATAAAGGCCATGAAAGCCCACGTTGAGGACGTAACTCCCACCGGAGACCCCCTAGCTGACAGGACTCCTGAAGGCGGCACACTACTTAAAACCAGGGCTACCCTCCGGTGGAAGGTAAGAAAAAAAAGGAAGGTAAAACTCCTGAGCAATCCGCTTCACCCCCCCCCCCTTTTGGTGGAGAGGAGTCTCGCGCATCAGCTTTGCTCCTCCCTTCATTGCTTCCACCACAGCTCTACTGACTTAGCCATCAGAGGGTTTCGCCCCAGGGAAATCCCCTGGGCCCTCTGACGCGTTTCCCTGTCTTACAGTTCATCTCCTGGTGATCCACGGCCCGCTCAGGACGCAGCGCGAGATTTTGCCTCTTCATCTGGCGCCGTCTGTGGGAAACGCATGAAGAGCCGAGATGGTGAGAAGAAGCTCAGGGAGGAGATCCGCCGTCGAGAAGGGTAAGGCCGTGGTGACGGCGGGAGAAGACCCCTCTAGGCCCTCACAGAGCCCTCCCTCCAACACCAGTGTCCCCACCAACGGGTCGCCGCCCCTTCCGACGGCAATAGGGGAAGCCCCCAACGGCGACGTCGAGATCTTCCAGGCCCTCAGTAAGAAGCTTGACGTTCTCATGGACCTCATGAGGGCCCAGGCGGCGAGGGATGCCAGGTCTCGCGCCCCGTCCGGGAGCCCCCCCCCCCCCCCCCCCCGTCGAAGTGCGTCCCAGCACACCGCTGGAGGCCGCTTCACCCTCCGCGGTCAGCAGCTCATCCGCAACCACGCGGGAGGACCCTCGCAAGCTCCACCCCCGGAGCAAAAGGCTTCCTCCACGCCCAGGAAAGGGAAACAGGGGGCGAGGCCCGCCGGCGGTCCTGAGGATCGCCACGACGCTCCCCCCAGCCCCACGACGCGACCGCAGCCGGAACTATCCCTTCGGCTGAGGGATTTCGAAAGACGCTTCACAGAGCAAGAGCGCACCCTCCGCGCCCTGCAGAAGACCTCCCTCCCGGAGGAGGAGGAGAAATCCCCTTTCTCCGAGCACATCTTGAAGGCAGAGGTATCTCCTAGGACCTCCATTCCTACCTTCAAACTCTATGATGGACAGGGCGACCCAGCCGACCACTACGACAGCTTCGACGCCCTGGTGACTCTGCATGGAACACCGGATCCCATTAAATGCCGAGCCTTTGTGGCCACCCTGGTCCAAGGCGCTCAGGCGTGGTTTCGGGCCCTCGCCCCTAGGTCCATCCAGGACTTCAGGCAATTCGGGCGAGTCTTCAAGGAGAGCTTCACCGGAAGCGTCCCCCCGAGGTCAGTAGCGGGGCTCCTGGCCCTCAAACAGGCACAAGGGGAAAGGCTCCGGGCTTATGTCCACCGATTTAAATCGGAAGCCCTCAGAATTCCCCGCCTGGATGTGGCCTCAGCCACGACCGCTCTGACCAGGGGCACCCGGGATGAAAATCTCCGCTGCGAACTGGTCCTCCACCCTCCCTCGACCCTTGCCGAGCTAGTGACTCTGGCTCTGCGCCACGCCGAGTGCGAAGAGGTGCTCAGCGCCTGCCGAGACACAACCGGCTAGGGCCGGGAGGGGGATAAGAAGCGGGCCCCCGAGTCAAACCCTGGCTCAGGCAAGAAGCGTGATCGGGAAGGAGAGCACAAACGGAGGTACGAGCGGTACACCCCGTTGACCACGCCAGTCTACGAGATCTATGAAGACATCAAAGACTCGGGACTCCTCCGCCAGCCCGAACCAATGAGATCGAAGAACCGCAAGCGCGACAGACATTGCTTGTTCCACGGCGACCACGGGCACCACACCGGTGACTGTCACCAGCTCCAGGACGAGATCGAACGCCTCATCCGTCAGGGGCACCTAGCCCGGTTCGCAGCTGGGCACAAAGAAGACAAAGACGCCGCCGAGGAGATCGACAACGCCCCCCGAGGGGTCCACATCAACGTCATCTCTGGAGGAACGGCATCGGGCGGCGACACCAGCCGAGGAAGGAAGCGCCATGCCGAGCGGGCCAGCCGGGTCTCAGAGCCCTCAGGGGGCCCGCCGAGGGAGCCCTAGGTCATAGTCTTCTCCGACCAAGACCTGGAAGGGCTAAGCACCCCGCATGATGATGCCCTCCTCATCTCGGCCACAATAAACCATTGTAACGTAGATAGAATTCTGGTTGACAATGGAAGCGCCCCCGATGTAATATCTTATGACTGTTTCCTCAAGATGGGGGAAGACCCATCCAAGCTCCGCCCGATCCGAACCCCCCTTTGCGGGTTTAACGGCCTGGCCACCTACCCCGAGGGAGCCCTAAGCCTGCCGGTCACCATTGGCACCCCACCCAAAACCGTTACGGTCATGGTGGACTTCATAGTGATCAAGGGTATGATAGCGTACAACGCCATTTTCGGCCGAAAAATTCTCAGCCGAATGAAGGCCGTACCATCTACCTATCACCAAAAAATGAAGTTTCCCACCAAAAATGGGTTGGGGGAAGCCCGAGGTAACCAGGCCACGGCTAGAAGGTGCTACAACATCTCGGTGGAAGCCTCAAGGCCGGACGGAGGGGATAAGGGCCCCAAGGGAATCGAAGGGAAGACCGTAACCGTCGAGCCCGGTGGCGAGTTGCTAACGGTGTTCCTAAACGATGACCCGGCCCTCGGAGTAAGGATCGGAGCCGACCTACCACCTAAGGAACAGCAACAATACAAGAAATTTCTTTCTGAGTACGCTCAGGTCTTCGCTTGGGCCGATGATCAACTCCCTGGCATACCAGGGGAGACCGTGATGCACAAGCTCAGCCTTGACCCCACCGTCAGGCCCGTACAGCAACGGAGAAGGAAGCATGCACCCGAGAAACAGGCGGTCATCAAGGCGCAGGTCACCAAGGGACAAGAGACAGGCCTCTTCAGGCCAGTCCTATACCCTACGTGGCTAGCCAATGTCGTACTGGTGCCAAAAACCACAGGCAAGTGGCGAATGTGTGTGGACTTCACCGATCTGAATAAGGCTACCCCCAAGGACTACTATCCGCTACCGAGCATCGACCAATTGGTTGATTCAACCTCGGGCAACGAGATACTCAATTTCCTGGATGCCTATTCAGGTTATCACCAGATCAGAATGAATCCAGAAGACGTCGAGAAGATAGCCTTCATCACTGACTGCGGCGTGTACTGCTACACCCGGATGCCCTTCGGGTTAAAGAACGCCGGAGCCACATATCAGCGGCTGGTAAACCACGTGTTTGAGGGACAGCTAG
Source organism: Amorphophallus konjac (assembly GCA_022559845.1). NCBI lineage: Eukaryota > Viridiplantae > Streptophyta > Magnoliopsida > Alismatales > Araceae > Amorphophallus > Amorphophallus konjac. The sequence continues at coordinate 259,201,948 of CM040128.1, forward strand.
GCCAGAACATCGAGGCTTACATCGATGACATGCTCCTCAATTCTCCCAAGGCCCAAGACCACTTCGCCGACCTTGCTGAAACCTTCGGCACCCTCCTGAAGTACAACATGAAGCTCAACCCCGCCAAGTGCGCCTTCGGAGTAAAATCAGGGAAGTTCCTGGGTTTCCTAGTCACTCAGTGCGGGATTGAGGCCAACCTCGACAAAGTCCAGGCCATCCTGGACATGCGCCCGCCCACGTGCATTAAAGACGTCCAGCGTCTGACGGGGCGTGTCGCCGCTCTCAGCCGTTTCCTGTCCCGTGCGGCCGAACGATGCTTGCCCTTCTTCAAATTAATGAGGGGGCCCAAGTTGCCATCTGCTACGTTCGCATGGGATGAGGAGTGCCAGGCAGCATTTGCCGAGCTTAAGGAGTTCCTGGCTTTGCCACCAGTGCTCTCCAAGCCCATCCTAGGTGAAGTCCTGCTGCTCTACCTCTCGGCGACGCCATCCACGGTTAGCTCGGTCCTGGTCAGAAATGACTCGGGAATCGAAAGACCGGTCTACTACACCAGTAAGGTGCTCAGTGGGGCCGAACGGAGGTACCCCGCAACCGAGAAACTCGTGCTAGCGTTGGTCACCTCCGCGAAGCGCCTCCGCCCCTACTTCTAGGGGCACCCCATCACCGTGCTAACCGACGAGCCGCTGAAGAAGATTCTGGCCCACCCCGAGGCCTCGGGGCGACTCGTCAAATGGGCCATCATGCTCGGGGCCTACGACATCTCGTACCAGCCGCGATCAGCAATCAAAGGCCAAGCGCTCGCCGACTTTATTGCCGAAAGCACCATCCCTGCCGAGGACAGGCCTCCGACCACGACCGAGCCAGCCTGGGAACTGTTCGTCGATGGGTCGTCCAATTCGGCAGGTAGTGGTGCCGGGATCCTCCTAAGGTCCCCCGAAGGGATAGAGCTACACTACGCCTTAAAATTCAACTTTCAGGCGTCCAACAACGCTTCTGAGTACGAGGCCCTTATCTCGGGAGCACGCATGGCCAGACGGCTGGGGGTCGAGCGAGTCAGGATCCACACCGACTCTCAACTAGTCGCAGGTCAGGTCAACGGCGAGTATGAGGCTCGGGAGGTACCCATGATCAAATACCTTCAGCTGGTCCGGAGCCTGGCCCAACAGTTCAAGGGATTTGAGGTAGTCCGGATAGCTCGGGAGCGAAACTCCCGGGCGGACGCCCTCTCTCGATTGGCCTCCTCCCTAGACCCGAAAGGTACACGATCGGTCCTCCTAGAAGAGCAAGAGCGCCCGAGCATCGACACGGAGCTCCTCGCTGTTGACTCGGCCACCCCAAGTGACTGGCGCTCCCCCTACCTGTCCTGGCTACAAGACTCCCAAGAGCCCTCCGACCCTCGGGAAGCCCGCCGAATGAAGTATCAAGCTCGGCGCTTCGTCATCCTCGACAACGCCCTCTACCGAAGATCGTTCTCCGGTCCCCTCCTGAAGTGCCTCGGTCCCGACGAGGCAGGCCGAGCCGTCCAAGAGATTCATGAAGGCCTGTGCGGAGTGCACTCAGGGGCCCGGTCGCTTGCCCGAATCCTGTTATGACAGGGGTACTGGTGGCCCACCCTGCAGCGTGACTGCTCAGTCTATGTTCAACAATGCGACCGATGCCAGCGGTTCGACCACTTGGTCCATCAGTCGGCAACGGAACTTGTCACCCTAACCGAGCCCTACCCTTTCGCTCGGTGGGGAATCGATATCCTTGGGCCATTCCCAACGGCCCAGTCCCAGAAGAAGTTCATCATCGTCGCCATCGACTACTTCACCAAGTGGATCGAGGCCGAGGCTACGGCAAGGATCACCGAGACAGTCGTTTGGGGCTTCGTTTGGAAATCGATCATTTGCCGCTTTGGCATCCCCCGAGTGATAGTAAGCGATATTCGACTCTCGGTACTTCCGAGACAGATGCGCCGACCTAAATATCCGCAACCACTTCACTTCGGTCGCCCACCCTCAGGCCAACGGGCTGGTTGAAAATGCCAACAAGACTATCTTGAAAGGCATAAAAACCAGACTCGGCAAGGCTAAGGGTAGCTGGCTCGAGGAATTGCCTAGCGTACTGTGGTCGCACCGAACAACCCCCAGGACGGCAACCGGTGAAAGCCCCTTTCAGTTGGTATATGGCACCGAGGCCATCGTTCCGTTGGAGATCGCCAACCCGTCTCTCCGAGTGATCAGCTTCTCACCCGAGGCCAACGGGCAAAAATTGCTCGAGAACCTCGACCTGACAAGCGAACTTCGAGAGATCGCGAACGTCCGGGCAACGGAGTACCAACGCCGCCTCACTCGATACTACAACGCCAAGGTCCGAGACAGACGTTTCCAACCGGGGAACTTCGTCCTCAGGAAAGCCGAAGCCTCTCGACCACTGGAGGCGGCGGGCAAGCTATCCCCCAACTGGGAAGGTCCCTACCGAGTGATCGAGACGCTCGGGAAAGGTGCGTACAGGTTAGCGACAATGGAAGGGGAGCCTATTCCTCGGACGTGGAACGCAGCCGCACTACGTAGATTCTACTTGTGAAATTATACAGCGAGATGGACAGAATAAAATTCCTATTCTTTTCATTCCAAACCGTTGGTACATCAGGTAGGCAAATGCCAGTACATCACATAGCAAAAACAAAGCAAAAGTTCGTCTAACATCGTTTCAAGGGGTCATCGCTCGACTGACTCGGTCTTGATCTCCTCGCATCCAGCCACTGACTCTGCCTCGTGCGGAAACTGGCTCGGACAAGAGGTGGTCGAGCCAGTTGGCTCGGATGGCCCGTGACAAAGGTGACAGAGGGACTTCAGGAGGAAGGCCACCTTTAAACGTTGAGGAAGGCTACCTCCCAAGTTGGCAACAACCGGGAAAAAGGAGCGCCGGGAAGGCCCCCCCTCTTCCAAACTGCCAACTCCTTGGAAGGAAGGAGAGAGCAAGCAGCCCCCGAAGAGTGAAAGAAATGAAGAGCAGAAGAGGGAAAAAGAGGCTGCAGACGGAGGAAGGCCTCGGTGAGGAGGGAGCCGGATACGCCTCCTCCCCTCACACGGAGGGAAGTGACGGCAGACTCCCCTGATGCCCCCATCCGTCCTCCGCCTCGGCGTCCACCCGGAAGCCTCGCCGGAGCCAAGAAGAGGCCAACGGCGTGCTTCCACACGCCAAAGTCCTCCCCGGATCCGCGCGGCGACCGTAGGACCCGTCTCGTGCACGCGCGACGACCGTGGGATCCGTTCAACCTCACAAGACAGCAGGAGCCCACCGCTCCCCGTCGTCGGCGGCATCGCCCTCCGAAGGATCCTCCATGCTCCGGATGCAAAGGCACAACGCGGAGTGAAAAGGAAGGAGCAAGGAAAGACTGTTAGAGACAATCCCAAGCGGTGGAGAGGAAAGGGTGCCTTCCGGTCCTTCTTATAGGCCAAAGGAGGCTACACGCCTTAAATGCCCCCCTTGGAAACACGCCGAAGGATTTCTCCCCTGAACAGTCACCTCCAACTCCTCGTTTCCCGCCCTCGCGGGATTCACGAAGCGGCCTGACATTCAAAGCGTGAGGGGACGGAGGAACGCCCCGTCAGAAGCCTACCAAAACAGCGTGCGAAAACCGTGCAGGACATATCGGCACCTCTCAACCACCCAAGATTCGCCAACCAAATCACGGCAAGGATAGTACCCAAACAGAGCAAGTCATTTATTATCGTACCAAAAGGAAACCCTCTAAAAAGAGGAAAGAGGGACAAAAAGGGAAAGAGGCACAATACATCAGGCCTCGGGCCCACTTTGACACACGAGACCGGCGGAAGGAGACGTGTCACCCCCGGCGCCTTCGGTGACGGCCGGCTCGGACACTGACCTCGCCTGTGCGAGAACTGTCTTAGTCGTGAGCCCTTCCGGGAAGCCCGGAGCCGGTGACCCCGACAGAGGCGATCCCTCCGAATCTTCTCCGACTGACGAAAAAGAGCTGGAAACCGACTCATCCGAATCATAACGCTGGCCAAAGGGGAACTCGATCGTGGAGTTTTGTTCATGGGCGCAGCCTACCGCCCGGCGATAGCCCTGCTTGAACCCCTTTCGAGCACCTCGGCATAGCGCTACCTCGTAGTAAGGTAGGGCGGCTTCCAACAGGTCGGCCGAGTAAGCATCTGAGCTCTTGTAACGCTCGATTGCCTCCGCCTCGATCTGTCCTGCCCTACCGACGAACTCGACCCGTGCCTGCTCCGCCTTGGATGCACGTTCCTCTGCCCGGGCCCGGTCCACCTCAGCCTCAGCTCGGAGACGCTCCGCCATCTCCGCCCGATCTAGCAGCTCGGCACGCTCGAGCTCCCAGTGATTGTCCAGATCGAGGCGACGCAGACGCTCCTCCTCCAAGGATCGGCTTGCCCTCTCAAGAGACTCTCGGGTCTTGGCGAGCTGTTCGGTCAGCACCTCAGCCTCCAGTCGGCTCGCCCGCGCCACCTCTCGGAACGCGGAGAACTCCTGCCGGAGTCCCTCATGCTCCCCCTTGAGTCGGGCCAGCTTCCTCTCGCATCCCCCGAGGGTCCAGGCAAGGTTCGACCGCTCCGTTTCCGTCCGCGCGTGCGCCTCCGCCATCAAAGCCGCAGACCGAGCTATGACCAGGCTGCCTTCCATCAGAACATCGAGGAGCCCAGGGGGGGGGGGGTATTGCGCCTTTCACCCCCCTTCGTCCTCGCGGCAATCGATCGGCAGACCCGATATAGGTCGCCCGTAATGCCGAGCCTTTCCAAGGGCTCCGGCAAAGGAGACCGCTCTGCCCGGGGCACTCCGCCAGAGGGCTCTGCTCGAGCAACGGGACCGGCCACCTCGCGCGCCACGGTCGGTTGGGGTTGCGACGCCTCCCCGGGCGAACCCCCAACCTCGATCGATGCCGCAGGTCCAACCGCACCGGAAGCTCCCAGCATCTGGGGCTGCAACGCCCTCGCGGGCGAACCCCCAGCCCCGCCTGTCTCGGCCCGCACCTCGGCGACCGAGACGTCACCGCCTCCGGCCAACCCCCTGGCCTCGGTGACTACTACTTCAACATCGGCCCCCTCTACCCCCGTGGGGGGGAGAGCCGACCTATCGCCTTCCTCTGAAGGGCCCCCGGTCTCCTCGGCCCCCTCTCGCCTGGCAGATGGGGGAGCTGGCCTTGAGGGGTCGGCCCCATCTTGCCCCCCGGAGGGGAGTGCCGCCGAGCCAAAGTCGCCCCCAGCGGTAGGAGGGAGACCTGCCTTCTTGGCCCGCTTCTTGGCCTTCGCGGCCTCCCGCAACTTTCCCGCCATGGGATCCTTGCACTTTGTGCCAACCGACCGTGAAGACCCCCCGGGGGTCACCCCCTTGCCCTTATCCCGGGCTTGGGCGCGACCCACAGGAGCCTCCGGCTCGTCGGCCGCCGAGTCATCTTCTCCCAGATCGATGACCTCAGCAGCATCCTCCAGAGGTTCCCGCCTCACCTGCCCGAGTTCCAGCGGCGGATCAGCCATCGAGCCGGAAGAGGACCCCTCGCAAGAACTCGAAGACTCTGGAGGGGAAGGAAGTTGCCGGACCGCCTCCGCGGTTGTCCTCGCCAACTCCTCGAACATCGCCGCAAGACTTCGCACCTCCACTGTGCCCTCACGGCGCATCAAGAAGCTTCGAAAGCCAAGAAACTAAGGAAAGCCCGAAACCCTGGAAGCCTAGAACGACGAACAAGTGCCCAACGCCTATAAAACCCTGGAGGGAGGCGGCGCGTCGTTTCGTGCTCTGAGAAAAAGGGGGGCCCCTTCAGTTCAAATCCGTCAGGATCATTATTACGGGCCCAGGCGACCACTCCACGTGGCACCATAAACGCCAACGGAATTCCACCCACCTGAGCCACGCCGGTCCAAAGCCTCAAAAAATACTCAACCGAGCCTCCATGGCTCGGGAGTAGGAGGGGGACAAGTGGAGAGGGGGATTTCTGTAGCCCACCCAAAGAGCAGCCCAACAAGACTCAACAGGGTCCAACGAGGCAAGCCCACCCGAGTGATAGCCCACGGGGCCCACTCAGGGAAGAAAAGCCCAATAAACAGACACTCGAGGAACCAACCCTCCCCGGTGGCCCCTAGGCTCGGAGGGCCCGAGTGATGGTCAGGTCACAAGGAAGGTCCGGCTCAGGCCGTTTTTCCGCTCGGGAGAGACAGGCGCCAGCCGACCTATCCGACCCCTCCTTTGACCAAGCTATCCTCCTCGCCCGGACAGGGCTGGCGTTTCAGGAGCTCGGACTGGACGCTAGCCATTCGCGTTGCCTTTAAGAGTCCCCAACGGACAGGGGAATCAACCAGCCACCGGGTTTCAAGGCGATAACGCCCCCACGATAAAGGCCATGAAAGCCCACGTTGAGGACGTAACTCCCGCCGGAGACCCCCCAGCTGACAGGACTCCTGAAGGCGGCACACTACTTAAAACCAGGGCTACCCTCCAGTGGAAGGTAAGAAAAAAAAAAGGAAGGTAAAACTCCTGAGCAATCCGCTTCACCCCCCCCCCCCCCTTTTGGTGGAGAGGAGTCTCGCGCATCAGCTTTCCTCCTTGTTGGGGAGAATGTTGTGCTAAAGTTGGGCATGTGTGGAACGTGAGTGTTTCTATTATTTTGATGATGTTCAACTATGACTGAACTAATGATTGGTTCTATTGTTTTGATGTGATTCCAACTATGACTCAACTATGACTCATTTCTAGTGTTTTGATGATGTATGTCTTTAGAGTCATTTTGTTATTCATTATGCATTTGCTATGCATTTGATAAAATCAATTTGATATGCATTTTACTTTTGCTATGCTTTTGATAAAAACCATTTGCATACAATTCAGGTCATTATATTGCCGATTCAACATATCAAGAATGGCTTGCAACGCTTAACCAATTGGCCACACAGAAATCAAGATCAATCCAAAGGAGCAAGCCATCTCAGGAGGACGATCAAAAGTCACTCATGATGCCAAGTGCATGATGCCAAGTACACCTTGATTGGAGTGGAAATATCTACTATGAAAGCTCAACAGAATGCAACCAAAGAATGGAATGGAGGTGGCGAAATGAAAGTGAAATGAACACGTCCAAGCAAGGCCAAGCAAGGAAGAAAAGGCTCTAGCTAAGCAAGGCCAAGCAAGAAAGAAAAGGCCCAAGCAATGAAGCAAAGGTTCTACAAAGGACTGAGCATTCATCCAAGATGATCAAGGTTCAAATCCATGGTTCAACATGTTCTAAATTCAAAGAAACCAATGCCACGAAGTTGAATGGGTTTACGGAGGTGAAACGGTTGAAATCTGGAAAATTCCCAGCTAGCGGTCGACCTACAGCAGCTAGCGGTCGACCTAAAATTCCAGGGACTAAAACTCTACAGGACAGGAGCTAGCGGTCGACCGCCAGCCAGTGGCGGTCGACCGAAATTCCCAGGGATCACCCGAATGTAAGTTTTACAGTAGCGGTCGACCGCTAGGAGCTGCAGGTCGACTGCCAGCCCCGAGCCAACCATGTTTGACTTCGAATTCCACCTCGTGGGCTGCCTAATTCTCATGATTTCTTTAATCCCAAAGAACCCCAAAGTCTCCCAATCACCCACAAATTGTGGATCTGGTCTAGGGCTTCTCCAAGGACCATTCAAGGTCTATAAAACCAACACATTGGTGGAGGCAAACAAAAAATGCTTCATTTGGGATTAAGAGTGGCTGCAAGAGGGGTTTTCAAGAGAGAGGTGACGAAGTACTGTTCATATGAACAGTTGTTCGTGAATGAGTTCTTCATCCACTCAAGAGTTTCAAGTAAAGATCTGAAGCAATCCTGAAGCAATCACCTTCTACTCTTCAATCAACTTCCAAGAAGGAGAAGAAGCAAAGCTTTCAAGGCGATCCAAGAAGCTCATTTCTCAAAGTGATTTTCTTCATCCTTTCAAGTTCATCCAAGGTGATTTTTGAAGCAATCAATCTCCTACAAGCTATTGAAGAAACAAGATTCAAGGTAGAATCAATTACTCTCTTCATCCACTTCAAGAAGATACAAAGAGAAGATCAAAAGAGGAGATTGAAGAAAGAGTTACTGTTCACGTGAACAGTACTCCGTGAAGAACATCTTCATCCAATCCAAGGTATTCAAGTTCATATCAAAGTAATCATCTTCCAAGATCTGTGAAGAAGGAAGCAAGGATCAAGGTAGCATCTATTCACTTCTTCATCCATTCAAAGAGATCAAAAAGAAGATCAAAAGAGGAGGATTGGAAGAACAGTTACTGTTCACATGAACAGTACTCCGTGAAGAACATTCATCCATTCAAGGGTGAATCAAGAAGATTGATTTGCAAGAAGAAGAGATCCATGTTGCTGATCAACAAATCATTTCCATTCAAGGGCCAATTCCTTCTTACTCAATCTCTTGTTTTAGTTCCTTCACATTTGTTTTACTTTCAATATTGTTAAACATTGAAGTTGTGATTCGTCCCTACCGGTGGTTAGTAGGAAGGCAATTGGAGGGTGTTCCAATTTGCGGTTGACGTCCCTACCAGGTGGTTAGTAGGAAGGCAATCGGAGGTGTTTCTGATCTGCGGTGTTGACGTCCCTACCGTTGGTTAGTAGGAAGGCAATCGGTGGTTTCCGATTTGCGGTTTGGTGCGTTGCACTAGTGAAGCCTCACCGGGTTTGGTGAGGGGTGGACGTAGGTCTGAGGATTCAGTCCGAACCACCTTAAAATCCATTGTGTTATGGTGTGTTTGTGTGATTGCTTGTGCTAGATGCATGTTTAGGTTTAATATTCATATTACTTGTTCATCCTGCTAAGCAAATCATTGTCTTCTTCGTTAAGCTAGTTATATTCCGCTGCGATTCTCGTTGTCTAGCTTTAAAGAGGGTTGAATTGCGAAAAGAGGGGCAGATCTATTCACCCCCCCCTCTAGATCAGCCATCCACTACCCATCAAGTGGTATCACAGTACACGACAAGTGGTATCAGAGCCTAGCTCTATTATTTTCAGATCCCACGATCTGCAGGGAAAGATCCGGGTTCATTGTGATTTAAATGGCTTCTTGTGCTACACGTGCTTCGATGGTTTCTCTACCCATTTATGATGGTTCAGATTTTTCTACATGGCTAGGGAGATTGTTCATCTATGTTTGCTCAATAGATCCACAATTGTGGAATCTTATATATAATGGTCCTCATGAGCTGCCATCAAATTCAATTGATTGGTCAGCTGAACATGAGACCAAACACAATGATAACCTTGTTGCATATAACTTAATTATAGCTACAATTGATATTAGACTAACTCACATTGTGTCTTCCTGCAGCACAGCCAAGCAAGTACTGGACAAGTTGGTGAAAATCCATGAAGGAAAAGAACAAGAACAAGAATGCTTCATGGCCGACCGTGCAGAAGAGTCAAGCAAACCATCCTCATCAAAGGTAAATTCTGATTCCGAGGAATTCACTTTTGAAGAACTTATGGAATCCTATGATGAGTTGTTTACACAATACAAAAAGGCAATATCAGAAAATAAAAAGTTGAAAAAGGATCTCAAGAAAAATAACCAACATGAAAGCTTGATTTGTAAAAAGTGTTCTGCGTTTGAAGAGCTCTCTTTTGATCTAGACACACATAAACAAAGCATTGCATGTCTAAGAGATGAAAATGAAAATCTTCATGATGAAATCACTAGGTTGGAAGAAATTGTAATAAAACTTCAAAACCAACCTAAGGCAATCTCTAATGATCAAACTATGGCCGATGGGCTTATTCATGATGAGAGGTTGATTGAAGAAAATAAAAATTCTGTTTCATGCTCTGCTAATTTTGCATGTGAAAAATGTTCATTCTTGAGAAACATAAATGCTGGTCTCCATGATGATCTTGAATGGCAACAAATTTTGATTGATTCTCTAAAGAAAGAGAATAAAGAGTTGTTGGAAAAGAAAATTGAATGTGAAAAAGTTGAAGAAGAATTGCATGAAAAGTTGGCTGCACATGAAAAAGGCAAATCTATCATTGATGATCACTCCGAAACATTGCATGCTTTAGAACAACAAAGTCAAAATCTTAAAGCTATAAATGCCATGCTCAATGAGCAATTGGCAGCATGTGAAGAGGGTCTTAATGAGTCTAAACAGCATATTTCTTCACTTGAAAATGAAATTCAAGGTTTGAATGATTTCCTGTCAATGTTTGCCCAAATCCAAGATTTTGGCTCACCGAATGCCACCACTTCATGTGGTCACCAAAAAGGGCATACTGCTCGAAAGAAAAGTAAATTTCAGCATTCTCATCCAAACATGCACCATAACATGCTCAATGCTAAATATCATGTTTTCCACAAAAAGAATGTCCATTGTTATTATTGTGGTAGACATGGTCACACTGTGCATGATTGTTTTATCTTGAGAAATGATGAGCTTAGAGCAGGACAGCAAGTGAAAGAACAAGGAAAGAAAGAAAGACACCACCCTCATACCATGAAAGGTAAGAATCATGCTCGCCCACAAAAGTATAGTCTACATGCACATGCACATGAACATAAAAAGGATAATCAATCTTTTGTGCGTTGTTTCTACTGTGGTAAAAATGGGCATGAGATGTATGGTTGCCATACAATGAGGGAAGATGATTTGATTGCCTTGAAAAAGATGAGTCAAGATGCTAAACCTGTTGCTAACCCACAAGGACCCAAGCAAGCTTGGGTACCTAAAAATTCCAAATAAGAATTTTGGGTGCAGGATGCCTTGGAGCTGAACAAATGAATGGTCAGGTAAATAAAAGCTCAAGGCACATGTATGTACACAAACTTTTTAATTTCAATCATCTTGCATGTTTAGTCCTAACATGTAGATAGTGCATCATAAGTCTGCCAAATGTCATTAAATTCTGCAAACTGAATTGCTCTTTGAAATGCTTTACCCCCATGGTGTGAGATGAACTTTTGAGCTAGATTTCTTGCTCATACCATGCTGGACCACAGCTGCTTAGTTCATGAAATACTTATCTTGCTGATGTTGCTGATATGATGATGAGTTGTTTAATTCTTGCTACCAACCATGTGAAATTCCTAGATTTTGGTTTTGATGGTGTATACCATGGTTGTAATTTTCAACTCATTAATTCACGATTAGCATTGTTCAAAGGGGAGTCTAGCAATTGGCATCATCATGTTGCATTCAGTTCAAAATAACTTGTGAATGATTTGTGTTTGCATCATCTTGTGATCTTATATACTTTAATGCAAATCATGTTTAGAAAAACAAAACAAAACAAAAAAAATGTGTGCAATCATCCATGCAGCATCTACATTGCATTGTGTATTCATATAGTTCATAGGCTGCACATTTAATAGCAAACCCTTGCATAGATCTAGGGGGAGTCAACATCAAAACTCTGTTTGCATCATTCTACACATTGTTGACATCCTTGCATAGAATGCATAACCTCAGGAGGAGTGTTCCTTCATTCATTCCTGTTTATCATTCATGCAACACTCTCTCTCATTCATACCAACCAACTGCATTTTATTGATACACTAAATCAGATTGCTAAACCTCAGGCTAATGGAAATTGAAATAATGATCTTCTTCAATTTGATTGTGTGTTTTTGCAAATTGGTTTCCATGCATTGTCCATCTGTAAAAATGTCATTTGCATATGGTGTAGCATTGCATGTGGTTGCATAATAAAACTGAATTGCTTGCTTGAGAATGATTTAAACTTGCATTGCACCCGGTATATAAAAAGGTGTCGCCCGACCGTTAGGTTACGCCTATCGGAGAGGTGATTCACTTGCGTGAGGGGATCCTTGGATTCTGTAACTCCGCCGAGTACCGGATAGGTCTAGGTGCATCATATTGCATAGTCCGTGCTTGTCTAGATGCACTCACCATGCGTGAAAATTCTCCTCCGCTATGTACCATGTGTCATTCTTGCATATAGGCCATATCGTTAGGGGGAGTTGTCTCCTTGACGCATTCATGCACATGCTACATACCATGAGTCGGGTCATAGCATTCATGCATATTTCTTTTTGCCCATCTCATGAGTGATCTAGCTATTCCATGCACATCCTAAGGGGGAGTCTTGCAATCTGAACATTCTTGGGTAATTGTCTGATAATGGTGTAAGAGCTTTCTATTATATGCACTGATGATTGTCCATCAAATAACAATGGTTCAGATTTAATGATTTCTTTGAAATTCTGATAATATGTTTTTGAAATCATCTATGTCAAGTAGTCTTTAATAGACTTTAACTAGAGGTTGCATATTGTGCCATGAATAATCTTTCTGAAATCTGAAAATTCATATGTCATAGTCAAGTTGGTTGAGTTGCTAAAGTCTAGTATTGTTTTTAAACAACTTGACATATTGGAATTCATAAAGGCAAAACTTTAGACAAAGCAATGACATTAGGTCACTGAGAAACATGTCTTCTCATCAAAGAAATGAGGATAGATATGTCATGAAGTGCCTTTGTTATCTTTGTTATCTATAGCTTAGACTCAAGGCAGAGCAATGGCTACATTGCTGAGAAATATATCTCCTCATCACAGATATGAGATCGGGTATGTCATGAGGTGATTCAGCTATCTCTGTTCAAATCTGAAGCATAACAGTCAGTCTTACCAAATACCTAGGAATACTGGCGTCTAAACAAGGTGTATTCTTACAGCTAGGCGGTATGCACTAGACTCGCTTGCTTGTAAAATATGGGTCTAATGATATGAATTTCATTGAAAATGATATATGGGAAAAAGTGCTGCAACATAGAATTCATTATAATTGTCATGGTTGTTTAACCTCAATACAAGTTGTGCTTTTCCCGATGACGATTATGAATATGGCTGTGTAAGACAATGGAGGATTACCATTGCTAGAGCATGCACTTTTGGTTCACTTCTATTAAACCATGGATATAGCTGTTTTTCAAATTCTCTTGTTAATTCAGAATTCATTAGCTTTGAACCATACATATTCATCACGGCATGTTTCTAGTTGCTTATAATGGTTTGCTCTATACTCCTCTTTCCCTCAGCTTCCTACATAATTTGTTCATTCATTTAGATAGGAGGAGAAAGTTTGCATTCATTTCTATAGGGGGAGAAGGCTTGGTGACTTGGTGAGTCATTCATCATACAAGGGAAGAATGTTTGCATATATTCTTGTCCCCAATTTTGACCTATCCCTCCTTTTTGCTGTTGTCAAAGGGGGAGATGGCTTGGTAAGTCATTCATTTCGATAGGGGGAGAATGTCTGATAGGGGGAGAATGTTTCTTGTATGTGTTTGCATATGTGGTTTGGTGAGCGTCATATAGGGGGAGAAGACCATGTCATCTTGTGAGCATTTCATTGTCAAAGGGGTAGCATGTTTTCATGATTCATGTCATAGCATAACATGTTCATATGTCATTGCATTGCATGTGTAAAGCATGTTTTCATAATTCATTACAAAGTATGTGTTGAAACTTCAAAATTCATTGACATTGCATAGCATGGTTTCATTCATTTTAGAGCATATCACACATTACACTCTTTGCATTCACATGCTCTACTTCATCTATGCATATCTGTGTTCACTTCATGCATACATAATTGGGAGAAATCATTTTGTGCTCATGCATACATATTTGCATTCACATGTTTTGATCATCCTTGCATTGCACATATGTCTTGCATCTTGCCTTCCCATGCATTGCATAGAAAATCCTGAACACCATGTAAAGGCAAAATCTTGAAAACCTCTAAAAATTGAAAAATCTGAAATCGAAATTGCTTTATGACTGTCTTATCTATCTCTTATGTTGGACCATGTTGGCATACTTCATCTCATTCTTTGGTCTCACAAATGCAAAAGGGGAAAAGATTTGATTCCTTCTCGCTGATCCCTTCTTGCTGATGGCAAAGGGGGAGAAGATTTGATGGAGCCATTTCAAAGATTTTGGTATTCTTTGTGTGGAGTCGATTTGGTTGAGCCATATGAATATTTTTAATGAGCCATAGTGTTCTTGAATGATCTTGAATCTTTTTATGACTCATAGTTTCCATCATCAAAAAGGGGGAGAATGTTGGGGAGAATGTTGTGCTAAAGTTGGGCATGTGTGGAATGTGAGTGTTTCTATTATTTTGATGATGTCCAACTATGACTCAACTAATGATTGGTTCTATTGTTTTGATGTGATTCCAACTATGACTCAACTATGACTCATTTCTAGTGTTTTGATGATGTATGTCTTTAGAGTCATTTTGCTATTCATTATGCATTTGCTATGCATTTGATAAAATCAATTTGATATGCATTTTACTTTTGCTATGCTTTTGATAAAAACCATTTGCATACAATTCAGGTCATTATATTGCCGATTCAACATATCAAGAATGACTTGCAACGCTTAACCAATTGGCCGCACAGAAATCAAGATCAATCCAAAGGAGCAAGCCATCTCAGGAGGACGATCAAAAGTCACTCATGATGCCAAGTGCATGATGCCAAGTACACCTTGATTGGAGTGGAAATATCTACTATGAAAGCTCAACAGAATGCAACCAAAGAATGGAATGGAGGTGGCGAAATGAAAGTGAAATGAACACGTCCAAGCAAGGCCAAGCAAGAAAGAAAAGGCCCAAGCAATGAAGCAAAGGTTCTACAAAGGATCGAGCATTCATCCAAGATGATCAAGGTTCAAATCCATGGTTCAACATGTTCTAAATTCAAAGAAACCAATGCCACGAAGTTGAATGGGTTTACGGAGGTGAAACGGTTGAAATCTGGAAAATTCCCAGCTAGCGGTCGACCTACAGCAGCTAGCGGTCGACCTAAAATTTCAGGGACTAAAACTCTACAGGACAGGAGCTAGCGGTCGACCGCCAGCCAGTGGCAGTCGATCGAAATTCCCAGGGATCACCCGAATGCAAGTTTTACAGTAGCGGTCGACCGCCAGCCCCGAGCCAACCATGTTTGACTTCGAATTCCACCTCGTGGGCTGCCTAATTCTCATGATTTCTTTAATCCCAAAGAACCCCAAAGTCTCCCAATCACCCACAAATTGTGGATCTGGTCTAGGGCTTCTCCAAGGACCATTCAAGGTCTATAAAACCAACACATTGGTGGAGGCAAACAAAAAATGCTTCATTTGGGATTAAGAGTGGCTGCAAGAGGGGTTTTCAAGAGAGAGGTAACGAAGTACTGTTCATATGAACAGTAGTTCGTGAATGAGTTCTTCATCCACTCAAGAGTTTCAAGTAAAGATCTGAAGCAATCCTGAAGCAATCACCTTCTACTCTTCAATCAACTTCCAAGAAGGATAAGAAGCAAAGCTTTCAAGGCGATCCAAGAAGCTCATTTCTCAAAGTGATTTTCTTCATCCTTTCAAGTTCATCCAAGGTGATTTTTGAAGCAATCAATCTCCTACAAGCTATTGAAGAGACAAGATTCAAGGTAGAATCAATTACTCTCTTCATCCACTTCAAGAAGATACAAAGAGAAGATCAAAAGAGGAGATTGAAGAAAGAGTTACTGTTCACATGAACAGTACTCCATGAAGAACATCTTCATCCAATCCAAGATATTCAAGTTCATATCAAAGCAATCATCTTCCAAGATCTGTGAAGAAGGAAGCAAGGATCAAAGTAACATCTATTCACTTCTTCATCCATTCAAAGAGATCAAAAAGAAGATCAAAAGAGGAGGATTGGAAGAATAGTTATTGTTCACATGAACAGTACTCTGTGAAGAATATTCATCCATTCAAGGGTGAATCAAGAAGATTGATTTGCAAGAAGAAGAGATCCATGTTGCTGATCAAAAAATCATTTCCATTCAAGGGCCAATTCCTTCTTACTCAATCTCTTGTTTTAGTTCCTTCACATTTGTTTTACTTTCAATATTGTTAAACATTGAAGTTGCGATTCGTCCCTACCGGTGGTTAGTAGAAAGGCAATTGGAGGGTGTTCCAATTTACGGTTGACGTCCCTACCAGGTGGTTAGTAGGAAGGCAATCGGAGGTGTTTCTGATCTGCGGTGTTGACGTCCCTACCGTTGGTTAGTAGGAAGGCAATCGGTGGTTTCCGATTTGCGGTTTGGTGCGTTGCACTAGTGGAGCCTCACCGGGTTTGGTGAGGGGTGGACGTAGGGCTGAGGATTCAGTCCGAACCACCTTAAAATCCATTGTGTTATGGTGTGGTTGTGTGATTGCTTGTGCTAGATGCATGCTTAGGTTTAATATTCATATTACTTATTCATCTTGCTAAGCAAATCATTATCTTCTTCGTTAAGCTATCTATATTCCGCTGCGATTCTCATTGTCTAGCTTTAAAGAGGGTTGAATTGTGAAAAGAGGGGCAGATCTATTCACCCCCCCCCTCTAGATCAGCCATCCACTACCCATCAAGTGGTATCACAGTACACAACACTCCTCCCTTCATTGCTTCCACCACAGCTCTACTGACTTAGCCATCGGAGGGTTTCGCCCCAGGGAAATCCCCTGGGCCCTCTGACGCGTTTCCCTGTCTTACAGTTCATCTCCTGGTGATCCACGGCCCACTCAAGACGCAGCGCGAGATTTCACCTCTTCAACAGTGATGTACAGACTTGGCATCAGACGCAAATTGAGACGATGCACAATATATAGACATTAATGTGATGCACAAGTGCACAGTCCAATGTATGGACTTATGAAGTTCAACTGGTGAGTGTACAGACTTCACCAATGAAACGCTCATTGTACAGACTTGCTGGCTGCAACGTGAGACGCTGTATAGACTTCGTCTTCCAGCATATAGACTTGATGAATGCATAAGTCACAAGACCGACAGACTTAGCCTGTATAGACTTAGCATGAAGCACACATGCGATGTACAGACTTCAAGTCATGCAGTGCAATGTACACACTTCAGCTAAGCAAGCTTCAGTGAATGCATGGACGTTATGAACGATGCAAGCAGCTCTGTACACACTTTAGCCAATGCAATGCAGTGAAAGCAATGCAACAATGTCTAGACTTGGTCCATGAACTGTGCACATGAATGTGCAGACTCCAAAGCATGAATGAATGCAATGTACAGAGTTGAAGATGTTCTGGACACAGTGTATAGACATGCTCTCTCGGGGGGTCGACCCATCAAGAAGGGGTGTCGACCCACTTCAGTCCAGACTATGCTGATAGAAGTGATGAATGCACTAATGCAAACAGGAAAATGCAATGTGCACAGAAACACATCAATGCAATGTATAGACTTATAGAGTTGATGCTGCAGACTTGAGAATGATGTGTACACACTCACAGCGTTGACGCTACAGACTTGAGACACACTCACAGCGTTGACGCTGCATGAGACACTAAATAAGATGGACAGTCTGAGGGAGTCTACCCATCAAGGATATCAAACATGGCACACTCATGCAATCTCCACAGACTAAATCAGATATAACACACTCAAGCATTCAAATCAACATGCCATCATCATAAAGAACACATAATATCATAATGCACCCACTGTGTTGTAATCATCAAAACAAGACAGCATTGCTATCATCAAATCAACATAGCACATGCTTGTGCCTAAGGGGCACAACACTTTTCTTGCTATGGCCAAGGCCAATATAAATTGTGCCACGGGGATGATGGATATTTCCTTTGGAGGAGAGAAGGTTTCTCTGAATGTGTTCAAAGCATCTCAATATCCAGACCATGAGGAGGAATGTAATGTCATTGATGTTTTTGAAGAACTAATTGAAGAAAGTCTGGAAGTTAATGAGAAATGTCTAGAAGAGGGTAGCATGCTCCAAGATTCCCCACTTTCTAGTGCACCCTACTCTAGAGTAGAGCCACTCCCTCCACTTCAAGTTGAATCTATTCTTCCATCTTTGGATCAGTCACCCAGTCTAGAATTGAAGGCTCTGCCGGATCCTTTGAAGTATGCTTATCTAGGTCCTAACCAAACTCTGCCCGTAATCATTGCTTCCAACCTCACTACTACTCAGGAATCCCAACTCTTAGATATCCTTCAGGAGCACAAGAGGGCGATAGGTTGGTCAGTGGCCTATTTGAAGGGTATCAGTCCGGATGTGTGTATGCATTACATTTACTTGGAGGATAATGCCAAGCCGAGCAGAGAGATACAGCGTCGGCTGAATCCAAGTATGAAGGAGGTAGTAAAGAAAGAAGTTGTCAAATGGTTGGATGCCGGGATCATATATCCCATTTTTGATAGCAAGTGGGTCAGCCCAACTCAAGTTGTTCCCAAGAAGTCAGGGCTGACAGTTGTAACAAATGAGAAAGGAGAAGAAGTTCCTACACGATTACCAACAGGGTGGAGAATTTGCATTGATTATAGAAAATTAAATTCAGTCACAAAGAAAGATCATTTTCCACCACCATTCATAGATCAGATTTTGGAGAGACTGGCAGGGCAAAAATATTATTGCTTTTTAGATGGCTATTTCGGGTACAACTAGGTTGCTATTTACCCGAAAGATCAAGAGAAGACAACGTTCACATGCCCCTATGGCACATTTACTTTTAGAAGAATGCCATTTGGGCTGTGTAATGCTCCTGTCACATTCCAGCGGTGTATGATGTCCATTTTCTCTGAAATGGTGGAAGAATGCTTGAAAATTTTTATGGATGACTTTTCAGTGTTTGGTGATTCATTTGAAGATTGTTTAGGAAACTTAACTCGGGTATTGAAAAGATGCATTGAGTAGAATCTAGTGTTGAGCTGGGAGAAGAGCCACTTCATGGTAAGAGAAGGGATCGTTTTGGGCCATGTAGTTTCAGAAAAGGGAATAGAGGTTGACAAGGCCAAGGTTGATGTGATTTCTAATCTTCCTCCCCCTTCTTCGGTCAAACAGATCCGTTCCTTTCTTGGCCATGCAGGATTCTACCGTAGATTCATTCAAAACTCCTCCACCATTGCTCGACCACTTACACAATTGCTTGCCAAGGACAGTCCCTTTCATCTTGATGAGTCCTGTCTAGAGACGTTCAATTCTTTGAAAGTGGCTCTCACACAAGCTCCCATTCTCCAATCTCCTGATTGGTCGCTCCCTTTTGAGATCATGTGTGATGCCTCAGACTATGCTGTAGGAGCTGTCCTAGGTCAAAGAGTTGAAAAGAAACCCGTGGTGATCTACTACGCGAGCCGCACCCTTGTTGATGCCCAAATGAACTACACCACCACGGAAAAGGAATTGTTAGTTGTTGTGTTTGCCCTCGAAAAGTTTCGATCATATCTGTTAGGGGTGAAAGTCATTGTTTATTCCGATCACTCAGCATTAAAATTTTTGATGTCTAAGAAGGAAGCCAAACCCCGTCTCATACGGTGGATTTTGTTACTACAAGAGTTTGATTTAGAAATCAGAGACAAGAAGGGGTTGGAGAATGTTGTAGCTGATCACTTGTCTAGGATTGTAATTCCCAAAAGTGCCCCTATGTCCGACTCCTTCCCCGATGAACAAATTCTTTCCATCTCTCATACAATAACCCTTTGGTTCGCTCATATAGTCAACTACCAGGCGGTACGACAGATCCCAGAAGGGTGGTCTAAATAGGAGAAGGATCGATTCTTTTCAAAGCTAAGGCACTATTTTTGGGAGGACACGGAGCTGTTTCACATGGGTCCTAATCAGATCATTAGAAGATGTGTCCCTGAGGAGGAACAACAGTCTGTGTTGAATTTCTGTCATCATTCGGCTTGTGGGGGACATTTCTCAAGAAAGAAAACTGCAAAAAAAGTTTTACAAAGTGGATTTTATTGGCTCACTTTATTCAAGGATGCTTATGAATGTTCTAAAACTTGTTTGAGATGTCAAGCCATAGGCAACAATTCAAAAAGAGATATGATGCCGCTCAGTCCCATTCTGGTAGTAGAGATTTTCGATGTTTGGGGAATATACTTTATGGGACCATTTCCACCTTCATTTGGCAATGAATATATTTTGGTGGCGGTGGACTATGTTTCGAAATGGATTGAAGCTGTTGCTACTAGGACAAATGATCACAAGGTTGTGATGAAGTTTGTGAAGAAACACATCTTTTCTAGATTTGGTTATCCTGGAGCTATCATTAGTGATGGGGGCTCTCACTTTATTCATTTTCAATTTCGAGCTCTGCTTCACAAATATGGCATCACTCACAAGCTCGCTACCCCCTACCATCCCCAAACTAGTGGCCAGGTAGAAGTGTCCAACAGGGAGATAAAAGCCATTCTGCATAAGACAGTTCGGCCGGATAGAAAATACTTGTCCGAGAGACTAGATGATGCACTCTGGGCCTATAGAACTACATTCAAGACTCCCATTGGCATGTCACCCTATCGCCTCATTTTTTGAAAAGTCTGTCACTTGCCTGTAGAGCTTGAACATAGAGCATATTGGGCCATCAAACAAGTCAACTTTGATCTCATTCAAGCTGGGGCCCAAAGAGCTCTACAACTCAATGAATTGGAGGAACTAAGAAATGAAGCCTATGAAAATTTAAAAATCTATAAAGCCAAAATGAAAGTCTTCCATGATAAGCATATTCCAAGGAAATTTCTTCAACCAAATCAGAAAGTATGCCTTTTTAACTTTAGGCTGCGCTTGTTCCCTGGAAAGTTCAAGTCCAGATGGGATGGACCATTTGTAGTTGTCAAAGCTTTTGACCACGGTGTCGTCAAAATTTTGAATCCTAAAAATGGTCAAATTTTCACTGTCAACGGTCAAAGATTGAAATCTTATTTGGAAAATGATCAGTTGCAAAAAGAATCAATTGTCCTAAGTGGTCTGGAATAAAATCTTCGTGAGCTCTCATGCGTCTGGCTGAAGACGGAAAACTTAGCACTTTTAGGGGGCAACCCAAAGTTTTTGTTGTTTTGACGTTTTTGTTTGAGTGTGTTTTAGTAGTCAGGTTAAGGCCCAGGAGAGGAAGTCATCGCCGCCTATGATATTGATGGAGGTTCCGTCCCGCATATCCGGTTGTCTCTTTCCTACTCAGAAGTATTTATTGATACATTGTTCTTTTGCTTTCAATTCTACATGCCATTGAGGGTAATGTCATTCAAGTTAGGGGGGAGAGAAATTTTCATGATGGATATAGTACAACCTTATAGGAGTGCTGTCTTGTATGTCATCGTTGCATGATAGTAGAAAGATGTAAACCCCATTTTGAGTTTCATGATTCATGCTTAAATTAAAAGTAATTCTGGAATAGAAAAGGTTAGGGAGAAGGATGATGGAAAATTTAATCAATCTAGCAATAGAAAACTGATATAAGAATCCCTTTAAAGTTCATGTGCACTTAAAAAATATATATATATTTACATTACACACTAATGAAACAAGCAAGACAAGCCATCTGCTATTTTAGGTATATTGTCTGATATTCTGCACTTCTTAAGAAAAGAGATCTTTATACAAAGCTTTCTGCCAAATTATCTATCAAATAAGTACAATGGCACTATGAAAAAAAAACACCATGAAAAATGCCCCTAGTCTTAGTAACCGGGCCTACTTCACCTAAGACGTGTTGAGGTTCGCGTAAAAGGGAAAAGGGAACGTGGATCTGTGAAACTGGGCCTACTTCTCCTAAGGCAAGAGTCGAGGTTCACGTTAAACAGTGAAGAGTAGTGCAGCATCATGTGTGGTATAAAAGATCCCAAAGGGATAAAGTAATAAGGTAGATAAAAAGCTAATATACTTAATGCTCTGATCTAAGAGGTGCATGGTTGAAAGACATTTGCTTGGAATAGCGAATGGGGGATACAATTGTCTAAGCTGTGGATTTGGTAGTTACACATGCACAAGTGCTATTGAGCTTTGATTTGAATTCTTAATCATGTACTATTAAGTTCCTGCATAAGGCTAGTGTGCATTAATGATTCCAGATTCTTAATCTTTGGTTGATTCTATGAAGGGAGAATTGGATATGAGAGCATGAATTTTACAAACTCTTGTTAGTCCTAAATTTCAATTTATTGGCATTGCTAAGGGACTAGCAATGAGTAAGTTGGGGGGTGTGATAAGTGTCCATTTGTTATGATAATGCATTGCATGTACACCATTTTATGTGCATATAATTAGGCAATTATGCATATTTCATAGTTAACCTCAACTCCGCATTTAAATTGGAGCTTTCACGTAAATTGATTAATTCGATTATCTTATTTAATAATAAATTAAAGTTGAGGGCCATGAGCATTAATTCTCTATTGCATAATCATGAGCATTTGAGATTTATGTGCACATTGTGGTAATTTTTATGGACTAAAGTGCAATTATGTGTGTGTAGGACACCGAAGGCAATTACAAAAGAAGCCGAGGGCAAACATGTCACCACTACTTTGACCAAGTCAAAAGTACATATTTTGATTGGAGGGAAAAGAAATTTAAAAAGTTTAAAATTGAGGAAAAGAAACACAAATTTCGGTTGGAGGGAAAATTGAATTCAAAGTTTGAAATAAAGGAGAGACATGATGAGCTTGGGAAAGGGGGTGTCCAAGGTCCAAGAAAGGGGGTGCCCACCAACTTTTCCTCTTCCCCATGCATCATATTTCACTTAAATCTCAGCCATCCATCTCCTTTTGATACAATCTCTACCCTTCATCTACCCAACTTTCCCTATAAATAGCCCATGACAAGGAGGAGAAAAGGAGTTCTTCTTTTGGGTAATCTTTCACTCTTTCTCTCCCAACCTTAGGTCTCCGGTTTCACTCACGTAATTTCATCTTCTTCTCTTTCTATCTTCATGAAAGTTCTTTGTTTTTACGTTCTCTACAACTTCTTCTTCTGCATTATCTTCTAATTCCTTCTGATTTTCAAGCTATTTTGTATTTTTCACTGTGCTGTCCTGTTCATCTGCGAACCAGTGTTCCTCTCTATTTTTCCCCTTGTTTCTCACACTTCTAGTCATTTTCTCCTCTTGATTTCTTCATAAAAGTTCTTTATTTTTAAAAGATCTTCAACTTCTTCATCTACGTCATCTTCTAATTCTTTCTAGTTTGAAAGTTATTTCTCGTTTTTCAACTTGATGTCCTGTGATTTTACTGTTCATCCGAGATTCTATCTTTTGTTACTCCTCAGTTTTGAAGCCCTTCCCCTCTTTATTTCTCTCTATGTTCTTCCTTAAAGTTCTTCCTCTCTTGTAGATCTATATTTTCTTCTTCTATCACTTCCTCCAATTCTTCTTCTTTTACGAGTTATATTTATTTTCCCACTATTTTACCTTCTCACCTTCTTCCTTCTTCATCTCCACACAAACTCTTCCACATTCCTCACTTTATTTCTTTCCAAAGTTTGTCCTTCACAACTCCCCTTTCATGGCGGCGTGCACATCAAGGCGGGTGACGTTCCAAGGCTCGTGACATGGACGACGACGGCTTCTTCATCCACCTCTTTCCTCGGCGATCTCTTTCAAGGCGGAGCGATCCTCTCCAAGGCTCGGCGAGGAGGAGACGACGGCATTCATCATACTCTCATGGCTCTAGTTTCTTCACTTATCTCGTAGTTTGTCTTGGTTGTAATCTCAATTTTCATAGATTGTAATTTTCATGTCTTTAGCAATAAAATTTATTCTGGCAAATTGTGTTCCGTTTTCTCTCTCCCTTTCTCAAATTTCTCTTCCCAATCCCTCTCATATTCTTTAGATAGATTTATTTCCATCCACTATTTTCTTTAAGTAAAACAAAATCACAAGTGTTTTCCAAAGGACTTCAAGGTTGTTAACTCTAAAAATCTCTTCTTCCCAGTGGATTCGACCCTTCTCGCCACCTTATTACGTCTTTCTTTCATATAGTGCGAGTTGGAATTTTTAAGATTGATACGCGTGTTTTAAACGACGAACTTTCGCGTTATCACGCCGTCCGAACCCAGACACTGACGTTCTCGGAGATCGCCAAGTCGCTCCCCCCAGCCCCACGACGCGGCAGCAGCCGGAGTTATCCCTCTGACTACGAGATTTCGAGAGGCGATTCGCAGAACAGGAGCACGCCCTCCGCGCCCTGCAGAAGACCTCTTTTCCGGAGGACGAGGAGAAATCCCCGTTCTTCGAGTACATCTTGAAGGTAGAGGTGTCTTCCAGAACCTCCATCCCTACCTTCAAGCCCTACGACGGCCAGGGCGACCCAGCCGATCATTACGACATCTTCGACGCTCTGATGACCCTGCACGGAGCGTCCGACGTCATCAAGTGCCGAGCCTTCGTGACCACCCTTGTCCAAGGCGCTCAAGCATGGTTCCAGGCCCTCGCCCCCGGATCCATCCGAGACTTCAAGCAATTTGGGCGAGTCTTCAAAGAGAGTTTCACTGGAAGTGCCCCCCCAAGATCGGTAGCGGGGCTCCTGGCCCTCAAACAGGCGCAAGGGGAAAGACTCCGGGCCTATATTCACCGATTTAAATCGGAAGCCCTGAGAATCCCCTGCCTCGACGTGGCCTCAGCCATAACCGCACTGACTGGGGGCACCCGAGACGAGAATCTCCGCCGTGAACTTGTCCTCCACCCTCCCTCGACCCTTGCCGAGCTAGTGACTCTTGCATTGCGCCATGCCGAGTGCGAAGAGGTGCTCAACGCTTGCCGAGACGCAACCGGCCCGGGTCAGGAGGGGGACAAGAAGCAGGGTTCTGAGCCAAACTCAGGCCCGGGGAAAAAGAGAGACCGTGATGGGGAGCGCAAGCGGAAGTACGAGCGGTACACCCCACTAGCCGCCCCGGTCTACGAGATATATGAAGACATCAAAGACTCGGGACTCCTCCGCCAGCCCAAGCCGATGAGGTCGAAGAAGTGTAATCGCGACAAGCATTGCTTATTCCACGGCGATCACGGGCACCACACCGGTGACTGCCACCAGCTCCATGATGAGATCGAGCGCCTCATCCGTCTGGGTCACCTAGCTCGGTTCGCTGCCGAGCGTAAAGAAGATCGAGGCGCCGTAGAGGAGATTGACAACGCCCCCCGAGGGGTCCACATCAACGTCATCTCCGAAGGGACGGCATCAGGAGGCGACAACAACCGAGGAAGGAAGCGTCATGCCGAGCGGGCGAGCCGAGCCATAGAGCCTCCCAAGGCCCCGCCAAGTGAGCCCCAGGTCATAGTTGATGATGGCATCCCTTGCCCCTCCACATTTTCTCCGGACTCGGATTGTTCGTCGGCAAGTGCCATTATGTTCCTCAAGTGTTTGTGAGTCGAGTCATGTAATTTTCTTATTTTTTATTTGAGTCTTCATCATGTAATTTTCCCTTTATTTGAGTCATGTACCTAGGTTAGAAGGTTATCTACCAACGTCCTAAGTCATTGTGTTGTTTAGATAGGCTATTGGGCCCATCTCATTGGGCTAGGCCCATGGACACCCCCTTCCCTTCGGTTATTAGTCATTGTGTCTTTTGTTAGGGTCCTTTGTGAAAAAGTCAGGTGCCTATAAATAGGCCACCCCACTCCTCATATGTAACAATTTTGATGAATATTGAAGAAATCCCCTTTCAAGTCTCACATTATCTCTCTCTCTCTCTCTCTCTCTCTCCCTCCACCCCAATTTTCAGAATTTTCTCTCTCCTCCCCATTTACCTCTCATTAACTCCCCTCCCCTCATTCAATCACCTTCCCAACCACCCCATCTCCCACCTACCCCATTTAAACCTCTCCCCTTCCCCATAACCCTCTTTATTCCACCCCCTAGTCCCAAGAGAGCTCCACCCAATCTCCACTCCACCTTCCAACTCCCAACTACCCATTTCCCTTCCTCAAACCTCACTCCACCTTCCCAAGACACCTCTTCCCATCCCCAAGACCACCATTGATCACTCCCCATCAAAGAAAATTTAAACTCACATTCCCTCCACCCACTTGTGCCTCCCTCACAGCCCAAATTCGTAGCTCCTCTCTCACCCTCTGAAAACACCCCATTCCAGACCCCATTCTCCCTCTCCCACACCTTAGAACACCCCCTCCTAGGCCCCCTCACAACTAGGGGTCACTCCCACACCTATTCACCCCCATTTCCACTTCCATTTACCCCATTTCTCCCACCACCTTCCACCTACAGTTCGCAGGTTGCAGGTGGCAGAAGTCCAGCGACTTGCAGAAGGTGTCACATCGTCATCCTGAGGCTTCTGAAGGCACTTCATACATCGTTGAAATTGTCTTTGAGTCCTCTTTCCAACAGAGGTGGTCCCGCATCCATCCGAGCTCGGAGCTGTGCGGTGGAGCAGATCTTGTGCGACTGTGCAATCTCCCCCAGGCTGAAGACCATAGAGCATTTGGAAGCTTCACCACGACCAACCTAGCAAGAATCAGAGCTCGGTTTCTTCATCAAAATTCTTCTTCTCTGAATCCTCTTTCATCCCCAGAAAGCGGAGCTCCATTTGGCGTTCGAATCTGGGAGATATCATTTTTCTCCCCCAAAGTATACGTTCTGTCCTCCCACAGTCTGCAGCGACCCTTCACCGGTGATCTGAGGCTACCGGCCAACCTTGGCATCGGTTAGCTTCCCCGTTAACGTTTCTGCATATAAGACTCGACAGCCGAACCAACGGCTTTGATGGCGCTCGATTTGGAGTTCGGGAGCGGTCGTGGCATTACTGTCAATCTGCTGCTGGGAAACTGTTCCTGTCCGAACCAGAGACAGAGCTCCTGTTCAACTATTGACCTCGGCCAGCTCGTGAGGGATCTGAGTGCCAATTTTAGAGGGCTGAAACTATTACCAGTTATCTGTCATCTCCAAGAAGAAGGACCTCATTCGGCCTCCGAAGCTTCCAGTTACCATTTTCTTCGTTGGGGTGTGTTGTCTGCCCCCTGTGGGTCCAGGTTTGACCTGCCCCTGCTCATCCGGCTACCTCGTTCCTCTCCGACCTCCGATTGGGGCCCAGTCAATTCCTGCTCAAAGCTACTCCGACGAAGATCACGTCACCGGCAGGCTCGTCTCATTTGGAGTTCAGGAGCGTCCGTGGTGCCTTCTGCAACTCGCTGTACCTGTTCTGAACCAGCCAGAAGAGGATATTGCTGACATGTTCCAGTCACCGGTCCGACCAGCCCTGAGTTTCAGAGCTCCTACCAAAATTCAGACACCATCCCTGTCCTGTTGGGGAACGTTTGGCGCAGGTTTCATCAAGATCCAAGCTCTGTGGAATTTTTGGTAGCATCAACACCGCCCCACTGTCCGGCGAACCTGCAGATTGGCAGAACCGGCGGGATTCGGCAAGTCGGGTTCCTTCGCTTAATTCCCCCACCCCGCTTGGCCGGCTGAAGGCCCCTCCCTGCGTGGAGGTAGTTTTGAATGTAATAAGCCTAATCCCTACCCCAATATCCCCCCCCCCCCTTGCATGGGGTGTAGTTCATGTACTTATTAAGTCGCAGGTTTGAAGCTTCAATCGACGCGGCGTGCGGGTACATACCCTCGCCTCCCCGCTCGCCCCCGTCTCCTGCCGGAGTCGGCGTCTTCACGCTGGCTAGGTGAGCCTCGGTCCCTCTCTTACTGGTTAATCACTTGCTTAGCTTAGTATTATTGCTATTGCTTCGTCGGACGGAGAGTGAGAGTTCGGCCCAAATTGCTAGTATCGTGAGTGGCCACCGCGGGCAAGTTGAGAGTGAATCCACTTAACCCACACCCTTGGTGTGTTGGCCGCCCATGATTTGGGCATCCTAGGCCCATTTGGGGTTCTTCCCAAGCTAGCCAATCATTGGAGCCTCAAGGTCCCGCCTCGGACCCTCTCCAACATCGCCTAGTCGCCATCGGGCACTAGTGTGCGCCATACGGGTGAGCTCGCTAGTGTGAGTCCGCTGCTCAAACTTGAATGCTTGCAAAAGAGGTCCAAGGCGGTTTTACATCAAGTGGTATCAGAGCAAGTTCACAACTTGTCTCTATCAAGTTGGTCCTAGGGCATGTTTATGCATTTAGAGTCTTCGGTTGCATCTTTTGGTCCCTAGCATGGCCACCTCTTACCAACCTCACCAATCGGTCCTCTCCATAAGTCCAAATCACCAAAGGATGCCTACCACTAACACACATAACCTCCCGGGCCATGTCAACTACCTCATGAAGGCCTTGACCCATGCCAATGAGCGGCTTGATAACATATCGGGTAGACTCAACCAACTTGGAGAAAATAGGCCCGCCCCAAGGACAGACGATAGAATGGTCCCTTTCCCACTTCCCACCTTTGATGGAACCTCTCCTAGAGAATATTTAGATTGGGAAGCTACAATGGACCAATACTTCACTTGGTATCATATATCCGAGGATGAAAAGGCATTGGTTGCCAAAATGCAACTTACCAAACGGGCGGAAACTTATTGGATGCAAATTATCGGGCTAAAGATACTTAGAAGGGAAACTCCCATCACCACTTGGAAGGACATGAAGGAGCAACTTAGAGCAAAATATATGTCCCCTTCCTACCCGGGTTACCAAAACTCGAGGAGCACTCTCACTCCTCCAAACCCACCCGTCCAAACCCTTACCACTAGAACCCAAGTCTCCAAGGCCTCCACCTCCCCACCTAATCCCATGAGGGCCCCCACACCCCAACCAAAACCCCCTTCACTAACCTACACTAGTCAAGCCTCTTTAGCCCCCACTTCCACCCCAAATGATCCCAAGGGCAAGAGACCCCTAACCGACCCAATTCCCTCCATGGTGACCACCACTCATCCAACCCTCACCATTAAAACCCATGTGGACACCGTGTCCACCCCTCCACCAAGGCCCATAATGGCCACCATCCCCAAACCCAAAACCCCTCACCCAACTCACCTCCCGCTTCCTACACCAATCTTTCCCCAACCTAGGCCTCCTCTACTTCCCCTTCCAATCCAAGTCCACCCTTGCCCACCACCCCAAGTGCACCATGCTCCAGCTATCACCAATTCTCCCGCATTAGACCTACCCAACCCATTAACACTAGGAATTGAAACCTCCACAACCCTCCACATGGGAGTAGATGCTAGTCCGGAACCCATTCCCACCCATAAGGAAGCCCAAGATCACACCAATGGTAAGGAAAAGCCTCAACCCTTTACCACTTCAAATAGCCCGGATCCTCAAGAGTCACCCACCTTCACCATGAATGAGCATATACTCCAATGGCTCAAGCAAGGACCCACCCTTCCTAGCTCACCCCCACCTCTCTCACCTTTGGGTTATCCATCCCAAATTCTTCCCCTCCACTCCTATCACACCACAATCCAATCCTACTATGAGGTAGAAGATTGGGATGATCTCCTCAAAGGTCTAAAGTGGCAATCAGACTTGACTTCTTTATTGTCCCTAGGAGAGGACCAACCCAAGAGCCTTAACCTCATCCATCCATGCATTGGGTCTATCTCCTCGGTTTGCACTATTGGTTGCTACACTAGTGACATCCTTTTCCTTCTCCCCATAGTGGAAGAGCCCATCCTGGTCCACTCCCCTACCATTATGATTCTTAAAACCTTGACCAACCAGCCCACCCCTTACACCGGCCCAACCATTCCACTAGAAGAAGATGACTCATCACCTTTTGAGGACCTTGAGGACATGGAGCCCCTTGGTAACCCACTTTATGATCCCTATGATCCATTCCAATGGGAGTCAAGGAACCCGAGTAACCCAACCACCTTAACTACCACCTACCTTTCCCTACCCCAACCCACCATGTTTGATCCAATCCACCCCATCCCAGACCCGGGTTACACCATGGGAACCATGACTTTGGGTGGTATACACCTAGGGATCGAGGAAGTGCCCCATCTCATGATATCCACCTTTCTAGACCCCTTCGACCCATTCCAATAGAAGTCCAAAGGCCCACACATAGGAGACATCTTTGTCACAAGAGTGCATAAGTCTTGGCATACAACACCACTTGGCATGATTCATAAGTCGGGTACATTCATTTACATCACCCACATGTCAAGTAGGAAGCATAAGTGGACCGTATTTAGATGTATTGGCCCACCCTCATTCATCATAAGTCTTAAGTATGAGAGGAGCATACATGGATGTCCGGGTCCTCCGACATTTGTCATACCCATGCATAAAAGGTTCATCTATGGATGTCCCGGCCCCCCTGAGTCTGTCATAATCTTCATAGCATCAAAGCATGATCGATCTACATGTGGCTGCCCCGGACCACCTTTGCATACCAAACATTGCCCACTCACATCGCATCATCAAGCATGGCATATGCATCCAAGCACATATCAAGCAACAAGCGGTGATATTCACAACAAGCGAGCAAAAACTCATGAGCGCCACTTGGAATTCCAAGTTGGTAACTTGACGATGATGGCTTTGGAGTGGCTCTACTTTAGGGTCACCTCCAAATTGAGGGCACGAGGACTTGGACCTTGCCAAGTTCCGAGTGGCTTTGGCAACCCGGCTTATGGGTTGAACTTCCAAAAGGGTTTTGGGATTCTCCCCATCTCTCATGTGGCGGATCCAACACCCTCTTAGGGCACCGCGGTGGATCCTAGTGAGTGCCTCGAGCTTACGCCTACCCTTGTGAGAGACACCCTCGGAGTGCCACCACAAATAGCCTGAGAGCCCGACGTGAGCACACAGCAGCAATACTAGGCAAGCAAGATCCCATCACCAGCATGAGGGTATGACCGAGCTACTTTGTCGAGCTGAAGCGCCGTTCCCCGACTATGGTCGCGGGTTGAGTATGGAGATCGTGGATCGCCCAGAGCCGCAGTTCGATATACTACTTCCCTCGTGGACCCATACTCGACGGGGTTGAGTTTTCCCCACCCCGGGGGTATGATGAGGGCATCCCTTGCCCCTCCACATTTTCTCCGGACTCGGATTGTTCGTCGGCAAGCGCCATTATGTTCCTCAAGTGTTTGTGAGTCGAGTCATGTAATTTTCTTATTTTTTATTTGAGTCTTCATCATGTAATTTTCCATTTATTTGAGTCATGTACCTAGGTTAGAAGGTTATCTACCAATGTCCTAAGTCATTGTGTTGTTTAGATAGGCTATTGGGCCCATCTCATTGGGCTAGGCCCATGGACACCCCCTTCCCTTCGGTTATTAGTCATTGTGTCTTTTGTTAGGGTCCTTTGTGAAAAAGTCAGATGCCTATAAATAGGCCACCCCACTCCTCATATGTAACAATTTTGATGAATATTGAAGAAATCCCCTTTTAAGTCTCTCATTATCTCTCTCTCTCTCTCTCTCTCTCTCTCTCCCTCCACCCCAATTTTCGGAATTTTCTCTCCTCCCCATTTACCTCTCATTAACTCCCCTCCCCTCATTCAATCACCTTCCCAGCCACCCCATCTCCCACCTACCCCATTTAAACCTCTCCCCTTCCCCATAACCCTCTTTATTCCACCCCCTAGTCCCAAGAGAGCTCCACCCAATCCCCACTCCACCTTCCAACCCCCAACTACCCATTTCCCTTCCCCAAACCTCACTCCACCTTCCCAAGACACCTCTTCCCATCCCCAAGACCACCAATGATCACTCCCCATCAAAGAAAATTCAAACTCACATTCCCTCCACCCACTTGTGCCTCCCTCACAGCCCAAATTCGTAGCTCCTCTCTCACCCTCTGAAAACACCCCATTCCAGACCCCATTCTCCCTCTCCCACACCTTAGAACACCCCCTCCTAGGCCCCCTCACAACTAGGGGTCACTCCCACACCTATTCACCCCCATTTCCACTTCCATTTACCCCATTTCTCCCACCACCTTCCACCTACAGTTCGCAGGTTGCAGGTGGCAGAAGTCCAGCGACTTGAAGAAGGTGTCATATCGTCATCCTGAGGCTTCGGAAGGCGCTTCATACATCTTTGGAATCACCTTTGAGTCTTCTTTCCAACAGAGGTGGTCCCGCATCCATCCGAGCTCGGAGCTGTGCGGTGGAGCAGATCTTGTGCGACTGTGCAATCTCCCCCAGGCTGAAGACCAGAGAGCATTTGGAAGTTTCACCACGACCAACCTAGCAAGAATCAGAGCTCGGTTTCTTCATCAAAATTCTTCTTCTCTGAATTCTCTTTCATCCCCAGAAAGCGGAGCTCCATTTGGCGTTCGAATCTGGGAGATATCATTTTTCTCCCCCGAAGTATACGTTCTGTCCTCCCACAGTCTGCAGCGACCCTTCACCGGTGATCTGAGGCTACCGGCCAACCTTGGCATTGGTTGGCTTCCCCGTTAACGTTTCTGCATAGAAGACTCGACAGCCGAACCAACGGCTTTGACGGCGCTCGATTTGGAGTTCGGGAGCGGTCGTGGCATTGCTGTCAATCTGCTGCTGGGAAACTGTTCCTGTCCGAACCAGAGATAGAGCTCCTGTTCAACTGTTGACCTCGGCCAGCTCGTGAGGGATCTGAGCGCCAATTTTGGAGGGCTGAAACTATTACTAGTTAGCTGTCATCTCCAAGAAGAAGGACCTCATTCGGCCTCCGAAGCTTCCAGTTACCATTTTCTTCGTCGGGGTGTGTCGTCTGCCCCCTGTGGGTCTAGGTTTGACCTGCCCCTGCTCATCCGGCTACCTCGTTCTTCTCCGACCTCTGATTGGGGCCCAGTCGATTCCTGCTCGAAGCTACTCCGACGAAGATCACGTCACCACCTGGCTCGTCTCATTTGGAGTTCAGGAGCGTCCGTGGTGCCTTCTTCAACTCGCTGTACCTGTTCTGCACCAGCCAGAAGAGGAAATTACTGACCTGTTCCAGTCACCGGTCCGACCAGCCCTGAGTTTCAGAGCTCCTGCCAAAATTCAGACACCATCCCTGTCCTGTTGGGGAACTTTTGGCGCATGTTTCATCAATATCCAAGCTCCGTGGAATTTTTGGTAGCATCAACACCGCCCCACTGTCCGGCGAACCTGCAGATTGGCAGAACCGGCGGGATTCGACAAGTCGGGTTCCTTCGCTTAATTCCCCCACCCCGCTTGGCCGGCTGAAGGCCCCTCCCTGCGTGGAGGTAGTTTTGAATGTAATAAGCCTAATCCCTACCCCAATATCCCCCCCCCCCTTGCATGGGGTGTAGTTCATGTACTTATTAAGTCACAGGTTTGAAGCTTCAATCGACGCGGCGTGGGGGTACATACCCTCGCCTCCCCGCTCGCCCCCGTCTCCGGCCGGAGTCGGCGTCTTCACGCCGGCTAGGTGAGCCTCGGTCCCTCTCTTACTGGTTAATCACTTGCTTAGCTTAGTATTATTGCTATTGCTTCGTCGGACGGAGAGTGAGAGTTCGGCCCAAATTGCTAGTATCGTGAGTGGCCACCGCGGGTAAGTTGAGAGTGAATCCACTTAACCCACACCCTTGGTGTGTTGGCCGCCCATGATTTGGGCATCCTAGGCCCATTTGGGGTTCTTCCCAAGCTAGCCAACCATTGGAGCCTCAATGTCCCGCCTCGGACCCTCTCCAACATCGCCTAGTCGCCATCGGGCACTAGTGTGCGCCATACGGGTGAGCTCGCTAGTGTGAGTCTGCTGCTCAAACTTGAATGCTTGCAAAAGAGGTCCAAGGCGGTTTTACATCAATAGTCTTCTCCGATCGAGACCTGGAAGGGCTGAGCACCCCGCATGACGACGCCCTCGTGATCTCGGCTACGATAAACCATTGTAACGTAGATAGGATTCTGGTTGACAATGGGAGTGCCCCTGATGTTCTGTCTTATGACTATTTCCTTAAGATGGGGGAGGATCCATCTAAACTCCACCCGGTCCGAACCCCCCTCTGCGGGTTTAATGGCCTGGCCACCTATCCCGAGGGAGCCCTAAGCCTGCCGGTTACCCTCGGCACCCCACCCAAAATCGTTACGGTCATGGTGGACTTCATAGTGATTAAAGGTATGATAGCGTACAACGCCATCTTTGACCGGGGCATCCTCAGCCAGGTAAAGGCCGTACCATCTACCTATCACGAAAAAATGAAGTTCCCCACCAAAAATGGGTTGGGGGAAGTCCGAGGTAACCAAGCCACGGTCAGAAGGTGCTACAATATCTTGGTAGAGGCCACAAGGCCGGACGGGAAGGACAAGGGCCCCCGGGGAGTCGAGGATAAAACTGCAACCACCGAACCTGGTGGCGAATTACTGACGGTTTTCCTAAACGATGACCCAACCCTAGGAGTAAGGATCGGAGCCGACCTACCGCCCAAGGTTCAGCAGCAATATAAGAAAATCCTTTCTGAGTACATCCAAGTTTTTGCTTGGTCCGATGATCAACTCCCTGGGATACCAGAGGAGACTGTAATGCACAAGCTCAACCTCGACACCGCCGTGAAGCCCGTTCAGCAATGCAGAAGGAAGCATGCACCAGAGAAGCAGACGATCATCAAGGCACAGGTCACCAAGGGACAAGAGACTGGCCTTTTTAGACCGGTCCTATACCCGACGTGGCTAGCCAACGTCGTCCTGGTGCCTAAAGCTTCAGGCAAATGGCGGATGTGCGTGGACTTCACCGATCTGAATAAGGCCACTCCTAAGGACTGTTATCCGTTACCGAGCATCGACCAATTGGTTGACTCAACCTCGGGCAATGAGATACTCAGCTTCCTAGACGCCTATTCAGGTTACCATAAGATCAGGATGGACCAAGAAGATGTCGAGAAGACCGCCTTCATCACCGACTACGGCGTATACTGCTACACCCGGATGCCTTTCGAGTTGAAGAACGCTGGAGCTACGTATCAAAGGCTAGTCAATCACATGTTTGAGGAGCAACTAGGTCGGAACGTCGAAGCCTACATTGACGACATGCTCATCAAGACCCCCAAGGCCCAAGACCACTTCACCGACCTCGCTAAAACCTTCGGCACCCTCCTAAAGTACAACATGAAGCTCAATCCTACCAAGTGCGCCTTCGGAGTGAGATCTGGGAAGTTCCTGGGTTTCTTGGTCACTCAGCGTGGGATCGAAGCCAACCCCGACAAGGTCCAGGCCATCCTGGACATGCGTCCACCCACCAGCATCAAGGACGTCTAACACCTAACTGGGCGTGTAGCCGCTCTCAGCCGCTTCCTGTCCCGTGCGGCCGAACGATGCCTGCCCTTCTTCAAGCTATTGAGGGGGCCCAAGTTGGCATCTGCTACGTTCGCATGGGATGAGGAATGCTAGAGAGCGTTCGTTGAGCTCAAGGAGTTCCTGGCCTCGCCCACGGTGCTCTCCAAGCCCGTTCCGAGCGAAGCCTTGCTGCTCTATCTCTCAGCAACACCATCCACAATCAGCTCGGTCCTAGTCAGAAATGACTCGGGAATCGAGAGGCCGGTCTACTACACCAGCAAGGTGCTCAACGAGGCTGAAAGGAGGTATCCCGCAACTGAGAAGCTCGTGCTAGCATTGGTTACCTCCACCAAGCGCCTCCGACCCTATTTCCAGGGGCACCCCATCACCGTGCTGACCGGCGAACCATTGAAGAAGATTCTGGACCATCCCGAAGCTTCGAGGTGACTCGTCAAGTGGGCCATCATGCTCGGGGCCTACGACATCTCCTATCGGCCGCGCTCAGTTGTGAAAGGCCAAGCACTCACCGACTTCATCGCCGAGAGTACCATCCCGACTGAAGAAAGATCCCCGTCCGCGCCCGGGCCAATCTGGGAACTGTTCGTTGACGGATCTTCCAACTCGGTCGGTAGTGGTGCCGGAATCCTCCTGAGGTCCCCCGAAGGAATAGAACTACAGTATGCCTTGAAATTCAGCTTTCAGGCATCCAACAATGCTTCCGAGTACGAGGCCCTTATCTCGGGAGCACGCATGGCCCGACGGTTGGGGGCTGAGCGAGTCAAAATCCCCACCGACTCCCAGCTGGTCGCTAGCCAAGTCAACGGTGAATACGAAGCTCGAGAGGCACCAATGATCAAATACCTCCAGCTGGTCAGAGACCTGGCCCAACAATTCGAGGGATTCGAGGTAGTCCGAATAGGTCAGGAGGAAAACTCCTGAGCGGACGCCCTCTCTCGGTTGGCCGCATCCCTCGACCCAGAAGGTACCCGATCGGTCCTCCTTGAAGAGCTAGAGCGCCCGAGCATTGACTCGGAGCTCCTCACTGTTGACTCGACCATTCTCAGCGACTGGCGTACCCCCTACCTGTCGTGGCTCCGGGACTCCCAAGAGCCTTCCGACCCTCAAGAAGCCCACAGAATGAAGTACCAAGCCCGGCGCTTCGTCATTCTAGACGAAACTCTCTACCGAAGATCTTTCACCGGTCCCCTCCTGAAGTGTCTCGGCCCCGATGAAGCCAGCCGAGCCATCCAAGAGATTCATGAAGGTCTATGCGGAGCGCATTCAGGAGGAAGATCGCTCGCCAGGATCCTGCTACGGCAAGGTTACTGGTGGCCCACCCTACAACGCGACTGCACGGCCCATGTACAATAGTGCGACCGATGCCAGCGATTCGACCACTTAGTCCATCAGCCGGCTACGGAGCTCGTCACCCTTACCAAGCCTTATCCCTTCGCTCGGTGGGGAATCGACATTCTCGGGCCGTTCCCTACGGCTTAGTCTCAAAAGAAGTTCATCATCGTCGCCATCGACTACTTCACCAAGTGGATCGAGGCCGAAGCCACGGCAAGGATCACCGAGACAGTCGTCTGGAGCTTCGTCTGGAAATCGATCATTTGTCGCTTCGGCATCCCCCGAGTGATAGTGAGCGACAACGGCCGGCAATTCGACTCTCATTATTTTCGAGATAGATGCGCCGACCTAGGCATTCGCAACCACTTCACTTTGGTCGCCCACCCTCAGGCCAACGGGCTGGTCGAAAATGCCAATAAGACTATCTTAAAAGGCATAAAGACCAGACTCAGCAAGGCCAAGGGCAGCTGGCTCGAGGAACTACCTAGCGTACTTTGGTCACACAGAACGACTCCCAGAACGGCAACCGGTGAGAGTCCTTTCCAGTTGGTGTATGGCACTGAGGCCGTTATTCCGTTAGAGGTCACCAACCCTTCTCTCCGAGTCATCCGCTTCTCGCCCAAGGTAAACGAGCAAAAGCTACTCGAGAATCTCTTCCTAGCAGATGAACTCCGAGAGATCGCCAGCATCTGAGCAACAGAATACAAGCGCCACCTCACTCGATACTACAACGCCAAAGTCCGAGACAGTCACTTCCAACCAGGAGACTTCGTCCTCAGGAAAGTCGAAGCCTCTCGACCACTAGAGGCTGCGGGCAAGCTATCCCCTAACTGGGAAGGCCCCTATCGAGTGGTCGAGACGCTCGGGAAAGGTGCATGCAGGCTAGCTACAATGGAAGGGGAACCCATCCCTCGGACGTGGAACGCAGCCAAACTATGCAAGTTCTACTTTTAAGGATGTGCATGCAAACAATTTGAGGGAAATAAAACTCTCTTCTTTTCATTCAAACAATTGTTGGTACATCAGAAAGGCAAAAGCCAGTACATCGCATAGCAAAAAGCAAAAAATCCATCTAGCACCACCGCAAGAGGCCATCGCTCGGCCGACTCGGTCTTGATCTCCTTACGTCTAGCCACTGACTCTGCCTCGCGCAGAAACTGGCTCGGTCAAAGGGCAGTCGACCCAATTGGCTCGGGTGGCCCGTGACAAAGGTGACAGAGGGATTAAAAAGAAGGAAGGTTAGCTTCCAAGTTGAACTTGAAAGAGGAAGATGGAAGGAACGCCTATGAAGGCCTCCTCCTTCCCAACCTGCCAATTCTTTGGAACGTACAGAGAGCAAGCAGCCTCCGCAGAGTGAAAGAAATGACAGGGGAGGGCCCAGAAAGGAGGGAGCTTAATTTGCTTCCTCCCCACCCTTGGAGCGAGCAGAGAGAGAGTGGCGGCGGGTGTCCCGGATGCCCCCATCCGTCCTCCATCTCGGCGCCCCCCGAGAAGCCTTGCGGGAACTGGTAAAGGGTAAACGGCATGCCTCTGCACGTCGGACCCTCTCCAGATCTGCGCGACGACCATCGGACCCGTCTCAACCCCGCGCGACGACCGTCGGACCTGCTCAACAGCCCAAGGCAGCAAGAACTCTCTGCTCCTCCATCACCAGCAGCGTCGTCTTTCGAAGGATCCTCCATGCTCCGAAGGCAACGGCACAGCGCAACGTGAAGAAGGGGCGAGGAAAGACTGTTAGTGAAAATCCTAAGCGGTGGAGAGGAAGGGACGTCCTTCGGTCTTTTTAAAGGCTAAGGGAGGCTACTTGCCTTAAATGACTCCCCCCTCAAAAACACGCCAAAGGAATTTTCCCCTCTGAACGGTCACCTCAAACCCCTCATTTCCCGCCTCAGCGGGATACACGAAGCGGCCAGGCATTCAAAGCGTGAGGAAACGGAAAGACACCCTGTCAGGAGCCTGTCCAACCAGCATGCGAAAACCACGCAGGACGTATCGGTAATTTTCAACTACTGCAAATACGCTAATCGAATCACGGCAAGGAAGGCAAGAAGCAAGTAAGTCATTTATTACCTTGCAAAAAGAAAAATCTTTCTTTTTCAGAAAAGGAAAAGAGACAAATAAAGGAAGAAGGCAAAATAGAGCGATACATCAGGCCTCGGGCCCACCTTGAAGCTCAGGAACGGAAGGCACGGGTGTTTCACCCCCGGCACCCTCGGTGACGACCGGCCTTGGCACTGACCCCGCCTGCGCGGGAACTGCCTCTGTCGCGGGCCCTCCCGAGGCAGCCGGAGTTGGTGACCCTACCGGAGAAGAGCTCTCTGGATCTTTCCCGCCCGACGCAGAGGAGCTAGAAGATGACTTGTCCGAGTCATAGCACTGGCCAGAGGGGAAGTCGATCCTAGAATCTTGTGCCTCAGCATAGGCAACGGCACGGCGGTAACCCTGCTCGAACACTTTGCGGATGCCTCGGCGAAGTGCTGCCTCGTAGTGTGGAAGGGCAGCTTCCTGCATGTCGGCTAGGTAGGCCTCCGAGCCCCTGTATTGCTCGATCACCTCCGCTCCGACCAACCCCATTCTCTCGGCAAGCTCGGCCGACTTCCGCTCCGCCTCGATCGCACGCTCCTCGGCCTCCGCTGATCGCCTCTCTACCTTAGCCGACTTCCGCTCCGCCTCAACCGCACGCTCCTCGGCCTCCGCTGATCGCCTCTCTGCCTCAGCCGACTTCAGCTCAACCTTGGCCGCCCGCTCCTTGGCCTCCGCCGATCGCTCCTCCGCCTCAGTTCGGTCGGCCTCGGCCTCAAAACGAAGGTGCTCCGTTGCCTCCGCTCGGTCCACCAGCTTGGCGCGCTCAGCCTCCCAACGGCCGTCCAGCTCGAGATGGTGAAGGCGCTCCTCCTCAAGGAGTTTGTTTTTTCTCTAGAGCGATTCCCGGGCCTTGGCTAGCTGCTCGGTCAACGCTCCGACTTCCAGCCGGCTCGACCGCGCCGACGCCCTGATCACTGAGAACTCCCGCTGGAGCCCCTCGTGCGCCTCATTGAGTTGGGCCAACTTCCTCTCACACCCGCCTGTTGATTTTATTTTGCTTATCTATCTTCTTTTCTTGGGGGGTTTTAGTGATGATATGTAGCAAGATGACAAGTAAATAATCAAAGATCTGCTCTTAACCTATGAACATGTGATCATGAACCTAGGCAATCAAAGCTAGCTCTAACATGGGCATGCTATCTCAATCAAACTAAGCTGAGAAAAAGAAAAACACACGCCGGGACGTGGAGCAAGGAGTAAATGAAAACACACCACAAGGGGTGGAACAAGCAAAGAAATAAAAGATATGCAATGAAGGAGAAAGCTAATGCCCAATACCAAGGAAAGTCGTGATCGCCACCAAAGTAAAAACAAGCCGAAGACCTGAAAATACCTTGGAAATAGGTGGATGAAGCACCCGCCCACGGGAGAGAAAACCAAAGAGAACCTGCAGGTCAGCTAGAAGTAACGGCCAGAACTCCGTGCGTCACTTGAAAGTGACGGTCGCTCGATAGACCGCTGGAAGACTCTGACGCGCCTGCACAAGGCCGTCGTAATACCTGCAGTAGCAAAGTGTGGATCCCTTTAACTCCAACTCTTCCAGCCGGCTAGAAGACTTGGGCCTCGCCCTAGTGAACCTGTAAACCTGCCAAAGAAGTGGAAGACAAGAACAAAACAACCCAAATTAGCCCTTTAGACAATATAGCATCTATTCTTCAATAAATAAAATATCATCAAAAGGAGAGGGGAATACCGGGGAGTTTTAGTTTTTTAACCCCTCTGGGCATTTTAAAAGATTAGGAGGATGTTTAGATGATGAAAACCAGTGAAAAACGTGGAGAAAGGAGAGAAATAATGCTTATGATGAAAGGGAGATTGAATGGAAACTCAATATGCAATTATGAGCTTTAGAACCAAAAGGAAAAAATACTCCCTTCACCAGGCAGCAAAAGAACGTGAGAAGCACTTCTCCTTGATCAAACGTGGCTCTAGAATGCGGCAGCACTTCGACGCAAACTCCAGAATTTTCCCCCCTCTTGGCCATGAAGTTAAGGGTTCTATTTATAGACCCTCAAACTCTCAGGTCGAGCAGAGGATAATCCAGCAAGATAAAGGGATAACTCTTAGCAAATCCTCAAAGATAATATCACCAAGAGTCCATAGAATCAAACAGAAGGTCCTGAGGATCAGATTTGGAAGTGATATCGTCAATCCAAGTTCTTATCTCGACCACGGAGTAGCAGAGAAAAGGCCTGAACTGCCAGGACTCTCTGAAGGAAGTAACGGCTGCACGACAGACCGCCACTTGAAAATAACGCACCAAGGATCGTCCGTTACTTTCAACCTTATCCCTAAAAGATAAGATCAACATGTAGAAGGCCAAAGCAATAGGACTCTGTAAAGAAAGCAACGGCCAAGGCATAGGGTGTCATAATGAAACAACGGCTGCACGACAGACCGTTATTATCAACGTGTAAGCCAAAAGATAAAGATTGAAACGAGACCTTAAGCCTCAGGACTCTCCAAAGAGTAACGGCCCAGGACCCACCCGTTATAAAGAAACAACGTGCCTGGAGCGGACCGTTATTATCAATGGAGTTCAAAAGAAGAAATGAAGGTTTTGCTAAGCCTTAGTCAAATGAAATGGCACAAAAAGCCACATCCAATCAAGGAAAAGACCCAAGAAATGATCTTCAACTAAACAAAGAGACTCGATGAAGAGTGAATTACTCGGAGCATCATATATAATGAATAAAGAGATGACCCGACTTATTGGTCATAAAATGGGTGTCAACAGATGCCCCTGCTTAACGTCCTCTTTGCAGGGGAGCGAGCGGAGGTGAAGCGAAAGCGAAATAGAACATGGAGATGAAGCGGAAGTGAAGTGGAGTGGATCAAAAAGAGGGCGTTAAGGTAAACGACACCCGTTCTTTACCAACAAGCGATAGGAATTTTCTAGAAAACTTCGAACTGATCACAAGGAAATAGCCAACCAAAGGACGCATGTCTGGAGGAACTAACAACTAAGGAAAGGAAACACGGCTAGCCGCCGGAGGCAACAGAAAGGAAAGAGAACTGACTAAACTCCAGACAGGAATCTTCAGCCAACCAAATCGAGCGACGAGATCAAAGGAAACCTTCTAATTCAGAATGGAATAATTCTCCTCATTCGAGATCAAGAACACAGCTATTCACCATCATCGATCTACCTTGAACAGATGAAGCACGTGAATGCTCAAAAGATGCGCATGATGCATGCTGGGCTAAAGAAAAAGAAATCATCAAAACGAATGCAAAAGAAAGATAAAATAGCAAGATACTTGAGAATAATATTGCTAGACTGGAGAAATTAGGGTCAGGACACCATCTGCAACTACGGCGTGCAAGATAGAACCATCGTCCCCAAATTTTTCCAACCTAACGGCTTATCCAACGATTAAACATGTGAACTCAGATCATCATCATTTTTGTTTAAGGGGAACATCAGATCCCAGAACACATGAATGACCAGCCGGTTCTCGAGATAATATGTCATAAATAACATATAGTAATGCATTAAAGGATAAGGAAACGAAATACAATACCTGACTTACCTGCCTGACGGACAGCAAAGCGTGACTTTGTTCATAAATTCCTTCATGGAAAGAGGTTAGCCAAAAATAAATATGATCATGAATCAAGGCATAACCATTTGTACGTGCGAGAGACATCATCAATGAACATCTTGACAGAACATGGAACCATTTTGACATCAATTAGACCATTTAATTCATCAAGAAACTTGCAAGTCTGTAACGGTCTCATGTACGTGCGTCACATCAAGTAACGGACCACCCCTAGTCCGTCATAAACCAGGCGGTTCACATTCTTCAATAAAACAGGGCCAACACATGTAACGGTCAAATCCAGACACGTTAGAAAGATGTAACGGTCGGTCGATAGACCGCCACATTTCCTGAGTGTTCAAAAAATAAAACCGAACAGTCACGGCCTTCATTCAATCACCAAGCAATCAAACGCCCCCAAAAAACTCCGGCGATTCCAACCCCCACCACCACCATGGCCGGTGACGAGCCATCCCAGCCGCCTCCACAGAAGAGGGAGAGAGGAAAGAGGAAGGCAATACGGCGGTTCCACCGCCGGCTCGAACGAGAAGCAATCCTGCCGGTGGAAGAAGAACAAACGGCGAGAAGAGATCCAAGGGAGGAAGAGGAAGCTCCCACGGCTGCAGAGGACCAGGAAGAAGCCCCCTTGGGTGAAGAGGAACCCAAGGAGCCAACAAAAAAGAGGAGAAGGGGCATGGACCGTGAGGTAGGCCCCCTCGCTCTAACTTCAATTTTTGATTTTTTTGAATTTTTATTATGTATGCATGCGGGGTTGAAGGGTAGAAAATGGGTCCAAGAACACATTAGGAATGATTGTAGGCCATTTGGCCAAAGTGGGAGACCACAGGAATGCAAAGAAAAAACGCCAAAACGTAGACAATGTGACGGTCCTGCCAGCGACCGTCACACGCCTGACGCGCCACCCTGAGTGCGTCAGAGCCAAGCAACGCCCTACCCCAGGGCCGTTACATCTACCAGAGATCTAGACTATTTTTTAGGGTTTTTCAATTTCTGAATTTTTGTTTGATTTTCATTTTAAAATGCTTATGCAATGTTTTTATGATGCAATCAACTAACTTATGATCTAAATGACATGCAGGGAAAGCGAAGATCAAGGATTTCCTGGCTGCAGATCCGGGTAGTGTACCAGGCATTGCTCGACTTCCAGAGAGAAAGACTAGCCAGTATGGGATTCACCGAGGTGCTCAGCATCGAGGTGATCCGGATGGACACACCATTGCTGTACGCACTGCACGAGAGGTGGGACCCGATTAGCAGGGCGTTCATCTTCCCGTGGGGCCATATGATCCCCACACTAGAAGATATAGCGAGGATTACCGGGTTGAGAGTCCACGGAGCCGCAGTGACAGGATGGACGTACGGTGATTACCGGGAGATGGCGCAGCAACTGCTCGGGCTGGATTTGATCAGGCCGAGACAGTCCTCATCTCAGCTCTCGAGATCAGTACTACAGGAGAGCTTGGGACTGAGAGGAGCGGCGATCGCCGTGGGAGAGCTACCCGAGGAGCATCTGGGTAGAGTGATAGACCAGGTGCGCCCTCGCGTGGCGGCGGAGGCGGGACTAGAGGGAGACAGAGTGCTCAGACGCTTCCTGATGCTGCTATTCGGGAAGCTCCTCTTCACGACTCGAGCGGACGTCATCAG
Organism: Amorphophallus konjac; assembly: GCA_022559845.1. NCBI lineage: Eukaryota > Viridiplantae > Streptophyta > Magnoliopsida > Alismatales > Araceae > Amorphophallus > Amorphophallus konjac. The sequence continues at coordinate 259,245,490 of CM040128.1, forward strand.
TTACAGACTGCTTCCGATGATAGAAAATTTGCACAGAGTCGGGAAATACGCCTGGGGAGCGGAGGTGCTAGCGTTCCTGTTCGAGTCCCTCAGCACGACGGACCGGCAGACGATGCTGGGCGGCTTCTCGCCTTTTCTACAGGTAAATGCAATTTAAATGCTTTCTATATTATGCAAAAGAATTCTATGCAAATGATTATGCAATTTGACTGACTTGATTTCTAAAATGCAGATCTGGAGCTACATGTATCTCCCGGTCATCGGGAGAGGTACACTACTCCACCCCGGCCACATCCCGATTGCGAGACGGTGGACAGTAGCGAGGGACACAGGGTCGATCATTAGATTGACTCGGACGATCCAGGACGACCTAGACTCCTACCCACACACGTCGGTAAGTCCAGGACTCGAAATGATGCTTCTAAATGCTTCTAAATGCTCTTGAATGCTTCTGAATGTTTCTGAATGCTTCTGAATGCTTTTAGATCTGATGAATGGATTGAATGCCTTCAGGTGAGATGGACTCTGTACCGCGGCGAGGGTTACACGGGACAGCCGTGGGTGGAGGTGGCCTTATCATATCGGGGACGAGATATCTGGCTGCACTGCATCCATATCATCGAGCCTCTGCATTACACGCTGATCCTGCGGACTCGGGGACTACACCAGCCCGAGGTGACCTTTCCACGCCACAATGATGACCACCCAGGCAAGTCGGCAAGGGGCATTAGTGGCAACGTGGATTGGTGCGCTTGGAAGGCGAAGTACGTCCATGACTGGAACAGGCGGGGCCGAGCGGTGAAGGAGCGAGATGAGAGCGACGAGGCATATCTGAAGGCCTTCGCTCGACTCTACGGCGACCGGGTGTACCGAGGTACCCGACGACCGGTATGCAAATTCTAAACTCAAAAACTCTTTCTATATGCAAAATGCAACGAGCTAGATGTACTGACTTACATGCTTTCTAAATGCAGCTAGACCCTGAGGGACGGATAGCCGAGCTGGAGGGACTACTCCACTCCACCATCCAGCAGCGGGACGAGTACCGGACCGCCTTGGAGCTCCTGGTAAGACTCTAAAACTTAGACTTAAATGATTATGATTATGCAATGCAAAATGATGCTAATGCTGACTAACCACGACACCTATCCGTGATTTCTAAATGCAGCGGGCCGAGGGATCCCAACGAGCGGGACCGAATTCCCCATCGTCTTCCTCGCAGCCTGCGGGAGGCAGGGCTGAGCAGGAGGCCGAGTTTGCTCGGGCGGTTGCCCGGGCCGAGGAGGCGGAGGCCACCCTCGCGGAGCGGGTAAGATGCTAAAAAAAAAGCTTATGCTTTATGATTATGCCAATTAAATGCTTTATGATTATTTATGTGAAATGCAACCTACAGGCGAGGGAACTAGCCGCAGCAACGACCGAGACACAGCGACTCCGGGAGGAGCTGACTCGGTCACAGGCCGAGATCGAGCGACTCTGAGTTGGGACGGTAGATTTAGACCGCTACCGGACCGAGGCACGCGAGGCTCGACGCCAGGCTTACGATATGAAGATCGAGCCGCGGACCCTCGAGAGGACTGTCCGGATGATAGGCCGAGGACCTGAGCGGAGTGTTTCGCAGAGCGGAGCACAGACGAGCGTCGCTCGGAGCGGGACGGTGGCTGATTTCCTTGTGAGTTCCTCCGGCCAGCGGAGGAATGAGAGGGTGGAGAGAGGACAGCAGGAGGAGAGTGCCTCCATAGCACCGCCAGCAAGGAAGCCAGAGGGTGGAGATGAGGAGGGCAGCCCGGCGAACGAGCCAGCCGAATGATGCATTTCTTTTTTTATTTTTGTACATGACTATATATATAGAAAAATGAAATTCTTTTTTAGCATTTTTGTTTTGTTTCATGAGTGTGAATGAATAAATATGCAGGAATGAATGAGTGAACGAATGGTTTGGCAGGTTTGAATGTGAATGCAGAAATGAATGATCGATTCAGATGATTTGAGTGCGAGAGATGTGTGTGAATGTACGAATGCATGTATGCGGAAAAAAGGAGTATGTATGAGAATGCGTGGATGCTGAATGAGTTGTAGAATGTGTGAAAGACTGCCAGGTCTAACACAAGCGCAGGGAGAAATTGCCTGAATTCAGCAGCAGAGAAAGTAACGGTCCAGGGTCAGACCGTCATAATCAAATAACGCACTGGCTGAAGGGCGTTATACATAACAGAGGCCAAAATTTGTAATCTGTGCTGCAGGAAAAGTGACGGCCCACCTCTGGTACGTTAGAGGGAAATAACGGCCAATGCTAGACCATTGATCATGGCAGAATGATGGTTTGTCAGGGCAACTAGCAGGAAATGCGACGGCCGACGGGAGACGCGTCGGGGTGAAATAACGGCCATATCCAAAACCGTCGGGAAAATGTTGAACCCAAAAGCCAACATCTGAACGACCGAGAGTGTAACAGATCATGGTCCATGCGTTACAAGATCACGACGGCCAAAGACTAGACCGTTAAGCTTCACAGAACAGGGTTAGGCGAAATCAAACCCACAGGAAATGCGACGGCCTAAGGATGGCGCGTTAGAGACAAATGACGGCCCCACGATAGACCGTTAGAGACTGAGTTGTGTTCCGAGACAGATTGAGCCGTGAGAGCCTAAACTCGTGATTTATCCACTTAATCTCCCACTAGAACCTATCTAGATTGAAGATAAAGCCTTCCAGCTCAAGTCTTATCCTTCCTAAGCCAAAATCAAGCCTTTAAACCTTGGAAACTCAACCAAAAATCGTAGCTTTGCTAAAAACCTCTGCTCTAGGGCTGAAGAACCTCTCCTAAGGGCAGAAATCAAGATGAAGAGAAGCTTCGAGGTGATGGCTATGGAGGAGAAGGTCTACATCGGACCTAAAGCTGCCAGAAAAGAACATGGAGAGCTCCAACGGTTGACGTCAATTCCAAAGCACTTAAGCTCCAATGTTCAAAGGGTGGTAAGTTCCCAACAACACATCCAAGTTCAAAAAATTCTGCACTTTAATTCTCTTTATGACTTCTTCTTCTCCTTCTTTCTTCAAGCCTCTTCCTGGTCCAAGATGCTACTCTAATCTGAAGTGGGTGGCTCCCATGGTAAAAGCACTCCCTATAGAAGTCACATCCATCCTTAAAGCTTGGCACCTTCAACCTCTCTTGGTTTTAGGCAAAAATTTTCAGAAATTATCCTTAAATTAGCCAAGTATTTCAGCTCTTGTAGAACTATGGCATCCACAAACTCATACTTTCATCTTCCCTTCCTTCGAAGCAACAGTCCTATTAGAAGAGGTAGAGACCTACCTAGCCTTTCCTAAGACTAAGGCGGGGGATGAAGACCGGGTTTGCTATACAATAGAGCCTATTGACCCGTCCTTGATCTTGAGTGATTTCATCCATAATCCAAAGAACGTGAGGACCATGATCAGCCCACACCACATTCATTTGATACCCTTGGCACAATGGATAGTGTCTCATTGTAAAAACAAGTGGGAGAGACACAAAACAATAGCCAAGGCGATGGCGGTTTGCCTATGCGGAGTCTTCCTTTTCACTACGACCGACGACCTTCTAGACACCCAAAATCTCAGCATTATTAGTGGGTTGTGGCGGGGAATGTCCATCTCTCAAGCGATCCTTTCATACCTTTATGAAGGACTCAGCTCGGCTTGCCTAGGAGGACTTCTGTTCGGCTCCATGATACTCCTTGAGTGCTGGATGGGAGTAAGAGTCAAATTCCAATACAAGGAGGACCTAACTTCAACTAGCCGAATCTTTGGGAGCCACCCTCTCTTCTTCATTGGAGGGGCATTTGGATACTCTTCACAGGTTGAATGTAAGACGACGGATAAGAAAACGCGGAATGAATGGCGCCTCTTCTTCAACACTTTGCCAATAGATAAGTTCATCATGCGACCAAGAATCCTTCGAAGCACTCTTCTTAAAATACCGCGGCGTCAAGGCCTGGACCTCCAGCTAGTGGGGAACACCACCATGGCGATCTACAACCCGCACCTGTGCCATCTTCAGATCGGACTTCCAAGAACCCAAGCTCCTGCACTATCACACTACCCTCCCCTTCTACCTAGGAAGATGGGGACCGAGGAGGATGAAAGGGCGATCCGGAACGCGCTGACCATGTGGGAGATCAGCAAGGTGCGTCCGTGGCAAGCAGAAGTAGAAGAGAACGATGAAGCACACCGTGATTACGTGAAAGAGCTGAGAAGAATCCGCCCTCTTGCAGATAAAAAACTGAATGTACCTTGATTTCCTTTTGTTCATGAGAGATATTGTTTGTAATTGACAATCCGAGTTGGAATTTTTATGAATTCATGTTTCATTAAGCTTGCTTGAATGAGATGAGATTGCCTTAGTTGAATGAGCATGAGCTTTGTGGTTTGATTGGCTAGAATGATGTGAAGAGGTAGAGCCTCTGGAGGATGTAACAGATGGGCAGTGGGCCGCTACAAAGAAACGACGGCCAAACAATAGGCCCTCAGAGTGGAAGCACGAAGAACCCTGTTCTCTGAGGGATGTAACGGTCAAGACTCAGGCCGTTAGAGTAAGTAACGGTCCTAACCTTGGCCGTTAGAATGACGGCTGCTGAAAGAAAGAAAGCTTATGCAAGAAGAGGAGTGACGGTAGGGATATGACCGTTAGATGACTGTAGCGGTCTGGTGATGACGCGTTACAGCCTTTGAATCTGTATAACTGTGAGCTTCTCACTTCGATCTTGATCATGTGTTCTGCGCACACTTTAAACATGAAACAAGTTAGATCTGTTCTTAGACTCAACCCCTTGCCTTGAAGTAAGTTAGATAATGATCGTTTCTTGATATTTGGTCAAGGGGTGGAGCCTTATTAAATAGGCGGAAAAACATAATGAAAATGCAATGCATGCTATGCACATGATAGAGATTTTGGAAAATATCTGATTTTTGTGGGATTTTTGAAAATATTCGGTTTCTTTGGATTTTGGAAATATTCCGATTTTTTTGGATTTTTGAAATATTTGATGTTTTTGGATTTTGCAAATATTTGATGTTTTTGGATTTTGCAAATATTTGATGTTTTTGGATTTTGAAAACCAGTGCCTTTCCAGCAACGTGAACCCTTCCTTGTTCAGAATCGGGAGTCTCGAGGTTGGCGTGTAATATGGGTGACAACCCCTGGCCAAGGCTCAATTGTCATGACGGTGTTTCTGCCAGGGCCATACCCAGGGTATTAATCTTGGTCCTAAAAGAAAAATAGAATACGGGGGGTAAGCTTTAGGCCAGATATAGAAGTTTTTAAGACTTGATTTCCTTTCCGTACAACCCATTAGAGACTTGGTCTGTTGTGCCTGGGCTTTGTGTCCGTCATCGAACCTTAATCCACCCTAGGCATGCATGCGACCGGGCTCATAACGTCCCGCGGGGAACTATACTGCCACTCTTGTCATGCCAAGCTTTTCTTGCTTTGCCTTTCTGGAGCTTTGGAATTCATAATTCATACTATATTGACTTTGAGGTGATGCTTTTGTCATAAAGATTGCCCCTTCACTGTCTCTTTTGCTTTTTTGTGGCGTCAGGTCATAACGGACTGCCCCTATTTGAGACCTCCTCTCGTGAGGGTGTTTGGATCGATTATCACCTCTTTATTCACCTCTTGCCCCTGGTTTTAGCTGAAGGAAGAAACAGACAGGGACCTTGACTTTCCCCCAAAGCATGGCCAAGGAGAAACGTTGTCCTTTCTCAACGTGGAAAACCTGACCAGGGATGTCGTGTATTGTGTGATTGCCTTACTCGGGACCCTTCTTAGTGAAACAGGAAGGAGCATCTTGCTACCGGGGAAGCGCATGGTTTAGACTCTAAGGAAAGAAACGCTTAAGATACAACCCGTTCCACGGGTGAGAGAGCTCCTCACCTTCCGCATTTACCAAACGGTAAGCATTTCTTGGATAAGCTTCTTTTACGACGAACGGCCCTTCCCAATTAGGTTGTAATTTAGACCTAGGACCTGCAGACCGAATGAATTTTCGTTTTAAAACCATATCACCTTTTTGAAACTTACGTTCGATTACCTTCTTTTGAAAATAACGCGAAACCCTCTTTTGATAAACGGATACATGATCGGCCGCATTCATCATCTTCTCATCTAAGAGTTCCAACTGAACCAGCAACGCCTCTCGACGTTCATCGAGATTAAGTTCCTTATCAAGCTGCACTCTAAGGGAAGGGATCAGGATCTCATATGGGAGCACCGCCTCCATCCCATAGGTAAGAGAATAGGGAGTTTGTCCCGTAGGGGTACGGACGGAGGTGCGGTAAGCCCACAGAGCTTCCACTAATCTTTCTGGCCAATCAGAAAACTTATGAGCTTCACATGTTTTCTTGATGATTTTAAGAAGAGTTTTATTAGTGGCCTCGGCTTGACCGTTCCCTTGAGGATAATATGGAGATGAATGATGCAATGCAATTTTGAACTTCTGTTGGCACTCAAAATATAACCCTTCGGCGACCAAGCCGCAAAGATGAATGATACGGCCCACCGAAGCACAAAAGCCGATGAAGGCTGGCTTACTGAAGGCTCTTCAAGCTGCCAGAACCCCGAGCCACCTTGAAGGGAACATCGGGGACTTCACCTTAGGAGAGTCGAAATGAACCCGCAACCAACTGGCAGCGCGATCAAGCCTGCCCAATGATCCGGCATCGACCTCGTCATGCCGCTACCACATATCCGTCGCCCGACCAAGGATGACAGTCTACCCAACGACTCTCCTAAGGAAGAGAAGCGCCCTCGGTTGTCCCCGACAAGAAGCCGAAGGTTCACGGAAGCCCCCGATCACCCGGCACGGGATCGGCTTCTCGCCATAATGGGCCCGTTAGTTGCCGATTGATCGCCGCTCATGGCGGAATTATCCAGAGTCTAAACACCATCCCGCAGAGAAGCTTTGAGCATGAGTCCGTCTCAGCCAGGAGCACAAATCACAATGCCGAAGGATGTACTATCAGGACATCTGTGTGCTCGGACCAGACACACTTGAAGGTCTGATCAAGGCCATTCGTCATACCGAGAGCTTCGTCAACACCTCGTCAGGGTTTCCGAGGGGCAGGGCAAGAGGAATAGTCAACGGGAGCTTCCGGAATCATCTCCGAACCCACCGGACCGGGCACCCAAGTGAACAAGTTGAAACGGCGCCGTCAAACCGGCGCGTCAGGGACAACAAGGGATGCGCTCCCGGCGCCGTCGAACCGGCGCGTAAAAACCCAGTGGGGGGAAGGCTTTCCCCGGCGCCACCTAATCCGGCGCACCCCCTTCCCATGGCGCCGGATTAACAACAGGCTATATATGTATAGTCTGCCTTCGAAGAAAAAAAAAGAAAAAAAGAGCAGAGAGGAAGGGGCGGAATCGAAAGAAAAAAAAAGAGAATTAGAAAGAGAGGAGAGGGGTCCAGAGAGAGGGATCGGAGGGTTTTCTTTTGTCGACAGAAACCTCCGTCTGAGCCTCTCGACGGCCGCCACCCTGCTCCACCCGAGCTTCCCGGAGTCGAAGAAGGAGATCATCCGTTTCTCATTTACTTAGGTGGGTTCCCCGTGTTTTCTCTCGGCGGATTCCCCCTTTTTGTTCTATCTTCAGTTCTCTCTAAACAATGTAAGTGAGTGAGGGGAGGGGCGATGATATGAGCCTGACCTCCCCTCCTTCACCAACATCTCCATTCTTCCTCTCTGTTTGTACCGAGTCCCTTATATTAATGAAAACGGCGGCCGGGCGACAACGCCGACGCCGAAACGATGCTCTATGCACTTCCTTGCCCTGTTGCTTATATCATGAATGAATGCTGCTTTCCTTTTCCTATAGATTTTTTTTTTTGTTTCCTCTTCTTCCCTGTAGCCGGTGAAGCGGCGTCCGACAATGATGCCGGCGCCGTGGAGGATGAACGCAAAGCATTGTGCATTCCTTTGGCCGAATGATCTTACTTCTGTTCCGTCTTCCCGACGCTTTATGCCCTGCTATGGCAAGGGCTACATCGATTCCCCTCCCCGGGGGTGTTTTTTTCTCTTCTGATCGAATGCTAGGAATTTTCACCGTGTGAGGTGGGTCAATACGTGGGTTCCTTCAACCTGTCTGGGCCGCCCTCGTAATACCCTTTCTGTTCTCGACCATGAACAGAGGGAGATAAGGGCGTCCCCACATTCCCGTTATTATTTTCTGAACATTCCTTGATGAATATTTCTTTGATTTGTGAACGTGCACATGCATGAACGTATGTATATCTATAGGCATTAGTTTTGGCCTGCTGGTTATGCGAATGATCTCACTACTCCGTTCTACTGTTTCATTAGTGTGGATCGATAACCCGGGGAGGGGGAACATCCCCCACTGTTCCGTTGTGATAACACTCTGTCCACCAGGGACCGTCCAGTAGTGACGAATCTCCTATGGATTAATGGGTGAATAGTAAACGGGTTAATCCCGACATCTCAAATCCACAGTCCCTAATGGACTTTGTGGTGGCCGTGAGATGCATGTGCCCCTCGTAGGCTGGCCCTCGGGGTTTCCTTCTCTAATCGGTCGTCCCGATTCGAGTGTTCTGGTGACTCGGGTTACGTGCCCCTCATAGGCTAGCCCTCGGGGTTTTCGCTCCCATATCGAGTCGCCTCACTCACTCACTCACTGTTACCCACGGGCTCGGTACCCCTAGCAGGCTAGCCCTCGGGGTCTTCCTATCCGTTTGGGTCTGCCGGCCGCCGTTGCGCCACCCGGCTTATAGGGGTTTACTCCGCCACGTGAGTATTCCCCACGTCTCCCCGATAATCCTTTGGGATGGGGAGATGCTGCCGAAATTCCGGCTCGAACGAGTTTAAACTCGGAACAATCGCCGCGCTCGAGTCCGGACCTCGCGCGAGCCCGTGATTTGACCTTTGGATGACTTGGGACCAATCCGATGAATAATCAACTCAATAAATTCACAAAATCCTCCAAAACCCTTTATATATATATATATATATATATATATATATATATATATATATATATATATATATATATATATATATCCATGAATAAACTAACGAAGCTCCTGTTTCCACGAAATCGGGTTAAATTGGCGCGTTCATGCGCGATAACACCTTAAAACGGCGCGCCCTTCCCGGCGCGCCCTTTCCGGCGCACCCTTCCCGGCGCGCCCCAGCCAGCCGCGCCGTTTTAACAGGGGTTTTCCCCTTTACCTACGGTTCTGGCGCCATTTTAAGCCTTTTACCTACGTTTCAGGGGGCCTTTTTCAAGCGTTTTAGCCCCTTTCTTCGCATGCACTGCACCGGTTTCGTTCCGAATCGTGTCGTCGTGTCATTCCAACCCTTTTCTCACTCATGGGATGATTTCCTATGCTAATCATAGAGGGGCACAAGCTCCTCGACCAAATAAACTGGATAAATTAGCATGTTCAAGCTTGAATTGATATGCCTCGAATCTTGCCGCCATGCCTTAGTCCAAGCTTTCATATCGCATTAATGCATGCCTAAATAGGTGCATCCTTGGTATATCAAATAACATTGCCAGAAGGTCAGGTTACGCCTGATTGGAGACTTTGTTACGCGTGAGGGTGGCCTTCGAGCCTAAGTCCTCCGCCATGTACCAGGGTCCACCCTAATAAATCGTGTGTAGTCAATCGTAGCATCTTGCATGATCACTCGCATGCTCTGTATCCTTTATTCTGGCTTTGACAGCCCGATATCTCGACAATTAATCAAAGGTGTTCCCTCCTCGTGGGGGATGTAATTAACGCCATAACCTTTACAGTATGGCGGACTGCTGGTCCCCACCGAACCTCACATTCACCCGACATGGGTCAGAATGAGCGCACAATAAAATCGTCACTCATGTGACTGGTACGCCCGCGTCGTCAATCAGACAGTTGATTACCAGTTAGTCAAATGGCTGATCGATACGCGAACGAAAAAGAAAAAAAAAAGGTCGCAAACAAGTCTGGCACGACCGGTGGGACCAGTGTCACCTTTCATCTCTTTGCCAAGATATCCGGGCTTCGAAGCCCTTTCAAAGGCTACTGATTATTTCCCTGTTTGTTTTTGTAGGCAAATAATGACAACTCATGGAATAGCTGGTGCCGACTTCGGTCCTTCGATCGTCGCCAGACATGCGCAAGGGTACCTGGCGGTGCCCATGGAATTCGGCAGCTTCCCTCCCGTCGTAGGCTTCCCCAACTTTCTGGGTTTGGCCTTCGTCGACATCCTGGAAGTCGAAGCCCCAGAACCTGCCAAGCAAACTATGGAGGAGGTGGAGCCTCTGAAGGTTCCCCGCTGCGACGAATTGCTCAAGAATCCGGCCCCGACCGCTAGCTGTATGGTGCACCACGTTGTACGTGGGACGCACCCCGGTATCGCCAACAAACACCCTGGAGGACGTCAGCATCGCCAGGTCCGCAGGAACGCTACTGTGATCACCGGAACTGTGTCTCAGTCCGGGAAATCAATGCTGGTTGGGGGCATGCACGTCTTCCTCAACGGACGCACGGCACGGGTGACCCCGGACCGAGTCATCCCCAACGTTCCTGTCCACAACACATATTAAGCCCTTGCTGGAAGGAGGGCAGAAATGGAAGAATCCGGCCACCATGGCCAAGGAAACCCGGCACTCAAGCCGAGGAAGTTCAAACAAGTGTGGGTTCCCAAACGGACCCGACCTGTCCACCAGCTGACACCCATCCGCCGCCATCCTGTGAATGACGATGCGGAGGTGATAAGAGAAAGGGGCCTACCCCCGAAGATGGAAGAAGAGGTGGTTGCGGATCCTCCGCACCACAGAAGTTTCCGGGCTGCGGCCCGTCAAGCCAACGTCCCTGCCACGGGGCGAAGATTCCAACAGCCAGCCGACAGAGCTCGACTGGCCTACATTCCTCCTGCGGGAAGCCGACCACTATCCCCCGTACTACACCAAGAACGGGGTCGAGAAGAAATGACCTGCTTGGTCAGAAGCTATTTCCGAGGTTTAGGCAGCCCCTCACTCGGACAGCAGCGGTTGATGCAAACAATCGCCACTGAGGAAGATTACTGCCCATCGGCAGCACATGAAGAAGAGATGGAAGATAGAATGATGGTGTCGTCTGTCGACGATAATGGATACGATGACGGCTTTGAGATCGAAGCCGATGAAGCCTTCCCCGAGCGGGAAGAAAGGAGAAGGGTTTCTGTGTTCGAGAGGCTGACCTTTTCGCAACAAGCCAGGCGGAGGGTCCATCGACAAAGAAGAAGGATGCAGGTTTTCACTTGCAACATGGCTGGTGTGTCCAGCCGATATCGGGAGCTTCCTGAAGACCCCCAAGAACTGGCTCAATTGGCCGTACGGCCGGGGCCAACTACCCGCAGGACAGAAGCAGCAAGAGGGCTTCTGACGATGATGAAAGAGAAGCAACCCCAGGTCTATTCCCGCTGGGATGATAAGGCCCCCGTCTTGACCGCTAATGTGGTGACGACGGAAGAAGAAGACGACGTCCTCCTCGACATCCTACCTGAGGGTACGTCCGGGGAAACGACAGAGGGTATCCCCACCACTATAGATCCATCAGTTCTGATGCTGCTGCAGAAATATCAATGGGAGATAGATTCTCTGAAGAAACAGCTGATAGAAAAGACTGAGCATTCATCAGCTTCTAAATCACCCGAAGTCCAGGGTGAATCATCACGGGGAGCGGCTCGTCGAGACGACCCTCCACCGCTCTATACACTACCCCAGCCATCAGAGCCAAGCATGGTGACAGCACAACAGCGGCCGCCACAGCCTCAGCCACTGCTACCTCCGGTGCTCCCTCAGGTGCACCCGACACCCCCGCTGCTGCATCCTCCACAGGCGACCACCCTAGTCACCCCGTACCTGCAGCCAGCGCACTTCTATCCGGAGCCAGTCGACCCCACGGTCATGAACCGGATGATGGTGGAAAGGATGATCGAGCTGAAGCTCACAGAGAAAAGTGAAGGCGACTACGTCGCATTCGATGCCTATCGGGTGCCCTACCCGCAACACCATGCAGCTAAACGACTGCCCCCGGGAGTCAACAAGCCGCCTAAGTTTGACAAATTCAACGGGAAAGGGCCCCCTAAAGAACATATTGCTTACTATATGACCGTTATGGGTGATCTGGCCACCGACGAGTCATATCTGCTGAAATTCTTCGGGTCCTCGCTGACGGGGCTCGCATTTGAATGGTACTCCAGCCTCTCGGCCGGGTCAATTAATGACTGGTCGGATATGCAGAGGAAGTTCAGAGAAAGATTCCATGTCACAGAGAGGGAGGTCACGGTGGCCGAACTCTACTCAACAAGGCAAAGGGCAGATGAGACTGCCCTTGACTATATCAAGAGGTGGAGTAACCTCGGAATGAGATGTAAGCGGCCCCCGCATTAGGAGGACGCTGTGCAAATATGCAAACAAAATCTCAGGAGGCAAATCCTGGAAAAAATGATTGGAATGGAAATACGGTCGTTTGACCGGTTGAATAATGTGGTGGCCGAGGTAGAGGCCTTTCTAGCCAAGCCTGTCCCGGCATCAGCCGCCAACACAGTCCAGAAAGGCAAGACTGCGGAGCGGCGTCCCACACCTAAAGAAGCGAATGCGCTTGACATCAAGGCATTCGAGCAACAAAAGGAGAAGGACAAGAAAGCGGCTCCCCCGCAGCCTACAAAAGCTCCAGATGATAAAGGAGGTCCTTCGCTGAGGGACAAAATGAGGAAAGCTTATTCCTTTCCAAAAGACAAGACCCGAGTCCTGTTCGACTGGGTAACAGAATACAGCATGGTCACTCTGCCCGAGCCAAGGAGGCCGGAGGACCTGAAAAGAAAAGACAGTCTGAGATTGTGCCCCTACCACCAGATGTTGGGACATCCAATCGAAGACTGCTATGTTTTCAAAGACGTCATCGAAGGGATGGTGAAAAAGAATGAGATAGAGCTGGGAGAGTACAAAGTAGACCCTCCTCAGCCACATGAAGCCCCTTTCAGGAGGGCAGCAATCAACATGATCTCCCTCTACCAGGCATTACCTGAGGAGATCTCTGAAGCAAGTGTTGTGCATCCCTTAGTTTTGATGATGACAAAGGATATGTTTGACTAACCAACAATCTACTATCTTCATAACACGTGCAAGTCATTTGATTGATCCTTCAATGTAAAGCAATGAATTCATGGCAAGTTGATGATGAACAAAAGATATGTTTGACTAATTCAATGTAAAACTGATAATTCAAGTCACTTCTGATAGTTCAAGTAATTTCAGGTCTACTGAAATATAAGTGAAATCAACAAATCAGAAGAAATGTCAAAGGTTGCTTGTCGACCAGAGAAGTGGTCATTGTTGACCAACGAGTCCAACCAAACACAGCTCAAGTCATTTTTCCTCTGTACGTGCTCTGGTTGTCGACCAGAGCCCTGCTCGTTGTCGACCACGGAACAAATAGAGCATCAGACAGAACTGCCAGTCATCTGGACATTGCCCCTTGTCGACTAGCGACAGGGCTATTGTCAACAATGAGCGATACGAGCATCAGCCTGAAGAACCAGCCGTCTGGACACTGCTCATTGTCGACCGGAGACAGGGTCGTTGTCGACCACAAGCGGTACAGCGTCCAGAACCGAAATCCAACCGAATTCAGTTTCGGTTCCTTGAAACCTGCAGGTTGTTGTTGCAGGTTGTTGGGTTGTTCAGAGGATAAGATTCCGCACTAGATTTAAGGAGAGAATCTTGGAAAGAACCAGTCAAACTTATTCAAATCTTTCGGATAAATCTTCTCCCTGTTTTCTAGCCGATAATCCAATGGATGTGCGCTCAATAATGAATCTGCGCGGGAAAAGCCTATGCTTTGAAAAGAACTGGTACAAAAGGTAAAGAGGACAGAGAGCGGAGTGTGGAACACAGAGTAGAAGCAAAAGAAAGGATACACCCACGAAGATACTCTGAAAGAGGAAAGAAGGAGTGGCTCTTCAGAAATCACAAAGACTGCACAAGACCGAAGGCATCTTCATTGCTGCAGAAGGAAGACTGACTCAAGACAAGCAAGACTCCAGCAGCGTCGCAGCTGAAGGCAATCGTCTGGAAGTTCCACAGGGAGTCTATTCCTGTTATCTGCAGTCCCAGGCTGAACTCTTTTTCTTTGATTCAAACGCTCTTGTTCAGTCCTGTTGCTTCTTTTGTTCTTTTCATTACATCAAGTGTCAAGCTGTGAGGCAGCGGGTACAAGCTGTGTGTCAGCAGGAAGAAGCTGTGTATCAGCGGTGTATTGGTTGAGATCAGGAGTTCTCATTTAGTGAAGCCTTGCTCAAGTTGAGCGAGGGGTGGACGTAAGTCTCGGAAGAGACTGAACCACCTAAAAATCCTGTCTTGTGGTTTTGCGTGTGGTGTGTGCTCTTCTTATTGCTTGATGTCACTGTTGTTATCAGTTTTATCTTTGCAACCCATAGTTTGCTTAAGGTCTAGTCGATCTTTAGTTTATAAATTAAAAAAGGGGCTAGATCTATTCACCCCCCCTCTAGATCTATTCAGTACGTACTCAACACGTGGTATCAGAGCTAGACTCTCCGAAAATGTGGTCTAACAACCAGGAGAGACCTAGCGGACTGAACTCTAGAAGTCTAATGGCTGAGGGACACTCAGTGACTAGACCACCATATTTTGATGGAAATGATTATTCATACTGGAAAAATCGTATGCAGGTGTTCTTGAGAGTACAAGATCATGAGATGTGGAGAGTAGTAAGCCGCGGACCCTATGACCTGCCCGAAGACGAGGATACCTGGACCAGAGAACAGGTCAGAAAATCAACCATCAACTGGGGAGCTATGAACGTAATGCAATGCGCACTTCACCCCACGGAGTTCTCAAGAGTCTCACAATGTGCAACAGCCAAGGAGATGTGGGATCGACTCAAGGTCATCTATGAAGGTACTTCAGAGGTAAGAGAGTCCAAAGCAAATATGCTAGTCTCAGAATACGAAATGTTTAGAATGAAAACTGACGAAAGCATTTCTGAGATGTATGCCAGACTAGTACAACTAACAAATAGCTTAAAGAGTCTAGGGAAGACCTACAAAGAGCAGGAGCTTGTGAGGAAAATCTTAAGGTCCCTCACACCTATGTGGCATACCAAGGCCACAGTAATTGAGGACTCAAAAGACCTCACAACTATGACTGTGGATGAACTGGTAGGTTCCCTAATGGCATATGAGGTCAACCTAAAGAGAAAGGAAGATGAGGGCAAGAAAAAGAAGCAGCTCGCCCTGAAGACTAAAATAGGCACCTCTGAATTATCTGACACTGATAACTCATCTAGCACAGGTGAGGAAACTGGCGAGCTAGCCATGCTAACAAGAAAGTTCAGAAGGTTCCTGCGGAAGGAAGGTAGGGGACTTAAAAATCCTAAGGGCACGGTAAGGAAATCATCCCAGTTTAAGTTTGACAAAAACAAAGCTTCATCTAACAAGCTTGTTTGCTACAACTGCAGGAAACCAGGACACATGAAGGCTGAATGTCCAGAGGCTCCTAAGAAATCAAGCTTCAAGTGGAAAGGCAAGAAACCAAAGGCAATGATAAGCACATGGAGCGAGGAGGAGGAAAGCAGCGAAGAGGAAACAACTTCCGAGGAAGAAGAAGGAAACACATGTCTAATGGCCAAAGGAGACAGCAACGATTTTGAGGTAACCTCCCCTTTTCAAGACTTTTCTAGCTCAGATTGGGAAGAAGCCTATTCAGATTTACTTGATACATATGAAAGAATAAGAAGGGAAAATAAAAGTTTGAAGAAGAAGGTTAATCAGTTCAATAATGACAGCAACTCAATTGCCAACAGAACTGAACTAGAATTGGAGATCACCACCTTGCAAAATAAACTGAATCAACGCGAGATAGATGAAGAAAACGTCAAAGGGCTATTAGAAGAAAATGAAGTACTGAAAAACACAATTGACGAGTTAAAATTAAAGACTCAAGAATATGAACAGGAAACTAAGCTAACTCAAGAAAGAAACAACTCACTCAAGGAAGAAAACAGTCAACTTCTGAAAGAAATAGAAAGAATCCAAAGTGAACTGAAAAACAAACAGGAAACATTGGAAAAAATGACTAAGGGTGAAGAAAACTTGAACGCGGTGTTGGGAATAAAAGTAAACTTTCAGAAAGAGGGATTAGGGTACAACCCAACAGCTAAAAAGGAATTCCAAATAAAAACGTTAAATGAAAAAGCTGACACAAAAGGAAAAGGCCCCTTGATAAACCTATATCAAAACAAACAAAAGGACATAGCTGAAAGTTCCTCTAAACAGACTAATGTCACCTTGGAAGAGAGGAATTCTAAAGGGAAAATGGTCAATCTACATCAGCTTAAAAACAACAGCCATATCAGACGAGAAGTTCAAATTCACAGAGGTAACCAGACAAACAAAGCATTAAATCATGTTAATAAACACAAACCTGTAAAACAAGGTGTCTGGAAACAGGCTGGTCGACAACAGACTCCTCCTATGTCGACCAGAGGATCTGCCAGAACAGGTGCTGGCTTCTGGAGAAACCCTGGTCGACCACAGACATACCAGATGTCGACCAGACACACAAACAGAACCCACAACTTCTCTCAGCTGAAACAGAATGGAAATTGGAATTTAAGAAAATGGACTCAAAATAGAGGAACATTAAATCAAAAGGAACACAACCTGAACAAGTTAAGAAACGAAAAGACAAACTGTTCTAACAAAATTTGGGTTCCCAAGATGTTGTTACAGCAGTTTCATGATTTCACAAGCTATCTTGGACCCGGGTACCATTGGGGTCCAAAAGTTTCTGTGTAATTCGTGATGCAGGAATGTCTGGCAGCCATGCACAACAAGTGGTACTTAGATAGTGGTTGCTCAAGACACATGACAGGAGACAAGACCAAGTTCTCCCAGCTAAGCTCAAAAGATGGAGGTTATGTGACGTTTGGAGGAAATAACAAAGGCAAGATTATCGGAAGAGGTAAGATAGGTAAGAAACCTTCAAACTGTATTGACAATGTTTTGCTGGTGGATGGACTGGAATATAATTTATTGAGCATCAGTCAACTATGCGACAAAGGCCATAAAGTAGTATTTGACTCCAAGACTTGCAAGATTATTGAACCAAATTCAGATGCAGTCAAGTTTATGGGTGAGAGAGTGAACAATGTCTACATGATAGACTTGGATGATCCAGCCCACTCCAACTTGTGCCTAACCGCCAAGAAGGAGGACTTGACCTGGTTGTGGCACCGAAGGCTAGGGCATGTTAGCTATAGGGTGCTGCACAAACTTGTGAAAAATAAAATGGTTCTTGGTTTGCCTGAAATTTCGTTTGCTCAAAATGTCAAAGTATGTAAAGCATGCACCCAAGGAAAGCAAACAAGAAAATCATTCAAAGGTAGAACTGAAAGTCAGTCATCTAGACCCCTAGAACTTGTACACATGGACCTTTTTGGCCCAACAAGAATTGCCAGTCTTAGTGGTAAGAAATATGGTTATGTTCTAGTGGATGATTTTTCCAGATTTACATGGGTAATGTTCTTATCACATAAAAGTGATGCTTTCATGAATTTCAGGAATTTTACAAAAGAATGAAGCAGGATGGTAAGTCCAAAGTGTGTACAATCATATCTGACCATGGGGGGGAGTTTGAAAATTCTGATTTTGATGTATTCTGCAGAAACAAGGGCATAACCCACAGATTCTCCTCACCAAGGACACCGGAGCAAAATGGAGTTGTAGAGAGAAGGAACCGCACTCTTGTCGAGATGGCTAGAACCATGTTGGTTGAAGCTAATCTTCCAAGGAAGTTTTGGGCTGAGGCGGTCAACACAGCATGCTACATTGTAAACCGGGCAATGGTAAGACCATCTAGTGCAAAAACTCCATATGAAATGCTCAAAGGTAAGAAACCATCTCTAGCTCATCTTAGAATCTTTGGTGCAAGATGTTTCATTCATAACAATGATAAGAGAGTCTTGGACAAATTTGAACCAAAGAGTGACTCAGGAATATTCTTGGGCTATTCTGACCGATCAAGAGCCTATAGGGTTTTTAACACCAAAGATCAAATTGTTGAAGAATCCCCTCATATCTCATTTGATGAAGTTAATGATCTTATTAAAAATGAACAGGTCAGCAAGGAAGAAGAAGATGGAGAATTTCTGAAAGACAAAGAAGAACCGATGGAGAATGAAGAAGCACAGAATCAAGAAAGAAACCAAGGTAATTCTAATGATCAGACCGAAGGAGAGATCATCTCAGGTAACAATCTTGAAAACTTGAGACCTCTTAGAGATCATCCCTTAGATAACATTATTGGTGGAATACATGATCCTAGGAAGACTAGATCTCAGATTAAGGCCATTAATGAACTGGATCAACTTGCTCTTGTGTCCCAAATAGAGCCCAAATCTGTAGAGGAAGCCTTAAAAGATGAATCATGGATAAATGCTATGCATGAAGAACTAAATCAATTTGAAAGAAATCAGGTGTGGAGCCTTGTCCCCAGACCTTCATCTCACCCCGTTATTGGAACCAAGTGGGTGTATAAAAACAAGTTAAGTGAAGAAGGGGTAGTAATGAGAAACAAGGCTCGGCTTGTGGCTAAAGGGTACAACCAGGAATTTGGGGTTGATTTTGAAGAATCATATGCTCCAGTTGCTAGATTAGAAGCCATCAGGATATTGTTAGCCTTTGCAGCATCTCATGGAATCAAATTACAACAAATGGATGTAAAAAGTGCTTTTCTAAATGGCATTATAAAAGAAGAGGTCTATGTGGAACAACCCCCTGGTTTTGAAAATGATGAACTTACTAATCATGTTTTCAAATTGCACAAAGCCTTGTATGGATTAAAGCAGGCTCCTCGGGCGTGGTATGAAAGGTTGAGCTCCTTCCTCACCAAAAAGGGATACACAAGAGGTAAAATTGATCAAACATTATTTTCCAAAACCCAAGGTAAGAATATACTGCTTGTACAAATCTATGTGGATGATATTGTGTTTGGATCTACTGAAACCTCTTTGTGTACTGAATTTGCAAATTTAATGACTAATGAGTTTGAAATGAGCCTAATGGGTGATTTACAATTCTTTCTTGGATTGCAGATCTCACAATGCAGAGAAGGATATTTTATAAATCAATCCAAGTACATAAAAGAAATGTTGAAGAAATTTGGCATGGAAAGCTGCAAGCCAATCGAGTCACCCATGGGTACAAGTGCAACCTTGGAAGCAGATATAAAAGGTAACATGGTAGATGCCAAGAAATACAGAGGTATGATCGGATCCCTACTATACTTAACTGCATCAAGGCCAGATATTCAGTTTAGTGTATGCATGTGTGCTAGATATCAGTCTAGTCCTAGAGAATCACATTTAGGAGCTGTCAAGCGTATCTTTCGATACCTTGCCGGCACCCAAGAATTGGGTTTGTGGTATCCTACATATTGCAAACTAGATCTGATCTCATATTCGGATGCTGATTATGCTGGTTGCAAAATTGATAGGAAGAGTACTAGTGGTTATTGTCAATTCTTAGGTGGATGTTTAATATCATGGGCTTCTAAGAAGCAGCACTCTGTGGCACTCTCCACTGCTGAGGCTGAGTATGTCGCAGTAGGGAGTTGTGGTACACAGGTTATGTGGATAAAACATCAACTCCAAGACTACAATGTAGATCTTGGCTGTGCACCCATTTTATGTGACAACACTAGTGCTATTAACTTGTCTAAAAACCCCATTCAACATTCTAGGACAAAACACATTGAGATCCGTCATCATTTTCTGAGAGATGAGGTCTCCAAAGGAAATTTCATGCTTCAATTTGTAGAAACTGAAAAACAATTGGCAGACATTTTCACTAAACCCCTAAACAATGACAGGTTTTCAACTCTAAGAAGGGAGTTGGGGATATGTAGAATATCTCCTGAAATTTCTTGAAATGCACATATTCATGTGATCTCTGTATAGCTTTCTGTCATTCCAATAATTAGATATGTCAGTTAGATCTCTGGTACTAGTTGTGTTTGGAAGCTCTGGTGTCGGCTGTTACTCAAGCAACTTTCTGCAAATTCCTGGCACTGCTACTGGTTAGCTCTGGTGGTCGACCAACGACAGGGCATTGGTCGACCAAGGCATCAAGACAGGAAACTGTTTGGTTCTGTGACTACGCAGATGTCGACAATAGACAGTCCCATGGTCGACAATAGATTTATAAGAAAGCAGATGTCAACATCAGGCAGGGCCTGTGACTACGCAGATGTCGACCAGAGACAGCTCCATGGTCGACAATGGATCTGTAAGGAAGCAAATGTCCACTTTAGACAGGTTCCTGGTTGACACTAGTTCTGGTAGGGAATCTTCTGGACTGTTTAAACTGGTAGGGCTCAGATTCATCTTCACTCATTCATCATCATCCATACTTTCCATTCCCTGTGTCTTTCTATATCATCCTGGCCAACATTATTTTTTATTTCAGCATGGATTCTCAAATTGAGGGGGAGAAAAAGTGTAAACTCATTCCTTGATAAAACATTGAATAACCTAACCATATCTTCCAATAAAATCACCAATGTAATCAATAAGAGTAGAGGTTGAGTGTAGTAATGAGGATTTGGACTGTACTACTTCAATAAATTCAAACCATAACTATGATTCTGTCACATGATTTTGAAGACTTATGATTTTTAGTAGTAAGTCGGTTTCTCTACCTGTGCCCGTGCTGAACAGTTAATATAAATCCAAAAATATAGCATGAATGCACGTGGAATACGCCATAACTCTGTCCTCATGGTAGAGCAATGGATTGGATTCTGAGAAACTACTGCCTCCCATTTTAAGAAAAAAAATGGATGAAAACTAAGTGAGAGGCATGTGTGTCATGAAGAATCAATCTATCTCTGCTACTATCAAAAATTATTGAGATTGGGCATACTGAGTAACTGGGGATATTGGCGTCTGATAAACGTATATCCTCACGGATAAAAGGTGTGTCCCAGTTAAAAGTGGAATGGTTAGGCATGCTAAGTAGCCGAGGTTTCTGGCGTGTAAAAAGCGTGTCTCCTCGTGTAGAAAAGCATGTGATAAACCTGACCACAGCTTTCAAAATGATTCCAAAAGGAAAAACTCAAAATTATCTAAAAGGCGGAGGAAAATGGTTGACCAAAGGCATGGCATGCAAAGAAAAGTTGAAAACACTGTTCAGCAAGCACAACTATTAAAATCATCTCATGAAATCTATTATAAGTTTAAGAAGTCATGTGGAGGAAATTAGATATGGGGCGTAAGCTTATTGGTGCAATACTTTCAAATTCAAGTGAACCACTAGGCCCACTCTACTAGTTTACAAGGTGGTCTTTGCATAAGGGTGGAGAGGTTACATAAATGGTTCATTAAGGAATGGATGTACACTTCAATAAATCCCCCAAATTTAATTCGGCTGATTTAATCCTGGCCCTTCGTTTTCAGCATAGCGCTGGTTCCACTACCCTAGAATCTATGACCCAGATCTCATTCACTGATATCCTGCCCCTATAAATTGAACCGACTGGGTCCCTAATCTTCTCACCCTCGCCGTTTTCACCCTTCACGGTCGTCCTCCGTCTCCAGTCCCCTTTCGACCCCTTGTGCATCCCTCTCTCTCGCCTCAACACACTCTCTCGCTACCTTCCACCATGAATCCGTCGCGTCCTCAGAGGTCGTCCAAGCGAGCAAGGGATAAGGCCCCTGTCGAAGCATCAAAGCCGTCCAAGCGTTCCAAGCAGAAGGCCACGCAGGGTCCGCCATCGACCCCTCGGAGGTCGACAACGGATAATACGGCTGGATCGGGCGGAAAGATGGCAGCGTCAGGAGTACCCAACGTCCATCCAGTCTCTGGATCACTGAAGCCCCGGACCATCCTATCACCGAGAATAGTAGATTTCTCCGATCAGAAGCTGATGGAGATGTTCCCAGAGCTGCTGGAAGTTTTGGACGCCCAAGGCTGGACAGAGTTTGTCTCTGCACATACTATGTATTCCCCACAGATTGTGCAAGAGTTCTACCACAACCTGCAAGTCGTGGATGACAAGGTCTATACAGTAGTTCAGGGTGTCATCGTCAGCCTCGACTTCAAGCTACTCCACAAGGCGCTGAAAATTTCCAGGCATGGTACTGCCTTCAATCCTGAGGATTTTGACTTCAAAGCAGCATATGTCGTGGTCACTGGCCAACCAGTCCCTGAGGTCCTTCCAAAATCCCTCAATGCCAACACTTTCCCTCCTCTTCATCGATTGCTCCATCACCTTCTTACCACCATAATCCAACCAAGAGGAGGCGCCAGGGAACATGTAAGTCGACTTCACCTATTTCTTCTCCATGGCCTCATCACACGCCAACCCATCTGCCTTCCCAAGCTCATGCAGAACACTTTCAAAACCCTCTTGCATTATCCCCTGAACTCTCTTCCATATGCTGCCCACATAACTGCCATTTTGGAAGCAGCAACTATACCCATTCTTCACGCTCCGCGCGTTGTCATTCCCAAACGGCACGTATACTCGTTCCATTACGTGACCACATTTTTGGGCTATAAGAAGGTAGGAGATCAAGTCCAGCGCACCCTACCATCCAAGGGTAAATCCAAAGCACCGTTGCCTCCCTCTTCTCCACCACAGACACCAATTCATGTCAGCCCTGCTGCAACCCCTCCACCTGTGGTGATTCCCACTCACACTCCCACTTCTACCACCACTGCTACCCATCCTCCACCTTCACTCGCTATTGTGCCATGGCAACCAGGCACTGCAGCCACTCATGTTCCATCTACGTCTGTTCCACCTACCCATGTTCCATATGACTCTGTTCCATTTACCTCCGCTCCGTCTACTTCTGCTCCACCACCTCCTTCCACCTCCAACACTGAGTCTCACGGAGTGCTTCTCCAGATAGCATCTCAGCTGACCTCACTCACAACTCAATTCCAATCCTTTCAAGAAAGTATGAATGCTGCAACCGGGCGCTTGGAGCTGAAAGTCCAAAGACTAGAGCAGCAGATGGAGACCAGGTTCATCAAGCAACAGGAACACTCAGAACATGCTAGCTCTCGGTTTAACAGACTGGTTGGCACTTTAGCTGAAGTGTCAGCAGAGATGGGTACACGCATTGAGTTCACCAACCAGCGGCTTAAACAGTATCACCATGCTACTATCTCAGAGATCCAGAAGCTAAGGCTTTCTTATGCACACATAGTTGACAAGCCGGATCGGATGGCAGAGAACGTGAAGCCCGAGACTTCTTCGTCCTCCTCGGAGTGAATGTCTGGATACTCCTCTTTTTGCTGTTGACAAAGGGGGAGAGAGAGTGTGTGTCATTGTGTGTCTAGGTGTGTCTAGATGTCAAGTCTTTGCCTTTATTTTTGAGCCATTCATGTAATTCGTGTTATGATACTTTTGAAAGGCATATCAAATGAATTTTCTGGCTGAAATCTGTGATAATGATATATGTTATGATAGTTTCTGAATGGCATATCAAATGCATTTTCTAGTTGAAATAATCTTCTGATTGTCACAATGACTCATGGATGTCATCATCAAAAAGGGGGAGAATGTTGTGCATCCCTTAGTTTTGATGATGACAAAGGATATGTTTGACTAACCAACAATCTACTATCTTCATAACACGTGCAAGTCATTTGATTGATCCTTCAATGTAAAGCAATGAATTCATGGCAAGTTGATGATGAACAAAAGATATGTTTGACTAATTCAATGTAAAACTGATAATTCAAGTCACTTCTGATAGTTCAAGTAATTTCAGGTCTACTGAAGTATAAGTGAAATCAACAAATCAGAAGAAATGTCAAAGGTTGCTTGTCGACCAGAGAAGTGGTCATTGTTGACCAACGAGTCCAACCAAACACAGCTCAAGTCATTTTTCCTCTGTACGCGCTCTGGTTGTCGACCAGAGCCCTGCTCGTTGTCGACCACGGAACAAACAGAGCATCAGACAGAACTGCCAGTCATCTGGACATTGCCCCTTGTCGACTAGCGATAGGGCTATTGTCAACAATGAGCGATACGAGCATCAGCCTGAAGAACCAGCCGTCTGGACACTGCTCATTGTCGACCGGAGACAGGGTCGTTGTCGACCACAAGCGGTACAGCGTCCAGAACCGAAATCCAACCGAATTCAGTTTCGGTTCCTTGAAACCTGCAGGTTGTTGTTGCAGGTTGTTGGGCTGTTCAGAGGATAAGATTCCGCACTGGATTTAAGGAGAGAATCTTGGAAAGAACCAGTCAAACTTATTCAAATCTTTCGGATAAATCTTCTCCCTGTTTTCTAGCCGATAATCCAATGGATGTGCGCTCAATAATGAATCTGCGCGGGAAAAGCCTATGCTTTGAAAAGAACTGGTACAAAAGGTAAAGAGGACAGAGAGCGGAGTGTGGAACACAGAGTAGAAGCAAAAGAAAGGATACACCCACGAAGATACTCTGAAAGAGGAAAGAAGGAGTGGCTTTTCAGAAATCACAAAGACTGCACAAGACCAAAGGCATCTTCATTGCTGCAGAAGGAAGACTGACTCAAGACAAGCAAGACTCCTGCAGCGTCGCAGCTGAAGGCAATCGTCTGGAAGTTCCACAGGGAGTATATTCCTGTTATCTGCAGTCCCAGGCTGAACTCTTTTTCTTTGATTCAAACGCTCTTGTTCAGTCCTGTTGCTTCTTTTGTTCTTTTCATTACATCAAGTGTCAAGCTGTGAGGCAGCGGGTACAAGCTGTGTGTCAGCAGGAAGAAGCTGTGTATCAGAGGTGTATTGGTTGAGATCAGGAGTTCTCATTTAGTGAAGCCTTGCTCAAGTTGAGCGAGGGGTGGACGTAAGTCTCGGGAAGAGACTGAACCACCTAAAAATCCTGTCTTGTGGTTTTGCGTGTGGTGTGTGCTCTTCTTATTGCTTGCTGTCACTGTTGTTATCAGTTTTATCTTTGCAACCCATAGTTTGCTTAAGGTCTAGTCGATCTTTAGTTTATAAATTAAAAAAGGGGCTAGATCTATTCACCCCCCCTCTAGATCTATTCAGTCCGTACTCAACAGCAAGCACACGGAGCACCTACGAAATCCATTTCCTGGAGCCCGTGAAAGCACAACAAGGGTGGCAGCAAATCCCTGTGAAGCACAAGAAGAAGAGGGCACCCCGCCCAAAAGAGGGGGCACATATCCGTGGCATTACACCCCGGCCTGCTCCACCAGTGGTAGCACCCGTATGGGTCACTCCACCTACAGCTGTCAGAATACATACACCTAACATGAGGAGACAAACTCCGCTGCCAGTAATCAAGGAAACCAATCCTGGAGTCCTTCGACTGCAACACTTAATTGAAGGGCTAGATGAATATGTGCAGCCCGAACTGAAACCTCTGCTGGTACGGGACCACGTCCCATGGCAAGAGCTGGAGCAACTCTCACTCAAGCAAGGGGAGGAAGCTGAAGCAGCACCACCTCAAGAGAGCAACCTGTTCTGGGGGCATGCACCTGCAGAAACCAAAAAGAAGAAAAAGCAAAAGAAGAAGAAAAGAAAGGGCGCTGGGGCCCATAAAGCACAGGTCATCTCCTGCAATACCCTGTCAGCACTCTTCAACCTACCCGGAGAAGAGGAAGAAGAAGAAATTTGCTTCACACCCCATGCTAGGGGAGGCAAGGCCGAGGCCGCAACTGCTGCACATGCCACTCGGTCAGGCCGAAAATGGGGGCGCCAGCCACCACCCAATCACAACATTATGTTCAGAGGGGAGCAACCCTACAAGACACCTCCGCCGGAAGTTAAGGGAGTCCAAATCCCTCCTCCGTCAGGCCTATACAACAAGAGTGGGGGCAAGGCAGTCCCTTCATTCCTTGAATTTATGAAGATGTCAAAAGGGAAGCAGCCCAGCCAAGATGCTAACCCTACACCCGGGGCCGTTCACCCGCAGCCAGCGTAATCTACTGAGGATGCGAATGCAGATGGAGCTTGCCCTACAGTAGCTAATAAAGAAGACCCGACATCCGGTGCCAGCCAAGAGGGTGCCGAGTCTAAGGAAGATGAAGCAGGCCCGTCTGGACCCACAAATCAAAACCTCCCCAAGCCCAGATGGGCTGAAGAGATGAAGCTCTCCAATGTCCGGGCTGGGAGCCAAATAATGGAGTTGCTCAAGAAGCTCCCCGCTCGATTTACGATCTGGGAAATTCTCTCCTTGAGTGAAGAAACTCGACAGGCGATCATCACTGCTCTGCAGACGCCTGCTCATTTTGAAACCTGCATAGCTGAGGCTATACCAAAAGCCAGTATGACCTTCTCCCCAGAAGACATGCTACTACCTACTGCCAGCCACAACAGGCCGCTATATATGAAAGGGCACCTGAACGGAAGAGAACTGAACTGGATTCTGGTCGATCCTGGTGCAGCAGTCAACATCCTGCCATATAGAATATACGAGAGGTACCACTTTAATGTGCATCTCGAGAAAGTTGGGGATATGCGTATCGCTGGCTTCAACCAAAAATGTGAAGTATCTATGGGAGTGGCAGAGTTCACACTGACCCTGGCAGATTTCACTACAACGGTGCAGTTTCATGTCATTGACTCTCGCACCTCCTACAAAGCACTGCTCGGCCGCCCATGGCTGCATGAAAATATGGTGGTGGCCTCCACGCTCCACCAATGCATCAAATACAGCCTCCAGGGGTAGGAGGAGAGGGTATTTGCTGATATCCACCCATTCGAGGTGTTTGAATGTCACTTGGCGGACGCCAACCTATATACGGGGTCTCCCCGGAAGGTTTCTGAAGCTGAAACCCCCACAGAAGCATCAAAAAATAGATCGGGTGACGGTTGGTATCCACCACCGCCACGCGGGTATGTCAAGCCAAAGGTGGTCTCCCACATCACAGCTCCTGGAAATGTTGGTAGGGTAACACCCCCAGCACTATACCCCAAAGCTAAGGAAGTGCAGGTCAACCGATAGCACTACCGCATTGGAGTCCCGGCCGGCCTCACCAAGCCAGTCCTCGGCCTCAATGATCCCACTGTCGAACCTTTCAAAGCTTGGGAGGTGACACAGGAAGATGGGCCCAGCACCCTGTTCTATACAGCTGAGGAGCATCCCACTCGGGAAGCACAGATTGTAGCCTCCCCGAGGTTATAAGCAACCCGCCGGTTCCTGTCCAAGGTCTAGCATTTACAACTGATCGGATGGCCATAATGTTTCAGAAGCAACACATTCCTCCCGATCAATCTCAAAAGTGCAAAGAAGCTTTCCAGAAGATGTGGCATCCTACAAATCTGGACAAAGAAATGAGACGCGTCTCTCAACACCCGGGGCTGGGCTTCACCCTGGAAGACTACTATTACAGTGGGCGGTACGAGGTGGATACTATCTCCGCCTTCTATCCAACTGAAGATAGCCCTCTGGGGGCAACCTTTGATGAATATCCGGTGGAAGCCGAACATGCTGAATTGGCTCTATCCGAGAATCAACAAATAGAGACCTTGATCCCTTGCCGATGCTGGGAGCAGGTCCATCCTGAAGAAGCAGCCCTTCAAGCCGAATTTAATACGGTTAGCAGCAGCGAAGCCGAAGACATTCAAGAAGCAGAAGTCTCTCCCTCCACAGGGGTCATGCTAATGGCGACTTCAACACCCTTTCTGTCAATCAGGGAAGCCGTGGTTAACTCCAATCAAGGGGAGTCGGCTACCAGGAAAGAAAAAGTCACTTCTGCGGAAGATGCAGCTATCCCGGAAGGTGAGACTCCCTCAACTTCTGCTACAAATCCAATATGCTGTCCGAGCCCGACAGCAAACAGCTACTGGCCTGTCATGGCTGCAACCTCATCTACAAGCACTGAAGCTGTTCTCTCACCCTTGGGAGCTGTAACAGCAATGGATGCGTCAATAGATCCATCCGCTCAGCTGCTGGCGCATGGAATTAAGACGCCTCATGAAGCTCTGGCGATGTCCGACGAGGAACTCGAAATGCTCGACCCTCAAGATGGTGTTCCAGACTTCGTCGACCTCCAACCAGCGCCTCCAGAAATAGAAGACGGAGGCCAGGCCACGGTCGATGAACTAATAGAGGTCAACTTGGGAAATGAGGGGGATCCTAGGCCTACCTTCCTCAGCTCCCAACTGTCCCCGGAAGAACGGGAGCTGTACACCCAGCTGTTGCTGGAATACCGGGATTGCTTCGCCTGGACCTACAAAGAGATGCCCGGTCTAAGCCCGCTGTCTCACAACATGAGCTAGCAATCAGCCCCGAAGCCGAGCCGGTGAAGCAGTCACCGCGGTGTATGAGGCCAGAGCTCATCACCCGAATCTGTGCTGAAGTTGACAAACTCATTGACGTGGGATTTGTTGAAGATAATCAGTACACCACATGGCTGGCGAACATCGTCCCTGTGAAAAAGAAGAATGGACAGATCCGGATTTGTGTTGACTTCCGAGATCTAAATAAAGCCTGCCCTAAAGATGACTTTCCGGTGCCAATAACGGAAGTCATGATTGATGCTACAATCGGCCACGAGGCCCTATCATTCATGGATGGGTCGTCCGGCTACAATCAGATTTGGATTGCGGAGCACGACCGAGTCCACACTACTTTCTGAACCCCCAAAGGCATTTATCATTACAAGAGAATGTCGTTCGGACTAAAGAATGCTGGCGCAACTTACCAGCGCGCAATGACTAAGATTTTTGATGAATTGCTCTACCACAAGGTCGAGTGCTACATAGATGACCTGGTGGTCAAAACCAGAAGAAAAGAAGATCATCTGCAAGACCTCCGGATTGTTTTTCAGAGGCTGAGGCAGCATGAGCTAAAAATGAACCCTATGAAATGTGCGTTCGGAGTGTCGAGCGGAAAATTCTTGGGCTTCATCGTCCGATATCGGGGAATCGAGATAGACCCCGCAAAGATCAAGGCGATTCAGGGGTTACCTCCGCCAAGGAACATCTCCGAGCTGAGATCACTACAGGGCCGTTTGACTTATATCCGGCGTTTCATTTCCAATTTGTCGGGGCGGTGCCAGCCTTTTCACAAGTTGATGATGGAAGATGTCCCCTTTTATTGGGATGAAGATTGCCAAGCAGCCTTAGACAAGCTAAAAGATTACCTGAAAACCCCTCCAGTGTTGGGCGCACCGGTGAAAGGGCGACCATTGATACTGTATATAGCAGCTACACACAATTCTCTGGGGGCAATGCTGGCCCAGAATAATGAAGAAGGGAAAGAACAAGCCCTCTATTACCGCAGTCGGAGACTGGTCAGAACTGAAGAGAAATATACTTATATTGAGAAGATCTGTCTGGCGCTGGTCTTCGCAGTTAAAAAGCTCCGACACTATATGTTGTCGCATGAAATCAGCTTGGTATCCAAAGAGGATCCCCTGAAGTACATTATGTCTCAACCGGCCCTCAAAGGCCGCCTGGGCAAATGGGCGATAATCCTTATGGAGTTTGATATCTCCTACGTGCCGCGCAAGGCCGTCAAGGGCCAAGCTATTGCAGACTTCTTCACTGAGCATCCAGTGCCCGGGGATTGCCCGTTGGAGCCGGAGCTTCCTGAGGATGAAACTTTAGAAGTCGTACAAGTACGGCCCTCCTTATGGCAACTATACTTTGACGGCGCTTCCAGAATTGACACCTCTGCCACCGGGTCAGCCAGGGTCAGAGCAGGAGCGGGCATAGTCCTGAAATCCCTAGAAGGAGAAGTGGTGCATACATCCTGTTCCATAAACAAGCAATGCACAAACAATGAAGCAGAATATGAAGCCTTGATAATCGGGTTGCAGATTGCTCTGTCCATGGGAATTCAGATGCTGGAAGCATTCGGAGACTCCATGCTAGTTATAAAATAGCTGGAAGGAGAGTTCGAGGTGCGAAAGCAAGAGCTCCTCCCCTATCACCAATTGGCAACTCGCCTGATGTCAAGATTTTACTTCATCAGCATCAAGCACATCAACCGAGGCCGGAATGCTCAGGCGGATGCCCTCGCTAAGCTGGCCAGTTCATTGGCGGTCCCGCCAGACACAAGCCTGAATATAACAGTGATCAACCGCCGACAGGTCCCCAGCGTAATAGAGGTTCTGGCCGATGAACAAGAGATGGAAGTAGCAGTCATCGAAGGGGTTCAGCAGCCCGATTGGCGAGAGCATCTCCTACGCTGGTTTCAACACCAGCAACTTCCAAAAGAAAAGGAACAGAGAATGAAGCTCCTGAGGATCAAGGATTCTTACGAGATGAGAAGTGGGACCTTGTTCCGAATTATGGCAGATGCCCGAAGGAAAGTCCTACTCCGTTGCTTGTCTTCAGCAGAAGCAGGAGAGGTGATGCAGGAAGTCCATGCAGGATCAGCCGGAGCACACCAGGCTGGCCCGAAAATGAAAATTGAGATAAAGAAGTTGGGTTACTATTGGCCCACTATATTTGATGATTGCTGCAAGTTTGCCAAAGCTTGTCAGAAATGTCAAGAACATGCTAATGTGGCAAGGAGACCTCCGGTGCCACTGCATCCCACCCTGCCGAGCTGGCCATTTTCTCAGTGGGGCACGGACGTGGTAGGGCCACTGCCAGCATCTTCATCAGGGTGCAAATACATCTTAGCAGCTACAGACTACTTCTCCAGATGGGTAGAAGCAATAGCACTAAGAGATGTGACGGGAGAACTAGTTGCAAGATTCTTCCGGCAGAATGTAATATTTCAGTTCGGGATCCCCAGCCGAATCATCTCTGACAATGGCAGCCATTTTAGAAATCAGAAGATTTATCGACTGGCCGACAAATACAAAATCGATTGGAGGACACCTTCCCCCTACAACCCTCAGGCCAACGGACTCGCAGAAGCCTTTAACAAGACACTGTGCACGTTGCTGGCAAAGACTGTCAAGTCTAATAAAAAAGATTGGGAGGAAAGGATGTACGAAGCACTTTGGGCCTATCGTACTGTCTACAAGACCCCAACTGGCTGTTCCCCCTTCTCCCTCGTCTACGGGTCAGAAGTTGTGGTGCCAATCGAGCTTGAGGTTCCTTCATTGCGAGTTGCCATCCAGCACGGACTAGTCAATGGTGAGCAGACCAATGCAGAAAGAAGATTGGAAGAGCTCATTGAGCTCGAAGGAAAACGCCTCCGGGCGCAGCAAAATATCCAGCTCTACCAAGATCGCATGGCCCGTGCTTTTGACAAGCTAGTCAAGGGTCGAGAATTCAAGAAAGGAGACCTGGTAATGGTCAAAAGAAAAGAAGTGATGGCCTCCAACCCCAAAGGGAAGCTGGTCGAAAACTGGGTCGGGCCGTATATCATCCGCCGAGTATATGAAGGGGGTGCCTACGTCCTGTAGACCACAAAGGGGTTATCCAATTCTCTCCCCTCAACGGAAAGCATATTAAGCTGTATCATGCAGCGCAGCCAACATTCCTTGAGTAATCGGTCGGAATACCCTTTCTCCTTGGTTTAGTGACACTCCACCCTAACCGAGCTACCTTTTCCCTTAGTTTAATGGCATTCCGCCTTAACCGAGCTACCTCCTCCTTGGTTTAGTGGCACTCCGCCTTAACCGAGCTACCTCCTCCTTGGTTTAGTGGCACTCCGCCCTAACCGAGCTACATTCTCCTTGGTTTAGTGGCACTCCGCCCTAACTGAGCTACCTTCTCCTTGGTTTAGTGGCACTCTGCCCTAACCGAGCTACCTTCTCCTTGGTTTAGTGGCACTCCGCCCTAACCGAGCTGCCTTCTCCTTGGTTTAGTGACACTCTGCCCTAACCGAGCTACCTTCTCCCTTGGTTTAGTGGCACTCCGCCCTAACCGAGCTATCCTCTCCCTTGGTTTAGTGGCACTCCGCCCTAATCGAGCGACCGTTTTCTTGGTTTAATGGCATCCCGCCTTAACCAAACTACCCTCTCCTTGGTCTAGCGGCACTCCGCCCTGACCAAGCTCCCGAAAGAATACATCACGATGTTGCCATTATCGGCCTTACGCCCGAATCGGCAAGGGATCACTCCTTTGCGTTAGCATTCAGCCCTTGCTAACGAATGAACTGTTCTGTCCAGCGCAAGGTCTGATGCTCCGGGCGACAGCCATCTACCGTCAACCAAGGGTCGAATGTCGCACTTCGACCTGCCACCCTATACATATCAATAAAAGAAGAAAGAAAAGAAAATGGGGTTAAAAATAGTGATACCCCGCCAGACTTGCTCTCATATCGGGACAAGTGCAAAAATGGCTATAACCCGGTTGTGGCGAAAACCCGAAAGGGCGTCGCAGGCAAAATCGGGTACCCCGCTGCGTGAAAACCCGAAAGGGCGCGCGGGCAAAAGCAAGAGGGGGCTGGCTTCGGCGAAAACCCGAAAGGGCGCTTGAGTCAGTAAAGTGGTAATTTCCAAATGTCTCTCCTATTCTCCACCCAATAAAACTCCGAAAGGGACAATTATCAAAGTCCCGCCGGAAATCCTTTAACACACTCTTTGCGACCCTCGTCGTCATCGGCGAGATCGGTCGATCTCTACCCTCAACTCGGACCTTACGTCCCTGTTGACAACCCCATCCTTGTTTCGGCAATAGCATATGCCGATGAACAAACCCTTTTCGACCCTCGTCATCCTCGACGAGATTGGCCGATCTCTACTCTCAACTTGGGCCTTACGTCCCTGTTAAACAATCCCGTCCTTGCTAATAAACCCACTTTTGATCCTCGTCATCGTCGGCGAGATCGGTCGATCTTTGCCCATGACATGGATCTGACATCCTCATTAATAGACCATGTCCTTTGCTTCGACGTCTAACCAGTGTCGACGAATCGAAACAGGATTCGAGCCTTGTCATCATTGACAAGGCCAGTCAATATCCTCGCGGTCCAGTTTGTCCGCATCCCCAATCAAAAAAAAGAGAAGAAAGAAAAGAAATGGGGTTAAAAATAGAGATACCCCGCTAGACTTGCTCCTATGCCAGGACAAGTGCAAAAATGGCCGTAACCCAGCTGTGGCGAAAACCCGAAAGGGCGTCGCGGGCAAAATCGGGTACCCAGCCGCGTGAAAACCCGAAAGGGCGCGCGGGCAAAAGCAAGAGGGGGCTGGCCTCGGTGAAAACCCGAAACGGTGCTTAGGTCAGTAATGTGAATAAAAAATGAATGATGAATAGCGATGGATCACCCTCCGTCCAGAAGGCCATTTACAAGGTCGGCGGGGAATTTTCATCCGATATCCCACCTACATGCATCTTCCTATCCGGTTTTTGTCACCATCGGCAAGACCGTCTACCCCTTTCGACCCTTGTCACCATCGGCAAGATCGGTCGCTTCCCTTACTCGATTTTTGTCACCATCGGCAAGACCGTCTACCTTTTCGACCCTTGTCATCATCGGCAAGATCGGTCGCTACCCTTACTCGGTTTTTGTCACCATCGGCAAGACCGTCTATCTTTTCGACCCTTGTCACCATCGGTAAGATTGGTCGCTACCTATCCGGTTTTTATCACCATCGGCAAGACTGTCTACCCCTTTCGACCCTTGTCACCATCGGCAAGATCGGTCGCTACCTATTCGATTTTTGTCACCATCGGCAAGACCGTCTACCTTTTCGACCCTTGTCATCATCGGTAAGATCGGTCGCTACCCTATCCGGTTTTTGTCACCATCGGCAAGACCATCTACCTTTTCGACCCTTGTCACCATCGACAAAATCGGTCGCTACCCTTACTCGGTTTTTGTCACCATCGGCAAGACCGTCTACCTTTTCGACCCTTGTTGTAACACCCGTAAATTTTAATTAGAATAATAATATAATAATAATAATTTTCTACAAAAAAAATTTCTTTTTTATTTACCAATAATATTTAACTAATATATATCACATGTCAAGTTATATTATTTTCACAAATTATTGAATTATAATTATTAATTTCAAATAAATAAAATAAATAAATAAATAAAAATAAAAATAATAGTTCTCTCACTTTTGGAAGAAAGGGAGCTATAAAATATATATATAAAAGTTATTTTGGAATAATAAAAATTATAAATAATATATTTTCCATAATTATAAATTATAAATGAAACCTAGAGCACTAAGGTATCATACAGAAGAAGTATCAACTTACCAAGGAAAATCATCTAGCATATTGGTTCACAACTTGCCTTTCACCCCGGTGACCAGGGTTCAAAACCCACGACCAACAATTTTACTTTATTGTAAAACAAAAAAAAAAAAACGCCCAACCTTAGGGCGTTAATTCAATGAGAAACGCCCAAACATTATGTCGTCAAATGACCATTTGAGGTGCGACTTGGAGTAAGGCTTTAATTTGATAAAACGTGACTTAACCTAAGGCTTTAATTTGAAAAAAACACGCCTTCTACTAAGGCGTTACTTATTTTGATTTCTATAAAGGACTTAAAAGATGACTTAAGCTAAGGCTTTATTTAAAACGTGACTTAACCTAAGGCTTTAATTTGATAAAACGTGACTTAACCTAAGGCTTTAATTTGCAAAAACACGCCTTCTACTAAGGCGTTAATTATTTGATTTCTATAAAGGACTTAAAAGATGACTTAAGCTAAGGCTTTATTTAAAACGTGACTTAACCTAAGGCTTTAATTTTTGAAAACACGCCTTCTACTAAGGCGTTAATTTTCAAAAACACGCCTTCTACTAAGGCGTTAATTATTTTGATCCCCCAACCGACAGCCCCTCTGGCATGCGTTGGCAGGGCACCAGATCCGTTTTTTAGGATCTTGCCCCCCTATCCTGTCGAACTAATCAGCATGGGGTTGTTTTATATCCCCTTCCTAGCTACTAGAGTCCTACGGTGACTCTAGTATTTGCTGAGGGCTGCTGCTGGTCTTGCTGCTGCTGCTGCCCGGTGTGCTGTTGCTTGCAGAGGGGGAATCCTTCTGCTACCCACTTCTTCTTCCTTTAAGGTAGGTGGTCTCATCTTTTAACTAAACCCTATAGACTAATTAACAAATCTAGTTAAGTTAGGGAATTAAATGCCATATCCATGTGTTTACCGTTTTCATTTATAACCCTTGGGGTTTACACTATGATGATCTGTTATCTATTTAAGTATAGGGCAAATACATGCAGTTTAATTTAAGTAATTAATATGTTAAATAGGTAATCATGCTAGTAATCATTATATTGTGAGTCAAATTAGAGAACCTGTTAGTTTAATTAAGAAAAACTGTTAGAAGAGCATGTTAGTTAATTAAGAGACTATTAGAAGGGCATGTTAATTAATTAAAGGGCTCATTAGTTAAATTGAAGATTTGATGGTTAACTTACATGACATTAGTATCATATTAAAGGATCAGATTGTTTAAGTAGAAGATCTTGCTAGATTACATGTTTAATTAGACCCTCTGTTAGCTAAATTACACACTTTCAGTAAAGATGTTAGTTAATTAGTGTCATTAAACTCTTAATTAGCTAGAGCCATCCGTTATAATTAAACTGGAAATCAGTCGGAATCAGGTATAGATGTTAATTAGTGAAAAATCCCAAATTTATGAACCCTTAGATAACTCTCAGACGGAAGGAAATTAGCCTCAGGTAAGAGGCGCCCTTGACAAGGGCGCCAATTACCAGAACTCTGTAAGAAGCGCCCCAGTCAAGGGCGCCAATTGCATGAGAAGTGACTGCATGTGCAGTCGTCAATTCTTTCAACCAAAATAAAAAATTTTATGAGTCTAGTAAGAAACGCCCTCTTCTAGGGCGTTAATTTAAACAAAAATTATATAAATAATGGAGCCTGTAAGAGGCGCCCTGGCCTAGGGCGCCAATTACAGAGAGCCTGTAAGAGGCGCCCTTGTCCAGGGCGCCAATTACTTAAATGGGGGCCTAACCCCCAGTCGTTAATTCGTATGCCTATATATATATATATTAAGAGCCTTATAAGAAACGCCCTGTCCAAGGGCGTTAATTAATATATATATATATATATATATATATATATATATATATATATATTGGCAGGCCTGTAAGAGGCGCCCCTGACCAGGGCGCCACTTACAGAGGCCCCTGAAAGAGGCGCCCTGGTCTAGGGCGCCAATTCCACAAAGGTTGCTTAATGCCCGTTGGTCTGTTTAAAGTCAATCCAGGGCACTAAATGAATAATTAAAATTTCTGTCAACCCATTTTAAATTTCAGTATCATTAATAAGCATATATAAATGAAATTGTCAATTTATATATATAATTGGTCTCACAAGGTCAAGAAATGTTAAGGTATATGCAAGATGAATACGTACATTAAGTAATCTTACAAGTTAATAAAAATAGATGAAAAAGGTTAATAAATATAGATGATATGAATGATGACAATCAAAATAAGCTAAAGAATTTAGCCAAATGGATATATATAAAGGAATTAAAGGATTAGTAAATCCTAGGGTACCAATCGGGTATACGGTTTTCCCGTGTTTTCCTACGTATAAATACTCCTTGAATTTCCAGTCAAATTCCACCTTACAATTTCCTACTGGTCAAGCCTTGAAACTCTATATTGGCTATAAAATGAAAGTGGATGTCAAAATTATGACTAAAAATGCTGGCAAAAGGGCCCGGTCTGGTCCTGGGAGGAGCACCCGAAACCCATGGGAAAGATCTCTTGCTTGCCGGTGTCTTGCATTGCACCGGGATACATGCTAGATTGAGACATTCCACCCCTCACGTGTTCTACTTGACTTGCTTGACTTGCGTGGCCCGAATGGGCATTACATGACTTGAATGATTACTTGAATGAATTGATAAATATAGCCAATTCTTGTTATACATGATCTGGATTACATTGCTTACTATTGCTTAAATTCTTGATATGATCAGTTATCCCTTGTTTAATATTCTTACTGCTTATTGAAACTTAAATTCAGCTCTTATCGTCTTTTATAATTCCTTGATTATCTCTTGTCAGCATGCACAGGTTAATTGCATTATTTAAATTGTAATTCATTTAAAGCCTGTTAGAATTTGAGACGTAAACCCTACTGAGCGACTCGCTCATCTAGTTGTTCTTCTAACCTTTCAGGTGAATTGGAGACCGGTCAGGACACCGATGGGGAAGAGACCGAGTGATGAGTGTAGTGATTATGTTATGTAATTTAGTGTGTTAAATAAATTTCAGGATGTATCAGTTGTAATTTCCAAGTTTAAATAAATGACTGTGTTGTAATTCAGTTGATTATTGTAATAATCATTAGTTCAAACTCATTTTGCCGTTAATAAATTAGATTTTGCGCACTCTATTGTAATTAGAAATTCATTCATAATCTAGCTTGCTTTGGTTCTATATAAAGAACTGTCGCGCCGCGGGTAAGCTTCCGCACTCGGGACGTGACAGCTCTTTCTTGGTATCAGAGCCTAGGATTTAAAATTTTCCTAGGTAAAACACGTAATTAGCCCAACTAGAATTGCTTATCTAGGTAAACCCTAGAAAATTTTAATAGGATAGAAAACTTTTAGGAAATGTATATATGTTCTAGGGAACGACTAAGGAAAAAAAAAATTTAGTTAGACCCTACCTGGTGAGATGGGTAGAAACACGGGTTAAGATTAATGCAATAAAAATCCCCTTAACCTTAAAGCCCTATGTCACTTATCTTAAAATTCTTAAAATTCTTTTGTAGGAAAATGGCCGCTGAAAGAGCACAATGGCGCGACATGCAGCGCACTGTGCAAGGACTTACGGAGGCGCTACAGCAAGTGGCGCAAGGCGGTACTCGCAATGCTCATCGTGGAGCCGGTGACCTTCACCGGGATTTTCGCAACATGAATCCACCCAGGTTTGCGGGTTCAGTGGACCCTGATGATGCCGAGCATTGGCTAAAGGAGACCGAGAGGATCTTTCGGGTGATGCAATGCACCGATGAAGAAAAGGTCTTATTGGC
The DNA here is from genome assembly GCA_022559845.1 of Amorphophallus konjac. NCBI lineage: Eukaryota > Viridiplantae > Streptophyta > Magnoliopsida > Alismatales > Araceae > Amorphophallus > Amorphophallus konjac. Next base: position 259,283,401 of record CM040128.1, read on the forward strand.
TACGTTTCAGTTGGAACGGGATGCACGAAGCTGGTGGGAGTCCGTGGAAGCCACACTGCCCGACGGTTATGTCACATGGACGGAATTTGTGGAGCACTTCAACAATAAATATTTCTCGGATCGGGTGCAGGAGAAGAAGGCCGCAGAGTTTGCCGCACTCAAGCAGTGGACCCGGAAGGTGGCCGAGTATGAGGCCCAATTCTCAAGGCTTTCCCGTTACGCACCTCACTTGGTGAGTACGGAGAAAATGAGGGCGAGGAGATTCCTTAATGGGCTACGGCCCCAATATATTACTCAGCTTGCACCGATGGACATCCAAGTCTATTCGGAAATGGTTCGTCGTGCCCAATTACTGGAGGACGCTACTGAATTTTCTGAAAAGATTCAGGGCAAGAACAAGAAAGAATATGTTACAAGTCCGGGAAACGGCAACCCACTCTTCAACAAGAAGCGGACTTTTAATGGAGGCGAGTCTTCCAAGGAGAAGAGGTTCCAGAAGAATCACAAACCATTCCTCGCTATCAACAACAAGCCTTCCTCTGGTGCTGCAGTTACAAAGGAAATTTGTAAATATTGTGAAAAAGCTGGTCACAAGACCGAGGATTGTTGGAGGAAATTGGGAGCGTGTCTCCGATGTGGTAGCCGGGAGCACCGAATTCCCGACTGTCCGTTGATGAAGGAGCAAGCCGACAAGGACGAGAAGCGTCCAATTAAAAGGCAAGGCCGTCTACAAGCTCTTCAAGGAACCGAATCTGTGGAAGGAGGAATCGTGGAAGGTACCTTGACTATCTGCTCTAAATCTGCTAGAGTTTTATTTGATACTGGGGCAACTCATTCATTTGTTTCCAAGAAATTTAATGCTTCATTCTCTAATGAACCGGAACGGTTAGATTTAATTATATCTACGCCCCTTGGGAACAAATCGGATATCATGCATCACTACCCGAGTTGTGAGGTCATGGTTCAAGACAAGAATTTACCGGCCGACCTGATATGCCTTGACATGGAATGTTATGATGTCATATTAGGAGCCGACTGGTTATCGACCTACCAAGCAACGGTAGATTGTCGGCATGGCAAAATAGCTTTCAAAGATTATCCCGAGTTAGTTTTTAACAAATCTCGGGATAAAACCTTGCTTATCTCAGCTCTTCGAGCTAGTAAATTGTAAAGAAAGGATGCATGGCTTTTCTGGCTTTTGTAACTACCACAGAAGTCCAGAAGGAGAAGATTGAAGACATCAGAGTAATTCGGGATTTCCCCGATGTATTTCCAGATGAATTACCTGGTTTACCCCCAGAGAGGGAAGTGTCATTCACAATAGACATTGTTCCGGGGGCCGGCCCTGTTTCTAAAGCACCCTACAGGATGTCTCCTGCGGAACTGAAGGAGCTAAAGGAGCAATTGATGGACTTACTACAGAAAGGGTTTATTAGGCCGAGTACTTCCCCGTGGGGAGCGCCCGTGCTTTTTGTTAAAAAGAAAGATGGCACATTGAGATTATGCATTGATTATCGGCAGTTAAACAACCTTACTATCAAAAACAAGTATCCACTGCCGAGAATTGATGAGCTGTTCGACCAGTTATCAGGAGCAAAATATTTCTCCAAAATAGATCTTCGGTCGGGTTATCACCAACTGAGGATCAAGGAAGAGGATATTTACAAGACTGCATTTCGAAGCAGGTATGGGCATTACGAATTTACTGTTATGCCTTTTGGTCTAACCAATGCGCCTGCAGCCTTTATGCAGCTAATGAACAGCATTTATCGGCCTTATTTGGACCAATTTATTGTGGTCTTTATTGATGATATACTGATCTACTCGAAGACTGAAGAAGATCATGAGGAACATCTTAAGAAGGCATTGCAAGTATTGCGGGACAATAAATTATATGCAAAATTCAGCAAATGCCAGTTCTGGCTGGAGGAAGTGTCCTTCTTAGGACATGTTATCTCTAAAGACGGAATTTCTGTTGATCCTGCAAAGGTCGAAGCCGTGCAAAACTGGGGACGACCGACGAATGCGACGGAGATTCGTAGCTTCTTGGGCTTAGCTGGTTATTACCGGCGTTTCATCAAGGACTTCTCCAAGATTGCTGTTCCTCTCACCAGATTGACCCGCAAGGAAGTGCCTTATGAGTGGAGTGAAGACTGTGAAAGAAGCTTCGTAACTTTGAAAGAGTTACTGACCACTGCACCGGTCTTGTCACTCCCGATTGAAGGGGAGAAGTACGAGGTATATACCGATGCATCTGGTATCGGCCTCGGATGTGTATTGATGCAGAATGGGAGAGTTATTGCATACTCGTCCCGGCAATTGAAGAAGCATGAAGGAAATTACCCTGTGCATGATTTAGAGTTAGCCGCGGTAGTATTGGCTTTGAAGATATGGAGGCACTATCTCTATGGAGAACAATTTACGGTCTACTCCGATCATAAAAGCCTCAAATACTTATTCTCTCAGCAGGAGCTGAACATGCGGCAACGACGTTGGCTCGAGTACCTTAAGGATTTCGACTTCACTATACAATATCATCCTGGTAAGGGTAATTCCGTAGCAGATGCCCTTAGTCGAAAGCCGAGAGTTCTAGTAGCCAACTGTATGGTTCAGGAATGGAAATTGCTGGAAAAATTTTCTGAACTCGACATCAACATAAGCAAGAATGACGGGTGTATTACTCTATCCCACTTACATGTACACCCGGATTTGCTAACTGAAATCAAAAGGTTACAAGAAGAAGACCCACTGTTGGTAGAAATCAAAGAAAAACTGGACGAGAAGACCGACTTCAAGTTGGCACCTGATGGCAGAATCTTATTCCATGAAAGGACATGTGTGCCCGACAGTCCTGAACTGAAGAAGGAGATTCTAGAAGAAGCCCATCGATCGAGATACACGATACACCCGGGAACCACTAAAATGTACCAAGATGTAAAAAGGACCTTTTGGTGGCCCAACATGAAAAGGGAAATAGCGGACTTCGTGTCTCGCTGTTTAACTTGCCAGCAGGTGAAAGCCGAACACCAGAAGCCAGCAGGGAGACTGCATCCACTGGATATTCCCAAGTGGAAATGGGAGGATATCGGCATGGATTTCATCATGGGTTTGCCCAAGTCGAGAAGCGGATATGATGGAATATGGGTAATCATCGATCGCCTTACTAAATCGGCTCATTTCTTGCCTATCAAGAGTCGATGGTCGATTGATATTCTTGCCGCTTTGTATATTAAGGAAGTTACCAGATTACATGGGATTCCGGTGTCCATGATATCTGACCGAGACCCTCGCTTCACTTCTCATTTCTGGAAGGGTCTACAACGCTCTCTGGGAACGAAGCTTAACTTCAGTACTGCCTTTCATCCCCAACGGATGGTCAGACAGAAAGGACCAATCAGGTTGTTGAAGACATGTTGCGAGCATGCACTATAGATTTCGGCGGAAGTTGGCCTGATCACTTACCATTAGCCGAATTTGCTTACAACAATAGCTACCAAGCCAGTATCCAAATGGCACCTTTTGAGGCACTCTATGGCAGAAGCTGTAGATCTCCAGTATGCTGGGAGGAGGTCGGTGAAAGACAACTCCTAGGTCCTGAAATGGTAAGAGATTCAACTGAGAAGATTACTCTTATCAGAGAAAGACTTAAGGTAGCTCAGTGCAGGCAAAAGTCTTATGCTGACAGCAGAAGGAGAGACCTGGAATTTCAAATTGGTGATCATGTATTCCTCAAGGTATCTCCCAGTCGAGGCATCAGGAGATTTGGTGTCAAAGGAAAACTTACACCAAGATTCATCGGTCCATTTGAGGTGTTGGAAAGAGTGGGCGAGGTGGCCTATCGTATTGCTCTACCTCCTCAATTCTCGGAAATACACAACGTATTTCATGTTTCTATGCTGAAGAAATACGTGCATGATCCTTCTCACATCATCAACCACGCCAGTTTGGTGATTCAAAAGGATCTCACATATGAGCAAAGACCGATGCGTATCCTCGATCGAGAAGTCCGAGTTCTAAGGAGCAAGACGATCCCTATGCTAAAAATTCAATAGAATCGATGCTCCGAGCAGGAAGCAACTTGGGAGACCGAGGAGTCTATAAAGAAAAGATATCCAGAGCTATTTTAAATTGTAAGTACTCTATACGCTCTGCTTTTCTTTTGCATAATAGAACCACCCTCATGCAGTTGAATTTGGGGACCAAATTCTTTTAAGTAGGGGAGGGTGTAACACCCGTAAATTTTAATTAGAATAATAATAATTTTCTACAAAAAAAATTTCTTTTTTATTTACCAATAATATTTAACTAATATATATCACATGTCAAGTTATATTATTTTCACAAATTATTGAATTATAATTATTAATTTCAAATAAATAAAATAAATAAATAAATAAAAATAAAAATAATAGTTCTCTCACTTTTGGAAGAAAGGGAGCTATAAAATATATATATATAAGTTATTTTGGAATAATAAAAATTATAAATAATATATTTTCCATAATTATAAATTATAAATGAAACCTAGAGCACTAAGGTATCATACAGAAGAAGTATCAACTTACCAAGGAAAATCATCTAGCATATTGGTTCACAACTTGCCTTTCACCCCGGTGACCAGGGTTCAAAACCCATGACCAACAATTTTACTTTATTGTAAAACAAAAAATAAAAAAACGCCCAACCTTAGGGCGTTAATTCAATGAGAAACGCCCAAACATTATGTCGTCAAATGACCATTTGAGGTGCGACTTGGAGTAAGGCTTTAATTTGATAAAACGTGACTTAACCTAAGGCTTTAATTTGAAAAAAACACGCCTTCTACTAAGGCGTTACTTATTTTGATTTCTATAAAGGACTTAAAAGATGACTTAAGCTAAGGCTTTATTTAAAACGTGACTTAACCTAAGGCTTTAATTTGATAAAACGTGACTTAACCTAAGGCTTTAATTTGCAAAAACACGCCTTCTACTAAGGCGTTAATTATTTTGATTTCTATAAAGGACTTAAAAGATGACTTAAGCTAAGGCTTTATTTAAAACGTGACTTAACCTAAGGCTTTAATTTTTGAAAACACGCCTTCTACTAAGGCGTTAATTTTCAAAAACACGCCTTCTACTAAGGCGTTAATTATTTTGATCCCCCAACCGACAGCCCCTCTGGCATGCGTTGGCAGGGCACCAGATCCGTTTTTTAGGATCTTGCCCCCCTATCCTGTCGAACTAATCAGCATGGGGTTGTTTTATATCCCCTTCCTAGCTACTAGAGTCCTACGGTGACTCTAGTATTTGCTGAGGGCTGCTGCTGGTCTTGCTGCTGCTGCTGCCCGGTGTGCTGTTGCTTGCAGAGGGGGAATCCTTCTGCTACCCACTTCTTCTTCCTTTAAGGTAGGTGGTCTCATCTTTTAACTAAACCCTATAGACTAATTAACAAATCTAGTTAAGTTAGGGAATTAAATGCCATATCCATGTGTTTACCGTTTTCATTTATAACCCTTGGGGTTTACACTATGATGATCTGTTATCTATTTAAGTATAGGGCAAATACATGCAGTTTAATTTAAGTAATTAATATGTTAAATAGGTAATCATGCTAGTAATCATTATATTGTGAGTCAAATTAGAGAACCTGTTAGTTTAATTAAGAAAAACTGTTAGAAGAGCATGTTAGTTAATTAAGAGACTATTAGAAGGGCATGTTAATTAATTAAAGGGCTCATTAGTTAAATTGAAGATTTGATGGTTAACTTACATGACATTAGTATCATATTAAAGGATCAGATTGTTTAAGTAGAAGATCTTGCTAGATTACATGTTTAATTAGACCCTCTGTTAGCTAAATTACACACTTTCAGTAAAGATGTTAGTTAATTAGTGTCATTAAACTCTTAATTAGCTAGAGCCATCCGTTATAATTAAACTGGAAATCAGTCGGAATCAGGTATAGATGTTAATTAGTGAAAAATCCCAAATTTATGAACCCTTAGATAACTCTCAGACGGAAGGAAATTAGCCTCAGGTAAGAGGCGCCCTTGACAAGGGCGCCAATTACCAGAACTCTGTAAGAAGCGCCCCAGTCAAGGGCGCCAATTGCATGAGAAATGACTGCATGTGCAGTCGTCAATTCTTTCAACCAAAATAAAAATTTTATGAGTCTAGTAAGAAACGCCCTCTTCTAGGGCGTTAATTTAAACAAAAATTATATAAATAATGGAGCCTGTAAGAGGCGCCCTGGCCTAGGGCGCCAATTACAGAGAGCCTGTAAGAGGCGCCCTTGTCCAGGGCGCCAATTACTTAAATGGGGGCCTAACCCCCAGTCGTTAATTCGTATGCCTATATATATATATTAAGAGCCTTATAAGAAACGCCCTGTCCAAGGGCGTTAATTTAAAAATATATATATATATATATTGGCAGGCCTGTAAGAGGCGCCCCTGACCAGGGCGCCACTTACAGAGGCCCCTGAAAGAGGCGCCCTGGTCTAGGGCGCCAATTCCACAAAGGCTGCTTAATGCCCGTTGGTCTGTTTAAAGTCAATCCAGGGCACTAAATGAATAATTAAAATTTCTGTCAACCCATTTTAAATTTCAGTATCATTAATAAGCATATATAAATGAAATTGTCAATTTATATATATAATTGGTCTCACAAGGTCAAGAAATGTTAAGGTATATGCAAGATGAATACGTACATTAAGTAATCTTACAAGTTAATAAAAATAGATGAAAAAGGTTAATAAATATAGATGATATGAATGATGACAATCAAAATAAGCTAAAGAATTTAGCCAAATGGATATATATAAAGGAATTAAAGGATTAGTAAATCCTAGGGTACCAATCGGGTATACGGTTTTCCCGTGTTTTCCTACGTATAAATACTCCTTGAATTTCCAGTCAAATTCCACCTTACAATTTCCTACTGGTCAAGCCTTGAAACTCTATATTGGCTATAAAATGAAAGTGGATGTCAAAATTATGACTAAAAATGCTGGCAAAAGGGCCCGGTCTGGTCCTGGGAGGAGCACCCGAAACCCATGGGAAAGATCTCTTGCTTGCCGGTGTCTTGCATTGCACCGGGATACATGCTAGATTGAGACATTCCACCCCTCACGTGTTCTACTTGACTTGCTTGACTTGCGTGGCCCGAATGGGCATTACATGACTTGAATGATTACTTGAATGAATTGATAAATATAGCCAATTCTTGTTATACATGATCTGGATTACATTGCTTACTATTGCTTAAATTCTTGATATGATCAGTTATCCCTTGTTTAATATTCTTACTGCTTATTGAAACTTAAATTCAGCTCTTATCGTCTTTTATAATTCCTTGATTATCTCTTGTCAGCATGCACAGGTTAATTGCATTATTTAAATTGTAATTCATTTAAAGCCTGTTAGAATTTGAGACGTAAACCCTACTGAGCGACTCGCTCATCTAGTTGTTCTTCTAACCTTTCAGGTGAATTGGAGACCGGTCAGGACACCGATGGGGAAGAGACCGAGTGATGAGTGTAGTGATTATGTTATGTAATTTAGTGTGTTAAATAAATTTCAGGATGTATCAGTTGTAATTTCCAAGTTTAAATAAATGACTGTGTTGTAATTCAATTGATTATTGTAATAATCATTAGTTCAAACTCATTTTGCCGTTAATAAATTAGATTTTGCGCACTCTATTGTAATTAGAAATTCATTCATAATCTAACTTTCTTTGGTTCTATATAAAGAACTGTCGTGCCGCGGGTAAGCTTCCGCACTCGGGACGTGACACTTGTCACCATCGGCAAGATCGGTCGCTTCCCTTACTCGGTTTTTGTCACCATCGGCAAGACCGTCTACCCCTTTCGACCCTTGTCACCATCGGCAAGATCGGTCACTTCCCTTACTCGGTTTTTGTCACCATCGGCAAGACCGTCTACCTTTTCGACCCTTGTCATCATCGGCAAGATTGGTCGCTACCCTTACTCGGTTTTTGTCACCATCGGCAAGACCGTCTACCTTTTCGACCCTTGTCACCATCGGTAAGATCGGTCGCTACCTATCCAGTTTTTGTCACCATCGGCAAGACCGTCTACCCCTTTCGACCCTTGTCACCATCGGCAAGATCGGTCGCTACCTATTCGGTTTTTGTCACCATCGGCAAGACCGTCTACCTTTTCGACCCTTGTCATCATCGGCAAGATCGGTCGCTACCCTATTCGGTTTTTGTCACCATCGGTAAGACCGTCTACCTTTTCGACCCTTGTCACCATCGGCAAGATCGGTCGCTACCCTTACTCGATTTTTGTCACCATCGGTAAGACCGTCTACCTTTTCGACCCTTGTCACCATCGGCAAGATCGGTCGCTTCCCTTACTCGGTTTTTGTCACCATCGGCAAGACCGTCTACCCCTTTCGACCCTTGTCACCATCGGCAAGATCGGTCGCTTCCCTTACTTGGTTTTTGTCACCATCGGCAAGACCGTCTACCTTTTCGACCCTTGTCATCATCGGCAAGATCGGTCGCTACCCTTACTCGGTTTTTGTCACCATCGGCAAGACCGTCTACCTTTTCGACCCTTGTCACCGTCGGCAAGATCGGTCGCTACCTATCCGGTTTTTGTCACCATCGGCAAGACCGTCTACCCCTTTCGACCCTTGTCACCATCGGCAAGATCGGTCGCTACCTATTCAGTTTTTGTCACCATCGGCAAGACCGTCTACCTTTTCGACCCTTGTCATCATCGGCAAGATCGGTCGCTACCCTTATTCGGTATTTGTCACCATCGGCAAGACCGTCTACCTTTTCGACCCTTGTCATCATCGGCAAGATCGGTCGCTACCCTTACTCGGTTTTTGTCACCATCGGCAAGACCGTCTACCCCTTTCGACCCTTGTCACCATCGGCAAGATCGGTCGCTTCCCTTACTCGATTTTTGTCACCATCGGCAAGACCGTCTACCTTTTCGACCCTTGTCATCATCGACAAGATCGGTCGCTACCCTTACTCGGTTTTTGTCACCATCGGCAAGACCGTCTACCTTTTCGACCCTTGTCACCATCGGTAAGATCGGTCGCTACCTATCCGGTTTTTATCACCATCGGCAAGACCGTCTACCCCTTTCGACCCTTGTCACCATCGGCAAGATCGGTCGCTACCTATTCGGTTTTTGTCACCATCGACAAGACCGTCTACCTTTTCGACCTTTGTCATCATTGGCAAGATCGGTCGCTACCCTTACTCAGTTTTTGTCACCATCGGCAAGACAGTCTACCTTTTCGACCCTTGTCATCATTGGCAAGATCGGTCGCTACCCTTACTCGGTTTTTATCACCATCAGCAAGACCGTCTACCTTCTCGACCCTTGTCAGCATTGACAAGCCCGGTCGACTACCCTCTAACCTGGGCCTCCCGCCCTCATTGACCAACAAAGCATAATTGCGTCTACAGTGGATCCACGTCAATGGTTACCACACGCCTCTCATCACCAGCGGCAAGATTCGCTAGGTGCATCTGCCTACGCTACCTATGTCCCACATTGGCAAAGGCCCTGTTCCGGGAACGGCTACGTCGCGGTGGGGCGAACACCTCACCCCTTCCCTGAAGGCGTGAGCGCTCTCCTGCGCCATCGGCAAGTATCCCCAGGATCGGGTGATCAGCCAGAAGAAAGAAAAGAAGGAAGGAAAAGAAGTCGTGATCGAGATGACAAAAAGAGATATTTTCATTTAATATGAATTGGCGGAACACATTTCTTTGGCCCGAGACATCCCCCCGGGAGTACATAAGCTCCGAAGACAAAAAGGAGCAAGATTGGATGCAAAAAAAGAGAGAAGGAATCAAGGTTACGGCAAAGGACGCCGGAAAATATCTGCCAACTCCAAGAGACCCAGTGAGGAGTGTCGGGTCAATTCTTCCAACCGTGCCTCAGTAGCTGTCAGCTGCGATAACTTCTCATCCAAAGAGGCAAGTTGTCCTTCGGCCAGATCAGCTTCCTCTCTTGACTGGGCTTCGAGGCGCTCGCCTTCCTGCAGTTCGGCTTCGACCTTGGCAAGTTCAGAGCGCAACTCTGCCTCCCGTGCCGTGAGAAGCAGCCGACTTTCTGAGATGTTGCCAGCAACATTTCTCAGCTGTTCCATGGTCACCCTCAAAGAAGAAGCAACCGTGCGACAATCTGCTCTCTCCAGCTTCACAGCCGTCAGCTGATCAGAAACCTCTCGGCTTAGGAACTCCCGCCTGTTGGCGTGCTTTAATAGCATTACAACCCGCGGAGTCCAATCATCCATGGGGCAGCCGAATGCTAATAACGACCGGGAGAGGTGGTCCACCAAGCTCCTCAGCTGCACATAGGTCAGGTCCGGAGAAGCTAACATGGCTCGCTGGAGATTATCCAGAGACTGCCATACCATGTCACCAGAGAATTGTAGGCCTAATGGCGAAGTCTCGGGGAGCTGAAAGTCTACCCTGCTATCTATCTCGGCCCAAATGTCATCGGCCACCCCGAGGGACGTCGACGGCATAGTCTGCACGACGCCCACACCCGGCCCGATTATTGCAGCGGTAGCAGCTAAAGGGGCCTCCATGGTGACAACTTCCTTGCCCGCCCTTTGGGGTGAGGCTACAGCAGCTGTATCGGCAACGGAAGGCGCTTGCTCCTCTTGAGTAGTATTACCGGCCGCCAAAGGAGGAGAGCCCTCTACGAACGGCAAGGTCTGAATGACATCGGCCTCGTCTGTAATAATTTCTCCTGCTTCTATATCCGGAAGACCACTTGGCAACAGCAATGATTCTGCACCGGTCGCCAAGGTTTGAACCCTTGCAACCTCGGTCGGAGCGCTAACTTCGACAGTCATGCCAGGCTCCTTTGAGACCGCTGCAGCAGCATAGGTCCGTGGAAGCCGCAGGGCAATGGGCCGTACAATAGGCGGGAAGGCTGACTGACCCACATCCGCGCCAGGAAGGGGTATGCGGATCATTATAGCTGGCGGTACCACCTCAGCCTGTATTCCATATATGTACATCAGCCAACTGGCTTGAAAATCAAAAGAAGTGCTGCAAGCGGGAATCAGAATGCCTCCTACCTCAACCGGCACTATATTCAGGCCTCCAAGAGTCGCCCCTGAAGATTCTGGCCCTTCTCCTGCAGTCGGGTAGGATGGCCCGTGCTCGGCTCCCAATAGCCTCGGAGGGCTAAACGTTGGCAGGTCGCTCTCATAAGCTGAAGAAGCCCCGGCGTCCTCAGCCTCGGTGTCCGCCATCGGGAACCCCTCATCATCGCCGGAGCCGCCACCGTAATCAACCTGTTCAGAAGAGGATGACTCTTCTGCTTGTTCTCGAACCTCAAGTACCTGAGCGGGAACTAGGCTGCTAGGAGGAGGCCCTCTATCCAGAGCCTCCTCAGCGATCTCCGCCTCGGGAGCATCCGTTGGCGGAATATCTAAGGGCTGGTCCCTTGGAAGCCCTCGCTCTCCGATGACGACCCCTGCCGAGGCACCGACCTCAGGGAGCAGTGTGGGCCGAATGTCGACTGGAGTCAAAGGACAATAAACAGTCAGGACTTGACTGAAAACACAACATGCCACTGAGCTCTACGGACGAGCTACAAATTACCTTCTGTTTCTCGATGGGGTGTCGGTGAAGGCAAGTCACCCTCAACAGAGGTCAAGGGGGCTTCCTCCCCTCTCTCCTCAGCAGCAGCTCCGGAGGCCGCCTCCAACCCAACAACGGCGGGGATAGTGCCGGCAGCTACTGAAAAGAAAGATGGTCAGCCCAGGCGGTCAAAACAGCAAATAAGCCAATACAAGAACAAGGAGTCACCTTCACCCTCCGGCCTTTCCGTCCATGCGGTCTCGAATTTGGAGAATGATGGAACCCGAGGAAGTGGAGCGGCGGACTCCTCTTTAGCAGCCTTCCTCCGACGTGCCCGAGTAGCACGGGACTCTGCCCTCTTGGATTTCTTAGCCCTACTGACGGCCTCCCTGACCTGGGACCTGGTCCGCTTCCGCGAGTCCCCAGGGGGTAATGGTGTCGTGGTGGGAGCCGGCTCTGGAATATTAAAATATGAAGGCTTCTGCGCCTTAGATATCAACTCCCTACAGTGTCGGGTCGCTTCCATAGAAAGGTGAGCTGCAAAAACACATGAGTAAGAAGATGCACACTGACTATAGAAGAAGCAGCTTCAGGGCTGAAGAAGAAAACAAGCATTACCTGGCAGCCCCGTGTATCGAGGACTGAGTGGCCAGTAAAGCAATACTGGCGCCTTGTCCCGGGAAGCCGCCTCACGGATCATCCAGCACACATCACCAATTGTTTCACTTTTCTCCGTCAGTTGGGCCAAATCTTCATGGCCACAGGAGGACAAGTGATGATATAAGCTCAAGTGGTCGAATCCCCAGCCGTCGACATACTTGAAGGATATTAGAAGCTGTTGGCTCCGAATGGCTTCTAACGGATTGGCAATTGAAAGCCCATGAGAATGAAGCAGGGCGAATATCCAGGGGGTGTTGGTATACAAGTCAGCCTGCCTGTCTTCCCTCCCGATGAAGGTCTGATAGGGATGAAAATGGTCGACTTCTGGGCGCCAGCTCGCCATACTAGGAAGAGGTTCTTCCACCGGAAGGGGGATTGTCTGAAGAGCAATCTGGTCACTGCTAACCCGGAACAGCCCCTAGAGAGTCTTGATATAATCATCCCTCTGGATCTCTGGCATCTTCGGGTCGGCTCGGGACGACTTGCCCTTCGCAGCTTTCCTGGCTTCTACATATGCCATCACCTCAGTGTTGGACCAAGATTTCAGCCTCTTCAAGTAGGCTGGATCAACATCCAGAATGGGCTCCCGCTGGGAGTCCAAAAAATGGCGTTCGGCAGCATGCCAGCAGTCCTTCCGGAAGTTCCGATAAAAGCCCGTTCGTGCATTCCACCACTTGATGAAGTCTGGAGTCACTCGGGGCAGACGAGCCGGGGTTGGCACCCTGAATGATACATCCTCTCGACGATGGAAGTAGTCCCACCATCCACGGGCTTCATCAGTAGCCGTCTGACCAGCCTGGTGTCTATTCGGCAGATTGAATCGGGCTGAAGAAGAAGGAATTTGCTGGTCGTACCCAAAATTTCGGCTGAAACGAAAAGGATAATACGGCTCCAGCCACAGCAAGCCGCTTTTCCTGAAGACTAGAACACTGGGGCGAATAGACAACGCCCACTCAACCAGTTCCGGCTCCAAGATGGGCCTTGTGCTCTTCGACCCGGTCAGCTGATGAATAAATTCCTCTGTCTCAAATAATCGACATTGCCGCATCCGGTTGACAAGAGGGCTAGAGCTAGCAGCCAAGCTCCAGAAATGCAGAACGCCAGGGGAATCTGTTGGAACTGTAGTCAATTTCCCCCGAATGGCGAAAAGCTGATCCCCCAGTGAGGACGGTTAGGCACTGGCAAATTCGATCATCCGCGGCAAAGGACGATCTGACTGCATTGACCGGGGAGCTGCTTCAGGAAAGAGGGTGCAGACCCAGGCATTAAAAAAGTGGAGGGGACCAACTGTCCGTGAATTTCTGGGGATGCGCGACTTGTGCAAATCCCCCAACATTTTATATATGAGGCATAAAGCCACAGGGCACAGGGACAGCTTCGTCCCCCAAGCCATCAAACAAGCAGGGTAAATCGCCTCCGGCCTGATCACCGTCTCGTCTCCTTGAGGAAGGGCGAATGAACAAAGCCAATATGTCAAGTACGCAGCACAGTGTGTAACTGCGTCAACTCCCGTGGGATTCGGGCCGGCCTGCCGCCCTCTCCCTGAGACAGCAGGATATGTTGCTTGGCGTCGAGCCCTCTTCTTCCGCGCCACCGCTGTCGGAACCACTGTGGGGAAGTCCTCATAGTGCTGCCCCCCACCAAAGAAATATTGAAGCCACGTGCCCATCCGCACGCGTCTCTTCTCACCAGGTTTTCGCGCTTCCCGCGAGTCAAGTGTCAGGCGCAGCAGGGTGCGGTACGCCTTCATCAGATAACGGTAGGCGAAGCCCGTGAAGTATTTGCCTTCACCATCCGTCTGGTCCTTCAGCCAGTCTGGGAAGCAAACTTCTTCATACGGCTCTCCATCTATCGGCAGGCCGCTCAGCTGAGAAAGGCTCCATAGATCCAATGAAGTCTCACCTTCTGCAGTGTAGAAAGTATTGTACTCTGGGCAGAAGACTTCAATCATCCCGCAACATAGACCTCGGGAGATCGGGTATCTATACCGGGAAGCGTATACGCTCTGATAAACTCCGGCGTGCACCAGGATGGGGGCGTATTGCCGCAACACAAAGTCTGTAAATTCAACCGCTCCCGGTCTGAAGGCGTGAGCATCGGTGGCTTTGAGCTCTCCAAACCACCCCACTGAAATCTGATGTTTGAACCGGACCGCCAAGCAGTCCAAAAGAAAAGGCTCGTCCCGGTATCCCCAATGGAGCGGTGCGAGGAATAGACCATATACGGGCTTCTCCCTGTCAACGCGGCCGGCGGTTTCATTCCAGCGAGCTGGTGTATACTGCGGCGCTCTCGTCAGCATCCCGGCCTCGGGGGATAATTCCTGCACTCCGAGCACGGCCCCCCATTTCCTGGGCTCCCCGGGGATGTACATGGGCATACCATAGGTGACTGACTCAGTCAGGCTGTCTCGCTCCGCCAATAGCACTCCTTCAGCTCTGCGGACCAGAATTAAATCACGCTTCCCGCCAAGGTTGAAGCGCTCAAGGAACGCCATCAGGTGCTTATCTTTGGGATGGTCCCGTCTGATGTCGTCCCCTCGGTCATACCTGAAGTGGTTGCCGTCAAGAATCAATAAACGGCTGGTGTCGACGGTGTCGGTTTCTGAGTCCGAAGACTCAGCCACCACGGCTACATGTCGAAGCCCCCGATCAAGGGAATGGACATTCCCCCATGTCACGGTGACCCGGGATGCGGAAGAAGATGACCCAGATGCCATATTATCTGCAAAATAATGTCCAGAAAAGAACGAGTAAGAGTCAGAAATCAGTTGATTAAATCAAGACTCCTGACAAAATTTCGGCAGCATCTCCTCAGCTCGAGGGCTTGCCAAAAGAGAAGCGGAAGCCGTCCACAGAGGGAGCAGCCCCTAAAAGCAGCCATAGGCATTGAGCCGAGGCCGAATGGGACACCCGAGGGATCTAGCTCCGAGGACAAGTCCTACGAGAAGCCTCCCGGGGCCCGAAGAATGGGTTCAGAACCCGAACACAATAACACTCAACTCACCGGCTCACCCGAACCCGGAACCCACTCGGCGCCGCGGAGGGAGGAAAAGGGAGGAGAGAGAAAGAATCTTCGCAAATGAGGAGTTGTGAAGAAAAAAATGAAGAAGAAAAGCATTTATAGGGGGCTCCACCCCTGTTAAAACGGCGCGCCCCGGGGCGCGCCGTTTTAAGACATTTGCGCGCCGCTTTTAGCGGCGCCGTTTTAATTCCAAAATGGTCAGGGCGCGCCGGATTTAGCCGCGCCGTTTTAACCAATGAGGTGAGGGGCGCGCCGTTTTAAGTGATACCGTCAAGCTTCCTGCCTCGCCGGATTAGCATCCAAGCCGGAATTAAAATGCCGTTCAAGCTTCTGTCAGCCAAACGAGGCTCATCCGTAGGCCTTGCCGCATTCCTGCCTCACTTGCACCGCCTATGTCTGGGGGGCATTTGTTGGCACTCAAAATATAACCCTTCGGCGACCAAGCCGCAAAGACAAATGATACGGCCCACCGAAGCACAAAAGCCGATGAAGGTTGGCGTACTGAAGGCTCTTCAAGCTGCCAGAACCCTGAGCCACCTTGAAGGGAACATCGGGGACTTCGCCTTAGGAGAGTCGAAATGAACCCGCAACCAACCGGCAGTGCGATCAAGCCTGCCCAATGATCCGGCATCGACCTCGTCCTGCCACTACCACATATCCGTCGCCCGACCAAGGACGACAGTCTACCCAACGACTCTCTTAAGGAAGAGAAGCGCCCTCGGTTGTCCCCGACAAGAAGCCGAAGGTTCTGTATACGGAAGCCCCCGATCACCCGGCATGGGATCGGCTTCTCGCCATAATGGGCCCGTTAGTGGCCGATTGATCGCCGCTCATGGCGGAATTATCCAGAGTCTAAACACCATCCCGCAGAGAAGCTTTGAGCACGAGTCCGTCTCAGCCAGGAGCACAAATCACAATGCCGAAGGATGTACTATCAGGACATCTGTGTGCTCGGACCAGACACACTCGAAGGTCTGATCAAGGCCATTCGTCGTACCGAGAGCTTCGTCAACACCTCGTCAGGGTTTCCGAGGGCCAGGGCGAGAGGAATAGTCAACGGGAGCTTCCGGAATCGTCTCCGGACCCACCGGACCGGGCACCCAAGTGAACAAGTTGAAACGGCGCCGTCAAACCGGCGCGTCAGGGACAACAGGGGATGCGCTCCCGACGCCGTCGAACCGGCACGCAAAAACCCAGTGGGGGGAAGGCTTTCCCCGGCGCCACCTAATCCGGCGCGCCCCCTTCCCATGGCGCCGGATTAACAACAGGCTATATATGTATAGTCTGCCTTCAAAGAAAAAAAAAAGGAGCAGAGAGGAAGGGGCGGAATCGAAAGAAAAAAAAAGAGAATTAGAAAGAGAGGAGAGGGGTCCAGAGAGAGGGATCGGAGGGTTTTCTTCTGTCGACAGAAACCTCCGTCTGAGCCTCTCGACGGCCGCCACCCTGCTCCACCCGAGCTTCCCGGAGTCGAAGAAGGAGATCATCGTTTCTCATTTACTTAGGTGGGTTCCCCGTGTTTTCTCTCGGCGGATTCCCCCTTTTTGTTCTATCTTCGGTTCTCTCTAAACAATGTAAGTGAGTGAGGGGAGGGGCGATGATATGAGCCTGACCTCCCCTCCTTCACCAACATCTCTATTCTTCCTCTCTGTTTGTACCGAGTCCCTTATATTAATGAAAACGGCGGCCGGGCGACAACGCCGGCGCCGAAACGATGCTCTGTGCACTTCCTTGCCCTGTTGCTTATATCATGAATGAATGCTGCTTTCCTTTTCCTATAGATTTTTTTTTTGTTTCCTCTTCTTCCCTGTAGCCGGTGAAGCGGCGTCCGACAATGATGCCGGCGCCGTGGAGGATGAACGCAAAGCATTGTGCATTCCTTTGGCCGAATGATCTTACTTCTGTTTCATCTTCCCGATGCTTTATGCTCTGCTATGGCAAGGGCTACATCGATTCCCCTCCCCGGGGGTGTTTTTTTCTCTTCTGATCGAATGCTAGGAATTTTCACCGTGTGAGGTGGGTCAATACGTGGGTTCCTTCAACCTGTCTGGGCCGCCCTCGTAATACCCTTTCTGTTCTCGACCATGAACAGAGGGAGATATAGGTGTCCCCACATTCCCGTTATTATTTTATGAACATTCCTTGATGAATATTTCTTTGATTTGTGAACGTGCACATGCATGAACGTATGTATATCTACATGCATTAGTTTTGGCCTGCTGGTTATGCGAATGATCTCACTGCTCCGTTCTACTGTTTCATTAGTGTGGATCGGTAACCCGGGGAGGGGGAACATCCCCCACTGTTTCGTTGTGATAACACTCTGTCCACCGGGGACCGTCCAGTAGTGACGAATCTCCTATGGATTAATGGGTGAATAGTAAACGGGTTAATCCCGACATCTCAAATCCACAGTCCCTAATGGACTTTGTGGTGGCCGTGAGATGCATGTGCCCCTCGTAGGCTGGCCCTTGGGGTTTCCTTCTCTAATCGGTCGTCCCGATTCGAGTGTTGTAGTGACTCGGGTCACGTGCCCCTCGTAGGCTAGCCCTCGGGGTTTTCAGTCCCATATCGAGTCGCCTCACTCACTCACTATTACCCACGAACTCGGTACCCCTAGCAGGCTAGCCCACGGGGTCTTCCTATCCGTTTGGGTCTGCCGGCCGCCGTTGCGCCACCCGGCTTTTAGGGGTTTACTCTGCCACATGAGTATTCCCCGCGTCTCCCCGATAATCCTTTGGGATGGGGAGATGCTGCCGAAATTCTGGCTCGAACTAGTTTAAACTCGGAACAATCGCCGCGCTCGAGTCCAGACCTCGCGCGAGCCCATGATTTGACCTTTGGATGACTTGGGACCAATCCGATGAATAATCAACTCAATGAATTCTCAAAATCCTCCAAAACCCTTTTATATATATATATATATAAATCCATGAATAAACTAACGAAGCTCCTGTTTCCACGAAATCGGGTTAAATTGGCGCGTTCATGTGCGATAACCCCTTAAAACGGCGCGCCCTTCCCGGCACGCCCTTTCCGGCGCCCCCTTCTCGGCGCGCCCCAGCCAGTCGCGCCGTTTTAACAGGGGTTTTCCCCTTTACCTACGGTTCTGGCGCCGTTTTAAGCCTTTTACCTACGTTTCAGGGCGCCATTTCAAGCGTTTTAGCCCCTTTCTTCGCATGCACTGCACCGGTTTCATTCCGAATCGTGTCGTCGCGTCATTCCAACCCTTTTCCCACTCATGGGATCATTTCCTATGCTAATCATAGAGGGACACAAGCTCCTCGACCAAATAAACTGGATAAATTAGCATGTTCAAGCTTGAATTGATATGCCTCGAATCTTGCCGCCATGCCTTAGTCCAAGCTTTCATATCGCATTAATGCATGCCTAAATAGGTGCATCCTTGGTATATCAAATAACATTGCCAGAAGGTCATGTTACGCCTGATTGGAGGCTTTGTTACGCGTGAGGGTGGCCTTCGAGCCTAAGTCCTCCGCCATGTACCAGGGTCCACCCTAATAAATCGTGTGTAGTCAATCGTAGCATCTTGCATGATCACTCGCATGCTCTGTATCCTTTATTCTGGCTTTGACAGCCCGATATCTCGGCAATTAATCAAAGGTGTTCCCTCCTCGTGGGGGATGTAATTAACGGCATAACCTTTACGGTATGGCGGATTGCTGGTCCCGACCGAACCTCACATTCACCCGACATGGGTCAGAATGAGCGCACAATAAAATCGTCACTCATGTTACTGGCACGCCCGCGTCGTCAATCAGTCGGTTGATTACCAGTTAGTCAAATGGCTGATCGATACGCGAACGAAAAAGAAAAAAAAAAGGCCGCAAACAACTTCATACATAGGTCCTTGAGCTCTTGGGAAATGAACTGGGGTCCGTTGTCGGTGATGATGCTGCTTGGCACTCCAAACTGTGAGATGATATTCTTCATAATAAAGCGGTACACTATTGTAGCTTTGATCTCTGCGTACGCCTCGGCTTCAGCCCACTTGGTGAAGTACTCAGTGGCGGTAAGGATAAAGGATTTCTGCTTGATCTGGGAGTTAGGATCACCGAGTGGGCCGACAACGTCAAAGGCCCACATAGAAAATGGCCAAGGAGCGGTCATAGGATGGAGAGACGAAGCTGGAGAATGAATTTTATCAGCGTGGAGTTGGCACTTAAGACACCTCCGGACATAGAGGGAGCAATCTTCCTCTAGAGTGGGCCAATAGTAGCCCTGCCTCAGGATCTTCTTCGCTAGAGCCTGGCCATTGACATGACCCCCACACTCACTAGAATGGGCCGCTTCAGCCACCTTCCAAGCTTCAACATCATCTAAGCATCTCATGAGCATCCCATTAGTAGCGCGCCTGTATAGTTCTTCTGCGATAATAGTATACCTTGCGGCGGCTCTTCTGATTGACTTGCGTTGCTCAGCAGTTGCCCCTTCTGGGAACAATCCTTCCTTACAAAACAACTCGATTTCATGATACCAAGGCAACTCTTCTTCGTCCAGGATCTCTTCTAGCTCTGTTAAAGACACTTCCTTAAGATCTCCCTTCTCAGCTCTTGCCTCTACAGATTTCCTAAGATTGACGAACCAAGGGTCCTGAAGAGAGGGTGCGTCCAATCTCTGAATGACGATAGTCTCAGTGCTCCGACTGAGAGGGAAAGATAGGGAAGAAGCAAGGGATGCCAGAGCATCAGCTAGGATGTTCTGAGAACGGGGAGTATGGATATAGATCAGCTTACGGAATTGCCTAACAAGAAGCGTGACCAGATCTTGATAAGGCTTGAGCTTAGGGTCACGAGTACGGTAAGTGGTCAGCACTTGCCGTAGGACGAGCTGAGAATCTCCTATAATGTTTAAATAGCGCGCGCCTAGGAGGTAGGCGTGCTTCAACCCGGCCAGGAGAGCCTCATACTCAGCGATGTTGTTTGTAGCAGGAAACCGAAGTTGTTAAGCGAAGGGAATGGTCACTCCCTCTGGAGTAAGCAGAACAGCACCGATCCCTCGGCCTTGAGAATTGAGTGCACCATCGAAGTGCAGAGATCAGAAGGGGTGATGAGAGATAACAAAAAGATGCTCATCAGGGAAATCGTCCTGAATGGAATCGGTGTGAGGAATGGGGAGATGGGCAAGATGCTCATCAATGGCATATCCTTTTGACTGCCTTCTGAACAACAAATGTGATATCGAACTGAGAGAGGAAGCTCTGCCAGCGAGCCAACCTACTAGAAAGGACAGGCTTTTCTAAGAGATAGTGGATTGGGTCCATTCTAGAGATCAACCTAACTGGGTGGGCAAGAAAATAGTGTTTCAGCTTCTGAGCTACCCACACTAAGGCGGCACAAGTCTTCTCCATAGCTGTGTACTTGGATTCAGCTGGGTTAAACAACCGAGAGAGATAGTATGCAGCTCACCCTTTCCCTTCATCGTCCCCTTGTGCTAAGACCGCCCCTAGGGAGTCCTCAATAACCGAGATGTATAGGATTAGGGGTTTCCCAGGGACAGGAGGTTGCAGAACCAGGGGATTGGATAGATATTCCTTAAGGTCCTCATAGGCCTTCTGACAATCTTGATTCCATTCAAACTTAACCCCCGCCTTAAGCAATTCATAAAATGGACGGCACCTTTGAGAATGTTGGGATATGAATCTTCTAATGAATTACAATCTACCAATCAATCCTCGAAGTTCTGTAATGTTCTTCGGCGGAGGCATGTCCATGACGGCCTGTGCTTTGTTAGGATCAATCTGGATCCCCCGTTTGCTCACTATGAAACCTAGCAATTTCCATGAGGAGACTCCGAATACACACTTCTTCGGATTCATCTTGAGCTTGTACTCCCTGGCTCTCTGCAGCACCTTAGCCAGGATAGAGGGGTGTTCTTCCTTGGTTCTTGACTTCACCAGGATATCATCCACGTAAGCTTCCATATAGATGTGCATCATGTCATGGAAGATGGCCATCATTGCCCTTTGATAGGTGGCACCTGCGTTCTTCAGACCAAATGGCATAACCACATAACAGTACGTGCCCCAGGGCGTGGTGAAGGAAGTTTTCTCTTGATCTTCCGGAGCGAGACGGATATGATTGTAGCCTGAGTACCCGTCCATAAATGATAGAGATTCATACCCGGAAGTGTTGTCTACCAGGACTTCTATATGAGGTAGCGGGAAATCATCTTTAGGACATGCTTTATTAAGATCCCTAAAATCAATGCAAATACACACTTTTCCATCCTTCTTGATAACAGGGACTATGTTTGCCACCCACTGAGGATATAAAACAACTCTGATGAATCTGGCCTTGTATAACTTGTCAACTTCTTCCTTGATCCTCAAGGCCATGTGGGGGTGAAATCTTCTTGACCTTTGTTTTACAGGTGTTGCCCCTGGTTTAAGCACGAGTCAGTGTTCCACTAAGGAGGGGTCAAGACCCGGCATGTCCTCGTAAGACCAGGTGAAGGAATCGCTATACTCCCTTAGAACTTTGATTAAATCTTCTTCTACTTGCAGAGGGAGATTAGCAGAAATAATGATGGGCCTTGGGTCTTCTTCAGTTCCCAAGTTGATTTCTTTCGTAGGTTCGTCCACTGCCGTCGACGGCTCGTCGAATCTCTTAAGTCCTTGTGCATACAAATCGGCAGTGTCATCTACGTCGCTGTCCTCATTAATCGGATCTTTTTCACCCAGGATTTCATAGACGCCGAGTCCGTCATCGCCCCACGCCCCTTCTATTTCTTCTTCATCCTCAATCGTAATTGCCGTAGCAACAAATTCCGGACAATTCAAAAGGGCATGACAGCGCTGAGCTAGGTCTTGCAAGAACCTATCAGGAACAGATTTGGGAGGACGCGCAAGCGGGCGCGGCTCAGAGGAGGAAGGGTTGGATGACCTAGAACAAGACCCTACTTCTTTAGACCTAACTAATTCTACTTCCCTAGACTCGATAGACCCTAATCCTAACCTAGGAGAAAGGAGACCTAGTGGAAGGGAAGGAGCAGGGGACTCGTGCCCCTGGGATGAGGATGGAGACAGGGTAGCATAATCTTCCACTAAAATCTCCATTTTGAATTTGACGTTTTTTTTTGGAGATCAGCAGAGACTATACAGCAAGATGGAGGAGGCGGGAGCTGCATAGGGAATAGCTCAGGGAAGATGCAGTCAAAGAAGGGATCGGAAGATGAGAACCACATCTCGTGGAGTTGGGCGTTGGGAGGAGGAGGAGTGAATAGAGTGGATAAATCAATGGGCGGGCAGTGCCCGCAAGCGCAAGGAACAAATAGAATCTTGGGCGGATCAACGAAGGATGGATTTACCATGATAGGAGGAAGACGGGGTAAGAACTCCCATTGCTGGAGGAGAGATTGAAAGCGGGAGGGAGACCAAGAAAAGACAATCGGCGAGCTCCCCTCCTTCCGCGGATCATCGTCTGGCCGCTTCTTCGGTCTCCATTGCATGGGCCGAACCTCTTGCTTATTTTGGCAGTCTTCTTCATGAAACAACCCCTGAAGGGTTTGACCATAATCCAGCATATCATGTTTTGGCCTTTTTAGTGTCGGCGGAGAACTGGCAATCGGACATACTGTATTTCTCCCTAACGGAGCTGGCTACAGAGCCAATGTGCCGGGCTGGAGAGGCCCTCAGACAAAGTGCCGGCGGTAGTCCCAGGTGAGTGGCCCAGAATCACCCATCACAGATAATGCGGTCTCTTTGTAGCCAAGACCTCTCCTGTCCATCTTTCTTCCCTTGGGTATGGGCTTGGTCATTCCTTGTAATTGTGCGCCGAGGCCTCTCCCCGGTTGGTAGCCTAGTTTCAGTATAATGTTCCAGCCTTTTGAGTCTCGGATCTGGGGCTTCATCATGATGTTGACTGGAGTAGTGATGGGCCTAGGAGGCGTATAAGCCCAAGGGAAGTTTAAATCCAGCACTGATATGACGGGTCGGCTGCTTGGCCAAAGTGTAGGAAGAATCTGTTCTGAAATGGCCTTAACCGATTGCACTGTAGATAGGCTTTTGACCTTGACGACCCTCCCTTGGAAAGGGAATTTGACGCACTGATGTGCGGTGGAGGGCACGGCACCGAGCGTATCCAACCATGGGTGACCCAAGATAGCCTTGAACATAGGGTCGATGTCTAGTACATAGAATTCTACAGCCATTGTAAGGGGTCAGAGCTCTACTTGGATAGTGACCACCCCGTGACATGCTCGCCTTGAATTGTCATATGCTGCTATAGTGGTCGGGGTAGGTTGTAATAACTCTTTGGATATGTTGCAAGCTCGTAGAGTGCTGAGTGGGCACACATTGATTGAAGCCCCTGTGTCAACCAGTGCTGCTTCAATGCTGACTTTGTTCAGAGTGATTGTAATGCAGAGCGGCATTTGCCGAGCTTCCGGGAGTGCTAGCTCGGATTTTGAAAATGTGATTGCCGGCCCTTTGGAAATAGTTGCTAGGGCCGTTGGTAAGCTATCGACTGCCATATCTTCGCTGACCATTACCTTCTGTAAGAAATCTCTCAGTGCATCCTGATGAAGGGTAGACCTTTTGATCAGCTCCAGCACAGATATTTTAGCGGGCACTCGATCCAGATGATGCAGCAAGTCATATTGAGTACCCGACAAAGGTTCAGTTTCTGCCTGCTCGACCGTCGGCTGAGAATACTGGGGATTAGAAGTAGTAGGGTAGTTCCGATGGAATAATTTCCCGCTCCTTAAGGCGTAACTTGTAGCGGCCGCGGCATCGGTGGATAGTATGATGGGCACTGCGGGGTGGATGAGCAGTGTAGGCTGTGTGGGGGAGATGATTTGGTGGGGTGTAAGGTTAGTGATGGTGGTGAGTGGTGGTGAGCGGATGATGGGTGAAGGATTGATGGAAGGCGGGATGGTGATGGTGGATGGTACGGATGGAGGGAGTATTGGTGGAGGAGTCAAGACCGGTGATAGGTTAGGCGATGGCGTGATGATGGTGGCAGAGGTAAATGGCGGGGGGTATGACGGAGCGGTGGGTGGTAGTAAATTTATTGGAGCGGGCGTAAACGGGAGGACAAATGGAGAGGGTATTGGGTGTGAAGGAAGGACTAAGGAGGGGGTAAGAGGATTGCGGTGGTTGTGGTGGAGGGCCATGACTTGCGGTGTGGCACCATCGTCATCAAAAGACCACTCGGCACTAGGGGCCGGAGGTTGAACTACGTTCACTTGAGCCGGTGCAGGCGGCTGAGGTTGCTGTAGAGCAGGCGGATGATTTGGCATCGGATTTTGATGGATCCCCAGAACATGAGCATGTTGTAATTACTGTTGTGGTAGTGGCTACTGCGGCTACGGTGCTTGTTGCTGCTGTGCTTGTTGCCTCGGCTGCTGCCCTCTTTTCTCCTTGATTTCAACAATGGCACGATGCATCGCGGCCCAATCGATTCTCTGTCCCTCATGGAGATCGTATACCAGATCCCGGAACTGATAACATCCTTCGATAGTGTGGCCTGGCTGCCTATGGAACATGCAATATTTCATCTGATCAACGGCTGGGTTCCAGTTAGGCCGTTCCAGAGGAAGTTGAATTGCATTCACCGACATAAGAGCCGAGAAGATATCCGTGAGGGTCTCTGGCAGTGGAGGATATTGTGCCCTCTTGGGAGCCGGGCGCTTGTTGCTCAGATTATTGTTATAGCCGTTGGGTGGAAGGACATTATGGAATTGCGGAGGTGGTGGCTGTTGCTGCGGAGCGACGAAGGCATTTTGTGGAACGGTGAAGGCAGGCGGAGGGTTTTGTGGAGCGGCTTGAAAGTTCTGTGAAGCGGGATTTTGTGGAGTGCGGGGGTTTTGGGGGAAGCGGAATGGTGCGGCTTGGAATGGAAAGGCAACGGCTTGTACCTGTTGGTTTGTCTGGACCCCCTCGGTAACCGGCCCTTGTGGTTTCTTGTGATATTTGGGCTTTTGGTTTTCAAATAGGGCGTGTATGGGAGAATCCTTGAACTGGGTTTGTATGAAGCGCGCCCGGCTGTAGAGTTGATGCATGTTAGCTATATCATTCATCGCCAGGATGTTCCTGAAGGTCGGGGTAGCATTTGATATGAGTAGCTTGACCTTCTCTTCCTCCGGAATGTGGCCAGGCACTCTAGCAGCCATCTGTCTCCACCTGTCTGCATAAGTGGTGAACTCCTCATCTGGCTTCATCTTCTCGGCTACTAGATCTGTAAATAAGTATTCTGGGCCGACCCTGTCTTGGAACCGCTGGATAAATTTGTCCTTTACTACCTTGAAACTTTCAGCTTCTTCTAGCGGCAAAGAGTATAACCACTCCAGAGGAACACCATCCAAAGATCAGCGGAATAAGTACACCATAAGGCGATCATCATATTGGAACTGCGCCGACTCATATAGAAAATCCCTCACATGAATGAAGGGATTTCCGTTCCCGTCGTACTTGCGATAGTTAGGGAGTTCTGATTGTGGGGGGAACCGAATATTCTGGAAGCTCGGGACAGGAACATCTGCCAAAGATTGCGGGCCAACCCACTTCTGGAGGAAATCGATTTGTTGCTGCATGGCGGCCCATTTGTCAAGCAAGTCCTGCTCTCGGGAGGGAGCAGGGGTGGTAAAAGACGCTGATTGAATTTGAGGAGTAGATGGAACGGTTGCGGCAGAAGGTGGAAGCCCATAAGCAGAAGTGGAGGGATAAACAGTAGGGATGGGGGGGCCATAAGAAGGATATTGGGCCTGAGATTGGCCCAGATTAGAATGGGCTTGAGCCACCCCTTGCCGAGGGTGCAAGAAATCAGAAGGGCCCATGAGAACTTGCGAAGCTACCGGAGTAGATACGTGATGATCCATTTGAACAAAAGAGGGGATGTGCGACTTTCCCTTATCGAAGGATTGTTGGGCCGAATTGGAAGACTGGCCCGTTTCCATGCCCGCGAAAGTGATGGTCCGTGGTTGGACCGGGGTGAGATCAATTGGAGTGGGCTGAATGGGAAGCCCAACAATGGAAGGATTGGATTGATTTTGGATGATGGTAGAAGGAGATGCGTTGGACCCTTGCATGGCCTGATAAAGAGCTTGGAGTTGGGCCGGATCCAATTGGGCCATCATCTGAAGGACGGAGCCCGCGGAAGGAGTGGAGAAAGAAGGGGTGGCTTGACCACCTTCCATGGAAGTGGAGGGTAGAAGAGGGGCAATCCCCTCTCCAGAAGAAAAGGAGGTAACCCTGGAAGGGTTTTCAAGAAGCCCTTGAGGAAGGGAGTCCTCTTGGGAACGGGGAGGATCAAAGGATGCCATGGTGGACTCGAAAAGAGGATTGGAATAGGATTTGAAGAAGGAATTGACTTGAGGAGATGAGTCGGACGGACGAAAACAACTCCACATGCAACGGACAACCTTGTCAAAATGCAAACAAATAACACAAACAATCACACAATGAGTAACCAAACTCGAATGTTTTTAGAAAAGGATGTAAGTGATAAAAGGTGAAGTCACTCAAAGTCAACCAAGTTGTTTTAAGATGGTGCAACACAATTCTTGTGATTTCTCCTTTGGAACTTTAGTGAATTGATTGAAATGTGCTCTCAACAATGGGTTCCTAACAGGAGATGGGTATGGGACTTGGTTTGACTCTAAGTGTACTCACTCCTCACTTATGCAACCCTAGACACGGGGTGGGAAAGGTACAACCAGCCCGGCGTCCGTGTGGGAATCCACGGCTCGCGGGGACTTATGGAGGTCCCTGGTGTGATTTTCTAGTCGGCCCCAAGGAATATGGAGACGAGAGGTCCGCACACCAAGGTAGGAAAATGCAATCTAGGATATGAAAAGATGAATGGTCCTATGTGCACCGGAGTGCATGCAAAGTCTAGCCTAAAATCTAGCAATCAATGATGCACACAATGATATGGAGATATGAAACAAAGCAAGGAGGAAGTCAAGTATCACCCAAGCAAAAGAGTCACAACAGAAACTGCAGAAATGAATGCACCTAGGGCGTACCTGTCTGGAGTATAACGGTCTAGGAACCCTGCGTCAGAAGAAAATAATGGTCGAATGCCAGACCGCCAGAAATAATATAACGCAGGGAGCTAGGACCGTCAAATGAGCCAGAGAGCCAAAATCAACCAGAAGTAACAGGAAAAGACCGTGAAACTCTCGCGGCAGAAAAGATGTGGCGGTCTAATGACCCCGCGTCAGAGGACTCCAATGCGTGGATACAGGGCCGTCAGAGCGCTCAGAAAACCAGGATCAACAGGAAATAAGAGGAAAGCGGGAGGGGAACAACACAAGAGATGATGGCAGGTTTAACAGGAATCAAAAGCACGATTGGCACAAGATGTCCCACCGTGATCGCCAAAAAATTATCTGTTGATTTTATTTTGCTTATCTATCTTCTTTTCTTGGGGGGTTTTAGTGATGATATGTAGTAAGATGACAAGCAAATAATCAAAGATCTGCTCTTAACCTATGAACATGTGATCATGAACCTAGGCAATCAAAGCTAGCTCTAGCATGGGCATGCTATCTCAATCAAACTAAGCTGAGGAAAAGAAAAACACACGCCGGGGAGTGGAGCAAGGAGTAAATGAAAACACACCACAAGGGGTGGAACAAGCAAGGAAATAAAAGATATGCAATGAAAGAGAAAGCTAATGCCCAATACCAAGGAAAGTCATGATCGCCACCAAAGTAAAAATAAGCCGAAGACCTGAAAATACCTTGGAAATAGGTGGATGAAGCACCCGCCCACGGGAGAGAAAACCAAAGAGAACCTGCAGGTCAGCTAGAAGTAACGGCCAGAACTCCGTGCATCACTTGAAAGTGACGGTCGCTCGATAGATCGCTGGAAGACTCTGACGCGCCTGCACAAGGCCGTCGTAATACCTGCAGTAGCAAAGTGTGGATCCTTTTAACTCCAACTCTTCCAGCCGGCTAGAAGACTTGGGCCTCGCCCTAGTGAACCTGTAAACCTGCCAAAGAAGTGGAAGACAAGAACAAAACAACCCAAATTAGCCCTTTAGACAATATAGCATCAATTCTTCAATAAACAAAATATCATCAAAAGGAGAGGGGAATACCGGTGAGTTTTGGTTTTTTTAACCCCTCTGGGCATTTTAAAAGATTAGGAGGATGTTTAGATGATGAAAACCAGTGAAAAACGTGGAGAAAGGAGAGAAATAATGCTTATGATGAAAGGGAGATTGAATGGAAACTCAATATGCAATTATGAGCTTTAGAACCAAAAGGAACAAATACTCCCTTCACCAGGCAGCAAACGAACGTGAGAAGCACTTCTCCTTGATCAAACGTGGCTCTAGAATGCGGCAGCACTTCGACGCAAACTCCAGAATTTTCCCCCCTCTTGGCCATGAAGTTAAGGGTTCTATTTATAAACCCTCAAACTCTCAGGTCGAGCAGAGGATAATCCAGCAAGACAAAGGGATAACTCTTAGCAAATCCTCGAAGATAATATCACCAAGAGTCCATAGAATCAAACAGAAGGTCCTGAGGATCAGATTTGTAAGAGATATCGCCAATCCAAGTTCTTATCTCGACCACGGAGTAGCAGAGAAAAGGCCTGAACTGACAGGAATCTCTGAAGGAAGTAACGGCTGCACGACAGACCGCCACTTGAAAATAACGCACCAAGGATCGTCCGTTACTTTCAACCTTATCCCTAAAAGATAAGATCAACAGGGAGAAGGCCAAAGCAATAGGACTCTGTAAAGAAAGCAACGGCCAAGGCATAGGGCGTCATAATGAAACAACGGCTGCACGACAGACCGTTATTATCAACGTGTAAGCCAAAAGATAAAGATTGAAACGAGACCTTAAGCCTCAGGACTCTCTAAAGAGTAACGGCCCAGGACCCACCCGTTATAAAGAAACAACGCGCCTGCAGAGAGAGAGTGTTAGAGAGAGAAGCTCTGCATCTCCCGCGTTGGTTTCCTTTGTTCTTCCGGTGTGCTCCCCGCCCTGTCGGCGATGGCTGGTGTGGCTAGGGAGGTTTCTGCTCCTCTGCTAACGAAGGAAGTTTGCTCCTCTGAGACGATATAGGTTGTGCCCCGAAGATCTTATGCTCAGATGGTCATGGAAGTCCATCGTCGTCCTGTTTCTTCTCTTCAGGTGAAATCCCCTGTGTTCACAGATAAGGGTGAGCCGGCTGTGTTTTTCTCTCAAAATGAAGTTCAGGCATCCTGTTCCTCACTCCAGAATGCTATAATTGCCAAGTGCTCGTATGGCCGGCCTACTATACCGGAGATTAAGCTGTGTCTTGCGCAGCGGCTCCACCTGAGATTTGAATTTATCATTAGTAGACTTAATGCCAGACATGTTTTGGTCAGATTGGGTTCGGAGGAGGATTTCCTTCGTGTTCTTCTGCAAAAAAAATCTTTATATCAAAGGTTTTCTGTTTAGATTCTTTAGATGGTCCCATGATTTTGACTTCAATGTGGATTCATCTACTATCCCGGTATGGATCGGTTTTCCTTCTATTCCTGTTAATTTTTACCATGAGGACATGCTCCGATCGATTGCATGCAATATTGGTCTAGTTCTTCGAATTCATGATGCCACTATAGCTATGACGAACACATCTGAAGCCTTAGTTTGTGTTGAAATGGATCTAGATTTACAGAGGAAAGATAGGATTTGGATCGGTATTGACAATGCAGGATTCTGGCATCCGATTAACTATCATCGGGTGCCTCATCTATGCTCATCCTGCCACAAGATTGGGCACCTGGAAAAGGAATGTAAAAAGAATCGAGGTACAAATCTGGTGAGGACACCTGAGCGTACTGGGGTTGTGTGACCAGGCCGGACTTCTTCCCCACGCCCCGAGCGTGGAGGTACGTTTCCGCTCCCTCCTAGGTCACTTGCTTGTTTAGTATTTTCTCTACACGCCGCTGCTTGAGTGTACGGTAGGGTCCTAGCTCGATATCACTTTATATTCACTGCTGCGGTGAGGATGAGAGAAACCGTCCCACGACTCTCCGAGTTGTGAGTGTAGAGTGACCACCCTAGTCCACGCTGGTCTCCTCAGCCGTGCGGGCCGTCGAGCTTCCCACTCAAAGGGAGCATCAATGAGCGTAGTTCCTGTTACTTGGCCTATTTTATCTCGTTGGGAATTCTTAGGTGTGAGTTTACGCCATTCTCCCATTGCAACTCGCTAGTCTCAAGTTTGTCCATTTAGCCTAATTCGCATCTAGAGCCCCAGCCCGCATAGCGTCCCGCATCAAATTTGGTATCAGAGCTTAGGGAACCAGTTTGTTCTAACAAATTGGGGTCTTAGGTCATTCGAGTCTTTAGGTTGTCTAGGGTGCAATTGAGGCCTTAGAGTTATCTAGGTTGCATTGAGTCTCTTAGTTCATCTAGGTAACCCACCATTGCATTGTAATGTTAGGTTTGTGTCTAGTTAGAGTTTTGTCCTTGTCTCGTTGAGTCTTGCATGTCCAGCTTCGCGCCAACCCCATGGTGGTTCCTCGAGCCCAAATGTCAGGTGAGTCATCCCTATTGGTCCGATTCGATGCTCTTATAGTACGACCTCTAAGTGTCGCCCCTACCACTCAGTCGTCGGGAGACCCGACCCCTATACCGATGACCGAGTCATTCCAGCGCCCTGTCATGTCCACTGCCATCCTACCTAATGGGATGCATACGGAGATCGACTTCATCAGTAGGGTGTCGTCTAACTGTGTCTCACAAGACATTGTTGAGTCACTCTCCAAGACTGGGGAGATTGTTCTCCGTGATGGTTTAGCTTTTATCGAGTTCCAACGGTGGTTTGGCCCCGTTAAATATTTCGATGGCGCTTGGTGCAAGATCAGCACACTTGCTGGTCCATGCATCATTTTAGGGCGAACTTGGTTGGAGGAAAGAAGTGCGACCATCGACCTGGATAGGAGGACCTGCACCTTACACCCATCTCACCTTCCCGGTGAGTTTGTCTTCCATGACGGCGTTACGCTGACCACCTCCCTGTCATCACCTGGGTTTGTTCCAGTGAGTTACGAGGCTGAACAGGAGTTGATTGAGGAGTACCTAACTGAGGTTGAGGAGTTAGGGAGTGATCCCTTCCACATCATAGAGGACTCCGTTTCCCCTCCCGAGAGAGAGGCTTCACCCTTAGACCCTCATATAGAGACATTCTTACCTTCCGAGGGTGAACTGGTCATTGGAGAGTCTTTAGCTAGCTGGCTAAGGGAGGGTCCACTTCTAGATGTCTCCATTCCTTGCTATACACCCATGGGACCAGCCCTCCCAATAATACCCCTTAACTCCTTTCACACCACTTTTCGGTCCTTCTGCTTTCTTGAAAATGTGAAGGACTTCCTTAGGAGTTTAGATTATCAATGGGAGTTGACTTACATGTTGACCTTAGGGTCTGACCAACCCTATAGTCATAGCTTTACACTCCCTGCTTTGGGGTCTATTACCTCGGTCTACACCATAGGACATATCACATCCGAGGTCCTTTTATTATTTCCTATACCCGTGGAGGTTGATTTTGTCCCCGCTTATGGTTTCACGGTCCCGAGGGAGGAACCTTGCCTTCCTTGCCTTCCTCATGAGCCCCTTGCCCCATACATGAGAGTGCCTGAAGGTGATTATCTGCACCTGGGCGAATGTCGCACATGGGCAAGTATAGTGAAGGGACCTGTCGGGAGGGGTCATCATTTCTTTGACCCTTTCGATCCCCTCCCTAGTGAGCCTCTCGACCCATATTCTTTTCCCCACCTTGTCGAGGAGGTCCACTATCATACACCACCTAGGCCTTCTAGTCAACACCTCACCTTACCGGCATCCAGATGCCCGAGCTTAGGAGGCCAGGGACACATGTCTCTTCCCCATGTTTCTTCATGTCCACCATCATATAGGGGTTTGTCTCATATAGGGAATGTCATGAGTGAGTTTGGG
This sequence comes from Amorphophallus konjac, assembly GCA_022559845.1. Taxonomy (NCBI): domain Eukaryota; kingdom Viridiplantae; phylum Streptophyta; class Magnoliopsida; order Alismatales; family Araceae; genus Amorphophallus; species Amorphophallus konjac. Next base: position 259,315,560 of record CM040128.1, read on the forward strand.
CAATTTAGTCCCCATGAGTCTACCACATTCCGTAGGACACCCATGCATGATAGATACAACTTTGGTTGTCCTGGTCCTCCCCGTGTTGTCCAATCATGTAGGAGTCATAGGCATGCTAGGTCTGTGTTTGGATGTCCAGGACCACCACTGCATTCACATAGGTATGAGTCAACACAGCTAGTTCGGAGTCTGCATCATCATCACCATATTGAGACTAGCAACACGCGATCTAGAGAATGGGCTGATGCTCATAAACACCCCTGTGAGTTCCAGGAGGGAGATTACGTCATGATCCGGGTTAGACCGGAACGGTTTCCTTCTGGAGCCGTGAAGAAGCAACATGCTCGTGGTGCTGGCCCTTTTAGAGTCGTGAGGCGAGTCGGATCCAATGCATACGTTGTAGACTTGCTAGAGGACTATGGTATTAGCTCCACATTCAACATCTCGGACCTAGTCGCATATAGGGACCCAGCAGTGATCCCCCGTGAGTTATTTGGGCCTTCTCCACCTCTTGTGAGCGAGCCACCCCCTGAGAGTCCACTTCCAGCCTTGTCACCTCTGCAGCGTGAGCGGATAGAGTCTATACTCGATGAGCATGTGACGACCACCAGGAGTGGCGCGTACCATCGCTACTTGGTTCGTTGGAGAGGATGGCCCGCGTCTGAGGACACCTGGATCACCGGGACAGAGCTTGAGAGGATAGATCAAGACTTGCTCGAGTGGTACCTTAGTGACACCGACCCTTACTCGACGGGGTCGAGTTTCTCCCGCCCGGGGAGAATTGGTGAGGACACCTGAGCTAGAGATCGACGCGATGCAGCAGAGCGACATTTCAGATCGTGTGGCATTGTTCGGGACGCGCAGACTTCACTTTGGCTTGAAGAAGACATGGAGAGCTAGCCAGGATCTCAGACTTCTTTGTTTACTTTCACTCTGGACTTGTGTAGGCCAGTTTTGGGCCAGTTGGATTGCATTTGGGTCACATTTGTGCTAATTAGGCTAATAGGAGGTTAGTGGGCCACCTAGGGGTACACTCACCAGGCCCAAATTGGGCTGGCCGCCCCTCCCTCCTTGTGGGCCCACCTTGGGAGGTGCGCCCTCACCCCTCCTAGGGTTTGGTGCGCAACCATCCCCTCCCTCCTCTTGGAGAAGGTGGCAGCCGCCCCCCTTCTCTCCTATCTTTTAGGAGAATCATGCGCCCCTCCCCTATTTTGTAGGATTTGAATTATTTCCCCCTTTTTTGTGTATTTCTTTTAGGCAAGTAATTAGGGTTTCTTTTCCATGTACTTAAGGGGTCTTGTAATTCATTTTGGAAGGAAAAAATTGAAGAATTTTGAGAAAATCTTGTGTTGGCCGCGGCCTCCCTCTCTCCTTGTGGGTGCGACTCCCACTTCTCTCCCTCCCCCTTTTCCTCTTCCTAGGGTGCGACGCCCTAGACCTTTACCCCTGGAGCTGCTGCTGCTGGTTAGGGTGGAGGCGACCTCCCTTCTACATCCAGCAAGACTCGGCTTCCGTTCGTGGTGGTGTGGTGTCGACGGGGTGGACCTTCACCTCTTGCTGTCTTGGGCGTTGGATGAGCATCTGCTAGCAGGATTTGTGCTTGAAAGACAAGGTTGGAACTATTGCGTCCCGACCCCATCTCCCTTCCATCCCTTCTAGACTTTTCTTCATCTTCCAGTCCCCAGAACGCCAGAGAAAACCTCATGTCAAAATTCGTCCGGAAGCGAAAGTTGCCTTTGTAGGCCTTTTCGCTGCTCTGAACGCTCCTGGAATAGACCTGCCTGAACCAGAGCCGCAAAGATCCACCCATAACGCCACCTTCCCCGCATCAAACCGTGCGAACCTCTTCATAACATATCTTCTCCTCCCTGTCCCCGAACTAGCTGCGCAGGTCTCATCCCAAAACTCGCCCATAGTAAAAAGTTCCCTTTGGAACCACTTTCATCGCGCGATCTGCGTCTACAGTGTCACCGCAGGACAGAAACACAAACCCTCCAAAGGGGCACCCTTCAAACCTCCAAGAACTGGTCTGGGGTTTTGGAAACCCTTCCTCCATATATTAAACCTTCTCCAGAAATTTTCCTACGCCCAAAAGATCAGTTTCCCCTTGGTGACCATCTCCCCTAACTTGGGTTCCAGCTCTGACTGCACTGAAGTGCAGAGCTGAACCCCCACTTCCACTGCTGCCCACGCCCAAAGTTCCCTCTGCACGCTGCCCCGCCACTGTCATCCCTTCACCCCACGCCCTTCAGCTAAACACCAGAGAAAACCCAGCCACAAAAGACCCTCGGACGTCTTAGTTCCACCCCCACCTTTCCGCCCTTGTCCTGCTGCCAGCGCACAAACCAGACAGCACAGGTCCTGCCAATTAATTCACCTCGGCTCCGACGATGCACATCTGCTGACGCCATTTCAGAGGGGTCCTTGGGACATCCCAGTCGACATCCCCGCCAAGTTTTGTGACCAGAGGACACGCTGAAGGTGGTGCTCTAGGCTCGCCTCCCAGCTGCTTCCCTACGTGCGTGCAGACCGAGCAACAATCTGTCCACCGGGTTGGATTACTTTGGAGTTCCACACCGGTGCCGACGACGTCCCTCTTCCTCCAGGAGGTCCGGAATCCACTACATCATCCCATCAGGACGTCAGTACCTTTCACGCCACTCGTGGTCTGCCGTCCTTGCAGCAGCTCGCAGCAGTACCCGTGGGCAGCAAGCGTCACCAGACCCGTGTCCGTCACCCCTCGTCGCACGACCCCGGATGTTGGTGTAGCCTTTTACCTCCCTGCGAGGAGTGGGCATGGTTATTGTTTGTACTTGTTAGCTTTGTACTGGGGTTGTGTGACCAGGCCGGACTTCTTCCCCACGCCCCGAGCGTGGAGGTACGTTTCCGCTCCCTCCTAGGTCACTTGCTTGTTTAGTATTTTCTCTACACGCCGCTGCTTGAGTGTACGGTAGGGTCCTAGCTCGATATCACTTTATATTCACTGCTGCGGTGAGGATGAGAGAAACCGTCCCACGACTCTCCGAGTTGTGAGTGTAGAGTGACCACCCTAGTCCACGCTGGTCGCCTCAGCCGTGCGGACCGTCGAGCTTCCCACTCAAAGGGAGCATCAATGAGCGTAGTTCCTGTTACTTGGCCTATTTTATCTCGTTGGGAATTCTTAGGTGTGAGTTTACGCCATTCTCCCATTGCAACTCGCTAGTCTCAAGTTTGTCCATTTAGCCTAATTCGCATCTAGAGCCCCAGCCCGCATAGCGTCCCGCATCAAAATCTGCCTCGGGTGAATTTGACAGGAAAAACAAATCGCCCGGAGGTTAAGCATGTCTCCTGGCAAAACATTAAGTCAAGGCCGGTAATGTCAAATCCTCCTTTGGTTGCAAAGACAGGGAATAGATTTTCAGTTTTTAATCAAGTTCTGGAGAGTTCGGAGGTGATTGATGGTGTTGCTCAGAGCAAGGAAACTACAGAGATTAACTCGGTCTGTGATCCTGCGGATAACTATCGGATCTCAGATGCATTGGAGAATAAGGAAAATCATGGTCCCTCACATGTTGCTTGTAGTAATGCTCCTTCGGGAATAACTTTAGAGAAACCTCCCCATAATACAGAGGCTTCGGATTCTGTTGAGCTGCCTTCAATTCAAAGTTATTATGAGACTACTCAGGGGATTTCAAATTCTTTCTGTTCAGACAAATTGGTAATAAATACAGAGAATTCAGAGCTTATTTCTAAAATATCGAAGGATGAGAATGTCAAAATGTTTGGGGGTCAGACACAAAAAGGAAAGGAGCTGCTTCAAGTATCAAAACCAATTGAAGTTTCAATTTTGCCAGGTGTCTTATTCAGTGATGCCCGGTTGACAAGGGCTAAAGCCAAAAGCCTGATCAATAAACCAATGCTTTTATAACCCATGTTAAACTCTGCATTAATTTGGAATGTCAGGGGTATTGGAAATAAAGCTACTCAAATGAGTTTGGCTCATCATATTAGTGTCAACAAAGCAGGTTTGGTGGCTATCTCTGAACCTCGGATTAACTTTAATAGAGCTCACACAATAGCCCGGAAGATCAATATGCAGTCCTTTGTTGGAAATGACGGGGATGCCTCCAAGATATGGATTCTGTACAAATCAAATATATGTTTAGATATTGTTGAGTCTCATCCACAATATCTAACTGTTGGAATAAAAGACAATGATAAGGTAATTCTGTTCTTCACTGCAGTATATGCCTCCTGCAATGTTAGCAAACGCAGAATTCTTTTTGATGCTTTAATGGAGTTTAGTCGAGATGTTAATATCCCTTGGTTACTAGGGGGTGATTTTAACTGCATTGCATCTCCGGATGAAAAATGTGGTGGTTCTTTTTCTTCCATGACTGCCATGACTGATTTTCAAGGTTTCTTAGCAGCGGCTGGCTTAGTAGATGCAAGCTTTTTTGGCTCATTATACACTTGGTCAAATAATCAAATTGGCTCTTCCTCCATCAAAGCTCGGTTGGACAGGATTTTACTTAACTCATACTGGGTTAGCTCACCTAATTCTCTTTCAGTTAAACATTTAGTCCGTGGCCCTTCAGATCATGCCCCGTTATTGATGACTATGAAGTCCACTCAATATTCTCCTGGGAAATTTATGTATCAACATATGTGGCACTCTCATGAGAATTTCTTAGACTTTGTAAAAGATAGTTGGAATAAATATTCACATGCAGATGTTCACCCTTTTGTTACTCTTCAGTACAAATTAAAATGTTTGAAGGCTGACTTACAAAAATGGAACAAAGAAATCTTTGGCAACATATTTCAGGCTAAGAGCAGAGCTGAGGCTTTTGTTACACAGGCTCAAATAAATTTTGATTCTGATCCATCTGTGAACAACTGAATTCAGATGCAGAAAGCTAATGCTGATTTGCGTCTTATTCTATTCAGAGAAGAGATGTATTGGTATCAAAAGTCTAGGGTGGAATGGATCTCTTGTGGTGATCGTAACACCCAATTTTTCCATCATTACACTCAAGTTAAAAGGCAGAGGAACTTCATTCACAAGTTAAAAATTAATGAGGAGTGGGTGGATGATCAAATTGTTCTAGCTGATGGTGCAGTGGACTTCTTTAAGTCCCTTCTGTCCTCTGAACCTCATACAATTGAAGATAGAATTTTTGAAGCAATTCCTCCTTTGATTAATAATGAGCAGAATTCTTCTTTGTGTTTAATTCCTTCAGCAGATGAGGTGAAGAAAGCTACATTTTCTTTATCTGGAAACAGCTCCCCTGGCCCAGATGGATTCTCTGGGGGATTTTTCTCTCATTGCTGGGATATAGTTGCAGATGAGGTGGTTAAAGCTGTCCAAAGCTTCTTCCAAGGGTGGGGACTACCTCAAGGCATCACTTCTACTATTATCTGCCTAGTCCCTAAGAAGAAAAGTCCCACTACATATGCTGATTTCAGGCCAATTAGTTTGTGCAATTTTACTTATAAAATTGTTTCAAAAATCATATGTGAGAGGTTGAGTCCAATTCTTCCAATGATTATTTCAAAGGAGCAAAGTGGATTTGTGTATGGCAGACACCTTACTGACAATTTTCTGATGGCCAAGGAGATGATTATAGATATTGATAAGCCTGTGCGGGGTCATAATATAATCATGCAACTTGATATGGCTAAAGCTTATGATCGTTTGGAATGGGATTTTCTGTTCAAGGTCCTTAGGAGCTTTGGTTTCTACAGCAGATTTATTTCTTTGATTTCTCAATTACTAGTAAACTGCTGGTTTTCTATCTCCTTCAATGGTCAAATCAAAGGTTACTTTAAGTCTACCAGAGGTGTTTGTCAAGGAGATCCCCTTGCTCCATCTTTATTCATTATTGCTGAAGAGGTCATGAGTAGGGGCCTTGCACAGCTTTTCCTATCTAGTTGATGTAAATATTTTCATCTCTCTAGAAGGGTTCAGCCCATAACCCATTTACTTTATGCTGATGACTCTTTGATATTCATAAATGGTGGTATGGCCTCTATAAAGCAGTTAATGTTGTTCCTGGGGAGATATCAAGCTGCATCCAGTCAATGCATTAATGCTCACAAAAGCTATTTCCTAACTGCTAAGAAAATGCCTCAGTGTTCTATTGCTCGGATAACTCAATTGACAGGATACTGCTTAAGAAATGGCAGCATCACTTACCTTGGCATTCCTCTCTTTAAGGGTCATGTGAAGACTTCTCACTTCAAGTATCTCATTGATAAAATTAATATCAGATTGGCTGGTTGGCAAAGCAAGATGTTATCACAGGCAGGCAGACTGGTCCTAATTAGGACAGTTTTATCTGCTATTCCAGTATACACAGCAAATGCAGCATCAATCCCATACACTATCCTAAAACAGATTGAAAGTATCTGCTCTAATTTTTTCTGGCAGGGCTATGAAAATTCCCACAGGAAGCATTGGGTTTCATGGGAAAGAATCTGTTGTCCGATAGAAGAAGGAGGTCTTGGAATCAGAAGCTTGAAGGAAATTCAGCAATGCTTTTATGTGAAATTGATTTGGCAGGCTATAAATAGTAATTCCCCCTGGGCTATGTTTGTTAGAGGCAAATACCTAAATGGTCGGCATATTTTAGAATGTAAAGTTTCTTTCTTAGCAGGGATTAAGAAACAAGACTTTGAGAAGGCTAAAACCATCTACATGGCAGGCTCTAGAATGATTATCCAGGACGGGGCCAACACAAATTTTCTCAAGGATTGCTGGTGCAAAGACACATCCCTGGCCAATCTTTTTTCTCTGCAGACTGACTCAGACTCCTTAAATTGCTCTGTTCAAGAGGCTCTAGCCAATCGCCTACACCCAGTTTGGGATAAAGTTGAAGACCAACAACTGAAAGACCAACTTCAAGCGATGGTTTTACATAGAGGGGAAGACATCCCTGTTTGGACACTTTCAAGCACAGGTAAATTTAGTTTTAAAACTGCGTTCAACATATGCAGAAATCAAACTCCTCGGCTGGATGCAAAGTTTAGAAATCTTTGGCAGAATTTCCTCTCTCCCCGAGCTTCTATATTTTGTTGGAAAGTTTTATGCCAAGCTGTTCCTGTTGATACTTTAATTCAGAAGAGTGGAATAAGTCTGGCCTCCTGCTGCAACTGCTGCTCTTCTGTCCAGAATACTGAAGATATGGACCACCTATTTGTTAATAGTGACATAGCTACTTTTCTTTGGAGTAGATTTGGATCTCTGATCAATGCTAGCTGTCTGGAACTTAGCAATATAACAAGTAGGCTGAAGTCTGCTATAAATAAGGCTGCTCTTCATAAACCAAAAGCATTTATATCTCTATTGCTTATCATCCTGATAATCTGGGAGACCTGGAAATACAGATGCAGAGTAAGATATGAAGGCAAATATCTTAGTTTTTTCAACACTGCAAATCATATAATTGCAGAGGTTGCATATGCTGTCAGCAAGATAAAATTTAAGCAAGGGGTCAACACAGGTTATTTGGGAATCCTGCAGGAATTTGGCATTGCTATCAACCATTCCTACCCAAATGTCCTAAGTGTTCGATGGGTTGCTCCTGCTGAAGGTTTGGCTTTAAATGTGGATGGTGCAAGTAAGGGGAACCCAGGTTTAGCAGGAGGGGGTGGCTGTTTCAGAGACAAAAATGGGAAGCTCTTCATGGGTTTTGCTTTCTTCTATGGCTCTGGAACAAATATGGCTGCAGAAGGTCGTGCTTTGTTGGATGGTTTAAGGCTGGCAAAAGTTCATGGCATCTCTTTGGCTGTGATATATACTGATTCAATGGCTTTAATTGATATGTTGGCTTCTAAAAGAGACCCCCCGTGGACTCTTCTTCCCTGGTGGCAGGATCTTCTTCAATTGTTTCCAACATTTAACTGCCCTATTGTTCATTCCTATAGAGAGGCTAACCAAGTGGCAGATGCATTAGCCAATTATGCAGTTGCTAAGGGTAGTAGCTATGTATTTTCTTGTATTCGAGAGTTGCCATTGCTGGCCAAGGGGTATGTTTTAGCTGATGCTTGGGGTTTGCCAAACATCCGCATTAAGCTTGTATAGGAGTTTCTTCATTTCACATACAAGAGGTTCTATCCTCTATTGATGATGTAACCACATTCTGATAGCAATAAAATGAGCATCTAGTAGGTGATTGGTGGAGTGAGAACATTCCCGTCCTTTGGATGGGGGTGCACTCTCCCTATTCTCTTCCTAGATGACTGGCTTTATAAAAAAAAAAAATAGCGTGCCTGGAGCAAACCGTTATTATCAATGGAGTTCAAAAGAAGAAATGAAGGTTTTGCGAAGCCTTAGTCAAATGAAATGCCACAAAAAGCCACATCCAATCAAGGAAAAGACCCAAGAAATGATCTTCAACTAAACAAAGAGACTCGATGAAGAGTGAATTACTCGGAGCATCATATATAATGAATAAAGAGATGACCCGACTTATTGGTCATAAAATGGGTGTCAACACCCCCGAGGGTCCAAGCGAGGTTCGACCGCTCTGACTCCGCCTGGGCATAAGTATCCGCCATCGTGGCCCCCATCTGGCCGCCCTCCATGATGACGTCGAGGACCCCAGCCGGGGAGTGACGCTTGTCTCCGCCTTTTATCCTCGCGGACACCTCGCGGCAGAGCTTGTACAGATTGCTCGAGATACCGAGCCTTTTCAGCGCCACCGGCATGGGAACCCCTTCCGCACCCGGCGCCTCGCCAGAAGGTCCAGATCGAGGTGCGGGTTCAGCCGCTCCGCGCACTACGGTTGGCTGGGGTTGCAACGCCCCTGCAGGCGAACCCATGGCCTCGATTGGCACTACGAGCTCGGCCAACCCATGCACCACGGACGTTTGGGGCCGCGACGCCTCCGTAGGCGAACCCCCAACCTCAACCGTCTCGTCCCGCACATCGCCGCTCGAGACATCGCCTACCTCGACCGGCCCCCCGGTCTCGGCCACGGCTATTTCTGCTTCGGCCCCCTCTGTTCCCACCGAGGGGAGAGCCGACCCATCGTCACCATCCTCTGAGGGGCCCATGGTCTCCTCGGCCCTCTCTCGCTCAGCGGATGGGGGAGCCAGCCCGGTTGGGTAGGCCCCATCTTGCCCCCGAGAGGGGAGCGCCGCCGAACCAGAGTCACCCCCGGCAGTGATGAGGAGATCGGCCTTCTTGGCCCGTTTCCTGGCCTTCGCGGCTTCCCGCAACCTTCCCTCAATGGGATCCTTGCGCTTTGCGCCGCCCGGCCGTGAGGCCCCCTCGGAAGCCACCCCCTTGCCCTTATCTCAGGCTTGGGAGCGACCCACCGGGACGCCCGGCTCATCGGCCGCCGAGTCGTCAGCAAGATCAATGATCTCAGCCACTTCCTCCAGAGGCTCCCGCCTAGTGTCTACAACAGAGGAGAAGGCGTGATAAGGAAAAGAAAGGCAACCCCCAAAGAAAAACCTAGATGGTGGTACCTGATGGCTTCAGCCGCGTGAGAAGACACCGCTCGACATTCTCCGGCGTCACCAACTCCTCGGTAGACTGGCGATGCTTCAGCAGACGAGCGGCATACTCCTCCACATCTGAAGAGAACTCCTCCTGCCGGGGAGGGATATTCGGGTGGAAATTGGGCATCACTTGGCATCTCCAGGTTTCCTCCACTGAATGTATCTTCACCCAGAAAAATTGGGTCTTCCACCCTTTATGCGAGGAATCCTTCGCCGCCAGCGAAATGCAGCTCCTGTTCCTCCTCGCGTGGATGAAGTAAAAACATTTCCCCACCGACGGATGCGCCTTCAACTCAAAGAAATAATGGAAAAGGTCTAGAGAAGGAGGAACCCCGCACTGATGGTAGAGAATTCGAAAGGCAGAAAGGAGGAGGTACGAGTTGGCAACCAACTGAATGGGCGCCAACTGGAAAAAATTAAAGAGTGTGAGGACGAAGGGCTCGAAGGGGAGGCGAAACCCGCTCTTCCACGCCAGAAGAAAGGTGCAGATGTGGCCCGTGCTGTCGTCCAGACTCGTCTCGTATGGGGCAGCAGCAACAAAGTTGTACCTAAGAGGCAGACGGAACCTGTGCTCCAGCCTCTTCACCTCAGCTTCCCCCAATTCGCTGCAATTCGGGACGGGCGCTCTCGCCACCGGTTCGTCGCCCCATCCTTCAGCACACAAACGCTGGTCCGCCATGGATTCCGAGGAAGAACTGGAAGAAGAATTATCAAGGGATCTCGAAGATTTTGGGGGAGGAGGAAGCTACCGAACCGCCTCCGCAGCTATCCTCGCCAACTTCCATAACACCGCCGCATGTCTCTGCTCCTCCGCTGTGTCTTCACGGCGCATCAAGGAGCCCCAAAAGCAAATAAACGAAGGAAAGCCAAAACCCTAGAGAGTCTGGAATGACAACTAGTGCCCAACGCCTATAAACCCTCGCGGGAGGCGGCGCGTCGTTCCGACCTCCGAGAAAAAGGGGGCCCCTTCATTTCAAATCCGTCAGGATCACAATTATTACGGGCCCAGGTGACCACGGCACGTGGCTTCATAACACCGCCAGATCTCCACCCACCTGAGCCACGCCGGTCCAAAACCCTCAAATACTACTCGTCCGAGCCTCCTTTGGCTCGGGAGTAGGAGGGGGACAAGTGAAGAGGGGGATTTCTGTAGCCCATTCAAAGAGCAGCCTGACTAGGTCCGACAGGACCCAACGAGGCCAAGCTCGCCTAAGTGACAGCCCACAGGGCCCACTCAGGGAAGAAAGCCCAATAAAAAATCGCTCGAGGACACAACCTTCCTAGGCGGCCTCTAGGCTCGGAAGGCCCGAGTGTCGGTCAGGTCACAGGAAAGGTCCGGCCCAAGCCATATCTCCGCCCGGGAGAAGAAGGCGTACGCCGACCCATCCGACCCATCCTCTTCCGAGCTAAGCCTATCGCCCGATAGGGCTGGCCTCTCTGAGCTCGGAACGGTCGACGATTGCTTATCCTTTGCAGCCGTTAAGAGTCCACAGCAGGCAGGAATTCAGGAAGGCAAGGGACTTCTTCTTCCCCAAGGTGATAACGCTCCCACGATAAGGCAATAAAGCCCACGATGAGGACGTAACCCCCACCTGAAACCCCTCGGCTTACAGGACTCCTGGAGACGGCGTACTATTTAAACCAGGGAGACACTCCGATGAAGGTAAGGGCAATCATACGCTCAAAGTTCCTGAGCAAGAACCACTTCACCCCTTTTTGGTGGAGAGGGATCTCGCGCACAAGCTCTCACCTCCCTTTATTGCTCCCTCCATAGCTCCACTGACTTAAGCATCGGAGGGTTTTCCCCAGGGACTCTCCCTGGGCCCCTTGATCCGTTTCCCTATCTTGCATTTCACTACCCGGTGATCCTCCATCCGCTCAGGACCAGCGCGAGATCACGCCTCTTCAATATATATATATATATATATATATATATATATATATATGTATGTATGTATGTATGTATGTATATAACTGAAACAACGCCTGAGACCCTGTCGCTATTCAGTATATAGCGCCCCTGACCTGGGCACTATATCCTAAAATAGAGACTCAGCCTTGGGTGCCATTCATGTATATAACTGAAACAACGCCTGAGACCCTGTCGCTATTCAGTATATAGCGCCCCTGACCTGGGCACTATATCCTGAAATAGAGACTCAGCCTTGGGCGCCATTCACCCTGATTAGTAATATTCCTAGAAAGTTTCTATAATTATATATATATATGTGAAATCTTGAATTTATATGCCAAATCGGATTTAAAGATATAGTGAGACTGTGTGCAGGCGCCATTTACCTGAACAGTGATTTGAAATTTTAAATCCAAAATCTATATGCCTTAGTTTCCAGACCGGATTTAATGAAATAGAGACTTGGGCTAAGGCGCCAATTTCCTGTTCCTTATTTTCTGAGTGTTTTCGGTAACGCACCTTATTGGGTTTAGTTATTGGCACTATATTCCAGTCCGTGAGTATAGTCCCACATTTTTCGGTGTTTTATCGATTACCCTTCAACTCTTGGTGACATACGAGTCCTCCGTTGGACATTCCGTTCCTTTGGACTGGCAAGTTAGTCATTGGGACCTCCGTAAGTCTCATCGTAGCCTTTGATTCTCTCAAGGCCGACTGAGCTGGTTGTACCTTAAACACCTTGTACCCTTTTTATTGCCACGTTATGTAACCTGGCCCTCTCATGGCGCCATCTTGGTCCATGTGAGAATACTCCAAGCCAGTGGAATGATGACGTTCCACTAGGCGATGTCTTGGATTGGATCACCTATGGATGGGGGCCGATCTTTCAGCTTGCTTCATGTCGCTTGGATGGTGACTATTTTAGTCATCTATTCAAGATATCACGGCTACCTGGTTAAGGTGCCGATTCTACCCAGGTTATTGATATGTCATGATTCTCGTGGTTTTGACATGTCCATCTCTACGTGAATGTTCTTCCTTGAATTCTATGGAAAATCTCCATAAATCTACCTTGATATCCTACATGAGCTTGTTCTTGGAAATGCATGGCTATCACTAAAGTGGTTGTTTATATATTTACATGTAACAATGCCTGCGCATATAGGGCCCGGTCTGGTCCTGGGAGGAGCACCCGAAAGTACTTGTGCCCATGGGAGTTATATTGACCACGGTGTGACATTACACCAAAGTACTTGCTTGAATCTACGACACTCCACTATATCTCTCTCGCGTGCTTAACTTGACATGACTTGCGTGGCCCGGAATGGGCAAGGTAGTTGCTTGTTAATAGCCATTATCTCGTGACATGAAAAACTCTTTTGAAACACGTGGCACTTGTTCGAATACTTGAAATCTTGAATGCTTGAAATTCTTGATCTTGGATCAACAATACATGTTATTTCCTCTCGATTTCATGCTCAACTCCATATTGTGCTATTTTACATGATTGACATGCTAGTTAGACTTTCATTTTCATATGAAAAATATAATTACTTAAACCAATTGCAGGTTCTTGAGATATAATTCCTACTGAGCGTTCGCTCATCAAGTTCTTTTTCCAAACTTTTCAGGTAATGCGGACCCTGATTCGGACTCAGATGGGCAGAATCAAGAGTGACGAGCGTAGAACCTACAAGTGTTGTGCCACCATACTGTGTCATGTCGAGTCATCCTTAGTTTATTCTTTTGGAGTATTGTCATTAGACTTTCTATTGTTATTTCAAGGGTTGTAACATTCAAGGCTTATGGGCCTGGTTGGTGATATTAAACTTTGGTGAATTTGGTCATGACCTTATGGGTTTATGTGACTTTATTTAATGGTTAAATTGTTAGCGGTTGGTATCAGCACTTGGTCATTTTTGAAAATTCTTGTCTAATTGCGCACTCTGTTATGGTGTTGAAATTCTACTTGCTCTGATGGACATGATCGAGGTAAACTAGTCACGTTCCCGGGTTCCTTCCGCGCTCGAGGCGTGACATTCTCTATAGAACACACAGGAACGAGCGTATTCTTCTGGCAAAGATCTGAAGTTTAGGGACCCTAGCAAAGGCCTTTTTAGGTTTATCCTTTAGAGTAAATAATTCCACTTTATGTCTTCTAATCACCCTCCAAATCTTGTGAATTAAGGACGAGAGGTTAACGAGATAGAAGATCGGGAAGTTGCTGGTTCCACGTAGGACGTGCAGGAAGGAGAGTGTACTTCTAATCAGAAATTCGGATTCTAGAAGCAACCCCAGAGGTAGGTTATCTCATGAACGGCTTAAACAACATGTTAGGAACAAAAGTCCTCTCCTATCTCTTAATTTCAAACAGTGTACACGGAGTATTTCATGTTTTTCCATGACTGTGCAATATGATTTTTATTGCATGTTGTCCATGAAACCTTAACTAAAAGATGATGACTTTTTGTCTATTAAATACGTTCCATGCCTTATTTCCATCATAACATGCTTTCCCTGCAAGTTTCCTATTAGTTTCATGTTTATTGGCCATTGGAAGTAGCCCTGTAAGGTCGGTATTATCTCTGTTTCACAGCGAGATGATTACGATCGAAATAGGGGTCATGTCTATTAATGCACACACCCGATACATCGCGTTCATGTCATAGCGTGCTGGTTATTTATAGCGTGTTAATGTAAGAACACGTTGGTTATGTCTATCGTGTTAATCCTTCGTTGAACATATTAAACCCTGCTTATTTCCCATGATATATATACTAATATGCATGCCTTGTCCAAGTAGTTTCACTTCCTGATCATGTCCTGACTTCATATTTAGTGTTATCATGCTTTTCAAAGTTTAATTTCATTATATGTTAATTTCATGCCAAAACCTTATAGTTTTGTACTTAAAGAGATTTCCATGACTTAGCTACATCTTGATGGATGTTTTCATGCGTTCCCTTCTTACCTTATTTTTTGTTTTATAAGATCACATATAGCACGCATTCTGGTACGTTGCTATTAGTTTCACTTGCACTTGATAGGCACACTCTCTTGGACTTAAGATCCTCTCTGTCGGATATTCCTTCTGCCAAACTAGGTGATCTTGTTTCAAGACCTCCGTAAGACTCCGCGAGCCCCCGATTCCCACTAGAACGCCGAGTTGGTTATACCCTAAAAACCCCAAGCTCCGTTTTGGGAAGGGGTTTACCCCGGTTTAACCTGTGCTTAACCCAGCTCATATGTCCAAGCGCGCTTTGATTGGGAGCCAGGCCTAACCTGGGGCTTAGCTGGGGTAACCTCGGCTTAAACCGGGGTTTCGAAACCCACCTCGCAAGGTGGGTTCTGATTGTCTCGGCTTGCCTTCGTCTTTCCCGCCCCTGTCACCCTGTCGCCTGTCACTTCGGGGCCTGCGAAGGTCATCTTCCTTCCTTCGAAACCCTTCCTCTAGAGGCGGCGAACCCTCATCTTAGGTCAGTTGTCGCTCCTCTCCCGTCCATCCTTCGTCGCCCTTCCTCCACCATCCGGTCGACGACCACTCCCTTTGCCGTGGTTCCCCGACGGAAGCCCTTCGTTCTCTCTCGGCTCTGCGCGCAGCGGTGCCTTCCGGTGGTCGTCTCTCTGACGCACGAAGGTGGGGCAAATCTTGCAGGCCAAGGCTATAGCTGCGCTCCCTTCGCCTGGCCCAACGTATGTGATTTGCAGTCCGGATCTCTCTCGTGATTGAACAGTGAAAACTTCTTCCTCAAAACCCCATCCACGATCGCCCTTGCCCCTTTCTCATTTACTCTTGGCTTCATCTTGATGATGCCTCCCCATTCTATCTTAACAATGTCTTGTTGATTTCCGGTGACGATGGTGGTCGTCGTTCGTTCCTCGTTGTCTGCAACACGGTGGTGCTCGGACTGCTGTATCTAATCTTTCTCTGCTGTCGTTGCTATCAACGTTCATTATGAACCCTAAGGTTTTTCTTCTCCCTGTTCCCCCCAAAAATCGGTACATATTATTAATCCTAAATTTCATGTGTAGTCACGGGAGAAGATCATGCATCTGCCATGTGGGATATGTGTGTCATGTTCTTCTCATCGACATTTGTGCTACCCTACTCTGCTTACATTTTCTACGTAGATTTATATGTGGGCCTTATTTTTGTTACTGCTGTCTGGGCATTATATGTGGGATCAAATTACTTTGTTACTGCAATTATATGTGCGTAGATTAATATTGGAAAGTGGTTTGAAGCACATTCAGTTCTGTGTCACATGCTCGTAGTTTGTTTGAATGTGACTTCACGGGGACTCAATATATATATAAAGAAGTCATGTGCCAGCAGTCATATGAAGCTGCTCAAAATATGGCTATACATATATACATAAAATATGTGCCTCGTGAACTCATATGATAAGAAATAATATTATTCTTTACTTGGCATTTGTTTTGATATATAGTAAACTCAATCTTATACATTTCTCAATTTTCCATGTGTTCTGTGACTTTGCTACTGCTGGCATGTAAGTTGCTCTGGTCTGATGTATCTTTTATGACTTGCACGGTTCAAATCTAAGGTTGGTCATATCATATGACTTTTGGAAACACATATAACATCTCAGTCTCTTGCCTATATGTTTTGTTAATGTATGACCAATCACTTGTTTGCGTTGCAAGGTTTTATTTTCTTACCTTTTACTTCTCCTCAAATTGCCATTAGTACATAATTCCATGATTACATTTTTTATGTTATCTGTCTTCTATTTTTATACCTGTCTACTTCCCCACAGAATTCAATGTATGTGACATTTATATTGTTTCCATGTCTTCCATGTCGGGTCTACTTGTTGGCAACTAACTTGTTGTTGTTTGCTGTGCTTTTCCCAGCCACTCGTATGGTTCATATGCTAGGTGAGTCATATCACATAACTCGTTGTAAACTTGTATAATATCCCTATCTCTTATCTATGTGTCTTGTTAATGTATGATCAATCACTCATTTGCATGTGAAGGTATAATTTTCTCACCACCAACACTTATGACAAACATGCCATCTTTTCTTATATATTTCAACACATGTTTATGAAACCACTAACTTGTATTTTTGAGACATGTAGAAGCTACTTCCACATCTACAAGTAGGATAATTACTTGTTATTTTTTCAGAAAGAGTGAGAAAATTATGTAATATCATGATAGTTGGCATTATCTCGAGTAGAGCTTCAACGTTTCACTACTATAGTATATTTTACTCTCATACGTTTTCTGATAAGTGATGTTTCTTTACTCTACTTTTAGTTATTTACTTATACATATTTTTAGCATGCAAGTGACGTTATTTTCATTCTCGACCTGCCTGCTTCAAATATTACTTTCGTGATAAAAGGCTGCTCATCTCATTACATCTTACTTCTCGGACCTCTCGAGCATGTACCTCTGTGGATTGCCTGCCAACATGTCTCTCATCGGTAATTAGCTACCTCTATTACTAGGCCTTGGAGTTCCCGAGCACACTAGGGACTTGGAAAATCTATGTCATAATCGGCATTAATCCCGTTTGTTTAGGTCAATTGTGGACACTGGAGATGGACCTGAGCTTACTAAGATTACTTAGGGAGGAGTTGAAATGTGGAGAGTCATGGGATGTCGTACGACAAACATTTCATATCCGAACTGGATTGAATTTTCCCACCTCCCATTTGAAGCATAGGCTCGGCTTCTACAAATCATTTTATGTAGTAGCCAATGCACTTGTGCACGATGGGGGTTTCAAATGGGATGAGGCTTCGAAGTAGATACAAGGCCCTGACATGCTATGGGATGCATACAATGAGGTGTGTGAAATGACCATCGAAGAATGCATAGAAAGAGACTTTTTCTAGTTGTTTTGGCATGCGCTAATTACAAACACATTGTTTTTGCAGTTTAATCCACTTGTCATTTGGTTTAAGGGGAAGACATTACACTTGTATTGGGAGATTATGCATTCTCTTCGTACGTGAGACAATCTCCACCTGTGAACATTTATGCATGGCATCCATATTGTGCCTACATTAACTTTGCATGACTTAGCTCCTTTTATGTGATGTGCTAAGTATGATCTCGTGTATTATCTTCAACTTTTATAAGGAGACGATGTCTTCCTTATCTTTCTTGTAGACAGGCTCATGGCGGATAGCAAGGGGAAGCCCCGAGTTACAAACTTCACGACTCGGGAGGACAAAGTGCTGTTAAACCTCTTGATCGACCAATATCACAAGAACACATACAACCAAGGCACATTCAAACAACATGTGTGGAATGACATCATAGGCCCCTTCAATGAAATAACGAAAAAGGGGGTAGACAAAAATAATTTGCAAAATAGATGGAAGAACCTCAAAAAATAATACCACACACTTGAACAATTGATCGCACGGACAGGTTGGGGATCGAATGACGTTAAGAAAATGCCTGTGCCGCCTGAAGAGGGTGCGTGGGCGGAGGTAATTGCGTTTTGTAATTTATTCTTTCATCACACTCATTAAGTGTTGAACAAGGATTGTACGTATCCATTACATGGTACTTACATTATCTTCTTGGTTCGTAGGCCAACTTTGAATACAAGAAACTCCTAGGAAAGCCATATGAGTTTAAAGATGAAATGGACATCCTGTGCGGTAATACCATGTCTAGGGGATGTTTAGGAATCGGAACTATAATGGATAATGACTTATCACAAAGGCGGTCATGGGGAGATGAAGAGTCACCTCGGTAACAGATGGGTGAAGATGATTCAGATTGTCTCGGCTTAAGTGGCATGGGTCTTCATTATAATGCTTCCCCTGTCGACTTACAGTCTGACTTTAACCCTTTCTTCATGTCAGGTCCAACGGGTTTCCAAGCTCGTATGGGCATTCAATCACAAGGCAGGGGGACTACTCCATCTTCAGTGGGAGGTTGCAGTGGCACGGGAGACTTCACTCCATCACCACATACAAAGCGACCAATTGAGGATGAGATGACCTCTCCCATCAAGATGAGGATCTGTGGCACTCCATCATACCAGACCGGTAAGGGAAAGCGTAATAAGATGTTAGCGAATGCCACCGATGCACTAAACAAATATTGTGCTATGAACACCAACATGGCAGAATGTTATAAAGGCCTCGCCGCTGGACAGTCTCCTGCCACTTCTATATCAGAGTCATTAGCCAACACTGTGAAAGAATATCTCCAAAAAGTGAAGTCATTGCCAGGTTACACTTAGGAGATTTTGTATAGAGCAGGGGATATTTTCCACGACCCTCATGTGCGATCAGTCTTTATGGCATTGGATGACGAGGACAAGTTGGGGTGGATTGTTCACCAAATGGGATGAACCTCTTTATCCATGCACACGGGCATTGACTATGTGTTTGTCATCCATCTGTTTGACATTAGACTTTCTACTTTGTCAGATTTTATCATTTTCATTCGGGCATGTATTAATAGTGGACATTTGGCGTACTTTTCATCACTTATTCTGTAATGCAAGCTCATGACATTTTCTTACTTTCGCATACTTAGTAGCACATACTACGCAGGGTTTTGCAGGTAGATCATGGGGAAGTATAAGTGTTATGTGGTATGGGTTGGTCGTTGCCCGGGTGTGTACTACACATGGGATGAGTGTTATGCATAGGTTAATGGGTTTCCATGTGCGAGATACAAGGGATTTGTTTCAATTCATGACGCCAACGACGCATTCCGAGCCATTGCCGTATGCAACACTAGTTGTGGAACCTATTCCAGGGGAGTGATGACCGACCAGACTGAAGAGCCCCCTCCTCACATCCACTTGCAACCGAGGGCTACCTCAATTGTTATACATCAGCTACCTATCATTGTTATCCTTTTCATCATTGTTCTTTTCCTTTTCATCATAGTGCTTGGCATCTTTGTCATTATCGTTCGTGGCCATTGAGGTGCATGTTTGTTGTAGTGTAGTATTAACTGCAGTATCATGTATCTTATATTTTGCTCGGGCTTTGGATAGTTGACATCGATGTACTAGTATCTTTTTTAAAGTATAGTGGACAAGGTCCTTTGTGTCGTAATATCAGCTCTCATCTTGTGCGTGTGTATGACAGGGCTTTATGGATTCAATTAATTTGCTAAGATAGCTCATGCGGGAAGGGATTTTGCTAAGTCAAAACATGGCTGGGTTGATAGTGGAGGAATTAGTGGATGCGATGGAAGAAGAACTTTGCGATGTGCATGTGCCTAGACCCATGCATACGTCTAGTTACACAGGGCATGTGTGGGTACTTCACATATTAAACGGTCATGAAAAGTGATGTTACAACATGTTCAGACTAAACCAACCTATGTTCTTTCGTTTGCGGGATGCCGTTTAATCATCACCATGCTCAACTAAGGAATGTTGTGGAGCGGGCATTCGGGGTAGTGAAGATGCGATTCCAAACATTAAAAGAGGGGAACATGTACCCATTTCGTACGCAGATACTAATTGTGATTGCATGTTGTGTCATACATAACTTCATACGACGGGAGCAAGGGGATGACTTCTAATTTCAACATGAACCACATGTCATTGAAGATGATGGTGACGAAGATGTGGATCCCATCATGCCCGTGGCTTCTCGTGACATTAGAGAAGAGGAGCATCTTAGGAACACAATTGCTACACAAATCTGACTTCATAATTGATGTATTTTATCATGCATGGCTTGTCATTCATGCCTATTTTGTGCACGTACTCACATGCAACGATTCCTACGATGCATTGCCATTTTCTTTATCTTTCGCAGGGCCTTTTGTATATGTGTCATTTATTTGAATATCTATTGGCAGGTGCTCTTTTAAAACAACCCATAGTGGGACTGCATCTTTGTTACCCCCGGTGCATGTCCAACATGTCATGTGTGTGCATGGTTGGGTGTCGTAGATGGCATAGCAATGCAACTCCATCACAGTCATGTCCCGTGTGTTCTTTGGGTCATTACTTCGGATGAGGTGGCATCATGTGTGCACCGTCTACAGGTTGGGGCGATGAGGAATGGGCTTTATAATTTCATGTTGTGGTAGGATGAGCACTTGTGACACCCCAACATGAAAAATGACTTCACATACCTCCAATACCCACACTGAGCCCACCCCACCATTGAACATTTGTGTTGAACGTCAGCTTGGATTGGCCTCAGACTTTATCATCGGAAACCATTTATGCACAGGTAAATTGATGTGTTATTATCTTTACAATTTCATCCCAATAATTTCTGAATAGGGTACTAAAATTATGATTATTTTCCTTGGATATAGGTGCTCTTTGGAAATAATCTTTATGTAGGTCTCGGGTTTGCTGCACCATGTTTACTTTTCTATATTGTTCAATTGAATGACAACTTCTTTGAAAGACACAAAACATTTATTTTTAGTCTCCCATGATCAGGTAATGTGCTAGTATATTCATTTATATGACCTCACACTTTCTGCCAGAATTATATGATCATCACTTGGGATACAATAGAATCAACGATATTTAGTGTGAGCATATTATTTGTTGTGTATGTAATTTTGATGATTACAAAATGCCTTTGTTGCTTAGCCTTGTGCGTGAATGCTCTTCACTTGAACTGGTTGTGGAAATGATCATAAACTATCTCTATTGGGATATCATCATGTGGATGCATTGTAATTCTAAAAGGATTATCATCATGTGGATGAATTGTAATTCTACAAGGCTTATCATCATGTGGATGCATATGTGCTTTGAGGTTAGCACAAACAATTGCATATACATTATCTCTACACTTGGTGAGATTGTTTTGAAAAACACACTTGGATAAATGTCTTTTTGAGCATCATGTCATATTGAGTCTCTCATATTAAGCATCATGTCATATTGAGCCTCATATCATGAATGTGTACTTTGGTAATGCTAAATGAATGATTGAGATGCAAATATCATTGCTTTCCCCCAAGGTAATGATCTGTGGTTTGAAAGCTTGGATGATGATCAAATTGAATGTGACTCAATATTGTTCTATGTGGCTTGACTCCTTACTCTTTGAATTCCACACATACCATCAGTCAATGGAGAATGAGATTTTGAATTTCATGACTATGTGTATGAATGATACAACCAATCAACAAGAAATGTGAATTCAGGTAAAACAATGAGGTAAGTGTTGTTATATGGATTTAAATGGATATCTCGTTCATCATTCACTCTTGGAATAGGTTCAACAAAGCAATTTATTGTGAACATGGTCATAGTGTTAATGCTTGATGTAAAGATCTTAATTGTCAACTAACACCTTGCTTTATCATGTTTTTCAGGATGAAAAATCATGGTTGATCTTCATGGGATTATGGTAACATTTAATCAATTGTTTCCCTTTGGTTTGATGGAGGTTTTAGTTGTTTTTCAAACTCAAACTATCTTACAGTCTTCACCACTTTCAATCCAACCGTTGGATCTCCCCATAAAAATTATATGTTGTAGCTCGGTGAGTCCTCTTTCCAACGCCTCTGGTCTTGCTTCGATCGGAGTTCGGAGCTAGGAGAATTAATTCCTGTCGCCGGAGCACTCAAAGCTATTTTTTTTGAAACCTGCTAAAAGGGGTCGACCCGTGGGTCGACCCTGGGGTCGACCCCTGTAACCCAGAACCTTAAAACAGGTTCTGTTTGGGTTCTGGAAGCATGAGGGTCGACCCCTGGGGTCGACCCATGTAACCCAGAACCGATTTTTTGGTTCTGTTTGGCTTCGGTGTGCCCGAGGGTCGACCCTGGGGTCGACCCCTTCCGGTTGGACGCCCAGCCACCATGTTTGACCACCGTTTTCTTGCCCCAAAAGTCCTACCAATCAATTCCTAATGCCCTATATGTCTCCCTAATTCGTGGATCTGGTCTCCAAGCTGTTCCTTGACCATTCTAAACACTTATATACAACTCTTGGGTTGTAAACCCTAAGGAAGAGGATGCTAGATCTGAAAATCGTTTTCTTCTAACCCTTGTGTGTGCAGGTCGTAGGTGGCAGCTCCAAGGCTTCTTCCACCATGTTTTGAGCTTGTGTATGAAGGGAAGAACAAGGTTTCACGTCCTCATCCATTCCTCTGCCACAAGCTGCGAAGAAATTCATGCTACAAGCATCATCCACGCAAGAATCAATCATTCTTCTTCAAGAACGGGTTTCATACTTCAGAAGCATTCAAATATGTTCAAAGGAGAGAAAGGGGGAGCTCTAATCACTGCAACATCTTCTTCATTCTGATTTCTCGAAATTGTTGTTGTTGATAGAGCATGAATATCTGCTTTAAGACATCTTAGGATGGTTTTATAAATCTTATATCCACTCTCTCTTGCATACATATATATGAGCTGCGAATTGTGTGATTCAACAATCCTAATGCTCATGTGATCCCTGTATAGGATGAAGATGAAGAGGGGAATCTCTAAACCATTCATGTCTATATTCTTGTTTGAGATTAGCTTAAAGATTGAACTCATTATGTCTATCTACTCTTTCAGGTGAAGAGAGGAGATTGGAATAAGGATAAGAGAAGCGGCTAGAGGAAAGGAAGAAGATGATGTCAAGATTATGATCATCTGTTAAAGAGCAAGGAGGATCAGATTTTGTTGAAGAAGGGGGAGCCTTATACTTGATGCATTCTTCTAGTTTACATCTATAGAATTTGTGTGGAAGGTCATAGCATATATTTGTGATTGTTACATATACATTTGACAGAATATTTTGTGTGGGTGTTCGGAGAAAGGGGTCTCCGAGTGTGTGTGTGGTCTTATGTGTGTCGATTTGTGCGGAGTATATCCGTGTGTATTGTTGGGAGTTTTCTCCCGTGTGTTTGTGTAGGCATTGCCCTACGTGTGTGTGGACGGAGTTGTATCTCCGTGTAAGGTATATTGTTCGGGGTGTGTTCCCCAACGTGTGTGTGTGTGTGTGTGTGTGTGTGTGTGTGTGTGTGTGTGTGTGTGTGTGTGTGCTGCTGTGGCAGCAGTTTGAGGCAAGGCCTCGTGTGTGTGTATTGCTGCGAAAGCAGTGTGTGTGTGTTGGGGTTCGTCCCCGTGTTGCTACATTTTGTAGCGTGTAGTGAAGCCTCACCGGTTTGGTGAGGGGTGGACGTAGGGAGCCCGTCGAGGTCCCGAACCACCTTAAAAATCCCCGTGTCTTGTGGTTTGTTTCTTGTGATTGTATGTTCACTATCCTATCTGTTTGTGCAATCGTGTGAGCTCGGTGAGAATTGAGTGAATCTAGTTTAAACCTGTTTAGATCAATCTACTCAATCTTTTATATTCCGCTGTGTGCTAGTTGTGTTTTAATTGGACATAGTTTTTAGTAGTAGGATCTATTCACCCCCCCTCTAGATCCGTGTTCCTGCACCACGGGACCCAACAATTGGTATCAGAGCAAGGCTCTATTGTCCCTAGATCTTGCGATCTATAGAGTGATCCCAGTGCATTCCACAATCATGAATTTTTCTACTGAACATATATCAATGAACTGTTTGCCAATCTTCACTGGTTTGAATTTTAATTCATGGCTAGGTAAATTGTGTGTGGTGATCAATTCTATTAATCCTAGTCTTTGGAAATTGATTTATCATGGTCCACACACATTACCTCTAGATGAGACCAAGTGGTCTAAGCAGGATAAAATGATGCATCATGATAATGTTACTGCTTTAAGTTTATTGAAAGCTTCCGTGAATACTAACAAGTATCCATTTGTATTTTCTTGTAGGACGGCAAAGGAGCTTATGGACCGGTTGATCAAAGCTCAAGAAAAGGAAAGACAAAAATATCTCATGGCTGATGATGCTGATCAACAAAGTGACAAAAATACAGAAGAGGTAAATTCTGATTCTGAAGAATTTACTCTTGACGATCTTGTTGAAGCTTATGATGAGTTGGCAAAACAATATAAGAAAGTCAAGTCAGAAAATAGAAAATTGAAAAAGAAATCTGAAAACTTGGTCCATGAAAATGGTTCTTGTGACAAATGTTCTGAGCTTGTTAACTTCAATGAAATTTTAGAGCATGATGTTGAATGTCACAAAGAAACCATTGCTTGTTTGAGAAATGAAAATGTTACCCTCAAAAACACAATTGATCAATTGGAGAAAACTGAAAAAGATCTAAGAAACAAAATGGAGTCAAACTCTATTGATCATGATATTTGTAATGAATTGATCATGAATGATAAACTTGCAAATGAGAATGAAGAACTCAAAAAGGAAAACAGTGCTATATTAATTCAGACATCTCTGGTTGAATGCAGCACGAAGTTTCTTGAAAAAGAAAATGATTTGTTAAAATCTGAAAATGAAAATTTGAAACATCAAAACACAACCATGTCTAAAAAATTACTTACTTTTGAAAAAGGGAAAAGTTTGGCAATTGATGATTGTGAAAAGATGCATGTGCTTGAACAAAAGATGGAAAGCTACCAAACCATCAATGCTCAATTGAATGAAAAAGTCATTTCTTGTGAAAATGATATCATTTCCTATGAATTGCATATTTCATCACTTGAAAAAAAAATTCTTGATCTGAATACTTCCTTGTGTAAGTTTGTGAATGGGGAAGAAAATCAGAACAAGATATTGGGGACTAAGGTGAATTTCCAAAAAGAGGGGTTGGGCTATAATCCTGTGAACAAAAAGAACTTTGAAAACAAAATCTACACATCATTTGTCCATAGTTCAAATATAGCCAGCACATCAAATGGGTCTCCAAATCGATCTGTTCCTCAAACAACAAAGCAATCAAATGAAAGTCTGAAAAAGAAACAAAACTTGCATCAAAAGGCTAAAAATGTTGTTGGTGTCACGATGAATGCCATGAAAAATCTTGTTGCACATACACATGCATCCACAAAGAAAATCTCATATTTTTATTGTGGTGAACTTGGTCATATGATGTATGAGTGCTTTTTGATGAAATCAGATGATTTGAAAGCATGCAAAAATGAACTTGTTTCCAAAAGAAAAAGGGGTGGTTGTTTTACATGTGGAAAGCTAGGACACCATGTGTCACAGTGTTGGCAAGCAAATGAAAGAAAGAATTTTAAAGTCAAAAACAATTATACTTTTACAAACCCACAAAAACTTCATGCTCATCCTGTTGTGAAGAAGAAAAATTTCCATACTAATAATGATAACATTCATGCCAAATCACATAAATTTGATTGTCATGTTTATGAGAATTCTATGAAGTCTCTTGGTTGTTGTCATTATTGTGGTGAGTTTGGGCATACCATGAATGTTTGCTCCTTGATGTATTTTGATGATATGCATGCCCAAAAACTGTGGAAGACACCCACTAGAGGTGCAACTAATCATCCGGGACCCAAGAAGGTTTGGGTACCCAAAGCAACCAAATGAGAACCTTGTTGCAGGATTGTCTTGAGGCCAAGTGGAAGGCTTGGAAGATGATGGATGGTCAAGACACAAGTACAGAAAATGAATTGCCATGGAATGCTCTTCTTCAAGTGTTGCCAAACTCCAAAGATCTAAGGAAGCTTGGATACTCAAGTCTGCAATATGAGAACTTTGATAGGGGAATGCCGTAAGGCCAATCCGTGGTCTTGGGTGCTTCAAGTCGACATTTATTGAGACCTAAGTCGACTTGACCAGTCTTTGGTGTAATACTTTGGTAAACATGGGTTTGTCCTTGATTTCACACTGATTTGTTTGAAGAGATTGTCTTATGGAAGAAAAGCACTGAAATTGGGCTTTTCACTTGTATTGAATTGAAATTGACATGCAATTGAGTCTCTAATATTACAGGTTGAGAGAGAGAGAGAGTCATATGTGATGAAAAGTCTTGCAGTTAGTTTCTTCATATGCATTGGCTTACTATTAACATGAATTGAGCTCTTTACAGTGCAGGTTTGATTATGACCATCAACCCTTGAAATCATGGTAAGAATTCAAACGATTGAATGTATCATCATGTGTCTAGATCTAGAATAGGTATACACTTTGGGTTTTGAAATACCCATCTTGAGGTCCGATTGGTTTGAGTTTTAACCCCATTACCCTTAGAGTTTCGCTTCTTATCCTAAGGAGTTTTGGAAGGGTTTTGGCATGGGGTTCTTCGTCTTTTTGGTAACCTTACATGCTGCTATCTATAAGATGTGAATTTGGGATCTCAATGGAACTCCTTTGGCTGATATCATCCTAATTCTTGCAGGATAGAAAGAAAGGAGCTTGTTGATGAAGATGACAACAAGCGAAATAAAGCAAAGAATCTGAAAGTGTAAATAAAGGTAAAGGTGAGAAAATGAATGTTTGGCTGAATGGTATTGAAACATCTGAAGAGTATATATGAGAGTGTAGCCGTTGAATGCCCTTTTGCTTAACTCCGGATGTCAAATGTGCATACATTTGTTTCTGATCATCATTTCAATGATTACATGGTATATAAAATGGTGACATGTGGAAGGACAGGTCAAGTCTGTCTGAAAGCTATCACCATGCGTGAGAATATGTCTCCGCCCGGTACCATGAATCATCTATGCATATGGCATCCAACTTAAATGAACTTTCTGAAATCATGCATTGACTATGGGGGAGTTTTGCATGCTGAAAATTTTGAAAATGATGTTTTCCATTCTATTAGCATGATGATGTTGTTCTGTGGCTGAACATTCTGAGGACTGAAGTTGATCATTGTTCTATGGTCTTTACCTTTGTACCACTCATCTCTCTTGATACAAGCACAACTGTCTTCAAGAAAAGTTCACATGTGATGATTTTGATGCTTTGAATGAATATTCTGAATTCTCTTTTCAGAGTAAAATTATCTCCTCAAATTTGAACAATTGATAATACGTGTCATGCATCAGTTGCATTGGGTGCATATAGTGTGTCAGGTGAAATCTGAAATCTTGCATCACATTACATATTTGCATATCATTCTCTGCATATCATTCACATAGTACTTTTGGAAGATGAAGCTCATTGTGTGTCTTGTTGCATAGCTGGCATTTCTAGCATGCATATAGTGCCTATCTTCTCATTTTGCATTGCATATGCATATCTTCATTGTATGCTTGCATGTTATTATATGCTATTCAACCCCTTCCTTGAAACTTCTAAGACCGTTTACTCCATTGTTAAATAATGTTGCATATGAGTCTTAACAAGTGTGCTTCATGTCAAACTCTAAGGGGGAGCATTTCATGCTTATTGCATTTACATAGGGGGAGCTACACTATCCCGTTCTAAGTTAAATTTTCTCTATACATGTTAAATCAAATTCGTACACTTCATACACTTTAATGTGAAATTGAGTGTTGTTCATAAGGATATAGGAATTTCATTTCAACACTCTAAAGTAATTCAACTTGCTGCATGGATGATAAGAGGCAGTTGAGGAAAAAGCTGCCTGCCTCCACATACAAAAAATGATTGTTATGAAAGGCAGAGCAATGCTAAGTCTCACTGAGTAAACTGGGCACATGTCACCTGAGACGTGATGTGGTTCATTTCTGAAAAGTGTTGACTACAGTATCTCTGTTCAAATGAGGTGACAAGGTTCAGTATTCTGAGTAACCAGGGATTCTAGCATGAGCTCCATGTGTCTCCTCGCGTAAAAAGGAATTATGTTGAACCTGATCCTTCTTAGAAAAATTCAGATTGTCAGTATGAAAATTTCTGATGATATATTTGATTGAGGTAGAGCGAAGCCTCCAATACGCTGTCCTCTAAATTGAAGTGTAGTCTGTGAACTTGCTATTGTGTTTACTTGAAAATCTAGTTATCCATATGGCTAAACTTCATTCTCACGTTACTCACTTGCACATGGTAATTTGATTTGATATGTATTCTGAAAATTTGATTAATTGCAATGACCTGCTATACATCTTCTCCTATTTATCTGCACAATCCTCTAGGTGTCACCATGAGTATTATGAACTTAATGACTCATTTGCAGTTTTCTTACACCTATCCCCTCACTGAATATCAATTGGTATCACTTCTTGTGAAGGAGTTATGTTGCATGTATCTATAGATATCTGCTTGATTACATTGTATGCATTTCTTGTCTCATCATTTTCATACATCATGTTTCATGCATCTCACAAGAAAACTAAAAATCAAAAATTTGAATATCAAAAACAGTCTTCAAATGTGTCTATGTCTAAGGGGGAGCTTTGCATGAGATCTTATCTGCTTAAGTCATCAGAACGTGCATGAGTCCATACCCTTCTAAGGGTGTTTGAGTGCTTGTTTGCTTGCTCATCATAGTTCATGCCATACACCATTCCAATTGCTGTAACTCGTGCACCTTTGCATTTCCACTTTCCACAATTGGTATCAGACAATTGGTATAAGAGGTTCATTTCAACATTTGGTATCCCACAGTTCTGCAATTCGTTCATGCATATTGTGCTCATTGGTTCTCTTCATACTCCAGTCGTCCAAAGGTTCTTGCCATTCTGGATTCCCCATCATGATCCCCATTTCTGATTATGTCAAAGGGGGAGAGAGCATTATAGCATAATATTTTATCATCATCAAAATGGGGGAGATTGTTGTGTATGTAATTTTGATGATTACAAAATGCCTTTGTTGCTTAGCCTTGTGCGTGAATGCTCTTCACTTGAACTGGTTGTGGAAATGATCATAAACTATCTCTATTGGGATATCATCATGTGGATGCATTGTAATTCTAAAAGGATTATCATCATGTGGATGAATTGTAATTCTACAAGGCTTATCATCATGTGGATGCATATGTGCTTTGAGGTTAGCACAAACAATTGCATATACATTATCTCTACACTTGGTGAGATTGTTTTGAAAAACACACTTGGATAAATGTCTTTTTGAGCATCATGTCATATTGAGTCTCTCATATTAAGCATCATGTCATATTGAGCCTCATATCATGAATGTGTACTTTGGTAATGCTAAATGAATGATTGAGATGCAAATATCATTGCTTTCCCCCAAGGTAATGATCTGTGGTTTGAAAGCTTGGATGATGATCAAATTGAATGTGACTCAATATTGTTCTATGTGGCTTGACTCCTTACTCTTTGAATTCCACACATACCATCGGTCAATGGAGAATGAGATTTTGAATTTCATGACTATGTGTATGAATGATACAACCAATCAACAAGAAATGTGAATTCAGGTAAAACAATGAGGTAAGTGTTGTTATATGGATTTAAATGGATATCTCGTTCATCATTCACTCTTGGAATAGGTTCAACAAAGCAATTTATTGTGAACATGGTCATAGTGTTAATGTTTGATGTAAAGATCTTAATTGTCAACTAACACCTTGCTTTATCATGTTTTTCAGGATGAAAAATCATGGTTGATCTTCATGGGATTATGGTAACATTTAATCAATTGTTTCCCTTTGGTTTGATGGAGGTTTTAGTTATTTTTCAAACTCAAACTATCTTTCAGTCTTCACCACTTTCAATCCAACCGTTGGATCTCCCCATAAAAATTATATGTTGTAGCTCTGTGAGTCCTCTTTCCAACGCCTCCGGTCTTGCTTCGATCGGAGTTCGGAGCTAGGAGAATTAATTCCTGTCGCCGGAGCACTCAAAGCTGTTTTTTTTTGAAACCTGCTGAAAGGGGTCGACCCGTGGGTCGACCCGTGGGTCGACCCTGGGGTCGACCCCTGTAACCCAGAACCTTAAAACAGGTTCTGTTTGGGTTCTGGAAGCATGAGGGTCGACCCCTGGGGTCGACCCATTGAATGGGTCGACCCTGGGGTCGACCCATGTAACCCAGAACCGATTTTTTGGTTCTGTTTGGCTTCGGTGTGCCCGAGGGTCGACCCCAGGGTCGACCCCTTCCGGTTGGACGCCCAGCCACCATGTTTGACCACCGTTTTCTTGCCCCAAAAGTCCTACCAATCAATTCCTAATGCCCTATATGTCTCCCTAATTCGTGGATCTGGTCTCCAAGCTGTTCCTTGACCATTCTAAACACTTATATACAACTCTTGGGTTGTAAACCCTAAGGAAGAGGATGCTAGATCTGAAAATCGTTTTCTTCTAACCCTTGTGTGTGCAGGTCGTAGGTAGCAGCTCCAAGGCTTCTTCCACCATGTTTTGAGCTTGTGTATGAAGGGAAGAACAAGGTTTCACGTCCTCATCCATTCCTCTGCCACAAGCTGCGAAGAAATTCATGCTACAAGCATCATCCACGCAAGAATCAATCATTCTTCTTCAAGAACGGGTTTCATACTTCAGAAGCATTCAAATATGTTCAAAGGAGAGAAAGGGGGAGCTCTAATCACTGCAACATCTTCTTCATTCTGATTTCTCGAAATCGTTGTTGTTGATAGAGCATGAATATCTGCTTTAAGACATCTTAGGATGGTTTTATAAATCTTATATCCACTCTCTCTTGCATACATATATATGAGCTGCGAATTGTGTGATTCAACAATCCTAATGCTCATGTGATCCCTGTATAGGATGAAGATGAAGAGGGGAATCTCTAAACCATTCATGTCTATATTCTTGTTTGAGATTAGCTTAAAGATTGAACTCATT
The DNA here is from genome assembly GCA_022559845.1 of Amorphophallus konjac. NCBI lineage: Eukaryota > Viridiplantae > Streptophyta > Magnoliopsida > Alismatales > Araceae > Amorphophallus > Amorphophallus konjac. Next base: position 259,346,486 of record CM040128.1, read on the forward strand.
ATGTCTATCTACTCTTTCAGGTGAAGAGAGGAGATTGGAATAAGGATAAGAGAAGCGGCTAGAGGAAAGGAAGAAGATGATGTCAAGATTATGATCATCTGTTAAAGAGCAAGGAGGATCAGATTTTGTTGAAGAAGGGGGAGCCTTATACTTGATGCATTCTTCTAGTTTACATCTATAGAATTTGTGTGGAAGGTCATAGCATATATTTGTGATTGTTACATATACATTTGACAGAATATTTTGTGTGGGTGTTCGGAGAAAGGGGTCTCCGAGTGTGTGTGTGGTCTTATGTGTGTCGATTTGTGCGGAGTATATCCGTGTGTGTTGTTGGGAGTTTTCTCCCGTGTGTTTGTGTAGGAATTGCCCTACGTGTGTGTGGACGGAGTTGTATCTCCGTGTAAGGTATATTGTTCGGGGTGTGTTCCCCAACGTGTGTGTGTGTGTGTGTGTGTGTGTGTGTGTGTGTGTGTGTGTGTGTGTGTGTGTGTGTGTGTGTGTGTGTGTGTGTGTGTGTGTGTGTGTGTGTGTGTCTGTGTGTGCTGCTGTGGCAGCAGTTTGAGGCAAGGCCTCGTGTGTGTGTATTGCTGCGAAAGCTGTGTGTGTGTGTTGGGGTTCGTCCCCGTGTTGCTACATTTTGTAGCGTGTAGTGAAGCCTCACCGGTTTGGTGAGGGGTGGACGTAGGGAGCCCGTCGAGGTCCCGAACCACCTTAAAAATCCCGGTGTCTTGTGGTTTGTTTCTTGTGATTGTATGTTCACTATCCTATCTGTTTGTGCAATCGTGTGAGCTCGGTGAGAATTGAGTGAATCTAGTTTAAACCTGTTTAGATCAATCTACTCAATCTTTTATATTCCGCTGTGTGCTAGTTGTGTTTTAATTGGACATAGTTTTTAGTAGTAGGATCTATTCACCCCCCCTCTAGATCCGTGTTCCTGCACCACGGGACCCAACATTATTCATTCTTGATAGTTTAAGATCATGATTGTTAAACTTGACTGACTATCACATATCTGATGATCATTTGATTACCTCCATGGTGAGGAATTTGTACACTTGTGAAATTACATAATTCAACTTGATAGCATCACTCTTAAGTGGATTTCTCGGTGCACGATGCTCATAGTTATTACATCATTACACTTTCAGCATTCTTGTAAGATAGCTTATATATATGGCGGTCCATGCTCTGCATATCCAAGGTAGAAATTGGTGGAATTGTAAGATGCATGGCAGGTTATATATGTATAACTGGGAATGTCATGTGCACATATAGCATCCATCCGAGTGACTATATATAACTATGCATGCATGTATTATGTGTAATCTCACTTGAAAGGCAATATCATGTATATGTTGTATATGATCAAAAGGATGCAAGGCAGCTTCAAATTTGTATTCTTAAAATGAAAGGTAACTTGTGTAAATTGCCATCAGTAGTACATTTGTAGACTTTATTTATAGTGAAGTGCACATGCTTTCATAAATGGATATTTATTGTACATAGGCCGACTTGTTCTTCATTGTTTTTATACAGATTTACTTTGTAGGTATATCATGCTTGATCTTGTCATATACTAACTTCAGGCCTATACTAACTTCCCTTGGGTATTTATAACTTTTGGTAAAATATTTCTTATGATTCACCTCACCATGGAAGTATTACCGATAAGTGCTTGACATTAATGGATGAATTACAGTCACCATATTCCAGGGACATAGTCTGCTAAATGCCACCTCCCTGACAAGTTTCTCTTATGCGGTAATACATGACACAGTCTGCTATGATCATTTCATTACTTCCATGGTGAGGTATAACATTTTGAATTATTTGCATACTCTTTCCTATACATTTTACATTACTTTCTATTATACAAAGTACTTAATTTTTGGCTGATTTCAGCTTGATATGCTAAGGGGGATTCCAAAAAACCATTTTGTGTTTCACATTAATCTAGTATCTGTTGTAATTAGTCTTTCATCCTGTGCGGTAATATCTACTTACAGTGAAGTTCGAAGCGGTTGAGATTTAAGGATTGTTCACCGAATAGGATTGAGCCATTACCTTGGCCTCCAATCAAAGCACAACCGCCTGCATGCCCAGGTTAAACTGTGGTTACCGATAGTGTAACCCCTTTCCAAAGCGGTAATATCTTATGGTATTATGCAGAATGGTGCAACAGTATCGGGGTGCACAGATTTGTTATTAATTGAAAATCACATTTTGATCTTGTGTTGAAAATCTTAAATGATTCCATGTTTATTATTTAGTAACACTGATTTCATGTTGTGCGGTTTATCACTAAGAATTGCTGTCATATACCTGTCAGGTCATATACATTTCCTAATTGTCATGTTTAAGTTGTTGAAATGGTTGCAGAGAAACAGATGATTTAAAAAGTTAGATTGGAACTACATTTATCCCCAACATTTATGATAATTGTGTTTGGTACTAATGCAAACTCTTATTTGTTCAGGGAGCCACCTCCATGATAGTTTTATGGTAGTTGAAAGTATGAAAAGCCGAGCAAGTAATATATATTGCAGTTGAATGTACATAGCACAGGTTCATTTGTTTGTGTTCTAATAAATTATTCGTAGCTCATCTCATTCTGTGTATTCGACAATTTTGAAATTGCAGCATTCAACATGCAAGTTCAGATTGATTGGGCCTTACATATCCACCTACCTCCAGAATGTGTCAATCTATACTAGCTTCCAGTGAGCGCACAGTTTCAGAAAGTGCACAGGTTAATGGGTGGTGTGTCTTGTAGTTAGATTGGAACTATATTTATCCCCAACATTTATCTACTTATTTCTCTTGTTTGGTAGATACATTCAAGTCACAACTGTATGTCAAAGCAGGTTTCACTCATTTGTTATTATCACTTGTCAATGTCAACAAGATGACTTAGCTAAAACATGAAATTTCTTTTTTTGATGTGCTAGTAACCTGCAATCAGAGATGTTAATATGCTTACCAGTGTGAGCTCTTTTAAAACAACCCATAGTAGGGCTCCATATTTGTTACCCCGGTGCATGTCCAACATGTTATGTGTGTGCATGGTTGGGTGTCGTAGATAGCATAGCAATGCAACTCCATCATAGCCATGTCCCGTGTGTTCTTTGGGTCATTACTCCGGATGAGGTGGCATCATGTGTGCGCCGTCTACGGGTTGGGGCTGTCACGCCCCGAGCGCGGAAGATACCCGGAGACGCGTGACGATTTTATATCAATCATGTCAATCAGAGCATTAGTGTATTCACACAAAGATAGAGTGCGTAAAAGTAAAGATAAACCCAATCCTTTATTCAATCACGACCTTAAAAGGTACTTCTATTACAATTCAATTGCTGAAAGTGCTAAGACTCAATAAAAGAAAAGTACAATGGTTGACTTAAGAAATTTTGAAAGATAGGACTAGTAGACGCTTGGATAAATAGAGAGCTCTAATATCTTCACTCTTGACCTTCCCTATCTGAGTGAGTCTCGTCATCGGACTTACCTGAAAGGTAGGGAAAAATACTGAATGAGCGAACGCTCAGTAGGAATTATATCTCAAGAACTAGCAATTGGTTTAAGTAATTACATGTTTCATGAATGCAAGAAAGCTATGCATGTTTGCGTAAAACGACAAGAGAGAGAGAGTATAACAAGAGGTAATCGAGTAGACTAACATGTCTTTCAAGAACTTATATCAATGAATGTCAAGATATTCAAGCAAGTATATTCATCATGTCATGTCGAGAATTGGCTATCATGTTTCAAGCAAGTATATAAATACCCTTTTTCGGGCCACGCAAGTCATGTCATGTCAAGTACGAGATTTGTGGAACGTCTTAATCAAGCTAGTCATGCACTTCGGTACAATGCCATACCGTGATCATTATAACTCCCATGGGCACTAGTACTTTCGGGTGCTCCTCCCAGGACCTAATCGGGCCCTATATGCGCAGGCATTGGTCATGTATTTTCGACATCCACTAAAGTATAGCCAATATGGAGTTTCAAGGAACAAACTTGTATAACTTTAAGGTAGATAGCATTTCAAGGATTTAAACACGTAGTATCATGATGATAGTAACGGTATAATCACGATTATCGATAAAACTAGGTGGAATTGGCTCGCTAGCTTGGGTGCCATGACAATAAGAGTAAGCGCCCACATGGAGATGGTCGCTCGTTCTTTTCAGACAGGATAAGTTGGACAGAATTGAGGTCCACAAGTACGGTACCCAATTCATAAGGACACTAATGGCATGGTTTTCCATTCCATTAATTCATGGATATCCTCATGACATCATCATCATGAATGTCATAAGGGCTGATTTTACCATGTTTCTTTAGAGTGACATGGCAATCAAGTAGTATCATGGGTTTTTATGGTACAACCAGCTCGGCTACTTTGAGGGAATCCAAAGCGTGCGGAGTCTTATGGAGGCCTCTGTGATAAAGTCACCAGTCCGGAGGAACGAAATGTCCCGCGGAGAGTTCATCTACCACCGAGAATTTGGGGCAATTGATAAAACGTCGATAAACGTGGGACTATACTCACGGATTGGAATATAGTGCCGGATATATATATATAAGTATATAAATCCACGGTTCATAGGAAAAATCATAGGAAAATAACAAGACAGGAAATTGGCGCCTTAGCCAAAGTCTTCATTTAAAGAATTGACGCCCTTGTCTGGGTCGTCATTTCACTATTTGACGACTTCCAGAACAGTCGTCCAATTCATATTTATGTTTGCTGAAAATAACTAAATTTCAGTATTTTAAGGAAGTGGCGACTTCCATTAAGTCTTCTATTTTGTAAATAGCGGCCTCGTCAGGGGCGTTATATATATAAGAAACGACATGGTATGCGTCGTTAATTCTCCTTTTTACAGAATTTGCTACGAATAAATAGCAATTTTCCAATAAATATTTTGATGGCAACATGTATATGGACAGGTCAAGAAAAATAGCAGGATTCTAGACATATGAGCATGCATTAGATCAGCTTACTGTTTAGATAGGTATTAAATTTTTAACATGTGTATTTATTAAATCAATCGAAATTGACGACCGTTCTCCCGGGCGTCAGAAATAAAAATGGCGCCCTGGTAAGGGTCGCCTCTTTCAAAAATTTTCCAGAACTCCGTGAAAACTACATGCATGAATTAATATATATTAATATCATGATTCATGATAGTTTAGGCTACGAAATCTTGAGATAACCTACCTTGGTGATGATCTGGATGATGAAACGTGAAGAATATATATGAAGACTGATCACAACCGATACTCTGTTTCAAACAGAGCAATCGCAGGAAGAAGAAGATGATGAATATAGTGGCTTCCCTTCTTCTCGTCTGTTAACAAAATGAAGAAGAGGAAGACGCTCCCCCCCTCTTCTCGTTGCAGTCACCGGCAAAAAGAGGAAGAAGTCTTCCTCACGCAGGAGGAAGAAACGGACGTAGGGCGTTGATATGAAGAACTTGTATAAGAGCAACGGCCCTTACTTCCTAAACATAGGAACACCACTGCAGCTCTCGTCCGTGGAAGACGATAGTAGAAGCAAAGCTTCTACTCCACACTATGATGATAGGAGCAGAAGATGATAGCTTCCAAAGAGCACGGCATCCTGTAACTGTATCGGAAGAAGAAGAAGAAAGCCAACATGTTTGGTTTCGACGGAGGGGTATTTATAGGGTACTGGAGACCCTATAGGGTTGCAGTTTGATTGGGAATTATAACTCCCTTTTCAGAGTCCTTATTAAACTCAGACATCCCACGTATCGATCCTTTCCCCAGCTAGCATCCCTGTTCGAACCAAACAGCAACTTCTGTAAATAACGCCTCAGGTTGGGGCATTATTTTATAAATGACGCCTGTCAAAGGGGACTTAAATTTATAAAATGACGCCCTCTAAGGGGACGTTAATTACTATTACCTTTATTTGCTTAACATAGAGATACGGTTGCCCTATTAATATATAAAAAATGACGCCACTTCTTGTGGGCGTCACTTTTTAATATGACGCCTTGGAAGGAGGCGTCTCTTTTTAAATTGGCGTCTGCTTGGGGGTCTTTATTTAAATAACGACCTATATATAGGCGTTATTTATTTTTGGCTCATTTTGATATGTAAATCGGTGAAAATTATATATATATAGTATATAACTTGATTATATCATTTTTGAATACTTTTATTCTTGATTATTTATCCGGGGTCTTACACCCTCCCTCACTTAAAAAAATTTGGTCCCCAAATTCAATCGTATATAAACATGGAGAGTGTAAAGTACATACCCTTTAGAATAATTCTGGGAATCATTTCCTCATAGATTCCTCGCTCTCCCATGTGGCTTCGTGTTCTGAGCATTTACTCCATTGCACCTTAACCATGGGAATAACATTGTTCCTTAGTGTTCGTACCTCGTGATCGAGGATTTTCATGGGCTTTTGTTCATAAGTAAGATCCTTTTGAATCACCAGATCTCCGTGATCAATGATATGTGACGGATCGTGCACATACTTCTTCAACATAGATACGTGGTGTTGTGCCCCTATAGTCATTTGAGTTCACTTGGGTAATTCGACATCATCCTACGGTCATTTGAGTTCTGTCGTATTCTTGGTTTTGATAATGGCTAAACACTATTAGTCATTGATATTTCCCACTCTCATGTGACTAACATACGTGATGGTTTGTTCATGACAGGTACGCCATTACATGGACAAAGAATTCAGTGAAGTCGGCAAAAGTGAAAGCTCATTGATCGCGCCCAAGCAAGGATGCGAAAACAAGCACAAGTCGACACGCGATATTCGGCTCGTCATCCATATAAGGTCAATGCCCAAAGAAGCATAGCCAAGAGAATCCAAGGCCATAAACTCCGTTGATATCTTTTAGACTATCAAGGGAGATGCCACTGACATGCACGGGCTGCTAATGGAGTTGAACGACGGAGCTAGAACGGAAATTGGACCGACCCGGGATAAGCCGGGTTATGCCCAGCTGGCGGTCGACCGCCAGCACAAGGGCGGTCGACCGCCCCAGCCAGGGACCCCCTGACTACAGTTCCTTCGGCTGCAGGTCGACCGCCAGCCAGTGGCGGTCGACCAGAAATCCCAGGGACCATCCGTTTGCAGGTTTCACAGTAGCGGTCGACCGCCAGGAGCTACAGGTCGACCGCCAGCCCCGAGCCTTCAATGTTGACTTTGTTTCCAACTTCGAAAAGGGCCATTCAACATGGATTTCTTTAATCCAAAAGTCACCTAATCACCCACAAATTGTGGATCTAGTCTGAGGCTTGTCTATAGACCATTCAAGGTCTATAAAACCAATACAAGAGGGTTGGAAACCCCAATGCTTCAAGGCTTCAAGGGAGATCAAGGGAGCTCATTTTCGAGGCACTGTAGCACCTCCGTGAACAGTGTTTCGGTAAGGAGTTATTCATCCATTTCAAGGCATTCAAGTCCAGATCTGAATCTATCTCAACCTCCAAGGAAGAAGAAGGAATCAAGGCTCTCAAGGGTGATCTAAGCTGCATCCTACATCTTCTACATCCTCTTCATCGACTCAAGAAGATCAAAAGGAAGATTGAAGCTACATCCATCGTCTTCTTCATCAACTAGAAGAGGTTCAAGGAAGATCATCCCGCAAGAAAGAAGACACCGTCAAAGCATCCGATTCAAGCTTCTGCAACTCAGACAAGATTCTTTTCTTTGAGCATACTCTATATCTTGTTTGAGTGATTTCATATTTGTTCTCTTTTTCATTTCATACAAACAATTGAATCTGAGAATCGTCCCTAGCTACCGGTGGTTAGTAGGAAGGCAATCGGAGGTTGTCCGATCTGCGTTGTTGACGTCCCTACCAGGTGGTTAGTAGGAAGGCAATCGGTGGTCTTTTCGATTTGCGATTCAGTGCGTGGCACTAGTGGAGCCTCACCGGATTTGGTGAGGGGAGGACGTAGGACTGGGGATTCAGTCCGAACCACCTTAAAATCTCGTGTGTTGTGGTTTGTTTGTGTGATTGTTTCGTTCTAAATGCATGCTTAGGTTCGAATCGATATATTAGTAATCATCTTACTAAGCAAATCATTGTGTCCTTCATTTAGCTAGTTATATTCCGTTGTAATTTATCTCATCTAGCTATATAGAGGGTTACATTGCGAAAAGAGGGGCAGATCTATTCACCCCTCCCCTCTAGATCCACTATCCACTACACAACACGTGGAACACATTATGAACTTCGGACAATTGAGGTGGTAATGCGACGCGGTAAGCAACCTCGCCAACTCTTTCTAGTATCTCAAAAGGTCCGATAAACCTTGGTGTCAGCTTGCCCTTAACACCAAATCTCCTTATTCCACGTCCAGGTGATATCTTGAGAAATACGTGATCTCTGACTTGGAATTCGAGATCTCTTCTTCTTGTGTCAGCATAAGCCTTCTGTCTAGACTGAGCAACTTGAAGTCTTTCTCTAATCAACTGAATCTTTTCAGTGGTATCTCTTACCATGTCTGGACCTAATAGTTATTTCTCGCCAACTTCGTCCCAACATAAAGGCGATCGGCAACTCCTTCCGTATAAAGCTTCGAAAGGTGCCATTTGTATACTTGCCTGGTAGCTATTATTGTATGCAAATTAAACCAAAGGCAAGTGATCATGCCAGTTTCCATCAAAATCAATGATGCAAGCTCTGAGCATATCTTCAACTACCTGATTGGTTCTCTCAGTTTGACCATCCGTTTGAGGATGAAAAGCTGTACTAAAGTTAAGTCTCATCCCTAGCGAATGTTGTAGACCCTTCCAAAAGTGAGAAGTAAAACGGGGGTCTCTGTCAGACACGATTGAGACAGGTACTCCATGTAACCTGACTATCTCCGTAGTGTATAATGCAGCAAGAACATCAACTGACCATCGGCTCTTGATTGGCAAGAAGTGTACCGATTTGGTCAATCGGTCGATGATAACCCATATTCCGTCATGTCCTCCCTTTGATTTGGACAGACCCATAATGAAGTCCATACCGATTTCCTCCCACTTCCACTTGGGAATATCTAGAGGATGTAGCTTACCGGCAGGCTTTTGGTGTTCGGCCTTGACTTGTTGGCATGTGAGACAGCGAGACACAAAGTCTGCTACTTCTCTTTTCATATTGGGCCACCAAAAGGTCCTTTTCAAATCTTGGTACATCTTAGTTGATCCTGGATGAATCGTGTACCTTGATCTGTGAGCTTCATCTAAGATTTTCTTCTTAAGCTCTGGGCAATTCGGTATACATGTTCTATTCCTGAACATCAATCTTCCATCGGATGCTAATTTGAAATCAGGTTGTTCTTCCATTTTTCCCTTGATTTCCACTAATACTGGGTCACTATCTTGAAGTCCTTGTATTTTGGATAGCAAGTCTGGCTGTATGCTCATATGGGATAATGTGACACACCTACTGTCCTTGTCCATGCTTATATTAAGCTTAGAGAATTGTCCTAGCAACTTCCACTCCTGAATCATACAATTGGCTAATAGTGCTCTCGGCTTTCGACTGAGGGCATCGGCTATTGGATAACCCTTTCCAGGATGATATTGTATAGTGAAGTCGAAGTCCTTGAGATATTCTATCCAACGTCTTTGCCTCATATTCAATTCCTCTTGAGAGAAGAGATACTTAAGACTTTTATGGTCAGAGTATACAATAAACTGTACTCCGTATAGATAATGTCTCCATATCTTCAGTGCAAACACTACCGCGGCCAATTCTAAGTCATGAACTGGGTAGTTCTCCTCGTGCTTCTTCAATTGGCATTCAAGTCCAGATCTGAAGCCATCTCAACCTCCAAGGAAGAAGAAGGAATCAAGGCTCTCAAGGGTGATCTAAGCTACATCCTACATCTTCTACATCCTCTTCATCGACTCAAGAAGATCAAAAGGAAGATTGAAGCTACATCCATCATCTTCTTCATCAACTAGAAGAGGTTCAAGGAAGATCATCCCGCAAGAAAGAAGACACCGTCAAAGCATACGATTCAAGCTTCTGTAACTCAGACAAGATTCTTTTCTTTGAGCATACTCTATATCTTGTTTGAGTGATTTCATATTTGTTCTCTTTTTCATTTCATACAAACAATTGAATATGAGAATCGGCCCTACCGGTGGTTAGTAGGAAGGTAATCGGAGGTTGTCCGATCTGCGTTGTTGACGTCCCTACCTGGTGGTTAGTAGGAAGGCAATCGGTGGTCTTTCCGATTTACGGTTCAGTGCGTGGCACTAGTGGAGCCTCACCGGATTTGGTGAGGGGTGGACGTAGGACTGGGGATTTAGTCCGAACCACCTTAAAATCTCGTGTGTTGTGATTTGTTTGTGTGATTGTTTCGTTCTAAATGTATGCTTAGGTTCGAATCGATATATTAGTAATCATCTTGCTAAGCAAATCGTTGTGTCCTTCGTTTAGCTAGTTATATTCCGCTGCAATTTATCTCATCTAGCTATATAGAGGGTTACATTGCAAAAAGAGGGGCAGATCTATTCACCCCTCCCCTCTAGATCTACTGTCCACTACACAACAAGTGGTATCAGAGCCTAATCTCTCATTATGGTGTCCAATGACCTTGAGGGAAATGGTGGATCAGCATCTAAGGGTTATTTACCTGAAGGACACTCTGTGAACAGACCTCCTTATTTCACTGGATCTAACTATCCTTATTGGAAACATCGCATGCAGGTGTTCATTCGCGCCCAAGACTACGAACTTTGGCGTGTGATCAGCAAAGGTCCGTATGAGCTTACGGATAATGAGGACTTGTGGACCAAAGAACAAATACGGCAATCCACCGTCAACTGGAGTGCTAAACATATCATGCAATACTCACTCCATCCAGTTGAATTCTCAAGAGTAGCCACCTACGCAACTGTAAAATTGATGTGGGATAAGCTAGAGGTAATCTACGAAGGAACCTCTCAGGTACGAGAAACAAAAGCCAATATTTTAGTTTCTGAATATGAAATGTTCTGCATGAAGCCTGATGAGTCAATTCAAGATATGTATGCTCGCTTAACTGTGCTTACTAATAGTTTAACTGACTTGGGAAAGAAATATACAGAGCAAGAACTTGTAAGAAAAATTCTCAGATCATTAACTCCAGCATGGCACACGAAGGCAACCATTGTTGAAGAATCAAGAGATCTCGCAACCACCAAGGTAGATGAACTCATTGGGTCATTAATGACCTATGATATCAACCTCAAGAACAAAGAGACTGAGGCACCTAAAAAGAAGTCCCTAGCTCTTAAAGCTGGACCCAGCCGTCAAGATACTTCTGATGAAGGTGAGGATTCGGGAAGTGAGCGAGATGAGGATGACGTAGCCATGCTCACACGTAAGTTCAAGAAATTCCTGAGAAAGGAAGGTAAGAGCTTCATGAGAGGAAGGTCAAGGGTAAGAAATGGTTTCAAATATAATTTTGAAAACTCTAAGAAATCTGACAAAATCATTTGTTATTCTTGCAACAAACTAGGGCATTTCAAGAATGACTGTCCCGACAGATTCAGAAAAGCTGACAAATGGAAGGGCAAGAAGAATAACAAGGCCATGGTGTCCACATGGAGCGATGAAGAGGAAAGTAATGATGGAACTAGCTCCTCGGACAAAGAAAAAGAAGATTTCTGCCTTATGGCCAAAGGTGACGAAGAAATTGAGGAGTGTCTTGTAGCCATACATAACAGGTGGTACCTTGATAGCGGCTGTTCAAGACACATGACCGGAGACAAATCAAAATTTTATCTCTTGGAGGAAAAGGAAGGAGGACATGTCACATTTGGAGGGAACAATAAAGGAAAAATCATTGGAACAGATAATGTAGGTAAGAACCTCTCCAACTCTATTGGAAATGTGTTGCTAGTTGAAGGTTTGAAATATAACATACTAAGCATAAGTCAATTGTGTGATAAAGGTCACAAAATGTTGTTTGATTCTCATGAATGTAAAATCTTTAAACCAAAATCTGACAAGGTAAAATTTTCTGGTAAGAGAGTCAACAATGTTTACATGATTGCTTAGATGATCCTGCTTATTAAACCTTTGTCTTGCTGCACCAAAATCTGAAATTGCTTGGTTATGGCATCGTAGACTAGGACATGCTAGCTACAATGTCTTGTATAAACTTTTGAAGCATTCAATGGTGAAAGGTTTGCCTGAACTATCCTTTAAACAAGAAAACAAATTGTGTGATGCATGTGCCTAGGTAAACAAACTAGAAAATCATTCAAGGGAAGATCTGAAAATACATCATCCAAACCACTCGAGCTAATTCATATGGACCTATTTGGCCCAACCAGAACTGCTAGCTTAAGTGGTAGAAAATATGGATATGTCTTGGTGGATGACTTTTCTAGGTTCACATGGGTTTTCTTTCTCACACACAAAAATGATGCTTTTGATGAGTTTCAGGCACTCTACATGAAGATAAAGTAGGACGGTGAGTTTAAAATTTCTAAGATTCAATCTGATCACAGTGGTGAATTTGAAAATGCTAACTTCTATAACATTTGCAGGGCCGAAGGGATTTCACACCGATTTTCTTCACCAAGAACGCCGGAGCAAAACGGTGTGGTTGAAAGGAGAAACCGAACACTTGTAGAGATGGCAAGAACCATGCTTGCTGAACGGCAACTTCCAAGGAGATTTTGGGCTGAAGCGGTAAACTCGACATGTTACATTATCAACCGCTCTATGGTAAGGCCACACACCAAAAGGACTCCTTATGAGTTGCTGAAAGGTAAAAAGCCTTCTCTCTCACATATGAAAGTGTTTGGGTCAAAATGCTTCATTCACAACAATGACAAAAGAGACTTAGACAAATTCAAGCCCAAGAGCGATGAAGGTATATTCCTTAGATATTCTGATAGATCTAGGACTTATAGAATTTATAATATTAAGAGTCAAACTGTGGAAGAATCACCCCATATTTCCTTTGATGAATATCATGATGATTCTAACAATGATAACTCTTGCAGGAAAAATGATGATGATGGGGATTTCCTAAGTATGAAGGACAAGAGTGATCCTCCACAAGAAGAAACAAAAGAAGAGGGTGACCGAGCTGAATCAAGCAACACAAGGAATCAAGCTCCAGGAGAAGGTAATGATTCCACAAACATTAGAATTCTTAAGGATCACCCTTTAGAAAATATCATTGGTAGCTTGAATGACCCACCAGAACAAGGTCGCATTTTAAAATTGTGGAAGAACTAGATCAAATTGCTCTAGTCTCTCAGCTAGAACCCAAAAACATTGATGAAGCATTAAAAGATGAAAACTAGATAAATTCCATGCAAGACGAGTTAAACCAGTTTGAAAGAAACAAAGTTTGGCATCTTGTTCCTAGACCTTCATCACAATCTGTAATAGGCACTAAATGGGTTTTTAGGAACAAACTAAGTGAGGATGGCAAGATAATAAGAAACAAGGCTAGATTGGTGGCTCAAGGGTATAATCAAGAGTTTGGGGTAGACCTTGATGAATCTTATGCCCCTGTTGCTAGACTCGAAGCCATCAGAATTTTACTTGCCTTTGCATGCTCCCTTAGGATAAAGCTATATCAAATGGATGTCAAAAGTGCTTTCTTGAATGGCTTGATCAAAGAAAAAGTCTATGTTGAGTAGCCCCCTGGCTTTGAAAATACTAACTATATAGATTTTGTATACAAGCTAGACATGGCGCTTTATGGACTGAAGCAAGCACCAAAGCTTGGTATGAGAGGCTAAGCTCGTTCCTCATTGAAAAAGGGTACACACGAGGTAAGGTAGATCAAACACTTTTCACCAAGAAGCAAGGTAAGAACATTTTGATTGTTCAAATTTATGTTGATGACATTGTGTTTGGTTCTACAAAATCTAAATGTATGAGGAATTTGCTAACCTCATGACTAGTGAATTCGAGATGAGCCTAATGGGAGAACTCCAATTCTTCTCAGTTTGCAGGTCAACCAAGGAAAAGATGGGTGCTTCATAAGTCAAGCCAAATACATCAAGGAGCTGCTGAAAAGATTTGACATGGCAAATAGCAAAATCATTGCAACTCCTATGAGCACCACAACATCACTGGATTCGGATGAAATTGATAAATTAGTGGATGCAAAGATTTATAGAGGTATGATCGGCTCTTTACTTTACTTGACTGCATCCCGACCAGATATCCAGTTTAGTGTATGCCTTTGTGCTAGATTTCAAGTTAGTCCTAGAGAATCCCACTTGACTGCCGTCAAACGTATCCTTCGATATCTTGCCGGCACTCAAGACTTGGATTGTGGTATCCGTCATCATGTGATTTATCTCTTATATCTTATTCTGATGCGGACTACGCTGGATGCAAGCTGGATCGTAAGAGTACTAGTGACTATTGCCAGTTTCTAGGCTGGTGTTTAGTTTCTTGGGCCTCCAAGAAACAACACTCGGTTGCCCTCTCAACCGCAGAGGCAGAATATGTTGCTGCAGGGAGCTGCGGCACCCAAGTGTTGTGGATTAAACACCAACTCCAAGACTACTTGGTGGATCTTGGTTGTGTCCCGATTCTGTGCGATAACACTAGTGCTATCAACCTTGCGAAAAATCTAGTCCAGCACTCTAGGACTAAGCATATTGAGATTAGGCATCACTTCATTAGAGATGAGGTCGTTAAGAAAAACTTTGAGCTGCATTTTGTTGATACTCTAAATCAAATTACTGACATCTTCACCAAGCCCTTGTGTAATGTAATATTTTCAACACTCAAAAGAGAGCTTGGTCTTTGTCGACCTCAGGCCAATAAAAACTGATATGATGATCTTATTCAACTTGGTTATGTGTTTTTGTAGATTGGCATTCATGCATTGTTTATATGTCAATATGTCACCTTGCATATGGTGTCACATTGCATGTAGTTGCATAATCAAGTTGAATCTATGTTCCCAATGCATTGCATGGTTTGTGTTGCATCATTCTTGCATGGCCATGGTATATCAAATGTTGATGTATGGAAGGGCAGGTTATGCTTGTCTCGAAGCACTCAATATGCGTGAGGTTTCACCTCCGCCAAGTACCATGTGTCAATGTCACCTATAGGCCATATAGTAAGGGGGAGTTGTCCTTGTGCAACATTCATGCATATTCATTCTGTGGCATTTAATAGTGTACAACCATATGTTGGGTCATGCATTTCATGTCTACCAAATTCATGTCCACCCCTGCACGTTTCAGGTCATTCTCCTCTTGACACTTATCATTACACTTGATTGCAAACATTACCCCTTCGCGTATCCATTGCATATCCTTAGGGGGAGTTTTGTTGAGTCTCTTAATCTCTTACAATCTGTGCTTCCATGGCTTACAGTCTATATATGAGATCATGAGACTGACAAACAGATGGTGTGAGAGCTTTCTATTATATGAACTGATGATTGTCTATTCAATGAAAATGGTTCAGATCTAATGATTTCCTTGTAGTTCTGCTATATTTTGCTTGAAATCATCTATATTCTGTCGTTTTAATAGACCCTAACTAGAGATTGCATGTTGTGCCTTGAATAACTTTCCTGCGATCTGAAAAATCCAAACGTCATGACACTCTTAGTAATACTCTAGAGCTTAGTATTGTTTCTAAACATCTTGATGAGCTGGAACTCTTGAAAATCAATTTGACAGAGCAATGATATTGTTGCACGGAGAAACATGTCATGTCATCAAAATCAAGTGACAAATGATATGTCATGATGTGCCTCTGTTATCTCTGTCGTCATTCTATTTGGACTCTAGGCAGAGCACTGGCATAATTACTGAGAAATATATCCTCTCATCAAAGAAATGAGATTAGATATGTCATGACGTGACTTTGCTATCTCTGTTCATTCTGAAGCATAACCGTCCGTCTTGCCAAATACCTAGGGATACTGACGTCTAAACAACGTGTATTCTTACGGCTAGGAGGCATGAACTAGACTTGATTGCTCGTATAAAGTGAGTCATGTGACTTCAAATACTAAAGATATTGAAAATCAACATATGCTACAATCATTCAATTCCATGCTTCAATCATGATTGTTTAGCCTCAATACATGCTTTTGTGTTATTGCCTTTGTCATTATTGAATATGGATATATAAGACAAGGGAAGGTTAAACACTGCCATGATATGCACCTTTGGTTCCTTTCTATTAAATCTTAGATGTAGCTGCTTTTCGAACTCTGTTGATGAACTCGGACTTCATTAGCTTTGAACCACATATATATATTGTTCGCGGCATGCTTTCAATTTCCATATAATGGCTTGCTCTTCCACTATAATTCCACTCTGATCTCTAGACCATTTATAACATGCTATCTCATATCCCTCCTTTTTGCTGTTGGCAAAGGGGGAGAACGCCTTTGTGAGTCTTTGCATATGATCATGGTAATGGTCTTGGGAGAGTCAAAAAGGGGAGATGCTGCCTTTGTGTGTTGTCAAAAGAGAGAGTGCCTTGTCAACATGGGAGGGTCATGGGAGTATCGAAGGGGGAGAGCCTTCATCTGTGATAATGGTAATGGTCTTGGGAGCGTCTTTGTGAGTCTTTGCATATGATCATGGTAATGGTCTTGGGAGAGTCAAAAAGGGGAGATGCTGTCTTTGTGTGTTGTCAAAAGAGAGAGTGCCTTGTCGACATGGGAGGGTCATGGGAGTATCAAAGGGGGAGAGCCTTCATCTGTGATAAGGGTTTGTGCATAGAATTCACATGTAGCATTCACATACCTTGATCATCCATGCATACATATCCGCATTTACATGTTTCACTATCATGGATCTTGAGCTGCACACAGGTTGCATATGTCATAATCTATACCATATTTGTCATATTGGATATTTCTGCCATATAATGACTCACAGTGTTGCCATCATCAAAAAGGGGGAGAATGTTGTGCCCCTATGGTCATTTGAGTTCACTTGGGTAATTCAACATCATCCTACGGTCATTTGAGTTCTGTCGTATTCTTGGTTTTGATAATGGCTAAACACTATTAGTCATTGATGTTTCCCACTCTCATGTGACTGACATACGTGATGGTTTGTTCATGACAGGTACGCCATTACATGGACAAAGAATTCAGTGAAGTCGGCAAAAGTGAAAGCTCATTGATCGCGCCCAAGCAAGGATGCGAAAACAAGCACAAGTCGACACGCGATATTCGGCTCGTCATCCATATAAGGTCAATGCACAAAGAAGCATAGCCAAGAGAATCCAAGGCCATAAACTCCGTTGATATCTTTTAGACTATCAAGGGAGATGCCACCGACATGCACGGGCTGCTAATGGAGTTGAACGATGGAGCTAGAACGGAAATTGGACCGACCCGGGATAAGCCGGGTTCTGCCCAGTTGGCGGTCGACCGCCAGCACAGGGGCGGTCGACCGCCCCAGCCAGGGACCCCCCGACTGCAGTTCCTTCGGCTGCAGGTCGACAACCAGCCAGTGGCAGTCGACCGGAAATCCCAGGTCCGTTTGCAGGTTTCACAGTAGCGGTCGACCGCCAGGAGCTGCAGGTCGACCGCCAGCCCTGAGCCTTCAATGTTGACTTTGTTTCCAACTTCGAAAAGGGCCATTCAACATGGATTTCTTTAATCCAAAAGTCACCTAATCACCCACAAATTGTGGATCTGGTCTTAGGCTTGTCTATAGACCATTTAAGGTCTATAAAACCAATACAAGAGGGTTGGAAACCCCAATGCTTCAAGGCTTCAAGGGAGATCAAGGGAGCTCATTTTCGAGGCACTGTAGCACCTCCATGAACAGTGTTTCGGTAAGGAGTTATTCATCCATTCAAGGCATTCAAGTCCAGATCTGAAGCCATCTCAACCTCCAAGGAAGAAGAAGGAATCAAGGCTCTCAAGGGTGATCTAAGCTGCATCCTACATCTTCTACATCCTCTTCATCGACTCAAGAAAATCAAAAGGAAGATTGAAGCTACATCCATCATCTTCTTCATCAACTAGAAGAGGTTCAAGGAAGATCATCCCGCAAGAAAGAAGACACCGTCAAAGCATCGATTCAAGCTTCTGCAACTCAGACAAGATTCTTTTCTTTGAGCATACTCTATATCTTGTTTGAGTGATTTCATATTTGTTCTCTTTTTCATTTCATACAAACAATTGAATCTGAGAATCGTCCCTAGCTACCGGTGGTTAGTAGGAAGGCAATCGGAGGTTGTCCGATCTGCGTTGTTGACGTCCCTACCAGGTGGTTAGTAGGAAGGCAATCGGTGGTCTTTCCGATTTGCGATTCAGTGCGTGGCACTAGTGGAGCCTCACCGGATTTGGTGAGGGGTGGACGTAGGACTGGGGATTCAGTCCGAACCACCTTAAAATCTCGTGTGTTATGGTTTGTTTGTGTGATTGTTTCGTTCTAAATGCATGCTTAGGTTCGAATCGATATATTAGTAATCATCTTACTAAGCAAATCATTGTGTCCTTCATTTAGCTAGTTATATTCCGCTGTAATTTATCTCATCTAGCTATATAGAGGGTTACATTGCGAAAAGAGGGGCAGATCTATTCACCCCTCCCCTCTAGATCCACTATCCACTACACAACACGTGGAACACATTATGAACTTCGGACAATTGAGGTGGTAATGCGACGCGGTAAGCAACCTCGCCAACTCTTTCTAGTATCTCAAAAGGTCCGATAAACCTTGGTGTCAGCTTGCCCTTAACACCAAATCTCCTTATTCCACGTCCAGGTGATATCTTGAGAAATACGTGATCTCTGACTTGGAATTCGAGATCTCTTCTTCTTGTGTCAGCATAAGCCTTCTGTCTAGACTGAGCAACTTGAAGTCTTTCTCTAATCAACTGAATCTTTTCAGTGGTATCTCTTACCATGTCTGGACCTAATAGTTGTTTCTCGCCAACTTCGTCCCAACATAAAGGCGATCGGCAACTCCTTCCGTATAAAGCTTCGAAAGGTGCCATTTGTATACTTGCCTGGTAGCTATTTTTGTATGCAAATTAAACCAAAGGCAAGTGATCATGCCAGTTTCCATCAAAATCAATGATGCAAGCTCTGAGCATATCTTCAACTACCTGATTGGTTCTCTCAGTTTGACCATCCGTTTGAGGATGAAAAGCTGTACTAAAGTTAAGTCTCATCCCTAGCGAATGTTGTAGACCCTTCCAAAAGTGAGAAGTAAAACGGGGGTCTCTGTCAGACACGATTGAGACAGGTACTCCATGTAACCTGACTATCTCCGTAGTGTATAATGCAGCAAGAACATCAACTGACCATCGGCTCTTGATTGGCAAGAAGTGTACCGATTTGGTCAATCGGTCGATGATAACCCATATTCCGTCATGTCCTCTCTTTGATTTGGACAGACCCATAATGAAGTCCATACCGATTTCCTCCCACTTCCACTTGGGAATATCTAGAGGATGTAGCTTACCGGCAGACTTTTGGTGTTCGGCCTTGACTTGTTGGCATGTGAGACAGCGAGACACAAAGTCTGCTACTTCTCTTTTCATATTGGGCCACCAAAAGGTCCTTTTCAAATCTTGGTACATCTTAGTTGATCCTGATGAATCGTGTACCTTGATCTGTGAGCTTCATCTAAGATTTTCTTCTTAAGCTCTGGGCAATTCGGTATACATGTTCTATTCCTGAACATCAATCTTCCATCGGATGCTAATTTGAAATCAGGTTGTTCTTCCATTTTTCCCTTGATTTCCACTAATACTGGGTCACTATCTTGAAGTCCTTGTATTTTGGATAGCAAGTCTGGCTGTATGCTCATATGGGATAATGTGACACACCTACTGTCCTTGTCCATGCTTATATTAAGCTTAGAGAATTGTCCTAGCAACTTCCACTCCTGAATCATACAATTGGCTAATAGTGCTCTCGGCTTTCGACTGAGGGCATCGGCTATTGGATAACCCTTTCCAGGATGATATTGTATAGTGAAGTCGAAGTCCTTGAGATATTCTAACCAACGTCTTTGCCCCATATTCAATTCCTCTTGAGAGAAGAGATACTTAAGACTTTTATGGTCAGAGTATACAATAAACTGTACTCCGTATAGATAATGTCTCCATATCTTCAGTGCAAACACTACCGCGGCCAATTCTAAGTCATGAACTGGGTAGTTCTCCTCGTGCTTCTTCAATTGGCGAGAAGAGTAGGCGATAACTTTCCCTTGTTGCATTAAAACACATCCGAGGCCAATGCCAGATGCATCAGTGTATACTTCAAATCTCTCGCCTTCAATTGGTAAAGCTAAAACCGGGGCTGTAGTTAGGTGATCCTTGAGAGCTTGGAAGCTTCTTTCACATTCCTTACTCCATTCATAACAGATCTCCTTACGAGTTAGCCTAGTGAGTGGTACGGCGATCTTGGAGAAATCCTTGATGAACTGTCGATAGTAGCCCGCAAGACCCAAGAAACTACGGATCTTGCTAGCATTGGTCGGTCTTTCCCAATCCTTTACAACTTCAACCTTCGATGGATCTACGGATAAACCGTCTTTTGATATAACATGCCCCAAGAAAGATACTTCTTCTAACCAGAATTCACATTTACTGAGCTTTGCATATAACTGATTCATCCTCAATATCTGTAATGCAATCCTCAAATGCTCCTCGTGCTCTTTCTTGATCTTTGAATAGATCAGTATATCATCAATGAAAACCACTATGAATTGATCTAGATGAGGCCTGAATATACTATTCATCAACTGCATAAAGGTAATAGGGGCATTTGTTAGTCCAAAAGGCATTACAACAAATTCATAGTGCCCATACCTGCTTCTGAATGCGGTCTTATAAATGTCCTCATCTTTGATCCTCAGTTGGTGATATCTCGACCTGAGATCAATCTTCGAAAAATACATGGATCCAGATATTTGATCAAATAACTCATCGATTCTCGGCAGTGGATACTTGTTCTTGATAGTGAGATGATTCAACTGTCGATAGTCGATGCATAACCTCATGGATCCATCTTTCTTTTTTACAAATAGCACAGGTGCTCCCCACGGGGAAGTGCTTGGTCTAATAAATCCCTTCTTGAGAAGTTCCATCAATTGCTCCTTCAGCTCCTTGAGTTCGGCAGGGGACATCCTATATAGTGCCTTAGAAACTGGTCCAGCACCAGGGACCAAGTCGATGGTGAAGGCCACTTCTCTTTGTGGGGGTAATCCAGACAAATCTTTCGGAAACACGTCCGAAAATTCTTGCACAACTGGGATGTCTTCTAGCTTAGTCTCCTTAATGGTGACAAACGCAAGGAAAGATACACATCCTTTCCTTATTAGCTTGCTAGTTCGGAGAGCCGAAATAAGAGGTGACTTGCTCCGACTCTTTGGACAAGTATATGCTAATCCCAGGAAGTATTTGAAAGTAACTTTGCTGTTACGGTAATCCACAGTTGCCTGATACCTAGATAACCAGTCTGCTCCCAATATGACATCATATTCCTTTAGGTCTAAACATATGAGGTCGATAGGAAGATTTCTTCCTTTTACCAAGACTTCACAGTTTTGATAATGGTGAGTAATATCGGTTTCATTTCCGAGAGGAGTAGATAAAAATATTTTCATCCATTCCGGTTCCATGGGTAATGGATCAGCAAACTTCTTGGAAATAAAAGAATGTTATGCACCTGTATCAAATAAGACATGTGCAGACTTGGAACAAACTTTCAGTGTACCTTCTACTAGTCCGCCTTCGTCTTGTTCCGCCTTCTTAATAGCTTGGAGACGAGCATTCTTTGTCACCGGGCGCTTTCCGTCACCGGCTTGATCATTGAGTAGGGGACAGTCGGGAATCCGATGATCACGGCTCCCACAACAGAGACACGCTCCAAGTTTCCTCCAACATTCTTCGGCCTTGTGTCCGGCCTTGTCACAGTGTCTACACACCACTTTAGAAGGTGTGGTGGTGATGGAGAACGGCTTGTTAATCTTTTTGACTTAATTCTCCTGAGAAGACTCTCCTCCGTTACTTGGCCTTTTCTTGAAATTGGGTTTGAAAGTGCCGGAGCTGGTAACATGCTCCTTCTTGTCTCTCCCACGGATCCTATCAGATAGTTCCGTGGCATTCTCAAGTAACTGAGCTCAGCGTACCATTTTCGAATAGACTTGTATGTCCATCGGCGCCAGCTGAGTGATAAACTGGGGCCTGAGCCCGTTTAGAAACCTTCTAGCTTTCATCTTCTCAGTGCTAATTAAGTGTTTGGCGTACCGAGACAGCCTTGAGAACTGCGCCTCATACTCGGCCACTGACAAAGATCGTTGCTTAAGTGCGGCGAATTCAGCGGCTTTCTTCTCTTGAACTCGATCTGAGAAATACTTATTGTTGAAGTTTTCAACAAACTCTTCCCAAGTAACCTGGTCTTGGTCTAAGGTAGCTTCAACCGACTCCCACCAACAGCGGGCGTCCCTTTCCAATTGAAACGTTGCTAACAAGACCTTCTCTTGGTCCGTGCATTGCATAACTCGAAAGATACGTTCGGTCTCTCGGATCCAGTGCTCGGCGACATCCGGATCAGTGGATCCCATGAACTTAGGAGGGTTAATGTTTCTGAAGCTTTAGTGGAGATTTTCTGCTCCACGAAGTGCACCTCCTTGTGCCACTTGTTGAAGTGCCTGGGTCATGCCTTGCAGAGTGCGTTGCATGTTGCGCCACTGGGCACGTTCGGCAGCCATTGTCCTACAATTACAATAACTATATTAATATGTGATAATGGTCAAAGGTTTTTGATTCTAAGTTAACTTAACCCTTGGTTCTACCCAATCTCACCGGTTAAAAGTTTTAAACCTATCCTTGGACTTGGGTTCCTAGGAATTGAATATCATAGGCTCTGATACCACAAAAACTGTCACGCCCCGAGCGCGGAAGATACCCGGAGACGCGTGACGAGTTTATATCAATCATGTCAATCAGAGCATTAGTGTATTCAACACAAAGACAGAGTGCGCAAAAGTAAAGATAAACCCAATCCTTTATTCAATCATGACCTTAAAAGGTACTTCTATTACAATTCAATTGCTGAAAGTGCTAAGACTCAATAAAAGAAAAGTACAATGGTTGACTTAAGAAAATTTGAAAGATAGGACTAGTAGACGCTTGGATAAATAGAGAGCTCTAATCTCTTCACTCTTGACCTTCCCCATCTGAGTGAGTCTCGTCATCGGACTTACCTGAAAGGTAGGGAAAATTACTGAATGAGCAAACGCTCAGTAGGAATTATATCTCAAGAACTAGCAATTGGTTTAAGTAATTATATGTTTCATGAATGCAATAAAGCTATGCATGTTTGCGTAAAACGACAAGAGAGAGAGAGTATAACAAGAGGTAATCGAGTAGACTAACATGTCTTTCAAGAACTTATATCAATGAATGTCAAGATATTCAAGCAAGTATATTCATCATGTCATGTCGGGAATTGGCTATCATGTTTCAAGCAAGTATATAAATACCCTTTTTCGGGCCACGCAAGTCATGTCATGTCAAGTACGAGATTTGTGGAATGTCTTAATCAAGCTAGTCATGCACTTCTGTACAATGCCATACAGTGATCATTACAACTCCCATGGGCACTAGTACTTTCGGGTGATCCTCCTAGGACCTAATCGGGCCCTATATGCGCAGGCATTGGTCATGTATTTTTGACATCCACTAAAGTATAGCCAATATGGAGTTTCAAGGAACAAACGTGTATAACTTTAAGGTAGATAGCATTTCAAGGATTTAAACACGTAGTATCATGATGATAGTAACGGTATAATCACGATTACCGATAAAACTAGGTGGAATTGGCTCCCTAGCTTGGGTGCCATGACAATAAGAGTAAGCGCCCACATGGAGATGGTCGCTCGTTCTTTTCAGACAGGATAAGCTGGACAGAATTGAGGTCCACAAGTACGGTACCCAATTCATAAGGACACTAATGGCATGGTTTCCCATTCCATTAATTCATGGATATCCTCATGACATCATCATCATGAATGTCATAAGGGCCGATTTTACCATGTTTCTTTAGAGTGACATGGCAATCAAGTAGTATCATGGGTTTTTATGGTACAACCAGCTCGGCTGCTTTGAGGGAATCCAAAGCGTGCGGAGTCTTTCGGAGGCCTCTGTGATAAAGTCACCGGTCCGGAGGAACGGAATGTCCCGCGAAGAGTTCATCTATCACCGAGAATTTGAGGCAATCGATAAAACGTCGATAAACGTGGGACTATACTCACGGATTGGAATATAGTGCCGGATATATATATATATATAAGTATATAAATCCACGGTTCACAGGAAAAATCATAGGAAAATAACAAGACAGGAAATTGGCACCTTAGCCAAAGTCTTCATTTAAAGAATTGTCGCCCTTGTCTGGGTCGTCATTTCACTATTTGACGACTTCCAGAACAGTCGTCCAATTCATATTTTTGTTTGCTAAAAATAACCAAATTTCAGTATTTTAAGGAAGTGGCGACTTCCATTAAGTCTTCTATTTTGTAAATAGCGGCCTCGTCAGGGGCGTTATATATACAAGAAACGACATGGTATGCGTCGTTAATTCTCCTTTTTACAGAATTTGCTACGAATAAATACTAATTTTCTAATAAATATTTTGATGGCAACATGTATATGGACAGGTCAAGAAAAATAGTAGGATTCTAGACATATGATCATGCATTAGATCAGCTTACTGTTTAAATAGGTATTAAAATTTTAACATGTGTATTTATTAAATCAATCGAAATTGACGACCGTTCTCCCGGGCGTCAGAAATAAAAATGGCGCCCTGGTAAGGGTCCAGGGCGCCTCTTTCAAAAAATTTTCAGAACTCCGTGAAAACTACATGCATGAATTAATATATATTAATATCATGATTAATGATAGTTTGGGCTACGAAATCTTGAGATAACCTACCTTGGTGATGATCTGGATGATGAAACGTGAAGAATATATATGAAGACTGATCACAACCGATACTCTGTTTCAAACAGAGCAATCGCAGGAAGAAGAAGATGATGAATATAGTGGCTTCCCTTCTTCTCGTCTGTTAACAAAATGAAGAAGAGGAAGACGCTCCCCCCCCTCTTCTCGTTGCAGTCACCGGCAAAAAGAGGAAGAAGTCTTCCTCACGCAGGAGGAAGAAACGGACGTAGGGCGTTGATATGAAGAACTTGTATAAGAGCAACGGCCCTTACTTCCTAAACGTAGGAACACCACTGCAGCTCTCGTCCGTGGAAGACGATAGTAGAAGCAAAGCTTCTACTCCACACTATGATGATAGGAGCAGAAGATGATAGCTTCCAAAGAGCACGGCAGCCTGTAACTGTATCGGAAGAAGAAGAAGAAAGCCAACAAGTTTGGTTTCGATGGAGGGGTATTTATAGGGTTCTAGAAACCCTATAGGGTTGGAGTTTGATTGGGAATTAAAACTCCCTTTTCAGAGTCCTTATTAAACTCAGACATCCCACGTATCGATCCTTTCCCCAGCTAGCATCCCTGTTCGAACCAAACAGCAACTTCTGTAAATGACGCCTCAGGTTGGGACGTTATTTTAAAAATGACGCATGTCAAAGGGGCCTTAAATTTATAAAATGACGCCCTCTAAGGGGGCGTTAATTACTATTGCCTTTATTTGCTTAACGTAGAGATACGGTTGCCCTATTAATATATAAAAAATGACGCCACTTCTTGTGGGCGTCACTTCTTAATATGACGCCTTGGAAGGAGGCGTCTCTTTTTAAATTGGTGTCTGCTTGGGGGTCTTTATTTAAATAACGACCTAGATAGAGGCGTTATTTATTTTTGGCTCATTTTTGATATGTAAATGGGTGAAAATTATATATATATAGTATATAATTTGATTATTTCATTTTTGAATACTTTTATTCTTGATTATTTATCCGGGGTCTTATAGGGGCGATGAGGAATGTGTTTTATGATTTCATGTTTTGGTAAGATGAGCACTTGTGACACCCCAACATGAAAAATGACTTCACATACCTCCAATACTCACACTGAACCCACCCCACCATCGAACATAAATGATTTCGTCCCTTGTGTCTTCTGTACTGCTTATATTGTCTCAAGTTCTATATACCCAGATATAATCGCAATTTATACTCATTGCATGTTCGCCTATACATAATATTTTATCCTGGTTAAAGCTTTATATGAAGTGTAAGATAGTACTTTTTTTGTTCAAGTCTTAGTCTACCAACTTGTTTAGTTTATTTTGCAAATAATATTAATTGCTCACTAGCCACATTCATTTGTACCTGATCTGTATTCTAGTGTTAGTTTTTTATATAAATTTACCTAGATGCCAGTGAAAGGGAGCCTAATCATCCTGCGGAAGGTCGGTAAACAATATTTGTGCTTCTTTCATAGTTTGTTTTATAGTGGTAAGAAACTTAATTTTTTAGATCCAAACATCGGTATTTGACATCGGGTTGCATGTTTGCAGGTTCCGTACTGGTTCATAAACATACTCAGGAAAAAAGAAGTGTAGCAACCCTAATAAATGAATAATTGAAATGAATTAAAACATATATATTACTGAAGTAATATATAAAAGGAATAGGGTTAATTGGATGAAATAAAACAAAATTAAAAATAACGCCTCTTATTAAGGCGTTAATTTATAAAGAAACGCCTCTACCAATGGCGTGAATAAAGAAAGGACGCCCACACCTACGGTCGTCAGTTCTCACGCGACCAAATGGGTAAGTAAAAGAAACGCCTCTATCTTGGGCGTGTTTTAAAACACGAAACGCCCTTTTTCAAGGCGCTTTTTAAGAAACGCCCTTATGCAAGGCGTTAATTCAAGAATACACGCCCTGACCTAAGGCGTTAATTCAGTTCGTGAACCGATCGAACCCAGAACTTATCCAAGGAAAGATTAACCTAATCTAGTAAGTGTCTATTAGAGTAAGGACTCTATTAAGGATATATTACCCTCAATCAAACCTTACTCTTGTTAGGACTTCAAAATCCTATAAATAACATGTTCGATCGAACCCTAAAACCCATTTGATCGAACGTCTGCTGCTAGGTACGTGAAGAACAAACAGTTCTTCTTCCTTTCCTTGCTTTTGATAAACACATGAGGAGGTTTTAACCATCCTTCATCGTCTTTGCTATAGGTGGCTGCTTCTAGTGTTTGAAGACAAAGGGTCTTCATCATCATCGTCTTTATCACCATCGTTGCCGAAGAATAGGTAAAGTTCTTCTTTTTCCCCTTGCCTTCAGGTTACGTAGGTAAAGAAGATTGATATCTTCTCTTCCTTTACAGGTAGCTGTGGCAATATCTTCCTGAAGAACGAAGGTTCTTCATCCACGAAGGTTCCAAACAGAGTATCAGTATTATCAAACCATAAGGTAGGTTTTCTCAAGTTACTGTAGCCCAAATGAAATTAATGCAAGATATATATATATATATATAAGCATGTCATGCATATGATTATTATAGTTTTCACGCGTTTTCTGAAATATTTTGAAAGAAACGCCCTTGATTAGGACGCTAATTTAAAAGAAACGACCATACTAGTGGTCGTCAATTTAATATTTGACGCCCTCTACGCAGGCGTTAATTTCATAAGAATCGCATGTGATTAATAATTGATCCTGTTTAAAAATTACAATACATATGAAATATTGATTTTTAATATCTTGCATGACTCTGTGAATTCCTGTTAAATTTTACAGCCATGACATGCCTCCTGTCTCTCGAAATATTATTTATTAAAATATCGTAAATCCCTTGAAATTCACGACTTGGACAAAGTCGTTTTCCATATTCTAACGCCCCAGTACAAGGCGTGAATATTAAAAGTAACGCCCCTTCCTAGGGCGTGTATCTGTTAAAAACCTGAAATTCACATATTCTGTAAAATGGAATTAGAAAGTGACGCCCCTTCCAAGGGCGCGTTTTTGATAAATTTCTGAGAATAATTATATCCTGTCGAATATGTAAATGATGAGACGCCTGCCCCTGCAGTCGTCAACTTTTAAGAAACGCCCCCAGGAAAGGCGTGTTTTTGATAAATTAATGAAATAATGGAAATTCTGCAAATTGGCAATATATGTAAACGCCCTTCAGTTAGGCGTTAATTACTTGAGACACGACTTGACCTAAGTCGTTATTTTACTGTAAACTGATTTTTCCTCTGATTTGCTAACCGATGGTTTATATATTATACATATATATATATCGGCACTATTCTCCACTCCGTGAGTATAGTCCCACGTTTCATGTTGATTTATCGATCACACTCAACTCTCATTGACATACAAGCTCTCCATTGGACATTCCGTTCCTTTGGACTAGCAAGTTAGTCATAGAGACCTCCGTAAGACTCCTCGTAGCCTTGGATTCCCTCAAGGCCGACTGAGCTGGTTGTACCCTAAAAACCCATTACACAGTTTTTGCCATGTCAATCTAAAGAAAACATGGTATACCGGCCCTTATGATTATACAAAGAGTATATCATAAGAAATTCTTAATGGGATGATGATATCATGCCATATCATGTCGTTCTTGTAAACCTCAATTCTATGATAAGAATGAGGGTATCTTACCTTTGATATACTGTTCATGTGGACCTCAATTCTATATAAAGAATGTCCATATTGATTTGTCATGGTACCTAAGTTAAAGGAACCATAATCTACCTAGTTTTACCGACATCGTGATTATACCGTTATTATCGCCATTCTATGTCCTTTGTCATATTTTGGACTCTATTCTATCAAAGTTGTCATACGTATCTACAAGCTTGATTATTGAAATTCTATATTGGCTATATAAACAAGAGTGGATGTCAAAACACATGATAAATGCCTGCGCATATAGGGCCCGATCTGGTCCTAGGAGGAGCACCCGAAAGTACTTGTGCCCATGGGAGTTAAAATGATAAGGTATCTGGCATTATACCGAGTACTTGACTTGCTTGATTGGACATTCCACACACATCTTGTACTTGAATCGTACTTGACTTTACATGAAATGCGTGGCCCGAAAAAGGGTAATTTACTTGCTTGATACATGATAGCCAAAGTTCTTGACATGACTCGATAATGATACTTGCTTGAATATCTTGAATAACTTGTATCTTGTTCATGAAAGTTCATCTTATTTCTTTGATATTACATTTTCTCTATCTTGTCGTTTCATGCGAGCATGCATAGCTTTATTGCATCCATGAAAATGTAATTACTTAAACCACTTGCTAGTACTTGAGATATAATTTCCTACTGAGCATTCGCTCATCCCGTTTGTCCCTTTTTACTTTTCAGGTAAGTCCGACGACGATGGAAGTCAATCGGATGGGAATGGTCAAGAGTGAAAGTGATAGAGCTTCTACAAGTGTCGTCTAGTCTTTTCCATAGTTTCTTGAGTCAACTATGTATTCTTTTCCTCTTTATTTAACAGAGTATTGGATTTGTAATAGTCTATCCATTATGAAATAAAGGATTGGGTTATCTTGCTATTTTGCGCATCTCTGTCTTTGTGTCGAATACATGACCACTCTGATTGACATGATTGATATAGACACGTCGCGCATCTCCGGGTATCTTCCGCGCTCGGGGCGTGACAGTCTTTGTGGTATCAGAGCCTAAGGTATTCAATTCCTAGGAAACCCAAGTCCAAGGATAGGTTTCAAAACCCTTAACCAAGTGAGAGTGGGTAGAACCAAGGGTTAAATGATCAATGAGTCCTTTATAAGATTATAGTGACATAATACTAACATAGCTATTGTAATTGTAGGATAATGGCTGCCGAACGTGCTCAATGGCGCAACATGCAGCGTACCCTTCAAGGGATGACCCAAGTGCTACAACAGGTAGCACAAGGTGGTGCTCCACGAGCTGGAAGCTTACACCAAGCATTCAAGAATATGAATCCCCCGAAGTTCATGGGATCGACCGATCCAGACGATGCCGAGCATTGGGTTCGGGAGATTGAACGTATATTCCGTGTTATGCAATGCACGGATCAGGACAAAGTCTTATTAGCTACTTTCCAGTTAGAAAAGGATGCTAGATGCTGGTGGGAGTCGATTGAAGCTACTATTGACCCAACTCAAGTTACATGGGGTGAATTCGTTGAATATTTCAACGCCAAATATTTCTCTGATAGGGTCCAGGAAAAGAAGGCCGCCGAATTTGCCGCATTAAAGCAAAGATCTTTATCGGTGGCTGATTATGAAGCACAGTTCTCTAGACTGTCTAGATATGCTAAGCATTTAATTGGCACGGAAAAGATGAAAGCCCGTAGATTTCTTAATGGGCTTAGGCCCCACTACATTACTCAACTGGCGCCTATGGATATTCAAGTTTATACTGAAATAGTGCGCCGAGCTCAGTTGCTTGAAGATGCCACGGAACTATCTGATAGGATCCGTGGGAAAGACAAAAAGGAGCAAGTCACAAGTTCGGGTTCTTTTAAACCCAACTTTAAGAAGAGGCCCAATAATGGAGGTTCTTCCTCTCAAGATCAGAAGTTCAAGAAATCCAAGCCTTTCTCTATCACCACTACCCCTTCAAACGTAGTATGCAAGCATTGTGACAAGGCTGGTCACAAAACAGAAGAATGCTGGAGGAAACTAGGAGCATGTCTCCGTTGTGGGAGTCGTGAACATCGGATTCCCGATTGTCCATTAATGAATGACCAAGACGGTGAGGGTAAACGCCCAGTGACAAGGAACGCGCGTCTTCATGCAATCCAAGAGACCGAACCAGAAGAAGAAGGCGGATTGGTGGAAGGTACATTAAAAATTTGTTCCAAATATGCACATGTCTTATTTGATACGGGTGCATCGCATTCCATTATTTCCAAGAAGTTTGCTGACCCATTACCTCTAGAACCAGAATGGATGAAGATAATATTGTCTACTCCTCTCGGAAACGAGACGGATATCACACATCATTACCAAAATTGTGAGGTATTGGTTCGAGGAAAGAATTTTCCTATTGATCTTATCTGCTTAGATCTAAAAGAATATGATGTTATACTAGGAGCAGATTGGTTATCCAAATACCAGGCAACGGTTGATTGCCGTGATAGCAAGATTGTTTTCAAGGAATTTCCGGAACTGACTTATACTAGTCCTAAGAGTCGAAGCAAATCCCCTCTTATTTCGGCTCTTCGAGCAAGCAAGCTCGTCAGGAAAGGATGTGTATCCTTCCTTGCTTTTGTCACTAATAAAGAAGCTAAGGAAACCAAGATAGAAGACGTTCAAGTAGTACGAGAATTCCCAGACGTATTTCCGGAAGAATTGCCGGGATTACCCCCGCAAAGAGATGTGGCCTTTACCATCGACTTAGTCCCTGGTGCTGGTCCGGTTTCAAAGGCACCATATAGAATGTCCCCTGCTGAACTCAAGGAGTTGAAGGAGCAGTTGATGGAACTAATCCGAAAGGGGTTTATTAGACCAAGTACTTCCCCGTGGGGAGCACCAGTCTTATTTGTAAAGAAGAAGGATGGATCCATGAGATTGTGTATTGACTATCGACAGTTGAATCATCTTACTATCAAGAACAAGTATCCACTGCCGAGAATCGATGAATTGTTTGATCAGATTTCAGGATCCAAATATTTCTCCAAGATTGATCTCCGGTCGGGATATCATCAATTAAGGATCAAGGATGATGACATTCACAAGACCGCATTCAGAAGCAGGTATGGCCATTACGAATTTGTTGTTATGCCTTTTGGACTAACAAATGCCCCTGCTGCCTTTATGCAGTTAATGAATAGCATATTCAGGCCTTACTTGGATCAATTCATAGTAGTCTTCATCGATGATATATTGATATATTCTAAGACTAAGGAAGAACATGAAGAGCATTTGAGGATTACATTGCAAGTCTTGAGGACAAATCAATTATATGCTAAACTCAGCAAATGCGAGTTCTGGCTTGAAGAAGTGGCTTTTCTCGGACATGTCATATCCAAGGACGGTTTATCTGTGGATCCGTCAAAAGTTGAAGCTGTGAGAAACTGGGAGAGACCCACTAATGCAAGCGAGATCAGAAGTTTCTTAGGTCTTGCAGGCTATTATCGGCGATTTATCAAAGATTTCTCTAAGATCGCCGTACCACTTACAAGATTAACTCGTAAGGAGATCCGATATGAATGGAGTGAGGAATGTGAAAGTAGTTTCCAAACTCTCAAGGATCATCTCACCACAGCTCCAGTCTTAGCCCTACCAATTGAAGGAGAGAAATTCGAGGTCTACACTGATGCTTCTGGCATTGGCCTCGGATGCGTTCTAATGCAACATGGGAAGGTCATAGCATATTCTTCTCGTCAACTGAAGAAGCATGAGGAGAATTACCCCGTCCATGACTTGGAATTGGCCGCGGTAGTATTTGCCCTAAAGATATGGAGACACTATCTCTATGGGGTACAGTTTACTGTATACTCCGATCACAAAAGTCTCAAATATCTATTTTCACAAAAGGAGCTGAACATGAGACAAAGACGTTGGCTAGAATATCTCAAGGACTTCGACTTCAATATACAATTCCATCCCGGAAAGGGTAATTAGGTTGCTGACGCCCTTAGTCGAAAGCCGAGAGCAAAGATAGCAAATTGTATGATACAAGAATGGAGGTTACTTGAACAATTCTCCGAGCTCAATATAAGCTTGGACACGGAATCCAAATTTGTCACACTATCCCATGTAAGCATACAGTCAGATTTGTTGTCTGAGATACAAACACTTCAGGATGACGATCCTATGTTAATAGAAATCAAAGGCAGATTAGAAGGACAATCTGATTTTCAACTAACTTCTGATGGAAGATTATCGTTCAAAGAAAGAACTTGTATACCCGATTGTCCGGAATTAAAGAAGAAGATCTTAGATGAAGCTCACAGATCAAGATACACTATTCATCCTGGATCAACTAAAATGTATCAAGATGTAAAGAGGAACTTTTGGTGGCCCAATATGAAAAGAGAAATAGCGGACTATGTATCACGCTGTCTCACATGCCAACAGGTCAAGGCGGAACACCAAAAGCCTGCGGGAAAACTACATCCTCTAGATATTCCTAAGTGGAAATGGGAGGATATTGGTATGGACTTCATCATGGGTTTGTCTAAATCTAAAGGAGGACATGAGGGAATCTGGGTTATCATTGATCGATTGACTAAATCGGCACATTTCTTGCCAATCAAAAGCCGATGGTCGATTGATGTGCTAGCTGCACTATACATTAAAGAAATAGTCAGGATACATGGAATTCCTGTCTCAATCGTGTCTGATAGAGATCCCCGTTTTACTTCTCATTTTTGGAAGGGATTACAACATTCGTTGGGGACAAGGCTCAACTTTAGTACTGCTTTTCACCCACAAACGGATGGTCAGACCGAGCGAACTAATCAAGTTGTTGAAGATATGCTGAGAGCATGCATTATTGACTTTGGAGGAAGCTGGCATGACCACTTACCTTTAGTTGAATTTGCATATAATAATAGCTACCAAGCTAGTATCCAAATGGCACCTTTCGAAGCCTTATACGGAAGGAGTTGCCGATCTCCCATATGTTGGAACGAAGTTGGAGAGGAACAACTATTAGGTCCAGACATGGTAAGGGATACAACTGAGAAGATACAGGTAATCTGAGAAAGATTACAAGTTGCTCAGACAAGGCAAAAGGCTTATGCTGATACCAGGAGAAGAGATCTTGAATTCCAGGTTGGAGATCATGTATTTCTTAAAATATCCCCTGGACGTGGCATACGAAGATTTGGTGTTAAGGGCAAGCTTACGCCAAGATTCATCGGACCATTTGAGGTACTCGAAAGAGTTGGCGAGGTTGCTTATCGCATCGCGTTGCCTCCTCAGTTGTCTGAGGTACACAATGTATTTCACATATCTATGTTGAAGAAGTATGTGCACGATCCGTCACATATTATTGAGCATGGAGATCTGGTGATCCAGAAAGATCTCACATATGAACAAAGGCCCTTGAAGATATTAGATCGAGAAATACGAGCTCTAAGGAATAAAGTTATTCCCATGCTCAAGGTGCAATGGAATAAGAATCCTGAACGCGAAGCGACATGGGAGACCGAGGAATCTATGAAGAAACGATTTCCCGAGTTATTCTAAGAGGTATATGTCCTACACTCTCCGCGTGTATAATTATATATATATTGAATTTGGGGACCAAATTCTTTTAAGTGGGGGAGGGTGTAGCAACCCTAATAAATGAATAATTGAAATGAATTAAAACATATATATTACTGAAGTAATATATAAAAGGAATAGGGTTAATTGGATGAAATAAAACAAAATTAAAAATAACGCCTCTTATTAAGGCGTTAATTTATAAAGAAACGCCTCTACCAATGGCGTGAATAAAGAAAGGACGCCCACACCTACGGTCGTCAGTTCTCACGCGACCAAATGGGTAAGTAAAAGAAACGCCTCTATCTTGGGCGTGTTTTAAAACACGAAACGCCCTTTTTCAAGGCGCTTTTTAAGAAACGCCCTTATGCAAGGCGTTAATTCAAGAATACACGCCCTGACCTAAGGCGTTAATTCAGTTCGTGAACCGATCGAACCCAGAACTTATCCAAGGAAAGATTAACCTAATCTAGTAAGTGTCTATTAGAGTAAGGACTCTATTAAGGATATATTACCCTCAATCAAACCTTACTCTTGTTAGGACTTCAAAATCCTATAAATAACATGTTCGATCGAACCCTAAAACCCATTTGATCGAACGTCTGCTGCTAGGTACGTGAAGAACAAACAGTTCTTCTTCCTTTCCTTGCTTTTGATAAACACATGAGGAGGTTTTAACCATCCTTCATCGTCTTTGCTATAGGTGGCTGCTTCTAGTGTTTGAAGACAAAGGGTCTTCATCATCATCGTCTTCATCACCATCGTTGCCGAAGAATAGGTAAAGTTCTTCTTTTTCCCCTTGCCTTCAGGTTACGTAGGTAAAGAAGATTGATATCTTCTCTTCCTTTACAGGTAGCTGTGGCAATATCTTCCTGAAGAACGAAGGTTCTTCATCCACGAAGGTTCCAAACAGAGTATCAGTATTATCAAACCATAAGGTAGGTTTTCTCAAGTTACTGTAGCCCAAATGAAATTAATGCAAGATATATATATATATATATAAGCATGTCATGCATATGATTATTATAGTTTTCACGCGTTTTCTGAAATATTTTGAAAGAAACGCCCTTGATTAGGGCGCTAATTTAAAAGAAACGACCATACTAGTGGTCGTCAATTTAATATTTGACGCCCTCTACGCAGGCGTTAATTTCATAAGAATCGCATGTGATTAATAATTGATCCTGTTTAAAAATTACAATACATATGAAATATTGATTTTTAATATCTTGCATGACTCTGTGAATTCCTGTTAAATTTTACTGCCATGACATGCCTCCTGTCTCTCGAAATATTATTTATTAAAATATCGTAAATCCCTTGAAATTCACGACTTGGACAAAGTCGTTTTCCATATTCTAACGCCCCAGTACAAGGCGTGAATATTAAAAGTAACGCCCCTTCCTAGGGCGTGTATCTGTTAAAAACCTGAAATTCACATATTCTGTAAAATGGAATTAGAAAGTGACGCCCCTTCCAAGGGCGCGTTTTTGATAAATTTCTGAGAATAATTATATCCTGTCGAATATGTAAATGATGAGACGCCTGCCCCTGCAGTCGTCAACTTTTAAGAAACGCCCCCAGGAAAGGCGTGTTTTTGATAAATTAATGAAATAATGGAAATTCTGCAAATTGGCAATATATGTAAACGCCCTTCAGTTAGGCGTTAATTACTTGAGACACGACTTGACCTAAGTCGTTATTTTACTGTAAACTGATTTTTCCTCTGATTTGCTAACCGATGGTTTATATATTATACATATATATATATCGGCACTATTCTCCACTCCGTGAGTATAGTCCCACGTTTCATGTTGATTTATCGATCACACTCAACTCTCATTGACATACAAGCTCTCCATTGGACATTCCGTTCCTTTGGACTAGCAAGTTAGTCATAGAGACCTCCGTAAGACTCCTCGTAGCCTTGGATTCCCTCAAGGCCGACTGAGCTGGTTGTACCCTAAAAACCCATTACACAGTTTTTGCCATGTCAATCTAAAGAAAACATGGTATACCGGCCCTTATGATTATACAAAGAGTATATCATAAGAAATTCTTAATGGGATGATGATATCATGCCATATCATGTCGTTCTTGTAAACCTCAATTCTATGAT
Source organism: Amorphophallus konjac (assembly GCA_022559845.1). NCBI lineage: Eukaryota > Viridiplantae > Streptophyta > Magnoliopsida > Alismatales > Araceae > Amorphophallus > Amorphophallus konjac. Next base: position 259,382,753 of record CM040128.1, read on the forward strand.
AAGAATGAGGGTATCTTACCTTTGATATACTGTTCATGTGGACCTCAATTCTATATAAAGAATGTCCATATTGATTTGTCATGGTACCTAAGTTAAAGGAACCATAATCTACCTAGTTTTACCGACATCGTGATTATACCGTTATTATCGCCATTCTATGTCCTTTGTCATATTTTGGACTCTATTCTATCAAAGTTGTCATACGTATCTACAAGCTTGATTATTGAAATTCTATATTGGCTATATAAACAAGAGTGGATGTCAAAACACATGATAAATGCCTGCGCATATAGGGCCCGATCTGGTCCTGGGAGGAGCACCCGAAAGTACTTGTGCCCATGGGAGTTAAAATGATAAGGTATCTGGCATTATACCGAGTACTTGACTTGCTTGAATATTGGACATTCCACACACATCTTGTACTTGAATCGTACTTGACTTTACATGAAATGCGTGGCCCGAAAAAGGGTAATTTACTTGCTTGATACATGATAGCCAAAGTTCTTGACATGACTCGATAATGGTACTTGCTTGAATATCTTGAATAACTTGTATCTTGTTCATGAAAGTTCATCTTATTTCTTTGATATTACATTTTCTCTATCTTGTCGTTTCATGCGAGCATGCATAGCTTTATTGCATCCATGAAAATGTAATTACTTAAACCACTTGCTAGTACTTGAGATATAATTTCCTACTGAGCGTTCGCTCATCCCGTTTGTCCCTTTTTACTTTTCAGGTAAGTCCGACGACGATGGAAGTCAATCGGATGGGAATGGTCAAGAGTGAAAGTGATAGAGCTTCTACAAGTGTCGTCTAGTCTTTTCCATAGTTTCTTGAGTCAACTATGTATTCTTTTCCTCTTTATTTAACAGAGTATTGGATTTGTAATAGTCTATCCATTATGAAATAAAGGATTGGGTTATCTTGCTATTTTGCGCATCTCTGTCTTTGTGTCGAATACATGACCACTCTGATTGACATGATTGATATAGACATGTCGCGCATCTCCGGGTATCTTCCGCGCTCGGGGCGTGACAAGAAGTGTGGCAGGCTTATACTTGTGATTGAAGAGAGGGGGACACTGTCTTGGCATGTGTGTTCATGATTGCCTTAATTTAAAGGTGTCTCGTCACTAGAATGGTTCAACATTATACCCTTCAGCAGAAGTGGAGTATGTAATTATATCAATCGCTCTTGGATGTAACATGTGTTTGGTTAGTGGATGTAAGCGTAAATTACACAATCCATGTGTGTAATTTGCTTGGATGTAAAATTGTCATGTATTAAGGTTTGATGTATCGAACAGAAGTTTCGTATTGTTATTCATTTTAAATAAGAATTGTCAACATTGTTTTACATGAAATGTGATGTTATTTGTTTAAAGTGTTTGGTGATAGTAATACATGATAAATTAGTTGTTAAAAAGTAATGTTGGTATAGATTTGTATAAATTAGGTTTTTGTCAATGTGTAGGGGAAGATATTTTTATTAATGAAATGACATTTTATTTTTGCCTGTGAGGTTAAAAGTATGCACATGAGTTATGATAATCGTAAATTAATATTAATTTTTTCAGGTGTCCAGATTGATTATATTTGAGTCAACCCGTTCAAGATATTCAATTTTTAAAGTGTAATAACATATAGTTATACTGTTATTAACATTTAATAATAATATCTATTATAACACATGTAACAATATAACTATGTATAATTTATTTAAAATTTAATAATTTGTGTGTGAGAGAGAGAGTGACGTGAGAGTGAGGGGAGGGAGAGAGGGAAGGAGAGAGAGAATGAGAGACAATTATTACATTCAATAAAAAAATCATAAAGGAAGGGTAATTATGACATTTTGGTTGTCATAATTATAGAGTTAACCCAATTGTTATCAAATCACACTAGAATAAAATTAGGTTAGCCCACTTCATTATTTCTAGGTTAACTATCCTTCTATCAAACTAAAATCGGGTTAATCCAGGACTAAGTTAATCGGGTTTACTTAACCCCCCAAAAAGATAACTCCATACCAAAGCTAAGCCAAATGTTTAGAGAGCACTTCATGATTTTTGTGTTTTCTATGTACTGGCCTGATCGCGGCCTACATAATAGTCCTATTAATGAATTATCGTGGCGGTTCCCATGACCATGTTCTTGTTCAGCCACAGACTACTGCTTGAGTTGACCTGACCTTCTTTTCTTGCGTTGACTCTGTCTTGTCGCGAATTGAAGCTTGACCGCGTTAATTAACTATCGCAGGCCTCAAGACAACCTCGTTCTGTCATCTTGTTCCCAATCCATGGTTTTACGCAAGGGTTGGTTAAGCTCTGTTCCTAGATAGTCTTCTGGTTGTCTGCAACCCAACACCTTATTCAATAAGTCATTAATAAATTATGAAAATTAATGAATGAACCGTTATGCTGTCGGATTCCTCCCGTAACATGACCTTGTCATTAATTCATCTTTGATCTCATGATTCGTATTTGGTGCATTCTTACCTTTATATTTGTTATCATGGAACTTATTATTTGAACTTGTTATTATTGGCCAAACTTTATATTTCTCTTGGAAGTAGGTTGATTTATAACTTGAAGATGTAAGAGTGGGGGGCACAAATAGTGTCCAAGGGCTCCACGCTAGCTCCCTCGGCAGATGACCGGAAACATGCTGTAAACCATGAGATATGATAAACACGGGTGTCGCATTGCACCGGGAGTACTTTTTTTATAAACGGGTGAAAATCATGAGACTCATCATGAAATTATTACATTCTTGTTATATGACTTTGTAGAACATAGCATTTATGATTATGAAAAGTACATTCTCGATACATGCTAATACATTATCATTCATTGAAGGCCACATTACAATCTTGCTTGATCATGATCCCATATTCTCATATCTCTTTATTTGACTTGTAATTTATGGTTATTTTAGTTTTATTTGCATGTTTTATCGCATTTTCCTTTTTCTTACATTCTAGAGCTAAATTACTAATTACTTAAACCTGCCTTCATGTTGATACAAAGATACCTACTGGGTAAGTGTGCTCATTCTCTACTTTCTAATCTTTTCAGGAGACTCTAGTGGATCAGATTCAGATTACCCGAGTGACAGATCTGAGAGTGAGAGCGAGTGAAGATCAAGAGAAGCCCTAGATAGTTCAAGAGTCATGAGTGTTTGCATAAAAAAAGAAATGAAAAAAAGAAAGAAAAGGGCCCAAATGAAATGGGCCAAATGGACCAAATTTGAGTGGGGGCCAAATGTGCGAAATAGGAGAAATGATGGAGGCAGAGGGAAACAAAAAAGGGGGAAAAATAAAAATAAAAAATCCCACGGGCCCCTTTTTCCTCCTCATCCCGTGTTCCTTCTTCCCCTCGGAGCATTTATGGCTTGCTAGCTCCATCCTCTCGCGTGCGAACACGCAATAGTGGACGGACAGTGCTGGCATGCCCTCGAATGGCCACGCCTTCCTGCGGAGCCGCGCCCAGCAGCAGTAGCAGTCAAACAATAGCGACAGTAGGAGCAGCAGCTTCAGCCTACGCCCTGCCCCCTTGTGAAGCAATCGCAGCTCTACAAGCAAGGAGAATAGCAGCAGCGCCAGCGGGGCTAGGAGTAGGGGCATGCAGCAGCAAAACAAGCCCAGTGTGAGGGATTTGTGTAAGAAGGGTGGGTCATTGCCTCCCCCTCTTGATTTCCTTTCTTTTTCTTTACTTCATGTTTCCTCTTGTATGAGTCTCGATCCCCAGAATGTAGCTCCTCCGTTGTTTGAGAAGGAATAAAAGCCCAGGGCGTAGGCCTTGGATCTTCTTCTCCACGAACATGATAACCATTTTTTTTATTTGTGTGTGCATGGAAGTATGCTATGTATATGTACAAAGCTTCCTTGCTCCTTATATTTCCCTGCTACGTTTGACCCGTCCCTGACTCCTTTTATGAACATGGCGTTTGTTTAAAAAACAGAAAAGTGTATATGTGCACGGTGTTCATGCGCCCCTTTGTGTTGCCTCCAATCCTGCCCATTTCCCAAATATGTATATATATAGGCATGATATAGATACACACCTTCTACTTCATCTAATTCTAACCCCTCAGTAGATAGATGAACTGCCGTGTGGTCTTTCCCGTTCGTTGTTTTTCCTTCTTTCTGCCACTGCTATTCTGAAAGAAGGGTTCCGGATCCATTTAAGGAAGGCCACGAGGTCCCTACTCTCTCTACTCTCTCAACTCTCTCCGGGTTTCTGATCGCTCTTAGGTCCCCAGGGGCTCGCTTCCTTAGAGCGTGGACCCCGGGTGATTCCCCTCTAACGAGTGAACATTAACAACCGTGTGCTTCGGAGAAAATTCAAGACCAAATCCCGGAGACGATATTGTGACACTCCTCGGTCATTGAAATCTCTAGTAGGCTCGCCCTCGGAATTTATTTTTTCAAGACAGATGTGAGTAAACGGTGTTGCCGCTTCTGTTCGCACTTTACTATTTTAGAGCCATCTCGGAGTTTTCTCCGTGGATGGGCATCCGTTTGAACCCGCCCCCCCTCTCACGCCTCCGGGGCAAGGGGAAATGTTGCAAAATGTTCGGCAGGTAATTTGAACCAAAGATTAAACAAAAATAAGAAGAAGAAAAACAAAAACAAAACAAAAAAACAAAACAAAACAAAAGAACAGAACTAATAGAGTTCTAGAGAGATGTGAGGAAAAGAGGCTTGCAAATGAAAGCGTGTCCAAGAAACCTGCTGATAGATTCAAGGGCAAGCAATTTCGTCCTTCCCAATTTTCAAAGGACAGCTTGCAGTCAGTGCACAGTCTTTGTCATGAAGAGTATGATTCACATGATCCACACCGGTTGTTAAAATTGCGGGGATTGGTTTTATACTTTTATGGAGGTGCCTTGCTCTTACTCTTGTGAACAACAATAATATAAGGGGATTTAGGTGCCATAGATGCTGCGCAGAAAACATACCTGACTGTCCACACTTGGGGGTTGATGTTGATCAGGTCAATTTGCCAAAGGAGAAAATTTGGGATGATAATTTCTCAACTGATAGCCCTGGATTTCAATGTACAGTGTATGATTGTCAAGATGTGTTACACATTCATGATGACTAAGGTGCAATTCACAATCAGACCTTCATGGATGAAGACCAACGAGCAATTGCCGGACCAGACCGTACCATATTCTGGGCAAGTTTTATTTGGACAACGTTTACTAAAATAACAACAGGAACTACACCCACTGATATGGGGTCAAACTCACCAATTGAAGCAGAACATTCACGTATGAAATATGATGAAGCACAGGTTGTAGATTGGGGCTATCCATCAAGATGGAGGTCAACATGAAGCAAATGAAATCAGTAATAGGATGGCAAAGGACGGTACACCTGGTGACACTAGCTGGGACGCATCATGAAATCAAGTTTGTCATATCCCAACCCTGGACATGGAATGTTCCGAAGTGCAAACCCCTCAGACATTGCATGCACTGCAGACAGAAAGGAGATTCCCATTTTTACGAAAAGGAAGTTAAGAACTATAGGGAATAGTTTCTTGAAGACAAGGAAACTCTAAAGTCTTGTCATCAAAAAGCATTTCAGAATGCCCAGAGGTGCCATTACAACCACATATACACGTTGTGCATGCGAAGATAAGAAATTTGTCAATGAGAGCAAGCAGACAAAACTTCTGAATGCAAACAATGAAAAGAGAAGCAAGGAGCAAACATCCTCACATCAACTTTGTAATTCTTGCATGTATGTTGTCCCTGGACATTTAATGCCCCTCAAAAGATTAAAAAAAACAGAACAAGCAGTTAGACAAAAAGGAAGAAGAGCAAGTTTGGTTCTGTTTGAGGCCGCCCCTGTGTAGTTTGCTGCACAGGGGTCGACACCCCTACTTCAGGGGGTCAACCCCCCCCCCCTTTCATGGCCTGCACAGGTCCTCTATTCAGCCCGATCGGGCTATTGTTGCTGGGGTGATCGATCGACCGACCGAGCCAGTTCAGTCGACCAAAATGCCCTATGCATATAAAAAAAAGGAAAAGGGGAAAGGGACAGATAATAGAAACACAAAATGAACCTGCACGCATATTCTACTGAAATCATATACACATACACCCTTGCACGCATGAACTCCCCATAAAAAAGGAAGTTCTTATACGCATCTCAACTCCACATCCTGAAGTGTTCATAATTCCCACTGTAATTCAGTGCATGTGCATGCCTGGACCATATGTGAGATTGTTGACCCCCCCTCCCAAAACTGAAATGTGGTTGCCCTGCCAATCCAAAAAGGGAGACGTAGTGAACAAACTGAATTCATCTTGAAACGAATGAAGGAAACTGAAGTCCAGAATCGAGTGAAAGCCAAAGCAGTTGATTTTCCGTGGTAGTGGGCAGTCTGCCCACATCCCACTCTGGATGGCGGGGTTTTGCAGATCTCTCTCAGAAGAAATGCAATTCACTGCATACATAAATTAAAAAAAATGCATTGCTGCATGTATGAGTTCAACATTTTCATTTTGCATACTTAAGCTCAGAAGTCCACCCATATGTAGACGTCCAGAAGCTCACACACCTACGTGAATTTAGAAGGTTTCACACGCCTAGACAAAATAGCAAAACCCACCATGCATGTGCAAATCCATAGAGTTCACACCCTCATAAAATTCAGAAATTGAGCCCATGAAGGTCACCCTGTGGGTGGAATTCATAAATTCACCTGCATTCTGCCCCTTGTGGCTCGTAGGCAGGCAGGCCAACAGATTTCAAGTCTGTTGGTTCTCCATACCAGCAGTCATCTCTGCCAACCATTTGAACAAAAAATTCCAATTGATGAGAGCTTACGTGTATCAAATTCCAATAGCTGTTAGAGTGTGGAGTCAGAACTCTTTTGTTCGTGCGCCTCTGCACGGGATCACACTCTGCCTCAGGAGTGCATCCACTGCTCCAGGGGAGCATTCACAGCATCAGGGAAGCATGACGAGCTTATGCCATCTCCAGGGGAGCATCCACTGCTCCAGGGGAGCAATCGCTGCTTCAGGGGAGCATTCTCAGCGTCAGGTGAGCATGGCGAGCACATGCTGTCTCCAGGGGAGCATCCTTCTATCTCCAGGGGAGCATCCTTCTGCCCCAGGGGAGCAATCGCTGCTCCAGGGGAGCATATGCTGTCCGAGTTCTAGCAGGGAAGCATATGTTGTCTCTGGAGGGCATTCATTGCCTCAGGAGAGCATCACTGGCATCAAGAGAGCATGCATTGCGGGCTCAAGGCAAGTCGACCTGCATGAAGAAGTGTCGACCTGGTTCTGACAATGCATTAACCTGACTGATGCTAGGGGAGCATCTGCAGCCGCTGAAGGGCATACTCGGTCCCAGGAGAGCATCCGGTGGGACAGGCGAGCATGCACGTCTAATGTATCCCGGAAGAGGGTTTTTGTTTATCAGGGATATTATTATCCTTAATGCCCTGATTAATGACGCCCTAATCTCCTAGTATAAAAGGATGGGCTGTCTCATTATATTGAAACCTGGTTGGTGATTACTAGTGGAATCCTGCTGCGGCCGTGGACGTAGGAAGGCATCTTGCCTCCGAACCACGTTAAAATCCCTGTGTGTTCTTGTGTGATTGGTTTTTTTCTCTTCTTCCTCCTCTGCTGTTTGTCCTCCTCGTCTGTGTACTCCTGTCCATATCCCCAACAACTGGTATCAGAGCCTTGTTCTGGTTCGAGGAGAACAGTGGGAGCAATGGCGGCAGATGAAGGAAAGGTGATGATCGACAAGTTCGATGGCAAGGACTTCGGTTTCTGGAAGATGCAAATCGAAGACTACCTGTATCAGAAGAAGCTGCACGAGCCGCTTCTTGGAACGATGTCGGCAGGGATGAAGAAAGAAGATTGGGATCTACTAGACAGACAAGCACTCAGAGTTGTTCGCTTGACGTTGGCCAGAAACGTCGCCTTCAACATCGTGAACAAGAAGACCACGGCAGGATTGATGAAGGCACTATCAAATATGTATGAAAAGCCATCGACTTCAAACAAGGTATATTTGATGCGTCGTTTATTTAATCTGAAGATGGCCGAAGGTGCTTCTGTTACAGACCACATTAATGAATTCAATGTGATTACAACTCAGTTGAGTTCTGTAGAAATAAACTTTGATGATGAGATTAGAGCCTTGATTCTTTTATCCTCCTTACCTGAAAGTTGGGGTGCAACTGTGACGGATGTAAGTAGCTCTTCCGGTTCAAATAAATTGAAGCTCAATGAGGTTCGAGACTTGATTCTAAGCGAAGATATTCGCAGAAGGGAATCCGGTGAAGTCTCAGGTTCTGCCTTGAATACAGAGAGCAGGGGAAGAACAAAATAGCGGGGTCAAAATAGGAGCAGATCCAGGTCCAAGAAGAAAGGTCAATCAAAGTTTAGTGGTGATGGGTGCTGGAATTGTGGTAAAAAGGGGCACTTAAAGAAAGATTGCAAGGCTCCAAAGAAGAAAAACCAAAATGAAGAGTCCGCCAATGCAACTGCAGCAGAGTAAGTTCGAGATGCTTTAGTTCTTTGTGTTGACACTCCTTTAGAGTCATGGATTCTTGACTCAGGTGCGTCGTTTCACTCTACCTCACATAAAGAAAGTATGCAAAATTATGTTGCTGGAAACTTTGGAAAGATTTATCTTGCTGATGATGAGCCTTTAGATATTGTGGGGAAGGGTGATGTAAATGTAAGGACCACAAATGGCACTTTGTGAAAGTTAAAGAATGTAAGGCATGTACCTGGCTTGAAGAGGAACTTGATATCTGTTGGACAGCTTAATGATGAAGGTTATGTCACAACCTTTGTGGGTGGATCTTGGAAGATCACCAAAGGTGCTATGATTATAGCACGAGGTAACAAGATGGGTACTCTCTACATGACTAGCAACAACAAAGATATAGTGGCAGTGACAAATTCAGGAGTTGACTCCAACATATGGCACTGCAGGCTTGGTCACATGGGTGAGAAAGGGATAAAGGTACTGCTATCAAAAGGAAAATTATCTGGCTTGAAATCTGTGGAAGTTGGTCTTTGTGAAGACTGCATTTTTGGGAAGCAAAAGAAGGTTACATTCTCAAAGGCAGTTAGAACTTTGAAGACATAGAAGCTAGAGCTTGTACATACAGATGTATGGGGTCCTTCACCAGTATCATCTCTTGGAGGCTCACTCTACTATGTCACTTTCATTGATGACTCTACTCGCAAGGTATGGATTTATTTTTTGAAAAGGAAATCTGATGTATTTGTTACTTTCAAAAATTGGAAGACCCTTGTAGAGAATGAGACAGGTTTGAAGGTGAAGTGTCTGAGATCAGACAATGGTGGAGAGTATGACAACAAGGAATTCAAGGACTTTTGTGCAGTTAGTGGTATTAGGATGGAAAGAACTGTTCCAAGAACACCACAGCAGAATGGAGTTGCCGAGCGCATGAATAGAACCTTGAATGAACGGGCTAGAAGCATGAGGATACATGCTGGACTGCCTAAAATATTTTGGACAGATGCAATTAACACATCAGCTTTTTTGATAAACCGAGGACCATCTGTCCCTTTGGATGGTGAAATTCTAGAGGAGGCCTGGACAGGGAAAGAGGTAAATCTTTCACACCTGAGAGTCTTTGGCTGTGTTTCATATGTGCATGTAGATTCCAATGACAGGGATAAGCTAGATGCTAAGTCTATAAAGTGTTTTTTCATTGGATATGGTTCTGATGAGTTTGGATATCGATTTTGGGATGATGAAAATCGAAAAATTCTCAAAAGAAAAAATGTTATATTCAATGAAAATGTCTTGTACAAAGACAGGGCTGTTGTAGAATCTGACAGTGCAGGGAAACAAAATGAGAATGGTGGACATGTTGAGCTAGAAGAAATTTCACAAGATGATGTGAATGATAAGATACAAGATGTATCTGAAATAGAAGCACAACCTAGTACACCGGTACAACTGAGAAGATCTGCAAGAATACCTAGGCCTACACAAAGGTATTCTCCATCTTTGCATTACCTACTGTTGACTGACGAAGGTGAACCCGAGTGTTATGATGAAGCAATACAGGTTACAGATTCTGTTAAGTGGGAGTTAGCCATGAAAGATGAGATGAACTCATTGCAAAAGAACCAGACTTGGGAGCTAACTAAACTCCCTAAGAACAAGAAGGCATTGCACAACAAGTGGGTTTACAGAGTCAAAGATGAACCTGATGGCAGTAAGAGGTACAAAGCAAGGCTGGTAGTGAAGGGCTTCCAGCAGAAGGAAGGTATAGACTACACTGAGATCTTTTCTCCAGTTGTGAAACTAACCACTATTAGATTGGTGTTGAGCATTGTTGCTGTTGAGAACTTACATTTAGAGCAACTAGATGTGAAGACAGTCTTTCTCCATGGTGACTTGGAGGAAGAAATTTACATGCTGCAACCAGAAGGTTTTTCAGTCCCAAGCAAAGAAAACCTTGTGTGCAAGCTTAAGAAAAGTTTGTATGCTCTGAAACAAGCCCCCAGACAATGGTACAAGAAGTTTGATGGATTCATATGTAACAATGGTTTCATTAGATGCAATATGGACCATTGTTGTTATCTTAAGAAGTTTGATAATTGTTATATCATATTGTTGTTGTACGTGGATGATATGCTTATTGCAGGATCAAGTATGACAGAGATTAACAATCTGAAAATACAATTATCAAAGGAATTTGTTATGAAGGACTTAGGAGCAGCAAAGTAAATTCTTGGGATGAGAATTGTGAGAGATAGAACAGCTGTCACTGTGAAGCTATCTCAAGAAGGTTACATCCAGAAGGTGTTGGGCATATTCAACATGCAGGATGCAAAACCAGTTAGCACTCCTTTGGCAAGTCACTTCAAGCTGTCTAAAGAGCAGTCACCAAAGTCTGCTGAAGAGCGTGAGTCCATGAAGAAAATTCCTTATGCATCAGCTGTAGGAAGTCTGATGTATGCCATGATTTGTACCAGGCCGGATATAGCACATGCAGTGGGAGTTGTATGCAGACATATGGCAGATCCGGGTAAGCAACACTGGGAGGCAGTGAAATGGATTCTGAGATACCTAAAAGGCACCTCAGGCAAGTCACTTTGTTTCAGAAAAAATGATGTTATCTTACAAGATTTTGTTGATTCAGATCTTGGTGGTGATCTGGATACCAGAAGAAGTACCACTGGCTATGTTTATACCTTGGGTGGCACTGCAGTGAGTTGGGTTTCAAAACTTCAGAAGGTTGTTGCTCTCTCAATAACAGAAGCAGAGTATGTTGCCATCTCTGAAGCTAGCAAAGAGATGATATGGCTGAAAAATTTTCTGAAGGAGTTGGGCAAGGAACAAAGCAACAATGTGTTGTTTTGTGACAGTCAAAGTGCAATTCACCTTGCCAAGAACCCAGTCTTTCATGCAAGGACTAAGTACATACAACTGAAATATCACTTCATTCGTGGTCTGCTTGAAGATGTTGTTTTACTGCTGGAGAAAATACTTGGTGCAGAGAACCCAGCAGACATGTTCACCAAGGTGGTTACCACAAAGAAACTGAGGTTGTGCAAGTCCTCAGTTGGCCTCCATGGATGATTGATGGAGGGATGCCGTAGCAGTATTTCCATTGTTATATTGAGCAGGGTTAATACATTGAGAGGTTTGCTTTCTTTGGAGTTCAGACTCCAAGTGGGAGATTGTTAGAGTGTGGAGTCAGAACTCTTTTGTTCGTGCGGCTCTGCACGGGATCACACTCTGCCTCAGGAGCGCATCCACTGCTCCAGGGGAGCATTCACAACATCAGGGGAGCATGACGAGCTTATGCCATCTCCAAGGGAGCATCCACTGCTCCAGGGGAGCAATCGCTGCTCCAGGGGAGCATTCTCAGCGTCAGGTGAGCATGGCGAGCACATGCTATCTCCAGGGGAGCATCCTTCTGTCTCCAGGGGAGCATCCTTCTGTCCCAGGGGAGTATCCTTCAGTGCCAGGGGAGCAATCACTGCTCCAGGGGAGCATATGCTGTCCGGATTCTAGCAGGGAAGCATATGCTGTCTCTGGAGGGCATTCATTGCCTCAGGAGAGCATCACTGGCATCAAGAGAGCATGCATTGCGGGCTCAAGGTAAGTCGACCTTCATGAAGAAGTGTCGACCTAGTTCTGGCAATGCATTAACCTGACTGATGCTAGGGGAGCATCTGCAGCCGCTGAAGGGCATACTCGGTCCCAGGAGAGCATCCGGTGGGACAGGCGAGCATGCGCGTCTAATGTATCCCAGAAGAGGGTTTCTATTTATCAGGGGTATTATTGTCCTTAATGCCCTGATTAATGACGCCCTAATCTCCTAGTATAAAAGGGTGGGCTGTCTCTTTATATTGAAACCTGGTTGGTGATTACTAGTGGAATCCTGCTGCGGCCGTGGATGTAGGAAGGCATCTTGCCTCCGAACCACGTAAAAATCCCTGTGTGTTCTTGTGTGATTCTTCTTCTTCTATTCTTTCCTTATTTCTCTATTCTGATCTCGTGCGTGGATCGTAAGAAAGAGAGTCGTCGTCTGGTTTGTTTCACCCCTAACAATAGCAATCACAATCCTTGAGGTTGCTGAAATCACAGTGGTCTGCAAATTGGACCAAAAGAAAACCCTATGAGCATGAACATGTAATGAGATGTTACGGTAAACCAAATTTCAAAAATAGGCTGAAGCATGGGTGAACAAGGTAAAAAAATGATGAAACGAAGGGGCTGGAACCCTTCTTGCTACTGGATGGGGGTCAACTCCAGGAGTCGACCCCAACCCACCTAGCTGTTCTTTGCAGCAAGCTCGCCCTAAATCGAAGAAATGTGGCAAAAAAAAGAAAGAAATGATGATGATCTGGAAAGGAAATAACTAGTGAGACCAATCCATTGAGAGTGAAACCTGGAGGATCAAAAAGAAGATAAGAAATCAAATAAAACAAAAAAATGAATCAAAGGTGAAGTTAAAACACCACTGGCCCCCTTGATTTGCTGAAGGTGGGTCGACCCACTGGGTCGATGGGTCGACCCACCTCTGTGCAGGTCAGCAGCCCACTTCAAAAAAGAAAAAGAAGAATACAAGCAATCCAAAGAAAGAGAAGAAGAAAAAGAAGAAGATGAGGAGGGGGAGAATGAATGGAGATTAAAGATGGGTTTTTGATTCCATAAGGCAAAGGGGGAAAGCCATGAATCCATGCGTGATAAAAACAAAGAAAAGTTGAGAAAGAAAACCTGCATGCATATCTTTTGTATGGAAGGACCTCCTTACCCGTTCTACTGAAATAACATTCATGTATCCTAGCATATATAAACTCAAAATTGCATGTTGCACACATAAAATAACCCATAAATTAGCTACGAAAATATAAGAAAATAATAATAAGAAGCTTTAGCCCGTTTTCAATACATGACTATTCTCTAACACGCCCCCTCACGTACGTGAAGGTCGATTTCAGACTCTGTCACATGGATCATGATAAACATGGGATACACGGTCCAGATCATAACTATGGACTCTGATACCAAATTAAAGTTTATTGGATTAAACCATCCAACTCAAAATCTTAGAGTGTTGAGTGAAGAGGGCACCACACTTATAATCACATTATATTTTAGTTTATTTTTAATACGAGAATATCTTCTAATATTACCTAGTCAATGAGACTATGAGAGAAGGAAACGAAAAAGAGTTCCTCCAAAATTGGTGCTAGACAATCTTTCACCATTCAAGACCTGTGTGTCGGTAAAGGCATATAATAACAATGGCACCATGTCATAAAATGTCTTAAGCATGTGTTCTTTTACGTAGATCCACGTATCATTAACCTTCTCAATGTCCATTAACCCCACAAACACTCTTTCTCATTCTCATCTATGTTCCAACTTTTTTTGTTCATGATGTACAGGGTACCCATGATCTGTTGATCCAAAGGTTCTACAAATAAAACAAACGATGCTGGTTTCTTGTCCTAAATAAGTTCATATGATCAGAATGATTCTACAAGTACGAAGAGCCTTGGAGGAACCTTAACATGCATGCACACAATATTATAAGGTACAACAATATCTCGACGGGAAATTACCAAATTACAAAACTGAAATCACAAATATGCAAGATAACGCACCATATGCAATCATGTTCACACAACAATTATTGATCAGAGAATGCAAGCCCCCAAGGTATCACGAGTCATTTCCATCCACCCCAGCTCTTCAGAGCTTCTACTTGCCGGCTATGTCGATCACAAATCGGTAGCGGACGTCGTTCCTGGCGAGCCTCTCCATGGCTTCGTTGATGTAGTCCGGCGACACGACCTCGATGTCGCAGGTGATGTTGTGCTCGCCGCACAGCTCCATCATCTCCTGCGTCTCTCTCATCCCCCCGATCATGCTCCCCGCCACCACTCGTTTCCCTGCTCGATCGGTAGTTAACGAACAAAGCATACACCCATATCAAAACAAGGAATTGGATGAATACGTAAGGGAGTGTGGAGCCACATGGACAGGATTATCAGAAGTTCGATCAGGAGAAGCCATATCGTAGGGTTCATGATCTGGTTTTTCTCACCGAAGATGAGCGGGAAGGAAGGGAGATCCACGGGTTCTTCAGGCGCGCCTACAAAGACCAATGTCCCGCTAACCTTGAGCAAGTTCAGGATGGGCCCTAACGAGTGCTTAGCCGACACAGTGTCGATGACGAAATCCAGACTCCGAGCCGCCTCCTGCCACGAAGCAAACAATTCATGCTTCTCCTTCGTTCCTCCAGTACTGATCTGTAGTGCTAGTGAAAGGGGCAGATCCTGTCGGAGATGGGTGCTCAGGGTGCGGGTTAGTTTTACCTCCATCTGCTTGGCGTCGGTGCTCACGAGGAAGCTGTCCGCGCCGAGGCGGCGGGTGGCGTCGTCCCTCTTGGAAGGGGAGGTGCTGATGACCGTCACATGCAGGCCGAAGGCCTTCCCGAACTTCACCGCGACGTGGCCGAGGCCGCCCAGGCCGACGACCCCGATCTTCTTCCCCGGCTGGTTGAGCATGTGGTAGCGCTTCATGGGGCTGAACACCGTGATCCCGGCGCAGAGCAGGGGCGCCGCCGCGTCCAGTGGCAGGCTGTCGGGGATGTGGACGACGTACCTGCATGCGCGTTCCATTCATCAGAGGCCAGAACAGAGGGTTTCCGAAGGATGGTACGTAGTTTTAGATTACTCTGCAGAGAGCTTTTGCTGCGCGGCTGTGGGAATGGTACCTCTGGTTGGCGACCAGCATTTGGGAGTAGCCGCCGTAGGTGATGCTGCCATCCCAGAAGATGCTGTTGTAGGTGAACTGGGGCTTGTCGCAGTAGTTCTCCTCGGAGTCCTTGCAGAACTCGCACTCCAGGCACGATGCCGCGAGGCATCCCACGCCCACGCGGTCCCCGAGTTTGAACCTGGTCACGTTGCTCCCCAACCCCGTGATCACCCCCGTGATCTCGTGCCTGGCATGAAGAAGAGGTTCACGAGGTTACTGCACAGTCGCAATCTACCACCTATACATGACACCACAGAGTTTGTGAAACATAGCCTTGTAATCTGCCACCTACTGCACAGAGGTTGTAATGTAATGTGCCATGTAATTCAGAAGGTTATTCCCTGGAGTCTGGATAACGTACGGAAGAGTCTTAAGTTTGTGAAGAATAACCGCGTAATCGGTCACCTATTGGACAGATTATGAAAAAGGGGGGAAAAAGCCATGTACTCTGCTTCCTATGAGCACAGAGGATGAGAGGAAAATTCAATTGGTGGATGAGAACCTGATAAGGATCTCGCCTCACGATAGAGATTTACTGAGCACATATTTAATCTGTGAGGTGTCGTTTGGTAGAGGGATAGGAGGGGGATATCCCTAAATAAACTCTATTATGCATTTGGTATAAACATTTTTGACAGGGATATCCTGGGTTAAGCCTTTTGGGTATATCCCCAAAAACGAGGTTGGGAATGAGAATATCTCTTTCCACCGAAATGGTGGAATGAGATATTCTCATTCTCCTAACCCCGCTTTCTTCTCTCTCTTCACGTCCGCTCTGTCGATCGTGCCCTCGCTCTGCAGTCGCTGCCCCTCCGAACCCTCGCGCAGGCGCTCCTTCTCCTCTGTCGATCGTCGCTGCAGGTGCTCCTTCTCCCAGTCCGGCGGGCCCGTCTCTGCACCCTCGCTCCTTCCACCATCGATCTTCGCGATCGTGCCTCTGCTCCTTCCCTCTCCAGTGGAACCCTCGTCCCTCTCCGGCACTCGCCTGCTGTCGCCGTCTGCTGTTGTCTGCTCGCTCGTCTACTGTCGCCTGTCGGCATCTGCTGTCGCCTGCGCTTGTCTTCCTGGTCGATCGCGCCATCCTCAAAATCCCTTCCAGGCGGCTCCCATCGTCTCCTCGCCTGCCGACCGAAGCGCTCATTCTGCATCCAAGAGAAAGGTACACAATCTGTACCGAGGTAAGAGCATTCCTTCCTTATTTTTTCATTCATGTAATATCTTGACTCACCATATGTATTGCTCCTCCCCTATCATGTTTTTAGCATTCCTTGGTATGCAACAAATACCTATTGTTTGTGGTGTTTATTGGTTGTTAATCTATCATCCAATGTGTTTTTATGGGCGGGTGCCACTATGAGCAGAACATCTAAGTTATTTAACCTCCCGGAATCTGTAGATTTCCATCCTTCACAGGGAATGCCGCTATACATAACTGGATTGTATGTTTTTGCTAATTGTCAGAGCCTTAATTTCTACTCTCTCTCTCTCTCTCTCTCTATGTGTGTGTGTGTGTGTGTGTGTATACTCTGGAAGAATATCTCCCTCAGCAAATTATCCACTTTTTCTTTGTAGTCCAAGATTAGATATAGAATTATGATATTTTTTACTTTTAATATCTACAAATAGAGCTATTACATTTCAATCCTTCGAATACAACTATTTGTTAAAAAGTCCCTACAATCTTCTAACTCATTAATCTATCATCAAATGTGTTTTTTAATCTATCATCAAATACATACACACACACACACATGAGTTATGTATTGGCTGTTAGCATTGGCTATTACCATAATACATCCTTCTATACGTTGTACCCCTAAAACCTACCAAACGTCCTTAGAAACACCATCACCATTGTATCTTTTTTGGCTGATCATTTTATGGAAGGGTTGTAAAATTTTTTTATTAAAGTTGTCTCCACTGTCACACTAATTGAACACACACACACCCTGGCTGTCTCCACTGCATGCACACACACACACACACACACACACACACACACACACATGAGTTACAATCAGTCTTCACTAAACCCCCCCCCCCATACACACATATAATATGTCTCCCCTCACCACACACACAAAGGCTGAACACACACCCACACACACAAACACAAAGGCTGTCTCCACTGTCACACACTGTACACACAGACACACACCCTGGCTGTCTCCACTGCAAGTGATTTTTATTGGTTGTTAACCTGTCATCAAATGTGTTTGTTCGAAATTTAATATTCTCTCACACAATTTCATTTTCAGTCCCATCTAAGAAATTATTTGACAATTATGTAGGTTGCTCCTTCCCTCCCTTGGTGTGTTACTTGCTCCTCCCCTCCCTCAGTGTGTTACCTGCTCCTTTCCCCTCAGGTAACCTAGTAGCATGTGACTGCAGTTGATTTTAATATGCATTTGTCAACCATATCTTTATACTTGTTTATGTTGTTCATATCTAATAATAGGGCAGTGCATCTACATATTGTTGTTAATATGCCCTCAGCTTTTTTGTGTCATTGATGAAATTATGTTTTCTTAAAAGTATGAGTGGATCAAATGATGGTAAAAGTAGGGTGGCCAATTGGAGCAATGAGGCAGACTTGTGTTTTGTCGATCTGCTTATCAAGCACCGTGTCAGAAATGACGGTTTTACCAATGGAAACTTTACAAATGAGGCATGGAGAGATACGGTGAAAAAATTCAATAAAATGACAAAGTTAGGATATTCATTGGAAAATTTAAAAAATCATTTTAAAAATTTGAAGAAGAGGTACTATTTAATTATGGTTATAAAGAATCGTTCAGTTTGGGGTTGGGATGACGAGAAAAAAATGCCAGTCCCAGGTGCAGAGGAAACTTGGGATGATCTCGCTGTGGTAGGTAACTATTGATTTGCACATTGAATTGTTGATTTTATCTATTATTATATTAATAACATCTTGGCATAAATATCAGATCAACAAGGAGTACAGAGCAATTCAAGGAAAGCCTTTCATAGTGTTTGACCAAATGGATTTGATTTGTGCCACTTCCATGTCGAGAGGTGACTTGGCTGTCAGTAATGAAGGCACATCCTATCTTGACACACGTGATAGTGATGGAGATGAGGAACAACGGGTTGACCACAATGAATTAGGGTTGAATTTTAATTCCAATTCTATCTTGAATGACTCTGAAACACCTGAAAATATTCACCAACCGTCACAAATGTCAACTCCGAATACAGAGGCAACCACGGATCCTCCCGATGCACCCACAAACGTTCCCTCTAGTAATGTTAATAGGAAGAGGAGACGGGCTTCACAGGGTAACGACGAATCAATTGACAAGTTAGTAGCCCTAAGTCATGAGAGGTTAACACTAGCCCGAGAGATGCTCCAATTACAGAAGACACAAGTCACGCCGTCAATGAATGAGGCTATTGGCATACTTATCAAGTTGCCTGGACTTCCTGAGCAAGATTTGTGTAGAGCTATTGATGTTGTTAGATCTGTCGAGGATCGTTCCATCTTCGTAGCCCTGCCAGAAGACTTGCAGCTTAATTGGATATTAAGTCGCCCAGGCTACTACTGATACCTTCATATCCTTTTTTCCAGTTCTTAATTAAATGTGTAGTTTTCAATATTGTTATTTACTATTGTCATTTTCTCATGTAATTAGATGCTTCTAAATATTTTACATGCCTCATTTTCATTAATTGCCTTATCACATGTTCATGCGTTGTTTAATGTTCTTTTATTTAATCATATATAGGAAATTCAGCTTTTGCATTAGCTATGAATTCAAAACCCGTTGAGACTGATCCTTCACTTGACCTCCTTATGAAGTTTTTGGAAGAGGAAGAGGAATATTGGGAGGAAGTTGAACATGTTGTTGCCTTTCAAATGTTGTCTTCCCACACACCTATACCTAGGACTCCAATGCACACAGATGTTGGTCGAGTCATAGGTGGGTTAAAGAGTTAATGGCTGGTTATGTGGGCAGATCATACTCTAGTTTTCGTGTGCATCCCATCTTTTCTTAAGATTAAGAGATACATTGATGGAAAGAGGTGTACTGAATGATACAAAGAATATGTCGGCCACTGAGTAATTAGCTATCTTCCTTCTAGAGGTTGGCCATGGAATTGGTAATAGGTTACTCAGAGAATGGTTCCAACATTCAGGAGAGACGATTAACCGACATTTCAACAATGTACTCATGGCAGTGTTATCTAAATGTCACGACTATATTAAGATGCCCACTGCTGATGATCTCCCACATCGAAAAATTCGCAATGACCCAAAGTTCTACCCTTTCTTTAAGGTGATGTGCAATATATTCATGTTATCAACTGTCTATGTCTTGGTTAATTTCCTCTCTCATATGCTTTATTAATTCTTGTTCGTGAAATTTATCCTATGTGATTAGAATGCACTTGGTGCAATTGATGGTATGCATATATCTGCAAAAGTGCCGATAGTTGATCACCCTCGTTATCCAAATCGAAAAGGTGAAACATCTCATAATGTCATGGGGTGTGTCAATTTTGATATATTATTTAGTCATATCGCTGTGGGCTGGGAAGGATCAGCTGCAGACATGAAGGTCTTGAGGTGGGCTATCGAGAAAGGTGAATTTACTGTACCAGAAGGTAAATGTGTGTGAGTTGATATACTTACATTATTTAACATGCTCAGCATTCCACACTTTCCTTGTCGTAGTGAAATATTTCTTAGTCGATGCAGGGTATGCAAACACCCCCCATTTCTTGGCACCATATCGTGGCATAAGATATCATCTATCGGAGTACAGATCTGATAGGACTAGGCTTACACACAGAGACAAGAAAGACTTGTTTAACCATAGGCACGCTCAACTACGCAATTGTATTGAGCGTGCCTTCGATGTCCTGAAGTCACGTTTCACAATTCTAGTGAAGCGTCGCAGTTATCTAATGAAGACACAAGCCAGGATTGCAATGGCCTGTTGTATACTCCATAACTTCATTAGAAAGGAGCAAGGGCTTGATCAAATTTTCCAACAGGCGGAAGATGACATCAATGTGGCCGAAGATGAGGAGGTAGAAGAAGAAGACAATGTTAATAGGAGGGAAGTTAATTACTAGAGGGGAGAGACTTCGAGACCGCATGACCACTCGACTATTGGTCCACCATAACACACGAGGGTACTTACTAAAGGCTCCTACTTTGGTTGAACAACTGCCTCATGTTATTGATTGCATCATTGAAGTTTGCATTTAACCTACATCTTCCACTTTGCAGACATCATCAAATGGAAGCTGAAAATGATGGTTGACATTCTTCCCATGCAATTGTGAAATAGATCATTTAAAATGTTTTGTACTTGGACAATTTACCTGTTGTAATAATTTCTAGATCATTTATAATGTTTTGTACTTAGCCAATTTACATGTTGTAATAATGTCTAGATCGTTTATAATGTTTTGTACTTGGACAATTTACATGTTGTAATAATGTCATAACACACTACTCTGGCACTTTAATTCTTTGTACACTTTTAACGAAGTCGGTTTAATATGTTCCTCTCATTTCCTTAACTATTTCATAGATATGGGGTGTTCTTGATCTGACGAACATGGGATACACTTTAACTATATACTCCGTTGACATATTCAACACTCACATAATTTTTTGAAGCAGCCTAGCTCACATGACACTTACAAAGGGGCTTCAGGCTGCTACACTGCGCGCACATAGCTTAGATGTTTATTTTTGTGTGCACACTATAGACTTGGTCTTTTATCTGTTAACATAGATGTAGTGTGTTCATATTTGCTCGTATATCTGTACCCAACGTGTTTGCTATATTATATGTACTTAACATATTTGATTTTACAGGTTGATTATTATTGTCCCTAACATGATAGGCAATGATGATGGGAAGGAGCAAACATGTGATGAGGAGTACTATGGGGGCATCTCATTCCATATCCTTGTTTGTACTTCACACATATACTAGGTTTGGCGGCCTAAGGTCTACCCTTCTTATGATGGGATTTACTACAGGTGATATGGAATGTGACTGTAGCATTTGTACTTCAAAGAATCTAAACAAATGAATGATGTCCATCTGAGCCCAATACCATCACCCATTACAAATCACTATATTCAATGTGCATAATTATGTTTCAGGGTATCGTGAAAATGGATTCAAAACATATGGGTGATAGTAAATATGATCGTATTCAATGTGAATGTGGCAATGGAGAATGTCTTATCAAATTATCTCGTAGCAGTAGTAATCCACAACGTCACTATTATTGCTGCCCACTTGGGATATGTTATTCTTACTTAGCAACATATATGCATGTGTGTTTTTGTTATCTATGTCATTTTCTCTTATATACATGCTCACAGCTTGGGAATGATAAGGCATGCTGATTCTTCATGTGGGTGGATGAATTATTAATATGTCCCTGTGGCAAAGGCCCATGTAGAAGGCGTACCTCAAATACAAGTAAGAATAAAGGGAAAGTATTTTATGTATGCCCAGAATCTAAGATATTTGTGTGACCATCATTTTCATTAGTGTTATTGTTTATGCCTTCCTTATCAACTATACATTATCTTATTTTATTTGTTATGTACGTGCAGGCTGGGAAGTCCACATCGGTTTGTGGGTTCTTCAAGTGGGTGGAAGAAATGTCAACGATATATATCCTTTCTCATATCTTTTGTTAGATTGTCGTGAATGTGAATGTGTTGTGAATGCATGAGTTTCTATGATTTTAAAACAGCCGAGTGTGTGCTATGATGCCGCATGAGTTTCCCGTATTTTATCACAGTCGAGTGTGTGCTGTGATGTCGCATGAGCTTCTATGATTTTAAAACAGCCGAGTGTGTGCTGTGATGCCGCATGAGCTTCCCGTATTTTATCACAGTCGAGTGTGTGCTGTGATGCCGCATGAGTTTCCCGTATTTTATCACAGCCGAGTGTGTGTTGTGAATGCACGAGCTAGTTTCTTTTAATTTAAAATAGCCGAGTGTGTGTTGTGAAATTTATAGGGAGTTGTATGTCATATCTCTTTTCACAATTTAAGAGTTGTTGTGCTTTTTTAATATGTTCCTCTCATTTCCTTAACTTTTAAGATTATTTTATTAAAATTTAAATTTGGTGGTGCTATTGTCAAACAACATGTGGATACTAAAAAATAGTTAAATTTGTATGTCCAGCGAAGAGTTTATCGTCATGCCCGTGAATCATGTTTTAGTAACTGTATGAACAGAATTTAATGTGGGAAAGAACATGGGAAAATACAAGCATTCTGTATCTGTGCAAGGTTAGAAAAGTTGCACGGACCTCAAATGCTGGAAAGCAAGAGAGGCATCAACCTTATATCCTGACTAACAAAAGGTGCACCGACTTGAATAGCATGTGCACCGACTTGAAAGTGAATGTGCTTGGATTTGGTTGAAGGTGCTCGGACTTGATAGAGCAATCTAACATATATGCTCAGACTTGGTAGAGCACGCTAGCATATGTGCTCAGACTTACAAAGCATGTGCTCAGACATGAATGGACATGTGCTCAGACTTGTATGCATGCATGTGCTCAGACTTGGCTAACTTAGGAGTTCATGTGCTCAGACCTGTGTGGCTAAGGCCTCATGCAGTGCACCGACTATGTGTGCATATGCTCAGACCTCATAACACACAACTACTATAAGTGCACTGACCTTGGGGAAGGTAATCCGACTTGCATGTCAAAGGCAGAGATGTGTGCGTGTGGTTGTCATGGTTCAGAATTGAATGTGTGTGTGTGGGGGGGGGGGGTTAGTGAATACATATTGTGTGTGTGTGACAGTGGGCAGAGATGTGTGTGTGTGTGTGTGTGTGTGTGTGTTCAGCCGTTGTGTGTGTGTGACAGTGGCCAGAGATGTGTGTGTGTGGTTGTCATGGTTCAGAATTGAACGTGTGTGTGGGGGGGGGTTTAATGGAGACATATTATGTGTGTGTGTGTGTGTGTGTGTGTGTGTGTGTGTGTGTGTGTGTGTGTGTGTGTGTGTGTGTGTGTGTGTGTGTGTGTGTGTGTCTGTTGACACCTGAAATATAACTGAGAATAAAGATGAGACCAAAGAGAAGATTGAACCATACATGAAGCTCTCAGAGATTCCTGCAAAGCCAGAATTACAGAATAGTCGTCACTAAAGTTGCCACCCGGCTGAAGCCCTTCCCGGCCAAGCTGATGTCCGGTATTGTCGTCACTCAGATAACAGTACTGATGAAGAACTGCGGTCTACTGACTGATGAAAATATCCAAAAATATTCTGATAAGACTATGTTAACTCACTAATCAACCTTCACCTGTTCTGACAGGCTCGAAGGACTCACAAATGAAAAGGCAGGTTATATGTATTTGATAGTCCATACTTGCTAACGAGGGAGTTCAAGATATTAAAGCCCAAATGGGCTCACTAAGGTGGAACCGGGAAATCCTCACACGGTCCAAAGCCCATAGGGGCGCCGGGAAGCCTCCCCAGTTGACAAGGGCGCGCCGGGAAGTCGTCTTCGGCGCGCCGGAAAGGGTCATGCCGAGAAGGGGGCTACTGTGCCTATAAAACCCCTTTTTCATTCGAACAGACGGAGACACACACAAAAAAAGAGAGGACATACAGAGACAGAGAGGGCAAGAAGAAAAGAAAGCAAGGGAGAAGAAAAAAAGAGCGAAGAGAGGCATCTCCAGATAGCCAGATAAAAAGAGAGAAGAGAAGAAAAGCTGCTGCGAGGTCGGAAGGAAGGAGAAGGTGGGGTGCTAGGGGAGGGAGAGGAGTCAATGCTCCGCCCTCCCCTTCCCTTTATTGCCGTCGTCCCTTCCTGCTTCCCTTTCTTTTGATGTATAAGCTTCGATTCCGTTTTTCGCTTTCGAAGTGAAGGGATCTCCCTGTTGTCGAGGAGATAGAGTATTAGTCTATTTTTCTTCCCTCCGTCCACTTTGTTCTATGAATGATGTAAACGATGAAACAGTGAAATGCAACTCCACAGTTGTTCCGATGAAATGGTTTCGGTTGGCCCTCTTCTCCCTGTGCTCTCTCTCTCGGAATGTATGTTGTCCCTCGCATACGTTAATTGCTCGGATGCTTAGAATTCCAGTGATTTCTTATGCCTATATGCATGATTGTTCCAGATGGGAAGGAGGTAACAGAGCCCCGATCCTTACCATGGATCTTTGGGCTTTGTCCCTCTCTCTCCCTCGACGATATCGATAGTTTAAACGTTGCGAAGTCCATAGTTCTCTCGAGTTTCCTAAGCCATTGGGGTCATTACAGGGATCAGAGACAGTCATCTCTTGATCTCCTGGATGGTCGGCAATATGAATGGCATAAAGCCTATTCCAGAGGGTTCAAACGCCCGGTGACTTCAATCCCTCGAATCCCTTCTATCCATGTGACTCCTTGATGTCAATCTGGTGACTTGGTAGAGCCCTCGGCCCCCCTCCTCGTTTGCATCCTAAAACCCCCTAGCCGTTACCTGAATCCCAGGAAAAATCCCCAAAACAGAGCACCGTAGAACCCCACAAACCTCCGCAAAACATTCCGGCGCTATGAATAGCTCCCGGCGCGGCCCGCGCCGGGAACCTCACGCCGAGAGTGCCCTCCTCCTTCTTTAAAACCATGCCAAGAGCCTCATGCCGAGAACCCATTCCCCCGCGCCGGGAACCTCACGCCGAGAGCTCCCTCCTCTTTCTTTAAACCATGCCGGGAACCTCATGCCGAGAACCCATTCCCCCGCGCCGGGAAGCCTGCTTATGCTTGTTACAGCCATGCCGAGAGCCTCTCCTCCTCTGCCCAATCCTTGAGCACCCTGCCACACTAATTCGAGGGATATCTGCAGGTCACAGGGTACACCACATGGAATAAATAAACGGGGAACCATCCCCAACATCACATCGTGCCAGGGCCCAGTGCCTTTCTCTTTCGGTTTTCATCCCGGCACTCCGTGGATGATCACCTATTTCCCCTTGGGCATGTTCCAAGTTGAGGGGAGATGCTGCCGAAATCTAGTCCAATGTCATCAACCCCGATGAGTCAAGGGGGTGTCTCCGATACACTTCCCATCCGACTCCATCTTTGGGGGAAACGAACCTATTTGGAGCATCCGGTCGAGTGGAAGTGTCAAAAAGGAATACCCTAATGATTAGCCGAATTCCGTCCCGCCACTACGTGGATGGTCTTCTATCCTTACCCGGTATGGCTCAAAGTCAAAGGTTGTGCCGCCCGATTTAGTCCGTTGAGGTAAATAAATCCGCCCTCCATTCGTCCTCTTCCATGAGCATGAAGCCTTTATTTCGCACATTAATATTTTGACTGCCTTCTGAGGCCTTCTGTTTTGGCGTTTAATCAAGGGTTGTCCTTCTTAGGAAGGGCGTAATTAACGTCATAGCCTTTATGGTATGACGGACTTTTGGTCCCGACTCGGACTTCACAATCGACTGATCAAGTCAAGTCGAGCGCACAATAAAATCATCACACATGTGACTGGCACGCCTAATAAACCAAATTAATTAATAAATAAATAAAAACAAAATTGAAAAAGGGATGAAAAATCCCGCGTCCACAAGTCTGGCACGCCCGGTGGGACCTAGTCTCCCTTCATCTCTACGCCAAAGCGGGAGGCCCGGCGGCCTCTCTCAAAATTCTAACTGTGTGTTAATCTTACTCGCAGAAACTATAGATGGAGACTGGATTAGCTGGTGTTTTCTTCGGCAAGCAGGTGGTTGACGGCCAAGTCCGCGGAGGGTACCTGGCGGTGCCAATGGGATTCGGATCTATGCCCCCGGCGATGGGTCTACCCAACTGCCTGGGCCTCGTATTTGTCGACTTGCTACAAGTCAACAATGAAGCTGAAAGCGTCGCTACAATAGAGGCCGCGGCGGCACCAAAAGCTAAGAAAGAAAATATGGTAGTTGTCCCTACTGCTGTTTCTTGCCTGGTCCATCACCTGGAGAAGAAGACTGCTGTCTCCGCCACTGCTCGTAGGAGAAGAAGAAACGACCGGAGGGGCCGGTCCGCTGCAACTGGAGGTCGCACTTCGACCTCGGGAAAGACAATGATGGTGGGAAGCATGAGGGTGAACCTCAATGGCCGCCCCAGGGATGCACGACCCGACAGGGTCATTCCATCAGTTCATACCAACAACAGATTCCAGCCACTGGCCATCAAGAGGGCCGACTGGGAAAACAAGGGAAAGCAACTATTGGCGCCCAGGCTGATCAAATTCAAACAAGTTTGGGTGCCGAAGAAAATCCAGAGCAGGGCACCAGCTCGGGAGAAATATGTTGCTGCCATCCACCCCAGGGCTGGGGGTAGAAGATGGGAGAAGAGAGAAAAGGGTGTCATCCACCCGGGAGGAGGGGCAGAGATCTTCGGAAGAAGGATGAAGGCATGATGGAGGAAGCTACTGTTGTTGCCGCTCCGCAAAGATCCCATGCCTGCGCCAGGCAGGCTGATGTGTTCAGATACCCCAGGTCGAAGTACCTGGCTGCTCAAGTCTCAAGGCTGGCCTATCAGCCAAGGACCCAGGAAGGGCTGCTGCCCCGTACGAAGCTACAAGGGCAGAGCCAGGAAGAGATGAACCGGGTGGTTCAAGACTACTTTCATTGCCTTGGGAATTCCTCCCTGGGGCAACAAAGACTATCTCGTGCCTTGGACACTGAGGAAGAAGAAGTGATGCTAGAGGCGTCGTCCTCTAACTCCAATGACTATGAAGATGGCCGTAGGGCCAGATGTGAAGAAGACATCTACCAGAAAGAAAGGGAAGAAAAAAGAACATCTGTATTTGACCGTCTGACATATCCTAGACAGGTCAAGAGGAGAGTTCGCAGGCAGAGTGGAAGAATGCAGATTCTCGCTTGCAACATGGCCGGCGTCGCCGGAAGATATGGTATGTTACCAGAACAGCCAGAAGAATTGATTAACCTGGCATCCAGACCGGGTGCCATCACAAGAAGAAGCAAGGCAGCAAAAGATAAGCTAACAGTTGCCAGTCAAAATGACCTCTCGGCCGTCAATGAGGCCCGAAGAGTCACCACGATGACAGTAAATGTGGTGACTACTGAAGAAGAAGACAATCCTCTCTTGGATCCCGCTGAAGAGACTTCAGGGGAGATGCAAATTCCCACAACTATGGATCCCATGATCCGGATAATGTTCATGAGGTATCAATGGGAGATTGATTCCCTCAGAAGACAGTTGAATGAGAGAAATGAGTAGACGCCTGTTTCTAAGCAGGCCGAGCCGGCAGGACAGACTTCCAGCTCAACCGAAGTGGCCGTCCCAGCCATCCCTCAGCTGAATAGCGAAGGCAGGGCACAGAATCAGCCTCTTCCACCACAGGTGGTAGCGCAGCCCTCTACATCCCAAACACAGCCTGCTGTGCCAACATCCCAGCCGACACTGCACACAACGGTCATGACAACCCCCTTCAGTCATCAGCAGGCATATTTATTTCTAGAACCAGTGGATCCGGCTGTGGCAAATAAACTGATGATAGAAAAGATCGTTGAGATGAAGCTGTCTGAGAAAGTTGGGGACGATTCCGGTACTTATGACATCTACAAAGTACCATACCCTGCACATTATGCTGCTAAGAGATTACCACCAGGCGTCAACAAGCCGCCGAAGTTTGAAAAGTTCAACGGCCAAGGCTCCCCCAGGGAACATATAGCCTATTACACCATAGTCATGGGCGACCTGGCGACTGATGAAGCATATCTATTAAAATTCTTTGGCTCGTCCCTTACGGGGTTGGCCTTCGAATGGTACTCCAGCTTGCCCGTCGGGTCAGTAGCTGACTGGCCCGATATGCAGCGGAAGTTCCGGGACAGATTTCATGTCACTGAAAGAGAAATTACAATAGCAGAACTATATGCAACCATGCAAAAGCAAGATGAAACAGCACTGGACTACATCAAAAGGTGGAGGAACTTGGCTATGAGATGCAGAAGACCTCCTCATCAAGAAGATGCAGTGCAAATATGTAAGCAGAGCCTCAAGAGAGAGGTACTGGAAAAGATGATTGGTGCAGATGTCAGAACATTTGACCGGCTGAACAATATAGTGGCGGAGGTCGAGACGTTCCTGTCCAAGCGTCCGACGGCCAATGCTCCAACTGTGCCGAAAGGGAAATCTAATGATCGACGACCATCGCACTCTGAGGCTAACACCGTTGATTTCAGAACCTTCGAGCAACAGAAAGGGAAGAAGGGGGCAAATGAAGCTCCCCCGCCAGCAGACACAGCAGAAAGAAAAGATAAGGTCTCTCTGAGAACAAAATGAGAAAGCCGTACTCTTTCCCGAAAGATAAGACAGCCACACTATTCAACTGGGCATACAAGTTCAACAAGGTAACATTGCCTGAACCAAGGAGACCCGACGACGCGACAAAGAAAGGTGATCCACTGTTCTGTCCATATCACCGTGCGCTGGGGCACGCAATTGAAGATTGCTACGTCTTCAAAGATATTATGGAAGGCATGGTTAAAAAGGGCGAGCTACAGCTGGGAGATTACCAGGTAGAGCCACCTCGTCCACATGAGCCTCCGGCATTAAAAATGGCCGCCAATATGATTTCAATCTACCAGCAGCTGCCTAAGGAGGCCGTTGAAGAATGTACCAGGCATACTTATGAAGCTTGCTTCCTCACCCCACTGAAGGATCAGGAAGGATGGCAGATGAAACCCATAAAGAACAGAAAGAAGACTCCCGCAGCCAATACCAATGGAGCAGTTATCCGCGGTGTCACACCAAGGCCCGAACCACCTCCAGTTAAGCCAGTATGGCGCACAGCTAAGACAGGGCCAGTCATCCGGATCCCCACTCATAACCGGAGAAGACAAGTCCCCCTACCCGCACATCAGGAAGTAAGTCCTGCATCCAGGCGTTTACAGCAGTATATTAATGGGCTCGATGAATATGAACAGAAGAAGCCCAGGCACCTGCTGGTGAAAGACTGTATACTCTGGGAACAGCTCGAAGAATTGAAAATTAAAGAGCAGTCAGAGGCAGAACAAGAAAAAGCTGAGACTGAACCCTTCTGGGGGCAGGGGCCAATAAAGCCAAATTCTCAGAAAAAGAAGAGACGGCCCAAGTCCAAGAAGGGAAAGAGGGTCGTGACAGTACAATGTAACACCCTGTCGGCACTCTTTACCTCGCCTGGGGAGAATGATGAAGATGAAACGTCAAATGCCCCGCTAGAAGCCAACCATGCCGAGGCCTCAACCTCAGCACATGCAACACGCTCCAGAAGAAGATGGGGGCGCCCACCACCAGCTAATCATAACATTATGTTCAGAGGGGAACAACCCTACCAGATTCCTGAACCAGAGGTGTGGGGTGTCTAGATTCCTCCCCCTGCCAGCTTATACCAGGAAGAGAAGAAGGGAGGTCAAATTCCAACATTTCTGGAATTTCTATCCAGTCTGGAAAATGGGCAGTCGATACAGGCTGGGCCAGATAACGGCAAGAGACCTCAGCAGTCGGCATCTATAGCCTACAAGCAGAATGAGAAAGAGGAGGATAACCCTCCGACGACACCAGGGGCCGTTGCTATAGAAGAAGCCCCCCAAGAAATCAGTCCAAAGATTGAAGCCAGCACTGGGCAGCAGAGGCCACGGGCATCACATGAACCTCCAAAACCCCGATGGGCGGAAGAAATGAGACTGTCTAATGTCAGGGTGGGCAGCCGGATCATGAAAATGCTAAAGAAGCTCCCTACCAGATTCTCCATCTGGGAGATTCTCTCTCTAAGTGAGGAGGCTTGCCAAGCAATTGTTGATGCCTTGCAGTCGCCGGCACAATATGAAGCACTCTTGACAGAAGTGAATTCTGGGCCGTCAGTTACATTCACAGAGGATGACATGCTGATTCCGAATTCCTGCCATAACAGACCGCTATATATGAGGGGCTCCCTGAATTATCAGCCACTGAACAGGATACTGATAGATCCCGGGGCTGCCGTTGTTGATTTGTTTTAATTATTAGATTAGATTCATATCCCGCCCCCTTTAAATACATACATGCATAAACAT
This sequence comes from Amorphophallus konjac, assembly GCA_022559845.1. Taxonomy (NCBI): domain Eukaryota; kingdom Viridiplantae; phylum Streptophyta; class Magnoliopsida; order Alismatales; family Araceae; genus Amorphophallus; species Amorphophallus konjac. The sequence goes on from CM040128.1 coordinate 259,413,100, forward strand.
GTGAATCAAAGACAAGGGGATGAAAGGATGGAAATACTAACCGTGATCGCCACCAAGGATTAACAACGCCGCAAGGATGAAGAAAGGAGTGCAACGGCGCCGTATACCTTGGAACTTAAAGACTTGATCGCGCTTGAAACGGGGTGCGGGGAACTTGTGGATTCAGACCTCCTCTCCTTCCAGCCGGCTAGAGGAAGAGGGCCTCACGTTGTATTCATGCTCTTCTGCAAAACAAAGATCAAAACACAAAGGCAAAACCCATTAGAACATGCATGTGTAGTATCAATCCCGTAGTGATAAAATAGGGGTAGAAATTGAGGGCAAACTCACCGGGGGAGGGTTTTTAACCCCTATGGAAGGGTGGAAAAGATAGGTGTGTGTGTTGTGCATGCATGAGATTTGAAATCATGAGATTTGATTGAGAGAATAGAGAGAAAACGATGGTGCAAAACGGAGAAAAATGCTTGTGTAGCAGAAAGTGCAGGAAACTGTGATGATTTGTGATTTTGAGGAGATTAGAACTAAGAGTGTAGACCATGAAATCAAGCCCAGACGGATGAAATTGAAAGTTAATACTTCCCTCTTCAAGATGGGGTCGAAGTTGTGAGTCGACGGTGCAGCATGGCTTCACCCCACGCCCGGAAAGAGCCCCCCGTTGCGACTGCGAACTGGGCAGTTTATATAGAGTTTTACAAGAAAACCTCATCTTCTTATCACGACTCCCGGAGATAGAGTCCAAGATAAATCGAGTTCTCTGGATCAAACTCGAGATAATACTAAGGACAAGAGATAGGAACAAACGGGGATCAATTCAGAGGAGGATTCTAGAACATATGGCTCTTGGAAGGCTGCCCCGGAGCCTTATCTGCAGAGTTTGAGTTGAACTAGGAAACATAAATCATGATCTTGCGACCCAGATCCCAAGAGATATTTCCAATGAAAGTTTGATTCCTATGAACCAAATTCAAGATAATACCAAGGGCTAGAAGTAGGAAAAAATGGGGATCAATTTGGATAAGAATTCAAGAAGTTATGGACTCTTCAAGAGGGCCACGGTGCACAAAAACGGAGCAGAGTCCAGCACGAATTGGACTCTCAGGTGCATGTAACGGCCTATCGTAGGACCGTCAGAGTGATGTAAACGGACTAGGGTAGGTCCGTCACACTCTGGAGGTCGAACGAGACGTTTTCGGATGAGATTGGATGTAACGCACCTAAACAGGGCCGTCACTTGGTCTAACGGTCAAGGATAGGACCGCCACACTCTAGGGGTTGAACCGGGCTGTTTTGAGCAAGTTTTGGTGTGACGGTCTATCGTAGGACCGTCACACTGAAGTAACGGTCTTCACTGGGCCGTCACTTCAATGAAGTAACGCACCTGCAAATGACCTTCACTTCGATGAAGGCAGATTCTGGGCAGACTGCGCGCGACTTTAGAAATCGAAGTGTATCTCTCAAACAGTGGAGAATTAGACAAAGTGCTAAACATAGAAGTTGTATATAACTGAGAGAGGAACAACTTTTATGAAGAAATAAATGTGAGAAAATGATTGGAAGAGGGCGAAAATGGGGCTGGAAGAGAGAGGAAAATTATGGAATGTAGGTGAACAGCATAGCACGCCGGAAAAATGCGAATAGCTCACAATCGGGGCAGAACCGGCCAACAGTGTAGAAGAAGAAATTGTAGATCTTTGAAAGAGGAACAACTTTGATGAAGATAACTTTTTGAATAGAGGATTGGAAGAGGGTGAAAAAGAACCACTTTCAAGACTGCGCAGTGAGAGAGAGCCGATTACTTGAGGGAAGCCGACATAAATGGGTCGAAAGTCGACTTAGAAGCTAGAATTTGATAAGATAAGCTCCAGGGCTCTAAGAAATCATGATCTCCAAGGCTCAAAGGGTATGGAATGGTAAAAATGGGCTTGAAATCCATCCAAGGAAGCTCCAAAATAATGGCTAATTCGGGACATCAAAAATGATGAATAAGAGAAATGACACAACTTGTGGGCTAAAACGGGTGTCAACAGCCGTGAACATTCTCCCATACCGCATCTACCAAAAATATTACTTTGATCTTCAGCTTACCAAGGTCAGAGACATGAAAATTGCGGGATTCAACCAGAAATGTGAGACGCCCCTTGGGGTGGCTGATTTTAACCTCACATTGGGGGACCTCACTACCGTGGTACGATTCTATGTAATCGACTCCAACACCACATATAAGGCCCTGCTGGGGAGACCGTGGCTGCATGAATATCAGATAGTGCCGTCCACGCTGCATTAGTGCATTAAATACTACCATGAAGGAAAAGAAGAAAGGGTGTTTGCGGATCTGCATCCCTTCGAAGTATTCGAGTGCCATATGCTCGATGCATCCTACTACACGGAGGTGTCGCAAAAGGGTGAAGAGAAAGAGGTTGGGGTCGGTCAGAAAAAGCCGGCGACGAAGGCAAGAAACTGGTCTCCCCCGCCACCAAAGGGCTATATTAAAAAGCATGAGGTATCTCACATCTCTTATGCTGGTGACTTTGCTCGGATCACCCCTCCTAGCATTCACCCGGATGATATCGATGAAGAGATGAAAGAAAAGTACACACAGGTAGAGGTTCCGCAGGGTTTAGTCAAGCCCATCGCCAGCCTAGAATACCAAACGGTGCTACCTCTGAAGACTATGGAAATCCCTCGCTTCTGCGAGCCTCCTACCATATTCTACACCGGGGAGCCAGTCGAAGACGATGATCAAGACTGCATGGCCCCTGAAGAATCTGCAAACCGGATGGTGCCGATCACGGGCTTGGACTATACACCCGACGGGTTTCACAGATGTTCTCTAAGATACAGATGCCATCACTACAACCTGTTGCCCAAAAGAAGGCGTTCCAGGAGCTATGGGATCCGCCCCGGGATGATAAAGAACTGAGGAAGATCACTCAGCACCCGGGATTGGGTTATACCCTTCAAGAATACTATGAAGCTGAAGTGGACGTCATCTCTGTCTCCTACCAGCATGAAGACCCTTCCGAGGTGGGATATGACAAGTACCCCTCGGAAGATGAAGAAATCATTTATCAATCCATAATGAACAATGAAGCCCCAGACAGTTAGCTGGAGACGGGGACGTCTGATGAAGCAAAGAAAGATTGGTGCTGGGAAGACCTACCTTGCAAAGAGGATCTGTTCCATGCTGAAGCAAAGTTTGATACGGGAACCCCGGATGAAGACCAAATAGCCAAAGAGCTGAGGGAGTGCCTGGAGTTTGAGCGCATCCTGGAAGAAGTCCGGGCTCTACAGAATGATGATCTCTCAAGGGCGTCTGCATCAGAAGAGCTTCTAAGGGCGGAAGACTCCGTTTTTGAGTTTCCTGCTGAGCCAGTCACGTCCTCGGGGCAAACTGAACAGAATCCAACAATATTGGCCGTATATGATGAGCCAGCACCCGCTGACGGCCAGTATGATGAAACAGAATATTATGAAACTGAAGAAGATTATATCCCGGGAGGCTTCATTGACTTGCAAGAAGCCCCGCCCGAGGTCGAAGATGGAGGTCAGGCCACCGTCGATGAGCTTGTGGAAATAAATCCGGGGACCGCAAATGAGCCAAGGCCGACATTCCTCAGTGCACTGCTGGAGCCAGCTACCAGGGAACAGTATGTACAGTTCTTGAAAGAATTCCGAGACTACTTTGCATGGACATATGATGAAATGCCGGGACTGAGTTCTGATGTGGCGCAGCACCGATATGCAATAAACCCAGAGGCTAGCCCTGTAAAGCAGCCTTCCAGGAGAATGAGCCCTGAATTAATAAATCAGATTAACAAAGAGGTTGACAAGCTGATTGATGTAGGCTTTGTTGAAGAAAATCAATATACTACATGGTTAGCCAACATAGTGCCCGTAAAGAAGAAGAATGGGCAGATTAGAATATGTGTTGATTTCCGGGACCTTAATAAGGCTTGCCCGAAAGATGACTTTCCAGTGCCACTCACTGAAGTGATGATCGATGCGACTACTGGTCATGAGGCCCTATCATTTATGGATGGGTCATCCGGATACAACCAAATCTGGATTGCTGAGGAAGACAGAGTGTACACTGCATTCCGTACCCCGAAGGGGATATTCCACTACAAAAGGATGCCGTTTGGCCTCAAGAATGCCGGCGCTACCTACCAAAGGGCTATGACCAAGATCTTTGATGATTTGCTCTTCAAGAAAGTAGAGTGCTACATTGATGATTTGGTAGTAAAAACTAAAAAAAGAGAAGACCATTTACAAGACCTGAGGGTAGTATTCTAGAGGCTACGCAAATATGAACTCAAGATGAATCCCATGAAATGCGCCTTCGGCGTGTCCAGTGGAAAATTCCTCGGGTTTATTGTCCGGCATAGAGGCATTGAAATCGACCCATCCAAGATTAGGGCTATCCAGGAGCTCCCTCCACTAAAGAATCTGCCCGAGCTAAGATCTCTGCAAGGGCGGCTGGCCTATATCCGACGATTTATATCAAATCTGTCGGGAAGATGCCACCCCTTTCACAAGCTCATGATGAAGGATGTACCATTCCTCTGGGACGATGGATGTCAGGAAGCCTTTGACAAGCTGAAAGAATATCTCAAGACCCCTCCGGTGCTGGGGGCACCAATTAAGGGCAGGCCCTTGATACTGTATATCGCAGCCACATACTGTTCCCTGGGGGCAATGCTGACACAGATAAATGAAGAAGGCAAAGAACAAGCCTTATACTATCTGAGTAGGAGGCTGATTAGAACTGAAGAAAGCTACAGCTACATAGAAAAGACCTGCTTGGCACTGGTCTTTGCTGTCAAGAAGCTCCGACACTATATGTTGTCACATGAAGTCAGATTGATATCTGCAGCAGATCCTCTCAAATACATATTGACTCAGCCAGTACTGAAGGGCCGATTGGGCAAATGGGCAGTGATCCTGATGGAATTCGATATTACCTATACACCCCAGCGGGTGATAAAAGGACAGGCCGAGGCTGATTTCTTCGCAGAGCATCCTGTGTCGGAAAATGATATGCTAGGGACTGAGTTACCCGATGATGAGACACTCGAGGCCTGCCAGACCCAGTCAGTTATGTGGCAACTATTCTTTGATGGAGCATCCAGAACAGAGACAGACTCCGATGGAAAGACCAGAATACGGGCTGGAGCCGGTATTGTGCTAAAATCACCAGAGGGGGAGGTCGTGCATACTTCCTGTTCTATAAACAAGCCCTGCACCAATAATGAGGCCGAGTATGAAGCTCTGATAATCGGGCTATATATCAACCTCAACATGGGTATCCAAATGCTTCAAGTATTCTGGGATTCAATGTTGATAATAAAACAGATCCAAGGGGAGTTCGAAGTGCGGAAGCCAGAACTGAGTCCCTACCACCAAAAAGCTGTGCGCCTCATGGCGAAATTCTACCATGTTGAGCTCAAGCATGTGGGCCGTGGACACAATGCCCAGGCTGATGCACTGGCGAAGCTGGCCAGCTCACTAGCAGTCCCACCAAATAAGACACTGAACATTGTCGTTATGAACCGGCGGCAAGTCCCCAGTATGCTAGAAGAGTGCCCCGAAGAAGACGAGGTTGCCACCATCAGCACAGAACAAGCGTCTGATTGGAGACAACACTTGCTGCAGTGGTTTCTACACCAACAACTGCCGCAGAAAAAAGAAGAAAAGATGAAACTCCTAAGAATCAAAGATTCTTATGAGCTCAGGAATGGAATTTTGTTCCGAATAATGGTAGATACATGCAAGAAAATTCTACTCCGCTGTCTGTCCACTGAGGAAGCCTGGCAAGCGATGAAAGAAACACATGCTGGGACAGCAGGTGCCCACCAGGCTGGTCCCAAGATGAAGATAGAAATCAAGAAGCTGGGCTACTATTGGCCCACCATGTTTGAAGACTGTTGTAAATTTGCAAAATCATGCCAGAAATGCCAGGAGCATGCTACTGTGCCTAGAAGGCCTCCTACAACTCTGCACCCTACAGTTCCCAGCTGGCCATTTGCACAATGGGGAACTGATGTAGTCGGGCCACTGCCGACTTCTTCGGCCAGACATAAGTACATACTGGCCATAACAGATTACTTCTCCCGATGGGCGGAGGCTATAGCATTAAGAGAAGTGACTGGTGAATTGGTCGCCAGATTCATCAAACAGAACATTATCTTCCAGTTCGGGATCCCCAGCCGAATAATATCCGACAATGGAAGTCATTTCAGAAATCAGAAGGTCTATCGGCTTGCTGAGAAATATAAGATCGAATAGAGGACCTCCACTCCTTACAATCCACAGGCAAACGGATTGGCAGAAGCTTTTAACAAGACTCTCTGCACCTTGCTGGCCAAGGTCGTCAGTTCTAATAAGAAGGACTGGGGAGAGAAAATGTATGAAGCTCTGTGGGCATACCGCACCATCTTCAAGACACCTATAGGGTGCTCGCCATATTCACTGGTATACGGCTCAGAGGCAGTGGTTTCGCTAGAGCTGGAAGTCCCGTCACTCAGAGTGGCAGTCCAATATGGCCTGGCCCGTGGTGAACAGACCAATGTAGAAAGAAGACTAGAAGAACTGGCCGAATTGGAAGGGAAGCGCCTCCGAGCTCAGAAGAGTATCCAAATGTATCAGGGCCGCATGGCCACTGCATTCAACAAACTCGTAAAAGGACGAGAATTCAAGAAAGGCGACCTCGTCATGGTCAAGAAAAAAGAAGTCATGGCGTCCAACCTAAAAGGGAAGCTGAATGCTAATTGGGAAGGTCCTTATGTGATACAGAGGGTCTACGAAGGAGGGGCCTACGTGGTTGTTAACCATCGAGGGGAAATCCAATTCTCGCCACTCAACGGAAGACATCTGAGACTGTATCACACAGCACAACCAACATTCCCCGAGTAATCGGGCAAAATCTACACCCTTTCTTGGTCTAGCGGCACTCCGCCCTAGCCAAGCTACCCTTTCCTTGGTCTAGTGACACTCCGCCCTAACCGAGCTACCCTTTTCTTGGTCTAGCGGCACTCCGCCCTAGCCAAGCTACACCCTTTCTTGGTCTAGCGGCACTCCGCCCTAGCCAAGCTACCCTTTCCTTGGTCCAGCGGCACTCCGCCCTAACCGAGCTACACCCTTTCTTGGTCTAGCGGCACTCCGCCCTAGCCAAGCTACCCTTTCCTTGGTCCAGCGGCACTCCGCCCTAACCGAGCTGCCCTTTCCTTAGTCTAGTGGTACTCCGCCCTAGCCAAGCTACACCCTTCCTTGGTCCAGCGGCACTCCCCCCTAACCGAGCTACACCCTTTCTTGGTCTAGCGGCACTCCGCCCTAGCCAAGCTACCCTTTCCTTGGTCCAGCGGCACTCCGCCCTAACCGAGCTGCCCTTTCCTTGGTCTAGCAGCACTCCGCCCTAGCCAAGCTACCCTTTCCTCGGTCCAGTGGCACTCCGCCCTAACCGAGCTGCCCTTTCCTTGGTCTAGTGGTACTCCACCCTAGCCAAGCTACACACTTTCTCGATCTAGCGGCACTCCGCCCTAGCCAAGCTACACCCTTTCTTGGTCTAGCAGCACTCCGCCCTAACCAAGCTATCATCATCTTGAGCTGGTGGCATTCCGACCTGTCATCCTCTAAAAAAAAAAGAGGAAGGAAGAAGAAAGAACAAAAAGAAAGTAAAAAAAATGGGGTTAAAAATAGAGATACCCCACCAGACTTGCTCCTATATTAAGGGACAAGTGTAAAAATGGCCCAAAACCCAGCTGTGGTGAAAACCCGAAAGGGCACTGCAGGCAAAATCGGGTACCCCGCCACGTGAAAACCCGAAAGGGCGCGTGGGCAAAAGCAAGAGGGGGCTGGCTCCGGCGAAAACCCGAAAGGGCGCTTGGGTCGGTAATGTGGTGATTTCAAAGAAAGCCTCACCTCCCACCATAAAACTCCTCGTCGATCGACCGGCACCTTGCCCGATCAACGATTAAACCCATCCGGAATGGACCTTACGTCTATTCTGTTGAAGCCTTCTTGCATTGCTCCAAAAAAAATTTCCCTCGATAATAAACCCACCTCGGGATAGACCTTCCGTCTGTTCTGATAAAGCACTTCCACTTGTTTCTGTCTAAGACCCACCACGATAAAACCTGTCCGATTTAGACCTTACGTCTATCCCGATGAAACCTATTTTACGTCTCACCGCGATGAAACCTGCTGTTGATCGATTGGCACACTGCCCGATCTATGATGAAACCTATCCAGTTTAGACCTTCCGTCTACCCTGATGAAATCCATGAACTCCTTGCATTGGTATAAATCCAATACCGATGATGAAACCCGCCATTGATCGATTGACACCTCGCCTAATATCAATGATAAAACCCTACCCAGTTTAGACCCTACGTCTATCCTGATTAAGCATATGAAATCCTTGCATTGGTATGAGCCAATACCAATGATGAAACCTGTTATCGATCGATTGGCACGCTGCCTGATCGACGCTAAAAATCCATCCAGGGTGGGCCTTCCGTCCGCTCTGACATAGCACAACACTGCTCTTTGAATCGATTCAGACCCTCCGTCTGGATAGATCATGAAACTCTATTCCTTTGCGTTAATGTTAAACCCCACATTAAGGATGAAACTCATATTTTTAGAAAACGGCCTCGTGCCCGAGCTGCTATCCATATCCTCTAAATCAATTCGGACCTTTCGTCTGGATAGATCATGAAACCCTACTTCCCTTTGCATTGATGTTGACACCCACATCAATGATCGTGTGTCCACAATAAACATATGGCGCCATGGTCCATAGGATGAAAGTTCTGGTCCCAGAAAAGACAATGAAAAAGAAAAGAGAAAGAAAATGACAAAAAGTACATATATAGAAATGGGGTTAAAAATAGAGATACCCCGCCAGACTTGTTCAGGCATTCTGGACAAGGGCAAAAATGGCTAAAACCCAGCTGTGGTGAAAACCCGAAAGGGCACTGCAGGCAAAATTGGGTACCCCACCACGTGAAAATCTGAAAGGACACGTGGGCAAAAGCAAAAGGGGGCTGGCTCTGGTGAAAACCCAAAAGGGCACTGTTGGACTTTTGTGACTTCCCTAGTGTTTTGATGATGAGCATCACTATGTTAAATATTATCATTTTAATCAGATATCTTGAGTAATGTTATGCATTTGAAATTTCCATGATTAACAGGAAAACTGCCATGAGTTAATACCTTGCATGTCCGTAATGTTCCCTTCATACTCCGTGTTGTCCTTTTGTACGCCGTGTGGTTCCAATTATGTTTGTTGGTTGTCTTCGTGTCGTTATTTGTTCCATCGCGTGCTGTACACTGCAATACCTCGTGCTGCTTTCTGTGCCACTTCGTGTCGTTCCATCTGTGTCACCCCTTTGTCTTCGAGTCTCTTGTTCTGGCCAAGTCTATACAGCCTCATCTTTACCTTCGTTTCAAGCCAAAGTCTACACATTGGCTTAGCGTCATGCATCAGTCTTCAAAGTCCATACAATGCACTGTAGCATGTTCGAAGCTAAGTCCATACATTGGTTTAAGCTTCCAAGTCTGTACATTGGCCTTCAAGCTTTCCAAGTCTATTCATTGGCAGCTGAACTTTGAAGTCTATACATTGGTCTTCACTTCAAGTATGTACAGCCATTGTCTTGCCAAAGTATATACGTTGTGAACCCTCAAGTCTGTACAGACTTTGCCTTGTTCAAATCTATACATCGTCCAGTTCTTTGGCAAGTCTATACCTTGTTTCAGTCCATGTTGTTTTCGTGTCATTTTCATCTTCGAGTTGGTTTCAGTCCATGTTGTTTTCGTGTCGTCCTCGTCTTCGAGTCGTTCGTACGTTCGAGCAACTTAGTACTCGAGTTGTTTTCGTGTGTATTCAAGTCTTTTTAGTAAAGTGTCGTTTCACCTCGTGCCGTTCTCTTTGCTGTTTGTTATGTCGTGTTGTTTTTGTATTCATGTCTTCGTGTTGCTTTTGTATTCGTGTCTTCATGTTATTCTTGTGTTTATGTCCTCGTGTTGTTTCTTTCTATCTTCGTCCAGGTTCCTTCTGATCGCGTGTTTGTCTACCGTTTCACTCCGTGAGACTTCCTTCTCACCTCGTGCTGTTCTCTTCTGACTTCGTGTCGTTTTTCTTTGTAGTGTTAGCTTTATTATTGTGTATCTCGTGTTGTTCTCTTCGTAGTGTTTATTTTGTTACAGTGATACTTCGTGTCATTCTCTTTGTAGTGTTAGCCTTATTAGTATGTATCTCGTGTCGTCTCTTTTTAGCTCGTGCTGTTTTAATCTGACCTCGTGTCATTCTCTCTTTATTTCGTACTGTAGTAATCTTGTGTATCTCTTGTCGTTCTCAGTACAGTGCATCTCGTATTGCTATCACATACCTCATGCAGTTTTAGTTTTTGTGGCCCTGAGTTTTAATCGTTTTATTTCTTTGCAGGAGAAGAAGAAAAACAAAAAGAAGAAGGTGGTCCGAGGAAGAATATTCCCAGTGACTGGGCTGCACGTGATCCAATGCTAAAGGAACCAATGCTATAAAGGCACGTGGCAAGAAGGTTCTGGATGAAGTGTGGGAGGCACACGCAATCTGCACCTGATCCACCTGCTGCTGCTGCTATATATTGAAGCCTTCGTCCACAGATGAAGGTTGATCGAAAGGAAAAAGCAAAAAGCAGAAGTGCAGAGAGTTCGATCCAGAAAAAGAAGAGAAGAAATTTGAGTGAGAGCAGAAGAGAAAGAGCCTCCCTGAGAAACTAGAGTGTTCCAGTTGAGAGAGAAGAGAGAGCAGAAGAGTGATCAGAAGATGGGTATTGACTTACGGATCAAATCCGAAGTCTGCTGCTCAGTTTGAGCTACATTGTTTCCAGTTTCTAAACTTTGGATTCTTTCTTTCTTGTTTTCGTTTCTTATATGTTTTCCATTCTTGATTGAGAGTTCTCTGTGTTACCTCCTGGTGTTCAGGGGAAGAGAGAGACGTGTTCTCTCTGGTTTACTTGCAACAGAGGTTGCAGTAGTGTTCCCTCTCGTAGAAGAGGTGTTCCCTATGGAATTCAGAGGAAGAGAGACCTTGGTCTCTGGTTCTAGTGACTGTAGATCACTAGTGTTCCCTCCGGTTGGAGGAAGAGGAAATTGTTTTCCTGGTTTCTAGGGACTGGACGTCCTTAGGGTTCCCTCCGGGTGTGGAGGAAGAGGGGAGGATGTTCCCCTGGTGAAGCTGTGAATCAACAGTTGTCGCAGACTGAGTCTGCTTTGCTAGCAGTGCTAGTGGAATCCTCACTTCGATTTGAAGTGAGGGGTGGACGTAGGCAGACTGGAGATCTGGCCGAACCACCTTAAAAACCTCTGTGCCCTTGTGTGATTGTTTGTGATGGTTCTTGTGGTGTGCCTTCTATCTACTCGAGTTATTGTTCGCACTGCGTTTTTGTGGGTTCATCTGCGAGATTGCTTGTTTTCAGTGAATCACTCTTCAGTAATTTTTAATCGGTTGAAAACAGTGATCTATTCATCCCCTCCCCTTCTAGATCACTTCATATTTCTCGTATCACTTGGTATCAGAGCGGGTATTTCCCAATATGTGGTCCAACGGCCAGGGAAACGGATCTGCTGGTCCTCGCAGCTACATTGCTGAAGGGCAGTCAATCACCCGTCCCCCTTTCTTCGATGGTAATAACTATTTCTTTTGGAAGAACAGGATGGAAGTCTTCATCAGGGCTCAAAGCCACAAGCTCTGGAGAGTAATTACAGATGGTCCGTACCAACTTCCACCAAACGAAGACATATGGACAGAGGAACAGGTTAAACTCTCCGCACTGAATTGGACAGCTCTTAGCATCATACAGTGCGCCGTCCACCCGGAAGAGTACTTGAGGATTTCAGCGTGCAAGACTGCAAAGAAAATGTGGGATGAATTGCAGTTAATTTATGAGGGCACATCTCAAGTGAAAGCTACCAAGATCAATATGCTTACAACTCAGTATGAGTTGTTTAAGATGAAGCCAGAGGAGTCGATCACAGAAATGTATGCTAGATTGTCTGTGATCATCAATAGTCTGAGAGGATTTGGAAAGGAGATTCAGCAAGAAGACATTGTCAGGAAGATCCTTAGGTCCCTAACTCCCATCTGGGATACTAAGGTGACCGTCATAGAGGAATCAAGAGATTTATCCACCATGTCAGTAACCCAGCTGATTGGGTCTCTCATGACCCACGAAATGAACTTCAGACAAGGGAATGATGGACATGACAGAAAGGGAAAGAATGTTGCTCTGAAAGTCTCACGACATACTAAGAAGAGCAGCAGCAGCAGCAACAGTGGTGGTAGCAGCCAAGACTCTGACGGATTCTCAGACCTGGACAAGAGCGAGCAGGCCATGCTCACCAGGCAATTCAGAAAGTTCCTGAGGACTAAAGGGAAATTCTACAGGAGAAAGAGATTCAATGCTGCAAGGAAGTCTCCTGAACGAGAACTTGAGAAGAACCGGTTTGTTAAGAAGGTTACATGCTACCATTGTCAGAAACCTGGTCACATGAAAAGTGAATGTCCAGAGCTGCAAGCTAAGGCTCCCGGATACCAGAAGAAGATGGTGCACAAGAAGAAGAAAGCCATGCTGTGCACATGGAGCGACGAGGAGGAGGATCCAGAAGCCACCTCGTCCAGTGAAGGTGAAGAGAAGACTTGCCTCATGGCCAACCATGAGGAAGAGGTAACGAACTTATTTGAGAATTTTACTTTGGATGATTGGGAGGACGCCTATGGCGACCTGTTAGCTAAATATAATTTTCTAACCAAGGAGCACAGAATGCTTAAACGAAAGTTTCACTCAGTTTCTGAGGAACACTCTATTGCTGTTACGGACAACATGAAAACCAAGGAGATGGCCATTGAGCTAGATCAGGCTAGAAGTGAGATCGAGAAGTTTAGAATGGAAAGAGAGGAAAATCTAGCTAGGATGAATGAGCTGAAGAGTAAAACTGAAGAGAGTAAAAAGGAGTTTAGACTGATTGCAGAAAAATATGAGGCGGTTAGAAAAGTTAATCAGGAACTCCTGGACCAATGTAATGAACTTCAGAAGGAGATTGAGGACAAAGGAAAAATACTAGAAAAATTTACAGAGGGGAGAAACAATCTGGATGTCCTTCTGGGGTCGAGGGTAAACTTCAACAGGGAGGGATTAGGATATAATCCCACAAGTAAAAAACCCTTTGAATTCAAAACTGTCACGTTCTGCCCCGCCAAGGGCAAAGAAACACTGGAAACCCCATCCAGTTCCAAATCTGTCTCTACATTGAAGGTTTCGACCAGCAAATCTATTCAATCCACTGGTCAGCAAGCTAAGTCAGGAAATCCTGAGACTAGAACTGCTCCTGTGCAACAGTTGTGGAACAAAGGTTTTCACACGACCATTCCTATTGATGTCACTAGAAAGGTGAACAGTTTCGCTAAGAAAGCTCAGCATGATAGTTATCAAGGAAAGCATGCGAACATGCATCACCTTCAGCACAATTTTCATTTGAATAAAAATGGTTACATGAATTATGCTCAGCACACACGTGTTTCCTCTAAGAGGCCAAACAACAATTTCTCTGCTCGAAAACAGCATAATTTTAATAGGAATAGGCTCATTCAACACCCACTGAGAAATGCCAAGAAGGAAGAATCAATCTACATGAAATCACTGAAAAGAACAGTAAAACAAATGTGGGTTCCTAAGTGTGATTTGGATAAATTGAAAACTGTCTTTGGACCCAATTTGAATTGGGTCCCACATTACTTTGTCTGAACTTTCGCAGGTTAGCCTGGCAGCCGAGCATAACAAGTGGTATCTTGACAGCGGCTGTAGCAGGCACATGACAGGAGACCGGTCCAAATTTAGCAAACTGAAAATGAAGTTTGGGGGCCTGGTCAAATTCGGTGGAAATAACAGAGGAAGAATAATTGGAATTGGTACAGTTGGTAAGTCCTCTACTAACTCCATTGAAGATGTGTATCTTGTAGAAGGACTTCAGCACAACTTGATAAGTATAAGTCAACTCTGCGACAAAGGACACAAGGTACTCTTTGACCACAATTCCTGTACTATTTTTGAGCTGAATTCTGATAACGTCATGTTCAAAGGTCATAGAGTAAACAATGTATACATCGTAGACCTGGATGATAATCCTGAAACTCACTTGTGTATGTCTGCTAATCTGAACATGTTGCTTTTGACTGGCATAGGCGTCTAGGCCATGCTAGTGTGTCTACAATGAATAAACTGTCTAAGCATAACCTAGTTAGAGGTTTGCCCGAATAAGATTTCAGTTAGGGTCCAAGCTATGTGATGCTTGTGCACTAGGTAAACAGACTCGTGCAGTTTTTAAGTTGAGAACTGAGAGTCTTTCATCTAAACCGCTGCAGCACTTGCACATGGATCTCTTTGGTCCTACTCGCATACAAAGTTTGTCAGGTAAGAGATATGGATTAGTCATAGTTGATGACTTCACTAGATTTTCTTGGTTGTTTTGTTTAGCAAATAAAAATGATGCTTTGTTCACTTTGAAGAACTTTTCAATAAAATCAAATTGCAAGGTGAACATAACATCATTACTATTCAGTCTGACCATGGAGGAGAGTTTGAGAACTCTTCATTTTCTGAATTTTGCTCAAGAGAGGGAGTGACTCACAGATTCTCTTCTCCCAGGACACCGGAGCAGAACGGAATTGTTGAGAGAAGAAACAGGTCAATAATTGAAATGGCCAGGACTATGCTGATTGAGAGTGGACTTCCAAGGAGATTTTGGGCTGAAGCTGCGAATACTGCATGCTACATTCTAACCGAGCCTTGGTAAGACCTACTCATAGGAAAACTCCTTATGAACTTCTCAAGGGTAAGCAGCCAAACATTTCTTACTTTAAAGTTTTTGGCTCCAAATGTTTTATTCACAATAATGGTAAGAATGGTTTGGACAAATTTGAAGCTAGAAGCTCTCCTGGAATTTTTCTCGGATATTCAGAAACCTCAAGGGCTTACAGAGTTTTCAATAAAGCTGCTCAAACTGTTGAAGAAACACCGCATGTAGTGTTTGATGAAAATGATTCTCTAACAAAGTGATGATGATGACAGGGAGCCATCTAATGAGGGAGATTTCTTGGAGAGAATTGAAGAAGAAGAAATGCAGCCAGCTGCTCAACCAGAAAACTCACAGCAAGAAGGAGCAGCTGAGGTAGGTGAACCCTCAGGTGAGATAATATTTCACAAAGACCACCCTAGTGAAAATGTCATAGGCAATTTGCATGATCCTCCTAGGACTAGGTCTCATTTTAGAATTGTCCAAGAACAGGACTTAGCTGCATTGGTATCTCAGGTGGAACCCAAATCTGTGGAAGAAGCCTTAAAACATGATTCTTGGGTATCCGCCATGTGTGAGGAATTAAATCAATTTGAGAAAAATATTGTATGGGAACTAGTTCCCAGACCTGATAACACTCATGTCATTGGCACTAAATGGATTTTCAAGAATAAAGTTGATGAGAATGGAGCTATTTCTAGAAACAAAGCAAGACTTGTAGCTCAAGGCTACAGTCAGGAATTTGGTGTGGATTTTGATGAATCCTATGCCCCAGTGGCTAGGATGGAAGCTATACGAATTCTGCTTGCATTTGCATGCTCTAGGAACATTCGGCTGCAGCATATGGATGTCAAAAGCGCATTCTTAAATGGGGTATTGAAGGGAGAGGTATATGTTGAACAACCTCCAGGTTTTAATTTCTCTGTTCAGCCTAACATGGTTTTTAGGTTGAATAAAGCCCTCTATGGATTGAAGCAGGCTCCCCGAGCCTGGTATGAGAGACTTTCTGAATTCCTCTTGAGCAAGGGCTACACTCGAGGTAAGGTTGACCAAACCCTCTTCACCAAAAATCTCGGAAAGGATTTAATAGTGGTCCAGGTATATGTTGATGATATCATCTTCGGATCTAACAATTCAAAATTGTGTAAAGAATTTTCTGAATCTATGTCTCATGAATTTGAAATGAGTTTAGTTGGCGAACTAAAGTATTTTCTTGGGCTGCAGGTCAAACAGATGGAGGATGGTTGTTTCATAAATCAAACCAAGTATACTCTGGAGATGCTGAAAAGGTTTGGAATGACCAACCTCAAGACTATCTCAACACCCATGGGCACCAACTCCTCACTGGATTCAGACGAAAAAGGTAAAGAGGTGGATGCTAAATTATATAGAGGTATGATCGGTTCACTCCTCTACTTAACAGCATCCAGGCCTGACATTCAATTTAGTGTAGGGATGTGTGCCAGATACCAGTCTAGGCCTACTGAATTGCATTTGGCAGCTGTAAAAAGAATCTTTAGATACTTATCTGCTACCCATGATCTAGGTCTTTGGTATCCTGCATCATGTAGTTTAGATCTCATTGCATATGCAGATGCAGATTATGCAGGATGTAAATTGGACAGAAAAAGTACTAGTGGTCACTGCGAATTTTTAGGAGGATGCCTAGTCTCTTGGGGATCCAAGAAGCAACACTCTGTGGCTCTTTCTACTGCTGAAGCTGAGTATGTGGCAGCAGGGAGCTGTGGCACACAGGTTATATGGATAAAACACCAGCTTCTGGATTACTCAGTTGAGCTAGGTTGCACTTCCATCTTTTGTGACAATACTAGTGCAATAAACATTGCAAAGAATCCTGTACTTCATTCTCGAACTAAACACATCAAAGTCAGGCATCATTTTATTCGTGATGAAGTAGCTAGGAAGACCTTTGAATTGATCCATGTTGGCACTAACTCACAAATTGCAGATATTTTCACTAAGCCACTGGATACTGAAAAATTTAGCACATTGCGCAGAGAATTAGGTATTTACATAATTTTATGATTGAATAATTGATCTCTAAATAATCTGTCATGTGCTCTTATGCTTATCTTTGCTCATTATCTGTTGTTGAAAATAACCTCATTATGGGTGTTTGCTGATTCACTCATACTGATTGATACCACTTTGTTTTCTTTAAGGTGTTTTGAGGTTTGTCTTGGTTAAGTCTGAGTTGGAGTCAAGGTCTCAGGGGGAGCTAGATTAATAATTGGTGTCATGCTCTTTTGGCCAAATCTGAACATACTTTGAACAGACTTTTGCTGACCTTATAAGAGAATCAGTTTGAGTAGGTGGATAAAAGAAATTTTTGAATGTTTTATCCGTTAAGACTGTTCATCTAATTTCTTGTTGGAATTTCAGCTGTTAGTCCCACTGAGATCAAAATCTGAATTCAAGACTATCTTCCTACACTGTAACTGACTTCTGATCTAGCCAGTACAGCATACCTACTTAGTCTAGTTAAGTCCGAAATGAGGTATATAGTGCTTTTGTCTGAAGAACTTTGGAGCTGGTGTATTGTTCTCAAACTGAATCAAGACTAATTTACAAGATTTCAAGTGCAGTTTAATGAAAAATTCATGAAAGAAGTTTTAACAACCTTGTTAACTGTTCATTGAGAAACTGGGACTTTCATCAATGAAATGAACGAATCCCATGTCATGAGATGGCAGTTTAAATCAGGCTTAATTAGATGTCTTGATCATACAGAGCAATGGTACAGATCTGGTTAGTAACTGGGGTTTCTAGCCTCTAGTAAAGGTGTCACCTTAATGTCAACACCAGTTAAAATACTATCTCTGTCCTCTTGTCAGAAGGGGTAATGTGGTCTTGCCACCAAATAACTGGGGATTCCTGCCTCTAAACAAGGTGTCTCCCTAATGTCAAAGGTGTACTTGACAGATTTATCTTTGATCTTGACCATCTTTGAACAATTTTCTCCCTCTTGATATCCAGATTTTGTTCACTTGGCATTTAGGTCTTGGTTTGTTTGTTTTCAATACCACAGGTCTTTATTTTTCCTGACTTCCTTGCTTTATACTCTCTGAGTAAAGACTTACTCTGACCATACTGGTATCTTGTACCTTACTTGCTTAGAATCTGGTTCTGTGTATGGAGCAAATCTTCATTCACCATTTTACACGCAGTCTGACTAATTGATCCTCAAAATCCTCACATAAAATTAATGGCTTTCTTAATTGCTTAAACATCTCAATAACTCTCCTTTATCAGCCATACTCTCTATTGTTTTCTCTCCACTGTCAGCAATTTTCTTTTCGTGATATCTTCAGACCTGCCCCTAGTTTTTGATTATGT
Organism: Amorphophallus konjac; assembly: GCA_022559845.1. NCBI lineage: Eukaryota > Viridiplantae > Streptophyta > Magnoliopsida > Alismatales > Araceae > Amorphophallus > Amorphophallus konjac. The sequence continues at coordinate 259,431,292 of CM040128.1, forward strand.
CAAAGGGGGAGAGTGTCTTGCTAGTGTCTTGCTTGTGCTTTTCTGCTTTGCTGAGGGGGAGCGAAAGATAAGTGCCCTGAGTTATCTAGTCAGAGGAAAGTAGATGTTGTGTTCAGGGGGAGCTCTTGGGAGTCGTCAGAGGAGGCGAGTGTGTTGTGTGTCTACTGGGATTATTTTCACAGCTTATCTTCATGCACTTCATCTCTGTTATTTAATATAGTGTTGCCATCATCAAAAAGGGGGAGATTGTTGGACTTTTGTGACTTCCCTAGTGTTTTGATGATGAGCATCACTATGTTAAATATTGTCATTTTAATCAGATATCTTGAGTAATGTTATGCATTTGAAATTTCCATGATTAACAGGAAAACTGCCATGAGTTAATACCTTGCATGTCCGTAATGTTCCCTTCATACTCCGTGTTGTCCTTTTGTACGTCGTGTTGTTCCAATTATGTTTGTTGGTTGTCTTCGTGTCGTTATTTGTTCCATCGCGTGCTGTACACTGTATTACCTCGTGTTGCTTTCTGTGCCACTTCGTGTCGTTCCATCTGTGTCACCCCTTTGTCTTCGAGTCTCTTGTTCTGGCCAAGTCTATACAGCCTCATCTTTACCTTCGTTTCAAGCCAAAGTCTACACATTGGCTTAGCGTCATGCATCAGTCTTCAAAGTCCATACAATGCACTGTAGCATGTTCGAAGCTAAGTCCATACATTGGTTTAAGCTTCCAAGTCTGTACATTGGCCTTCAAGCTTTCCAAGTCTATTCATTGGCAGCTGAACTTTGAAGTCTATACATTGGTCTTCACTTCAAGTATGTACAGCCATTGTCTTGCCAAAGTATATACGTTGTGAACCCTCAAGTCTGTACAGACTTTGCCTTGTTCAAATCTATACATCGTCCAGTTCTTTGGCAAGTCTATACCTTGTTTCAGTTCATGTTGTTTTCGTGTCATTTTCATCTTCGAGTTGGTTTCAATCCATGTTATTTTCGTGTCGTCCTCGTCTTCGAGTCGTTCGTACGTTCGAGCAACTTAGTACTCGAGTTGTTTTCGTGTGTATTCAAGTCTTTTTAGTAAAGTGTCGTTTCACCTCGTGCCGTTCTCTTTGCTGTTTGTTATGTCGTGTTGTTTTTATATTCATGTCTTCGTCTTGCTTTTGTATTCGTGTCTTCGTGTTATTCTTGTGTTTATGTCCTCGTGTTGTTTCTTTCTATCTTCGTCCAGGTTCCTTCTGATCGCGTGTTTGTCTACCATTTCACTCCGTGAGACTTCCTTCTCACCTCGTGCTGTTCTCTTCTGACTTCGTGTCATTTTTCTTTATAGTGTTAGCTTTATTATTGTGTATCTCGTGTCGTTCTCTTCGTAGTGTTTGTTTTGTTACAGTGATACTTCGTGTCGTTCTCTTTGTAGTGTTAGCCTTATTAGTATGTATCTCGTGTCGTCTCTTTTTAGCTCGTGCTGTTTTAATCTGACCTCGTGTCATTCTCTCTTTATTTCGTACTGTAGTAATCTTGTGTATCTCGTGTCGTTCTCAGTACAGTGCATCTCGTATTGCTATCACATACCTCATGCAGTTTTAGTTTTTGTGGCCCTGAGTTTTAATCGTTTTATTTCTTTGTAGGAGAAGAAGAAAAAACAAAAAGAAGAAGGTGGTCCGAGGAAGAATATTCCTAGTGACTGGGCTGCACGTGATCCAATGCCAAAGGAACCCTTGTTATAAAGGCACGTGGCAAGAAGGTTCTGGATGAAGTGTGGGAGGCACACGCATTCTGCACCTGATCCACCTGCTGCTGCTGCTATATATTGAAGCCTTCGTCCACAGATGAAGGTTGATCGAAAGGAAAAAGTAAAAAGCAGAAGTGCAGAGAGTTCGATCCAGAAAAAGAAGAGAAGAAATTTGAGTGAGAGCAGAAGAGAAAGAGCCTCCCTGAGAAACTAGAGTGTTCCAGTTGAGAGAGAAGAGAGAGCAGAAGAGTGATCAGAAGATGGGTATTGACTTACGGATCAAATCCGAAGTCTGCTGCTCAGTTTGAGCTACATTGTTTCCAGTTTCTGAACTTTGGATTTTTTTTCTTTCTTGTTTTCGTTTCTTATATGTTTTCCATTCTTGATTGAGAGTTCTCTGTGTTACCTCCTGGTGTTCAGGGGAAGAGAGAGACATGTTCTCTCTGATTTACTTGCAACAGAGGTTGCAGTAGTGTTCCCTCTCGTAGAAGATGTGTTCCCTCTGGGATTCAGAGGAAGAGAGACCTTGGTCTCTGGTTCTAGTGACTGTAGATCACTAGTGTTCCCTCTGGTTGGAGGAAGAGGAAATTGTTTTCCTGGTTTCTAGGGACTGGACGTCCTTAGGGTTCCCTCTGGGTGTGGAGGAAGAGGGGAGGATGTTCCCCTGGTGAAGCTGTGAATCAGCAGTTGTCGCAGACTGAGTCTGCTTTGCTAGCAGTGCTAGTGGAATCCTCACTTCGATTTGAAGTGAGGGGTGGACGTAGGCAGACTGGAGATCTGGCCGAACCACCTTAAAAACCTCTGTGCCCTTGTGTGATTGTCTGTGGTGGTTCTTGTGGTGTGCCTTCTATCTACTCGAGTTATTGTTCGCACTGTGGTTTTTGTGGGTTCATCTGCGAGATTGCTTGTTTTCAGTGAATCACTCTTCAGTAATTTTTAATCGGTTGAAAACAGTGATCTATTCATCCCCTCCCCTTCTAGATCACTTCATATTTCTCGTATCACACTTGGGTCAGTAATGTGGTAATTCGGAAGTTCCATGCCAGCTGGCACGTTGCCTTCACCTCCCCTTCACTGATGAAGCCTTCCGTCGGTCATCTGGCTCTACGCCCCACCGATGATAAAGCCTTTCCAGGATAGATCTTACGTCTACCCTGATGAAATCTATATACCCTCTTTTTACATCTCCCACTGACAATAAAGCCCGTCACCATTCTGATAAAGCCTGGCCAGTTCGGACCTTACGTCTGTCCTGATCAAACTCCTGAACCTTCCCTTGATCGATCGGCTCCTTGCCCGGTCAACGATGAAACCCTACCAGGATAGACCCTACGCCTATCTTGATGAAACCTACGTATTTCTTGGCGAAGTCCCACCCGCAATAAAACCTGCTGGAATAGACCTCACGTCTATCCTGATGAAACTTATGAGATCCCTTTGCATCGATATAAACCCAATATCGATGATGAAACCAGCTATTGATCGACCGGCACCTTGCCCGATCAATGATGAAACCCTATCCAGTTTAGACCTTACGTCTATTCTGATGAAACTTATGAAATTCCTTTGCATCGATATAAACCCAATATCGATGATGAAACCAGCTATTGATCGACCGGCACCTTGCCCGATCAGTGATGAAACCTTATCCGGTTTAGACCTTACGTCTATCCTGATGAAACTTATGAAATTCCTTTGCATCGATATAAACCCAATATCGATGACGAAACCAGCTATTGATCGACCGGCACATTGCCCGATCAGTGATGAAACCCTATCCAGTTTAGACCTTGCGTCTATCCTGATGAAACTTATGAAATCCCTTTGCATCGATATAAACCCCATATCGATGATGAAGCCAACCATTGGTCGATCGGTATATTGCCCGATCAATGATGAAAACTTGTCCAGTTCAGATTTTACATCTGTCCTGATGAAAATCACATACCCTTTTCACGTCCCACCTGTGATCAAGTCTACCCAGTCTAGACCTTATGTCTGTTCTGATGAAACCTATAAAACTTCTTTGCGTCGATATAAACCCAATATCGATGATAAAATCCGTCACTGGTCGTTTGATACATTGCCCCGACCAGCTTTGAAACTTGTCCGAGATGAACCATCTGTTTGTTCCAGACGATGTTCTAAAACTCTTTTATTCAGCTACCCCCAGGATTGGGTTTAGGCACCCTCCGGATACCGTCGCGCGGTGGAGCGAGTTCCCCATCCCTTCTCTGAAAGGGTGGACGCTCTCCAGCTAGGTACGGGCTATTCCCATAGGGACCGCTGAAACCGCTGCCAAATCGCCGTGAAATATTGATGGTGCGATAAGTTAAGAACAAACCACATATGAGACTGGTATAAAGATTCCTTTCCATTGAATAAAAAAGGGAATACAAGAAGGGCCCCTGAGGGGGAATTATATTACAAAAAGGGGGAAACAGATATTCACGGGCGCCGGAATATGTCTTCGAAGGCCAGAAGCCCTACATGCGGGGCAGCCCCCAGCTCATGAAGTCAAGCCTCCTCCTCCTGCAGCCGAGCAGACTCGTCCTGAAAGGACGCCACCTGCCCCTCCAGCAGGGCTGCTTCCTCCGCAAGCTGCGGCCGAGAAGTTGTTATCTGCGGCAGTTCAGCCCGGAGGTCAAACAGTTCAGCCTCCAGGATGGTTATCCGGCTGCGCACGAACTGCTCCCGCTGCGCCAGAGACTGCAGTTGGCATTGGCGCTCCTGGAGAACAGAGCCCACCTTCTCCAGCTCAGATTTGCACTCCTTCCTTTGCAACTTCAAAGCTGCCAGTCTGTCAGACATAATATGTGCCAAGAAGTCCTGGCGATGTATAAACTTTAACAACAATAGAACCCGCTGGGCCCATATTTCCATGGGACAGCCCATCGCCTGTAGACCGGCGGTGAGACGCTCGGCTATCTCCTTCAGCCGCAGATAAGTCAGTCCAGGCTGTGACTCCACCAGTTGGCGCAGCATGTCAAGATTTTGCCAGACAAAACTCTCAGATGAAGCGAAGCCAGGAGAAGGAACTGGAGCTACTTCGAAAGTCACCTCACTGTCTATGTCCGCCCATGGTGTAACATCAGGCTGGGAAGAGGAAGACGGGAGGTCTGCGGAAGGTGCCAACTGAGCTCTCTCTGCAACCCCTGACGAAACCAAGAGGCCCTCCACCTCCATCTCCTCGGGAGTTGCTATTTGAATGCTCGTAGGGGCAACTTTAATAAGTGCTGGAGCGGCTGCTTCCTGGGTCCCAAATATGATACCCGCATCTTCAGCATCCTCTTCTCGGGGCACCTCCTCCTCAGATTCCGAGAGCAAGGAGATCGATTCTGGGTCAATTATGGACAATATTCCGGTCTCTGTGGCAGCTACCTCCCCTTCTTCCATCCCCGCTTCAGCGGCCAGTTCCTTCAATGTCAAGGCGGCAGGGGCTACGGACTGTAGAGGCAAAAGTTCAGTTTTCCTAATTACTGTTATGGGAATTGCTGACTCTGGCGCAATGGTCATCACTGCGGCCGATATAAAGGCAGAACCCCTAGCTGGGTCCGTCTCAGCTCTAAAATCCAAGACCCGGATGAGGGCCGAACTCTCCCCCGAGGTCCTCAAGTCCAGCAATGCTAAGTCTGTGGAAGACTGTACCCTCACCGGCACAGGGCGAATTATCTCAGAAACGCCTGCACAAGTGGCTGACGAAGCAGGAACAATAGCCAAGGTGTCAGATAGAATGGCTTCAAAGGCTGCAGTCGCTACCGGGCTAGCAACAGGGGATTCCTGTGAATAGATCAATGCAACATCAAGCAGCAGATAAAAATAATAATAATAATAACAATAATGAAAAAAAGGAGAGAGATCCACTTCTAATGTGATGTCGATATCCTCAAAGGAGTGCAAGGAAGAGGAAAGCTCCGCTGCTGGAGCAGCAAAGGGAGGAGTTAAATCTGCCTCGGTGTCCAAGCCAGCAAATTATTCCGGTAGTTCCTCCTCAGAAGACGGCACCAGCAGTTTGGAGGGGGTGAACAGTGGAGCAATGGCAGTACATACGAGTGGGACCTCTGATTGGGAGATACCCTCCGTCTCACTCTCGCTGAAATCTGCTCCTTCTCCTTCTGCCTCGGAAGCGGTCACGGAGCTGCTAGAAGAGATTTCCACGCTATCCACGGGCAGGACTTGCGTCCCTAACGGCTGCCTAGATGAAGACCGGGTAACTATGCGCCTCACAGGGACGAGGCCCCGTTTTGTCTGGGTCTTATGGCCCTCTTGTGGCTGAGTTATATCGCCAGATGCTCCCGTAACTGTAGCCCCCTCACCGGCCGTCACTGCAGGGAAAGGTTCGTGAGAGAGACAATAAACAGATAATCGAAATGTGCAAAAGAAGATGAAAAAGCACACTTACCCTCCGCCTCACTAGCCGGCGTGGGGGAAGGCAATCTGGTCTCCACCACGGAAGGTGTCACAACTGGCTCTTGGGCTGTGCAAAAAGGGGGGGAGTCAGATTCGAAGATTTCTATAAAATTCAGCAAAAGATGATGAAAGATATAACTGCAGGCTGTTGATGTTACCCTTGACTGACGTCTGGGGGCCCTCCCTTTGAGATTCAAACTCATCAAAGGAGGGGATATCAGGAAGAGGGGTCCCAGGGTCCGTCAATGCTGAAGCCGACTGCCGAGCATGGGCCTTCTTAGCCTTCCTGGCCTTCCCAACTGCAGTCTTCACTGCAGAAATCTTTCTCTTCTTGCCCGGAGGCAGGGGAGTGGTCGTCGGTGCTGCTGCAGGGACTTCGAAATAAGCAGACTTCTCAGCTTGCGCAATGATTTTTCTGTAAAGCCCCTGCCGCTTTATATCTGGCCTATCTGTTGAAGATGTCAAAGAAGTAATGAGACCAGTAGACGCAGAGTTTGAATAACAAACAGAAAGCACTACAGTCAGAAAGGAAAGACCATACCTGTTGGGCCATCATAAAAGACAGAAAGCGGCCAGTACAGATAAGCTACCTCCTTGGAGCGGAAAGCAGCCTCCTTGACAAGCCAACAGACATCACCAAATGTCTGGCACTTCTCCACTAAAGATGCCAGATCGCTATGACCATGAAAATCAAGACATCGAAATAAGTCGAGGTGATCCATGCCCCAGCCGTCGACATAATGAAAAGAAATAAACAATGGCTTATTTAATATGCCGGCTATCGGACTCTCTGCAGATAACCCATGTACATTCAGCAGAACAAACAGCCAAGACGTGTGCTTGTAGTACGTCTGAGTCCTATCTTCCCTGCGTACAAATGTCCTGTAGGGATGAAATCTATCTGTCGGACCCTTCCAGGGGACGACCGTCAGGAGCGGCTCTTCAACAGGAAAAGGGTACTGTTGCACCTCCAGAAGAGCGCCTCCTACATGACACAGATGTTTCAAGTTCTTCATAAAAGTATCTTCGTTAATGGCAGCAAAGACAGGAGCGGGCGGCTCGGAGCCTCCTTCTTTCAGAACCCGACGCTGAAGCAGATAGTTCTCGGCCTCCCTCGGATGTTGTGAATAAATCCTTTTTAGGTGGGCCTCGGGGATGTCAAATACCGGCCCGGGCTGTTGTTTCAGGAAAGAACGCTCGGCCACGTCCCAAAATGCACCCCTGCCATCCCTGTAAAAGCTGGTCCGAATGTTCCACCATTTGATATACTCTGATGTGACGCGGGGGACACGGTTGGAAACAGTGGGAACTCTGAAAACGGCGCCATCATGGCGATGATAGAAATCCCACCACAACCGGCCATCACCGACAATGGGGGATCCGTGCTTGGCCCGGCTATCCAGGGGAAACTGGGCAACTGATGTAGGGATATGCTGGTCATAGCCAAAGTTCCGTCCAAAGCGGAATGGATAATATGGTTCCAGAAGAAGCAGACCACCCTTCCTGAAGACTAAAACACTGGGTCGAATGGCCATGGCCCATCTAACCAGCTCCGGCTCCAGAATAGACCTAACAGCATTAGCCCCTGAAACGGGGTGAACATAGGTCTCTACCTCTTCCATCTTACACTCTCTTTGAGAATGAACCAAAGGAGCTGAACCTGCTGCCAAGCTCCAGAAATGAATGCTGCCAGGGGCATCCACTGGTATCCTTATCAGTCGGCCCCTTATTTTGAACAACTGATCAGAGAAAGAGCCAGGTTCGGCACTGGCAAATTCAATCATTCTGGGTAACACTGTATCTGCCTGCAGAGTTCTAGGAGCCAATTCAGGAAATAGACTGCAGACCGAGGCATTGAAGAAATGAAAAGGGCCCACGGTCCTCAAAGAACGGGGAGTCCGATGCTTGTACAAATCCCCCAAAGATTTGTAGATTAAACACAAGGCCACTCGGCAAAGTGACAGCCTCATTCCCCAGGCCATCTGGCATGCCGGGTATATGGCTTCGGGCCGAATGATTGTCTCGTCCCCTTGAGGGAGAGCGAAAGTGCACAGCCAGAATGTGAAGTAAGCCGCGCAATGTGTGATAGGGTCCACCCCTGCTGGATTTGGACCACCATTGCCTACACGTCGCAATGAAGATGGCAACGCTGACTTATAGCGAGGAGCCCTTATCTGCTTGCTGGCAGTCAGACCCATGGAAGGGAAGTCTGCATATTTTAAGGGACCGTCAAAGAAATACTGAATCCACTGCCCTATCCGGACCCGCAGCTTGCTGCCTTTCTCTCGAGGATGGTAACCCTTGGAGGATCCTCTACTATGCGCCAGACAGATGGAGCGATAGGCCTTCATTAAATACCGATAGGAATAGCCAAGTGAATACTTGCCTTCGCCATCTGAGCTATCCTTCTCGGAATCCGCCAAGCAAACCTCTTCATACGGCTCGCCGTCAATAGGCAGATCAGAAAGTTGTGACAAACTCCAGAGGTCGAGAGATGTTTCGCCCTCTGCTATATAAAATATGTTGAACAAAGGGCAGAATACTTCGAACATTCCACAGCATAACCCTCGGGATATGGGATAGCGGAATCTTGAAGCAAAGACACTGTGATATACCCCGGCTCTGATCAGTAGAGGGGCGTATTCCTTTAAAACAAATTCGGTGAACTCCACCGCTCCCACCCGGAACAGGTGGGCGTCAGTGATCTTGGTATCTCCAAACCAGCCGGCAGCCAGATGATACTTGAACTAGACGGCCGAACAATTCAACACAAAGGGCTTTTCGCAGTACCCCCATTTTATCGGTGCCAGGAATAGACCATAGCCAGGCTTCTCCCTATGAACTCGGCCACTAGCATTATCCCACCGGGCAGGTGTAAATTTCGGGGCCCGGGTCAACATTTTCTTCTCCGGCTCCAGCTCTGATATACCGAGGACTGCGTCCCAGTCGCGCTTCTCCCCGGGAAGATAGATGGCCTTGTGGCGGTACACCGACTCCTTCAGGCTATCTCGTTCGGCAAGGATGGCAGCCTCGACAGCACGGGCTATCCGATAGTCTCGCATGCCACCCACTGTGAAAGTTCGGATGAACGGCATTAAGTGGCGGTCCTTCGGACGATCCGGCCATAGTCATTGCCCCGTCTGAAGCATGTCTCCATTGCAGTGGAATATACCCTCAATGTTGATACTGTATCCGTCTCAGAATCAGACGATTCGTCAACGGCAGCAACTTTGTCATACCCGAAGTCCAGGCTATGCACGTTCAGCCAATTTACTACGGCCCGTGATATATCTGGCTGCGCTGACGAGCTCGCCCCAACAGCTCCAGAAGATGTAGCAACAGAGCTGGAAGCCATTGCAATGTCTGCAGTCAGAGAAAAGATGTGAATGAAAGTCCTAAAATAAGAAACAGTCTTATAAAGATTATAGTGTAAAGCCTGTGAAAATTTCGACAGCATCTCCCCTTATTCAGGGTCTGCCCAAAGAAGATAGGGAGTCACCCACCAAGAGGGAGTGATCCCGGAAGTAAAAGGGATTTAATCCCCAAGATAATATCCTACCCGGGCGAAATCTAATGAGGCGGGAAGGAAGCTAGATGGCTGAGGGGAAGAGCTCGCCACCACCGCCGAGAGGGTGAAGAGAGAGAAGAGGGAGTGAGGAATGAAGAGAAACGAGGCTCCCGGCGCCTCAAATAGCGGAAGAAGAAAGAGGTTCTCGGTGCGGCCTTTAGCGCGCCGAGAACCCCCCTACTTCAAAAAGCCCGCCAAAAAAGGGGCAGGCCGAGAGCCCCCCATATGCCAAAAGGCGCGCCGAGAACCCCTGTGACCGGGCGCGCCGAGAACCCCTGCCGAAAAGCCATGCGCCGAGAGCCAACGCGCCGAGAAGGCTATGCCTAAAGGTCGTGCGCCGAGAAGCTCGCGCCAAGGGCGTTCAAGGCAAAGAAATTGAAAGAAATCAAAAAGAAATGCCAAAGTAATGATGCTTCCAAGCTGCAAAATGAAAGATGACTAGCAATGCCAAGCTGATAAATGGGTTCAGATGCTGAATGATATACACACCTGCAGGCACCGTGTCACTTATCCTGCATTCCCGCCACCTGCAAGTGGGGGGCATTTGTTGACACCTGAAATATAACTGAGAATAAAGATCAGACCAAAGAGAAGATTGAACCATACATGAAGCTCTCAGAGATTCCTGCAAAGCCAGAATTACAGAATAGTCGTCACTAAAGTTGCCACCCGGCTGAAGCCCTTCCCGGCCAAGCTGATGTCCGGTATTGTCGTCACTCAGATAACAGTACTGATGAAGAACTGCGGTCTACTGACTGATGAAAATATCCAAAAATATTCTGCTAAGACTATGTTAACTCACTAATCAACCTTCACCTGTTCTGACAGGCTCGAAGGACTCACAAATGAAAAGGCAGGTTATATGTCTTTGATAGTCCATACTTGCTAACGAAAGAGTTCAAGATATTAAAGCCCAAATGGGCTCACTAAGGTGGAACCGGGAAATCCTCACAAGGTCCAAAGCCCATAGGGGCGCCAGGAAGCCTCCCCGGTTGACAAGGGCGCGCCGGGAAGTCATCTTCGGCGCGCCGGGAAGGGTCATGCCGAGAAGGGGGCTGCTGTGCCTATAAAACCCCTTTTTCATTCGAACAGACGGAGACACACACAAAAAAGAGAGGACATACAAAGACAGAGAGGGCAAGAAGAAAAGAAAGCAAGGGAGAAGAAAAAAAGAGCGAAGAGAGGCATCTCCAGATAGCCAGATAAAAAGAGAGAAGAGAAGAAAAGCTGCTGCGAGGTCGGAAGGAAGGAGAAGGTGGGGTGCTAGGGGAGGGAGAGGAGTCAATGCTCCGCCCTCCCCTTCCCTTTATTGCCGTCGTCCCTTCCTGCTTCCCTTTCTTTTGATGTATAAGCTTCGATTCCGTTTTCCGCTTTCGAAGTGAAGGGATCTCCCTGTTGTCGAGGAGATAGAGTATTAGTCTATTTTTCTTCCCTCCGTCCCCTTTGTTCTATGAATGATGTAAACGATGAAACAATGAAATGCAACTCCATGGTTGTTCCGATGAAATGGTTTCGGTTGGCCCTCTTCTCCCGGTGCTCTCTCTCTCAGAATGTATGTTGTCCCTCGCATACGTTAATTGCTCGGATGCTTAGAATTCTAGTGATTTCTTGTGCCTATATGCATGATTTTTCCAGATGGGAAGGAGGTAACAGAGCCCCGATCCTTACCGTGGATCTTTGGGCTTTGTCCCTTTCTCTCCCTCGACGATATCGATGGTTTAAACGTTGCGAAGTCCATAGTCCTCTCGAGTTTCCTAAGCCATTGGGGTCATTACAGGGATCAGAGACAGTCATCTCTTGATCTCCTGGATGGTCGGCAATATGAATGGCATAAAGCCTGTTCCAGAGGGTTCGAACGCCCGGTGACTTCAATCCCTCGAATCCCTTCTATCCATGTGACTCCTTGATGTCAATCTGGTGACTTGGTAGAGCCCTCGGCCCCCCTCCTCATTTGCATCCTAAAACCCCCTTGCCGTTACCTGAATCCCAGGAAAAATCCCCAAAACAGAGCACCGTAGAACCCCACAAACCTCCGCAAAACTTTCCGACGCTATGAATAGCTCCCGGCGCGGCCCGCGCCGGGAACCTCACGCCGAGAGCGCCCTCCTCCTTCTTTAAAACCATGCCGAGAGCCTCATGCCGAGAACCCATTCCCCCGCGCCGGGAACCTCACGCCGAGAGCTCCCTCCTCTTTCTTTAAACCATGCCGGGAACCTCATGCCGAGAACCCATTCCCTCACGCCGGGAAGCCTGCTTATGCTCGTTACAACCATGCCGAGAGCCTCTCCTCCTCTGCCCAATCCTTGAGCACCCTGCCACACTAATTCGAGGGATATCTGCAGGTCACAGGGTACACCACATGGAATAAATAAACGGGGAACCATCCCCAACATCACATCGTGCCAGGGCCCAGTGCCTTTCTCTTTCGGTTTTCATCCCGGCACTCCGTGGATGATCACCTATTTCCCCTTGGGCATGTTCCAAGTTGAGGGGAGATGCTGCCAAAATCTAGTCCAATGTCATCAACCCCGATGAGTCAAGGGGGTGTCTCCGATACACTTCCCATCCGGCTCCATCTTCGGGGGAAACGAACCTATTTGGAGCATCCGGTCGAGTGGAAGTGTCAAAAAGGAATACCCTAATGATTAGCCGAATTCCGTCCCGCCACTGCGTGGATGGTCTTCTATCCTTACCCGGTATGGCTCAAAGTCAAAGGTTGTGCCGCCCGATTTAGTCCGTTGAGCTAAATAAATCCGCCCTCCATTCGTCCTCTTCCATGAGCATGAAGCCTTTATTTCGCACATTAATATTTTGACTGCCTTCTGAGACCTCCTGTTTTGGCGTTTAATCAAGGGTTGTCCTTCTTATGAAGGGCGTAATTAACGTCATAGCCTTTATGGTATGGCGGATTTTTGGTCCCGACTCGGACTTCACAATAGACTGATCAAGTCAAGTCGAGCGCACAATGAAATCGTCACACATGTGACTGGCACGCCTAATAAACCAAATTAATTAATAAATAAATAAAAACAAAATTGAAAAAGAGGATGAAAAATCCCGCGTCCACAGTGTCCAGTGGTGTGTTCAGCCGTTGTGCGTGTGTATCTGTGCATGCAATGGAGACAGCCAGGGTGTGTGTGTGTGACAGTGGTGACAGCCCTTGAGGTTTGTGTGTTTGTTCTTGTGTTCAGCCTTTGTGTGTGTTGTGAACGCGTCACGTGGTGGACTGAGAGAGAGAGATGGGGTTTCTCCCTCTCTGAGTAATAAAGGGTAAAAGAAATAAGGATAAAATAATGAAACGCGCGCTATAGGGGATATGAAAGAACGGTGGACAAGTACACCTACAGATGACACTCTAATAGAGACAGAAAGAATTTAGACTGACCGAACTCCGGTACATGGCGGAGATAGGGGTCCGAAGACCCTCTCACGCAAACTGAACCCCTTCCTGGTAGGCGTAACCCACCATTCCGAGAGCAGCTTTTCAGATACCGAATTCGAGCCTTGGGACTCTACGTGATAGAATTTGACAGACGGGAAGACACGTAGACTCGGAAATTGTAACGATATATCACTCCTCGAACAGTTACAAGAACAATATGAATAAAAGCACACCACCGCAGGACATTGGTCTTTGCGGGGTTTTAACAATAATATTGTAATATGAGCAGTAATTAATATATGTATATATAGAAACCACCGCGAGACATTGGCCTTACGGGATTTTTAATGCAATATAAATAATAAATAAAAGTATATATATATACCACCACGAGACATTGGCCTCTGCGGGGTTTTTAAAGCATTATAAATAATAAATATAAATATATATACACACCACCACGAGACATTAGCCTCTGCGGGGTTTTTACTATACAATAGATAATAAATATAAGTATATAAATATATAAACCACCACGAGACTGTGGCCTCTGCGGGGTTTTTAATGCGACATAAATAATAAGTATAAGTATATATATATATAGAAACCACCACGAGACTGTGGCCTCTGCGGGGTTTTTACTATGACATAGATAATATAAATAATATATATATATATATATATATATATATATATGTATATATAGAAACCACCACGAGGCTTTGGCCTCTGAGGGGTCTTTAATGTGACATAAATAATATAAATAATATATATATAAACCACCACGAGACTGTGGCCTCTGAGGGGTCTTTACTATAATATAAGTATATGTGACAGGAAAGGAAAAGGGATCAAATAAATCGCCGCGAGATATTGATCTCCACGGGGTTTTAAAGCGATGATAGGGGAATGCTGAAATTAAATAGTTAAGAATTAGAAAGTAAAGTACAGAAAATAAAATGCTAAAACGGAAACGGTCGCGGGAGGTGACCCACCGCACCAATTAGGAATTAGATATACAGAAAGTAAATCACAGAAACCGCCGCGGGGAATAATCCTCCGCGCGGGTGAGGTCAGAGACAAAAGAAGATAACCGCTGCGGGAAGCAACTCTCCGCGGGTGTTATTAAAACAAAGATGATCAAAATGGAGCGCGCGTTAAGAGTGTTTGGATCGCCAGGGATCGAGGGTCCCGAGTGGATTGATCGCTTTTGCCTTTGACGCGGGAATTGCGTGGGTTCCTTCTTCCTCTTCTTTCGACAGGCCGAAGAAGAGGGCCTTTAACTGGTTACCCTTACACAAAGAACAAACAGAGGAAAACTGGTTGGTGAGAACGACGGTGGTGTAGTACCAATCCTTAGGTAATGAAACTGTAAATAACATAAATGAACACGTACCTGGCTGGTGTGTTTAAAACCCCTTTGGAACTAAAAGGAGGGGAGAATGACATGATGAAATGCACAAACACAAAGACACTCACAAGCGAGGCCCTCTCGGAGAGAAAGGCATGGCACATATGTTAAATGATGCATGCAATGTAATTAACTGACTAAATAAAAATAAGGGGGGGAAAAGCTTATCGGTGGAGGCCAACAACGAGCTTTGAGAAGGGCTTCAATATCACGAGCGTGGCATGACCGAAGGACTTCAAAACGGACTTCAGAAACTGATTAGGCCGAACATAATAACACACACAAGCGTATACATGTGAATGATAAGTATCTTTATATAAACATATATATAAACATATTATACGTCTTAAAGATATTTAACATATTCATAAATACAAATGTGTATAAACATACACGTAAACTGGTCAAAATAGAAGAACAAGGATTTGAGAGAAAGAAAAGGAGAGAGGAAAATTAATTTTTTATTATTATTTTTTTAAACTTGTTTAGAAGAGAGAGGGTGTAAACTTAAAAGAAAATAAAAATGAAAGAAAGAAAGAAAAATAAGAGATAGGATAGTATATATATATATATATATATATATATATATATATGAGGGAGAGACGAAAAGAGAGAAAGAGAGGGGGTACGAAAGGAGAGAGAAAGAGAGAGAGATGGGAGAGGGAGAGAAAGGAAACAGAGAGCGGTTGAGAGAGAGAGGAAGAGGGAGAGAAAAGAGAGAGGGGGGATGCGACAGAGAAAAGAGAGGGGGAAGAGAAGAGAGAGGA
This sequence comes from Amorphophallus konjac, assembly GCA_022559845.1. Lineage (NCBI taxonomy): Eukaryota > Viridiplantae > Streptophyta > Magnoliopsida > Alismatales > Araceae > Amorphophallus > Amorphophallus konjac. The sequence continues at coordinate 259,446,555 of CM040128.1, forward strand.
GAGAGGGAGAGAGAGAAGATTAAAAAAAATAAAAAAATGGGAGAGAGGGAGAGATCGAGAGAGAGAGAGAGGCGAATGAGAGAGAAAGAGAGAGAATAAAAAAATTAAAAAAGAGAGAGAGGGAGAGTGAATGAGACGGAGAGAGAGGGAGAGATCGAGAGAGAGAAGAGAGCAGAGAGAGAGGGAGAGAGATCGGGAGGGAGAGAGAGGTGAGAGAGAGAAGAGGCGATGGGATGAAGAGGAGAGGGAGGGAGAGACAGAGGAGAGGGAGGCGGTGAGAGAAGAGAGAGAGGAAGAGAGAGAAAGAACGAGAGAGAGGGAGAGTGAGAGAGAGGAAACGGGAGAGGGGGGGAAGAGAAGGAGGCCGGCTGTGGGCGACCGATGGCGACGGCGGACGGCGGGCAGCGGCCGACGGGGGACGTGGTTGCCGGTGGTGGCGTCCGCGACAGGAAGTGGAGAGGGTGGCAGCTCGTGGGCGGCTGGCTTCGTGGGCTTCAGCGGCGAGGCTTGGCAGGCGGTCGATGGGTGCAGCGGTGGTGCGGGTTGGTTGGCCGGCAGGCTCGCATGCAGAGGGGCTGTGGCGTCCGCGGCGACTGTGGCGTCGGTGGTGGCGTGGTTGTGCGGCCGATGGCGAGGTCGGGGCTGCCGTGGGCAACGGTGGCGGAGGCTAAGCGAGGGAGGTGGACGTGGCGACGACGGCCGGGGACGTGGTTGCCGGTGAGGAAGCGTCGAAGGTGGCCGTCACGGGTTGACGTGCATGCAGGGAGGCGCTCGGACGGTGGAGAGGAGGAGGCTCGCAGTGGCGTTGGCGATGCTACGTGGAAGCTACAGACGTGCTGGGGAGCGGGGGGGGCTTGCGAAGGTGGCCGGTGGCAGGTGGTTGCGGCGGCGGCTTGCAGACGTGGGGAGAGGTCGGTTATGAGGGAGTGACGGCAACGACTATGGCCCCGTGTGATGCAGTGGGGGGTGGGCAGCCCGAGTTGGCGGCGTCGTGTGCCGGCGGTGTTGCGGACGTTCACGGCGGACGGGGCTCGCAGTGAGGGGTCTGAACGTGTTAGCATAAGGGTGAAGATGGTGAGGAGAGAAGGGAGACGGAGGTCGTGTGGGCAGTGGTGAAGAGAGGAGAGGAGTGTGAAGGGAGGGGATGCCGTGGGCGACGGGGGGAGTGGAGAGGGGTGGAGAACGGCTGTGAAGAGTGGTGGCCTGCAGAGGTGGTTGCGGAGGGGAGAGAAATGAGAGTGTGGAATGGGTGAGCTTCCAACGGGAGAGAATGGAGTGGGGAAAGGCTAAAGAGAGAATGAGAGAGTTGAGAGAGTCCGGTTGTGGTTGGGGAGATCGGAGGTGGGAATGGGTTTTGGCCGCTGTGAGAGCCGGGGAGAGAACAGGGAGAGTGATAGAGAGTGGGGGAGTGTGTGTGTGTACCGTGGGGAAGGGGGTGTGTGCAGTGAGGTGAGAGGGAAAGAAAGAGACGGAGAGGAGGGGATTACGTGAGAGAGAGGGAAGGAAATAGAAAATAGAAAGAGACTTAGAGAGAATAACATGGGGTAGGGAATATTATCTCATTATTTATTATATTTTATGTTTGTTTGTTTTGTTTATTTTTGTTTGCTTTTTTAATGCTTATATATATATATATTATTTATGGTTATTATATTTTTTTTGCTTTTTAATAAATATATACTAACCACTTATATATTTATTTTATGTAGTAAAAAAATCAATTATATTATTTTTACGTAAACACAACTACACACATTTTTTTGGAATTTTATTTTTTCTCTTTTATTTATTTTATATGGACACATATTTTAATTTTCTCCCTTTCACAAAATAATGTAATTTAACCACAATTATGAAAATCACTCAAATAAAAGAAAATGTAAGCCACTTCAGGGCATTACGGTGCAATATGGGATTTACTCGTCGTAACGTCAGAAACGGCGTGTCTACAGCTGCCCCGCCTTGGCATCCACTTTGTAGGGGAAGGGCGTGTAATGGAATGAAACGAAGTGTATTGGAATGAAATGGAGTGGACTGAAAAGTCGATGCCAAGGTGTGATGAGACACGCTTCTAACATCACGCGATGGGAATCTTTCCGGAGTTTCACGAAGCAACCTTGAGGAAGGTCCTCCGAAATCAACGATTGTTTGGATGGTAAACAAACTGGGAAGGACATTGTGTGCGCTGGGGCACGAACAAACTAAAAGGACCAACTTCACGGCGCGGAAGTACCTGGGTCGTAAACCTCAGGTTTCACCATTGGGGAGCGGTTACCAGCCATTGTGGACGTGCTACAACCAAGGTGGGTCCGAGGGGAATAAACAGATGATTGGAGACAGATCCAAACAATGGTTTCATCCAGAGAAACGTCCCAAGACAACCTCGGGGAAACTCAGTACTCGACTCGGAATGGAATATCCCATATTTAAGCAATTAAGCACAGTGGCTCACACAACCAAAGTAGATGAGTGATTTTCCACAGTGAACTCAAAGTCCTACATGAATGCATGCTGGGTTTAAAAAGAAAAATAAAACAAACTAAAATAGAAACTATCCAAGGATAATATTGCTAAGCTGTGGAGAGTGGGTCAGGATACCGATCCAATGAGCTGATACTGAGCCAGGGCCCGTTTATCCACGTACCGACTCATCGAACGGAACCATCGTCCCCATTCTATCACAACTTAACGGCCTATCCGTACGTCCTGAACTCCTCCGGGATCATCACTGTTTTTGTTGAAGGGGAACTCAAATCCCGGATTCGTCCAAGGCGTAAGGTCCTTGGCATGCTCTAATAGCGCAAATATCATACAATACAATGCATGATAAGGGGTGACCACAATGATTGAATGATTAGGGGACAAGACGGGACAAGGTGGGACATCGGTGGGACATGGTACCCCACCCGATAATTAACATAACAAAACAAAATCACAACTATACAAGCAAATTATCACACACAACACGAAACTGCCAACACTGTTCCTAGATTCCTTTCCTCACTATAAGTATCGCCCCTTTGGCCTTAAGAAAATGCATTCAAGGGCGAGTTAAGAAAGTTGAAGCTCAGGAGGAGCTCAGAGTTCGAGATGGAAGGCGAGTCTTCCCGTCCTGTGAAGAAAAGTAAGCCCAGCAACGAGTGCAAGCGGCTTACTGACTTCGAAGGGCATCTTAGCGGGAGAATCCAGTCTCGAATGGTGAGTTAATATTTCTCCTTTTGTGTTTCTGCAAGACCTTCTTACGCTCATTTTCGCCTTCTCCACTTTTCTATTTCCAGCCGTATCCTCTCTTTCCTGGCCCGAGGAAGTTTTCAAGGTTGCCATGGCTGTCGAGACTCACTTCGAACATCTCGATCAGCATGAGGGCCGTCATCAGAAAGTGGCATCTCCAAAAGCTCGTAACTCATGCCAAACGTTACAACGAGATTCACATGGATTGGGCGGCTATGGGTGCACTGGTAGAGCTTTGGCACCCTCAAACCCATACATTCATTTTCCCCACTTTCGAGGCAACTATTCTTCTCGAAGAAGCAGAACTTCTGCTGGGCGTGAAGAAATTCCAGAGAAATGGCAAGGTAAAGGTTATGCGCATGCTAAGAAGGGTGACTTCCGAGGAGGTGCTCAGAAGCTTCATGCCGTCCGAAGCCATCAAGGGCGTCCAGACTCAGAAGGGAATCCATCTGCAAAAACTTGCAGATTGGGTCATAAATGCTCTTGAAAGGTTGACAAGCGATGATGATCGCATTGAAGGGCTCATGAAGGGATTCACCATCTGCTTAGCAGGTGCTCTCCTATTCCCTTATACTGACAACATAGTGGAGGAAGATCAACTAAGCGCCATCTGTGGAATTTGGGAAGGAAAGAGAGTGGGACCTGCCATCCTTGCTTATCTCTATAGCGGACTCACGGCTTCCAGTATGGGTAAGCCTCCTTTTGGTTGCGCACTCCTTTTGAATTGCTGGACTGACTTGCATTTCAAATTTAACCATCGTGAGGGAATGTCGTCTACTTCAAGACTCTTCCAACAAAGCCCGCTTCACCATATGGTCAATGTGTTAGGCTCTAGTGGTAGTATAGCAAATCGCGTTCCCTGGCTGAAGAAACGTGAAGACTGGCGGGCTCACTTCAGTACCTTTGAAGAGTATATGTTCACTCGTGCACCGACATGCTTACTCCCATATGAGCTTCTCACGAGGTCTTCTCTTAACATGGAGCTCCAACTTGTTGGCACGTCTGAATTCATCCTTTACAACACGCACCGGTGTCATACTCAGATGGGCCTCCCTCGCCATTCATTCCCACTGCTATCCGAGCTTCCTTTAATCAGGAAAAGGGAGCTGGGCACAAGGGGTGATGCAAGAAATGTGAAGACAATCAAAGCGTCATGGAAGGCCAGCATTGCACTGAGGGCAACAGAATCTGTGAGTGAGGACGAAGAACTGCTGAAAGCTTATGTAATCGAGTTGGGGAAATTGAGGCCTGAGATGCCCAAACCCTAATGTATCTTATCTTCGAATAAATATGGAAACTTTAATGCGTATTTAGATCCTAACTCTCTTCTATTTTTTTTTCTCTTTTTTTATTCCCCTTTTTCTCTTTTTTTTGTTTTTGGCACAAACATCTGCAATAGCCAATGCTAGGTGGTAGCGAACCATTCCGGACAAGAGGCAAAAATCAAGGCAACCAGCATGAGGAGTTGCCCTGAGATGCCCGGGAGCTAAAGATTTCTCTCCGAATGGCTAAGAGAGAGATAAAGCAAGAGATAGTAGAGAGAGAAAAGGCAAAAATAGAGCAGCACAAGAGACGCAGGAGATGGAGCTCTGAGAGAAAGAGCATCCAAACATGGCTCGCTCTGCAGATGGAAGGGGATTAGAGCTCGCAACAGAGGAGCTCCTGGAGTTGGTAGCATCTTCATCGGCAGAGCATAGGGCAGCTCAACTAGCGGCCTCGACTTCAAGAGCTTTGCGGCCATCAGGGTCGCGAGAGAGACAGGAGGACGGCGAGGAGCACTGCCGAAGAGCAGGTGGGAACGCATGACGCGACAAAGCGATTGCTGCGTCACGGAACTATAAAAGGCCTCCAAGGGACTTCTTGCCTTGAGAGAGAGAAGAGAAGCGACCAGGAGGGTGATGAGGGTTAGTGAGTGGCTTGTTCACTCACTCCCTTCTCATGACGGGCACAAACCCTTATATATATGTGCGAGTGAAATAGGTTGGTTTGAACACGGCTGGTTCGCCCTGGATATGTTCCTTCTGCTCTACAGCTCTTCTCTACCACATGGGTTCCCGCGAGACGTACTCGACGAGATGTCTCCTTAAAACACGGGGCGGTGACTCACCATAGCCATGATTTTCAAGGGGATCATCCACGGATTTCAACAATATCGGCCCGTGGTGCTCTTTTCCCACGTGAATGTCCCTTATTTCCTTGTTTGCGCTAAAAGTAGTCGCAATAGGACAAGGGACACGCGGAATCTTTGGACCGAATAGGAGTGGCGGGTCAACAAATCACAGCTCTGCTCCATTTACTTCACATGGCAAAGTGGCACGCGAGTGTACCGTGGCCATGACTTTCAAAGGAATCTACCACCAATTTCAACAACGTCGGTCCCTGGTCCTATTTTCCCGTATAAATGTCCCCCACTTTCTTCTTTGCGCTAGCAATAGTCGCAACGGGACAATAAACATGGGGAATCTTTAGACCGCATGGGGAGGACAAGTCAACAAATCACGCCTCCAAATTGATCACTCCAGATGGCAGAGTGACATGCGAGAGTAAAGAGAGGGTGACTTGTCGTGAAGGATGTTGCTGGGGTGATGGTGATAGATCCAGATCACCTTCTTTCCAATCCTATAAATACCTCCCCTTTCGCTCGACTTGGAAACACCGAAGTCCAGAGAGCAGACTTGAGGAGTACAAATTTGTAAGGAAGGGAGGTTGCGAGTGTTGCTCACTTTTTCAGGATGGAGGGTGAATCCAGCTTTAGAGCAGAAGGTGAGTCTTCCCGCTCCTCGAAGAGGAGCAGATCAGGTAGCAGTTCCAGGAGACTCTCAGAAGTCGAAGGACAACTGAGTGAGAGGACCCGATCACAGCTTGTAAGTGGCTTCTTTGGTTTCCTTCCTTCATCCTTTTCTTCTCCTTTCTTGCTTAGCAATGTTCCCCTTTTCACTTCTTGTATATGTGCAGAGCATGATGCGCTCGCACATCTCTTGGGAGCTCGTAGTGGCAGCATATCGAGGTCTCCCGGACTTCCAAAAGGCCAGGCTAGACGTGATGGGGTTCGGTGCCTTCCTCCGAATCGAGCCGATAAAGCTCGACCTTGCCCTGATCCAAGCATTACATGAAAGATGGGATCCGGCGAGTCGGGCATTCCTGATGCCTTGGGGGCACATGGTGCCCAGTTTGGAAGATATGGTCCGCATTACGGGCCTCAAAGTGGATGGAGAGGCAATGACCGGCGTCACTTATGCGGATTACCGAGAAGGTGCCCAGAAACTGTTAGGACTGGAACTCGATGGATGGAAGAACAGGTCAGTAGCCAAGACATCGATCATGGAGGTGTTAGGGCTTACTGACATCCGTCCACGGGATGACGAGTCCTTGGAGGAATTTATGGAAAGGGCAGAGAGAGGTGCCCGTGCTGTATACTGTGCAGATGCCAGCAACTGGGAAAGGACCAACATGGACCTGAGGAGGTTCCTCCTCTTTCTGCTGGGTAGGCTGCTACTGGGTTCCAAGGGAGACAACATACACTGCCGCTTCCTGGAGCTGCTCGTAGATTTGGAGAGAGTAGGACAGTACGCCTGGGGAGCTGCCGTGCTGGCACATATATTTACAGGTCTATCGCAAAGGACAGGCCGAGAGGTGACAATAAATGGGTTTACGCCCTTCATCTAGGTAAAAAATTATTTTTTTGTGGTTTTGGTTTTATGCTTTTTTTCTTGTATTTGTTGGTGCCAATGACACATGATGGTGTAGCTGTGGAGCTACTATTATATTCCAATGGGGAGAGCTCGACACTGTCGGCCAATGACGATCCCGTTGGCTAGGTGGTGGCAACCCATCATGAGTACATCACCATTATCCTACCAGCTGATGGTATCGAGACGGGAGCTGCAAGAGTTCCCTGCAGCGATGGTAGGATACGTTTTTCTCTTTTTTATATATATTTTTATTTTTTATTATTTTTTTGTATTTTTGAGTCACTACGAAGATATGTACAACCCAACATAGGTGAACTGGAGGCCTTACTTGAATATGATCGATGTCGACCAGCCATGGGTAATTGGAAGCCGTGCCCGATTCGGACGGGACCTCTGGCTTCATTGCTTGAATGAAATTGAGCCCCTCAGGCTGCGATTAGCCATGAGGACCCTCGGGCTTGCCCAGGAATGGGTGGATATAACCTCCTCACCCAGCATCGGGAAGAAGACGCGTGGGCCGGCAACCTGCGTTGATTGGAGGGTGCGCTTCCCCGAACAGTATGAAGACTGGCAGCGGGGTGGCACGCTCCTGGAATCACAAGCGCAAGACAGTGAAGATTACCTACGGCTCTATAGGGCAATGTATGCGGAGAGGCTCCAGCTTGGAGGGCTTATAGAGGTAAAGTAAAACACCATTTTTTTGTCTTTTATAATTTCCATTTTTTTTATTTTTATTTGTGAACTCAAGAGCCATGGCTGTAGGATGCCCGTGACACCATAATAACGAACTTACGAGCTCGTTTGGCGGACACGGAGCAAGAGTTAACTGATACCCGAGCGGCTCTGGGTTCATCAGTAAGTGTATATATACATATTCCTGGCATGATTTGAAATTCATGGCGTTAACCATTTAACTGTCACCTCTCATGTGTGTACGCAGCGTGCCCAGCTCGACGTAGTTTCATCGGCGATGGGGGCAGACGGCGTTTCTTCCAGTCTATGGATTCCCACTTCAGAGTTAGATTCACTACACGAGCAACTTGCTCATGCCACACAGCGGGCTGCGGAAGTAGAAGGGATGCTTTCTGTACAGGTGAGAGCCTCACCATTTAAAATCCCTTGTTCAAGCGTTACCAGAAGCCTGAGATGAAACGTCTGGCAGGAGAAAGAAACAGAGGAGGCACTCGCACATGTCGCCCAGAAGGAAGCTAGAATAGCCGAGCTAGAAGAGGAACTGCAGCGTCGTCCAGGTGATGACTTTTCTAGGGACGCTGTAGAGCTGAGGATCACCCTTCAGCTGGAGAGGGAAGACAGAGCGAGAGAACGTGCTGAGAGGGAAAAGGCCAAGGAAAGAGAGAAGGCCAAGAGGTCAGCCGAGAAGGAAGAGAAGAGGGCATTGGAAGCCCAATTATTTGAATTGAGGACCAGTCTCGGCCTTGCCGAGCAGTGGCTAAAGGACGGTGAGGAACGCTACCGAAGAGCACGAGAGCGTGGCTTTCGTGTCAGCAGCTCATTTGGTGCCCCCGCAGATCGGCGCCGGGGAGTAGAGATCAGAAGAGGAGCACAAAGCGGTGGAAGGACCGCATTCCATGATTGGATAGCCCCCTCAAGAGTGTCTCGTCCGGAGGGTGGTGGGACAAGTAATGTGGAGAGAGAAGGTGAAACCTGATGTAATTTCTTTGTTGTTTATTTTTATTTTGAATAGAAGTGAAATAAAGTGTTTTGTGTTTGATTCTCTGCTTCTTCCTGAGCTCTCGAATTCCTACACACACCTAAGCAAACAAGTCAGTATTTCTGCTCTGACTTGCCCCTTGCTCAACAAGCAAACGAAGTTTTGAACTATCCTTGATAACGAGTCAAGGGGCAAGCCTTTATTAACAAAGGTAATAATAAAGGATAATGAATGCGACAGACAAGCACACGGATGCAAACGAGAATTTAAAATGAATGGTGCATACAAATGCGATCATGCGAAGATGTGATTTTCTTTGTTTTTGCAGGTGTATTCATTTTTTATATTTTGTTGTTTGTTTATGTTGGGTCCCTCGATCAATGACACCCAAGAGGGGGGTGAATTGGGTGACTACAAATTTTAAATAAAACTCTTGACCTTTTATCAAAGGCAATGAGATAACAATTAAAACACCCAAAACTGTTGATCTGGCAAGCACGATAACAACAACACTATAAGACAAGACAAGTGCACACGGTGGAGTTAAAGACATATAACAGAATTAAGGAAGTTGATTAAGCCATTAAACCGATTCTCTCAAGTTCATCGATCCCACACGATCATATAGATGGATACACAAAATAAACCAAACCAGTGCGCAAAGCAAACCACAATACACAGGGATTTTAAGGTGGTTCGGGACCACGACGGCTCCCTACGTCCACCCCTCACCAAACTAGGTGAGGCTTCACTCGAGAATAAATTCCCAACCGGAGACGACGCTCCAAACACACACGCAGGACGACGCCTGCACACACACACGGGGACACGCCCCAAAGCACACACACACACACGGAGACGTAGTCTCCCACACAGTCCAACGACCGGAATAACAACACACACACGATCCGATGGCCGGATCACCAACACGAACACACGCTGCCACAAGTGCAGCAAACCACACACAAGATACAACACGGATCTAACTAGACACCCACACACACAAACGTAGATCTAGGAAGACCTACGTACACACACGAATAAATCACGACACACACACGACCACGGATCCAACAATGATCCACACACACACAAATATCTGAGATAAAGATTACAACATATGCTGAAGTTTAAACTCAAAGAATCAGAATGAAAGGAGTGAAGAGAGAATGAATTATCCTTGTAGAAGCTCCCCCTTTCTCTCTTCGGAATTTAATCGAACACTTGTGCAGCAGGAAGACGTTCTTGACGATCTTGAATCGGATGAGCTTGAATCTTGATTTCACTCACAGCCAGCAGTAGAGGGTTGATTGGAACTTCGAATCCTCCTTCTTCCCTTCACATTCATGCACAAACACAAGAGGAACAAGGACTAGAGGTGGCTGTTGCGACCCTTCAATCGAATCTCCGGTTCTTCTTGCTTTGATGTCGGATGATGGCGATTTCGGAGTCCTCTTGTTCCTCTCCTCAATCCGCTTCTTTTCTTCTTCTACCACGAGCTCCAAATCTTCATGGATGTAGATGATAACCACCTTGCAAGAGCTCCACCTTCTTTTCCCCCTTTTCTTCACCTACAAGAAAGAACAATATAAGCATTAGGGTTCTCATCTCCCAAATTCGTAACTCCTATATAGGCCAATATGAGAAGCATGAAAAGACACATAAAACCCTCACAAAACATGTTAGAAACACCCTAGTATGATTAGGAACCATTGGGGGGTGTTTTGGTAAAGTTTCAAGGGGTTTAGGATGAGTTTTAAACACTTACGGAAGTCCCGTCCGGAAGGGGTCGACCCTTGGGGTCGACCCTCGGGCAACAGGTTGCTGGAAAACTCAAAACAACACCTTCTGTTACAGGGGTCGACCCTTGGGGTCGACCCTTGCACTGGGGGTCGACCCCTGGGGTCGACCCTCGGCAACCAGGTTGCTGTCGGGGCCAAAAAAAGAGCCAAAATTACAGGGGTCGACCCTTGGGGTCGACCCTTTCTTGAGGGGTCGACCCTAAGGGTCGACCCTTTCAGGCAGCTTCACAAAAATACAAGAAAAATAGCACTGCATGCTCCGGCGGCAGGAATTAATTCTCCTAGCTCCGAACTCCGATCGAAGCAAGACTGGAGGCGTTGGAAAGAGGACTCGCAGAGCTACAACATATAATTTTTATGGGGAGATCCAACGGTGGGATTGAAAATGGTGAAGACTGTAAGACAGTTTGAGTTTGAAAAATAACTAAAACCTCCATCAAACCAAAGGGAAATAATTGATTAAATGTTACCATAATCCCATGAAGATCAACAATGATTTTGCATCCTGAAAAACATGATAAACCAAGAGGTTAGATCAAGATCAAAATATATGGGTCATGCATTAACATATGAAGCTAGTTTTGAGACCAAGACCCAAATGACATGAAATATGATTACGACAGCATTATCATGAGGCATATAAGAATCCACATGAAAGATCTGTATGAAAGCACTTGAGAACCCATTTATCCAACTCAAGATTATTAGAGTATCACCTTGGATTCCAATGTAAATGCTTACCTTGAATCCATCACAATGTAGGAAACATTAACCTGCACTTTCTGGGAATTTAGAGGCAAGTTGATATTAAGCCAATGAATCTGAAGATCCCGACTTCAACCCAATTCTCCCACAAACCATTTCAAAGCATTTAAGCCATATGATTAGAATGACTAGGAGGCATCACTCATGCATTCATGATATACAGGAACCAGAGGAAATCCTCAACAGAGTATGTAATGAAATGGCTATGCATTTATACAACACAAGGCCATGCAATCAATTTCATATCCATAAAGACTCAACCATTTCACTGAGAAGCATAGTCTTCACATGGAACCTCCAAAGACTAATGTGCAGCATGCATGATTCAATCATCAACCTACTTAGTAAAGCAACCTGCAAGATAAGATAGCCACATGTGAGTTCATTTATCATGAAGATGTTTTCCACTAATCAAGCACACAATATGTCACATAGTTTAGTTATCATCAAAGTCATAGCTTACAATCTCCATTACACACGAAGTTTAGTTATCATCAAAACCATAGCTCAACAATCTCCCCCTTTTTGATGATGACAAACTTAGTGATGAATGATGACAATCTTAGTGAAGATGACAAACGAGTGGCATGTTTTTCATGAAACCCCAATCATGAATCTAGCAAGCATGAATCACATGAAATATTTCTCCCCCTTTGACATTATCAAAAAGCCGGGTAAGGCCAAACATACTCCCTCACGATGAAGAAACAGAGGAGATGCACATTGTAGCATGATAAATGTGCAAGGAATAGTAACCCACATTTGAAATTCTGATGAAGCAGGAGTAAGTTATAAATGAGTGGGTTCATGGAATGTATGGGAAACACCAAGTGTTGGCGAGAAAGGATACCAAATGTTGATTACTTGGTTGTGCCCAATATTTCTCCCCATTAGCCAAGCAAGCACAAGAATTTATCGAGCAAGTAAATAGCATGGGAAGTTCACTCAATTTTTTGGTTTTCAGTATTTTCCAGATTTTTAATTTTTGATTTGTGGTTTGAAATGCATGAGATGCATGGCATGTGAGATGCATACACAAGCAAACAAAAAGATATATATATATACATGCAACACTGCTCCCCCGTACTTACTTAAGAAGGGATGGGTATAGGAAAGATGCAAGAGAGTCATGGCAATTAGAATACACATGTGTATCACATGGGAGATTTTCCAATCATATAGGAGATTAATGCAATTGCTAATGCAATCAATTAACTTTCTGAATACATATTAAATCAAATTCTCAGATGTGTAAGTGAGTAACATGAAAAGTGATAGTTTCAATATGGATATTCAGATTTTCAGATCAACACAGGGAGACATTTTACAGACTGCACTTCAATTTTGAGAGCAGCGTATTGGAGGCTTCGCTCTACCACAATGAGTTTTCACCATCATTTTTTTCAACTCAACCAGTACCACATGATAGTCAGAATTTTTCAAGAGTGATCAGGTCCAAAATGATTCCTTTTTACGCGAGTAGACGCATGGAGCTCATGCCAGAATCCCCGGTTACTTAGAATACTGAACCATCTCACCTCATTTTGAACAGAGGTACTAGTCCACACTTTTCAGATATGAACCACATCACGTCTCAGGTGACATGTGCCCAGTTTACTCAGTGAGACCAAGCATTGCTCTACCGTTCATTTTCATTTCAGATTTTTCAACAAAGATAGGTAGGCAGCTTTTTCCTCAACTGTCTCTTCAACATACATGCAGCAAGTTTAACATCTCGAGAGTGTTGAAAAGAAAAACATATATCCTTATTCTTAACACTCATTTTCATATTCTGTGCATGAATTGTGTGAATTTGATTCAGCATGTATACCGAAAATACCATGAATACATAACAATACAACTCCCCCTAAATAGAAGCATTTTACTCCCCCCAAAGTGTACAACATGAAGCACACCAATAATGACTCAAATGCAACATTATTTATCAAGAATGCATAAGGTCATAGAATTTTCAAGGATGGGGGTGAATAGCATATAATAACACACAAGCACACATTGGGAGTTTATGCAAATGCACTATGACATGTATGCGAGCAATGTGATGTCAATTTGATACTAATTGAATGGATGCCAAACGAATGAACTAAGTGTGACGAATGCATGAGCTCTAATGCAATGTAGAAATTAACATGGGTGCAAGGTGTGTGTTTTTGGTTTTTCATTTGAGAGAACTAAATGCACCTAATGCATTGGATTCTGATGCATGCAGCCTATTACTGTATGAGAATGAAGGATAGGATGCAAAAAGAAGATGAGAGCTTTCATTTCCAAGTCAGTGTGACAGAATTCTTATTAAGTTCATCCACATTCAATCCATGAATCAGCAAACATTGTTTATGACAAGACCTTTATGAATGAGGGTGCATAAATGATCAAAAGTAAGCAGTGCAACCCAAATTTCAGAATTGTTCAAAAATAGATTTTGAAAGGTCTTTCACAAGTTTTGAAATGAGAGTTCATCCAAAAGTCAAATGTATGGATCATATAATCACAAACATATTTTCAAGTCACATAACTCATCTCAAGGATTCATTCTGTTAAATCAATTAAGTATGTTCATCACATCAAACTAGATTCAACCAATTTGTCACAGCATGCTAGTAAATGACAACTCAAGTTTTTAGAATCAACACTTGTCATCTAAAGGTATCACCAAGTGATAAAAAGACCATTGCATGATTTAACAAGGTTGAATTACCTTGGTTCAGGAGACAAGATTGGAAGCCTTCAATCACTGAGATTGCCAACCTCACAGGGGTTGATATTTCAGATTTTACTTTCTTACCTTTGCCTTGAGAATCCTTTTTCTTCCAAGTCTTTCACCTATTGAACCCATCCTTTGTTAACAGAGACGCGCACTTTTCATACCATGTCTTGGGTACTATCAAAATCACTTCCTATCTCCCAGTGGTGGATTGAGAAAATTTTTATCATTTTCATCCTTGCAAGGTATTCCTCATTTGATTCAAACTTGGTCACGGCCAGCCCATCAGCATTTGGATTTTGGGAGTGTAATCTGTATCCAAGAACAACAAGAATTGATTTGTCAATTTTGATTCAAATTTATTAACTTTGGCATAACAAATTATTTTAACAACCAAAATCCACTAGATAGCTCAAGATGCAATGCATGACTCATGTGTGAACCTTAAACACTGAGCTCATATGAAGAATGTGGTTGCTCCCCCTTAGTGTGTGCAAGAATGCAAGATGTTCAGTAACAATCCAATGTCATATGCAGCCTTTTAAGTAAACGACTCATAGTACTAGGCGGAGAACTTAGATCCAAAGATCACCTCACGCGTAGTGATAGCTCTCAGACAGGCATAACCTGCCCTTCCACATGTCACCATTTGATATACTATGTAGTCAAGGGTGATGAAGGTAGGAGGAATGCTATGCATTATGACATGACTTCACAATGTTCAACTTATGCAAGATAATATGTGAAGGGTGTATGCAAACATGAGGGTGCATGCAAGCTCAACAAATGTAGTGAACTTTATTGATGGTTTCAAAGCACCACTTCAACAAGATGCTATATGAGGATGATATGCACAAGTGTATGCAACTATCTATGGATGGAATGCATGAACAAACATGTGCATTAACACAAGACAATTCAGCACAATATGAATCAAACAATGACATAATTACTGAAGAGAGTGAGAGGGATATCACCTGAATTTTCAAATTTCAGTTTTGGTTTTTTCTTTTAACCTGATTTATCCCACTTGTGTGCCTTACCTTCGTGAGAAAAATAGATTTCATGCTTTACATTCCCAAGGCACACCTGCAAAACAAATTTCTCATTTGGCATTCTTAGGTACCCAAACCATCTTGGGTCCTTGTGGGTTAGCAGCATCTTTGGCACGTGGCTTCCACTTCATAACAACATTCAAATCATCAATTTTCTTTAGAAAACAATCATGCACCATATGTCCAAATTTACCACAGTAGTTGCAACATGACTTTGAGTTCTTAAAAGCACGAGGATTCTTTGAAGCATGTGATTTTTTGTTCCACTCTTGTTTCCCATTTGCAAAAGGTTTCATTCTTTTCCTACATGCTTCTAAATCATCATTCTTTCTCATAAAACAATCATGCATGGCATGTCCATATTTTCACAATAACAACATGAGAATTTCTTTCTAGGTGGTTGTGTGTGTGTGGAAGAAGTATGTTCAACATGCATGGAGATGCTAGCAGCATTTTTGGATTTTTGATGCATGTTGATTTTCTGATTTTTGTTTTCTTTTTGAAGCTTTTGGACATTCACATTATTTTTCTGATTTGATTGGGTTCTTGATACAGTGGGTTGCTGGGAGTAAGATGTGGAGGTGGTAGGTGCACAATTGTCATGAACAAATGAAGTATATATTTTACTTTCAAATTTCTTTTTGTTCACAGGATTGAACCCCAGCCCTTCTCTTTGAAAGTTTACTTTCATTCCCAACAGTTTATCCAAGTTTTCTTGACCATTGACAAATCTAGATAAAGAAGCATTCAAATCAGAAATTTCTTTTTCAAGTGATGAAATGTGCAATTCATAGGAGACCATCTTATTTTCATAAGTCTTGACTTGTTCATGTAGTTGGGTGTTGATGATTTTGTAGGTTTCCATTTCTTGTTTCATCACATGCATTTCTTTACATTGATCAACAAGCAAACTTTTTCCTTTTTCAAAAACAAGCAATTTTTCAGAAATGGTATTGTTCAATTCCTTCAGTTTCTCATTTTCCATTTCAAGATTTTTATCATGAGCAAGCTCATTTTGACCATTGTTCATAAGACTAACTCTCTCTCTCAGCTTGTTTTCATTTCTCAAGGAAGAGATTTGATCTTTGTGAATTTCAATGTCAAACATGTAACCATCAATCAATTCCTTAAGGTGTAAGCATTCTTTACAAGAGGAATCAGTTTTATTTTGACCTACATTCTTTTGCAATTTTTTGTTTTCAGATTTTAACTTCTTGTATTTTTCAGCAAGCTCTTCATAAGCATTCAACAATTCTTCATAGTTAAAATCATCTTCATAATCAGAATCAGAGTTTACCCTTGAGCTCGATTCACTTGGCTGACCACTCCTTTGTTCACTCGTGCCCGCTATAAGACATCTGTCTTTAAGCTCCTCCTTGAGGTCTGCTAATCCATCCAATATTTCCTTCGCGGATCTGCAATGGGAGACAAAAGGAAAATAGTTAGAGTCAACTGCAGCAATAAGTAATTTTAGAGTCAAACCATTTTGATCATGTTTAAGTTTTTGATCTGCAGTCCAAACACTTTTGTCTTTAGGCAATTCATAAGGACCATGTGAAATAAGCTTCCATAGCTTAGGGTCGTATGAATTGACTAGACTACACAACCTTCCTAACCACAAATCAAAATTACAGCCATCAAACACGGGTGGAGAATTCAAGGTGTAGATCATGGTAGTCATTGATTCGGATAACTCTAGATCGTTAGATCTATCAAATTAGAGCCTTAGCTCTGATACCAATTGTTGGGTCCCTCGATCAATGACACCCAAGAGGGGGGTGAATTGGGTGACTACAAATTTTAAATAAAACTCTTGACCTTTTATCAAAGGCAATGAGATAACAATTAAAACACCCAAAACTGTTGATCTGGCAAGCTCGATAACAACAACACTATAAGACAAGACAAGTGCACACGGTGGAGTTAAAGACATATAACAGAATTAAGGAAGTTGATTAAGCCATTAAACCGATTCTCTCAAGTTCACCGATCCCACACGATCATATAGATGGATACACAAAATAAACCAAACCAGTGCGCAAAGCAAACCACAATACACAGGGATTTTAAGGTGGTTCGGGACCACGACGGGCTCCCTACGTCCACCCCTCACCAAACTAGGTGAGGCTTCACTCGAGAATAAATTCCCAACCGGAGACGACGCTCCAAACACACACGCAGGACGACGCCTGCACACACACACGGGGACACGCCCCAAAGCACACACACACACACGGAGACGTAGTCTCCCACACAGTCCAACGACCGGAATAACAACACACACACGATCCGATGGCCGGATCACCAACACGAACACACGCTGCCACAAGTGCAGCAAACCACACACAAGATACAACACGGATCTAACTAGACACCCACACACACAAACGTAGATCTAGGAAGACCTACATACACACACGAATAAATCACGACACACACACGACCACGGATCCAACAATGATCCACACACACACAAATATCTGAGATAAAGATTACAACATATGCTGAAGTTTAAACTCAAAGAATCAGAATGAAAGGAGTGAAGAGAGAATGAATTATCCTTGTGGAAGCTCCCCCTTTCTCTTCTCGGAATTTAATCGAACACTTGTGCAGCAGGAAGACGTTCTTGACGATCTTGAATCGGATGAGCTTGAATCTTGATTTCACTCACAGCCAGCAGTAGAGGGTTGATTGGAACTTCGAATCCTCCTTCTTCCCTTCACATTCACGCACAAACACAAGAGGAACAAGGACTAGAGGTGGCTGTTGCGACCCTTCAATCGAATCTCCGGTTCTTCTTGCTTTGATGTTGGATGATGGCGATTTCGGAGTCCTCTTGTTCCTCTCCTCAATCCGCTTCTTTTCTTCTTCTACCACGAGCTCCAAATCTTCATGGATGTAGATGATAACCACCTTGCAAGAGCTCCACCTTCTTTTCCCCCTTTTCTTCACCTACAAGAAAGAACAATATAAGCATTAGGGTTCTCATCTCCCAAATTCGTAACTCCTATATAGGCCAATATGAGAAGCATGAAAAGACACATAAAACCCTCACAAAACATGTTAGAAACACCCTAGTATGATTAGGAACCATTGGGGGGTGTTTTGGTAAAGTTTCAAGGGGTTTAGGATGAGTTTTAAACACTTACGGAAGTCCCGTCCGGAAGGGGTCGACCCTCGGGCAACAGGTTGCTGGAAAACTCAAAACAACACCTTCTGTTACAGGGGTCGACCCTTGGGGTCGACCCTTGCACTGGGGGTCGACCCCTGGGGTCGACCCTCGGCAACCAGGTTGCTGTCGGGGCCAAAAAAAAGAGCCAAAATTACAGGGGTCGACCCTTGGGGTCGACCCTTTCTTGAGGGGTCGACCCTAAGGGTCGACCCTTTCAGGCAGCTTCACAAAAATACAAAAAAACAGCACTGCATGCTCCGGCCGCAGGAATTAATTCTCTTAGCTCCGAACTCCGATCGAAGCGAG
This sequence comes from Amorphophallus konjac, assembly GCA_022559845.1. Classification (NCBI taxonomy): domain Eukaryota; kingdom Viridiplantae; phylum Streptophyta; class Magnoliopsida; order Alismatales; family Araceae; genus Amorphophallus; species Amorphophallus konjac. The sequence goes on from CM040128.1 coordinate 259,464,975, forward strand.
ACTGGAGGCGTTGGAAAGAGAACTCGCAGAGCTACAACATATAATTTTTATGGGGAGATCCAACGGTGGGATTGAAAATGGTGAAGACTGTAAGACAGTTTGAGTTTGAAAAACAACTAAAACCTCCATCAAACCAAAGGGAAATAATTGATTAAATGTTACCATAATCCCATGAAGATCAACAATGATTTTGCATCCTGAAAAACATGATAAACCAAGAGGTTAGATCAAGATCAAAATATATGGGTCATGCATTAACATATGAAGCTAGTTTTGAGACCAAGACCCAAATGACATGAAATATGATTACGACAGCATTATCATGAGGCATATAAGAATCCACATGAAAGATCTGTATGAAAGCACTTGAGAACCCATTTATCCAACTCAAGATTATTAGAGTATCACCTTGGATTCTAATGTAAATTCTTACCTTGAATCCATCACAATGTAGGAAACATTAACCTGCACTTTCTGGGAATTTAGAGGCAAGTTGATATTAAGCCAATGAATCTGAAGATCTCGACTTCAACCCAATTCTCCCACAAACCATTTCAAAGCATTTAAGCCATATGATTAGAATGACTAGGAGGCATCACTCATGCATTCATGATATACAGGAACCAGAGGAAATCCTCAACAGAGTATGTAATGAAATGGCTATGCATTTATACAACACAAGGTCATGCAATCAATTTCATATCCATAAAGACTCAACCATTTCACTGAGAAGCATAGTCTTCACATGGAACCTCCAAAGACTAATGTGCAGCATGCATGATTCAATCATCAACCTACTTAGTAAAGCAACCTGCAAGATAAGATAGCCACATGTGAGTTCATTTATCATGAAGATGTTTTCCACTAATCAAGCACACAATATGTCACATAGTTTAGTTATCATCAAAGTCATAGCTTACAATCTCCATTACACACGAAGTTTAGTTATCATCAAAACCATAGCTCAACAGTTTATTTTTTTGGTCTTTTATATTTCCATTTTTTTATGCATGTACATTTTTTTATTTTTTTTTGGATTTTTGGATTTGTTATTTTTTTGTTTGTTTTTGGTTTGTTTATTTTTTTTGTTTTTGCTAATGCATGATGACCACTTGATATAACATCTAACTTGCATGAGGACGAGGGTTTCTTGCTAACCTCCCAGGCATCCTAAGTGCACATCTAAGTTAATTTGGGCCTCTAGACTCCTCGAATGATAACCCCGCCGACTAAGACTTATTCTGATGACAATGCCGTCATGCCATGCTTAGGCTCCCAGTTGTTTCCGACCACAGGGATTCACCCAAAAAATGTTCGAGGTAAATGATTTGCCCGACCCGGGTCTATTTCCTCACAACTCTAGATGGTATATAATGGAACACCTTGGAACCCAAATGACCAACCGCGCGACGCTGACCCGGAATCAGACGCCGTCGCACCTATAGGTGACGCGCTTGCATTGGTCTAAGCCCGAGGTTAAACTAAGAAGACATTAAGGTGGTAGATAAAGGTCTTGACCAGCCAGAAACACGGAGACTCCTTCACGACAATGACTTCTGCTTTCAAAATGGACAACCATATGCTTGTGTTAAAACGAAGTCGCAAGCCTTGGTGGGTCTCACCTTTTGGATACTCCATTTAGCCTTTATCTTCAGGGGAAGAAGGAAGAGTATTGGGGGTAAATCTCCTGAGAGGACCGGCAAAACCGTTAACCCGGCGAGCCAATAGAGGCACACTTAACTTCCCCTTTCGGGCAACTTCGGACTAACTCTCGAGCATTTACATCTCGTGACCCCCTTTTGTGTAATTTGACTTTCAGTCAAAGGGGTTTCATTTAGTGGAATCAGGCACGGTTACGACCAGGCCTTTCTTTTGACTTTGATTTCCTGCTTTTCTTTTGCTGATTCTTTTGATGGATTTTTTGTGAGGGACATAGTATTTTGACATTATGGAATCCCTCTTGGATGCCTGCGGGGACACTGCCCTCTTCTCGTGCTCTGATTCATGCTCGAAGAATTGGATCCTACTCTCACCCTAGGGGTTGTGTTTATGTTTCCCATGCTTAGCATTTTAAGGGCGCCGACTGTCTCATTCGGTCGAGAAGAAGAGAATAAAGATTCGAGCTTTCTTGGAGACCTTTTGAGTGATGCCCCACCATAAGCGATGCTATCAATTTTTTATAACACAGATGTGCATACATGTTGTCTTCTTTCGAGGGGGCATAGGCCGAACTGGCCGGACAGAGATCTCCACGGTTCTGGCAAACCAAGACCTGAGACCTACCAAGTCTTAATGGGCCCTATTGTAACATGGAGGTTGAATGCAATGACTTAACTACATGGTGATCTCCAAGCATCAGCATTTTGAATTTTCTATTTTTTGTCTTTTCTTTTATTTTATACACATGTTTTTATTATTTTCATTTTTTTCATGTTTTTGTTGTTTTTCTTTTCCCCTTTTTTTTCTTTTCATTTTTGACGGTATGTACACCTATCTAAGGGTAGTACTTCTTAAGATAAAGCCCATTCCAAGGGTGGGATAACTCAACTCCTTCAGCATTGACTAGCCTGTAGGCGTTGTCAGGATGCACAGCCTGAACCACGTAAGGTCCTTCCCAATTGGATTGGAGCTTAGAACGCGACCCGCCAGGTTTTACAAAAATTCTTTTTACTACCATTTCACCAACTTTAAACTTTCTCTCAATAACCTTATTCTGGTAAAAACGTGCGAGTCTATTTTGGTAGACGCGAGCATGCTCGGCAGCAACCAGACGTTTCTCGTCTAAGAGTTCCAACTGGGCAAGGAGAGAATCACAACGTTCATCGAGGGGAAGGTCCTTGTCCAATTGTACTCTCAGAGAGGGAATCAAAATCTCATATGGAACTACCGCCTCCATCCCGTAAGTGAGGGCGAACGGAGTTTGCCCAGTGGGAGTTCGGGTGGAAGTGCGATAAGCCCATAGAGCTTCGATAAGCTTCTCTGGCCAATCCGAGAATCTGCTAGACTCACAAGTTTTCTTTATGATTTTGGTCAGTGTTTTATTTGTGGCCTCCGCTTGGCCATTGCCTTGTGGATAATATGGTGATGAATGATGCAATGCAATCTTATACCTTTGGCAGAGGTCCTGAAGATCCTGAGAGATGAATTGTGGCCCATTGTCGGTGATGATAGTTCTTGGAATGCTGAACCTGGTGATGATGTTCTTCATGATGAACTTGCAGACTGTGGATGCCTTGACTTCTGCATAGGCTTCGACTTCAGTCCATTTGGTGAAGTACTCCGTTGCAGTGAGGATGAAGGATTTTTGCTTGGTGAGGGAGTTAGGATCACCAAGAGGACCAATGATGTCGAATGCCCACATGGAGAAAGGCCATGGGGAGGACACTGGATGGAGAGCGAAAGATGGGGAATGGATCTTATCAGCGTGAAGTTGACACTTGACACACTTACGGACATAGACATCACAGTCTTCTTCCATGGTGGGCCAGTAAAAGCCTTGCCGAAGGATCTTCTTAGCAAGCATTTGGCTGTTCACATGGCCACCGCACACGCCTGAGTGTGCTTCCTCTACACACTTCCAGGACTCATCATCATCAAGACACCTCAGAAGAACACCAGTGAGGCTTCTTTTGTACAGCAATCCTCCAACCACCGTATACCTTTGGGCAACTCTCCTTATGGCCCTCTTATCTTCTGCTGTTGCTTCTGTAGGGTAAGACTGGTCTTTGCAATATTTGATAATCTCATAGAACCATGGCTTCTCCTCATCAACCAGTTCTTCCTCCAATTCAACCAACATAATCTCCCTCTTCTCAACAACTTCTCTATCCTGAGCCATCTTTGATATTTCCTCCTGAACCCTTAAATAGGAAGGGTTGTGAATAGCAGGGAGGATAAGCTTGTGGATAGAAACGGACAGAGCCCTTCTGCCCAGAGGAAACCTTAATGATGATGCCAACGAAGCAAGAGCGTCGGCCAAAATGTTCTGATTGCGAGGGACATGAACAAAGACTAACTTAGTGAATAGTTTAGCGAAAGCAACAGTAAGCTCTTGGTATGGCTTGAGCTTGGGATCACGAGTGCGATATTTAGTGAGCACTTGGCGAAGGATAAGTTGACTATCACCTATGACTCGTAATTCGGTGACCTAGAAGGAATAGGCAAGGTTCAGACCTGCCAGAAGAGCCTCGTATTCAGCCACGTTGTTGGTGACTGGAAATGAAAGCTGGAATGCCTCTGGGATAGCGACACCTTCAGGTGACAAAAGAATGATGCCAATACCTCTCCCCTGAGAATTCAAAGCTCTATCAAAATATAATGTCCACATCGGATCATCAGACTGGGTAATGGACATTAGTTCCTCATCTGGAAACTCTGATTGAACAGGATCAAATTTTGGGAGAGGGTGGTGAGCAAGATGCTCAGCTATAGCATAGCCTTTAATCGCTTTTTGCTGGATATAGATGATGTCGAATTGAGATAGAAAGCTTTGCCAACGTGCTAGCCTATCAGTAAGGACAAACTTTTCCAAGAGAAATTTGATAGGGTTCATGCGAGCAATTAAATGGACTTCATGAGCAAGAAAGTAATGTTTCAATTTCTGTACCACCCACACGAGGGCGGCACAGGTCTTTTCCATGGTAGTATACTTTCGCTCACAGGGGTTGAGGAGTTTAGACAAGTAATAGGTTACCCGTTCCTTGCCTTCCTCATTGATTTGTGCCAGGACGGCTCCCACAGAGTCGTCTAGGACCGAGACATATAGGACCAAAGGCTTATCTGGAATAGGTGGAGTGAGAACAGGCGGGTTGGCCAGATATTCCTTTAATCCATCAAAAGCATTCTGACACTTAGAATCCCAACAGAATTTGGTCCCTGCTTTGGTCAACTCGTAGAAGGGCCGGCACCTTTGCGAGTGTTGCGACACAAAGCGACGGATAAATTGCAACCTCCCGATTAATCCTCGAACTTCCCTCAGATTCTTCGGGGGTGGCATATCCCTAATCGCCTTAGCCTTGTTGGGATCTATCTCAATACCCCTTTTGCTCACAATGAAGCCAAGTAACTTGCCCGATGATACACCAAACACGCACTTTTTTGGATTCATTTTCAAATTGAATTCACGTGATCTTTGCAACACCTTTGCAAGGACCTCGGGATGTTCCGCCCTAGTTTTAGATTTTACCAACAAATCATCCACATATACCTCCAAATACATGTGCATCATGTCATGGAATATTGCCATCATAGCCCTTTGATAGGTGGCTCCAGCATTCTTCAGTCCAAATGGCATGACCACATAACAATAAGTTCCCCAGGGAGTAGTGAATGAAGTTTTCTCCTGATCTTCTTCTGCCAGACGGATTTGATTATATCCAGAAAATCCATCCATGAATGAAAGGGTTTCATATCCTGCCGTGTTATCAATCAACACATCAATATGAGGCAAAGGGAAATCATCCTTCGGACACGCACGGTTAAGGTCCCGGAAGTCAATACAAATTCTCACCTTTCTATCTTTCTTCATGACCGGGACGATGTTTGCGACCCACTGAGGATAAAGGATGACTCTTATGAACCTAGCTTTGTGGAGCTTGTCGACCTCTTCCTTCATTTTTAAAGCCATTTGTGGGCGGAAACGTCTTAACCGTTGCTTTACCGAGATGGACCCTGGTTTGAGGGTGAGACGATGCTCAACCAGAGTAGAATCCAATCCTGGCATATCCTCATAGCTCCATGCAAACGTGTCCTTGTAATCCTTAAGAACCTTAACTAGTGCCTCTTCTTCGGATGATGGTAAATTATCACTTATGAGGACAATCATAGGGTCTTCCTCAGTTCCCAGATTGATCTCTTTGGTAGACTCTTCTACAGCGGCTGACGGCTCGTCAAATCTGCTCATTCCACTAGCATAGGTGTCAGCCGCGTCCTCATATTCTTCATCCTCTTCTTCAATGGGGTATTCCTCGTCAGTGAGTTCATAGACCCCATACCCTTCATCAATCATGCAATCATTCTCACATTCTATTTCTGGCAGTTGGACGGGATTTTCTAGCAATTGGGGGATGGCTAGAAGGGCTTGACACCTGGTGGCTAGATCCAAAAGGAATCGATGGGAAATCTGCCTACCCTTGGATTTCTTCTTAGGCACTACCCTTGACTTACTATTGCTAGCTAGACTGACATTTACAGAAGAAGAAGAAGAAACTGAAGGGGATGGTGAAGAATGTACAGGGAAGGACCCCTCAGATGAGGGGAAAAGAAGGTCGCTCAGGAGACCTTGAATGAGTTGCCCGTGAGTCGGGGCACACTCGTGGGAGATATAGGAGGTTTCCTCAAAGTCAATGCGCTGTTGAGGAGTTGTGGAATTGGCATTTTTTTTCATTTTCATTTTCATGTTTAATGACAAAACAATGGAAAGGACTTAGAGGGGATAAAAATGGGACTACAGCTAGAGGGTTGTGTAGCTCGTAGAGCAAATCATGATTGAAAACCTTGCGCGAGTTGAGAAACTCACGCAGGTAAATGAGTAAAGAAGGAGACCTGGGAAGATCATCAGACAACTGTCTGGCCCAGGAAGGAGACAGCAACAGAGGTTGTGATAGGTGGGTAGAGAAAATGACGGCTAATGAGCCGTCGATGACAATATTGGTGACGGATGATGACCCGTCGATGACAACATCCTCTTGGCGAGGAGGGTTTGACATTCTGGCAAGTGTGGTGGTGTCTCCTGACATTTCGGAGATCAAAAGTGGGCCTTCTAGATGTGAAGAAGAGAACATTCTTTCCAGTGCAATGGGTATATCTGGTATGTCAAACCATTTATACCATTCACAATCCAAGTGGACAATCTTTCCTTTTTTTGGAGTTTTTGAACATCCTTCAGCCAAGAATACATTCTGTAACCGCCCATGTGATTCTGGTGGAGGATCTCCCATCTGGACGATGGGCCCCTTTTTGAAATGTGAGGACAAAGTCCAAGTGAGGGGTTTGCCGTCTGATTCGAATGGCCCCTTAAAACCCAAGCCAGCTCTATGGATTGGCTTTATCTTTTGGAGTGGTCTCAGCCTTCCTTGCAGTTGTGCTCCTAAACCTTTACCATCTTGGTAACCAATATTTCTCATAATCTCCCATCCTTTGGAGCGGAAGGGGAGACGTGAGTTTAACATAGGGAATGGCTTTTGTTGTGTGAAGGGAGCACGACAGGGGTCATACACATCCAACAAGGATAGTATGGGCCGATGAGTCGGCCAGACCGAAGGCAAAGAGGTGTTGATGGCATCCACCGTAGAACAGAGAGGCATGCTCATTACCTTAATAACCCATCCTTTGTATGGAAATTTCAAGCACTGATGATTGGTGGATGGTACAGCATTCATGGCTTCAATGTAGGTACGGCCTAGTATAGCCTTGAAAGTGGGATCCATATCAAGGATATGGAATTCCGTGAAGACTGATACAGGGCCTAGTTCTACATTGAGGGTAATCATCCCCATTGGCGGTCTTTTACTATTGTCATAGGCCGTGACTGTGATTGAGGAGGGCATGAGTTGTTCTTCATCAACCCCACATGCTTGAAGAGTACTCGGGGAAATCACATTTATAGACGCGCCCGTGTCTACCAGGCACGGATCCACTGATACGCCATTGATTTTCACCGCAATACACAACGCATATTTTCGAGCTTCCTTGGGGGCAAGCTCGTGATTATGGAACATGATAGACGGTTGTGTATCAGTGGGCGTCAGGACTGTCGAGATTTTCTCCACAGGGAGATCCTCGTTCACCATGACTTTTTGGAGATATTCCCTTAAAGCTTCTTGATGAGATGTGGATCTTTTGATCAACTCGAGGATGGAGATACGGGCAGGCGTCTTATCCAGATGTTTCAACAAGTCATACTGGGTCCCAGGGATGGACTCTTCTGACTGCTCTTCCTTATCTTTCTCGGGCCGAGATTGTTCAGGGGCCTGACTATTCTGGGGAAACACCCGGTGGAACATCCTTCCACTCCGGAGCACCATTGCTTGTGGGTCTTGTTGCACCTCTATGGTATTGGGTGTGGATTTTAACAAGGGTTTAAGGGGTAATAATGGAGGAATGGTTGGTGGGATAGGGCTTATGATGGGTGTAGGGGTTTTGATTAGGGGTTTGCTTGGTGGAGGTATAGTAGAGGTAGAAGGAGTCTCGGGTGAATCACGGATGATAAAGGGTTTAGATGGTTGAGGTAGATTAGAAACGGAGGTGACTTGGGGTGGATGATGGATGATAAGGGGTTTATATGATGGAGGGGGTATAGTGGAAGTAGAGGGGACCTCAAATGAATGGTGACTGATAAGAGGTTTAAACGGTGGAGGAGGAGGTTCAGTGGGGATAGAGGTGGATGGTGTGTCATACGGATAATGGGCGGTAAAAAGATTAGAAGGCGGGGGTAAAGGCGCGATAGAGGTAGATAGTAAATTAGAGGAATAAGAAGTGATCAAGGGACTTCGGGGTGAAAAAGGAGTGTGAGATGGCCTTTGGTGATGGACTAACGGTGAATTGACGATAGGGGTACGAATAAGAGGGCGTGATGGCTGTGGAACGGGAGAAGGATCAAATAGGGGTTGTGAGGGGGTTGAATGGTAAGAAGATGCTGTTCGAAGGAGACGAGGAGGTTGATTGGTGGTATGACTGGTAGCAAGGACGGAGGTGCTTTCCAAATGACAGGTTTGCTCTCTTCCAACTTCCGAGAAGGAGGAAATCGGATTAACCTGGTAATTGGGCTGTTGGTGCTCCGGAAGCGGGTTATGGATGATGCCCATATTAGGCTGCTATTGTGGGGCCTGCTGAGGCTGTTGTTGTTGATGTGGTTGTTGTGGTAACTGTGGCCTGGGTGGAGGTCTCCTGGCCTTTAGGGTGACGATGCATCGCCTCATTTCATCCCAATCGATTTCACCCAGATCATTCATGTCGTAAATGTAATCTTTGAAATTGAAACAATTCTCCACCGTATGACCCGGCTGTCTATGATAGACACAGTACCTGGAGGTATCAACATTTGGGGGCTATGCAAACTTTTCTTTGGGCAAAGTAAGTAGGTTGGCAGCCATGAGGGCATTAAAAATGTCTGGCAATGCCTCGGGCAATGGTGGATAATGGGCTCTTTTGGGTCCAATGGGCCTCATCCGTTGTTGTGGTGGGCCGTAATTTCCCGGGGGTGGAACTTGGTGATACTGAGGTTGTGGTTGTTGTTGTTGTTGGGGATGAAAGGGTTGAGGCATGTTGTTTTGAAGGGGGTTATTTTGGGGTGGAGGACGATAAAGAGGTGGACCCTACTGAAAGGGAGGTCGTGAAACCTGAGGAGGCCTTGGGTTAACTTGTTGGTTGGGGCTGCCAAGCACACTCACTTGCTCGTTTATGACGAGTCCCTTAGTTGTTCCTCCTTGGACACCAGTGCCCGTCTTCTTAAACACCCTTGGCTTTGAAGGTTCAAATATGTGCATGATGGGGGAATCTTTTAATTGGGTCTGGATATACCGAGCCCTCTCATAAAGTTCCTCCATCGTGGTAAGCTTATTCATGGCCAAAATGTGTCTAAACTGCGGGGTTGCATTAGACACAATCATCTTGACTTGCTCGGGTTCTGAAAGGGTACCCTTTATTTTATCAGCCAGAGACCTCCACCTATCAGCATACTGGACAAAATCCTCATCTGACCTCATTTTCTCAGCAACTAGGTCGGTGATAGAAAGAGAGGGGCCGACCCTATCCTGGTACTTTTGTATGAATTTAGCTTTGACAATGTCAAAATCCTCAGCCTCACTTGGCTCTAGAGAATAGAACCATTCTAAGGCAGGACCATCCAATGACCTCCGAAAAAGGTAAGCCAGGGATTTTGGCTCATTTTGCCAGAAGGAGGATTCATACATAAAATCCTTGATGTGAATAGAAGGGTTACCCGTGCCATTATACTTACGGTATGTAGGCATTTCGGAGGGTGGGAGATGAAATGTGGGAAGGATTGGCAGGGAAATCTCAGGGGTGGACCTCCCATCCACCACTTTCTTTAAGTGCCGAACTTGCTGGTCCATCTCATTGTATTTGTTGAGGAGTGACTGGGTGAGCTCCTCGGCGGGTGGAGGCGAGGCCTGCCACTGAGACTGAGAAGGCCTCACAGGGGCCTGAGAAGGGAGCCCTGAACCATAAGGGTATGGTGACCCACCAGTGGACGGACTTGCTTGGGGTACCGTATGAGGGATGGCAGGGGTTTGAGACTGTAGAGGGGGGAATTGGTGAGAGGCGGGCTGTTGGCTCGCTTGTCCTTGAAGTGAAGAAGAAGGAGCGACATATACATGTGATGGAGATGTAGTAGCCTGGAGCGGCTGTTGGTAGGATGTGGGAGCCGGAGTTGACTCCTAAGGAGGGGGAGAAACAGACTTCCCCTTTAAAATGGCCTAAAAGGCCAGAAGTTGCTCAGGGCTGAGCTGTGTACTAGCGAGGGCACCCAAAAGGGAGAAGATATCCTGGGGTGGAGCTACCTCCCGTGGAACAACGGGGACCTCTTGTGAGGTCTAGCGGGAGGGGCCTGAATCCATTGCGTGGACCCGTGGGTCAGCTGACTGACCACGACCTAATTGATTCTCTTCGGAAGCGTCGTGAGCCATTCCTGTAATTTTACCAGAACGTAAATGCATACACTAGCAAACAAGTATCAGAGATTAACAGACAAGTGGATGATCTTACGCCATTTTTTTTGTTTTTGTTTTAACCCTTTTTTGTGTTTTGATTTACTTAATTAATTTTTTTTATTTTTCTTTTTCTCTTTTTTTATGATTTTAACAAATATAAAATTCACACTTGGTAGGAGGGACCCTAATTGCACTTTGTTTTACCGCCGTGTCAGCTAGGGGCACTTGTCTCACCACGAATAGGTAACTAACTCCGGGGTACTTCAGTGGTACAACCAGTCCAGTGAACGAAGAGGGAATCCTTCGCTGTCGGGGACTTACGGAGGTCTCAATGGAGGAGATCCTAGTCCGTCGAGAGGAATTCCCGACGGAGAGTCCTTCCTTCACCGAGAGAGGTTAATCCTTAGATAAGTAAAAGAAAGAAAAGGGGTAAATACATGAAATGCAGTGCTGAATAAAAGATGTATAACGCATAAATACCAGAGATAAACACACAAATAGAACAGAGATAATCACAATAATATAACAAGGATATAAAAGTAATAAACAGATGGAGTAGGATACAACCGTTCCTCTTTCCGAGACACGTAGATCACTTGAAAAAAGAGAAAGGGGCTCTAAGGGTGCACGTAGTGCACGAGGGGAATGACGTAGCGCACGTGGGCGCAATAAAGAGGCGGGGCACGAGGATGCCAAATAGAGGGGAACAAGGAGGCGGGGCACACGAGGGTGCCGAATGGAGGAGAAGGGGCACACGTGGGTGCCGAATGGTAGGGAGGGCACACGTGGGTGCCGAATGGTAGGGAGGGCACACGTGGGTGCCGAATGGTAGGGGCACACGTGGGTGCCGAATGGTAGGGAGGGCACAGGTGGGTGCCGAATGGTAGGGGAAATGCACGTGGTGCACGAGACAACGTTATCCTCTCAAGTAACCACAAAGGACCGGGGGAGTGCACGAGGTGCACGAGGGGAGTGAGCGCACGGGGGCGCAATAAGGAAGGGCACACGTGGGTGCCGAAAAGAGGGACACACGTGGGTGTCAAAAGGAGGGGCACACGTGGGTGCCGAAAGCTTGTGGGTAACCAGAAAAGCAAAAAGTAGGTCCCACCGTGATCGCCATAGATGTGAACGCGTCACGTGGTGGACTGAGAGAGAGAGATGGGGTTTCTCTCTCTCTGAGTAATAAAGGGTAAAAGAAATGAGGATAAAACAATGAAACGTGCGCTATAGGGGATATGAAAGAACGGTGGACAAGTACACCTACAGATGACACTCTAATAGAGACAGAAAGAATTTAGACTGACCGAACTCCGGTACATGGCGGAGATAGGGGTCTGAAGACCCTCTCACGCAAACTGAACCCCTTCCTGGTAGGCGTAACCCACCGTTCCGAGAGCAGTTTTTCAGATACCGAATTCGAGTCTTGGGACTCTACGTGATAGAATTTGACAGACGGGAAGACACGTAGACTCGGAAATTGTAACGATATATCATTCCCCGAACAGTTACAAGAACAATATGAATAAAAGCACACCGCCGCAGGATATTGGTCTTTGCGGGGTTTTAATAACAATATTACAATATGAGCAGTAATTAATATATGTACATATGGAAACCACCGCGAGACATTGGCCTTACGGGATTTTTAATGCGATATAAATAATATATATAAGTATATATATAAACCACCACGAGACATTGGCCTCTACGGGGTTTTTAATGCATTATAAATAATAAATATAAATATATATACACATCACCACGAGACATTGGCCTCTGCGGGGTTTTTACTATGACATAAATAATAAGTATAAGTATATAAATATATAAACCACCACGAGACTGTGGCCTCTGCGGGGTTTTTACTATGACATAAATAATAAGTATAAGTATAGAAATATATAGAAACCACCACGAGACTGTGGCCTCTGAGGGGTCTTTACTATAATATAAGTATATGTGACAGGAAAGGAAAAGGGATCAAATAAACCGCCGCGAGATGTTGATCTCCACGGGGTTTTAAAGCGATGATAGGGGAATGCTGAAATTAAATAGTTAGGAATTAGAAAGTAAAGTGCAGAAAATAAAATGCTGAAACGGAAACGGTCGCGGGAGGTGACCCACCGCACCAATTAGGAATTAGATATACAGAAAGTAAATCACAGAAACCGCCGCGGGGAATAATCCTCCGCGCGGGTGAGGTCAGAGACAAAAGAAGATAACCGCTGCGGGAAGCAACTCTCCGCGGGTGTTATTAAAATAAAGATGATCAAAATGGAGCGCGCGTTAAGAGTGTTGTGATCGTCAGGGACCGAGGGTCCCGAGTGGATTGATCGCTTTTACCTTTGACGCGGGAATTGCGTGGGTTCCTTCTTCCTCTTCTTTCGACAGGCCGAAGAAGAGGGCCTTTAACTGGTTACCCTTACACAAAGAACAAACAGAGGAAAACTGGTTGGTGAGAACGACGGTGGTGTAGTACCAATCCTTAGGCAATGAAACTGTAAATAACATAAACGAACACGTACCTGGCTGGTGTGTTTAAAATCCCTTTGGAACTAAAAGGAGAGGAGAATGACATGATGAAATGCACAAACACAAAGACACTCACAAGCGAGGCCCTCTCGGAGAGAAAGGCATGGCACATATGTTAAATGATGCATGTAATGTAATTAACTGACTAAATAAAAAGAAGGGGGGAAAAGCTTATCGATGGAGGTCAGCAACGAGCTTTGAGAAGAGCTTCAATATCACGAGCGTGGCACGACCGAAGGACTTCAAAACGGACTTCAGAAACTGATTAGGCCGAACATAATAACACACACAAGCGTATACATGTGAATGATAAGTATCTTTATATAAAAATATATAAAAATATATTATACGTCTTAAAGATATTTAACATATTCATAAATACAAATGTGTATAAACATACACGTAAACTGGTCAAAATAGAAGAACAAGGATTTGAGAGAAAGAAAAGGAGAGAGGAAAATTAATTTTTTTATTATTTTTTTAAACTTGTTTAGAAGAGAGAGGTTGTAAACTTAAAAGAAAATAAAAATGAAAGAAAGAAAGAAAAATAAGAGATAGGATAGTATATATATATATATATGAGGGAGAGACGAAAAGAGAGAAAGAGAGGGGGTACGAGAGGAGAGAGAGGAGAGAGGGAGAGAGAGAAGATTAAAAAAAATAAAAAAATGGGAGAGAGGGAGAGATCGAGAGAGGGAAGAGAGCAGAGAGAGAGGGAGAGAGATCGGGAGGGAGAGAGAGGTGAGAGAGAGAAGAGGCGGTGGGATGAAGAGGAGAGGGAGGGAGAGGCAGAGGAGAGGGAGGCGGTGAGAGAAGAGAGAGAGGAAGAGAGAGAGAAAGAACGGGAGAGAGGGAGAGTGAGAGAGAGGAAACGGGAGAGGGGGGGGAAGAGAAGGAGGCCGGCTGTGGGCGACCGATGGCGACGGCAGACGGCGGGCAACGGCCGGCGGGGGACGTGGTTGCCGGAGGTGGCGTCCGCGACAGGAAGTGGAGAGGGTGGCAGCTCGTGGGCGGCTGGCTTCGCGGGCTTCAGCGGCGAGGCTTGGCAGGTGGTCGATGGGTGCAGCGGTGGTGCGGGTTGGTTGGCCGGCAGGCTCGCATGCAGAGGGGCTGTGGCGTCCGCGGCGACTGTGGCGTCGGTGGTGGCGTGGTTGTGCGGCCGATGGCGAGGTCGGGGCTGCCGTGCGGCCTATTTTATGTAGTAAAAAAATCAATTATATTATTTTTACGTAAACACAACTACACACATTTTTTTGGAATTTTATTTTTTCTCTTTTATTTATTTTATATGGACACATATTTTAATTTTCTCCCTTTCACAAAATAATGTAATTTAACCACAATTATGAAAATCACTCAAATAAAAGAAAATGTAAGCCACTTCAGGGCATTACGGTGCAATATGGGATTTACTCGTCGTAACGTCAGTGTGTGTTCAGTGTGTGTGTGTGTGTGTGTGTGTGTGTGTGTGTGTGTGTGTGTGTGTGTGTGTGTGTGTGTGTGTGTGTGTGTGTGTGTGTGTGTGTGTGTGTGTGTGTGTGTGTGTGTGTGTGTGTGTGTGTGTGTGTGTGTGTGTGTGATAGTGGACATAGCCTTTGTGTTTGTGTGTGTGTGCGTGTGTTCAGCCTTTGTGTGTGTGTTCAGTGTGTTTGACAGTGGAGATAACCCTTGTGTTTGTGTGTGTGTGACAGTGGAGACAGCTCCTTCCCATTATTCAGTGCTCCCATTGTTCAATGTTGGTATTAAACTCCTTCCCAATGTCAAACTCTCGTTGGTCTTATCAGGTATACATGGGGCAATGATGATTGGGTGGATGGCCTATCGACAACCCTCAACTAATATGATGGAACATGATCTATGTGATTACATTATGTCATGTTGTTCTGAGCCTCATCTCCTTACTCTTATTAAGTCCATATATTTTGCACTCAATGTTTTAATTTGTGATTATATCATACACATTTTTCATAAAAAGATTTCGAACCAGCGGATAGTAGAAATGTCTAGCATATCTACAACAGGAGGACAGAATGAAGAACATGCACTCGTGGAAGATTTAATAAAAATAATCGAGATGAAGAAATTTTCAGCCGATCGAACTGTGAAGCTATGTGAAACTTTGTTGGAAAAATTTGATCAATTGAAAGTATGTAACAAAAAGTGATATGAATTTTTTTTAAGGACTATCATTTGTGAGGCCATGTACACATGAAACTCTTTTTTGTAAAACTTTATCTTTTTGTAAAATGCTCCCTTTGTTATCATTTATCCCGCCTTAATTTTTGCTTGCTAAATATTACTGTGGATTGCATGTGTACGTACATTATTTGGGGCACCCGTATTCGTTACTTAGATTACATGTGAATTATTCATCTTTTATGCGCACGTAAAATAGTATATAAAGCATAACGTTGTAACCAAAGTAAATAATCCTAATATGATAGTAGTTACAACATCTGTCACATTTTGAGTGACCAAAATGTCAAGAAACAAATAAAATGAGTAATCAAAATTTAAATGATTTTGACCCGATTTAAGATAGAGCTTCAAGTCCCACTTCAGCGGGGGAGAGGGGGAGATGAAGGGGTAAATAAAATTTAAACGTGACATAAATAGTGTTTACATATCTCACTGAAATAAAAATGTTTGTTCATTATTGGGTCCTTCTCAAAAACAAATAAAAAAGGGGCATGAAAGAAAGAAAATAAAAAAAGAAAGGGAAAGAATGAAAAGGAAAAGAAGACAAGAAAAATTATAATAGATTTATCGTATTGATGTACGTTGATGATGAATTATAAATAATTAAAATATATTGATTTTAGTTAACAATAATAAATAGTTATTGAAGTGTACTATTATTATTAAGTATCTTTTTGAGAGAAAAATTTTAATATCATTACTGCTAATTAAATTCAAT
Organism: Amorphophallus konjac; assembly: GCA_022559845.1. Classification (NCBI taxonomy): domain Eukaryota; kingdom Viridiplantae; phylum Streptophyta; class Magnoliopsida; order Alismatales; family Araceae; genus Amorphophallus; species Amorphophallus konjac. The sequence goes on from CM040128.1 coordinate 259,481,094, forward strand.
GTATAAAAACTTAGCTTGATCAAAAATCTCATTATTACTAACAAATATTTGAACTAAAAAAATAATTAGAAGTTTTATTATCACTAATCCTAATTAAAGTAGTTTGATTTACGTTACTATGATATGGTATTCATATTAATTTGAACATTAGTATTAATCATCGTTACATTACATAAATATGTTACAGTTAAGTTATACTATTTATTTCACGCTTAATTATGAAAAAATAATTATTATCATTATTATCATTCTTACTAAATATTTTTAAAACGAAAAATTTCTTCAATAATATCTTTATTTGTATTATCCTAGATTATTAATAAAATAAATTTTATAATAATTTTATTACTAATAATAAAATTTATCTATTAAAATCTATTTTAAGATCTTTATTAGTCGTAATCATGAATGTAAAGTCTAATTAAGTATGTAATTTCACTAAATAGATTTTTTAAAATCTTCTTATCCCATCCAAACAAAGAATAACATCATGTACTTTAACCCGGGATAAGAAGGATAATATGGTCATTTTTCAACACCTATTCTCATTTGTATCCCCAATTTTTACAAACGAAGAATAGGAATATTTTCATATTTATCCCTTCGCATATCAAACGTACACGAGAATAAGAATAAGAATAAATTAACCCAGAATGACTTATACATATTCTTCACTTAAGTTATCCCGATACCAAACGTAACCGGAGAGTCGTGAATTTGAGTTTTATTAACTTAGAAAAAAAAGAAGAGTAATGCTTTGTGTATCGCATCCGGTGCACAAAAGTTAGCTCAAATTATAACATCCCCTCCCATTGGTCCTCCAAAAGTTGAAATGACCACTTTTAATACAAAAAGGACAACCCGCGTCAGCCCCGTGTCAGATCCGGTAGGTCCGTTTTTTTGCTCAGCGAAAAAATATAAGAGTGAAATATTTTGTAAGACTAAAATATTTTGTTATAAGAATGAAACGTTTTGTTATATGAATGAAATATTTTGTTTGACTACAGAAATGAACGAATAGAAATGAAACATTTTGTTTGACTACATTTAAAATCTTCACGTACGTACAAAATGTTTCACTTATACGCAATATGTTTTACCTCTGTCCAATATGTTTAACATCTCAAATGAAATATTTTGATTGACTATATTTAAAATCTTTACGTAGGTACAAAATGTTTCAATTATACGTTTCGTTTCTGTAGTCAAACAAAATGTTTCATTCTTATAACAAAACATTTCATTCCTGTAATAAAATATTTTACTCCCGTCAAACAAAAGGTTTCATTTCTATTCGTTCATTTCTGTAGTCAAACAAAATGTTTCATTCTTATAACAAAACGTTTTATTCCTGTAATAAAATATTTCACTCCCATCAAACAAAAGGTTTCATTTCTATTCGTTCATTTCTATAATCAAACAAAATATTCTATTTTTATAACAAAACGTTTCATTCCTATAATAAAAGATTTCAGTCTTACAAAATATTTCACCCCCGTATTTTTTGCCGAGTAAAAAAGTGACCCGACCGAGTCTGACACAGGACTGTACGTATCTGACGCAGGATGTATTTTTAGCATTAAATATGGTCATTTTAACTTTTAAAAGGTCAATAAGAGAAAATGTTATAATTTGAGCTAACTTTTGTGCATCATATACGATGCACAAAACATTACTCAAAAAAGAAAATGGATGAGTAAGACGTCGCAGGACTATCAAAAAAAGTCGTGACTTCTCCGTTATCAAAAAAAAGTTCAATTGGGAGACGATACACTCAAACAAGTGTTATTTTGAGTTAAATCTTAAACTTTTAGTTCTGAGATGTTTCACTTACCAAAACATAAATATAAGTACCAAAATATTATCTAGTACAAGATCCTCAGCTGACTTATTAGATTAATTCAGTGATTGTCAGAAATAACTCATAATTAACTCAAACCAAATTAATTCCAAGCCTCTGAAAGAGTTTATGAGCATGATAGTACAAGTGGATAAATGTCGCATCAGAAAATAGAGTACGTCCAGGCCAAAATGGGGTGTCAAGAATCTTGCTTTTCTCAAGAAATGACGGGATAGAAAGCAAAGGGGATCAATGATTTTTTTGGAGACGCTGGGATATGCTTTCCTGTCCATCCCGTTCTCCTCTCTTACATATCCCTCGGTCAAAAAAAACAAATAAATTATCAGGGATTAGTTATGCCAGGATAGGATATCCCAGAATAACTCGATTCTAATTTGAAAACAAGGGCTCATTTTATCAAGAATAAATGGAATAAGTTATGTTCTTTAAAAACCTCTCTTTGATAGAGATAGATAAATGGAGATGTCTCTCACGAGTTAATTTATTCCAGAGTTTAATCTTATTTATTTTGGTAGACAACATGTCAAATGAGAAGATAAATTAATTCATTAGTTTTACTGAGTCAGTTTAATCGGGATATATGAGAGTTATCTATCATTGTAATCAGATTAACTTTATTATCCTGTCAAATTAAGAAATAAATGAAATATGACTTATCCCGGGGATACACAACAGATATCCCGCTATCAAAGAGGAGATCTCATCCGGCATATAGGCATCCCCTTTCCTAGTCCGCATCTAAAAAGCTGTGGAAAAGCAGACTTTTCACTCCCCCAAAAATGGGCTTGTACTTGAAGCCCATCCATTACTTTGGATTTTCTTCTTGAAATGGCAAGTGGCAAAGGTGGCTGAGGAGTTCTCCTATCCACTTTAGATATTCACTAATGTCTACCAAACATAATGATGACAAGACTCTCTTAATTATACAGAAGTAGTTTTAGAATTTTTTTAAGAATATGGGAATTCTTGTCATCAGCCAATATTTCGGCAGACTTTTCAGATTTTCCTAAGATCACTATTTGGGCAGACTTTATGCATGCAATGCGTTGTGATATTCTTCTTTACTGGTCAGTTTAAATGTTCAGCACTCTATTTGGTCATAGCAGTCGGTTAACAGATGGAAGGCTATATGTTGTCCATTCTTCCTTAAAAATGAAAAGGACCCTATGGTTATGAGCAACTGTAAGTATGCGTATGGGAATACAGAATAAATCCAACATATCTCTGATATATATGTATATGTATATGTATATGTATATGTATATGTACATATATGTCTATATATACATATATAGGCCTGTCTTAGAACAGTATCCTTCCAGTTCTGATGGCATTGAAATTTGAGAGATATATGGCTGAAATAATATGATCTGTTAACGACAATCTAGATCACAACATAAGGAAGAGTATAAAATAAAATACTATAGATTTTAGAGGAGTAGGTATAATTATCCATTCCCAGTATTCCCAAATCCCAAGCCACTGATCCTGATCTGCCTGAGAGCTTGCTAAGATGGAGGATAAGGCATCACCTAGTGTGAGTTAAAGAATAAGATAATTTTTTTTCACAAACGAAAGCAGAGAAGCAGAACAAGACAACGCCGCACAGAAACCAGTTGCAAGCAAGGTGGGGAGCAGAGCAGAGGAGGAGGAAGGGGAGACGCACCCGGGAACTATGGGGTAGATGGTGATGCCCCAGTCGTTACGGACGTAGTGGAGATCGGTGTGGCATATCCCGCAGTAGAGGATCCTTATCGTCACATCATCCTCCCCGTTCTCCCTGCAGTTCCATCATCCATTAGAGCACTAATTGAGGATCCTTATCGTTACATCCGTCACACAAAATGGGGGGAGTCCAGCTGTTGATACAGAGGCCGATAGTAGCCACAGTGAGGAGTAAACCCATCAGAGAGAAGAGCAGCAGAAGAAAGGCTTATCGATCGGTATCTATGAAAGAGGTGGATCTAATACTGCAGTCTTTACCTCCGCTTGAAGACGAAGGGGGTTATCTTCCCAGATGCGTCGTGGGCTGCCCACCCCTCTACCGTCTGTGTGTGCTTCGGCGTGATCGCCGCCATGGTGGTCCTCTTTCTCCCTCCGAACACGCCCCCCCCCCCCCCCCGCTTCCTTCCCTCTCTCCCTAGCCTAGTTTCTTCTTCCCCGCCCGCTTCTTCTCCACTCCACTGGGCACAACACCAGCTAACTCCTCTCTCTCTCCCCTGCTGCTGCTGCTCCTGCTCTTCCCGACAACTTATATGCAGTGGTGGTTCTTCTTCCCGTGGGGGGCTCTGTTTATAGGGAACCATCTTGCTAAGGGTATGAACTCTATAAAAATAACGCAGAGGAAGAAGGTTCGCCTGCGGAAGCCGGGATGGGAGCTGGTCAAAAGGGAAAAACAATCAGCCTTTATAGTTATAAAATTTCACTGTATATCTCTTACCTGCACAATCCACGTGCATGACAATATATTTTTACTTACACTTGCTGCACATACTTGTGATATGTAGTTATATTACATACTCTCCCTCTATTAATCTAATTGGGATTAATTTGATCTTTTGATATTACATACTCTTCCTCTATTAATCTAATTGGGATTAAATTTTTTTCTCCTTCCCATTTCATAGGCCCTAACTAAACCAAGGGAAAGAGAATATGTAATTTATTAATGACGAGGGAAACATACACTAGGTCCAGCGCAGCCCAATAACACCAGGTCCATTACGGTCTAGGATAGTGAGGCCCATGTCGGCCGTCGCCAACCGACCAATGGCCCTGATGCACGGCCCAATTGAGGTCTTTCAAGGACTGACTGACTCACGGGCAAGATCTCCGTGTCCGTGCATTCCGGACGCCATGAGACTCGCCAACAGATGAACGTTGAGATTGCCATTACGGGGTTACCCCGACGAGCACTGAATCATGCCCATCCTGTCAAGATGTCTGCCACGATGCCTTTCCTCAGAGAGTCGGCGAGTGGATAACAGATGATCCCCACGATCAAGTAAGATATCGCTCTACCAACCCCACCATTGTTAAGTCGGGAAAGAGACGACTCCACGTCAACTGGTATAAATAGGCTCCCAAGTAGACCCGGAAGGGGACCAACATACACAGACACACACAGAAGGACTCAGAGGTCTGCTGTGCAAAGCGTGAACGATATTAAGAGAAGGTAAGGTCAAGAGTTCTCCATCGAGTTCCCCCATACTCTAGTCACGTCGTCGAGCACTCCCCACGTCACCGAGCAACGTCACCTCTCTCTAGGCTCTCTACTCTCACTCTCTAGCCTTCTCTTTACTCTCTTGCCCGATTCTGACTTAAGCATCGGAGGGTTGTACTTTGGAATCACTCTCAGGGCTCCTTCTGACACTCCTTTTAGTGGTTGTAAGTTTTCTCAGGGTGGTCGGCTACTCTTCCCCATCAAACAAATCTTGAAGGTGTAGTACGAGATGGAAGTGACACATTTTATCCTCTACACGTTTTGGCACTGTCAATGAAAACGAGCAGAAAGCCATAACACTCTGTGGAAATACCGCAACACTAGCAACCACCAGGGGGGCCCCAGGCTCCTAGTGGGCTTTCCAGGAAGGTTCTTCCTCCTCGCACCCATCTCGTGGTGCTGTTCCTCGAGATCCTGCTACAAACGAGTTGAAGGAGATGTGCTGCCAGATATAAGAACTGACGGAGACGTACCAAGGCCTCCACAACTAGCAGGCAGAGTAGGTCCGTGCTCTAACAGCACCTCCCCCGAATGGGGGTGCCCCAATTGTGGTAGAGTCATGCCAAGTACGCGAGCCTTCACTCCTCTTTGCCGCTCACACCCTCTGTCGTGCAGTCAACCTCCTGGCATCCCACCTGCTTGTTGCACTCCAACTCCAAGATGGCGTAGCGATTACGACACTATGACGAAGTTGAGTGTGAGCTTGAAGGCAAGGTCTTCTACCTAGATGATATCCTCCAGGCAGCATGGACCAAGGGGACGATCGACGATGACTCCAACTTCCATGCGCCTTTCTCCTGAGAAATCATGGAGGCATTGATCCCCCCAAAGCTACAACTGTCGCTGTTCACTCCGTAGGACGGCACCACTGACCCCACCAACTACATGCACAGCTTCGAGTCCAACAAAGTGTTCCACTGGGCCTTGCACACTGTTAAGTGTGTGGCATTCGTCACCACCCTCCGGGAGAACACTCAGACATGGTTTGAGTCACTGCCCACCAGGACTATTACCTCCTTCCAACAGCTTAGGAAGATGTTCAAGGAGAACTTCCTCGGCTGTAAAAAGGACATCAGATCTACCATGAGCCTCCTCGCCATAATGTAGGGTCACGAGGAACACAATGTGGGACTTCGCTACCCGCTTTTGCAAAGAAGCTCTCCGCATTCCTTGCCTGGATGTCAGCATCGCCATGACAGCACTGATGCAAGGCACTCGGGATGCCATCCTCCGAAGGACGCTCAGATTTAAGTCCCCAACAATACTAATGGAGCTCCTCGCCCTTGCTCAGAAACATGCCAGTTTCGAGGAGAACAACGCTACGCTAGGCCGAGCAGCCAAAACCGGTGAACCTGACCACAAGCGATCAGCCTAGTCCCCTCGTGGGGAGAGGAGCAAGCACGAGCGCCGAGATCGGGAGCACCATAGTTAGAATGGGCCAAAGGAGAGAGCCCTATAGTGACACTACACTCCACTATAGGCCCCACTCGAGCAGATCCTCATGGAAATCCATAAGGAACCCTACTTCGATTGGCCCCAAAAGATGACCTCCAATCCGAGGTCAAGGAATCAAAGAAGGTACTACCGCTTCCACTGCGACCTCGGCTACGACATCGCGGGCTGTGTCCAACTCAAGGACGCCCTCGAGGATTTGGTCCACCAAGGGCTCTTAGACAAGTTCATTACCAAGGCTGCCGAGCGACGGCAGCAAAATGCCAGAACGCCGCCCACCATTGATAACCGACCCAACAGAAAAGAGATCATGATGATCTATGGAGGGACAGCGTCAGGGGAGACAGCTCTAGGAGGCATCGAGCGTACTCGTCCCGGGTCAACCAAGTGGGCCGCGACGACACGAGATCGAGGTCGTGACCCAACTAGTCAGATTCTATCTCGGGACCGTCTCAAGGAGCCCATCATCTTTTCAGATAAGGACTTGGCAGGCGTGGCCATTCCACACTCTGACGCCATAGTTGTTTCCACGACTATCAATCATTGTAAAATGATTCGTATTCTTATATACAATGGAAGTGGTCCAGACGTCATTTCTTATGATTGCCTTGTCTTGATAGGTGTGGACCTCTCTCGCATAGCGCCGCTGCACAAACCCCTATTTGGATTCTCTGGCTTCACGGTCTATCCTAAGGGGCGGATATCCCTTCCGATCAGCTTTGAAACTATTGACAAGTTCTTTCTCCCTTGAACAAAAGTGTGAAACAAAATACAAAAGGGAGCTAAGAAGACAAAGAGTGGATGCGTGTATGAGGGACTAGCAAAAGAGAATGTGATCGCCACTAAGGGAACAAGTGCAAGGAGAGCACCACGTACCTTGGAAAAGGGGAGAAAAGGGTGAAGACACTTGCCAATGGATGCAACGCTGGCAAAGGAAACGGTCCTATGGAGGCCGCTTACAGATGTCTAGGGTTATAGCAATTTGATTTTTGCATCAATATTCAAATATTGTAATTTGTTCAACAAATTTTCATGCTACAAATTTTACGAGCACTCTAGTTTAGTGCACACCTTGTAACTAGAGGATATACGTTGATCAGACGCCAATATCCCTAAGCACTTAGTGTAACTAACAGTCATGCTTTATATTAACAGAGTTAACATTTACACCTCATGACATACCTCAACTCATTTCTTTGATGAGGGAGATGTATTTCTCAGTGTGCATGCCATTGCTCTGCCAGTTTATCAATCATACTTAAGCTGAGTTAACTATGGTACCTCATGACACAGTCCTCTAGACTTCTTGGTCAATGGACATAGTTTCTCAGTGACCAAAATCATTGCTCTGACAGATTTACCCTTTAGACATTTCTGAAAACTCATTTGCTTCAAAATAATACTAATTTCATGTACGTAACCAAATAAAGCCATGTATTCAATAGTGCAGATTTCAGAAGTTTTTGCAAGACACACCATGAAACAGTTTGTTAAAGTTTATTAAACATGATTCAGATATTTTTTAAGAGATTTTAAAGTCAAACTCAATGAATACATTAAACTTAAACCACCTAAGTTATTTCAGACATTCATAAAATCGTATAATAGAAGATTCCTAGTTCAAGTGTTTTCAGATTTATGATCTAGACATGCCCCATTGAAATCTTCATGAATGACTGATAGAAGAAATCCAGCAGAGATAAGTGATTTTGAAGCCCAAAGTTTTCTGATATGATCAAGGTTTATCAATAGAATCAATAAAGAGGATATGCACACCAAGCAAGATAACAGGAGGTCAGGCATGTTTCAGGATTTTCAAGGATAACATGCAGTGAATTCTGACAAGTGTATGCATTTGACAACCTGCATGCAATGCATTGACTCCCTCTGACTAAATCTACTGAAACATTCTTTTGGAGTTTTTAAAATGGTTTAAATGTGATCAACACAAGTATGCAAAAGCACTTACTCCTTTTAGCAGATGCAATGATTTATCACTTTTTCGATTTTTCAATTCAGATGATATGCAATGCAATTAATTATATGTATGCAAAAACATGCAATGTTTGCCATGAAGATTGAACATATGATTTTGTGACGCATGCCCATTCAGACTGCCCTACTAAGTAATATGACCCATGGTACTAGGCGGAGAACATGGTCTAAAAGACCATCTCACACATAGTAAGAACCTCCAGACAAACTTCATCTGCCTTTTGGTAGCTTCCCATTTGATATACCATATTGGTCATGCATGATATCACATACAGGCTTCAAATTCAGTCTATTCAGATTTTCAGAAATGCAAGTTCATTCTTATTCTAATATCTAAACAGACACTTCAGTATGAGCATTGAGAGACATGAATACTCATAGTGTGCAAAAGATGACAAATATGCATGAAACACATTTAACAAGATATGCAATGAATTTCAAAACAGGAAATGCAGAGAATATACCTGAAAAGTTTAGAAAGGGGTTTTCCATACTTGAGTGCCTTGGTTTATTAACCCCTGTTTATTTCTCAGTCCCAAGGCACACTTGCAACAAACACATCATTTTGATGCAACAGGTACCCAAGAAGTCTTGGGTCCTGAATTAACAGTGACTCCTTTGGCAGGTGTTCTAAACAACTTTTTAGCATGAAGGTCATCAGATCTCATCAAGTAGCAATTATTCATTGAATATCCAAATGTACCACAATAATAGCAATATGCAGCAGATTTTAGATTTGATTTATGCACATTCTTATTAGCATGATTTCTATGTGCATATGTATGAAAATTTTTGTTAACAGAATTAAAATTCTGTTTACCAAAATGAGTCTGGCTTTGGTATCCTGCCAGCCAACAAGTTGCAGCCCTGTGACCTGGCTTTCCACATTCAAGACATGCAAGAGTTTTTCTTTCAAAAATAAATCCATTTCTACCAGAAGTGTTTCTATTGACAGGGAATTTACCAGATTTATAGTTAGACTTCCTTCCCTGAGCATGCCAACATTGGGCTGCAATGTGCCCCATCTTGCCACAGTGAAAGCATGAATTAGAATTTCTTCCACCAGCACTCAGCCAGCATTCAAATCTCTTATGACCCAATTTTCCACAATTAAAGCATGTCATATGCTAGTTTATTGAATCAAACTTGTTTTTGTTAACAGCATGACTGTTTGCATGAAATTTAGCATGATATGAATGTGATTTTTCTTATCATTAACAAACCAACATTGTGTAATCTTGTGTCCTAATTTACCATAATGAAAACATTCAATTCCTTTTTTCTGAAAAGAAGGATTTTTATCATGATATTTTCTATCATTCAGATCATCCTTTTCCATCAACCTACACTCATGCATCAAATGACCGAATCTATGACAGTAATGACAGATCATTTTCTTTTTAGATGCATGTGAGTGTGTGTGAGGACTGTGATCAACATGCACTGATGAACCTTTTTTATTTATTTTATGTTCTTTTCTGATTTTTATCATGTTTTTCTATTTTCTTAGCCTTGTACTGAGGTGGAGATGAGGTAGAAGGCTTTTCTTGTTCTGAAGATTTAACAAAAATAGTTTTCAGGTTGGATCCATCAACCTTCCTCATGACTGGATTGTAACCCAGTCCCTCTTTCTTAAAATTAACCTTTGTTCCCAGCAATTTATTCAGATTATTTTGCCCACTAAGAAATTTAGACAGAGAACTCTTCAAATTTTGAATTTCATTTTCGAGAGATACAATGTTTATTTCATAACTTGCAATCTCTTGCTCACTGCAATTGACAGCTTCGTTCAAAACTTTGTTAGCTATTTTATATTTTTTAATTTCCTTTCTCAGCTCATCTACTTCTTCAGTTTCGTTTGTACAGATGACTTTCCCTTTCTCCAAAGTAAGAAGTCTTTCAGATATCGAAGAGTTCAGCAGTTTTAACTTCTCATTCTCTTCCTTAAGCTTATCATTTTGAATTAACTCATTTATTAGAGTCTGATCTTCTGAGTTAACCTTGCTTTCTCTCCCAGCTTCAAACTCTTTCAATTCTTTTTGCAGTTTTTCAAGATCTTTCTGCAATTCCATATTTACAGATCTTATGGCATTAAATTTTTCAGCAAACAAGTTCTTCTCTTGCTCAAGTTTCCAAAATTTTTCTTCATTTTCTTTAACAGATTTTCTAAGAGAGTCATTTTCATATTTTAGCCTACTTAGTTCAGAGCAGACACATTCAAGTTCCTTCTTCAATTTTTCATTCTGATTTTTATGCACATGGATATCAGACAAACATGCATCATGAGATTGCTTGATATTTGAACAATTTTCACATGGAGAACTTGAACTATCTAACCCAGTACCCTTTTTCAATTTTTTATACTATTTTCTTAACCTCTCATGTGACTCTAATAATTCAGCATATGCATTCTCCCAATCATCTAAAGTATAGTTCTCAAAAGGGTTTACCTCCTCATCATTATCGTCTTCATCCTGATAGCTGCCTTGATCGCTGCCACTTTGATTACTTCTATTAGCCATCATGCAGCTGTCCTCATCTATCCTGTGAGCTAGCTTCAGCACATCCAGAATGTCCTTAGTAGACCTGCAATCATGAAAGCAACAATGTAAGGCTTTGTCAGTAGCTGCTTTCATCAGATTCAAAGCTTTCTGATTTTCTCCATCCTTTGATATGTGACTGTCGGTCCATTTGGACACTTTCTTTGGTAATCTGTGAGGACCTTGTAAAATTAACTTCCACAGATCAGGATTAACTGATATAACATATTTGCGCAGACTGACAAACCACACATTAATATTAAGGCCGTTGAAAACCGGTGGATCACCCATGGAAACAGATCAGATTAATGCAACAGGAGTAATGATGCACTAAAAGCGAGATAGCACCGAAGACTGCAGGATCGGATCGGCAGGACACTGGACCTACTATGCAGACACCCGCTCTGATACCAAATGATAGGATCGGTGTGATGGATACAGAGGGGGGGTGAATGTATCCCTCTTCAAAAATGCCCAGATTAAAACCAATCAGAGACAATTAGATAGAAATCAACTGAACTGCTCTCTTATCTCAACCGTGGACAGAGAAACTCAGACTCACAAATGAGTTCTAATTCTTCTGAGCGAAAGAACAAACACTTCACAATCATATAAGCTCCCAAGGTAATCATAACAAATCAACCATGCATAACCTGTGAAGGGGAGATAGAAGACAAGGAGCAAACGCACAAGCCAAACCACGGCACACATAATTTTTTAGGTGGTTCGGTCCACAGACCTACATCCACCCCTCACTCCAAACCGGAGTGAGACTTCCACTAGCTAACGCTAGAACCGCAGACTCAGTCTGCAACAAGTGCTGCCTAACAGCTTGACAAACCAAGGGAAACAAATCCCTCAACCCAAGCTCTGCAACCCACAGAAGCTTGACACCTGATCTTGCTACCCACAAGATCAGAACCGGAGACGAGTCTCCCTTCCTCCAAACCGGAGGGACCCTGCTAGTGACAGCCCATCACTGGCAAACCAGAGATCACAGATCTCTCTTCCTCTGAAGCCCAGAGGGAACCCACAAGTGACTCCCAGTCACTTGCAAACCAGAGGTCGCGGACCTCTCTTCCTCCACACCAGAGGGAACCACTAGTGACACATAGTCACTAGCAAACCGGAGAACAAGTCTCCCTTCTCCTGAAACCCAGGAGGAACCCCGATCCCAAACAAGGGAATCGGAAGGACAAGGTGAACCGATGGAAAGAACAAAATAAAAAACAAACACAAGAAAAACACAGCGACTACAAGCTGTAAACAATGAAGCACAAATGTGGCTCTCAACGGAGCTGACTGGCCTGGATTTGATCCACAGTCCAGCAGGAACAGATCTTCAAGCAGCTTCTCTTCTTCTCCTCTAACTCCCTTTCTCTCTTTCTCTTTTTCTTCTTCTTCACGTGCTCTCAATCTATCTTCACTCTTCTTCTGCTCTCTGCCTCTCTGCTACTCTCGTCTTCTATCACTCTCTGCTGCTCTCTCCTTCTGTCTCTATCTCTTCTCACTTGATCTCTCTTGCTCGATCACTTCTATTTATATCAGCAGCAGTTAGGGCGTGTGTAGGGCTTGTGCCCTCTTTGTCCAGAGTACACCTCGGATCACGTGCCAGGTGCCAACCTCGGATCACGTGCCAGTCTTAATTCCCTCGTCCAGCAGTCCTGTTAGATAATTAGTAGAAGACAATATCAGCTAAAGTCAGTAAGACCCTGTACAGGCTTAATTCATGCAAGCAAGGCAGTGCATGGTTGTACAGAGTTGGTCGAGTGAAGCAATGGATGAGTGTACAGACTTGTTGAGACAATGCATGAACAAACGATGCAATGTACAGACTTGATGGCGTGAAGTTCTGAATGCATATGAGAAAGAAATGTGCAGGCTTCTGTGTGCGAGCAGTGTGTAGACTTAGTGTATGCGTGCATGCAGAACGATGCCAGTGTACAGACTTGCTAAGCTTTCGATAAGTCTGTATAGACTTGATCATGCAGACGACGACACCAGTTTACAGAGTTTGTACGTGAGTGATGCAGCGATGTATAGACTTTGTGTGATGCCAAGCTAGACAATGTATAGACTTGCACATAGAGACGCTGCATGAGACGATGCTTGGGACGATGCATTGTATAGACTTAGCAATGTAATGTTCACACTCACTTAGACGCTGAGTGTGATGCTGGACAATGTACAGACTTTAAGAGACGATGCACTGTAGGCCAACGCTGTACAGACTTCGAGAGAGATGATGCATGAGACGATGCATGCACAAGGTTGTACAGACTTGGTCTTACAATGTATAGACTTGGCAAACTATCAACTGATGGATGTATAGACTTTATGAATGCATATGCCAAGACCATGTACAGACTTAGTGTCTCATGCAACCAGACAAGTGAATACACAGATAATGTACAGACTTAGTGCAAACGGGATGTGCAGACTTTGTAGCATACAATGTATAGAGTTGATATCAAGGAATGCACTGGCTGTACACACTTGAAGTAATGCATGTAGCAGACGATGTACAGACTTGGTCTTGCGACCACGGGCTGTACAGACTTGATGTGCAGACTATGTACAGACTTAGTCATGCGTGCTGCAAAGACAATGTTCAGACTTAGGATGAACTGTGCGAGACAACGTATGGACTTGAATGCGTGCACAGGTTGTATAGACTTTGACAACGTGTAAAGACTTTGATGCCCAAATGTAATGTATGGACTTAGCGTGAAAGTGAGAAGACGCTAAGTGAGACGGACGATGTATAGACTCAGCCGATGCAGACTTAGTCCGATGTACAGACTTTGCATTAAGCAAGGCAATGTATGGACTTCGAATCAATAGATGCACGATGTACAGACTTGACTGAGACACAGCATAAGACGCTGTATAGACTTACTCATGACTGTCTATACTCTGCATGCGTGCTATAGCAATGTGCAGACTTGCTGACAAAGCGTTGTGCAGACTCTGCGTGCCACAATGTGCAGACTTGCGAGTGTGTGACATGCACAAAGACGCTAAGTAAGACGTTCGGATGTACAGACTTGATAATGCAACCTAGGGCGATGTATAGACATGCCAAATGAATGTACAGACTCTGCATATAACAATGTATAGACTATGCCATGCTCACGGTTAATGCATGTACAGACTTGTATGAAGAACTGGCTGTACTGACTTCGTGTGTGTGCTGAACAAACAATGTATAGACTTGGGTGTGTGTGTGCATGCTAGAAGCAATGTATAGACTTGCTGAATTCACGAACATGCTATAAACCAGTGTGCAGTTCAGACTCTGAACACATAAACCATGACAGATGAACACATAAAGCAAATGAAGCAAAGACCTTAATCCATGATGAACAGAATGCTTCAAGGCTTTTTCCAGAGCAATCACCATCAGAAATGTTCATTTGATTAAACACAATAGCAAGTCAAATGTTCATTTGATTAAACACAACATCAAGGAATGTATAGACATTGTGCAATGTGCAGACTTTGCATGCATGTGAATGTATAGACTTTGCAGACTTGCTAGCATGCGGATGTATAGACTTTGTGCAATGTGCAGACTTTGCATGCATGTGAATGTACAGACTTTGTGCAGTCTACCGGCAATGTGCAGACCCTATTTTGCAAGCAAAACAGTGCATGGCTGTACAGGCTTGAATGCATGGACTTGTACGTGCTGACTCTGTTACATGAATGCATCGACCAGATGTCATACAGATATAATGGAATGTCATTCACAGGCACACATTCACAAATACATGAACACATATGAATGCACTTAAATGAATCAACAAGGTCTTTCATGCACACATGCATATGGTGACTTATAGTATTTGCTATCATCAAAACCACAGGGGCACAACAATCTCCCCCTTTTTGATGATGGCAACACTATGAGTCACACTGACTCAAGTCAAAAACATTCTCCCCCTTTGACTTCAGCAAAAAGACATTAGTTAGAGAGAGGAAAATTAAGCAGGTATGAAACGATTGATATAACATTTCTCCCTTTAACTACATGAAAGCACATTCTTCCCCAAAGAGCAATATGACTCATACCAATTTCTCTCCCTTTGTTATTAAAAAAAATCATGGAAGAGGTATGAATGCAGAGATGCAGATGCAACAAGAAATGCAAGAACTCCCCCTAAATTTATGAATGCAAGACAATTGTCCCCCTTTAAGAATTTCTATGCAGCATGATTCATATGACAAGGAAGCTCCCCCTCAATAAATGGAATCTTATGAAATGAATGAGAAGGAGACCACAGGGGCAATCAAGGATATGTTCAGGTCATGATGAATCAAGGACAGTGAGGAAAAGAATTTCACTAAGCTCCAAACACATGGAATTCAACAAGATTTTCAAGGAGATATCAATCTCATAAATCCAAAACATAAGTTTTCAAAGTCTTCCATTATAAGGGCTTATGAATGAACTTTATTGATCAGCATGGTTTAAACATGATGTAAGCAAAGTTTATCAATAAAATTCTATATTTATATCTACAATCACGGTTTAATAAAAATGAACCAAGCCCTCATATGTAAATCTTGATTAACTTCCCTTTCTCTTACACAATCAAATTTAATGACTTCTTTTGGAATTACATTCACTAGTATTGAGATCAAGCAGTTATGAAGTCATATGATTTTATCTAGGGTTATAGCAATTTGATTTTTGCATCAATATTCAAATATTACAATTTGTTCAACAAATTTTCATGCTACAAATTTTACGAGCACTCTAGTTCTGTGCACACCTTGTAACTAGAGGATATACGTTGATCAGACGCCAATATCCCTAAGCACTTAGTGTAACTAACAGTCATGCTTTATATTAACAGAGTTAACATTTACACCTCATGACATACCTCAACTCATTTCTTTGATGAGTGAGATGTATTTCTCAGTGTGCATGCCATTGCTCTGCCAGTTTATCAATCATACTTAAGCAGAGTTAACTATGGCACCTCATGACACAGTCCTCTAGACTTCTTGGTCAATGGACATGGTTTCTCAGTGACCAAAATCATTGCTCTGACAGATTTACCCTTTAGACATTTCTGAAAACTCATTTGCTTCAAAACAATACTAATTTCATGTACTTAACCAAATAAAGCCATGTATTCAATAGTGCAGATTTCAGAAGTTTTTGCAAGACACAGCATGAAACAGTTGGTTAAAGTTTATTACACATGATTCAGATATTTTTTAAGAGATTTTAAAGTCAAACTCAATGAATACATTAAACTTAAACCACCTGAGTTATTTCAGACATTCATAAAATCTTATAATAGAAGATTCCTAGTTCAAGTGTTTTCAGATTTATGATCTAGACATGCCCCATTGAAATCTTCATGAATGACTGATAGAAGAAATCCAGCAGAGATAAGTGATTTTGAAGCCCAAAGTTTTCTGATATGATCAAGGTTTATCAATAGAATCAATAAAGAGGATATGCACACCAAGCAAGATAACAGGAGGTCAGGCATGTTTCAAGATTTTCGAGGATAACATGCAGTGAATTCTGACAAGTGTATGCATTTGACAACCTGCATGCAATGCATTGACTCCCCCTGACTAAATCTACTGAAACATTCTTTTGGAGTTTTCAAAATGGTTTAAATGTGATCAACACAAGTATGCAAAAGCACTGACTCCTTTTAGCAGATGCAATGATTTATCACTTTTTAGATTTTTCAATTCAGATGACATGCAATGTAACTAATTATATGCATACAAAAACTTGCAATGTTTGCCATGAAGACTGAACATATGATTTTGTGACGCATGCCCATTCAGACTGCCCTACTAAGTAATATGACCCATGGTACTAGGCGGAGAACATGGTCTAAAAGACCATCTCACACATAGTAAGAACCTCCAGACAGACTTCATCTGCCTTTTGGTAGCTTCCCATTTGATATACCATATTGGTCATGCATGATATCACATACAGGCTTCAAATTCAGTCTATTCAGATTTTCAGAAATGCAAGTTCATTCTTATTCTAATATCTAAACAGACACTTCAGTATGAGCATTGAGAGACATGAATACTCATAGTGTGCAAAAGATGACAAATATGCATGAAACACATTTAACAAGATATGCAATGAATTTCAAAACAGGAAATGCAGAGAATATACCTGAAAAGTTCAGAAAGGGGTTTTCCATACTTAAGTGCCTTGGTTTATTAACCCCTGTTTATTTCTCAGTCCCAAGGCACACTTGCAACAAACACATCATTTTGATGCAACAGGTACCCAAGAAGTCTTGGGTCCTGAATTAATAGTGACTCCTTTGGCAGGTGTTCTAAACAACTTTTTAGCATGAAGGTCATCAGATCTCATCAAGTAGCAATTATTCATTGAATGTCCAAATGTACCACAATAATAGCAATGTGCAGCAGATTTCAGATTTGTTTTATGCACATTCTTATTAGCATGATTTCTATGTGCATATGTATGAAAATTTTTGTTAACAGAATTAAAATTCTGTTTACCAAAATGAGTCTGGCTTTGGTATCCTGCCAGCCAACAAGTTGCAGCCCTGTGACCTGGCTTTCCACATTCAAGACATTCAAGAGTTTTTCTTTCAAAAATAAATCCATTTCTACCAGAAGTGTTTCTATTGACAGGAAATTTACCAGATTTATAGTTAGACTTCCTTCCCTGAGCATGCCAACGTTGGGCTGCAATGTGCCCCATCTTGCCACAGTGAAAGCATGAATTAGAATTTCTTCCACCAGCACTCAGCCAGCATTCAAATCTCTTATGACCCAATTTTCCACAATTAAAGCATGTCATATGCTGGTTTATTGAATCAAACTTGTTCTTGTTAACAGCATGACTGTTTGCATGAAATTTAGCATGATATGAATGTGATTTTTCTTATCATTAACAAACCAGCATTGTGTAATCTTGTGTCCTAATTTACCACAATGAAAACATTCAATTCCTTTTTTCTGAAAAGAAGGATTTTTATCATGATATTTTCTATCACTCAGATCATCCTTTTCCATCAACTTACACTCATGCATCAAATGACCAAATCTATGACAGTAATGACAGATCATTTTCTTTTTAGATGCATGTGAGTGTGTGTGAGGACTGTGATCAACATGCACTGATGAACCTTTTTTATTTATTTTATGTTCTCCAATCTTTTTCTGATTTTTATCCTGTTTTTCTATTTTCTTAGCCTTGTACTGAGGTGGAGATGAGGTAGAAGGCTTTTCTTGTTCTGAAGATTTAACAAAAATAGTTTTCAGGTTGGATCCATCAACCTTCCTCATGACTGGATTGTAACCCAGTCCCTCTTTCTTAAAATTAACCTTTGTTCCCAGCAATTTATTCAGATTATTTTGCCCACTAACAAATTTAGACAGAGAACTCTTCAAATTTTGAATTTCATTTTCGAGAGATACAATGTTTATTTCATAACTTGCAATCTCTTGCTCACTGCAATTGACAGCTTCGTTCAAAACTTTGTTAGCTATTTTGTATTTTGCAATTTCCTTCCTTTCTCAGCTCATCTACTTCTTCAGTTTCGTTTGTACAGATGACTTTCCCTTTCTCCAAAGTAAGAAGTCTTTCAGATATCGAAGAGTTCAGCAGTTTTAACTTCTCATTCTCTTCCTTAAGCTTATCATTTTGAATTAACTCATTTATTAGAGTCTGATCTTCTGAGTTAACCTTGCTTTCTCTCCCAACTTCAAACTCTTTCAATTCTTTTTGCTATTTTTCAAGATCTTTCTGCAATTCCATATTTACAGATCTTATGGCATTAAATTTTTCAGCAAACAAGTTCTTCTCTTGCTCAAGTTTCCCAAATTTTTCTTCATTTTCTTTAACAGATTTTCTAAGAGAGTCATTTTCATATTTTAGCCTACTTAGTTCAGAGCAGACACATTCAAGTTCCTTCTTCAATTTTTCATTCTGATTTTTATGCACATGGATATCAGACAAACATGCATCATGAGATTGCTTGATATTTGAACAATTTTCACATGGAGAACTTGAACTATCTAACCCAGTACCCTTTTTTAATTTTTTATACTATTTTCTTAACCTCTCATGTGACTCTAATAATTCAGCATATGCATTCTCCCAATCATCTAAAGTATAGTTCTCAAAAGGGTTTACCTCCTCATCATTATCGTCTTCATCCTGATTGCTGCCTTGATCGCTGCCACTTTGATTACTTCTATTAGCCATCATGCAGCTGTCCTCATCTATCCTGTGAGCTAGCTTCAGCACATCCAGAATGTCCTTAGCAGACCTGCAATCATGAAAGCAACAATGTAAGGCTTTGTCAGTAGCTGCTTTCATCAGATTCAAAGCTTTCTGATTTTCTCCATCCTTTGATATGTGACTGTCGGTCCATTTGGACACTTTCTTTGGTAATCTGTGAGGACCTTGTGAAATTAACTTCCACAGATCAGGATTAACTGATATAACATATTTGCGCAGACTGACAAACCACACATTAATATTAAGGCCGTTGAAAACCGGTGGATCACCCATGGAAACAGATCAGATTAATGCAACAGGAGTAATGATGCACCAAAAGCGAGATAGCACCGAAGACTGCAGGATCGGATCTGCAGGACGCTGGACCTACTATGTAGACACCCGCTCTGATACCAAATGATAGGATCGGTGCGATGGATACAGAGGGGGGGTGAATGAATCCCTCTTCAAAAATGCCCAGATTAAAACCAATCAGAGATAATTAAATAGAAATCAACTGAACTGCTCTCTTATCACAACCGTGGACAGAGAAACTCAGACTCACAAATGAGTGCTAATTCTTCTGAGCGAAAGAACAAACACTTCACAATCATATAAGCTCCCAAGGTAATCACAACAAATCAACCATGCATAACCTGTGAAGGGGAGATAGAAGACAAGGAGCAAACGCACAAGCCAAACCACGGCACACATAATTTTTTAGGTGGTTCGGTCCACAGACCTACATCCACCCCTCACTCCAAACCGGAGTGAGGCTTCCACTAGCTAACGCTAGAACCGCAGACTCAGTCTGCAACAAGTGCTGCCTAACAGCTTGACAAACCAAGGGAAACAAATCCCTCAACCCAAGCTCTGCAACCCACAGAAGCTTGACACCTGATCTTGCTACCCACAAGATCAGAACCGGAGACGAATCTCCCTTCCTCCAAATCGGAGGGACCCTGCTAGTTACAGCCCGTCACTGGCAAACCAGAGATCACAGATCTCTCTTCCTCTGAAGCCCAGAGGGAACCCACAAGTGACTCCCAGTCACTTGCAAACCAGAGGTCGCGGACCTCTCTTCCTCCACACCAGAGGGAACCACTAGTGACACACAGTCACTAGCAAACCGAAGAACAAGTCTCCCTTCTCCTGAAACCCAGGAGGAACCCCGATCCCAAACAAGGGAATCGGAAGGACAAGGTGTACAGATGGAAAGAACAAAATAAAAAACAAACACAAGAAAAACATAGTGACTACAAGCTGTAAACAATGAAGCACAAATGTGACTCTCAACGGAGCTGACTGACCTGGATTTGATCCATGGTCCAGCAGGAACAGATCTTCAAGCAGCTTCCCTTCTTCACCTCTAACTCTCTATCTCTCTTTCTCTTTTTCTTCTTCTTCACGAGCTCTCAGTCTATCTTCACTCTTCTTCTGCTCTCTGCCTCTCTGCTGCTCTCTTCTTCTATCACTCTCTACTGCTCTCTCTTTCTATCTATATCTCTTCTCATTTTATCTCTCTTGCTCGATCGCTTCTATTTATATCAGTAGCAGCTAGGGCGTGTGTAGGGCGTGTGCCTCTTTGTCCAGAGTACACCTCAGATCACGTGCCAGGTGCCAACCTCGGATCATGTGCCAGTCTTAATTCCCTCGTCCAGCAGTCATGTTAGATAATTAGTAGAAGACAATATCAGCTAAAGTTAGTAAGACCCTGTACAGGCTTCATTCATGCAAGCAAGGCAGTGCATGGCTGTACAGAGTTGGTCGAGTGAAGTAATGGATGAGTGTACAGACTTGTTGAGACAAAGCATGAACAAACGATGCAATTTACAGACTTGATGGCGTGAAGTTCTGAATGCATATGAGAAAGGAATGTGCAGACTTCTGTGTGCGAGCAGTGTGTAGACTTAGTGTATGCGTGCATGCAGAACGATGCCAGTGTACAGACTTGCTAAGCTTTCGCTAAGTCTGTATAGACTTGATCATGCAGACGACGACACCAGTGTACAGACTTTGTACGTGAGTGATGCAGCGATGTATAGACTTTGTGTGATGCCAAGCGAGACAATGTATAGACTTGCACATAGAGACGCTGCATGAGACGATGCATTGTATAGACTTAGCAATGCAATGTTCACACTCACTTAGACGCTGAGTGAGACACTGGACAATGTACAGACTTTAAGAGATGATGCACTGTAGGCCAACGCTGTACAGACTTCGAGAGAGATGATGCATGAGACGATGCATGCACAAGGTCGTACAGACTTGGTCTTACATTGTATGGACTTGGCCAACTATCAACTGATGGATGTATAGACTTTATAAATGCATATGCCAAGACCATGTACAGACTTAGTGTCTCATGCAACCAGACAAGTAAATGCACAGATAATGTACAGACTTAGTGTAAATGGGATGTGTAGACTTTGTAGCATGCAATGTATAGACTTCATATCAAGGAATGCACTGGCTGTACACACTTGAAGCAATGCATGCAGCAGACGATGTACAGACTTGGTCTTGCGACCACGGGCTGTACAGACTTGATGTGCAGACTATGTACAGACTTAGTCATGCGTGCAGCAAAGATAATGTTCAGACTTAGGATGAACTGTGCGAGACAATGTATGGACTTGAATGCGTGCATAGGCTGTATAGACTTTGACAGCGTGTAAAGACTTTGATGCCCAAATGCAATGTATGGACTTAGCGTGAAAGCGAGAACATGCTAAGTGAGACGGACGATGTATAGACTCATACGATGCAGACTTAGTCGTATGTACAGACTTTGCATTACGCAAGGTAATGTATGGACTTCGAATCAATAGATGCACGATGTACAGACTTGACTGAGACACAGCATAAGACGCTGTATAGACTTACTCATGACTGTCTAGACTCTGCATGTGTGCTATAGCAATGTGCAGACTTGCTGACAAAGCGTTGTGCAGACTCTGCGTGCCACAATGTGTAGACTTACGAGTGTATGACATGCACAAAGACGCTACGTAAGACGGTCGGATGTACAGACTTGATAATGCAACCTAGGGCGATGTATAGACATGCCAAATGAATGTACAGACTCTGCATATAACAATGTATAGACTATGCCATGCTCACGGTTAATGCATGTACAAACTTGTATGAAGAACTGGCTGTACTGACTTCGTGTGTGTGCTGAACAAACAATGTATAGACTTGGGTGTGTGTGTGCATGCTAGAAGCAATGTATAGACTTGCTGAATTCACGAACATGCTATAAACCAGTGTGCAGTGCAGACTCTGAACACATAAACCATGACAGATGAACACATAAAGCAAATGAAGCAAAGACCTTAATCCATGATGAACAGAATGCTTTAAGGCTTTTTCCAGAGCAATCACCATCAAAAATGTTCATTTGATTAAACACAACAGCAAGTCAAATGTTCATTTGATTAAACACAACATCAAGGAACGTATAGACATTGTGCAATGTGCAGACTTCGCATGCATGTGAATGTATAGACTTTGCAGACTTGCTAGCATGTGGATGTATAGACTTTGTGCAATGTGCAGACTTTGCATGCATGTGAATGTACATACTTTGTGCAGTCTACAGGCAATGTGCAGACTCTATTTTGCAAGCAAAACAGTGCATGGCTGTACAGGCTTGAATGCATGGACTTGTACGTGCTGACTCTGTTACATGAATGCATCGACCAGATGTCAGATAGATATAATGGAATGTCATTCACAGGCACACATTCACAAATACATGAACACATATGAATGCACTTAAATGAATCAACAAGGTCTTTCATGCGCACATGCATATGGTGACTTATAGTGTTTGCTATCATCAAAATCACAGGGGCACAACAATATCCCCCTTTTTGATGATGGCAACACTATGAGTCACACTGACTCAAGTCAAAAACATTCTCCCCCTTTGACTTCAGCAAAAAGACATTAGTTAGAGAGAGGAAAATTAAGCAGGTATGAAACGATTGATATAACATTTCTCCCTTTAACTACATGAAAGCACATTCTTCCCCAAAGAGCAATATGACTCATACCAATTTCTCCCCCTTTGTTATTAAAAAAAATCATGGAAAAGGTATGAATGCAGAGATGCAGATGCAACAAGAAATGCAAGAACTCCCCCTAAATTTATGAATGCAAGAGAATTCTCTCCAAACACATGGAATTCAACAAGATTTTCAAGGAGATATCAATCTCATAAATCCAAAACATAAGTTTTCAAAGTCTTCCATTATAAGGGCTTATGAATGAACTTTATTGATCAGCATGGTTTAAACATGATGTAAGCAAAATTTATCAATAAAATTCTGTATTTATATCTAAAATCATGGTTTAATAAAAATGAACCAAGCCCTCATATGTAAATCTTGATTAACTTTCCTTTCTCTTACACAATCAAATTTAATGACTTCTTTCGGAATTACATTCACTAGTATTGAGATCAAGCAGTTATGAAGTCGTATGATTTTGTCTAGGGTTATAGCAATTTGATTTTTGCATCAATATTCAAATATTACAATTTATTCAACAAATTTTCATGCTACAAATTTTACGAGCACTCTAGTTCAGTGCACACCTTGTAACTAGAAGATATACATTGATCAGACACCAATATCCCTAAACACTTAGTGTAACTAACAGTCATACTTTATATTAACATAGTTAACATTTACATCTCATGACATACCTCAACTCATTTCTTTGATGAGTGAGATGTATTTCTCAGTGTGCATGTCATTGCTCTGCCAGTTTATCAATCATACTTAAGCAGAGTTAACTATGGCACCTCATGACACAGTCCTCTAGACTTCTTGGTCAATGGACATGGTTTCTCAGTGACCAAAATCATTGCTCTGACAGATTTACCCTTTAGACATTTCTGAAAACTCATTTGCTTCAAAATAATACTAATTTCATGTACTTAACCAAATAAAGCCATGTATTCAATAGTGCAGATTTCAGAAGTTTTTACAAGACACAGCATGAAACAGTTGGTTAAAGTTTATTACACATGATTCAGATATTTTTTAAGAGATTTTAAAGTCAAACTCAATGAATACATTAAACTTAAACCACCTGAGTTATTTCAGACATTCATAAAATCGTATAATAGAAGATTCATAGTTCAAGTGTTTTCAGATTTATGATCTAGACATGCCCCATTGAAATCTTCATGAATGACTGATAGAAGAAATCCAGCAGAGATAAGTTATTTTGAAGCCCAAAGGTTTCTGATATGATCAAGGTTTATCAATAGAATCAATAAAGAGGATATGCACACCAAGCAAGATAACAGGAGGTCAGGCATGTTTCAGGATTTTCAAGGATAACATGTAGTGAATTCTGACAAGTGTATGCATTTGACAACCTGCATGCAATGCATTGACTCCCCCTGACTAAATCTACTGAAACATTCTTTTGGAGTTTTCAAAATGGTTTAAATGTGATCAACACAAGTATGCAAAAGCACTGACTCCTTTTAGCAGATGCAATGATTTATCACCTTTTGGATTTTTCAATTCAGATGATATGCAATGTAATTAATTATATGTACGCAAAAACATGCAATATTTGCCATGAAGATTGAACATATGATTTTGTGACTCATGCCCATTCAGACTGCCCTACTAAGCAATATGACCCATGGTACTAGACGGAGAACATGGTCTAAAAGATCATCTCACACATAGTAAGAACCTCCAGACAGACTTCATCTGTCTTTTGGTAGCTTACCATTTGATATACCATATTGGTCATGCATGATATCACATACAGGCTTCAAATTCAGTCTATTCATATTTTCAGAAATGCAAGTTCATTCTTATTCTAATATCTAAACAGACACTTCAGTATGAGCATTGAGAGACATGAATACTCATAGTGTGCAAAAGATGACAAATATGCATGAAACACATTTAACAAGATATGCAATGAATTTCAAAACAGGAAATGCAGAAAATATACCTGAAAAGTTCAGAAAGGGGTTTTCCATACTTAAGTGCCTTGGTTTATTAACCCCTGTTTATTCCTCAGTCCCAATGCACACCTGCAACAAACACATCATTTTGATGCAACAGGTACCCAAGAAGTCTTGGGTCCTGAATTAACAGTGACTCCTTTGGCAGGTGTTCTAAATAACTTTTTAGCATGAAGTTCATCAGATCTCATCAAGTAGTAATTATTCATTGAATGTCCAAATGTACCACAATAATAGCAATATGCAACAGATTTCAGATTTGATTTATGCACATTCTTATTAGCATGATTTCTATGTGCATATGTATGAAAATTTTTGTTAACAGAATTAAAATTCGATTTACCAAAATGAGTCTGGCTTTGGTATCCTGCCAGCCAACAGGTTGTAGCACTGTGACCTGGCTTTCCACATTCAAGACATGCAAGAGTTTTTCTTTCAAAAATAAATCTATTTCTAACAGAAGTGTTTCTATTGACAGGGAATTTACCAGATTTATAGTTAGACTTCCTTCCCTGAGCATGGCAACATTGGGCTGCAATGTGCCCCATCTTGCCACAGTGAAAGCATGAATTAGAATTTCTTCCACCAGCACTCAGCCAGCATTCAAATCTCTTATGACCCAATTTTCCATAATTAAAGCATGTCATATGCTAGTTTATTGAATCAAACTTGTTCTTGTTAACAGCATGACTGTTTGCATGAAATTTAGCATGATATGAATGTGATTTTTTCTTATCATTAACAAACCAGCATTGTGCAATCTTGTGTCCTAATTTACCACAATGAAAACATTCAATTCCTTTTTTATGAAAAGAAGGATTTTTATCATGATATTTTCTAACACTCAGATCATCCTTTTCCATCAACCTATACTCATGCATCAAATGACCGAATCTATGACAGTAATGACAGATCATTTTCTTTTTAAATGCATGTGAGTGTGTGTGAGGACTGTGATCAACATGCACTGATGAACCTTTTTTATTTATTTTCTGTTCTCCAGTCTTTTTCTGATTTTTATCCGGTTTTTCTGTTTCCTTAGCCTTGTACTGAGGTGGAGATGAGGTAGAAGGCTTTTCTTTTTCTGAAGATTTAACAAAAATAGTTTTCAGGTTGGATCTATCAACCTTCCTCATGACTGGATTGTAACCCAGTCCCTCTTTCTTAAAATTAACCTTTGTTCCCAGCAATTTATTCAGATTATTTTGCCCATTAACAAATTTAGACAGAGAACTCTTCAAATTTTGAATTTCATTTTCGAGAGATGCAACGTTTATTTCATAACTTGCAATCTCTTGCTCACTGCAATTGACAGCTTCGTTCAAAACTTTGTTAGCTATTTTGTATTTTTCAATTTCCTTTCTCAGCTCATCTACTTCTTCAGTTTCGTTTGTACAGATGACTTTCCCTTTCTCCAAAGTAAGAAGTCTTTCAGATATCGAAGAGTTCAGTAGTTTTAACTTCTCATTCTCTTCCTTAAGCTTATCATTTTGAATTAACTCATTTATTAGAGTCTGATCTTCTGAGTTAACCTTGCTTTCTCTCCCAGCTTCAAACTCTTTCAATTCTTTTTGCTGTTTTTCAAGATCTTTCGGCAATTCCATATTTACAGATCTTATGGCATTAAATTTTTCAGCAAACAAGTTCTTCTCTTGCTCAAGTTTCCCAAATTTTTCTTCATTTTCTTTAACAAATTTTCTAAGAGAGTCATTTTCATATTTTAGCCTACTTAGTTCAGAGCAGACACATTCAAGTTTCTTCTTCAATTTTTCATTCTGATTTTTATGCACATGGATATCAGACAAACAGGCATCATGAGATTGCTTGATATTTGAACAATTTTCACATGGAGAACTTGAACTATCTAACCCAGTACCCTTTTTCAATTTTTTATACTGTTTTCTTAACCTCTCATGTGACTAATAATTCAGCATATGCATTCTCCCAATCATCTAAAGTATAGTTCTCAAAAGGGTTTACCTCCTCATCATTATCGTCTTCATCCTGATTGCTGCCTTGATCGCTGCCACTTTGATTACTTCTGTTAGCCATCATGCAGCTGTCCTCATCTATCCTGTGAGCTAGCTTCAGCACATCCAGAATGTCCTTAGCAGACCTGCAATCATGAAAGCAACAATGTAAGGCTTTGTCAGTAGCTGCTTTCATCAGATTCAAAGCTTTCTGATTTTCTCCATCCTTTGATCTGTGACTGTCGGTCCATTTGGACACTTTCTTTGGTAATCTGTGAGGACCTTGTGAAATTAACTTCCACAGATCAGGATTAACTGATATAACATATTTGCGCAGACTGACAAACCACACATTAATATTAAGGCCGTTGAAAACCGGTGGATCACCCATGGAAACAGATCAGATTAATGCAACAGGAGTAATGATGCACCAAAAGCGAGATAGCACCGAAGACTGCAGGATCGGATCTGCAGGACGCTGGACCTACTATGTAGACGCCTGCTCTGATACCAAATGATAGGATCGGTGCGATGGATACAGAGGGCGGGTGAATATATCCCTCTTCAAAAATGCCCAGATTAAAACTAATCAGAGACAATTAGATAGAAATCAACTGAACTGCTCTCTTATCACAACCGTGGACAGAGAAACTCAGACTCACAAATGAGTTCTAATTCTTCTGAGCAAAAGAACAAACACTTCACAATCATATAAGCTCCCAAGGTAATCACAACAAATCAACCATGCATAACCTGTGAAGGGGAGATAGAAGACAAGGAGCAAACGCACAAGCCAAACCACGACACATATAATTGTTTAGGTGGTTCGGTCCACAGACCTACATCCACCCCTCACTCCAAACCGGAGTGAGGCTTCCACTAGCTAACGCTAGAACTGCAGACTCAGTCTGCAACAAGTGCTGCCTAACAGCTTGACAAACCAAGGGAAACAAATCCCTCAACCCAAGCTCTGCAACCCACAGAAGCTTGACACCTGATCTTGCTACCTACAGGATCAGAACCGGAGATGAATCTCCCTTCCTCCAAACCGGAGGGACCCTGCTAGTGACAGCCCGTCACTGAAAAATCAGAGATCACAGATCTCTCTTCCTCTGAAGCCCAGAGGGAACCCACAAGTGACTCCCAGTCACTTGCAAACCAGAGGTCGCAGACCTCTCTTCCTCCACACTAGAGGGAACCACTAGTGACACACAGTCACTAGCAAACCGGAGAACAAGTCTCCCTTCTCCTGAAACCCAGGAGGAACCCCGATCCTAAACAAGGGAATCGGAAGGACAAGGTGAACTGATGAAAAGAACAAAATAAAAGACAAACACAAGAAAAACACAGCGACTACAAGCTGTAAACAATGAAGCACAAATGTGGCTCTCAACGGAGCTGACTGGCCTGGATTTGATCCACGGTCCAGCAGGAACAGATCTTCAAGCAGCTTCCCTTCTTCTCCTCTAACTCTCTATCTCTCTTTCTCTTTTTCTTCTTCTTCACGAGCTCTCAGTCTATCTTCACTCTTCTTCTTCTTCTGCTCTCTGCCTCTCTGCTGTTCTCTTCTTCTATCACTCTCTGTTGCTCTCTCCTTCTGTCTCTATCTCTTCTCACTTGATCTCTCTTGCTCGATCGCTTCTATTTATATCGACAGCAGCTTGGGCGTGTGTAGGGCTTGTGCCCTCTTTGTCCAGAGTACACCTCGGATCACGTGCCAGGTGCCAACCTCGGATCACGTGCCAGTCTTAATTCCCTCGTCCAGCAGTCCTGTCAGATAATCAGTAGAAGACAATATCAGCTAAAGTCAGTAAGACCCTATACAGGCTTCATTCATACAAGCAAGGCAGTTCATGGCTGTATAGAGTTGGTCGAGTGAAGCAATGGACGAGTGTACAGACTTGTTTAGACAATGCATGAACAAACGATGCAATGTACAGACTTGATGGTGTGAAGTTCTGAATGCATATGAGAAAGGAATGTGCAGACTTCTATGTGCGAGCAGTGTGTAGACGTAGTGTATGCGTGCATGCAGAACGATGCCAGTGTACAGACTTGCTAAGCTTTCGCTAAGTCTGTATAGACTTGATCATGCAGACGACGACACCAGTGTACAGACTTTGTACGTGAGTGATGCAGCGATGTATAGACTTTGTGTGATGCCAAGCTAGACAATGTATAGATTTGCACATAGAGACGCTGCATGAGACGCTGCATGAGACGATGCATTGTATAGACTTAGCAATGCAATGTTCACACTCACTTAGACGCTGAGTGAGACACTGGACAATGTACAGACTTTAAGAGATGATGCACTGTAGGCCAACGCTGTACAGACTTCGAGAGAGATGATGCATGAGACGATGCATGCACAAGGTCATACAGACTTGGTCTTACATTGTATGGACTTGGCCAACAATCAACTGATGGATGTATAGACTTTATAAATGCATATGCCAAGACCATGTACAGACTTAGTGTCTCATGCAACCAGACAAGTGAATGCACAGATAATGTACAGACTTAGTGTAAATGGGATGTGTAGACTTTGTAGCATGCAATGTATAGACTTCATATCAAGGAATGCACTGGCTGTACACACTTGAAGCAATGCATGCAGCAGACGATGTACAGACTTGGTCTTGCGACCACGGGCTGTACAGACTTGATGTGCAGACTATGTACAGACTTAGTCATGCGTGCAGCAAAGATAATGTTCAGACTTAGGATGAACTGTGCGAGACAATGTATGGACTTGAATGCGTGCATAGGCTGTATAGACTTTGACAGCGTGTAAAGACTTTGATGCCCAAATGCAATGTATGGACTTAGCGTGAAAGCAAGAAGACGCTAAGTGAGACGGACGATGTATAGACTCATACGATGCAGACTTAGTCCGATGTACAGACTTTGCATTAAGCAAGGCAATGTATGGACTTCGAATCAATAGATGCACGATGTACAGACTTGACTGAGACACAGCATAAGACGCTGTATAGACTTACTCATGACTGTCTAGACTCTGCATGTGTGCTATAGCAATGTGCAGACTTGCTGACAAAGCGTTGTGCAGACTCTGCGTGCCACAATGTGCAGACTTGCGAGTGTGTGACATGCACAAAGACGCTAAGTAAGACGGTCGGATGTACAGACTTGATAATGCAACCTAGGGTGATGTATAGACATGCTAAATGAATGTACAGACTCTGCATATAACAATGTATAGACTATGCCATGCTCACAGTTAATGCATGTACAGACTGTTGGGTCCCGTGAGGTGTAAACGGATCTAGAAGGGGGGGGTTGAATAGATCCTATCAAAAGCTTTGGCCTATTTAAAAACTCTTAGGTAGCGGAAGCTTAAACCACTCTTATAAAGTGAATGAATCACTTAGGCACAATACACAACGGAATTAAGTAGAGTGGCTCAAATGAAAAGACTTGAATTACAAGCTATGAAACGTCCACACTTCTTTAAGTGAATTACAAAACATAACACATAGATGAACATGCAATAGCTTGCAACAACCGTGTGTGTGTGTGTATGCTATGTTGATCACTCAAAGTGCATATGTGTGTGAGCAATATAACCAAGTGTGGAAGCACACGAACCTGCGAATGGGGTTAGATGATATAGATCAATCACACACAATAAACAACCCACAACACAGGGATTTTTAAGGTGGTTCAGTTGCAACCCCGCAACCTACGTCCACCCCTCACCAAAACCCGGTGAGGCTTCCTTGCTGACTCACAGCTTGACCCGGGGACACGCCCCAAACCACAGAACAGAGAAAACTCTCTTTCTGTCTTCCCACACACAAAGCCGGCAGGGACGGCTACACCGCAGATCGGAGAACTCCCGATTGCCTTCCTACTAACCACCGGTAGGGACGTCAACCGCAAATTGGAACACCCTCCAATTGCCTTCCTACTAACCACCTGGTAGGGACGAATCACAACTTCAATGTTTAACAATATTGAAAGTAAAACAGATGTGAAGGAATTAAAACAAGAGATTGAGTAAGAAGGAATTGGCCCTTGTATCGATATGCTTTGTTGATCAGCAGCAGGGATCTCTTCTTCTTGCAAATCAATCTTCTTGTAATCACCCTTGAATGGATGATTGTTCTTCACGGAGTACTGTTCATGTGAACAGTAACTGTTCTTCCAATCTCCTCTCTTGATCTTCTCTCTTTGATCTCTTTGATTGGATGAAGAAATGAATAGATGCTACCTTGATCCTTGCTTCCTTCTTCACAGATCTGGAAGATGATCTCTTTGATATGAGCTTGAATACCTTGGATTGGATGAAGATGTTCTTCACGAGTACTGTTCACGTGAACAGTAACTCGAACTCCTCTTGCTTTGAACACCCCTTTGAAGCCTCCTTTGATCTTCCCTCTTAACCTTACTTGCTTCTACTCTTTCTTGGAGGATGCTGGATTGAGATATGAGCTTGAATCACCTTGAGTTGATGGAGACGATATTGGATGTAGATTTGATCTTCTCTTGAATCTCTTGAGTTGATGAAGAGGTGTATGGATGTAGCTTTGATCACCTTTGCAAGCCTTGAATGCTTCTTGCTTGATTGGAGGTTGCTTGGCTTCAGATCTCACCTTGAATCACCTTGGAAGGATGAAGATGTTCTGCTCGAAACACTGTTCACGGAGGTGCTACAGTGCTCTCGAAATGGCCTCCCTTGATTCACTTCATCAACTCCATCAACTAGGGTTTCCAACCCTCTTGTAATGGTTTTATAGACTTTGAATGGTCTATAAACAAGCCCCAGACCAGATCCACAAAGCATGGGAAGTTAGGTGAGGTTTGATTAAACAAAACCATGGAAAGGGGCTGGCCACGAGGTGGATTTCGAGGTCAAACTTGGTTGGCTCGGGGCTGGCGGTCGACCGGAATTCATGGGCCGGTCGACCGGAACCTGCTGCAGCCAGCACGTTTCGGCTCTGGCAAAATCGGTCGACCGGACGCCTGGGGGCGGTCGACCGAAACCTGTAACAATGTCATCATTTCGGTTCTGGGAAAATCGGTCGACCGGAATTCATGGGCCGGTCGACCTAAATGTCACAGACCTCGAACCTTTTGGTTCTGGGAAAATCGGTCGACCTAGCTACAGTGCCGCCGGTCGACCTAGCTACAGTAAATTCCAGATTAACATAATTCAGCCCCAAATGCCATTGCAACCCTTCCGAACTCTGTGGCATCAAACTCCTTTGATCTTGGGGAATATATATTGAGTGTTTTGGCCTGCAAAATCATATAAAAAGGATTAGAACTTTAGCTCAATAATCCATATAATAAATGTATGAAATACACATATGAAATCTCATGAATTAGTTATATGTGAACACTTTGAATCACAAGTGTTCTGAGCTAAAGATCAAGAGATAAGAGCTCAACCACCCCAAGTAAAATATCCATGAAACACACTCATGGAATCTCAATAACAAGAAGGATAGAAAAGCTCATTCTCAAATTAACCATCCATATCAAAAGATCAAGTTCATATGACAATGAATTTAAACAAATGGATGATCATCATGTAACCCAAAGTTTCAAGATTGATGTTAGCATTCAAGAACCACATGTTCCTTGGTGTTAATGCAATGTGAGAACATATAATGCAAGTTGTGAATGGGCATCATGAAACCAAATACATGGAGAGTGATAAACAACAATGACTCATAGTGTTAAGCCATTATCAAAACTAAGAATACATTAGAACTCATATGACCATAGAATGATGTCGAATGACCCAAGTGACCATATGAACTCAAGTGACCATAGGGGCACAACATTCTCCCCCTTTTTGATGATGGCAACACTGATGCATTCTGAAATATGAGTCATTATAAATTCATATGGCAACTATGAGTCACTGACATGGTTCTCACCCCCTTTGACACACAGATGGCATTCTGATTAAAGACTCACACAATCTTACCACATACTTTGATTAATGACTCACATGAATACTTCTCCCCCTTTGACAACATCAAAAAGAGCCAGGAAAGAGAAAGAGATACTCACATTAATGACGCACACAAAATGACTTTCATAATGCTCGGGATCTCCTGTGACATCATTA
Organism: Amorphophallus konjac; assembly: GCA_022559845.1. Lineage (NCBI taxonomy): Eukaryota > Viridiplantae > Streptophyta > Magnoliopsida > Alismatales > Araceae > Amorphophallus > Amorphophallus konjac. The sequence goes on from CM040128.1 coordinate 259,514,499, forward strand.
CAAGAAACCATAAGGTGGAGAAACATGTCATTGCAGGCAACATTCCAGAAGATGATGTGGAAATACATGCCAATGGTTGTACACTTATTAATATTGACAAAATAACTAGAGAGAACGACCAATTATGGAAAGCCAGTTATAGGACTGATACCAATGAATGATATGGATGTACCGAACATGGTGGTGTCCCGTGGCTTGGCAAAGACAATGTAAGTGGGAGAGGTAGAGCCACAGCAGTATGATTCAATTTCTCAAATAGGAGATGGATAGAGCAACCAAGGAGCAAATTTTTATTTCAAATTTTGCAGATTTTTAGTGGTTTTCTAGTTTTCAGATTTTTTGGATTTTCTATGCAATGCATGGAAATGACAAATGCAAGCTACAATTGTATGAAGTTAAGATGTGCATGCCTCCCTATTAGCATGAGAGCATGATGCTAATGATGCTAGGTCTTATGCCACATGCCAATGAATGAGAAAGCAATGTGATATCACTTGACAGAGGACACCAATGATTTTGGATGCGACTTGAAAGGTGCATCAAGATGATATCACTTGTTAGATGATACCACTTGTTTAGTATGATGATGTAATCATGGCAACCTGAATGATTTATGTAGATATGGCAGATGAAGGCAAACAACAAAGTTTATGTAACATGTGTAGCTCAAGATCCATGATAGTGAAGCATGTGAATGCAGATATTTATGCATGGATATACAAATGCATGGAGAAGTAAAGTGTATGAATGCTATGCATTAACCCTCATGATAAATGAAGGTTCTCTCCCCCTTGGATTATTCCATATCCACAATGCACTCTCCCCCTTTGACAATGCACAAAGGCAACAAAAGGCAACATCTCCCCTTTTCTCCCAAGTCCATAGCAAGGACTCACAACAAGACATTCTCCCCCTTTGCCAATAGCAAAAAGGAGGGATACGGCACAGTGGTTGACAAAGGTCCTAGAGATCAGAGTGGAATGGTAGTGGAAGAGCAAGCCATTATATGGAAATTAGAAACATGCCGGGAGCAATATATATGGTTCAAAGTTAATGAAAACCAAGATCATCAATAGAGTTTAAAAAGCATCGACATCCATGGTTTAATAGAAATGAACCAGAAGCACATATCTTGACAGTGTTTAACCTTCCCTTGTCTTATACATCCATATTCAATAACCACAAAGGGAATAACACAAAAACTAGTATTGAGGCTAAACAAGCATGACTAAAGCATGGAATTTTATGAGTTTAACAAATTTGATTTTCAATATCATTTGAATTTGAAGGCACATGACTCATATGTTACGAGCAATCAAGTCTAGTACATGCCTCCTAGCCATAAGAATACACGTTGTTTAGACGCTAGTATCCCTAGGTATTTGGCAAGACTGACTGTTATGCTTCAGAATGAATAGAGATAGCAACATCACGTCATGACATATCCAAACTCATTTCTTTGATGAGAAGATATATTTCTCAGCAATTATGCCATTGCTCTACCTAGAGTCCAAATGAATTAAGACAGAGATAACAGAGGCACATCATGACATATCATTCGTCACTTGATTTGATGACGGGACATATTTCTCCGTGCAACACTATCATTGCTCTGCAAATTGATTTTCAAGAATTCCATCTCATCAAGATGTTTAGAAACAATACTAAGCTCTAGAGTATCACCAAAGTTGTCGAGACATTTGGATTTTTAGATTTCAGAATAGTTATTCAAGGCACAACATGCAATCTCTAGTTAAGGTCTATTAAAACCACAAAATATGGATGATTTCAAAAGATATATCAAAACTTCAAGGAAATCATTAAATCTGAACTATTTTCATTGAATGGACAATCATCAGTTCATATAATAGAAAGCTCTTACACGGTAGTGATGTCTGTCTCTTGAACTTATTATCACACTGGAGGCCATTGAGGTTCAGATGTAAAAAGGACGAATGAACCAAGAAGAACAACACGACTCCCCCTAAGAATATGCAATGAAAGCACGCAAGGAGTGATGTTTGCAGTCACAAAGAATGACAAATGTCAATGAGAGGTTTTTTTTTTTGAACCATGCAGAGGTTGACCTGATCAAACATGAAATGCATGAACCAACATGATGAATATGAAACATATGCATGAATGCCTCATCAAGACAACTCCCCCTAGCTATATGGCCTATATGCGACATTGACGCATGGTACTTGGCGGAGGTGAAACCTCACGCATGTTGAGTGCTTCGAGGCAAGCATAACCTGCCCTTCCATACATCAACATTTGATATACCCTGGCCATGCACGAATGATATGATGTAAAATGATTCAAGCTAGGTTGATGTTGACTCCCCCTGAATACATGCAAGGGTTGGCAATGAACTATGCAGCCTAAGATTTATATGAATGCACAATACAATTAAGATGCTGCAAAATGATTATGCATTATCATTTGTCTTCTAAACATGATGTGCATTAAGGCATGTGTGATTACAGATGATGCAAACACAAATCATTCACAATTGATTTTGAACTGAATGCAACATGATGATGCCAATTGCTAGACTCCCCCTTTGAACAATGCTAATATGAATAACGAGTTGAAAATGCAACCATGGTTTGCATCATCAAAACCAAAGTCCAAGCATTTCATGTGGCTGATAGCAGACTTGTGCAACTCATTATCACATCAACTTCATCAGCATAACAAATTTTTCATGAGTTAAATAGCTGAAATCAAGCATGGTGTAAACAAGTTATCAAGCTCAAAAGTTCATCTCACACCTTGGGGGTTTTGTATTTCAAAGAGCAATTCAGTTTGCAGAATCTAATGACATTGGGCAGACGTATGATGCACTATCTACATGTCAAGAGTAACATGCAAGATGACTAAACTTAAAGATTTATGTACATACCTGTGCCTTGAGCTTTTATTTATCTTATGATCCTTTGTTCAGCTCCAAGGCATCCTGCACCCAAAATTCTCATTTGGAATTTTTAGGTACCCAAGATTGCTTGGGTCCTTGTGGGTTAGCAACATGTTTAGCATCTTGGCCCACCTTTTTCAGGGCAATCACATCATCCTCCTTCATTGTGAGGCAATCATATATCTCATGCCCATTTTTCCACAATAGAAACAACACACAAAAGATTGATTTTTCTTTTTATGTTCATGTGCGTGTGCATGTGGATTATGCTTTTGTGGGTGAGCATGGGATTTACCTTTCATGACATGAAGGTGATGCTTTCCCTTCAAATGCCAGCACTCTTGGATAGTATGGCCAGACTTACCACAATGAGAGCAGCAAAGAGAAGCATTTCTATTAAAGGCCATGGGGAGTGTCGACCTGTCTGGATAGGAATGTCGACACTTCTGATTCTCCATGTGGTTCCGTACAGAATTTTGTTGAGCAAGCCCTCTGCCAGTGTTGACCTGTTTCTTTCCTTGCCCTTTCACTTGATGTCCTGCTCTAAGCTCATCATTTCTCAAGATCAAACAATCATGCATAGTGTGACCATGTTTACCACAATAATAACAATTGAGATTCATTTTGTGGAAGGCATGGTATTTAACATTGGACATGTTATGGTGCATGTTTGGATGAGCATGCTGAATTTTGCTTTTCTTTCGAGCAGTGTGCCCTTTTTGGTGACCATAGGAAGTGGTGGCTTTCGGTGAGCCAGAATCTTGGATTTGGGCAAACATTGACAGGAAATCATTCAAACCTTGAATTTCATTTTCAAGTGAAGAAATATGCTGTTTAGACTCATTAAGACCCTCTTCACATGCTGCCAATTGCTCATTGAGCATGGCATTTACAGCTTTAAGATTTTGACTTTGTTGTTCTAAAGCATGCAATGTTTCGGAGTGATCATCAATGATAGATTTACCTTTTTCACGTGCAGCCAATTTTTCATGTAATTCTTCTTCAACTTTTTCACATTCAATTTTCTTTTCCAACAACTCTTTATTCTCTTCCTTTAGAGAATCAATCAAATTTTGTTGCCATTCAAGATCATCATGGAGACCAGCATTTATGTTTCTCAAGAATGAACATTTTTCACATGCAAAATTAGCAGAGCATGAAACAGAATTTTTATTTTCTTCAATCAACCTCTTATCATGAATAAGCCCATCGGCCATAGTTTGATCATTAGAGATTGCCTTAGGTTGGTTTTGAAGTTTTATTACAATTTCTTCCAACCTAGTGATTTCATCATGAAGATTTTCATTTTCATCTCTTAGACATGCAATGCTTTGTTTATGTGTGTCTAGATCAAAAGAGAGCTCTTCAAACGTAGAACACTTTTTACAAATCAAGCTTTCATGTTGGTTATTTTTCTTGAGATCCTTTTTCAACTTTTTATTTTCTGATATTACCTTTTTGTATTGTGTAAACAACTCATCATAGGATTCCATAAGTTCTTCAAGAGTGAATTCCTCGGAATCAGAATTTACCTTTGATGAGGATGGTTTGCTTGACTCTTCTGCACGGTCGGCCATGAAGCATTCTTGTTCTTGTTCTTTTCCTTCATGGATTTTCACCAACTTGTCCAGTACTTGCTTTGCTGTGCTGCAGGAAGACACAATGTGAGTTAGTCTAATATCAATTGCAGCTGTAATTAAGTTATATGCAAGAAGATTATCATGGTGTTTGGTCTCATGTTCGGCTGACGAATCAATTGAATTTGATGGCAGCTCATGAGGACCATTGTATATAAGATTCCACAATTGTGGATCTATGGAGCTAACATAGATGAACATTCTTCCAACCCATGTAGAAAAATCTGAACCATCATAAATGGGCGGAGAAACCATCGAAGCAAGTGTAGCATGTGAATCCATCTAAATAACAAACACCGGGATCTTTCCCTGCAGATCGTTGGATCTGGGAATGACAGAGCCTCGCTCTGATACCACTTGTTGGGTCCCGTGAGGTGTAAACGGATCTAGAAGGGGGGGTTGAATAGATCCTATCAAAAGCTTTGGCCTATTTAAAAACTCTTAGCTAGTGGAAGCTTAAACCACTCTTATAAAGTGAATGAATCACTTAGGCACAATACACAACGGAATTAAGTAGAGTGGCTCAAATGAAAAGACTTGAATTACAAGCTATGAAACGTCCACACTTCTTTAAGTGAATTACAAAACATAACACATAGATGAACATGCAATAGCTTGCAACAACCGTGTGTGTGTGTGTATGCTATGTTGATCACTCAAAGTGCATATGTGTGTGAGCAATATAACCAAGTGTGGAAGCACACGAACCTGCGAATGGGGTTAGAAGATATAGATCAATCACACACAATAAACAACCCACAACACAGGGATTTTTAAGGTGGTTCAGTTGCAACCCCGCAACCTACGTCCACCCCTCACCAAAACCCGGTGAGGCTTCCTTGCTGACTCACAGCTTGACCCGGGGACACGCCCCAAACCACAGAACAGAGAAAACTCTCTTTCTGTCTTCCCACACACAAAGCCGGCAGGGACGGCTACACCGCAGATCGGAGAACTCCCGATTGCCTTCCTACTAACCACCGGTAGGGACGTCAACCGCAAATTGGAACACCCTCCAATTGCCTTCCTACTAACCACCTGGTAGGGACGAATCACAACTTCAATGTTTAACAATATTGAAAGTAAAACAGATGTGAAGGAATTAAAACAAGAGATTGAGTAAGAAGGAATTGGCCCTTGTATCGATATGCTTTGTTGATCAGCAGCAGGGATCTCTTCTTCTTGCAAATCAATCTTCTTGTAATCACCCTTGAATGGATGATTGTTCTTCACGGAGTACTGTTCATGTGAACAGTAACTGTTCTTCCAATCTCCTCTCTTGATCTTCTCTCTTTGATCTCTTTGATTGGATGAAGAAATGAATAGATGCTACCTTGATCCTTGCTTCCTTCTTCACAGATCTGGAAGATGATCTCTTTGATATGAGCTTGAATACCTTGGATTGGATGAAGATGTTCTTCACGGAGTACTGTTCACGTGAACAGTAACTCGAACTCCTCTTGCTTTGAACACCCCTTTGAAGCCTCCTTTGATCTTCCCTCTTAACCTTACTTGCTTCTACTCTTTCTTGGAGGATGCTGGATTGAGATATGAGCTTGAATCACCTTGAGTTGATGGAGACGATATTGGATGTAGATTTGATCTTCTCTTGAATCTCCTTGAGTTGATGAAGAGGTGTATGGATGTAGCTTTGATCACCTTTGCAAGCCTTGAATGCTTCTTGCTTGATTGGAGGTTGCTTGGCTTCAGATCTCACCTTGAATCACCTTGGAAGGATGAAGATGTTCTGCTCGAAACACTGTTCACGGAGGTGCTACAGTGCTCTCGAAATGGCCTCCCTTGATTCACTTCATCAACTCCATCAACTAGGGTTTCCAACCCTCTTGTAATGGTTTTATAGACTTTGAATGGTCTATAAACAAGCCCCAGACCAGATCCACAAAGCATGGGAAGTTAGGTGAGGTTTGATTAAACAAAACCATGGAAAGGGGCTGGCCACGAGGTGGATTTCGAGGTCAAACTTGGTTGGCTCGGGGCTGGCGGTCGACCGGAATTCATGGGCCGGTCGACCGGAACCTGCTGCAGCCAGCACGTTTCGGCTCTGGCAAAACCGGTCGACCGGACGCCTGGGGGCGGTCGACCGAAACCTGTAACAATGTCATCATTTCGGTTCTGGGAAAATCGGTCGACCGGAATTCATGGGCCGGTCGACCTAAATGTCACAGACCTCGAACCTTTTGGTTCTGGGAAAATCGGTCGACCTAGCTACAGTGCCGCCGGTCGACCTAGCTACAGTAAATTCCAGATTAACATAATTCAGCCCCAAATGCCATTGCAACCCTTCCGAACTCTGTGGCATCAAACTCCTTTGATCTTGGGGAATATATATTGAGTGTTTTGGCCTGCAAAATCATATAAAAAGGATTAGAACTTTAGCTCAATAATCCATATAATAAATGTATGAAATACACATATGAAATCTCATGAATTAGTTATATGTGAACACTTTGAATCACAAGTGTTCTGAGCTAAAGATCAAGAGATAAGAGCTCAACCACCCCAAGTAAAATATCCATGAAACACACTCATGGAATCTCAATAACAAGAAGGATAGAAAAGCTCATTCTCAAATTAACCATCCATATCAAAAGATCAAGTTCATATGACAATGAATTTAAACAAATGGATAATCATCATGTAACCCAAAGTTTCAAGATTGATGTGAGCATTCAAGAACCACATGTTCCTTGGTGTTAATGCAATGTGAGAACATATAATGCAAGTTGTGAATGGGCATCATGAAACCAAATACATGGAGAGTGATAAACAACAATGACTCATAGTGTTAAGCCATTATCAAAACTAAGAATACATTAGAACTCATATGACCATAGAATGATGTCGAATGACCCAAGTGACCATATGAACTCAAGTGACCATAGGGGCACAACACAGACTTGTATGAAGAACTGGCTGTACTGACTTTGTGTGTGTGCTGAACAAACAATGTATAGACTTGGGTGTGTGTGTGCATGCTAGAAGCAATGTATAGACTTGCTGAATTCACGAACATGCTATAAACCAGTGTGCAGTGCAGACTCTGAACACATAAACCATGACAGATGAACACATAAAGCAAATGAAGCAAAGACCTTAATCCATGATGAACAGAATGCTTCAAGGCTTTTTCCAGAGCAATCACCATCAGAAATGTTCATTTGATTAAACACAACAGCAAGTCAAATGTTCATTTGATTAAACACAACAGCAAGGAATGTATAGACTTTGTGTAATGTGCAGACTTCGCATGCATGTGAATGTATAGACTTTGCAGACTTGCTAGCATGCGGATGTATAGACTTTGTGCAATGTGCAGACTTTGCATGCATGCGAATGTACAAACTTTGTACAGTCTACAGGCAATGTGCAGACTCTATTTTGCAAGCAAAATAATGCATGGCTGTACAGGCTTGAATGCATGGACTTGTACGTGCTGACTCTGTTACATGAATGCATCGACCAGATGTCAGACAGATATAATGGAATGTCATTCACAGGCACACATTCATAAATACATGAACACATATGAATGCACTTAAATGAATCAACAAGGTCTTTCATGCACACATGCATATGGTGACTTATAGTGTTTGCTATCATCAAAACTACAGGGGCACAACACCCTTGCCACCACAAGCCACCGAACGCCCAAAGCTCACACCCCCTCTCCCATTCTCCATACTCCCAAGCCTCCTTCTCCCCCTAACCCTTTATGCGCGTTAAGAAGAGGGTCTGGAGGCGACTCATCTGTCAGATGGCTCGAGAAGACGCCGCCGCACCGCTGCCGGTGACCCCCACGGTGGAGACGCCGCCGCCGTCAGAGGTGGCCAGGGAAACGCCCCCACCACTAGTGGCCGAGGAGGAGACCACGGCGATCATTACCGGAGGGGAAGAAGTCGCAGGAGCACCTCCAGAGGCGGCTACGACGGCGGTGGAGAAGCCACTACGCACCTCCAAGGTAGGCACCAAACCCCCTTAAAACCTTTGCCATTTTCATTTTTAGCCCATGCATGTGGGCCTAGAGGGTAGAAGAGGGTCATACGACCCCTTAGGATCGTTTGTAAGGCCAGTTAGGCCATCAACTAGGGCGGGAAGAGGGTAGAACACCGTCAGGCACGGCGATACTAACGCGGTTCAATAGTGACCGCTTACAAGAACTAAACGGCTCATTTAGAACCGTCTGGACATGGAACGGTCCATGGATGACCATTCATGGGGAGCTGAACAGGCAGGAAATTGGTGAACGAACACGGTCTAAGGCAGACCATGTGGATATTAGGCGGTCCTCCCCGGGCCGTCCAGAAACTGAACCGTTGAGAATGAAACGGTCTCCACCAGACCCTCCAGTAGACAAATGGTCACTAGATTGACCGTGTAGTCTTCAAATCACAAGGGTTTGAGGGAAAATCAAAACGGTTGGATGGGGACCGTTGGGTACTAAACGTGAAGTCCCACGATCAATGACACCCAAGAGGGGGGGTGAATTGGGTGATTACAAAATTTGAAAACTTTTACCCGATTTAAAACAAATGTGATGAACTAGCAACACAAGAATGGGATCTATCAAGATCTGTCACACATGATAATTAATTATGCTAGATCTGAAGAAACAAATGCGAAAATGATAATAGCAATATCAATCACACAGAATGGCGGTAGAAGAAATGAGCCAAACCACACAATCCAAATCATAATGCACAATGATTTTTAAGGTGGTTCAGATGCAACGACGGCAACCTACGTCCACCCCTCACCAAAAATCGATGAGGCTTCACTGTTGTAAACCAGCACGGGGATGAATCTCCAACACGGAGATACACTCCAACAACACACGCAGGGTGACGCCTGTACACACACACGGGGATGCACCCCAACACACACACGGAGACGAGCTCCAACACACATACGGAGACGAGCTCCAACGCACACACGGAGACAAGCTCCAACACGATCCGATGATTGGATCACAACACACACACACACGAGCTGCGACAGATATAGCACTCTACACACTTGAACAACTGGATCTGGATAGATCCACACACACACACGCAGATCTAAGAAGATCTACGCACACACATGGATTTGAACAAGACAATCCACATGACCACGGATCTAAATCGATCCACACACACACACTGATGTTTGCATATTACAAAGAACAATATTTGAAGCTCAAAACACAAAGACAAATGAGACACAGTTGAGAAAACTCTTGATTTTGACTCTCCTTGAGTGTATGATGCAGATCTTGAATGAGGCTTGAATCTTCACTTGACTGGAGATTGGATGGCTTCAGATGGAGCTTGAAAAGCTTGGAGATGGATAAAGAAGTTCTTCCCCGCAGTATTGTTCATGGAGCTACAGTGGCCTTCTTTCTCCTTTGGCAGCCTCTCCCTTCAATCCCTTGAAGTTCCTTGGGTTTATGACCCCTTAGATTGGTTTTATATCTCTTGAAGGGTCAAGAGACATGTCCCAGACTAGATCCACAAAACATGGCTTAATTGGGGGCATTGGGATTAAACAAATGGGAAGAAAGACCTCTCCACGAGCTTGAAACACAAAGTTAAACAAGGCTGCATCGGGGCTGGCGGTCTACCGATAGCACGGGGTGGTCGACCGAAATTTTGCAGGGTTTGAACATTTGGTTGTTGGGAAAATCGGTCGACCGACCCAATGCTGGCGGTCGACCGAAATCTGAGATTTTCTAGATTTCCAACATTCAACCCCTTAAACCATTTCCAGTCCATGGGATCAAACTCCTTTGACCTTGAGGATTTGTACCGGGTATTTTGACCTGCAAGAACATAGATAATTGATTAGAACTATAGCTCAAACATTCATATGGTGAAAGCATGAACGTCATGTCCTCATTAAGAGGAAGTAAGAATTGAGTATGAAAACCCTGTGAGAGCCTGAGAGTCATAGCTTTCAGTCTATTGATCACGGTTAAGTCAATAGTTCCATCAACAAAAAAATCCACATGTTAAGGCATAGAGAGCCTTTGAACATCAGACCAAATCAACTTCCCATGGAGCCAAGCCGACTTTGCTTGCTTTACCAGAATTGAGGATGCCATAGCCTTACCAAAGGTTCTTGAAGAATGTAGACATGGTTTACCACTTGTGTTAGAGTGTAGATAGCAATATGCTTGTCCACACGTTTGTTTTACCTTCCAAGCGACCATCATGATGTTTGATCCTACAATTCAAGATAGTCAAGGTTTAATATATCAGGAGACACACAAGGGCTTGTTCACATTAAAGAGGCTATGAAACCTCTTGCCTCTTGTAAAACCAACTCAATCAACTAAGGATCAAGACCATGTAACCATTGCCATTTGCCATCTCAACCATACATAAATAGCAAGAGCACAAGGACTCTGTGGCTCTTTGGTATCACAAGGCGAGGTAGCATGTAGCAAGTATGAATCATTGTAAACTCATGAAACCTCATACAATAAGTTTAGTTATCATCAAGGACACATGTTGTAAGCTATGAAACCTCATACCATAAGTTTGGTTATCATCAAAAACATATGCAAGGTATATACAACAAAACGGTCAGGGAAGTGCCGTTCTGTGGATAGACAGATGAAGGATACACGGTCCATATTGGGCCATCCATGAACCAAGCGGTCCTCAACGGGCCGTCTTGATGGGGACATCGAGGCAAGACCGTCCCCATTTTGTTTATATTTATGTCCTTTCATATTTGTATGTATACCCTTATGTTATATGGGTATGCAATTGTAAGTCTTAGTGGGTTTATATGTAAAATTCCAGTAGGCCCAAGAAAGGGGGCCCTCACCCCTTTCTCATTGGTCCACCTAGACCATGTGGGGTTGGTCAACCATCCTAGGTGGCCATCTAGAAGGTTGGAATGCCAATTGACCACATGGGAGACAAGTGGATTAAAAATTCAAAGGTAGGCTACCTACCTCACCTACCTTGTCCCCCCATTAGAATTAATTAGAAATTTCATTTTTTTATTTTATTTGAATCAAATATGAAGTCCCTTAAATGCCCCTCCAGATCCTAGATCTAAGGGTATTCATGGCCTTTTTTTATTTATTATATAAGTCATGTGTTTCTATTATTCTAGAATTAATGAAATGAGAAAAAGCATTGTGCAAGAGCCCCCCCTTGTGAGAATTTCGACCCTCTCTCTCTCTCCCTCTGGTTTTCTTCATCCCCAACCTCATTTCTAGAGTGGTATCCCTTCTATCATCCTCTCTTCACCTCCGATAATCATCTGTGCCGCCGCCGCCGCCGTTCGTGCCGCCATCGAGCCACCGTCGGAAGTTCTGTCCAGGTTCTGTCCTGCTAGACAGAAGGCCACTTCGAGAATTACTGCTCTCCACCCTGACATCCTCTTGATCTGAAATTTTCAGAGGTTGTTTCTATCTTGAATCCCCACTTCCACCTAAATTTTTACATCCAAATTCCTCCATTTAGTAATTTTTCATTTTTGTTCATTTTGCATTCCCAGATCTGTTTTGTCTCTGTCTACAGTGACAACAGCTCTGAGTTTCCCACCTCCGACCACCTTTTTGAATTTAACAAACCCTCCCAATTTTGCTGGGCATTTTGTCCATCATCCCCTACATCCACCATTTTTCCTGATGTTTGATCTGCCATCTATCCATTTTTCAAAATTCGTGTTCTCTCTCTACTACAGTGCCTTTAGTTAGATTCCAGATCCGACCCACTATTAGTGAAAAAATCCTATCAATTTTTCTAGATTGATTTCCTACAACTTTTCTGAAGACCATTACTTCAGATTTGGACGTTCACATATCGGTCAAAGGTAGTTCTCAGAGAATAGCCCTGCAGATCTGAGTGTTCGACTACTGTACAACAGGAAGTTGTAAATTCATTAAAGCCCAGATCCGTGCAGATCCAGGCCAGATCTTTAAGCCTAGATTGAAGTATTGGAAGTTCGCTTTCCAACGGTGCCAGTTTCATGTCGATCCGACATCGGGGCTGATCGCAGCGTCCGTTCTCGCCGGGACGCGCGCTGAAAATCAGAAGTTGCAGATCCGTGGCCGGTTGTTCCGACTGGTGCCGATCGGAGCCGCCCGGCCTCCGGCCGGTGAACCAGCACGCCTCCACTCCAGGGAGCGCTCATCCAGGCATCCACCACCACAGCGGTGTCACCGGGTCCCACACGGCCCCTCCGGACAGCAAGTGGGCCCCACAGGCGCGAGTACGTGTGCGACCGAAGCTACGCGAGTAGCCGCCCGTCAACCCGAAATCGGTCCTCCCGGACCCCATTGTGTCGCCCTTTACCTCCCTGCGTGGAGTGGGCTGTAACTCATTGTTGTAATCTTTATGTATTAACTGTCCCGGGAGTACGACTTCGGCCGGGTCCGTCGTCCCCACGCCGAGCGCGTGGAGGTATCGTATTCGCTCCTTGCTTGGCATTTCGCTTATTTCCATATATGCTTGTTTATGCCACTACTAGAGAGCATATTTTAGGACCTAGCTCGCTATAATTTCATATCACCGCTGCTGCGAGAGAGTGAGCGAGACCGTCCCGTGACCCGATCTGGGCACACGAGAGAGCCGATCACCCTAGCTCATTGCCGGTTTCTCAACCGCGCACGTCCGACGCTTCCCTCGTTAAGGGACAATCGCGAGCTTGTCGTGTCCGTGGTCCGTCCCGCATCAATTTGGTATCAGAGCCAGGTTGAGTCTAGGGTGTCTAAAAATAAAAAAAAAAGAGTGTCATTTACGTATAGTCATTAGTCATTGTCTAAGTCATGTTTAGGGTCATCATTATTTTAAAACAAAAAAAAAGTGTCTTTTGGGTCGCATATATCCCTTTACTCGGTATATCAAAAGGTGTTGTCCGAACGTTAGGCTACGCCTATCGGGAAGGCCGCACACTTGTGCGAGTAATCTTCGGATCGGTTAGCTCCGCCACGTACCGAGTCTTGGTCGTCATGTCTAGGGTTGTAGTCCATTGTCTAGTTGGTCTATCTACTAGTGTCGACATGGCCATCCACTAGCTTCTCCGTGTCCCATGGATTACCGAACACCCGGATCTTATCCATGGTGTCGATACTATCTCAAATGGAAGGACCACCCGAATCACCCCACTAGGCCCGAAACCCGGGACTTCTACGGGTCCGATGACCCAGGTGACTACCTAGAGTGGGAAGCCATTATGGACGACTACTTCGAGGTGTACCATATGTACGGGCCCATGCAAGTCGATGTTGTCAAAAGGTGACTTTTTGGTGAAGCTGCCGAAACATGGAGGGACATCAAATATTGGAGGGAGGATAGGAATCTAAGGCCCATCGAGTCATGGTGGGAAATGAAGAGAGCGCTTAGGAGGGTCTATTTTCCCCGCCCACCTACCTCCAACCACGGAGGTCATACCACTCACCAACCCCACCAACTCACCCACAATCAAGTGGGCCACACCTCTACCCAATCCCACCCCTTCACCGCCGTCCAAGCCCACCAAGGCGACCCCAATCTAGTGGCCCGCCCAGTCACCTCCAACCAGCATCCCCTTGGCACCCCCATCCCAACCCACTCAAGTACCTCCAACCGAGTGAAAGCCCCGCTTATAGCCGAGCCTAGGAGCACACCTAGGCCGAGGGACGAGGAGCGAGTCCACCCCAAGGTCCCTACTCCAACCCGCTCCTTTAAGGAATTTGAGAAAATGATTTCGGATTTGTTGAAAATGATAAGAGCTTCTTCACCCTCGAGAGATCCAATGTCACCACCCTCTACGTCCGAACGTGATTTGGAACCATCTCATTTGGAGCCACCAAGGCCCGAGCCACCCGTATTTCTAACGGGTACACTATACATCGCCGAGCCGCTTTTTAGTTGGCTCAAGGATGGCTTGGTCCCACCTCCCTTTCCATCCATGGACCCCATCCTACCTATAGTGCCGGTCAACTCATTCCATACCACATTTCGATCTCGTCACCATGTTGATACGTTGGACGATCTTATCATGGGATTAGATTCACAATGGGAGTTGACGCATCTTTTGGCCTGAGGCTTTGACCAACCTACTAGTCTTAGCTTCACCCATCCGGCCTTCGGGTCCATTACCTCCGAGTGCACCGTGGGTTGTGTCACCACGGAGGTTCTCCTACTTCTCCCACTACCGGACGAGTCCGAATTCATACCCTTTTGTCCGAGGGAGGAAGCATACTTCTTGCCTACGATCCCCGTCCCACCCGTCACAATTCAAGAAGGTGACTATCCACACCTTCAAAACTTCTACACGTGGGACCGTGACTTGTGGGAACCCACCACAAGGGATCATACCTTCTTTGATCCCTTTGACCCATTCCCTAGTGGATCCTTAGACCCTTCATATTCACTTCACTTCTTCGAGGGAGTCCGCTACCACACCCCTTCCCCACGGGCCGGGTCGTCTATGCCCACCAAGCCCGTACCCTTACAAGATACACCATCATCTAGGGGAGATACTCTTGGCCCTCCCACATCCACATCCCATATGCATGCATGTCCCACCTTAGGAGGTCTAGGATTTCCGCATGATGTCGACCACCGGTTACGTCAGATGCATGCATGGCACACATTCGGGTGTCCTGGTCCGCCGTCACCCATGTACGGGTCGGACTAACATTAGGTGTGTCTAGGGTCATAGATGAGTCGGTGTGCTTTTTCTTTGTGTGGTATGTCTGTCTGCATGTGTCTTGTGCAAGCTCGTTGTCATTCTCTTATGAGTAAGAGGCGATTGGACTCACTCGATGAGTATGGGATCGGTTCTACATCTATACCCGGATCAGTCACCTATAGGGACCCAGCGGTGATTCCTAGTGAGTCTTCGAGCCGCCTCCTCCCATTTTGAGAGTGCCCCACCCGAAGTGTCCACCTTTAGCCCATAGCAGTTCGTGCATATCGAGTATATATGGAATGAGCAGGTGACGGTCACTTGGAGTGGAGCATACTCGCGTTACTTGGCACGGTGACAGATCCGCCGGAGTACTCGAGCATCCATGCCCCTACGCGACGGGGTCGAGTTCCTCCCACCCGGGGAGAATTGATGGGGACATCGAGGTAAGACCGTCCGCATTTTATTTGTATTTATGTCCTTTCATATTTATATGTATACCCTTGTGTTATATGGGTACGCAATTGTAAGTCTTAGTGGGTTTATATGTAAAATTCCAGTAGGCCCAAGCAAGGTGGCCCTCACCCCTTTTCCATTGGTCCACCTAGACCATGTGGGGTTGGTCAACCATCCTAGGTGGCCATCTAGAAGGTTAGAATGCCAATTGACTACATGGGAGACAAGTGGATTAAAAATTCAAAGGTAGGCTAGCTACCTCACCTACCTTGTCCCCCCATTAGAATTAATTAGGAATTTCATTTTTTTATTTGAATCAAATATGAAGTCCCTTAAATGCCCCTCCAGATCCTAGATCTAAGGGTATTATGGTCTTTTTTTATTTATTATATAAGTCATGTATTTCTATTATTCTAGAATTAATGAAATGAGAAAAAGTATTGTGCAAGAGCCCCCCCTTGTGAGAATTTTGACCCTCTCACTCTCTCCCTCTGGTTTTCTTCATCCCCAACCTCATTTCTAGAGTGGTATCCCTTCTATCATCCTCTCTTCACCTCCGGTAATCATCTGTGCCGCCGCCGCCGCCGTTCGTGCCGCCATCGAGCCACCGTCGGAAGTTCTGTCCAGGTTCTGTCCTGCTAGACAGAAGGCAACTTCGAGAATTACTGCTCTCCACCCCGACATCCTCTTGATCTGAAATTTTCAGAGGTTGTTTCTATCTTGAATCCCCACCTCCACCTAAATTTTCACGTCCAAACTCCTCCATTTAGTACTTTTCCAATTTTGTTCATTTTGCATTCCCAGATCTGTTTTGTCTCTGTCTACAGTGACAACATCTCTGAGTTTCCCACCTCCGACCACCTTTTTGAATTTTCCAAACTCTCCCAATTTTGCTGGGAGTTCTGTCCATCATCCCCTACATCCACCATGTTTTCTGATTTTTGATCTGCCCTCTATCCATTTTTCAAAATTCGTGTTCTCTCTCTACTACAGTGCCTTTAGTCAGATTCTAGATCCGACCCAATATTAGTGAAAAAATCCTATCAATTCGTAGCCACATCCAAACTTGTCCAAACCAATTTTGCCGTTTTTCTATATTGATTTCCTACAACTTTGTTGAAGACCACTACTTCAGATTCGAACGTTCATATATCAGTCAAAGGCAGTTCTCAGAGAATAGCCCAGCAGATCTGAGTGTTCGGCTACTGTACAACAGGAAGTTGTAAATTCATTAAAGCCTGGATCCGTGCAGATCCAGGCCAGATCTTCAAGCCTAGATTGAAGTATTTGAAGTTAGCTTTCCAACGGCGCTAGTTTCGTGTCGATCCAACAACAGGGCTGATCGCAGCGTCCGTTCTCACCGGGACGCGCGCTGAAAACCAGAAGTTGCATATCCGTGGCCGGTTGTTCCGACCGGTGCCGATCGGAGCCGCCCGGCGTCCGACCGGCGAACCAGCGCGCCTCCACTCCAGGGAGCGCTCATCTAGGTATCCACCACCACAGCGGTGTCACCGGGTCCCACACGGCCCCTCCGGACAGCAAGTGGGCCCCACAGGCGCGAGTACGTGTGCGGCCGAAGCTACGCGAGAAGCCGCCCGTCAACTCGAAATCGGTCCTCCCGGACCCCATTGTGTCGCCCTTTACCTTCCTGCGTGGAGTGGGCTGTAACTCATTGTTGTAATCTTTATGTATTAACTGTCCCGGGAGTACGACTTCGGTCGGGTCCGTCATCCCCACGCCGAGCGCGTGGAGGTATCGTATTCGCTCCTTGCTTGGCATTTCGCTTATTTCTATATATGCTTGTTTATGCCACTGCTAGAGAGCATGTTTTAGGACCTAGCTCGCTATAATTTCATATCACCGCTGCTGTGAGAGAGTGAGCGAGAGCGTCCCGTGACCCGATCCGGGCACACGAGAGAGCCGATCACCCTAGCTCATTGTCGGTTTCTCAACCGTGCACGTCCGACGCTTCCCTCGTTAAGGGACAATCGCGAGCTTGTCATGTCCGTGGTCCGTCCCACATCACGTCCTCTAGGCAAAGCGGTCAAATGGAAGACCGTGCAAATAAAGGAGACTTTCAGGATTGAAAACGGTCAGAAACATACCGTCATTGTGATATAAATGACCCAGTGGGGACCGTTAATCTGAAAAACATCAATTCTTTATTAGATGCATGATTTATTATGACATGTATGACTAATGCAATTGTTTAAATGCATGAAGGGAAAGCGTAGGACCCGGATCTCATGGCTCCAGGTCCGGGCAGTGTACCTCGCACTGTCCGACTTCTAGTGGGAGAGGCTGGCGGCCATGGGGTTCGGCGAGTTCCTCGCCGTGGAGGTGACTCGGCTGGACACGGCGCTCCTTTACGCCCTGCATGACCAGTGGGACTCGGTGAGCCGGATGTTCCTCTTTCCTTGGGGCCACATGGTCCCAACGTTAGAGGACATTGCGCGCATCGCTGGCCTACCCGTGCACGGGGCACCGGTCAGCGGGAGGACTTTCCCCGACTACCGAGAGCTAGCCCAGGAGTTGTTGGGCTTAGAGCTACTGCGACCAAAGCGTCAGTCGACGACGCTGACGAGGGCGAGGTTGCAGGAGAGTCTCGGACTACGAGGGGCCAGGATCGAGACCGGGGAGCTGCCCGAGCAGCATCTCCAGAGACTGGCGGACCGGGCACGACCACGGGTAGCGGGACTAGAGGCAGACAGAGTGCTGAGGCGCTTCCTGATGCTGTTCTTCGGGAGGCTCCTCTTCTTCACCCGAGGAGACATGGTCAGCTGCCGCCTGCTGCCACTGCTCGAGGACATGGACCGTGTTGGAGACTACACGTGGGGAGCGGCAGTCCTCGCATTCCTCTTCGAAACGCTGAGCTAGACCAGACGATGGACGATGCTCGGCGGGCTCTCCCCTTTACTCCAGGTATGACTCGATTCCTAAAATGATTATGCAATTGTTATATGAACTCTCTAAATGCTTATGTGCTAACATTAAAATGTAATACAATGCAGGTATGGGCCTATGTGCACCTCTCCGGGCTGGGGAGAGGAGATGAGACTTATCCGGACCGGCTGCCCATTGCGAGGTGGTGGACAGCGCCACGAGAGGTCGGCTCCCTGCGTCGCCAGGTCCGGGCGATTCAGGATGACCTGGACACCCTACCGTATGCTTCGGTAAGATCTAAGACTTAAGCTTTATGGATGCAACTATATGCTTATATACCTATATGCTGATGCAATTGCCCTTTTGAGAGGTCTGGTGGATGCCCTACCAGGCGGAGGGACACGAGGGCCAGCCATGGGTGGTGGCTTCCCTGGCCTACGTCGGACGTGACATCTGGCTCCACTGCATGAATGTAGTGGAGCCCCTCTACTTCAAACTGGTGATGAGCACCCTCGGGGTCCATCAGGCGGAGGTGGAGTTCCCGGTGCCCAAGAAGCCAGAGGAGCGAGTCAGTCAGCACACGCGCGGACTAGTGGCGGAGATCGAATGGACCGTCAGAGCAGCGGAGCAGATCCGCGACTGGACGAGGCTCGGGCGAGTGGTGCGCGCCCACCCCGAGAGTGACAAGGAGTACCTGACGGTGTACGCCAGGCGCAGAGACCTGGTCTTCCGTGGCACTCAACGACCAGTACGACTCTAACCCCATGCTTTCTATTATGCTTTGTGATTATGATGCACTGACACTAGACTTCTACATGCAGCTCTACCCCAAGGGCGGATTGCCGAGCTCCAGGGCCTCCTGCACTCGACCGTCCAACAGCGGGACGAGCTTCGACAGGCGCTAGACCTCTTGGTGAGTGACACTAAACCCTAGACTTATATGCATATGCTTATGTCGTTGACTGACCTGGAGCTCTAAATGCAGCGAGCTGAGGGGGCCCAACGTCAGGGAGATGACGCACCTTCCTCCTCTTCCCAGACACCCGCAGATCGTGTTGAGTGAGATGCGGAGTTCACGAGGATGGTCACACGGGCTGAGGCGGCCGAGGCGGCTCTTGCCGAGAGGGTAAGTTCACTACGCTTTCCCAGTTGATTCTAATTATGAAATGCAATTAACTGACCATGAGGTGTGTATATGCAGATGATCGAGCTGACCCGACTTCGGGAGGAGATGGAGCAGATCCATGTAGCGGCGCGGGATGAGGTTGCCCATCTCCGAGAGGATATGGAGCGGAGCAGTCTAGCGGATGCGATCGAGGTGGCGCTCCTCCGCGCAGAGTTGGAGCAACTACGGGCTGGTGCTGCCGAGATGGAGCGCTATCGAGCTGAGGCGGAGCGCTACCGAGTTGAGGCAGAGCGAGCTCGGCTTCAGGCGACGAAGCTGGAGGGTGTCGTGGAGGGGATGAGCCGGGGATCCGAGCGCAGCAGGACCCACAGCATCGCACCTAGCGATTCCCACCGGGACTACCTGACTGGTTGCTCCGGCTACCGAAGGAACGAGGACGAGGAGTGTTGGCAACACCGATGTGTAGAGGGGAGCACCTCCATGGTGCCACCAACGAAGCGCCATGAGGGTTTCAGAGAGAGTGACGACCCTGGGAAGGGTCAGACCTGATGTACTTGCATGCAACTTGTGTACATGTGGATAGTATGATATGATAGTGATATGACATGTTTTTGATTTTGCGAATGAATTTGTGAATGAATGCGTGTATGCTCAATTCTAACTAACCAACGACTCCTAGACTGACACGAGAGAGTGAGAGAGAGGGAGAGAGAGAGACGGGGACTCGAGTAGAAATTGGTGCAAAGAAACAAAAATTGAGGCTTCAGGTATATAAATAGTCAGCCAGACGGCCGCTCGAGTGTTCAGACAGTCCCATGGTGGGCAGCGGATGCTTGTTCGGACAAAGCTCCAAAGAAGGTCAGAGATGGTCCCCATTGGACTGTGGATGCTAAAAGACGGTCTTCTCTTGACCGTTGGCATTAACAGACGGCCTTTGACAGGCCGTCTAGTGCGCCAGGAGGTGAAGCGTGTAGAAGGTGGGCAACACGGTCCACGTTAGACCACTTCCACACATCCGCGGTCTCTTGATAGACCGTTGTTGTACTCGGACTATTTCCTCAGCGAAATATCCAGAAATAGGGGTTCGGGAGTTTCCTCGAACACCTTCAAGGCATGGGCTACCCGGCCCCTCCGACAATCCAGTGGGCCCGACCAACGGCCACAACCCGTTAGCTGAGGTGCACGGTGGCACCAGCAATCGATCGGGACCACTCCTGACTCCTAAGTTGCGGACTTTGCCCGCTTTCTACACGACCACCCGGGCCATCCCGGGGACACTCTGACTACAAGCCGCGCCACATGGCACTCAATGAAAAGCCCGGGGGGCTACCCCGGGACGCCTTCCTTCAACCCTCCAAGGTCAAAGGGAGACCCAAATAGGTCAACCACAGGCTCAGGAGACCCGTAGTACGTGTGTACGGCTCACACACGTGTGTTCGGCATTCTGCCGAACACCTTGTGGGCGCACGTGTTTCAACCCTTCTAAACCAATCCACGGGCCACCCCGTGATTCCGGTACACCAATTGGGTCCTACGACGACCCCCCAGCAAGTCGGGGCCACCCTAACCCTCAGACACGTGGCAACAAGCCACTGAACTTAGCTCTCGGGCCAGCCCGAGGCTACTCTGCCAACCCGCCGTACAACATGGCACGTAGTACGAGGAAAGGCCCATGGGCCCAAGGTGCCTCCTCCCAACCCCTACGAACTTCTACCCTTGGCCAAATCCGAGGCCCGTCGGCCACTTACGCGGCTCGTTCGGCAACCTGGGGTGTGTCGGGCATTCGCCCGAGCACCTTGCCAGCGGCCACTACCACTCAGAGAATGATGGCTCCCATGGGCCATTTCAACCTCCCGAAACTTTATATCCCCCAAGGGGTAGCCCTAGATGATGAAGGAAGACCCTCAGGGGCCAACCCTCAGGGTTACGGCTTTGCCCGGGGCCCGTGTGCCCCAGGGCGTGGCCGCGCCCCCGGGGAGGGCGAACTCCCCAGGGGGGCACCCTCTCCCCAGCCTGGAGGCCCGACGGCCCTCCCCAGTCCCTGTTCGTGCAAATGCGGTCCGAGGTTCGTGCAAAGCTCGTTCGTCATACCCGTACGCAGAAGAATTCGCGAAGACGAAGTCCCAGGAATACGTGGAGTCGCACACGTCAATCCCTCGATTTACGCGCACAAGCAGCCAATCAGCCAGTCCAAGCCCGTATCCTTTGTCTTCTAGCATCAAAACGAGTCAAAGTGGGGCTAAATTAACCAAAAAAAACCTATTTTATAGAGGTGGGACCACTCCCCCTCTCTCTCCTCTACCAGGTCCGCCCAAACCCCCCTCGGGGAGGGGTTTAGGCGGACCAGCTTGGGCTTCCAAGCTGGTCCGCCTAAACCCCCAAGGGGGGGGGGGGGGTTTATGCGGACCATCTTGTACCCCCAAGCTGGTCCGCCTAAACCTCTCCAAAAACCAAAAAAAAAGATTTTTCCCCTCCGAAGAGGGGTTTAGGCGGACCAGACCAGCCCCTTGGGCTGGTCCGCCTAAACCCCATCCCTTCCACTCCGACACACAGACATAAAATGCACAAATAAAAAACAAATAAAATACAAATAAAAAAACTATTGGGGGTTTACCCGGACCAAGTTGGACCCCAAACTTGGTCCGCCTAAACCCCATCCCCCACCCCTCCAAACTTCTATAAATTGCCCCCTTACCAACAAGCATATGGGCAATAAGGGCATGTGAAGCAATGCACGGACACACAGTCGGACGAGCGATCTTCCCCGGCCTAATTGTCGCACCCTCGGACTTCTGAGGCTTTCGACAAGGGTCGGGAACGAGAGAAGACAAGTGCGCATGCGGTTGGCTTGCTAGTCGGCACACACACGCCGAGGGTATGTCTCACGTACTCCCGTCACGCGGTGTCTAGTCGTCTCATGACAAGTCCATCCCCGCCACGTGTAAGATGACCGTACCAACGACAAATACGCCCGCACCCCGGGTCCGCCCGTGTACGTTGACTTACGACACTTACGACGGTGACGAAGGGTACCTCGTAACGACCGCGTCAGCCCTCGAAGCGGAACCGCGTGCCCACCGTGCACCTCCCAGTGGGCCGTCGGCCCCTCAGATTGACAAATCAACTCTAGTCGGACCTCTGGCCCGGGAATTACAGTCTCGGGGCCGACCTTGACTCTCCAGCACGACAACACTCGCCATCCGAGGATCAAACCTGACCGCTCACCTCGAGCCGCGTCCGACCTCCCCCAGGCGCCAGCCCATGTCCGTTCGACCACCAAGGCAGTCGGACCCACACCAACTCCTCTGTAAAGAGTTTCAGTAAAACACGCGGACACCCGCTTTGTCACGCAATGACCCGGGGACTGACTCACATGTCAGAAATGTCCCACGGCTTGCGCCCGTTGTACTTCGACCACTCAGGCCCGCTTGTAACGCCCATGTGGCTCATCATAATACCAGTGAAACACATACGCCCTTATTCGGGCCCCCAGTTTCCTACCCACACCACTCAACATCCGTGCCTGATACCCTAAGCCCAGTGAACACCCACCAGTCTAATGCGTACTCCTAGCTGCTGAATGCACCCGGCCCTCCACCCACGGCTTCAGACACATATACAGACTTTTCTTCAGCATGGAACGAAGTATTCGGATTCAATCCGATGTAAATAAACACCGGTTGCTTGCGGCTGGTGGGGAAAGACGTCCTGTACACGATTCCCGTAATCGCCTACGCATTTGCACCCATGGAACCCCTTCTCTCCGCGTGTCGCCCGATCGCCTGAGCCCACGTGCCGCGCCCCGATGGCGCTTCCCCGGTCAACCCTCGGTTCCATGAGTGATTGTCGAGAGATCGACTGGCACGCCCGAACCTTGTCCGGTTAACCTTTATCCTGACACTTCCGTGCCATTCGACCCTTTCTGACTTTCCGTGAAAGGAGAGTGCCCGATACTGCGTGAGAGGCATGCACCCATAAGGAGGATACCCAAGATACATCAAACTCTCGTATTTTTCCTTCCCCGTTATATTCCTTCCTTCACCCCGGTTAACCGGCATAAAACCCGCGCAACAGAGAGGACGGCACGCCCGGTGGGACATCTCCCGCCTTCCTTCTTTTTGCTGAAGAAAAGTCTGTGCCAGCCCTGAAGCTTGGTGCCCTTTCCCTGTCCTTGCAAGAGATGCAGAGGAGGGTACTCGTGCGCATTCTCCAGCAACTTCCGGTCCGCGTTCCGATCGTCGGGCCATGCTCAGAAACTGTCAACGACCGTCGCCTCCTCAACATTCCGGCAACCATGGCGGCCGTCACCTACAGTCCCAACGTCATCGCCACCCTCGCCTGGGTGGGCTACTTGGTGACGCTGATCGCTTTCGGCAGCTTCGCCCCGGTTATCGGATCACCCTACTTTCTGGGAGTGATCCCTATGGCTGCTTCTCAGCCAACTCCAGTCTCTCCAGTGGCCTCTGCGGCCAACGCGCCATGCGCATCTCTAGCTCCAGTGTCCCGCCCGAGTGCCGGGCGCCGGACTACCACTGTAGGCCCCTATAGGGCCCCCAGATCAACGCCGACCCGGGTGAACATCAGCTCCCGAGGCCAGCCTCACCCGATCTCCAACACGGGCCCCGTGCCCCGGACTTCGGTCACTGTCCCAGCATCTTCCTCAGGTCCTCAACCCAGAGCTACAGCCAAGCCGGCACCCAACACGGGCTCCCTACCCCGGGTCCACAGCTTCCCAGCATCTTCCTCGGGTCCTCAACCCCAAGCCGCAGCCAAGCCAGCACCCAACACGGGCTCCCTGCCCCGGGTCCACGGCTTCCCAGCATCTTCCTCGGGTCCTAAACCCCGAGCCGCAGCCAAGCCAGCACCCAACACGGGCTCCCTACCCCGGGTCCACGGCTTCCCAGCATCTTTCTCAGGTCCTCAACCACGAGCCCCAGCCAAGCCGGCACCCAACACGGGCTTTCAGCCCCGGGTTTACGGCTTCCCAGCATCTGCATCGGGTCTCCAACCCCGAATCCCGGCAAGGCCGACACTCGACACGGGCTCACAGCCCCGAGTTCACGGCTCCCCATTAGTGCACTCGGGACCCCGGTCCCGAGCTCCAGTCAAGCAGCTCTCCCCGTGGGTCTTCCACCAAGAGGGCAGCTCTCCTCAGCACCTTCCTCGAGCATCCGGACCCGAGCCCAGACTACGTCGGCACCTACCCCGGGTCCTCAACCCAGGGGCGTCGGCGCTCCGGCACTTCCAACGGCTTTGCCTTCCGGCGCAAGAGTGTCATCTCGAGCCTCGGTGACACTCTTATCGATGCGGGCGAAGGCTTACACCTGAGTCACCCAACCATCGACTCACAGTGCGGGCTACTTGCCCCGGGGATCGATCCCGGCACCTCGGACTGACGTCTTCATGTTGCCAGTCGTTCCGAACCATGTTTTCTTAGTCTACCATCTTGGGGCAGAGTCTTCTTCAGCTCCTAAGAAGAAGCGTCGCCATCGCCGCAGAGGCAGGCGACTCGCTGCTGTAACCAGCAACTCCGGCAAGACGGTCCTTGTCGGCGACTTGCGGATCCGTCTCGACGGGGGTGAACCAATTATACCCCAAGGATGGACCATTCCTGCCATCCCCACTTCCAATCGTTTTGACCTCTTGTGTCAAACACGAGAGGACGGGGCGAAGCTCAAAGGAGTAGGTTCCTCGGTGGCAGCCTGGGGGCCCCCGCCGCAGCTAGACACACGGCCTCCCAAGATGACTCGTCAAAAAAATGGCGACAAGGGAGACCAGTAATCGGACCTGAGAAGAATCTGGGTCACCCCAGAAGAAGCTCAAGCTGTTCGAAGGGCACGTATCATCAACCCCCTGCGAGCACTCAGACGCGGCATCAGACGGGATGCGGCGGGTCTCACAGCAGCATCATCTAACGACACCCAGTCATCCAATGTCCCCCGCGCAAGCAAGCGGAGGCAAAGGTGAGCCCATCCTCGGGCCATCCAGTACCCTGTCCAGGGTTCTCCTCCGACCAACGTCGGGAGTGAGCCCCCTCCGCAACGCATCTAAGTCTTTGACAGACAAGGGACGCCTGTCCGCCCCGAGCGACATCTGCGAAGGAAGCGGACGGCCCGGTTTATCAATGATGCGATTCGAGTGTTCGCCTGCTACACCACCGGACACCAGCCAGACACCCAGTCTGATGACTTGAACCAGCCTCTGTCCCACTTCAGGAGGCCACGTCACCCGGCTCCGCCGCCTCCCCCAACAGGTCACATCGGCACTTCTGCCGAACCTCAAGCGTCGGAACGCGCAGAAGAGGTTCCGGCAGAAGACTGCGACCCTCCTATCAATGCAGAGCCGGTCAACAACGACCCTCCTGCAAACGAGGTTCAGGAAGTGACCCTCGACACCCTAATGAAGGAGAATCAGCATCTGAAGGCTCTCCTGCAGGACCTTCTCCAAGAATGAGACCTTCACCCTCAGCAACCTGCTAGGTCTCAGGCCGAGGCACCGGTACCCCCGGTGGCTCGCGATGCTGCCAACACCTCAGCGGTGATTGCCCGAACCCCGTTTCCAACTGGGTTTGGCACGCCTCCGGTTGAGACTCAACCACGACCCTCCAACACGCCGGTGCCAGAGGATCTCTTGGCACAACGTCAGATGATCGAGCGCATTGTCAAGACAAAGCTCGCCCAGTATGGTGAAGGGACAGTCACGGTGGATCTCTACAGTGTACCCTACCCGCTTCACCACCAGTTGAAGAAGCTTCCTCCAGAATACTCCAAGCCCCCGAAGTTGCAAAAGTTCGATGGGCAGGGGTCGCCACATGAACACTTGGCCTACTATGTCACGACCATGGGGAAGTTAGCACTGGATGAATCCTATCTCCTCTGCTACTTCGCCACTTCACTCACGGGAACGGACTTCCAATGGTACTCCCGCCTGAAGCCTGGCTCAGTTGTCGACTGGGTGGACCTCCAGAAGAAATTCCTCGACTGATTTCAGACGGTCGAGCGAAAGGTCTCCCTAGCCGAACTCTGCTCCCTTCGGCAGAAAAAGGGTCGAGAGCGCCCTCGACTTCATCAAAAAGTGGCGAGACCTCAGCATGAGGTGTGTCAATCCACCCGTCCAAGAGGATGCCATCACCATATGTCATCGAGGTCTGGCGGCCGAAGTCACCGAAAAGCTTCTCGACACCAATATCAAAGGCTTCGACCAGCTCAATTTGGCAGTCACCGAGATAGAGATGTTCTTCGCCGACAACCTGAGCTATACTGCAGTAAGGGGCAAACAAGCACGAGAATGCCAGCCCGGTAAAGAGGTGAATATCATAGAATTCACCCATGCCGCCAAGGCCAGCAAAGGGGCCGAGTCCAGTGGCTCTGACAAAAAGCCAGCAGACAAGCCGACTGCTCCTTCCTTCTCGGAGCGCATGAAGACACCCTTCTCCTTCAAGAAGGAACATACGAAGATGCTCTTCGACCTCTGCATGGCTCAGAAGATCGTCGAACTGCCAAAAATCCGCAAGCCAGACGAGGCGCTGAAGACCGACGATCCCAGTTATTACCTGTACCATCGCATGCTGGGTCATTCAATTGAAGATGGCTACGTCTTCAAGACTCAGGCGCAGAAGTTGATCCGAGACGACCTCGTCAAGATGAAGAGCGGTCTCGTCGATCCTCCGCAACCACATACGTGGGCCAGGCCGGCTAAGACCGCACGCGTGGCTCACCCCTCAGCCAATGTCATCCACATGATGGCCACATTTTCTCTTTCTGATGACGAGTTAGAGGAGCCCAGAGCCAATCGAAGGGAACGTTCGATCTGGTACCCGGGGTGGAGGCCCTGGCACGATCGGAGACCTCTCTCCTTCCCCAGGGAGAGAACCCGACGATTCTTCGATATCCTCGTAGAGAGGGGGCAAATCATGCCCCATGACTCGCCTCCTGGCTACACTCATTGGGATCGTAGTCACCCCCAATACTGCCCCTTCCATGCCAGAATCTACCACCCGATCGAGTCCTGTGAGGAAGTCCAATACCTCATCCAGGAACAGATCCAATGGGAGCAGATCGATGCGGAAGGAAACATCATGTCGCTCATCAGGCTTCGGCAAGCTATCGAAGAGACCCTGAGCATTGCCAGGAGTGCGCCAGAGCGGCCGGACTCTCCTCAAGAGAATGGGCACGGGCTACCTTACCAGCATCCTCCAGAATGGCTCGAGTTCTGGACTGACAACCAAGAGGCGCTCGAGCGACTGCGAAGGTGTAGAGAGCAGGACGCCAATCAAGAGGCGGAGCCGACTAACTTTTCGGTTAACGTCATCCATTCTCCTGCTCCTCCGGCCCTTGAGGGCTCCCAGACATCAGCACCTAGCCAGCCAATCCCGACCACTTCGGCTGTGCAGTGGCGATCTTGCCGGGAGCTAAAGTCTCTCCCTTCCCTGAAGAAGACACTGCCAGGCTCGTCCGGGTCCTTCTCGGCTGAGAGGATGTTCTAGTGGGTGAGATGACGACAAGCCCTTCAGCTCTTTCTCGTCCTCCTCCCGCCCTATCTTCGTCACCGACAGTCGTGGACAGGAAGGGAAAGCAAAAATAGGGTGAGTCCCCGCCTCAGCCTCGGTGTACCTCCTCAGCGAAGGGGCCGTCGGGTCTATCCCGCCTACCTATTGACACAATTTGGAGTACAAAGAAGACATCTTCGACGTCTTCAGCGGCTTCGCTTCAAGTGGCGGGCCCACCGCCACCAGGCTCCTTCATTCTGTAAAGTCAGGATAACTGTGCAGAACGACAACGTCTTACAACGCCGTCAGTCATCGCTAGGCCTTGTTCTCAGCACAGTTGCAAAGGCAATGCTAAGGAGCAGGACGACCCGTGCCCCTCTCTATCCGCTCCTCAACAAAATCCGCCGCCACCGCGGGTAAGGCATCAAACCGCACATACGTCCCCCAACACCGGTTCCAATGTACCGGCTCAGCGGAAGACATCTCCATTGCCACCGCGGTTAAGGCATCAAACCGCGCATACGTCTTCAGACGCCAGCACCAGCCTACCGACTCCTTGTAGGCTCCCGTCGCCACCGCGGTTAAGGTATCAAACCGCGCACACGTCTTCGGACGCCAGTCCCAGTATTCCGACATACCAGGAATTGTCGCTCGAGGTGATCGAGCAGGCGATCAATGCCACCTTCCAGATACAACAAGCGGAAGGCGCCTGCATCAAAATCCGGGCGAGGAAGAGTCATCGACCTCGCCCCACACGGGCGTCAGCTCGGAGATATCCTCACCAGGATTTATCAACTCTGGCTCCAGCACCTCTCCCTCCTACTTCCTTGGAGACGGCTATAGCCAAGAGATGAGAGAAAAATAGGAGGAAGAACCTTAGAAGGCGGCTCAAGAAACAGGCTGAACAAGCAGCCGCCCTGTAATTCCCGGCCGAGCCAACGCCTCTCCAAAGGCTCCAGCGGCTCATTGATGACTTGGAGGAATACGTTCCCCCTCGTCCTACCGGGGCTCTCCCACTCGACAGCTACATCCCATGGGAAGAAATGCAGAAACGAGCCCGCCTAAGAAATTGGGTCCAAGAAATGATCCAAAAGCTCAAGAACGGCGAAAGACTCGTGATCCCTGACGAGCTCTCCTTGTGCTATAAAGACAAGGAGATCACCCCAGAGCAGCTGGAAGAAATGCTCCAGCAGTGCACCTGTAACATGGTGGCCCTCCCACCTCCCGACAATATCAACGCTTCTCGGCGAGGCGAGCCAGTGGCCTCCCGAACAAGACAAAGAACGGTTGCCCCTCTTGGGCTACAGCTAGCTCCAGAACACACCGGTCGTGGCCAAGGCCGTGGCCGGGGACGTGGCAGAGGTCGTGGGAGAATCCCCGAGCTACCCCTCTCTCCGTCTACTTTCGACCCGGAGCGAATTATCCTCTTTCGAGGAGAGGAACCATCTCCCATTCTGGAAGTAGAAATTCGGGGCGGACCTGACATCTTTGATCCTTCCGACAGCAAAGAGGCTACTGCCAGCCTTCCAGCCCCTGCGCCAGTGCCGGCTTCCGTAGTAGAGCAAGCGGGATCGTCCGGCAAGGATGAGCCAGCCTACCAATCACCCCCAGAAGAGCCATCATTGGCGTCCCTTTTCCAAGAGCCCGCTGGCGATCAAGGTCAATCTGATCCTGGTGGTAAGGGCAAGGCAGTGCGACTTCCCGATGGGGAACAGCACGGCAGCTCGCAGAAGGTTCAACCTGACATACTACCTTGTCTGGAGGATGCTCGAGCCCGAGCTGACCGGAAGGTCCTCCACCAGATGAAGCGCTTCCCCGCCAGCATCTCAATTTGGGAAGCCATCGCTTGGAGTAAGGATCTAAGGGAGACACTTATCAAAATACTCCAAGAGCTGGAAGTCTATGAAGCGCATGCCGCGGAAATGAAGGCGGTTGCCTATGGAGCCTTCGCAGCCACCATCACCTTCACGGAGAAAGACATGCTGCTTTCTCCTCCGTGCCACAACCGTCCTCTCTACATGAAGGGGAAAATCAATGGGCACGATGTGAACCAGATCCTAGTGGACGCTGGTGCCGCTATTAACATCATGTCGCTCAAGACATTCAAGTCTCTATATCTCACCCCATACCTCCAGAAGGTCCAGGCAGTCAAGATATCCGGTTTCAACCAGAACACCGAGGACGTCCTCGGCCGGGTAGACGTCAATCTGGTGCTCGATGATTTCGCCTCCAAGGTAACATTCTACATCATCGACTCCAACACGTCTTATAAGATGCTGTTGGGCAGACCCTGGCTTCATGAAAACTGGGTCATCCCATCGACTCTCCACCAATGCATCAAATATGCCAAGGATGGGGAGCAACACAAGGTCTTTGCAGACCTGTCGCCATTTACACCAGCGGAATGCAACCTAGCCGATGCTGCGCTCTACTTCGAGGGGATTAGTCCGTACCCCGTGATCAAAAGCAAAAGCAACGGTTGGCTCTCAGAGGAAGATGATGATGACCTCTTCTCTATTGACGAGGAAAAGGCCAAGCTCCACCGGCTGCGCCTAAGCTCCAAGTCAACCCCAGATCGCCCTGAGAGGCGCCAGATCGACTTCGAGGCTAATCTCATTAGTCGGGCTATCGGCAAGAGTATATGCTTGCCACCAAATTGCATCCACCTCCCGTGTGCATCCGAGGAGCACAGCATCGAGTCGCTGACAACATTCATTGTCACCTTCAAGCGACAATGCCGGAACAAGAAGAAGGCTAACAGGGACAAACCTATTGTCTTCTATAAAGGAGACATAGTCCCTCAATCCCCGCCATATGACGACTTCGGCTGGTTTAGGCGAGCCGATGATACCCCTGACGCAGTTCAGGTGTGGGGTGACCTGTCGCCACATATTCAATAGATGTGTTTGAAATAATACATTCCCCTATGGCAGACCTCTGCCCAACAAAGAGACTTTCGTCGGCTGTGGGACCCTTCCCAGGTCCGGGGGCAACCCTCGTCCTTCCATAAGGATACCAGGGGGCTTGGCTATGACTAGGACCCGGACTTCCGCGTCCACTACGCAGTTAACGTCGTAGGCTTGGCACTACCAGCCGACGACCAAGCAAGAGTCGAAGCTAAATTCGACAGCTTCGGGGATGAGGGAGAGGAAATCCTGATCCCGATCTCCGCCAAAGCCAGAACCCCTGCTCAAGATGTTGGGGAACCTCCTTCGCCTCCCTGCCGAGACAAAGGAGCAGAAGAAGCTTCTCCGGTCTCTCAACCAATCGGGGGACCTGGTTCAATAAACCCTCCTGAGGGGGGGAATCTTACTGGCCTTAGCTGCGAAAGATTGTCCGCTTTGTCGGGCAACCCCAGGGAGACCTCAACAGCACCAGCTGACGACTGCTGGACAAAAGCCGACAGCCCAGATCAATCCCTGGTGGATTCCAGTGACAACCACTCTCCAGTCCCTTCAGCATCGACTGGTGGCTTCGAGAACCAAGAAATACACGAAGCCGACACTGATGATGACGATTTCATCGACCTCTAACCCGCTCCTCCCGAGCTGGAGGACGGCGGCCAGGCGACCGTCGATGATCTCGTGGAGATCAACCTGGGCGACGATGAAGCCCCTCAGCCTATGTTTGTCAGTGCTCTCCTCACCGAGGCCGAGAAGCAAGATTACAAGCAACTCTTGCTTGAATACAAGGACAGATTCGCCTGGACATACAAGGAAATGCCAGAGCTAGACCCCTCCGTAGCGGAGCACGACCTAGCCATTTCTCCCTCAATCGCTCCGGTCAAGTAGCCACAGCGGCGCATGCGCCATGAGCTGGAGCTCCAGGTTTCGGCCGAAGTCCACAAAATGGCGGAGGTCGGCTTCATCGAGCCGTGCATCTACCCGATCTGGCTCGCCAATATAGTTCCGGTCAAGAAGAAGAATGGTCAAGTCTGCATCTGCGTCAACTTTCGGGACCTCAACAAAGCCTGTCCGAAGGACGACTTCCCAGTTCCAATTACTTAAATGATGGTCGATATGACCACCGGTCACGAAGCCTTATCTTTCTTGGACGGGTCATCCGGTTATAATCAAATCCGGATGTCCCTCAAAGATAAGAACCATACAGCCTTTAGGTCCCCCAAGGGGATTTTCAATTACAAACAGATGCCCTTTGATTTGAAAAATGCGGGTGCTACTTACCAAAGGGCCATGACCAAAATATTCGACGAGATGCTGCACAACACCATCGAATGTTATGTCGACAACCTCGTCGTTAAGACTAAAAGGGGCGAAGACCATTTGCGCGACCTTCGCCAAGTCTTTGAGCATCTCCGGCAATATGGGCTCAAGATGAACCCCATGAAATGCGCCTTCGGCGTATCCAGCGGCAAATTCCTCGACTTCATCGTCAGGTACCGAGGAATCGAGGTGGATCCCAGCAAGATCAAAGTGATCCGGGAGCTTCCACCACCCAGCAACATCATCGAACTTAGGTCATTCCAAGGGAGGCTGACCTACATTCGGAGGTTTATTTCTAACCTCTCCGATCGATGCGCGTCTTTCAGCAAGCAGATGAAGAAAGACGCCCCATTCACATGGGACTCGGAATGCCAGGCGGCTTTCGAGCAAATCAAGGAGTACCTCCTCACTCCCCCAGTTCTGGGAGCACCAGTCAAGGGTAAACCCCTCATCCTTTACATTACTGCCATGGACGCTTCGCTGGGAGCTCTGTTGGCGCAAATTACTGAAGAAGGTAAAGAGCAACCCCTCTATTACCTCAGCAGGAAGCTAATCGGTGCCGAGCACCGCTACTCCCCCATGGAGAAGGTCTGCCTGGCATTAGTGTTCGCAGTCAAGAAGCTGCGGCATTACCTCCTGTCTCATCGAGTTGAGCTTATCTCCAAGCATGACCCTCTGAAGTATCTCCTTCGGCGACCTGTTCTCTCAAGCAGACTGGGGAGGTGGGCTCTCCTGTTGATGGAATACGACATTACCTATGTCCCCAGAAAATCCATCAAAGGACAGGGTATGGCTGAATTCTTGGCAGCCCATCCAGTGTCAGACGACTCACCTCTCAGCTCGGAGCTCCCGGACGAGGAGTCCCTTGCTACTCAATCACAACAACCGGTTGAACAGAGCGAAGATGTCTTTCACTATTGGCAGCCCAACGCTCTCACAGCCAGCGTGCCTTGCTGGGAACTCTACTTCGACGGTGCTTCCCGAGGGATCACCCGGAGCAACCAGGATCCTGCCACCACGGCAGGTGCCGCCATAGTCTCCCTGACTCCACAGGGCGGAGTTTTGTATAACTCTTGTGCCCTCATGATGTCCCTGACCAACAATGAAGCCGAGTGTGAAGCTCTACTCATTGGGCTCCAGATGGCTCTCCACATGGGCATTAAATGCCTCAAAGCCTACGGGGACTCCCAGCTGATAGTCCGATAGGTCCTTGGCATCTATGACGTGTGGAAGCCAGAGTTGGTTCCATACCACACCGCCGTCACCAGATTAACCCAGAAGTTCTATTTCTTCGAAATAGATCACATTCCCAGAAGCAGCAACGCTCAGGCGGATGCCTTAGCAAAATTGGCCGCGGCCATCAAGCTCTCGCCTGAGGGCGAGGTCGACATCGGCATCAAGCACCGAAGACTGATGCCGAGCTCACTCAAAGGCAACACCGGTCTCACCATCTATGAGGTCCACAACCTTGACCAAAGCACACCTCTAGAAGAGGATGATTGGCGTGTGCCTATCATCAAATTCAAGAAAGGGTGGCTTCCACCTGACTGAGCTCAAAGAGTCCAGCTACTCCGCCGAGCAACCTCTTACGAGTTGATTG
The DNA here is from genome assembly GCA_022559845.1 of Amorphophallus konjac. Classification (NCBI taxonomy): domain Eukaryota; kingdom Viridiplantae; phylum Streptophyta; class Magnoliopsida; order Alismatales; family Araceae; genus Amorphophallus; species Amorphophallus konjac. The sequence goes on from CM040128.1 coordinate 259,548,464, forward strand.
GTGACTCCCTGTATCGGCTCGTCCATGAGAAGGATAAGTCGATTCTCCTGAGATGTGTCTCTCTAGCGGAAGCTCGAGCCATCATGCAGGAGGTCCACTTCGGATTGTGCGGTGCACACCAGGCCGGAGACCGAATGAAGCACAATATCAAGCTCAAAGGCTTCTACTGGCCAACCATGTACGCGGATTACATCCAGTATGCCCGTACATGCCATCAATGCCAAGCCTTTGGCCCAGTACTCAGAAAACCTCCCATCCACTGCGTCCTACAGCCCCCACTTGGCCATTCGCTGAATGGGGCATGGACATCGCGGGGCCTTTTCCGCCATCTTCCAAGGGCCATAAATACATCTTGGCCGCCACTGACTACTTCTCCCGCTGGGCGGAGGCTCTACCCTTGCGAGAGGTCACCAGCGAAGTCATTCCAGATTCGTCCGGCACAACATCATATACCGATTCGGTACTCCCAGTCGCATAGTGTCTGACAACGGGACACCCTTCAAGAATAAGGCCGTATACCAGTTAGCGGCCAAATTCCAAATTGACTGGAGAACTTCTTTAGTCTACAACCCTCAGGCTAACGGCTTAGCGGAAGCCTTCAACAAAACCATATGTAAGCTCCTGGCTAAGATGGTTAGCCATCGGAAACGCGATTGGGGTGAGAAGATCTTCGAAGAGTTATGGGCCTATTAGACGGTCTACAAAACCCCTACGGGGTGCTCGCCATTTTCCCTTGCCTACGGGTCAGAAGCAGTTATCCCCATCGAAGTCCAGTTAGCCTCTTATCGTGTGGCAATCCACATCGGCATTGTTGACTCTGATGAAGACGAGTACCAGAGAAGGCTAGAAGAGCTCGCCGATCTAGAAGGCAAGCGGCTCGAAGCCTACAAACACCTGCAAGTATACCAGGCTCGCATAACCTGGGCCTATGACAAGCTCGTCAGGCAGCGAGCTTTCAAACAAGGCGACCTTGTCATGATCAAGGAAAAGGAAGTCATGGCAGGGCGCTCCAGTGGAAAACTGCAGCCAAATTGGCGAGGTACGTACATCATCCAGAATGTCTATGAGGGTGGGGCCTACACGGTTGTTGATCACAAAGGTCACAGACCATTCCTGCCTCTCAACAGCAAACACATGAAGCTATATTATGCTCCAGAGCACGAGTTCGCGTGCCAGCCGGACTAAGGCGCACGTCCCAGCCACTACCAATAAGGCCGGTCCTCCCCTGTGGAGGATCCCACCGGCCAGTCCTCCCGGTCTTCAATTCCCAGTCAACCAGTCAGTTCAGCTCCTCGGAACTACCGCCAGGCATCCGCGGGAACCGGTCTCTTGCCCTCGTTCCCGTCACCATGGGAGCGCGGGAGCTTCTGCACCAGCGCCGGTCTAGCCTCCAGGCTCCCAGGTAAGCCAAAAAAAAAACAAACAACAACAAAAAAATGGGGTTAAAAATAGAGATGCCCCGACAGACCCAGTCATCCTCACCACAATAGGGTGGCTGGGGGCAAAAAGGCCAATAACCCGACTGAGGTGAAAGCCCGAAAGCGCACCTCAGGTAAAATCGGGGAACCCTCGATGTGAAAACCCGCAAGGGCGCGTCGGAAAAAGCTAAAGGGGGTCGGCTCTGGCAAAAACTCGAAAGGGCGGTAGCCGATAACGAGAAAATCTTCTTCTCCATACCAGTCAGCACAGCCTTCCACCTGTCCTTTGGTGGGCCGCTAGCCTCACCCAGAACTAGTCTCCAATCCACTTGCACTGCTACGGCGCAAGCCCTTCAATCCCCAGTTAACCTTGCGTTACTCCCGCTCAGCTTGGCCAACCTTCGGCCCTCACCTCGACGTCACAGTTCAACCAGTCCTGTGATAGTCAAACTCCCAGTCACCATCTCGGTAAACTTACATCATGACACATTCCCAGACATTTACCATTCTCTGCCCCCACATCCCACACACCCTGCAAATTCAGGGCCTTCCAGTACAGTATAATCCCAGTTTCCCCCACACAATCCCAGATTCACTAGTCACAACCCCAGTCATACCTTGCCATGGCTAAGTGGCCTTTCGCCACCATGGCTTAAGGATTCCTAAAAACCCTTGTGAATGGTCGAACAATATTCGGCTATCCACACCTTCCAGTCTCAGGTTACGTCCCCTGACAGCAACATACTATGGACGGCAGTCTCAAATATATATATATATATATATATATATATATATATATATATATATATATATATATATTGGGTTAGAAATAGAGATACCCCGGCGGCCTCAGTCAACTCTCTCTACGAGATGACTGGGGACAAAAATTGCCACCAACCCAGCTGAGGTGAAAACCTGAAAGGGCGTCTCAGGCAAAATCGGGTAACCCCTCGGTGTGAAAACCCACAAGGGCGCACCGGAAAAAGCTAAAGGGGGCCAGCTCTGACGAAAACCCGCAAGGGCGGTAGAGCCGGTAAAGAGAAAAAAAAACTCTCTCCCTCCACACTTTTCACTCACAAAGCCATCGGCCACGACACGTCCCGATGGCGAGTTCAACATCACTTCATGACAATGGTGGCCACTACACCCCCGAAGGTCGGTCATCGCCAGCTTCCAGTTTCGGCTACATTGCCTTCACAGGCCAGCCTCCAGTTTCGGCTACAACGCCTTTACAAGCCAGCCGCCAGTCTCCAGTTTCCAGTTTTGGCTACAACGCCGTCACAGGCCAGCCGCCAGTCTCCAGCCTCCAGTTTCAACTACAACGCCTTTACAGGCCAGCCGCCAGTCTCCAGTTTCCAGTTTCAGCTACAACGCCTTCACAGGCCAGCCACCAGCCTCCAGTTTCCAGTTTCGGCTACAACGCCTTTACAGGCCAGCTGCCAGTCTCTAGCCTCTAGTTTCAGCTACAACGCCTTTGCAGGCCAGCAGCCAGTCTCCAACTTCCAGTCTCGACTACAACGCCTTCACAGGCCAGCCGCCAGTCTCCAGCCTCCAGTTTCGGCTACAACGCCTTTACAGGACACCCGCCAGTCTCCAGCTTCCAGTTTCGGCTACAACGCCTTCACAGGGCAGCCGCCAGTCTCTAGTTTCCAGTTTCAGCTACAACGCCTTCACAGGCCCAGCCGCCAATTTTCAACTCCAGCCTCGGCTACGACGCCTTTGCGGTCTAGCCACCCAACCCCCAGTGCCAGTCCTGGTTATAACGCCTTTTCAAGCTAGCCATCTGGCTCAATTCCAGTTCATAACCATTGCACCTTTTTAGGTCACCCAGCTGGCTTCAACTCAAGCCCCTCTTCCCAGTCACAGTCCCAGCTTCAATTTCCAGTCCCTCTCCCAGTTCCGGTCTTGGTTGCCATGTCCGCCTAGGCCATCCAGCTAGCTCAATCTCAGTTTCCCAGACACATACGAATCCCGTTCTTTGGCAAATGGCACAATGTTAGCCAATGTTCCACCATCCAGCTCAGGGTCAATATACACCCTCCAGAATCACCTCTACAACCCTAGATCACGCAAGTTGTCCCGTTCTTACGGGCTTACATTGGTTCCCCGATATGTGGGATTTCATCCCTCAGAAGGATTGGCCCCCACATATAGCCTTTCTTTCCTCTACTACCTAGTACTCAACCTCCAGCTTCTAACACCGAGTTCCTTAAACCCGGTTCCTGTCATCACTCATGGCGATGCGTCGTAGGACAAGCAAGCACGACTAACACTAAGGAGTCGTCAGTTCACGCGCATCATTCCATTCCATCAAAGAAGGGAGGGAACAACCCAGTAAATAAAGGATATGGAGTTCATTAATACTCTGTAAAAAGAGCCCAAGACATGCCCTTGGGGTAACAAAATTCATACACTCCAGACATCAAAAAAAAGGGGAAGATACAATCAGGGTGCCAGCTCAGTCCCCTCTACCACCGCAAGGCGAGAGTCCGCCGCTGCAAGCTCTACCTTCAGGGTGGACAAGAGCTGAGCACTGGCTCCGGCTGTAGCCTCAGCCGCCTACCACTCGGCTCGGATGCGCTCAGCAACTACCTGCCGCTCCTCCCAGGCCTTCCTCAAGGCCTCAGCCTGGCTCTCCACCTCCCTCAACTGTGCGGCTCGCTCCTGAGATGCTGACGCGGTCACTTCAGCGTGACTCCTCTGCCCGGCTACGGCTGACACAAGCCGAGCCCGCTGCTCCTACGCCTCTCGGATCATCGCTAGCCTCCGAGCCCTCTGCTTCTGAGCCTCGCGGAGTCGCAGGTACTCGGCCCATATCCCAGCTAACCCGGACATCCAGAGCTCGCGTGGGAAGCCAAGTGCGTGATAGCCCTGGGTACACTCCCGCAGTCGCTGCCTTAGGTCCTCTGAAGAAGGGAGGGGCTCGCTCTGTGAGTAGCCTCACGCCCGCTGGAGCTGGGCGACACCTACACTCGCCTCCAGTAACGGCTCTGGCGGAGAGGCGAATGGAGGCCACTCGACCCCTAAATCTAGGGAGAGGTCTCTGGACGCAGCCAGCACTCCAGTGGAACCTACATAGTTCTAACAAACACCAAGGGGAGTAAGTAATACATGAAAGACTTCCTTCGACAAACAAGGTGAAAAAAAATACCTGAGAAAAAGAAGGAGACACGTCTTGCCTCCATACCTGAAGCAAGTCCAGCTGCCCCCGTGGCATCGTCTGTCGGGGTCGGGGAAGGTAACTGCACCTCCGCCTCCACGGCATCACCTGCCGGGGTCGGAGAGGGTAATGGTTCCTCCTCCATCCAGTCATCTCCAGCAATCACGGGTGGGACAGGAGGCTCCTCCTGCCCGCCCTCACCAGGAGCCGACGCGTGCTCCTCCCCAGAATCTGACGCTGCAAGTAACTCAAGAACGACAACACTCTACCTTATAGAGCTGACAAGCACCAGATAAGGACGGAGAGGACCACTGCATACCTCTAGAAGGGGTCCCCGTCGGAACCTCCCTACCAGCAGAGGCCCAGGAGGACGAAGAGCTCAAGCTCGAACTCTCCTCTGTCTCCATCTCTGAGCTGACGTCGTCTGAAGAGCTCGACGAGGTCCCCGACGAACTCCCAGAGGTGGCCGAACCTAAAGCTCCTGCAAGCCAGCGCAGCAAACAAGGTCATCACAAGACCCATCTCTATATAAGGATGCCTCTCCAACTAAAAGTTGCAAACAGAAAACTCACCGGCCAGAGCGCTCCCCTCCGAAACCTTCTCGATATCGACGATCTCCTCGTCGCCCTCAACAGGGGCCACTTCTGTGGGCCCCTCCTCCACCATCTCGGCCCCGTTGCGGGGCAGCTCACCCTCTTCTAGAGGCGAAGGTACACCTGTAAACAATACCAACAGGACCTCAGCACTAGAAGACAATCAACAACCAAAGGCTTAACAAAAATAATTAAGTCCCCGGCTACGTACCTGAGGGTCCCACGCTCGAGGACCCAACCAGCCCCACAGTGTAGGCCGACACCACAGCTGGCAGGGAAGCTCGCTCCACCCCCGCCAATAGCTGTGGCAACAAGCTAGACACTTCCTCGGTCGCGGGGGGCATCGAAGCACTCCTCCCCTCAGGCTCCCCCTCAAAGGAGGGAAGAGACACGAAAGGGCCGGTGCGGACCAGCTCTTGAATCATCTCCAGAGTGGCGGCTGGATCCTCACCTGATAAATGACATCATAAAGTCAGTCAGTATCGGCATCCCCGCAACTCTATAATAGAAGCGCAATACTCTCTGTAACAGTTCGAGACTTACCCAAGCCATCCTGGGTCGCAACGGGCTCCCGCCCATCAATGGATGGGGGCACCTTGCCATGCATCTCAGGAGAAGCCGCTGTCTCTGATGCCCTGGCCATCTCTGCAAGACACCAGCAACCATGTCAATTCCCGGAAGCAAATACAACCATAAACACAACATGCTCGGTCCCAGAGTTGTTTACCTGGCTGGGCATCCTTTGAAGCCTTCCATGGCTCAAAATCAGGGAAGGTCTCAACATTGGAGGCGGTGTCGTCCATCATACGAAGGAGCCCCTCCATATCTATCTCATGATCAACCCCGTCGTCCGGAAGGGGGTCAACCTCCTGAGGTGGCGAGAAGGCCACATCAGCCTCGGTCTCCAGTGGCGTTGTGAAAAGCAAATCCAATTGCACAAGGTTAGCCAATCGTCAAGGCTGAACCAACATAAAGCAAGTAGGCGGATATGGTACTTACTCAGAGCCGGCTCCGCCTCGATTTGCTCCCTGGTAGCGGGTCCCCGAGAGGACTCACCAACCTCCCTGACTCCGGTCTCCATCCGGGGGCGCTTCCTCTGGGGCTGAAGGGCCCCATCACCATCCCCAGAAGATGTCCCTGTGGAAAGATGATCCATGTCCGTCGCAGAACCTGCCAATAAACACAACCACACAGGATCTCTCAGCCATATGCCCTAGAAAACCATAAAAGAGGTCTTACCTGAAGTCACGAAGGGGGTCAGCGGCAGAGGAACTAGCTTCTTCGGCTTCAAGCCCACGACCCGTGCGGCCTTCGTGACCACCTCCTTCGCGTCCCTTAGGGTGTAGGCCCACTCAATGAGGGACACGAGCTCCACGGGTCCGGCTGATAAGTGCGTATTTTTACATATTAATTCATGATTATACACATTTTTATGAGCTTTAATAACAATAAATATGAACGTATCACATTTACTTTTAATTTAGAGTCAAATATTTAATTTTATAGAATTAAATAATTTTCATAAAGATATTTGCTTATTTATGTAAGCATTCAATATGGAAAAAAAATAAAAAAATAAAAATATATATATATATATGTAGAAATGGGCCAAAAGCCCAAGGACTTGTTTAAAAAGAAAAGAAAAAAAATAGAAAAAAATAAATTTATTTGACATTTTTTAAGATTTTTCTAAGCTATATATGATATATGATATATATTAATATGTATATTATATATAATATATATATATAACTAATCCTAATGTGTGCGTGTGTGTTAGTTTTCAAATGCACGAAGAAGCCGCCCTCCCGCCTTCGCGGGAGGGCACGGGCGACGAGGCGGGGGAGGCCGCCTCGCAGGCGGGTCAACGCGGTAGGAGGCGGGCCCAAGGCACGCGGCGCGCATGCAGGGCAGACGCGGGCGCACGCGCCCACGAGCGACATGCGGCGGGGCACCGCACGCGCCTTCGCCAGGCGGTCCATGCGGCAGGAAGAGAAAGGGAGAGGGCGGCGCACGCAGGGGCATGCGGCCGACCAGGAGAGAGAAAGAGAGAGAAAGAGAGAGAAAGGAAGAGAAAAAGAGGAAGAAAAAAATAGAAAAAAAATCAGAAAAAAATAGAGAAGTGTGCAACACATGTTGGCACACACATTGGAGTCAAAAATTGCAGCAAAGGGGTTGTAGTTGTCAACAAGAGGGGCAAGAAGTGTTCATATTGGCTAAAGGGTTGTTATGTTATCCTATATAAACGGCTTCAAATGTAATGAAAGAAGAGAAGTTAGCAAAGAGTTGTAAGCTATAGGTTGCTAAGATTTGTAAGTGTTCTTGAAGTTCTTGCTTTGTGGCTTTTGTAGGAGAAGATTTTGAGAGCTTTGTATTTAAGTTTTGAAGTTTGTTGTTAGTTTGTATTGAATACTTTCATTGTACTCTTAGCCATTTTTGGCTCTTCATAGTCAATTTACAAGCTTGTGTGATCCTTATTTCAATTTATTATCTTCTACAAAGTTGTCAATCTGTAAGTGTTCTTCAACTTCTCTTTCTAGTATTTCCCTCAATTCCTTCTAAATTAAAAGTTATTTTCTACCTTTCTAAGTTCTGTTCTACGTGATTAATGTTCATCCGAGGTGATACCTTCTATTATTCTTCTATTTTGAAGCCTTTCCAATCTTATTTTTACTCTAAGTTCTTCATGAACGTTGTTCTTCTCTTGTAGATCTAAAAATTTTTCTTCTACCACTTCTTCTAAATCTTCTTATTTTGAGAGTTATAATTAATTTATCACTGTTCTGATTTCTGTCATATTACTGTTCATCCGCACTGATAGCTCTTGAGTGTTTCACATTTTTCACTGTCTTCCTCTTATTTTATGTCTCTGTATTCTTCATCAAACTTCTTCATCTTTTCATTCTCTACAACTTTTATTTATTCCACTTCTTCTAATTGTGTCTGGTTTAAACGTTATTTCTCTTCCTAGTTCACCTTAGTTTCATTATAATTGTCTATTTGTTCTTCTATCGATTCCACCTTTCTAAATTGCATCCCAATCTTTCTAAGGCGGTTTAAATTCAATTCTCTTGATTCTTAAATCTTAAAAACTCAAGGTTTTCAACTTTTAAATCTACTTCTCCCTGTAGATTCGACTCGGTCTCATCACTTAACTATTATGTTTATTTAATTTATGGGCTGGATATTTTAATTTGGTAGCGGAGCGTATTAACGACGTGCGTTTTTCGCACATCAATTTTGGCGCCGTTGCCGGGGAGGTTTGAATTTGAAGTTGATAACTTTGTGTTTTCTTTTGTATACATATTGGTGTTCACTCTTATTTTTGCAGAAAAATAAAAGGATCAACAAAAGCAAAAAAAAAATAGAAAATTTTGAAAATGTCAAAAAATGTTGTGTCTCCCCGAGGTAAGTCTTCTTTATCTTCTACTCTTGTTATTTTTTATTTACCAAATAAAGAACGAGGGAATGCGATTAAGGTTAGTACTCTTACCCTCTTTCCATATATTTAGTTTCTCTATTTTTACTTTCAATATGTAATTTATTTTCATGCTTAGAAATGTTCTTAAAAAAATAAAAAAATATAAGAAATAAAAAATATGGTGGATTAGCTCAGTTCACTAACAAAAAAATAGAAAAAGAAAAGCAAAAAAAAAAGTATAACTTGCTCTCACTATCATCTTCGAAACTGGTGTCTAAGGCTAGAGGTCAACGGCAAACGCTATAAGCGGGAAAGTGGTTACTTAATTAGGACCTTGTGAAAGTAACGAGAGCCTCCCACTTCCACACCTGTTACCTGGCCGGTGGATAAGTTTGATGGTGAATCTAACTTAGACTTTAATTGATAATTTGTTTGCATCAAAAAAAAGAAGAAAAAATAAAATATACAAAAAATGGTGAGATCATAACTTTCATCTATGGATTGGGCACACAACTTAGCTAGGTTTGACCAATTAGCTCATAAATATGATCAATTTTTATCCATGGATCAAGACCCCTTCATACCACCTAGTCACTATGATGATGATCACATGTGGGATAACCCGGCCCATTATGTAGGTGGTTGTCCAAATCCACACTCATTTCTCACCCAAAACAACCCGACCTCTTATGACAGTCCATATTCGTGGTCGGCCCAAAATGAGATCCCGTCACTTATGATGGCCCAGTTTCCATCGTTTACCCAAGACCATATTCCAACCACTCAGTTTGGGGGCCATGATCTACCTTTCACCCCGGAGCAAGGCCAATATGATCAACGGTTTTCTCAGCCCGATTACGAATCATCTCCAGTTACTTATACCACTAGTTGGGAAAATAAACCAACAATCTCTTGGATGGACCAAGCAAGGCAAACCCAAATGTCTCCAGAACTCTCCACACCTTATTTTGACCCATGTCCAAATAACTTTAATTCTGGTTGGAGAGATCAACATGATTCTTCTTGGGAGTCTTATCAGGATCAAGGCCAAAGTCCTCAAGAACAAGATTTTCAAAATTGGGCCCCATACCCAAATGATTCTTATGATCAACCCTATTATGGAGGGTAACCCATACACTCTCCACCATCTCATTCTCGGACTGAGTACCCTTCAAACTACTATCCATCACAATCTGACTCTCAGCCCACTTATCTATCTCCTCCATACACAGGTTTACATAAGGAGGAGATGTTTGATCAATTGACACGGCTCTTCCAGACTCAACAACAAGCCTTCCAGGAACAACTACAAAACTTTGAGGCTCATGTGAGTCGGGTTGCTAAAAACATCATAGAAATGGAAGTCGATCCAATGCCTAGTAACTTCACTATAAGTCTTGAGGACCAACTTCCTGGATTTGATGGACGTAATAACTATGAAAATCCATATGTTCAACCTATGATTCCCCAATCTATCACTCATATCACTGTTGATTTTGAGGGGATCATGGAAGAGTCTTATGAGGAGGACGTAAAGGAAGAGCAGCCTGAGAAGCCTAAACCCCATTCCATTTGTGAAGAGGATTATGATGATCTTGAGTCGTTGGGGGGAGAAGAAGAGGATGATGATTTGCCAGTCAATGACCAAATTCCATTACTTGCCATTCCTAAATTTGATGAATCTTCTTTCCAAGTACATGATGATGAAAATATGAGTGTGGAGGGTGAATTAAGTGTATACATAAATCCATCTTCTTAGGTAATTGAGGAACCAGGTACTCCACTGGAAAGTCACTCTGATTGGGCATCTCATGATTTAGAGAAGGATGTGGATCTTTTCCCCATCCCTAACCTTGGTTAATCCATAATCATTCCAAATATTCTGCAACTCACCAACTGGTTAGATCCATATGAGCCTTCTGTGAATTTTTATGTTGTGGAGCGCACTGATTTCATTCCTAATCCTCCTTATCTCCTTGACACTGGCCATGTGGTAGATTCCCCAAAAATCCATCACACCCTTATCCTTTCTCACCTAAATAATACGCAAGTACATCTTAAAAGTGAGGATGAAGGAGAAAAGTTGAGAGAAATTAAGGTCCGCATTGATGTGTTTAATACTTATAAGGACCTTAAACATACAGAGGAATATTTTGTAATTGAAGTTATGATAATTCCTCCACCATTCTCTGACCGAGGGGGTCCATCCAAATTCCTAGACCCACCTTGGCATACTTCTAACCCACATGCATCGAGGCATAATCTTTTCCTCCAATGGTACACAGGCTGGAATTTATCGGAGGATAAGATCATTTGGTGGCTCATTCTGAATGCCACCCGTTGGTTAGTGAACTGTAATATGTCTGGCTGAAGACGTTAAACTAAGCGCTTCTTGGGAGGCAACCCAAAATTTTTATGATTTCTGTGTGAGAATAAATAGCTTCTTGGGAGGCAACCCAAGTTTTTATTATGGTTTTGTGTTTATTTTGCAGATTTGAATAAATGATAAGTTGGGGGGAGAAAGATGATTGCTTACTCTGTTGCTCCGATTTTCAAAGCCAAGTGCCGCCTCTCAAACACCAAGGCCGTCGAAGTACACATCAGGTTGTCCCGTTCTTTTCTAAACATATCGTGTCTACATTGTTCTATTGTTCCATATTGTTCATGCCATTGAGGACAATGTCATTTAAGTTGGGAGGATGGAAATCATGTTGCACATGCATTCATATACAACCTCATTTTTTTCAACCCATTTTGAGTTTCATGATTCATGCTTCCGTTGAAAGTAATTCTGGAATAGAAATGACTGGATAAGGATGATGGAAGATTATTTAATCTAGCCATGGAAAATTGATATAAGAATCTTTTTAAAGTTCATGTGCACTTTAGAAAAATGAAAATCACTTTGCACGCTAATGAAACAAGCAGGACAAGCCTTCTGCTATTTTGGATATATTGCCTGATATTCTGCGCTTTTTGAGGAAGAGATCTTTTATAAGCTTTCTGCCATGTTATCTATTGAAAAAAATTTGAGAAAAACACCATGAAAAATGCTCCGATTCTGAGTAACCGGGCCTACTTCACTTGAGACGTGTTGAGGTTCGCGTCAAAAGGAAAAGGGAACTTTAATCTATGTAACCGGGCCTACTTCACCTAAGACGTGTTGAGGTTCGCGTAAAACAGTGAAGGGTAGTGCAGCATCATGTGTGTAAAGAAAAAAAAGAAAAGAGAAGAAAATAAAAAAAAATCTATCCTAAAAAGGGACGAAGCAATAAGGCAGACAAAAAGTTAGTATGCTGAACGCTCGAATTAAGAAGTGCAGAATTGAAAGACAGTTGTTCGGAATATCAACTGGAGTACGCAATTGTCTCTACTGTGAATTTAGTATTACACATGCACAAGTGCTATTGACCTTTAAATTGACTTCTTGATCATGTACCTATTTCCTACATAAGGCTAGTATGTGATAATGATTCCAGATTCTAATCTTTAGTAGATTCTATGAACGATGATCTGGAAATGTAGCATGGATATTTTTAACTCTTGTTGGTCCTAAAATTTTTAATTATTTGCATTGCTAAGGGACTAGTAATGAGTAAGTTGGGGGGTGTGATAAGTGTGTATTTTTACATATTAATTCATGATTATACACATTTTTATGAGCTTTAATAACAATAAATATGCACGTATCACATTTACTTTTAATTTAGAGTCAAATATTTAATTTTATAGAATTAAATAATTTTCATAAAGATATTTACTTATTTATGTAAGCATTCAAAACAAAAAAAAAATAAAAAAATAAATATATATATATATATGTGGAAATGGGCCAAAAGCCCAAGGACTTGTTCAAAAAGAAAAGAAAAAAATAGAAAAAAATAAATTTATTTGACATTTTTTAGGATTTTTCTAAGCTATATATGATATATATATATATCAATATGTATATTATATATAATATATATATATTATATATATATAACTAATCCTAATGTGTGCGTGTGTGTTGGTTTTCAAATGCAGGAAGAAGCCGCCCTCCCGCCTTCGCGGGAGGGCACGGGCGACGAGGCGGGGGAGGCCGCCTCGCAGGCGGGTCAACGCGGCAGGAGGCGGGCCCACGGCACGCGGCGCGCACGCAGGGCGGACGCGGGCGCACGCGCCCACGAGCGACACGTGGCGACACGCGGCGGGGCGGCGCACGGGCCTTCGCCAGGCGGTCCACGCGGCAGGAAGAGAAAGGGAGAGGGCGGCGGCGACGCACGCGGGCGCACGCGGCCGGCCAGGAGAGAGAATGAGAGAGAAAGAGAGAGAAAGGAAGAGAAAAAGAGGAAGGAAAAAATAGAAAAAAATCAGAAAAAAAATAGAGAAGTGTGCAACACATGTTGGCACACACATTGGAGTCAAAAATTGCAGCAAAGGGGATGTAGTTGTCAACAAGAGGGGCAAGAAGTGTTCATATTGGCTAAAGGGTTGTTGTGTTATCCTATATAAAGGGCTTCACATGTAATGAAAGAAGAGAAGTTAGCAAAGAGTTGTAAGCTATGGGTTGCTAAGATTTGTAAGTGTTCTTGAAGTTCTTGCTTTGTGGCTTTGGTAGGAGAAGATTTTGAGAGCTTTGTATTTAAGTTTTGAAGTTTGTTATTAGTTTGTATTGAATACTTTCATTGTACTCTTAGCCATTTTTGGCTCTTCATAGTCAATTTACAAGCTTGTGTGATCCTTATTTCAATTTATTATCTTCTACAAAGTTGTCAATTTGTAAGTGTTATTCAAGTTCTCTTTCTAGTATTTCCCTCAATTCCTTCTAAATTGAAAGTTATTTTCTGTCTTTCTAAGTTCTGTTCTACGTGATTACTATTCATCCGAGGTGATACCTTCTATTATTCTTCTATTTTGAAGCCTTTCCAATCTTATTTTTACTCTGAGTTCTTCATGAACGTTGTTCTTCTCTTGTAGATCTAAAACGTTTTCTTCTACCACTTCTTCTAAATCTTCTTATTTTGAGAGTTATAATGAATTTATCACTGTTCTGATTTCTGCCATATTACTGTTCATCCGCACTGATAGCTCTTGAGTGTTTCACATTTTTCACTATCTTCCTCTTATTTTATGTCTCTGTATTCTTCATCAAACTTCTTCATCTTTTCATTCTCTACAACTTTCATTTATTCCACTTCTTCTAATTGTGTCTGGTTTAAAAGTTATTTCTCTTCCTAGTTCACCTTAATTTCATTATAATTGTCTATTTGTTCTTCTATCGATTCCACCTTTCTAAATTGCATCCCAATCTTTCTAAGGCGGTTTAAATTCAATTCTCTTGATTCTTAAATCTTAAAAACTCAAGGTTTTCAACTTTTAAATCTACTTCTCCCTGTGGATTCGACTCGGTCTCATCACTTAACTATTCTGTTTATTTAATTTGTGGGCCGGATATTTTAATTTGGTAGCGGAGCGTATTAAAGACGTGCATTTTCCGCACATCACCGGCCAACCCGATCGAATGGGCGATGTGACGCCTCCAGTCGTCAGCCGCCATATCTGCAAAGCTACCCTCAGGGAGCACTCGGTCCAACGAACCCCGCGGCTCAAACCTGCAGTCCGCCAGAAACTGGGTCCACCAAGTCCTCGATGTCTCGGGTCGAGGTGCCCTGACTCTGGTGCCTCCAGGTGCCGCCTGCGCCTGCTTGAGGGGCTTCAGTGCCCCGTTGCCGCTCTGCCCCGTCGACAAAGAGCCTCGGCTCCCCCGGGGCACCTGCTGCACCAGCCTCTCTACCTCCCGGCGGATCCGAGGAAAGCGAGCCCGCAGATACCCGTCATCCAGTGCGATGAGAGGCAGGTCCTCCCTTAAGAGACGGGTCTCCTTGGCTGTTCGGATCGCCGAGGCCTTCTGTCGGTACTGGTGACTATGCTCGAACCACCATATGGCGTAGTGGACGTCAAACCGTCCCCTGCGTCCCGGCCCCAGCGTCAACAGTCGCTCCGGCTCTCGGCGACAGTAAAAGTCCCACCACGTCGCGCCTAGCAAATGTGTGTCCCGACCTTTGTACTGACGACCCGCCAAAGGGAACTCCTGGTTCGGCGGGATCCCCTGGTCGTACCCGAAGTTCCGAGCGAACCTGTGCGGGTAGTACGGCTCTAAGAAGCTCGTCACGGACCGGTGTAAAGGAAGCACCGCTGGCCGAGTGCTCATCACCCACTCTGTGTACAATGACGCGTCCGGCTCCGGTTGGAAAGGTAGGGCGCAGGCTGCCCCACCATTCAAAGACACCATGATCAGGTGGGAGTCCCTGGTAGCACCGTCAAAAGGAACACCCTCCTCGCCCCTGCCGGGCAAGTAACACAAAACCCTCCTGGCTTCCTCCAGCTGCATCACTGCGTCCCCATCAGGCTGTCCTATGAAGCTGAACAACAACGGTGCTGCCTGGTTCGTCACAGACCCGCGAGACACCAACCCTGGGAACAGCAACCAAGCCCATGCACTGAGGTAGTCAGTCGGCAGGAGCAGTGATGGAGGCATCACCCGTGACTCCCTTTGGCTCGGGGCTTCTTCACACTCCGGTGTCATGTGAGCTCGGGCCTCTCTCTATAAAGGCCCAATTATCCATTGTTGTGCTTTCTATTTGAGTCATTTGATATATTTTCCATTTTATTTGAGTCATGTCCCTAGGTCTTTGCTAAGTTTATGTGTCATTAGGCTCATTAGATTAGTTTTGGGCCCAATTCATTGGGCTAGGCCCATGGGCGCCCCCCCTTCCTTGGTTATTTGTCATTGAGTCAAATGACCGGGTCTTTTTGTAAAATGTGGGTTGCCTATATATAGGACCCTATTCCCCTCATTTTGAGTTAATGAATGAATGCCAAATTTCCATTTGAGAGTTCAAATTACCTAGTTCTAGTGGAGTGAATCCAATTGGGGGTGAGAAGCCCTAGGGGAGAGAATCCCCACCCTCTTTCTCTCTCCCTCTCTCTCCACACAAGGGGGTGCGACCTCCCCTCTCTCTCCTCCCCTCCCAACCACCTCCACCCTCCCACCTACCCCATTAAAGCCACTCCCCTTCCCTACAACCCCTTTACTCCACCCCCTAGTCCCAAGGGTGGAACCCCCAATCCCCACTCCACCCTCCAACCACCAACCACCCCATCCCTTTCCCAACACACTTTGCCCTCTCCCCCATGCAACCCTTCACTTCCCTAGGCCCATTTGAATTTGAAAATACCTCCCATCGCCAGCCCTAGTTCGCCCCCCCCCCCCAGCCCCTTCCATTAGATCTGGTCACCGCCCTCCTTCCCTCCACTCTCTACTCCCCACCACCCATTACACCCTCCACCCTCCTCTCACCTTCCACCTTGGCTGAACCAGTAGAACCATGCGCCCTCCCCCTCTCCCTCCACCTCCACACTACCCCTAGCCCCCCTCCATACCTCCCCCACACTCTCTCCCCACCATTCATCCTCTCCCCTTCTCCAATCACTTCTTCCTTATCTCCTTCGGTGGCCATTTGGGTTCTACATCGGCGAACCAGTTCTCAGCTGAAGATCTGCAGAAGAGTAGAAGTTTGCAGAGGCGACCACGGCTTCCTCCGAACGTTCCCGAAGGCTCAAGAGGCACCGTCGGAAGCGTCTCCCAGTCGACTTCGTAACGGTGGTGGTTTCGACGTCATCCAAGCACCGTTCTGCCCGGGGGAGCATTTCTTCCTTGACTGCGCAAAGCTTCTCTGGCAGGATACCAGAACCTGAGTGGAAGCTCGACAGCGGCGATCCTAGTGAGAATCTAAATGAAAGTTCTTCTGAAAAAATCTTTTACTTCAAGTCTTCTATCATCCCCAAGAAGCAGAGCCCAGTTTGGCATCTGGATCTGAAAATTATCAATTCTCTTCCCGAGGTGCGCGGTTCTGCTTCCACTCAGTCTGCACCGACCCCCCTTCAGTGTTCAGAATCTACCAGTATGCTCCAACAACTTTTGGCCTCGCCGTTAGTCTCCTTTCGAATAGGACTTGTCGACGGTTCCAACGACTCTAGCGGCGCCTGATTCGGAGCTCTGGAGCGCTTGTGGCAACCTCTTCTTCCTGCTGTTGCGAATCTGAAGCAGTCAGAACTACAGGTCTGCTTCCCTGTTTGAAGCCTCTACCCGACCAGCACCTGCTGTCAAAGAAATCAGCAAAATTCTGGCGTCATCCTGATCCAGCTGTAAAGAATTTCCAACTGGTTTCGTCCTCAACAAATTTCTGGTGTGGCCGCAGTGTCCAGATAACCAACTGCCTGTCCTGAAGCGCCGAGAGTGGATAGAACCGGCGTCGGCTCCCGTTCGTTGCTTCTAGCTCGATTCTTCCCCTATTGCTTGGCCGGATGAAGGCCCCTCCTTGTGTGGAGGTAGTTTTGGATGTATTAATAGTTAACCCCCACCCCAAGATCCCCCTCCTGCGAGAGGTGTAGTGTTGTAACCGTTTGAGCAGGTCAAGTTTCTTTGGCGCGGCGTGTGGGGAACCCTCGCCTCCCTGCTCGCCCTCGTCTCCGAGCGGGACCAGTTTCTTCAAACCGATCGAGTAAGTGCTCCAAACTTTGCTCTATTTAGTGTTTGTTCAGTCAATATTAGTTCATAACTCCGCTGGCCGTGAGTGAGAGCTCGATCCTTAAGCTCCATTGCTTCAAGCGATCACCGTGGGAAGAGGAGTGTACCCGTGCCCTTTTAGCACAACGTCGGCTCCCTTGAATTGGACAGTCATACCCTTGGGGAAACATTTCCTTGGCCTTGCTGGCCCTCTACTAGCAAGGGCCCAGCCCTCACATCCTCCACTTGGCATTGCCAAGTTACCCCGGGGTCTAGGTGAGCATTGGGTGAGCGGTCGCCGTTATCGGTCCGTTTTGAATGTCAATTGTGCTTGCTTGGTAAGTCTTAGGTTGTGTCACATCAATTGGTATCAAAGCAAGTCATTGACTTGTCTCTATCAAGTCTAAGTCCTAGGGCCTTTTGCATTGTGTGTCCATCCTTCATTTCATTCCCTTGCATGTCCACCCGTAGTGGTGCCATTTTCCGACCCGACCCATCGTCTTCGGTTCCCCCCATGGATCCCAATCCTCAACTCAACCAAGATGCACCTAGGGAGGAACCCCAAGGCCAAATGAACCGGGTGGATGCCGCCCTTACTAACATCCTTGCCCAACTTGAGTCCCTTTCCACTCGGCTCGCTCGGCTAGAAGAACATGAGTTCCACCCAAGGAACAATGAACCAAGAGCCCACCCTCCACATGTTGAACTTCATAGGGATGAGTTCCACCTAAGGAACAATGACCCAAGAGCCCACCCTCCACATGATGACCCTCATAGGGATGAGTTCCACCCAAGGAACAATGAACCAAGAATCCACCCTCCACATGTTGAATTTCACAGGAATGAGTTCCACCCAAGGAACAATGGACCAAGAGCCCACCCTCCACATGCTGAAATTAATAGGGAGGACTTGAATATTGACCCATACCATGACTATGAGAGGCCTCGCCACCATCAAAATCATGAAAGGCGTCCACAGGACGACCCGGATGACCCGCTCTTAAGGATGATCAAAGTAGAGGCCCCAAACTTTGATGGTTCTCATGAACCAAGTGTCTACTTAGAATAGGAGACCGCTATGGACCAATACTTTGAATGGTACCCTATGTCCAACCAAAGAAGAGTAAGATTGGCCAAAATGTATCTCATCAAATTAGCCAAAACTTATTGGCTAAACCAAGAGGGATTAAGAAGGATTAGGCGGGAAGAGCCTATTGACACTTGGGAGGGTATGAAGAACCAACTTATAAACAAATACCTACCCCAATCCTATCACCAAATGCTCTTAGATGAATGGCAAAGCCTCACCCAAGAAGGGAAGACCGTGGTTGAATACATTGAGAAGTTTGACTCCTAACTTTTAAAGTGTTGAGTTCATGAGGACCCAGCCGTTACCTTGTCCCGCTTTAGAAATGGGCTCCAAAGTCACATCAAGAGAGAGCTTTTCATGAGGGACGTTGACAACCTTGAGCTAGCCTACCAAATAGCTAGGGATGTGGAAAGATTCTCTTGGATCCCTCGGTTTACTACTCCCCGACTGGCTGATCCTAAAAACATGGGACCACGACCCATTCCGGCCACCCCCATGAAAGCCCCTAGCCCAAGTGGGAATGCCCCATTACGGCCTTACAACCCTCCTCCCACCATCACTCCAAACAAGCCCACCCCTAGTCACCCTCCTCCACGGAGGGAAGACATTCCCAAAGGCCCAAATGAAGGAACCACTTCGGGTAGCGGGCGTCAACAATGCTATAGGTGTCAAGGGTTTGGCCACTTTGTGGGGCAATGTCCATCCAAAGGATTGCCTAGTTTTCTTATTGAGGAAGAATCTCCCCCACCCCAAGGGGAACTTGAGAGTGTGGTTGAGGTCCATGAAGCCTCACTAGATTGGGAAGAAGAGTATGAGACCCAATACCTTGAGTCGAGTCTAGATCACACCACTCCATCTACCAACTCCCATCTAAGAGTGATTAGATGCCCCCTCACTAAACCCCAAGAAGAGGATTGGCGTCGAACCTCAATCTTTCACACCTTTGTCAAGATAGGGGGTCATGTGAGAAAAGTGATCTTAGATAACGGGAGTTGTGTCAATGCCGTATCCCCCGACACCGTTAAGCTCCTTGGGCTTACTATCACTCCTCACCCAAGCCCATACCGGGTCTCATGGATCAACAACAACTCCATCCCGGTCAACACCCAATGCCTTGTGCCCCTCACCTTCTCTTCCTACCATGGCCAAATATGGTGTGATGTTATTCCCATGGAAGTAGGAAGCATCTTACTAGGAAGATCTTGGCTTTATGATGTGGATGCCACCATCTTGGGTAAGACCAACACATGCACCTTTGAACATGAGGGAAGGAGCATCCGTCTTAATCCCTCCCCACCACGTCCCTTGCCTAAGAAAAGCCCACCCCCTCAAGGTCAACACTCCACCAAATCCCAAGACATGGAGAACTCCACCCCTCCAACCCAATCCCTTACCCAAAATCCCAAGTGACCTCGGGATTGACCAAGGGCCTTCACCTCATCACCAAGAAAGAGCTTGAGGAGGAGATAGCTCAAGGGACACCTCTATGTGCGGTAGTCATTTGTCTAGGAGAGCCCACCCCCTCCAACCCCCATCCGATAGAAGTCCGGCACCTCCTAGGGGAGTTTCATGATGTGTTCCCGGAGAAACTCCCGGATCAGCTCCCTCCCATGCGTGATGTGCAACACGCAATTGATCTAGTCTCGGGAGTCACCCTTCCCAACCTACCTCATTACCGCCTCAATCCCACGGAACATGCTGAACTCCGGAGGCAAATAGACGAACTCATTAGGAAGGGCTTCATCCGCATTAGCAAAAGTCCATGTGCCGTACCGGCCCTTCTCACTCCTAAGAAGGATGGATCATGGCGGATGTGTGTGGATAGTCGAGCCATTAATAAAATCACCGTCAAGTATAGGTTCCCCATCCCTAGACTTGATGACATGCTTGATAGAGCCACTATTTTCTCCAAAATAGACCTTAAGAGTGGCTATCACCAAGTTAGGATTAGGCCCGGAGATGAATGGAAAACGGCCTTCAAGACTAAGGATGGCTTGTATGAATGGTTGGTCATGCCTTTTGGCCTCTCAAATGCCCCAAGTACTTTCATGCGCCTCATGACTGAGATTCTTAGGCCTTTCATTGGAGTCTTCCTTGTGGTCTATTTTGATGACATCCTTATATATAGCCAATCCCAAGAGGCCCACCTTGACCACCTTAGGCAAGTTTGCACCGTCCTTCGGCAAGAGAGTCTATTTGCCAACCGAGGCAAGTGTCACTTCATGACCACATCTATTGCCTTCCTAGGATTTGTGGTGTCAACCAAAGGTGTCTCCATGGACCCCGAGAAGGTCCAAGCTATTCTAGATTGGCCGGAACCCCGCACCCTTCATGAGGTCTGAAGTTTCCATGGGATGGTAACATTCTATAGGAGGTTCATTCGGGGATTTAGCACCATCACCGCCCCTATCACCGATTGCCTCAAAAAGGGGACTTTTGTGTGACCAAGTCAGCCTCTAAGGCCTTCCAAGAACTTAAGGAGAAGATGACCCAAGCCCCGATCCTATGCCTACCCGATTTCTCTAAGGTCTTTGAAGTCACATGTGACGCATCCGGGATAGGAATAGGAGGGATTCTTAGCCAAGAGGGACACCCGGTGGCCTTCTTTAGTGAGAAGTTATGTGATGCTAGGACAGGATACTCCACTTATGACAAAGAGTTCTATGCCATGGTTCAGTCCCTCCGACATTGGAGACACTACCTATTGCCCAAAGAATTTGTCATCTTTTCCGACCATGAAGCCCTCAAATATCTCAACTCCCAACAAAAGTTGAATGCCCGACATGCCCGATGGGTTGAGTACATCCAATCCTACACCTTTGTTATCAAACACAAGGCAGGAAGTGAGAACCGAGCGGCGGATGCCCTTAGTAGGAGGATCTCATTGATATCCACTACCCAAGTGGAAGTGACCGGATTTGATAGGCTCAAGGATGAGTACCCTGGCTGCCCCAACTTTGGGCACATCTATACCACCTTGACCACCCATTCTAGCAAGGAACATGAGGGATTTATCTTAGAGGATGGATTCCTCTTCAAGGGACCAAAACTTTGCATTCCACGGACCTCACTCCGTGATTTCTTTGTTTGGGAATTACATGCAGGAGGATTAGCTAGATATTTTGGGGTTCAGAAAACCATTGCTCTAGTTGAGGGCCAGATTTATTGGCCAAGTCTCAAAAGAGATGTAGGCAAGATAGTAGGTCAATGCCGCACATGTGCTTCGGCCAAACAGGTGAAGCAAAACACTGGCCTATATACTCCACTCCCCATCCCCGACCGTCCATGGCAAGACTTAAGCATGGACTTTGTGCTAGGACTACCCAAGACTCAAAGAAAGCATGACTCAATCTATGTGGTAGTTGACCGATTTTCTAAGATGGCCCACTTTATCCCATGCTCCAAAACCTCCGATGCTTCCCATGTTGCCCGATTGTTCTTTGATGAGGTTGTTCGTCTCCATGGGCTACCCAAGACCATAGTCTCCGGTAGGGATGTCAAGTTCACTAGCTATTTTTAGAAGACTCTTTGGCACATGATGGGTACCCTCCTCAAATTCTCCATAGCCTACCACCCTCAAAACTGACGGCCAAATCGAAGTTGTCAATCGGAGTCTAGGGAACCTTCTTAGGTGTCTTGTTGAGGATCGTCCCGGGAATTGGGATCTCATCTTACCACAGGCCGAATTTGCATATAACAACCCCATCAATAAGTCCTTAGGAATGAGTCCATTCGAAGCTGTGCATGGGTACAAACCAAGAAAACCTTCCGATCTCATTCCCCTCCCCCCGCATACTAGAGTGTCCATTTCAGCCGAGGCTTTTGCACAACATATTAGAGAACTGCATGAAGAAATCCGCAAGCACATCAGCAAAAATAACAAGACTTATAAAAGGCTGGCCGACTCTCATCGACGTCATCAAGAATTCCATGTGGGTGACTTTGTGATGGAAAGGACGGAGAGGCTCTCCCCGGGAGCCATCTCCAAATTGAGGCCACGTGGGGCTGGTCCCTTCCAGGTCCTGAGGCACATTGGCGCTAATGCCTATGAGTTCGATCTCCCCGAGGAGTATGGAGTAAGTCCCACATTCAATGTTTCCGACCTAGTGCCATATAAGGGACCCACGGTGGTACCCAGTGAGGATATTGAGCCTATTCCTTCCGTTGAGAGAGCACCCACCCGTGAGGAGAGACCACCAACCAAGAGAGCCCAGCGTGAGCACATTGAACGAATATTGGATGAACAGGTCACTGGCACCCGGAGCAAGGTATACGAGCGCTATCTCGTCAGGTGGAAGGATCGGCCTCCTTCGGAGGATTCGTGGGTGAGTCGAGAGGATCTCCAGCAGCTGGATCCCGACCTTCTCGAGCAGTATCACAGCCAGATGGACCCCTACTCGACGGAGTCGATCTCTTCGCAGCCCAGGGATTTGATGGAGGCATCACCCGTGACTCACTTTGGCTCGGGGCTTCTTCACACTCCGGTGTCATGTGAGCTCGGGCCTCTCTCTGTAAAGGCCCAATTATCCATTTTTGTGCTTTCTATTTGAGTCATTTGATGTATTTTTGATTTTATTTGAGTCATGTCCCTAGGTCTTTGCTAAGTTTGTGTGTCATTAGGCTCATTAGATTAGTTTTAGGCCCAATTCATTAGGCTAGGCCCATGGGCGCCCCCCCCCTTCCTTGGTTATTTGTCATTGAGTCAAATGACCGGGTCTTTTTGTAAAATGTGGGTTGCCTATATATAGGACCCCATTCCCCTCATTTTGAGTTAATGAATGAATGCCAAATTTCCATTTGAGAGTTCAAATTACCTAGTTCTAGTGGAGTGAATCCAATTGGGGGTGAGAAGCCCTAGGGGAGAGAATCCCCACCCTCTTTCTCTCTCTCTTTCTCTCTCCCTCTCTCTCCACACAAGGGGGTGCGACCTCCCCTCTCTCTCCTCCCCCTCCCAACCACCTCCACCCTCCCACCTACCCCATTAAAGCCACTCCCCTTCCCCACAACCCCTTTACTTCACCCCCTAGTCCCAAGGGTGGAACCCCCAATCTCCACTCCACCCTCCAACCACCAACCACCCCATCCCTTTCCCAACACACTTTGCCCTCTCCCCCATGCAACCCTTCACTTCTCTAGGCCCATTTGAATTTTAAAATACCTCCCATCCCCAGCCCTAGGTCGCCCCCCCCAGCCCCTTCCATTAGATCTGGCCACCCCCTCCTTCCCTCCACTCTCCACTCCCCACCACCCATTACACCCTCCACCCTCCTCTCACCTTCCACCTTGGCTGAACCAGTAGAACCCTGCGCCCTCCCCCTCTCCCTCATCATCCAAACTACCCCTAGCCCCCCTCCATACCTCCCCCACACTCTCTGCCCACCATTCATCCTCTCCCCTTCTCCAATCACTTCTTCCTTATCTCCTTCGGTGCCCATTTGGGTTCTACATCGGCGAACCAGTTCTCAGCTGAAGATCTGCATAAGAGTAGCAGTTTGCAGAGGCGACCACGGCTTCCTCCGGACATTCCTGAAGGCTCAAGAGGCACCGTCGGAAGCGTCTCCCAGTCGAATTCACAACGGCGGTGGTTTCGACGTCATCCAAGCACCGTGCTGCCCTGGGGAGCATTTCTTCCTCGACTGCGCAAATCTTCTCTGGCAGGAAACCATAACTTGAGTGAAAGCTTGACAGCAGTGATCCTAGTGGGAATCTGAATGAGAGTCCTTCTGTAAAAATATTCTACTACAAGTCTTCTATCATCCCCAAGAAGCAGAGCCCAGTTTGGCATCCGGATCTGAAAGTTATCAATTCTCTTCCCAGGGTGAGCGGTTCTGCTTCCACTCAGTCTGCACCGACCCCCCCTCAGTGTTCAGAGTCTACCGGTCTGCTCCGACAACGTTTGTCCTCCCCGTTAGTCTCTTTTCGAAGAGGACTTGTCAACGGTTCCAACAACTCCAGAGGCACCTGATTCGGAGCTCTGGAGCACTCGTGGCAACCTCTTCTTCCTACTGTTGCGAATCTGAAGCAGTCAGAACTGTAGATCTGCTTCCCTGTTTGAAGCCTCTGCCCGACCAGCACCTGCTGTCACATAAATCAGCAAAATTCTGGCGTCATCTTGATCCAGCTGAAAAGAATTTCCAACTAGTTTCGTCCTCCACAAAATTCTGGAGTGGCCGCAGCGTCCAGATAACCAACTACCTATCCTGAAGCACCGAGAGTGGACAGAACCGGCGTCGGCTCCTGTTCGTTGCTTCTAGCTCGATTCTTCCCCTTTTGCTTGGCCGGCTGAAGGCCCCTCCCTGTGTGGAGGTAGTTTTGGATGTATTAATAGTTAACCCCCACCCCAAGATCCCCCTCCTGCGAGAGGTGTAGTGTTGTAACCGTTTGAGCAGGTCATGCTTCTCCGGCGCGGCGTGTGGGGAACCCTCGCCTCCCCGCTCGCCCTCGTCTCCGAGCGGGACCGATTTCTTCAAACCGGTCGAGTAAGTGCTCCAAACTTTGCTCTATTTAGTGTTTGTTTAGTCAATATTAGTTCATAACTTTACTGGCCGTGAGTGAGAGCTCGATCCTTAACCTCCATTACTTCAAGCGATCACCATGGGAAGAGGAGTGTACCCGTGCCCTTAGCACAACGTCGGCTCCCTTTAATTGGACAGTCATACCCTTGGGGAGACATTTCCTTGGCCTTGCTGGCCCTCTACCAACAAGGGCCCAGCCCTCACATCCTCCACTTGGCATTGCCAAGTTATCTCGGGGTCTAGGTGAGCATCGGGTGAGCGGTCGCCGTTATCGGTCCGTTTTGAATGCCAATTGTGCTTGCTTGGTAAGTCTTAGGTTGTGTCACATCAAGCAGGCTCCGCTCACGTGGCGCCGAGTGCGCCGCCAGTACTCCCAGTCCCTGGTAAACATTGGCCAAAGTCGCTGGGGCTAAAGCCAGCCTCCGTCCCTCTGCCAATTGGCACGCAGGCCACAGTAGCTCTACTCGCAGCAGGCCGTCCTCCCCGTGGGGACCACAAACGTCTCCTGCCAGTGGGCCAAGTACGCGGCCAAGTGCGTTACGTCTGGCAGTCTATGGGGGTTCCACCCCTCCTGTGGTGCATAGATATACCTGCTACATGTCCAGAAACGCAGCTCCACCTCTGTATACTCATCCCAGGGGGTCTGGTTCCTCGCGAACTCCGGGTGAAAGCAAAAGGGGCCGTCATAAAAGTGGCGAATCCACGCATTCAATGGCACCCTGGGAGTCTGCGCTGCTCTCTCTTTCCCAGCCAGGGCAAGATCCCTCCAGGTCTTCAGTAGATACCGGTAGCTGTAAGAAACCCGATATCGTCCATGCCCGTCAGTGTGGCTACGATGAAGGTCATCCAGCACTATCTCCTCGTACCCCTTGCCGCTGATCGGCAACCCAGAGATCCTCCACAGAGACCACAAGTCTAACAAGGTCTCTCCCTCAACCGTTGCCATGGTGTTCCACCTGTGGTTGGAGCGCTCTATCAGCGCCTGTAAAAGTCCTGTATAACAAGGATACCCATACAGAGCCGCTGTCACAGCATATCTGATGTCAGCTCGGTCTAGCAGCACTCGGTAGTGGTGTACTATGCCCATCAACCACTCAGTAGCTCCCTGGCAGTACCTGTGTGACGGAATCACTGCCCAACGGCCATACCAGCTAACGGTGGTCTGTCGCAGAATCCTGGACAAAAGGCTGTGGTCGTCATAGCCTTCCCCGGCATACTCCAGCCATGATGGCTCCAGCACCAATCCTGGACTGCCCTCTGCCTCTGCTCGGTGGTGTCCACGCAAATCCCAAAAGGCGGGACCCATCACTCTAGCATGAACTCCGAACTGCTCTGCTCTACAGAAGAAGCCCAGGCACTCAGCACTGGGAAACTGACTCTGCCTCCAGTAATCCACGGAGAAACTCGGGAAGCCGCAAAGGACGATCCCGTCCAAGCTATCTTGACCCACCAAGATCGCCCGCTCCAGTCGGCGACGGGCTCCAACAACCCGAGAGTCACTCTCCTCCATGCCTGGTGGGACAAAGTGCCTGATAAACTCAAACAGGTGACGGTCCAAAGGGAACTCCACTGGATAGCCACCGCTGCGATCATAAGTGTAAATTCCCCCCGCCTCCGACGCGCGGGCCGGCTCCACGACACCAACCCCGTTGCCGTGCTCGCCGACGGGGCACTCTGCCACAACTGCCTGGCCACCATCAAGCTTCTCCACGCTGGCCGCGGTGACAACTGGCGGGCCTAAAGGGGGCATGGGCCGCTCGATCCTCCTCACCCAGTGGTCCTCCACCCGGACCACACGCCTCGGGACCCTCTCGTCCCTGCCAAATCGGGCCATAGCTGCAAGATATAGCACAAAAATGGTCAATATGCCAGAAATTCAATACATACAATACATCAAATCACAAACATATGAAGCGTCAAAATGCAACTACAACAACTCAGTAGGAGAGGTTCACGGGCCGTACGACCTCGTCTCCGCCTCCGATGCACGAGCCGTGGGGGGCATTTGTTGTACTCGGACTATTTCCTCAGCAAAATACCCAGAAATAGGGGTTCGGGAGTTTCCTCGAACACCTTCAAGGCATGGGCTACCCGGCCCCTCCGACAATCCAGTGGGCCCGACCAATGGTCCCAACCCGTTAGCCTAGGTGCACGGTGGCACCAACAATCGATCGGGACCACTCCCGACTCCTAAGTTGCGGACTTTGCCCGCCTTCTACACGACCACCTGGGCCATCTCGGGGACACTTTGACTACAAGCCGCGCCACATGGCACTCAATGAAAAGGCCGGGGGGCTACCCCGGAACGCCTTCCTTCAACACTCCAAGGTCAAAGGGAGACCCAAATAGTTCAACCACAGGCTCAGGAGACCCGTAGTACGTGTGTACGGCTCACGCACTTGTGTTCGGCATTCTGCCGAAGACCTTGTGGGCGCACGTGTTTCAACCCTTCTACACCAATCCACGGGCCACCCCGTGATTCCGATACACCAATTGGGTCCTACGACGACCCCCAGCAAGTCGGGGCCACCCCCGACCCTCAAACACGTGGCAACAAGCCACTGAACTTAGCTCTCGGGCCAGCTCGAGGCTACTCTGCCAACCCGCCGTACAATATGGCACGTAGTACAAGGTAAGGCCCATGGGCCCAAGGTGCCTCCTCCCAGCCCCTACGAACTTCTACCCTTGGCCGTTGGCCAAATTCGAGGCCCGTCGGCCACTTACGCGGCTCGTTCGGCAACTCGGGGTGTGTCGGGCATTCGCCCGAGCACCTTGCGAGCGGCCACTACCACTCAGAGAACGATGGCTCCCATGGGCCATTTCAACCTCCCGGAACTTTATATCCCCCAAGGGGTATCCCTAGACGATGAAGGAAGACCCCCAGGGGCCAACCCTCGGGGTTACGGCTTTGCCTGGGGCCCGTATGCCCCAGGGCGTGGCCGCGCCCCCGGGGAGAGTGAACTCCCGGGGGGGGGGGCACCCTCTCCCCAGCCTGGAGGCCCGACGGCCATCCCCAGTCCCTATTCGTGCAAATATGGTCCGAGGTTCGTGCAAAGCTCGTTCGTCATACCCGTACGCGGAAGAATTCACGAAGACGAAGTCCCGAGAATACGTGGAGTCGCACACGTCAATCCCTCGATTTACGCGTACAAGCAGCCAGTCAGCCAGTCCAAGCCCGTATCCTTTATCTTCTAGCGTCCAAACGAGTCAAAGTGGGGCTAAATTAACCAAAAAAAACTAGTTTTATAGAGGTGGGTAGTGAGGACACCAGAGAACGAGTACGGCCCGACTCAGCGAGCTGTCGGTACCGGACCCGCAGCATGACTCAGTCGACATCGACATCGTTGTGGCTGGGCGACAGTATGGAGTCCCTACCTGAGTGTTGATATTTTCTTTATGTTTATTATGAGTGTATTGGTGTGTATTTATTTGAGTATTTATGCGTGTAATGGGTCAAGGTTGTAAAATGGGTTACACTTCATGTAAGGAGCCCAATTTCCAAATTGGGCTTCCGAACTTTTAAAAGCCCAATTGGGCCTCTCTCTCCCTTGTGGGCTTCTACATATGTGGGCCCAAAAGGCTGGTCCAAGGCCCAAGATGGGCTTCTAGAAGACTTGGACCGTTAGACCAAGGAGACAAAGGTAGAGGATGCCCCCTCCTTATCTCCCATGCTTGTCTCCCACCTACCCATGACCAATGTTAGTGGATGTCCTTTGGAGTTAGTGGATGTCCTTTGGTGTTAGTGGATGTCCTTGGGTCTAGATCTAGGGTTTTCATATTTATAGTCTCTTGTTGTATTTTGTGTGGAACTAATGAGAAAATTTGAAGAGAATATTGCTTGGTGCACACCCCCCTCTCCTCTTGAGTTCTTGAGTGTTGTTCCTCTTCCCACCTCCAATCCCCTCTAGATCTGCTCCCAAATCTTCTACCTCCCTCAAATCTCTTCCTCTTCCCTTCTTCCTCTATCTATTATGAATGATCACCGCCGTCGCCGCCGCCTGATAACGCGAAAGTTCGTCATTTAAAACACGCGTATAACAATCTTAAAACCGAACTCGCACAAAAATGATCAAAAGAGAACGTAGTACTATGGCAAGCACAGGTCGAATCCACAGGGAAGAAGAGATTTTTAGAGTTAAAAACTTTAGAATCCTTTAGAAAACACTTGTGATTTTATTTGGCTTAAAGAAAATTGTGAAGTGATGAACAAACCAAACACTTAATTAAAAACACCTATGACTATGCGCCTATGCTATAGAAAATAATTACATGAAGTGAAGAGAAGAGATAGAAGAAGGATGTAGAGAGGGAAGAAGATCAAGAACTAGATCAAAGGAATAACTCTTTTTATTAACTTAAATGAAAGAGTACATGAAGTGCAAGATAACCTTACAACAAGGATGTGACGAGATTACAATGAAGTAAATTGAAATTAAAACAATAAAAATAAAAGGAGCCTGAGATATGAAGATGGTAGCAGCAATGGTGATAACAACGCCTTCCTCTCTTGGCCTTGGATCACGAACCACCTTGCGGAAGATGTCGTCTACGTTGGGAGGAAGTCACCTTCGTCGTTGAAGCCACCTTTAGAGGGTGAATAACTTTAAAACCAAGAAGAATTAGGGGATGCCCAAGAAGAAGAAGTTGAAGAGGAGGGAGAGAGGAAGAACTTTGATGAAGAACGCAGATAGAAAAGAAGAGCAGAAGAGCTTCAAAATAGAGAAATAACATAAGCTAGCACCTCGGATGAACAGTGAAATCACATGACAGCAAGTTGAAAAATAGAAAATAACTTTCAAAACAGAAAGAATTGGAAGATGATATAGAAGAAGAAGTTGTAGAACACTTAAAAACAAAGAACTTGTATGAAGATAGTAAGAGAGAAAAATGACTAGAAGGGGGAGAAATAAGGAGAAGAACAGAGAGAAAGACCGATTCGGAGATGAACAGGACAACACAGTGAAAAACACGAAATACCTTGAAAACTAAGAATAATTAGATGATGATGCAGAAGAAGAAGTTGTAGAGGACTTAAAAATAAAGAACTTTCATAAAGACAGCAAGAGGATAAGAGGGACGGAGGAGGGCGAACTCGGCGGCCTAAGAAGTTGTGAGAGGGAGAGGGAGAGAAAAATTGCCAAAAGAAGAACTTCCTTTCTCCTCCTTGTCATGGGCTATTTATAGGGAAAGTTAGGTAGATGGAGGGTGAAGATTGTATCAAAAGGAGATGAATGGCTGAGATTTAGGTAGAATATGATGCATGGGGAAGAGAAAAAGTAGATGGGCACCCCCTTTCTTGGACTTTAGGCACCCCATTTCCCAAGGCTCATCATGTCTCTCCTTTAATTCAAACTTTAAATGTCCTTTTCCTCCTTTTCAAACTTAAACTTTGAATTCCTCCTTTTCAAACTTTGAATTTAAAAATTTGAACTTTCTTTTCCCTCCAACCAAATTTTTTTGAATTCTTTATTTGACTTGGTCAAAGTTGTGATGACAGTTTTGCCCCTGGCTTCTTTTGTATTTACCTTCGGTGTCTTGCACACACATAATTAGAATCTAGTCCATAAAAATTATCATAATGTGCAAATAAATCTCAAATGCTCATAGTTATGCAATGGAGAATTAATGCCCATGACCCTCAACTTTAATTTATCAAATAATATCACCAAATTAATCAATTTACGTGAAAGCTCTAATTTAAATGCGGAGTTGAGGTTAACTATGAAATATACATAATTACCTAATTATATGCACATAAAACGGTGTACATGCAATGAATTACTATAGAAAATAGACACTTATCACCACCGCCGCAGTTCGTGCCGTCGGTGAGCCACCACAAGCCGATCTTCATCCTATTGTCCGAAACTCGGAGTTGCAGGACAGTAGCTCGGTGAAAGGTATGGTATGGGAGATCCGACCGTTGGATCGTCGCAAAACTTAGAGGGTGGGTTCCCCCCGTCTGAGGCCATTCCCAGTTTAAATTTGAGGTTGATCAGAGCTCGTTTAGTCCATTTCCCAGCCACCTGTTCATCTTCCCCCAAATCTGCCTGTGTGTAGGTCCGTGGGATAGATCTTGGCACCCGATTTTTCTTCCCCTTCAAACGTTGTACAAATCTCACAAAAGACCTATGTGCGTCTCCATCACCCTCCTCTCTATCCACCATTAAAATCCCCAGTCCTACCTCGGTCATTTGATCCTCGGTAAAATCCCTTGATCAGGGAGGTTAGGTTCTGTCCAGCTTGTTTTATATTTCGGGACAGTGTGCTCAGTCCACTTGCAGTCATTTTAATTTCCAATCCAGCCGTTGGATGAGTTTGGATTTCCAATATGTCGTAGGATTTTGAGTTTCCTTTCCAAATATATCCTTTGTGTCACGATCTGACGTCGGGATAGAGCGTACCATCCGATCTCGTCGAAACGCGTAGTTCTGGCCAGAGACACAGCTGCGGGATAGCCTTGGGAAACAAATCCCAAGAAATTGCCCGCCTCCACTCCGGTGACCGCCGCTCCCGAGGATCGACCCGGGACACTCCAGGAGCACCCCCATCAGCCGCTGCCTCCAGAAGCCTTCCGGAGGATGCCGCTCCTTTGGAGGTCCGTGGTTGCTGTCCTGTCGACCAGCAAGCAGCCGAACCAGAGCCGCCGCCTGCCGCCGCCCAAGACCCGCCAACATGCTGCCCGCCAACCCAAGTTCGGTGCTCCCGGAGTTGTTGTGTAGCCTATTACCTCCCTGCGTGGTGTGGGCCATTATTTTTTTTGCTGTAATTAAATATTACCGTTGTACCGGGAGTCACAGTCTTGGCCGGGACGTCTTCCCCACGCCCCGAGCGTGGAGGTACACCCACCACCCCCTCGTAGACGTATTTTGCTTTCCTAGTATACGTTCTTATGCCGCTGTTAGAGAGCATGTTAGGATCCTAGCTCGTATCATTTAAATCACCGCTGCGAGATAGAGAGCGAGACCCGTCCCGCGACTCATTCTGAATGCGAGAGTAAGCCGATCACCCGAGACTCAAAGCTGGTTACTCAACCATGCAGATCGTCGCGCTTCCCTCGATGGGGACGACCGTGAGTTAGCACTTCTTGTTTGGGGCATATCGCCTCTTCTGGAGCTCTTTAGGTGCCGCATTGTATTATTGTTACTGGTCGTGTCGTCCAACCAGTCGCGTCGTCCTATAGAGTCCAAGGTCGTAACCCGTCCGCGTCGAGTCTCGCAGTCGTCCCGCATCAAATCGGTATCAGAGCCGGTTTGAGTCTAGAGTAGTCATTATTTTCAAAAGAAAAAAAAGGTTTTTTAAATTGCATTACACCCCAATACTCCAGTATATCAAAAGACGTTACTGGAAGGTTAGGTTATGCCTATCTGGAAGGTAGCTCCTCGCGTCGAGTCGGATCTTCGGATTACTGCCTCCGCCACGTACTGGAGACACTGTTAAGTCTAGGGTCCCCGACTTGCATCGGTCCATCCATATAGGTCTAGTGAGTCACACTTAGCTCTCTTTACATCTCATTGCATGCCCACCCGTGGAGGTGCCCAGTACCATCGCCCTGACACTATGGGTGAACACCGAGGTGCCAACCTGGGAGGCCGCTCCCTGGAGGACATGATAGCTCTACTCATAGAGCGCATGGATAGGTCTGAGCAAACTCTTAGGGAGCATACAGAGCGTATGGAGAGCCGACTCAAAGCCATGGAGGACCGCGCCGAGGCTTCTGACCGATCTGTCCAAGGTCTGGTTGGAAGGTTAGAGAGTGTGGAGAGAACCCCTCGCCGAGACCTACCTGGCATTCTCTCGGCCCCTCAAGCACATGCTGCCCAGCCCATGGCTGCTGCCCAGCCCGCGCCTGCTATCCAGCTCGCACCACCTCGGGCTGAGGAGCAACGTCAACGTGCCCCCCATTTTGAGGACTACGAGTCCGACAACGATTACGAGGGAAATGGCCGGCGCCGGAATGGTCACCGACCACACAGGGATGATGAGGACGAACGGATCCTCAGGACCGTCCGTGCAGACCCTCCCACGTTTGATAGGTCCAAACCTTTGGAACCCAAGATCTATCTTGATTGGGAGGCCAGCATGGACCGGTACTTTGAGTGGTTTGAGATGACGGACCACCGGAGGATCAGGTATGCCAAGATGAAGTTGTTAGGGCAAGCACAGACTTACTGGAGCAATGTAGAGAGTTTGCTCTTTCAGCATCATGAGCCTCAGGTAGGTTCTTGGGATGAGATGAAGGACAAGCTTAGGCGTAAGTACCTTCCTGCCACGTACCGTCAGCGACTTATTGATAGATGGCAGAGTCTCTCCCAAGGGGACCGATCCGTGTCAGACTATATCGCGGAGTTTGACGAGTACTTTTTGCGATGTGGCGTTACGGAGGAGAGCACCATGCCTATATCGCGTTTCCGTCGTGGTTTGCGGCCCCACTACCAATATGAATTATTTCGCCGCAAGGTTACCACCTTGGAAGACGCATACCAGGTTGCTCTAGAGTTGGAGCAGTTCTGTTGATTTGTTTTGCTTCTCTTCTTCTTTTTGTTTTATGTGCTATAAAGATGATAGGCAAAAATCAAAGATCTCAATCAACCCAAGGACATGCGAACCATGAACCTAGGCAACCAGAACAAGCTCTAGCATGGGCATGCTACCTCAATCATCAAACTAAACTAAGGGAATAAAGAAAAACACATGCCGGGGTGTGGAGCAAGAGCAAATAAAAAACACACCGCAAGGGTGGAGCAAGCAAAGAGGATAAGAGATATGAGATGGAGAGAAAGATAATGCCCAATACTAAGAAAGAACGTGATCACCACCAAAGTAGAAACAAGCCAAAGACTTGAAAATACCTTGGAAATAGGTGGATGAAGCACCCGCCCACGGGAGAGAGAAAATCAGGGAAATCTGCAGATCAACGGAATGTAACGGCCGAAAGCCCACGCGTCACTAGGAAGTGACGGTCGCTCGATGAACCGCTATATGAATCTGACGCGCCTGCACAAGACCGTCAAATAACCTACAGTAATAGCTTGTGGATTCTTTTAACTCCAACTCTTCCAACCGGCCATAAGACTTGGGCCTCGTGTGGTGAACCTGTAAACCTGCCAAAGAACGTAAAAACACAAGAGAACAAACCCAGATTAGCCCTTTAAACAATATAGCATCAATTCTTCAATAAACTCAATAGCATGCAAAAGGAAAGGAAAGTACCGGGGAGGTTTTGATTTTTTAACCCCTCTGAGCGTTTTAAAAAGATAGGAGGATGTTTAGATGATGAAAAAACCAGGGAGAACGTGGAGAAAGAAGAGGGACAATGCTTTTGATGAAAGGGAGATGAGGAAGAACACAATATGTAATGATGAACTTTGAAAACCAATGGAACGAATACTCCCTTCACCGTGAAGCAGATGAACGTGAGAGATAATTCTCCTTGGTCAGATGTGACTCCAGAATGCGGCAGCACTTCGACGCGAACTCCAGATCTTCCTCCTTCGGGCCATGAAGTTAAGGGTGCTATTTATAGACCCTCAAACTCTCCGGTAGAGCAGAGGATAATCCAGCAAGATAAGAGAATAATTCTTAGCAAATCCTTGAAGATAATATCACCAAGAGTCCATAGAAACAAACAGAAGGTTCTGAGGATCAGATTTGGAAGAGAAATCAACAATTCAAGCTCTTATCTTGACCACGGAGTAGCATAGAAAAGGCCTGAACTGCCAGGACTCTCTGTTGGATGTAACAGCTGGTCGACAGACCGCCACATGAAAATAACGCGCCAGGGAATGTCCGTTACATTCAACCTTATCTCAAAAGAGATAAGATCAACGGGAAGAAGATCAAACAAGTTGGACTCTCGAAGGAAAGTAACGGCCAAGGCTGGATGCGTTGGAATAAATAACGGCTATACGACAGACCGTTAGATTCAACGGATAAGCAAGAGGATAAGCTTTAGAACAAAGGCCTCAAACTTTAGGACTCTTCAATAAGTAACGGCCGAGGGATCATGCGTTATATGGAAGTAACGCCCCCAGTGAGGACCGTTATTAACAATGAGGATAAAAAAAGATGCAAAGCTTGCTAAGCTCATCGAATAAAAGGCCACAATAAACCACACTCCAACCAAGGAGAAGACCCAAGAAACAGGCTTCAAACTGATCAAGGAGACTCGATGAAGAGTGAACAACTCGGAGCATCATATGGATAAACAAGGAGATGACCCAACTTATTGGTCATAAAACGGGTGTCAACAAGTTCGAGGTGGAGTTCGCTCCCGTCCAGCGCCCGGGGTTCACTTATCAGCGTGGGACCGACCCTCGTACCACGCCTACCTCCTATAGCCGGTTTCCGGTGGCCCGTCCCCCGGAACCCCCTCGGCAGGACCCCACTGCTCCTAGGCTCCGCACTTTCCCTCCGAGGGACCCTCCCCCTCGCTCCCAGGCACCCATCCCTGCCCCTCGGCCTTATCAGCCCGCCGTACCAGCTCGGCCTCTTCTTCCTACACTCCTAGTCCATCGAGAGGACAAGGGTAAGGGGCCAATGATTGGTGGAACATCTCAGGGCAATGGGACACGAGACCGTTGCTACACTTGTGGTGGAGTTGGCCACTTTGCCAGCAAGTGTCCCACCCGGGGAGCACTTGTTATTGCCGACACACCGGCCCGTGACCCCACGCCTGAGTTGGTGCCAGTCAGCTACGAGCCGGACCAAGAATTGGCCGAGGAATTCTTTGACGAGTTATTGGAGGGCAAGCAGGTTGATGTCCCTGGTCCTCGTATCAGGATGACGTACATTTGGGTGTAGTCAGGTGCATCCTTACCCAGCCTCAAGTGAGCGACGACTGGCGTCGCACCACCATATTCCACACATTTTGTAGGCTGGAAGGGAAAGCTTGCAAGGTGATTATAGATAGCGGGAGTTGCATCAACGCTATCTCCACAGGCACCGTCAAGCGCCTTGGTTTGACGCCCGTGGATCACCCTGCACCTTACAGAGTTTCTTGGGTGGATTCCACTTCCATCCCGGTTAGACTGTGGTGTCTGGTGCCGCTGCAGTTCCAGGCTTACCATGATGCGATCTGGTGTGATGTACTACCTATGGAAGCGGGTAGTATCATCCTTGTTAGGCCTTGGCTCTTTGACCGAGATGCCACCCTTTATGGTAGGTCGAACACTTGCACCTTCGACCATGATGGCCATAGGATTACCCTCCACCCAGTCCAGCTGAAGGACCCATCTATCCGCGGACCAGCTGGCCCCAGCACTACGACCACTTCTAGTCAGGGGAAGGCCGATCCACCCACTTTGTCCTCGGCACAGGCATCCACCTCTTCGACTACTCCTAGCAGAGTGGGCCCTTCACCCAGGAGGTTGATGATGATCAGTCTGAGAGAGATGGAGCAGGAGGTGACCGGGGGTAACCCCATTCTAGCTGTCGTCGTCAGGGGCGTTGAGGATGTTGCCCCTAGGTCCGAGGATGAGCATCCCCCGGAGATAGCTGCAATATTGCGAGAATTCTCCGACGTATTTCCCGAAGACCTCCCGGGAGGCCTTCCACCCATGAGGGATATCCAGCATGAGATCGACCTCGTCCCGGGCTCATCCTTGCCCAACCTTCCCCACTATAGGATGAGTCCCACGGATCATGCCGAGCTACAGCGGCAGGTTGAGGAGTTGATGAGTAAGGGATCTCTTCGGGATAGCAAGAGCCCTTCGGCTGTTCCCGCATTATTGGCCCCGAAGAAGGATGGCACATGGAGGATGTGCGTTGATAGCCGTGCAATCAACAAGATCACGGTGAAGTATCATTTTTCCATTCCCCGACTGGATGATCTGCTTGATATGATGTCGGGAGCCACTATCTTCTCAAAGATAGACCTTCGTAGTGGCTATCACCAGGTGCGGATCAGGCCTGGCGATGAATGGAAGACGGCATTCAAGACCAAGGATGGTCTTTATGAGTGGTTGGTTATGCCCTTTGGGCTTTCCAATGCCCCTAGCACCTTCATGCGGTTGATGACCCAGGTCTTACGCCCTATGATAGGGGTCTTCTTGGTCGTCTACTTTGACGACATTCTTATCTACAGCCGCACTAGGGAGGATCACTTAGACCATCTTAGGCAGGTCTGCATTGTCTTGAAGCGTGAGACTTTATATGCCAACCCGAGGAAATGTGCTTTCATGTCTGATCATATCACTTTCCTCGGGTTTATTATGTCGAGAGATGGAGTCTCCGCTGATCCGGAGAAGATTAGGGCCATCCAAGAGTGGCCCGAGCCCCGCACACTCCACGATGTTCAGAGTTTCCATGGCCTAGCGACGTTCTACCATTGCTTCATTCGTAGTTTCAGTTCTATCACTGCCCCAATCACTGATTGCATAAAGAAAGGGGCATTTGTATGGACCAAAACCGCGGCCACGACATTCCAGGACATCAAGGAACGTATGACCCAGGCACCTGTCCTTGCACTTCCTGATTTTTCTAAAGTGTTTGAGGTCACATGTGACTCTTCTGGGGTAGGCATTGGTGGAGTGTTGAGTCAGGAGTCCCACCCCATCGCATTCTTTAGCGAGAAGCTTAACGATGCCAAACTGCGCTATTCCACTTATGATAAAGAATTTTATGCAGTCGTCCAGGCATTGAGGTATTGGAGGCATTATCTTTTACACTAAGAGTTTGTCCTCTTTTTGATCATGAGGCCTTGCGATTCCTCCATATCTAAAAAAAGTTGAACGCTCGTCACAGTCATTGGGTGGAGTATCTCCAAGAGTACACCTTTGTGCTCAAGCACAAAGCAGGGGCGAAGAACAAGGTCGCCGATGCACTAAGTCGTCGGGTCATGATGTTGACCACCATGAGTGTTGAGGTGGTAGGGCTAGAGAGGCTGAAGGACGCCTATGTTGACTGTCCGGACTTTGGTCTGATCTATGCCGTCCTTCAGGCCGGTCCCTCGCGCGATTATAGGGAGTTTGTACTGCAAGAGGGTCACGTATTCCGGGGTGACAAGTTGTGCTTCCCACGGACTTTTGTTCGTGACTTTCTTACGTGGGAGATGCACGCGGGAGGTCTTGCTAGTCACTTTGGACGGAACAAGACCATAGAGGCGGTTGAGCACCGATTCTACTGGCCTAGCCTGAAGAGGGTGTTGCTCGTATTGTAGCCCAGTGCAGCATTTATGCTATGGATAAATAGAGGAAGCAAAATACCGGCCTCTATACTCCCCTTCCCATCCCAGATAGTCCATGGCAGGACATTAGCATGGACTTTGTGTTAGGACTACCCCGCACCCTCCGAAAGCATGACTTGATCTTTGTGGTTGTCGATCGGTTCTCCAAGATGGCCTTGTTCATTCCATGCTCCAAGACTTCGGATGCCACTAGATTTGCCCGCCTGTTCTTCTCTCATTGTGTCTCCAGGTTTGGCCTTCCCTATACCATAGTGTCAGATAGGGATGTACGATTCACTAGATATTTTTGGAAAACCCTATGGCACATGATGGGCACCCAATTAAAATTCTCCACTGCATATCACCCCCACACCAATGGTCAGACTGAGGTTGTCAATAGGAGTTTGGGGGATCTTCTTAGGTGTCTTGTCTGAGATCGAGTCAGGGATTGGGATTTGGTCTTACCCTTGGCCGAGTTCACCTATAATGATTCGGTCAATAGGTCTACAGGTATGAGCCCCTTCGAGATTGTCACTGGCCGTAGACCTAGGAGACCTATAGACCTAGTCCCATCTCCCATCTAGTCACGTGTCTCTGAGTCAGCCGAGTCTTTTGCTAGCCATATTAGACAGTTACATGAGCATATTCGTCGTCACATTGAGTCCAGCAACGCACGATACAAAGAATTGGCTGACGCCCATAGGCACCATCATGAGTTTCAGGAGGGTGATTCTGTCATGATCAGGGTTAGACCTGAACGGTTTCCCTTAGGAGCTGTTAAGAAGTTGCATGCTCGCGGTGCCGGTCCCTTTCGGGTAGTGAGGCGAGTCGGATCCAACGCATATGTTGTGGACTTGCCAGAGGATTACGGGATCAGCTCGACTTTCAATGTCTCGGATCTCGTCGCTTATAGGGACCCAGCGTTGATACCCAGTGAGCCCTTTGAGCCGTCTCCACCCATTATGAGTGACACCACCCTGGAGTGTCCACCTCCAGCCTTGTTACCTCAGCAGCGAGAGCAGATAGAATGTATACTAGACGAGCAGGTGACGACTACTCGAGGCGGAGTGTACCAGTGCTACTTGGTGCGTTGGAGGGGATGGCCCGCGTCCGATGACACCTGGATCACCCGGGCAGAGCTACAGAGGATAGATCCAGATTTGCTGGATCGGTACCAGAGCGACTCGGATCCTTACTCGACGGGGTCGAGCTGCTCCCACCCGGGGAGAATTGGTGAGGACACCAGAGCACGAGTACGGCCCGACTCAGCGAGCCATCGGTACCGGACCCGCAGCATGACTCGGTCGACATCGACATCGTTGTGGCTGGGCGACAGTATGAAGTCCCTACCTGAGTGTTGATATTTTCTTTATGTTTATTATGAGTGTATTGGTGTGTATTTATTTGAGTATTTATGCGTGTAATGGGTCAATGTTGTAAAATGGGTTACACTTCATGTAAGGAGCCCAATTTCCAAATTGGGCCTCCGAACTTTTAGGAGCCCAATTGGGCCTCTCTCTCCCTTGTGGCCTTCTACACATGTGGGCCCAAAAGGCTGGTCCAAGGCCCAAGATGGACTTCTAGAAGATTTGGACCATTAGACCAAGGAGACAAAGGTAGATGATGCCCCCTCCTTGTCCCCCATACTTGTCTCCCACCTACCCTTGACCAATGTTAGTGGATGTCCTTTGGAGTTAGTGGATGTCCTTTGGTGTTAGTGGATGTCCTTGGACCTAGAT
The DNA here is from genome assembly GCA_022559845.1 of Amorphophallus konjac. NCBI lineage: Eukaryota > Viridiplantae > Streptophyta > Magnoliopsida > Alismatales > Araceae > Amorphophallus > Amorphophallus konjac. The sequence continues at coordinate 259,588,116 of CM040128.1, forward strand.
CTAGGGTTTTCATATTTATAGTCTCTTGTTGTATTTTGTGTGGAACTAATGAGAAAATTTGAAGAGAATATTGCTTGGTGCACACCCCCCCTCTCCTCTTGAGTTCTTGAGTATTCTTCCTCTTCCCACCTCCAATCCCCTCTAGATCTGCTCCCAAATCTTCTACCTCCCTCAAATCTCTTCCTCTATCTATTGTGAATGTTTACCGGCACCGCCGCCGCCGTTCGTGCCGTCGGTGAGCCACCACAAGCCGGTCTTCATCCTGCTGTCCCAAACTCAGAGTTACAGGATAGCATCTCGGTGAAAGGTCTAGTACGGGAGATCCGACCGTTGGATCATCCCAAAACTTGAAGGATAGGTTTCCCCCGTAAGAGGCCATTTCAAGTTTAAATTTAAGGTCGATCAGAGCTCGTTTAGTCCATTTTCCAGCCACCTGTTCATCTTCCCCCAAATCTGCCTATGTGTAGGTCCGTGGGATAGATCTTGGAACCCGATTTTTATTCCCCCTCAAACGTTATCCAAATCTCACAAAAGACCTATGTGCATCTCAGTCACCCTCCCCTCTATCCACCATAAAAATCCCGGGTCCTAATTCGGTCATTTGATCCTCAGTAAAATCCCTTGATCAGGGAGGTTAGGTTCCATCCAGCCTGTTTTGTATTTCGGGACAGTGTGCTCAGTCCACTTGCAGTCGTTTTAATTTCAAATCCAGCCATTTTATGAGTTTGAGCTTCCAGTATGTCGTAGGATTTTGAGTCCCCTTTCCAACGGTATCTTTTTTGCCACGATCCGATGTCAGGATTGAGCGTACCATCTGATCTCGTCAAAGCGCGTAGTTCTGGCCAGAGACACGGCTGCGGGATAGCCTTGGGAAACAAATCCCAAGAAATTGCCCGCCTCCACTCCGGTGACCGCCGCTCCCGAGGATCGACCCGGGACACTCCAGGAGCACCCCCGTCAGCCGCTGCCTCCAAAAGCCTTCCGGAGGATGCCGCTCCTTTGGAGGTCCGTGGTTGCTGTCCTGCCTACCAGCAAGCAGCCGAACCGGAGCCGCCGCCTACCGCCGCCCAAGACCCGCCAACGTGCTGCCTGCCAACCCAAGTTTAGTGCTCCCGGAGTTTTCGTGTAGCCTATTACCTCCATGTGTGGAGTGGGCCATTATTTTTTTTGCTGTAATTAAATATTACCGTTGTACCAGGAGTCACAGTCTTAGCCGGGACGTCTTCCCCACGCCCCGAGCGTGGAGGTACACCCGCCACCCCCTCGTAGACGTATTTTGCTTTCCTAGTATATGTTCTTATGCCACTGCTAGAGAGTATGTTAGGATCCTAGCTCGTATCATTTAAATCACCGCTGTGAGATAGAGAGCGAGACCCGTCCTGTGACTCATTCCGAGTGCGAGAGTAAGCCGATCACCTGAGACTCAAAGCCGGTTACTCAACCGTGCAGATCATCGTGCTTCCCTCGATGGGGACGACCATGAGTTAGCACTTCTTGTTTGGGGCATATCGCCTCTTCTGGAGCTCTTTAGGTGCCGCATTGTATTGTTGTTGCTGATCGTGTCATCCAACCAGTCGCGTCGTCCTATAGAGTCCAAGGTCGCAACCCGTCCGCGTCGAGTCTCGTAGTCGTCCCGCATCAGTGGGACCACTCCCCCTCTCTCTCCTCTGCCAGGTCAGGCCAAACCCCCCTGGGGGATGGGTTTAGGCGGACCAGCTTGGGCTTCCAAGCTGGTCCGCCTAAACCCCCAAGGGGGGGGGGTTTAGGCAGACCAGCTTGGACCCCCAAGCTGGTCCGCCTAAACCTCTCCAAAAACCAAAAAAAAAGATTTTTCCCCTCCGAAGAGGGGTTTAGGCGGACCAGACTTGCCCCTTGGGCTGGTCCGCCTAAACCCCATCCCTTCCACTCCGACACACACACACAAAATGCACAAATAAAATACAAATAAAACACAAATAAAAACACTATTGGGGGGTTTACCCGGACCAAGTTGGACCCCCAACTTGGTCCGCCTAAACCCCACCCCCCACCCCTCCAAACTTCTATAAATTGCCCCCTTACCAACAAGCATATGGGCAATAAGGGCATGTGAAGCAACGCACGGACACACAGTCGGACGAGCAATCTTCCCCTGCCTAATTGTCGCACCCTCTGACTCCCGAGGATTTCGACAAGGGTCGGGAACGCGAGAAGACAAGTGCGCGCGCGGTTGGCTTGCTAGTCGGCTCACACACGCCGAGGGTATGTCTCACGTACTCCCCTCACGCGGTGTCCAGTCGTCTCATGACAAGTCCATCCCCGCCACGTGTAAGATGACCGTACCAATGGCAAATACGCCCGCACCTCGGGTCCGCCAGTGTACGTTGACTTACGACACTTACGACGGTGACGAAGGGTACCTCGTAACGACCGCGTCGGCCCTCGACGCGGAACCGCGTGCCCACCGTGCACCTCCAAGCCGGCCGTCGGCCCCTCAGATTGACAAATCAAGTCTAGTCGGACCTCTGGCCTGGGAATTACAGTCCCGGGGCCGACCTTGACTCTCTAGCACAACAACACTCACCGTCCGAGGACCGGACCTGACCACTCACCTCAAGCCGCGTCCGACCTCCGCCAGGCGCCAGCCCATGTCCGTTCTGACCATCAAGGCAGTCGGACCCACACCAACTCCCCTGTAAAGAGTTCCAGTAAAACATGCGGACACCCGCTTTGTCACGCAATGACCCGGGGACCGACTCACGTGTCAAAAATGTCCTGCGGCTTGCGCCCTTTGTACTTCGGCCACTCAGGCCCGCTTGTAATGCCCATGTGGCTCATCATAATACCAGTGAAACACATACGCCCGTATTCGGGCCCCCAGTTTCCTACCCACACCACTCGGCATCCGTGCCCGATACCCTAACCCCACTGAACACCCCCCAGTCTAATGCGTACTCCTAGCTGCTGAATGCACCGGGCCCTCCACCCACGGCTTTAGACACATATATAGACTTTTCTTCAGCATGGAACGAAGGTATTCAAATTCAATCCGATGTAAATAAACACCGGTTGCTTGCGGCCGGTGGGGAAAGACGTCTTGTACACGATTCTCGCAGTCGCCTACGCACTCGCACCCATGGAACCCCTTCTCTCTGCGTGTCGCCCGATCGCCTGAGCCCACGTGCTGCTCCCCGGTGGCTCTTCCCCGGTCAACCCCTGGTTCCATGAGTGATTGTCGAGAGATTGACTGGCACGCCCGCACCTTGTCCGGTTAACCTTTATCCCGACACTTACGTGTCATTCGACCCTTTCCGACTTTCCGTGAAAGGAGAGTGCCCGATACCGCCGTGAGAGGCATGCACCCGTAAGGAGGATACCCGAGATACATCAAACTCCTGTATTTTTTCTTTCCCCATTGTATTCCTTCCTTCACCCCGGTTAACCAGCATAAAAACCCGCGCAACAACCGCTTATGTAGAGACTCTGATAGCTTCGAACGGGACTCTCTTGGAGAGTCCCAACCTGAGGATAGAGAGTCATAAACCATGTCAAAGCCTATCTTGACCCGTTCTAGAGTTATCCTACCTCAATCCTAGGGGTATTAGGCCATGAATCAGGTCCTATAAGTAGAGGGGCACACCAATCTCATTCTTCACACAAATCCTCTCTATCAAGCCTTGAAAACCTTGCTAATCCTCCCCAAAACACCATGAAGAGGGCCCTTGAAGGAAGCTCTATGGAGGGGGCTGCTTAAGGTGGGCCAAAGCCAGCCAGGAAAGAGTATGGGGTGCTACAACGGCTGACCACCATCCCAAGGCACTTGAGCTCCAGCCCCATAAGAGAGGTAAGCTAATGCTATTTCATTCAATTTCACTCCATCTCATTCAAAAAGGCTTATATGTCCTTCCTTTCTTCTTCTCTTTTTTCTTTCTATCACCTCAGCTCCTCCCTGGTACCAAGCGTTAATCCACCTTGAAGTGGATGGCTCCCATGATCCGCGAGCTCCCCATAACAGGGATATCTATCCTTAGGTCCTGGCACTTGCACCCTCTATTAGTACTGGTCGAAAATTACCCTAAGCTTTCATTAGATTTGCATAGTATCACTGGTGCGGACACACGCCGCTATACACGCCGGTGGACGAGGACATGGCGGGACCTAGTTAGCTGATGGAGGACATGGACGCATCGGCCGAGCCTTCACCTTTATTTCATAATTGTTTGGCCATGTTGGGCCCTATTTGGATTTTGTGGACAATTAATGGATTGTAATAAGGTTATGTTTGCGATAGTTTATTTTACCCAGGGGTAATTTTATTATGTAGGTCCCTGACTGTTTGGGATGGGATTTCTTTCACGTGTCGATCAATCAATTAACTAACTGGTAATTAACTGACTGATTGACTGCGCGGGCGTGCCAGTCACGTACGTGACAAGTTTATTATGCGCTCATTCTGACCCGTGTCGGGCGAGAGATAGGTTCGGTCGGGACCAGCAGTCCGCCATACCATAAAGGCTATGGCGTTAATTACATCCTCCGCGAGGAGGGAAAACCATTGATTAATTGCCGAGATAGTGGACTGTCGAGGTCGGAATAAAAGGTGCGATGTTATGAACATGACAAGATCACGTGAGATGCATCTATCTATCATGCAAGAGAGGCATGGTTTATTAAATTGATGACCCTTGGTACAGGGCGGAGGACGTAGGTCCGAAGACCACCATCGCGCATAGCGGAGACTTTCGATCGGGCATAACCCAGCCTTCCGTCAACGCCGTTTGATATACCCGAGGGTCTATGTAAACATGCATGCATGATGCTCATGACTATGCTAAGCATGGCAATAGAGTTATGAAAACAAACAGTGCTCAATCACATTTATTAATCCCCGCCAAAAGGGGGGGAAAAAGGTAACACAAGCATGATTACGGAAGCAGAGTGCTGACGGACATGGTAGTGAAATCATGATATCGAAACGATTCGGACTCGAACGGCCCTCCTCTTATCCAGTTTATTACTAATTAAAGTTTATTAACTCCGACCACGGGAGCCGAGGATCGCTCCGGAGGCGAGCAAGGGATTAGACAGCGTAACGATTCGAAACGGCGTGATCACACAAGAGATAGCTTCCACGGCGCGGTAAAACGTAGGTATAGGGCTTAATCCGGCGCGGCCAAGCGTAGGCAAAGCACTTAACCCGGCGCCCCCCAATTACATGTTAAATCGGTGCGACGGCCTTGGGGCGCGCCGGTTTAAGGCGCGCCGGGAAGGGGCCAAAAAATTGAAAGAAGAAATGAGTCTAAGGTTAATACGGCGCGGGGGGGTACTGCGCCGTATTAAGGCACGCCGGATCAGGACCGCGCTGGTTTAACTTATTTTCTTATGAACTTAGAAATCATTCAACTTATTGAAATGTTTCGAAGGTTTAAAGGTTCAATTGGGCTTATTGCCTTTTGAAATAAAGTCCGAGGCTCTTCAGGAGCAGAGTCATGAGCCAGTGCGAGGTTCAAACTCGAGCACTGGGGTTCCTTGGCCCAGAATGATCATTTTATTATGGCCAGCTCCACAGAAACGAATGTATGTCCAAAACCTACCAAAAATTGGGCAGCGTCTCCCCTGAACCTGAAGGGTTGCAGGAGAGGAACGGGGTCATGCTCACTTATGGAGTAAGCCCCTAAACTGCCGGTCTGCGTGATGACAGCCAGCAAATTCCCAACGGACAGGATACCCCGAGGACTGGCCTTCAAGGGGCACCATGGCTCGGTGGGTTAAAACAGATGGATATGTTAGCTGTCGAAGGAAGCGACGACCCTGAGGGCTGGCCTACGAAGGGTGAGCAACCTATAGCCTACACCATATCCAGAGGAGAGGGACAACTGTGGTGAAGGGAGGCCCCAAGGACCAGCCTACGAGGGGCATGCATCCCTTATTCACCACCGAGCCTCCTGGAGACTGTGGGTTTCAATCAGTTGAGATTAACCCATTACTATTAACCTGGTGGTCTGTGGGAACTCTCGTCATTGATAGACGAGCTCCCATTGGCCAAGTGGTGTTTGTAATACGATGTCAGGGAATGTATCCCCTCCCCGGTATATCGGAACAATGCTATCAAACGAGCTTGCAGATCCCGAATACAGATGAAATGAAAACAGGGGCAAGTAACATCATACGGTCGCCGGTGAGCTGATATGTCACCGAGCATACATAGATGCATCGACACTCGGGGTTAAAGAAATTCATACTCGCGGAGGGAGCAGCGATTGGGAATCACAGGGAGGGATGGTTGGCATAGCGACAGGGTAATTTAGCCACACACACATATGCTCGAGTAACTGGAATGCAATAATTGCATGACGGGCCCTGATGCGCTGGAGACGATCCCCACCTTCTCTGAGTGATAGAATAACGCCATGAGAAAAGAAAACGGAGATCAGACCCTGAAACGAAGCAAATGAGAAGATGTACGTGCACGAGCATGCCTCTATCCATGAAGTATACAGGGACCCTCGAATAGAACCCGGTCATTGCGTTGTCGTGAAGGACCCGGGGAGGGGTCATCTCTTTAGCCCGTGGTAGCCCAGGGCATATTCGGAGCCCAGGAAATCAGGTTCGGAAAGAAGGAAGAAGCAAACGCGCAAGTGAGAAAACACACGGATGCACCGACTGAGATAGAAATGGCAAAGGGGAGACACAATGTTGAGCGCTCAATCATCCAGCACACACACACATAACATTATCACCCTATGAACAGGGGGCTAACACATGTATTATGAATCTGACGCCGGCACAGCCGTCCGGTCGTCGTTCACTAGTTGCATAGGGATTTACAGAGGAAGAACAAACGAAAATAGATGGCGAGGAAGGGGGAATGATTGGCTCATATCATCGCCATCCCTCACCCCTCTCGCTTACATTCGTCGGATAGAAAGCAAAAGGTGGAGCCGAAGATAGATGACTCGGACACCCACCTGTTCTAGAAACAGAGTGTCGGAACACCTCCTTCCTCTCTCACTCCGAAGGGCTTGAGATGAGGACGGGAGACGATGACTGGGGAACGCTCTGAGAGACTTTGCTTCCTTCACAAGAAAGAAAACCCTTTCTCCCTCAGAGACGACTGGCCCTCCTCCCTCTTTTCTTCTCCTTTTCCTTTCTTAATTGCCCTCTTCTTTTTTTCTGGTCGAGTAGCCGCCTATATATATACTCGAGCTCCAAGCCTCATCCGGCGTGAAGAATGGCGCGCCGGGGAAGGCTACATGGCCTTTTGCGCGCCGGAATAGCAGGGCGCCGGGTGGGGGTGCGTCGGTTTAGGGCGCACCGTATTAGCGCCCTTTGCACGTCGCGAGTCATCCGATGAGTCCGGGGATGGTTCCGGGGGTCACCGTGAACATTTATCTCACCACTGCTCTTTGAAATCTCGACGAGATGTCTTGACGAAGCTCCCAGGTCGACGTACGTCCATTCCCGAAACTTCAGATGACTTTGGTTTGCACATGCGGGTTTTCCGCTGACACGGCCTTTGGCTCTATGATTCGTGCCGCCGGCTCGGTCTGGCTTGTGCCCAAAGCTCCTTAGAGGGTGGGATAACACCAGGGATAGTTCTGCCTGAGCTGGGCGATCATTCGGCCACTAACGGGCCCATCTTGGCGGGAAGCCGTACCCGTGCCGGGTGACCGGGATCTTCTGCTGACAGAGCTTTCGGTCCTCCATTTTGAAGAGCCAAGCGGACTCCTTCATCTCAGGAGAGCCTTTCATGAGGTGGGTAGCCACTGGGTAGACCGTCATCCTTGGTCGGACAACGGGTGTAGTGTATGCGGCATGACGGAGTCGATGCCAGTTCATTGGGCAGGCTTGGTCGCACTGCCGGTTGGTTGTGAGTTTATCTCAGCTCTCCTGAGGTGAAGTCCCCATGTTCATACTGGGTGACTCGAGGCTCTGGCAGCTTGATAAGTCTTCAATATGTTGATCTTTATCGGCTTCTGCGCTTCAGCGGGCCGCATCATTCGTCTTTATGGGTTGATCGCCGACGATCATATTCTGGGTGCCAATAAATGCCCCCCAGACGTGGGCATTGCGAGCAAGGCACGGGTGCAGCAAGGCCGACGGATGAATTTCACCCTGAATGATCTTCTCTTCAATTGATGGAAGCTCGGGCGGCCCTTAATCCAGCACGGACGTTAGTCCGGCGCCGTTTGGATGTTAACACTTTAATACGGCGCGGTATCAGGGCTTTATCCGTTGATCCGGCGCGCTCCTGGCCCTTTGCGTTTTTTAATACGGCGCGGCCCTGGCCCTTTGACCGTTAACCCGGCGCGGCCGATTTCGGCGCGCCTTTTTGTTGGGGGATGTGAATTCGGCGCGCAAAATAGTGCACCGGATTAACCGCAGGGGTGGCTCCCCCCTATATATTATTTTCCCTTCGGTTTTTTCTTCATCACCTCTCATTCTTGCAGTTTCTTTCTCTCTCCTCCCTTCCTTCTCTTCCTGTGGCGCCGAGTGAAGTGAGGGTGAGAGCGGCAGCGGCTCCTTCGGGGTGAGCGGAGTGCTGCCCTTTTGGGTTTCAAACCCATTCTTTGGGCCCCGGGAGGCTTCTGGTAGGGCTTGCCCTCGGAGCTATTTCCCCTGGGTGTTCCTTTTGGCCTCGGTGTAATGTCGATGGCTGCTTTTAGGGACCGTTCCCTTAGTGGACGTGTTCCCGCTTTTCTTTGGCAATCTCCCGTGCTGGGGAGACTCTGTCGAAATTTTGTCAGAAATATGCCTTTGATCAGCTATTTTCTGACTTTGTTTATTGTTTGATGTGCTTTCTTTGCAGCCAACATGGCGTCCGGTTCTTCTTCTTCCACTTCCCGTGCCGTGGTGACGTGGGAAAATGTTCATTCCCTTGACCGGGGGCACGACCAGCTTGTTATAGTTGCAGAATCCTCGGACTCGGAGACCGATACCGTGGACACTGGCCGTCTCCTCATCCTCGGAGGTGATTCTTTTCATTATGACAGGGAAGGCGCCGTCAGGCGGGATTACCCCAAGGACAAACATCTGATGTCCTGCCTTCAGCGTTTCAATCTTCAGGGGAAGAGAGATCTGTTCCTCGTCTGCAAAGCCGAGCAGGCCTTGTTAGTAGAAAGGGATAGCCTATCGGACTGTGTGGTGCGGAGAAGACCAATTTATCTCCCCGGAGAGGTCAGGAAGTGGAGCGTCGTGCTGGGACTACAAGATCTGGCTCCAGAGGATGGGCTGCTGACCAGGGCCCCTGAATTCGTGCCTGCTAGGTGGAATGATTCCGCAGGCAGGGTGGATCGGGAGAAGCCGATCTTTGGCTTATTTCTCGCCCCGTTGAAATGGGGTTACGGAGAAGAATCATTTCTACTGGACTGCCTGGCGATTCGCTTCAAGCACCAGATATCAGTGGGGTGGTTCGCTGAGCTGAGAGCTACCGACGCCCACGCATTTAGGCCCGGAGCAGTGGAGTTCACGGATTACGTGCTATAACATTATGCTCCAATCCTGACCAGGGCTGGCGTATACCACAGCGTGTATGCTTCAAGGTACCGCTACCCCATTTCCCGGGGTTTGTGCTGCGATATGATCGAGGTGTTTTGCCCCGAGTACAACACTTTCTATACCTCGGAAGGAGAGACCTCTCTGGATCTGTGGAACCTTTCACAGCTTAGTGGTCTACCCATCGATGGAGAACCGTATGAGGAGGTTTTCTGGCCTGACTGGCTGAAGGATCAGACCGACAGTGAGGGTCGGTATCTGGCGGGTTATGCTTATCGATATCTGATGAAGGCGTACCACACCCTCTATCATTCGTCGCACGACACGAGAGAAGCTCGGAAGCCGGGCGAGAAGCGGAGGGTGCGGATGGGCGCCTGGCTCCAATATTTCTTCAATGGGAAGAACAAGTACGAATACTTTCCCCCGATAGCGCCAGTGGCTCAGAAGTGGAAGAAGAGAGTTCGACGCCAGGCCGCATCATCATCATCTTCAAGAGGAGGGCAGAGGGAGGACCCAAACTCTACTGGTGTCGACGCAGTCACACACTGTGCTACGTACCTGGTCTACTGGATCTGTTCTTTCGCTCTTCCGCAAGGTGACGAGAGCGTAATTAGGGCAGAAGCCATTTATCCAGCCTATCTCATGGCTTGGGATACCAAGCTATCTCTTTGCCCGGTGGCTCTGTGTCTTGTTTACAAGATGTTGGGAGACCTACACAAGACGCGTCTCCCCAGAAGTCTTCGGACGGTCGGTCCGTTACACTTTTTCAATGCTTGGGTCTGTACCCTATTCCCAGAGGCGGCTCCTCGGGCATTACAGTCTGTTCCTCTTGTTCCGCGGATGGTATAATTTGCGAGTGCCGAGCCATCCTCACTAGCGGAGCAACTCTATGCCATTCAGGGCAAATTGGCCCGTATTCCCACAGATTCCCCCGGGGTTCTTCACTTTTGGAGCTTGACTACCCATTCTAGCCCGCTGGTGAACAGGACGAGGTAGTGCAAGCTTTTTGAGACTGAGGAGTATATCCATCCGATTTCTGAGGCCAAGTGTACCAGACCCATTCTTGAGCCAGAGTTGGTTGACTGGGCGCTGGCTATCAGGCCGAGTGTCCTTGTATTCCGCAAGAGCGGCATTTTGTGGTTGGAGCCGTACTACCCATTCCTCTTCAGTCAGAACTTTGGCTATGACCAGCACATTCCACATTCTTCTTCACAGTTTGCGCTGCCTAACAGACACAGGGCCGGGCAAGTTTCAAATGATGATGCCTGGATATGGTGGGACTTCTTCCATCGCCGGGAAGATGTTTCTTTCAGGGTGCCAACCCCTGCCCGTTTCCCCCGTGTCACGCCTGAGTATATCAAGTGGTGGAACGCGCGGACGGGGTTTTACAGGAGCTCCCGGCGAGAGTGCTGGGCCGTGACAGAGCATAGGTTTCTGGACTCCCAGCCGGAGCCAGTCTTTGATATTGAGCCTTCTTATTTGAAGAAGTTGAAGTCCTGGACCCGTACGGAAGTGAAGGCCTATCTGGAGGCCCGCAAGGTCGTAAAAAGTCGCAGGATGAAAGTTGACCCGAAGCTGCCCACAATCAACAAGGATGACTATGTGAAAACACTTCGGGGCTTATGCCGGGTAAGCAGCGAGAGGGTGGTCCTTCAGTAACTTCCTCTACCGGTGGAGGAGCCCATCTCGGTTGTGGCCGACTGGCATCCCGAGGTGGATAGGTTGTACCCCTATCGGACCTTCATTCGCAAGGAAGACAGATGGGATGCCTTGTACGACAACACCCCCTGGCTATTTGCGCTCCTTCGGTCGCATGGCCTTTCAGTGGGTGGTCCTAGCGAAGCCATCCTGGACCGACCTCTTCATGTCTCGTTCAAATATGCTGACAGATGGGGGCTGGACCACCTGAGCCTATATTATCTTCTGTCTTCTCGGGGTCACGAGGACCTGGCGCTGCTGGCCGAGCCGAGTGAAAAGATTGGAGATTTATGCTGGCTTATTCGTGAGGCGGCTTCGAGAGACAAAGTGCCCTCGCTATGTTATTGGCCTCTCTTCCCCTTCTACACGGGGCCGGCAAGTATGTTCCATTTCTTCATTCAGGCCCTTCGGCCAGCTTTTTTCCTTCATTGTGGTGCATTATTCTCACCTGTGTGTATGTGCAGTCCGACCAACTTCGGAGGAGACCCGGCACTTTAGGGAGCTGATAATAAAGGCTCAGAAGCCAGCATATTTCGAGGTTCTCGAGCCGGCCCCGACCACAACGCCACTGCCTCCTGGCGATTCGAGAAAGCGGACTCGATCCCAGTTGAGAGAGGCCGTCGGGAAGGCGAAATCGGCGGTGACCCGGGTGACACGAGCGCGCCGAAAGAAGGCCGCAGAAAGGGAATCAGCAACCGTTCTTCCTCCGGTTGTATCCTTTGAAGAGTTTGAGGCCTCTCGCACACAAAGGCTAGAAGCTGAAGGCATGCTCTTCTTTTCTTCAGAGTTCATTAGCTCACTTTGACTACCTTGGCTAGCTCATGCTGACGGTTGCCGACACAGTTGCCGCGGTCGTCGGGCTGGAGGCGACGGTAGATGTCGCGACTAGGGAAGGGGCAGAGGAAATCTCTGCTGCTCCCATAGAGAGAGATCTGCCTTCTCCAACGCCCAGACAAGAAATGGAAGGTAATTTATAGTTTAATTGTGACGCCACCACGAATCTTCATGTCTTCAGCCGGCTTGACCACTTCTTGCCGTAAATTTCAGTTGATATACAACCGTCATTACTTCCAGGCTCGGAGAGTGCAGAAGAAGCGATTATCCAGGGGCAGGGTGAACTTGCCCTTGAGGTCCCATCCACTGTTGCTCCTGATGTGGAGTGCACGGGGAAGCTCCTGCCGCGGGTGATGCTCCTCCTGGCGAGGCTCCTGCCCCGATGGTGGAGCGTCCCGAAAGAGCAGAGGGATCTTCCCCCTCTGAGCAGGTCGATTATGGTGGCGGCTCCAGTGATGAGGAGTTCCCACCTGTTGACACAGAGACTGAGGATGCCGGGGCGTCTTCGGCCTATGAAAGTGATCATCCAACTTTTAGCCCACCCCGGTTGTCATGGAGTGGTTTTGGGCCGTCAAGCTCGCTTGTGAGCGGAGAGGCTGGCGCCGGAGAAGTTGCCCTTAGAGATTTGAGCTTAGTACCGGCTGAGGTAGGGACCCACCCGTGGTCGGCGCCAACTGCCCTTCCTTTCTCTACCTTTTAGCTTCTTTTTTTTTTAATGTACATATTTCTTGTGCAAACTGAGGTGGTGCTGCCAACCATGACGGTGCAGATACCCCTCCCGGCTCTAGGCACGGGCCACGCAACCCTCCCGTCCGTCTTGCGGCCTATCGCACTGCGATACCCCAAGGAATATGTAGCGGCAGTGGCTCCAGCTGGACCCGGAGCACTTGTGAGGGTTGATAGTTTGGTAGTGTAGATTCTAAGAAAATCCACTTAGAACAATTAAAAATAAATAAAAGATATTAAATCATGCACGAGGTGCTAATAAGGAGAGTGATCGCCAGAGACACGAGGGCCTCAAAGGATATAAACAATAATAATCAAGGGAGGGATCGCGAATATAAATACCTCAAATGCGGGGAGATTGTGAGTGCACCTTTCTCTTCCGATCGGCCGGCCGATGAAGAGAGTTCTTCTTGTTGATTACCCTTGCAAAGATCAAAGACAACAACCAATAAAAATAGGAATTAGAACCAAGGTGAGTGTAGCATCAAATTCATAATAAAGATGAGCATGAAAATCATGTATAAGAACACACCTTGTTGGGTGTTGCCCTTTAAACCCCTATGCAAAAGGGTATGGGAGATATGATGAATGATATGTAAATAAATGTGAGTGCAAAGTGTTGCACTGTGAGGAGGCTCTCAAACATGGTTGAGAAAGTAGAGATGAATATATGAGATGTGTGCATGCTACTAATGCAGTTAAAAGGAAGAAAAAAATATATAAAAGAGAAACTAGGAGGAGTAAGGAAATCCTGGGGGTTTTTCTCTGTTGATGGCTTTAGATCTTCAGTCGAGACAAGCCTCCGAATGATAAAGCTTTAGATGCAAAGAAACTTCTCCTTAAGCTGACGTTCGGGCAGCGTCTCCCTGTAAAAAAAAAGAAATCTCCTCTTCCTTCGACAGAGCCGCGGGGGCTCTATTTATATGGCAAATTGAAGTTTAAATCCTAATACAATTAGGATAGCCCGATTTAACAAGAGATAAACATTGGAAGGAGTTCCTCCAGTCATGGAAAGCCATTGGGGTCCTTTCCGAAGTGAAAATGGGCTCAAAACGACGAAAGAAGACGATTCTGGGAAAATTCGGAATTCAACAAAAAAAGACGACCTGGAGACGATCATTTCTTAAAATGACGCCCGCGGAGGAAACGTCAATTTAAGAATTGACGACTCGCAAAGGGGCGTTATTTATAATTTAACACAATTCCCGGTCGGATCCAAACTCTCAAAATATAACAATGAAAAAGACGACCGGCTTGGGGGCGTTAATTGAAAATAACGCCTTGCACAGGGGCGTTAATCAAAATGATAAAAAGCCAAAAAGAATGGACGACCGGGGATTCGGGTGTCAATTTAATTGACGTCCGATTCAACGTCGTTAATTCAAAATATTCAAAATAGGGTCATTTTTTATTTCTCAATATTATTTTCCCATTTTTTAGGTGGAGGTGCATCTCAATGTGCTGATTCCAATTACTATTTTTTCGTATTTTTCTGACACCCGGAAGGCCACCAAATCACCTCTGGAAGAGGGTTTAAAAATAATATTAAAATATTCAAATTGAAAATGACGCCCTTGCATATGTCGTTAATTCATTTTTTTTTAATTTTTATTTCATTTAAAATCAAAATAACGTCCCCTGTTAAGTCGTTAATTCTAAAAAAAATCTAAAAAATTCCCAGAAAAATCCAGAAAAATAGGAAAATGAAAGAATGGACGCCCCTATTGATAGTCATCAATTCTTTGAGAAACGCCCAAGGCTAAGCCGTTATTTAAAAGGCGCCCCACGTCAAGTCGTTAATTCTGAAAATTCATAAAAATAGAGAAAAATGTCCAGAAAATCCAGAAAAATAGGGAAAAATAAGCAAAGGGGAAAAAAGGAAGTAATCCAAGAAAAGTGAGAAAAATCACTCAAATAAAGTTAATTTGAGGGTCAAATTGGGACATTACAAGGTAATATGAGATGCACTCATAGTAACGTCAATTTTGACGTGTCTACAGCTGCCCCGCCTTGGCGTCTGCTTTGCAAGGGAGCAGAGCGAACTGAAAAGTAGATGCCAAGGTGTGATGAGACACGTAATCAACATCACTTGATGAGAATGAAATCAAAAGCTCGAGATGAAGTAATCTCGAGAAATTCAATGAAATCAACGATGTTTGGATAAAAGAGGGAGTGTGCACGCGGGCACGAAGGAGATAAAAGAAGATGATCAACTTCCAGCGGGGTGGAAGTACCCCCAGGTCACAAAACTGTAGGTTTCACCATTGGGGAGCGGTTACCAGCCAGTGTGGATGTGCTGCAGCCGAGGTGGATCAAGGGAAAGGACTGAAATAAGAGGATAGAAATCCAAACAAGGAGCTTTCGAGAAAATGACCCAAAACAGCGACAAAACGAACTGAGGATTCCATTCAGCAATGAATATCTCAAATCTGGAAAGATTAAGATCAATTTGACTCTCCAATCAGCTTACCAGAATGATTTTTCAATGTTGATTCAAAGTCCTATGTGAATGCATGCTGGGTTTAAAAGGAAAAATTAAAACAAATGAAAATATAACATAATCAAGGATAATATTGTTAAGCTGCCCAGACTGGGTCAAGAAACTGATTTCGCGAGCTGATACTAAGCCGAGGCCCGTTTATCCACGCACCAACTCGTAAAAGAGAACCATCGTCCCCAGTCTCGGACGGCTCAATGGCCTATCCGTATGACTAAGACTCATCTAGAATCATCATTATTTTTGATGAAGAGGAACTCAAATTCCAGATTTACCAAAGCCACAAGGTCCTTGATATAATCTAGTAGCGTATGTAACATATAGTAAAAATACATACATGAAGATGGTGATAGCAATGAGCATGTGGGGAACTGAGAAATGAGGTGCAAATACCGTGGGACTTGGATGATGATGCCCAGTCGGTGGGACTAAGAGCTTCTTATCCTGCGCTCAAAATTTCATTAGCCAAAATATAAGGAAGATAACAAGCAATGAATATGGCATTTAAGTATAGCAAGCATAGTATGAAACATAGCATTAATAGCAATCACAACATAGTCATCAAAGCAACCAAAGCTTGGTGTGGATAGCATTCAAGCATGTATTAGCAAGGCGAAGCATGTTTAGCATGAATAGCATGAGTTAAATCATAGCATTGCAAAATATCATTGTTTGTTGTTTTGTCAGGAGGATGACAATCTTGGCATGTGAGATTGAGATTGGATGATCAGAATCAAGTAATGCCCAGTGGCAAAGTGATCAAGTGAAATCAGCAGGATTTTATTAAAAGATTTGGAGATGAATGATCAGTTAATACCCAGTATAGAGAGATGGTAATCAGGAGTGTCCATAGTGATGAATCATGATGATATTGGGAAGAATCAAGAGATTGATAGCGGTGAATGGAGAGGACTCATCCCGTGCTCTTGGTCCTTACAAAATTATTGTTCCTGTAAAAACACCATCATAAAATACAATGTAATTTTTTTAGATTTTAGAATATGCATATTTTTATGGGTTTTTTTAAAAAAATATTCAAATTTTTATGGATTTTAGATAATATTTGAATTTTTTTTGATATTTTTAGAAAATATTCGTTTTTGGATTTTGATCAGGAAATATTCAATTTTTTTGGATTTTGATCAGGAAATATTCAATTTTTTTAGATTTTGATTTAGACTTTGTTAATGCAGCATCAAAGGGTGTTTAAACCACTGGCTAGGGGTCCTTGTTCCTTCCCTTTTCACTAAAAACTACCCAAAGCTGAGTGTGCATTGAAAGGTGGCGCCCTATAACCGACTGCCCTTGATTAACGGTGTCCCTACCAAGGCCATACCCGAGAAACATTCGGTCTTGGAGGGAGAAAAGAAGAACAATTGGAGATAAGCTTTATGCAGGATGGGAGATGTCGGGACTTGAATTCCTTCCAAGGTATTTCCCCTCAAAGAGGTAGTCTGTTACGCCGGGGCTTTATGCCTTTGATTTTTTGACCCTTGACATGCATACGACCAGGATTTTCCCTGCGGGGACTTTGCCACTCTTGTCATGCCACAATTCATACTTTTGAATTTATCGAAATCTTGACTTGATTTTCATAATAGCCCTTCTTGGCTAGATGTATCATGAAATTTAATTTTAGTTTGGGTCAAGACTGCCCCTATTTGAGATTCCTCTCGTATTGGGGATTCCCTAGGTTGGTCATAAATCCGTCAACCTCTTGCCCCAGCATGCAGTTGAGTGAAGAAGAGAAAAAGACTTCTAGGTATACTCATGGCATGGCCAAAGTAGCAACGATGTTTAACCAAAGGGGCCGGCTAAGGACGCCATGAAGTGTGTGCGGAATGCCCAGCTAAGGGTTGCTCTTAACAAGCGGGGAGAGAATGTTGAATCCCCAGCGCGGGGTTCTTTTATCCAAAGGTGCTGCAAAAGCCTAAAGACTCTTTTGAGAATGATTTAATTAAGATAATGGTTTAAAACACCACTTTTGATCTTGTTAAGAAGCACTTTATTTTAAAAATCATGCGTGAAGTAATGAGAAAATGATATCATAAAATGCGTACTTATGCCAATATGTTACCTTACGATCTTTGTGGAAGCAGCTGCCAGGGGCGAGGTTGATCAACATGGGATAGTCCTCTTTTGGCGAATAAAAAGGAGTGGAAGCAAAGGATTTGAAAGTGGCTTAACAAGAAGGAGTGATGCTCAGACCAGACTCAGACGAATAAGGAGAAAAGGAAGAGAGGCAAAGGCTAGAACTCCCTTGCTAAGGCGCAGAGACCCTGATTACATGAAAGGTCTACAGAAGGAGTGAAATATCAAGAAGAGAGGTGAGGACTAAAGCCTCGGAAGCAGTGGGAAAAAGGGCAGAAGCCCAATGCAGTGGTTGTGGAAGAAGTTGGGTCGGACCCGGGATCAGGAGGAATTTGAAGAAGAAATTGATAGATGGAAAGAGGCGGATCCGGAGGGTCCGGAAGTAGAGGAGGAGAATCCTGATAGGAGGAATCCAGAGGATCCAGAGGAGAAGAATCTCGAGGGACGCGATGCCCTGGGAAGAAATATGCAAAAAGATGATGAAAAAGGAAAAAGAGGACAAAGGACGTGATATCCCGGAGAAGCAGGAAGATGAAACGGAGGAAGGATGGAGGGTCCGGAGGTTCCGGAGGAATGGAATCAGAAGGGTCGGGATGCCCCAAAAGAAGATAGAGAGAATAAGATGGAGAATCCAGAGGTTCCGGAGGAGGAAGATAGAAAAGGGAGCGATGCCCTGGGAGGAAGGAAAGAGAGTCCGGCGGTTCCAGAGGGGAAAGATACCATGGGACGCGATGCCCAAGGAGAAGAGAAAGATCCGAAGGTTCCGGAGGAAGAAGACGGAAAGGGGCGCGATGCCCAAGGGATAAAGAGAGGGGTGAAGGATCCGGAGGTTCCGGAGGAGTAAAATCAGAAAGGGCGTCATGCCCTAAAAGGAGGGATAAAACACCTGGAGGTTCCAGGGAAATAGCAGGAAAGGGGACGCGATGCCCCGGGGAGAGTGGATTAGAAGAGGATGAAGGATCCGGAGGTTCTAGAAGGCGGGGAAGATACAGGTTTTGAAACCCGGGAAAGAAGAAGTGCAAATGTATGCGAATGCAATGCAGCAGATGCGATGAATGCATGAAATGCAAAGAATGTGAAGAATACGAGGGATGAGAGGATGAGATCCTCCTCTTCGCCTGTGGAGTGGCCCATGAAAAATTGATGATAGATGTGAATGTGGGTGAAGTTGAATAGAAGGTGGAAGGCCCCTTAGCGGAAGCATGTCAGCCCCTCCACGGTAGCAAAAGTGTACAACCGGATAAAATCAAAGTCTGTGATGAAGCTTTAACAATCACTGCCAACTCCCTTGAAGGGTGAAGAGTGACAATGTGAGAGAATTGGAAAATTAGAGCGTGAAGCATTGTCATATCCTAGGATTGTGGTGTTTGAAAAGTGTTGAACAAAGCGGGCGTTCGCCCCTTGTATGAAAGAGAAGGTTCCAGATTGAAGGATCGGAACAAGGGGTGCCCTGTCCGGCCCTTGGACATAGACTTATATGGCATCAACGCTTGGCATTCTCTTCTGACGAGCAGCGGCGGGGACTTGGCCTCTTCGACCATGCTTGGCACAATAACCCGGATTGGCATCCGACAAATAAACTCTTGCATCTTGAACAGCATGGCTGTGGCCAAATCTTTCTTGCCCGGCTCTTGATCATCTTCGGCACATGTGCTTGACAAAAGCCCCCCATTCCGAGTGGTAGTGGAAGGTGAAGCGGAGGTGGAAGGCTCCACAGGTGGTGGTGTAATGGAAGGTGTTGGCAAATGGGTGAGTGGAAGCGGAGATTCAAACACGTCGAGCTTCCCCCTTTGCTCGGAAGCAGTCGGGGTTGGCTCGAGTGCAAAAAGGGGTGGATCCTACTCAGGATTAGCCATGGGTGAAGATGGAGGGTTAAGTGGTGGAATAGAGGTGGCTAGGTTACGGGTTAAAGGTATAATGGAGGGCCGAGGTGGCGGTAATGGGAGGTTAATTGAGGAAGGTTCGGTGGTGGGTTTGCTGGAGGCCGGTGTTGTGGAGGTTGACGGTGGAGTTGACGGAGGTTTGGTGGAAGGCTCGCCGGAGGCTGGTGTTATGAAGGTTGATGGCATAGTGGGAGGTATAAAAGAAGGGGGTTTAGTGCGGAGGAAATGCCGCATGTGGTGAATGGTGTTAGGGATAGAAGGTGACTCATGATGTGTCGTTGTGGGTGATCGAAGTATCGACCCATCATCGTAACACCAGTAAGTCTTAGAAAGGGGGGTTGGATTGGGGATGGTGGCTTCGTCCTGAGCAAGGGGTTCATCAAGTGGTAGCGAAGGGAGAGGGAAGCGAAGGAAACTCGGAAGGGGTGCTTGCAGAGCTTCGTCGTATGCCGCCTCAAATTCTTCAATTTTTGATTCTTCATTAGCAGGTTGAAGTGGACACCGTAGTGAAGGCGTGTATGTGGGTGGTGGAATGTAATGGTATTGTGTATGTGGAGGTGGAGGGCCATATGCGTGAATTGGGTGAATGGGTGGAGAATGGACGGCGTCCACTTGAACGTTGAAACCCGTCGGCTCTTGCTTGCTCGTACTGTCGACGCCGTAGCCGTCTCTCCTATCCTTCCAATCTTTCTCCATCTTTGTAATGTCATTCAGAGCGGCGTGGAGGGGATTGACTGGAGTAGGAGGAGCGGGCCGTGGGCTCGTAACCCTCTTTAATTGTTCCTCCAACGAAGTGACTTTGTCGAGAAGCGTTTGTTGGAGGGGCGTGACTTGAGCAACAGAGGGTTGGCAGGGCTTTGAAGGAGGGGCCGCATAAAAAGGCCGTGGCGGGGGCGTGATGAGCTGACCCAAATGAGGACCCGGCCGGGCCGGGTTGGAAGGAACAGATGGGCCTTGGGGCCGTGAATAGGGAGGAATAGAAAGAGGCGAGTGATGGGCCACCCGAATAGGAGTATGAATAGAAGAGGGAAGTGGGTGATGGGCCACCCGCATAGGATTGGAAGGAGGATGAGAGGAATGAGATGCACCCTCAACAACGGCCTTAAGGGCTTGGATTTTTTGAGAGGTGAGATGATCTAATGCATGCAAGATCTGGGAGACCTTCTCATCGTCGGGAGGAGACGGTCCCGTAGGAGTAGTGGCTCGCGATTGAATCGGGGGACCATGAGATTGGACATTGCCCATGGGTCGGGCAACGCCATAAGAATGAGGGCGTGGTCCCTTGAAAATATGATGAGAATTATGATGTTGAGATTGAGGAGTATAGGATGTGCTAGGTTGTGCATCCTCATTAATATAATTAAGATTAAACATGTTATTTTGTCTATCAAGGTAAGCCATTATGCAATCAAAGTTCAAGCAAAATAATTTGCAAAAAAGCACCCAAGTTGGAATGGTTGCCGTTGATTTTTTGTTTATTTGAACCTTTGTGAATTAATGATTTTTAACAAATTGACGTGATCACTCAAGGGATGAACCTAGTTTCAAATGTGGTTTTCTCCGGTGCCAACTAGGAACACTCTCTCACCGTGCATAGGCGAACTAAACCCGGGACTTCAAAGGTACAACCTGCCCAGCGTCCGTGAGGGAATCCACAGGTGCGGGGACTTACGGAGGCTTGGTTTAGGAATTTTCGGTTCAATGAGACGGAATGCTCAATGGAGGGTCCTTCCTTCACCAAGAGGGGTGTAAGATCTCCTAACAATGTGGGGAGAGGAGGTCTCCCAAACCAATGCAAATGGATGAATGCAGCAGGCAGTATCAAATAGATAACAACACATAACAAAATGACGACCTGGGAAAGGTCGCTATATCAAGAAGTAGCATTTGAGCGTCAGTCGCTAGTCACTGCGAAAAGTGCAAACATAGGAAAATAGCGCCTTAGGATGAGGCGCTATATATAGAATGGACGCCCAGGAGTTGGGGCATCAATTATCAGTAATCCAGATGAATAATCAATGAAAATCAAAATAACACCTTCCAGTAAGGCGATGTACGAGTGAAAGACGCCTCTGACAGGGGCGTCCAAAGAAAATGACGCCTTGGTGTGAGGCGTTATTCTGGAAAATGACGCCTCAATGAGGGGCGTTAATTCCCAGAAACAGTCCAACGGCCAGAAATCTCAAACAGTGATAGAAATACCAATAGGAAGGAATGACACTCACAATCACAATGTAAGAATCATGGCAATCAATAAACATATGAACTAGGATATAGCATGCTCATCATTTTTTTTTAAGAGATGGATAAATGGAATTTTTAAAAATATATCAAACTAACCAATCACATAGGGAAAGTGCTACGAGGAGCACAAAAGGAGACACACCGTGGGTGCAAAAGGGGAGATGGCACACGTGGGTGCCCAAGGGGAAGGGTAATCAAAAGAAAAATAAAAGTGGTCCCACCGTGATCGCCAATTTGTAGATTCTAAGAAAATCCACTTAGAATAATTAAAAATAAATAAAAGATATTAAAGCATGCACGAGGTGCTAATAAGAAGAGTGATCGCTAGAGACGCGAGGGCCTCAAAGGATATAAACAATAATAATCAAGGGAGGGATCGCGAATATAAATACCTCAAATGCGGGGAGATTGTGCGTGCACCTTTCTCTTCCGATCGGCCGGCCGATGAAGAGAGTTCTTCTTATTGATTACCCTTGCAAAGATCAAAGACAACAACCAATAAAAATAGGAATTAGAACCAAGGTGAGTGTAGCATCAAATTCATAATAAAGATGAGCATGAAAATCATGTATAAGAACACACCTTGTTGGGTGTTGCCCTTTAAACCCCTATGCAAAAGGGTATGGGAGATATGATGAATGATATGTAAATAAATGTGAGTGGAAAGTGTTGCACTGTGAGGAGGCTCTCAAACGTGGTTGAGAAAGTAGAGATGAATATATGAGATGTGTGCATGCTACTAATGCAGTTAAAAGGAAGAAAAAAATATATAAAAGAGAAACTAGGAGGAGTAAGGAAATCCTGGGGTTTTTTCTCTGTTGATGGCTTTAGATCTTCAGTCGAGAGAAGCCTCCGAATGATAAAGCTTTAGATGCAAAGAAACTTCTCCTTAAGCCGACGTTCGGGCAGCGTCTCCCTGTAAAAAAAAAAGAAATCTCCTCTTCCTTCGACAGAGCCGCGGGGGCTCTATTTATAGGGCAGATTAAAGTTTAAATCCTAATACAATTAGGATAGCCCGATTTAGCAAGAGATAAACATTGGAAGGAGTTCCTCCAGTCATGGAAAGCCATTGGGGTCCTTTCCGAAGTGAAAAGGGGCTCAAAACGAGGAAAGAAGACGATTCTGGGAAAATTCAGAATTCAACAAAAAAAGACGACCTGGAGACGGTCGTTTCTTAAAATGACGCCCGCGGAGGAAACGTCAATTTAAGAATTGACGACTCGCAAAGGGGCGTTATTTATAATTTAACACAAATCCCGGTCGGATCCAAACTCTCAAAATATAGCAATGAAAAAGACGATCGGCTTGGGGGCGTTAATTGAAAATAACGCCTTGCACAGGGGCGTTAATCAAAATGATAAAAAGCCAAAAAGAATGGACGACCGGGGATTCGGGCGTCAATTTAATTGACGTCCGATTCAAGGTCGTTAATTCAAAATATTCAAAATAGGGTTATTTTTCATTTCTCAATATTATTTTCCCATTTTTTAGGTGGAGGTGCATCTCAATGTGCTGATTCCAATTACTATTTTTTCGTATTTTTCTGACACTCGGAAGGTCACCAAATCTCCTCTGGAAGAGGGTTTAGAAATAATATTAAAATATTCAAATTGAAAATGACGCCCTTGCATAGTTCGTTAATTCATTTTTTTTAATTTTTATTTCATTCAAAATCATAATAACGTCCCCTGTTAAGTCGTTAATTCAAAAAAAAATCCAAAAAATTTCCAGAAAAATGCAGAAAAATAGGAAAATGAAAGAATGGACGCCCCTATTGATAGTCGTCAATTCTTTGAGAAACGCCCAAGGCTAAGCCGTTATTTAAAAGACGCCCCACGTCAAGTCGTTAATTTTGAAAATTCATAAAAATAGAGAAAAATGCCCAGAAAATCCAGAAAAATAGGGAAAAATAAGAAAAGGGAAAAAAAGGAAGTAATCCAAGAAAAGTGAGAAAAACCACTCAAACAAAGTTAATTTGAGGGTCAAATTGGGGCATTACAAGGCAATATGAGATGCACTCATAGTAACGTCAATTTTGGCGTGTCTACAGCTGCCCTGCCTTGGCGTCTGCTTTGCAAGGGAGCAGAGCGAACTGAAAAGTAGATGCCAAGGTGTGATGAGACACGCAATCAACATCACTTGATGAGAATGAAATCAAAAGCTCGAGATGAAGCAATCTCAGGAAATTCAATGAAATCAACGATGTTTGGATAAAAGAGGGAGTGTGCACGCGGGCACGAAGGAGATAAAAGAAGATGATCAACTTCCAGCGCGGTGGAAGTACCCCCAGGTCACAAACCTGTAGGTTTCACCATTGGGGAGCGGTTACCAGCCAGTGTGGACGTGCTGCAGCTAAGGTGGATCAAGGGAAAGGACTGAAATAAGAGGATAGAAATCCAAACAAGGAGCTTTCGAGAAAATGACCTAAAACAGCGACAAAACGAACTGAGGATTCCATTCAGCAATGAATATCTCAAATCTGGAAAGATTAAGATCAATTTGACTCTCCAATCAGCTTATCAGAATGATTTTTCAATGTTGATTCAAAGTCCTATATGAATGCATGCTGGGTTTAAAAGGAAAAATTAAAACAAATGAAAATATAACATAATCAAGGATAATATTGTTAAGCTGCCCAGACTGGGTCAAGAAACTGATTTCGTGAGCTGATACTAAGCCGAGGCCCGTTTATCCACGCACCAACTCGTAAAAGGGAACCATCGTCCCCAGTCTCGGACGGCTCAACGGCCTATCCGTATGACTAAGACTCCTCTGGAATCATCATTGTTTTTGATGAAGAGGAACTCAAATTCAGATTTACCAAAGCCACAAGGTCCTTGATATAATCTAGTAGCGTATGTAACATATAGTAAAAATGCATACAGGAAGATGGTGATAGCAATGAGCATGTGGGGAACTGAGAAATGAGGTGCAAACACCGTGGGACTTGGATGATGATGCCCAGTCGGTGGGACCAAGAGCTTCTTATCCTGCGCTCAAAATTTCATTAGCCAAAATATAAGGAAGATAATAAGCAATGAATATGGCATTTAAGCATAGCAAGCATAGCATGAAACATAGCATTAATAGCAATCACAACATAGTCATCAAAGCAACCAAAGCTTGGTGTGGATAGCATTCAAGCATGTATTAGCAAGGCGAAGCATGTTTAGCATGAATAGCATGAGTTAAATCATAGCATTGCAAAGCATCATTGTTTGTTGTTTTGTCAGGAGGATGACAATCTTGGCATGTGAGATTGAGATTGGATGATCAGAATCAAGTAATGCCCAGTGGCAAAGTGATCAAGTGAAATCAGCAGGATTTTATTAAAAGATTTGGAGATGAATGATCAGTTAATGCCCAGTATAGAGAGATGGTAATCAGGAGTGTCCATAGTGATGAATCATGATGATATTGGGAAGAATCAAGAGATTGATAGCGGTGAATGGAGAGGACTCATCCCGTGCTCTTGGTCCTTACAAATTTATTGTTCCTGTAAAAACACCATCAGAAAATACAATGCATTTTTTTTGGATTTTGGAATATGCATATTTTTATGGGTTTTTTTTAAAAAAAATATTCAAATTTTTATGGATTTTAGATAATATTTGAATTTTTTTTGATATTTTTAGAAAATATTCGTTTTTGAATTTTGATCAGGAAATATTCAATTTTTTTGGATTTTGATCAGGAAATATTCAATTTTTTTAGATTTTGATTTAGACTTTGTTAATGCAGCATCAAAGGGTGTTTAAACCACTGGCTAGGGGTCCTTGTTCCTTCCCTTTTCACTAAAAACTGCCCAAAGCTGGGTGTGCATTGAAGGGTGGCGCCCTATAACCGACTGCCCTTGATTAACGGTGCCCCTACCAAGGCCATACCCGAGAAACATTCGGTCTTGGAGGGAGAAAAGAAGAATAATTGGAGATAAGCTTTATGCAGGATGGGAGATGTTGGCACTTGAATTCCTTCCAAGGTATTTCCCCTCAAAGAGGTAGTCTGTTGCGCCGGGACTTTATGCCTTTGATTTTTAGACCCTTGACATACATACGACCAGGATTTTCCCTGCGGGGACTTTGCCACTCTTGTCATGTCACAATTCATACTTTTGAATTTATCGAAATCTTGACTTGATTTTCATAATATCCCTTCTTGGCTAGATGTATCATGAAATTTGATTTTAGTTTGGGTCAAGACTGCCCCTATTTGAGATTCCTCTCGTATTGGGGATTCCCTAGGTTGGTCATCTCATCCGTCAACCTCTTGCCCCTGCATGCGGCTGAGTGAAGAAGGGAAAAAGACTTCCAGGTATACTCATGGCATGGCCAAAGTAGCAACGATGTTTAACCAAAGGGGCCGGCTAAGGACGCCGTGAAGTGTGTGCGGAATGCCCAGCTAAGGGTTGCTCTTAACAAGCAGGGAGAGAATGTTGAATCCCCAGCACGGGGTTCTTTTATCCAAAGGTGCTGCAAAAGCCTAAAGACTCTTTTGAGAATGATTTAATTAAGATAAAGGTTTAAAACACCACTTTTGATCTTTTTAAGAAGCACTTTATTTTGAAAATCATGCGTGAAGTAATGAGAAAATGATATCATAAAATGCGTACTTACGCCAATATGTTACCTTACGATCTTTGTGGAAGCAGCTGCCAGGGGCGAGGTTGATCAACATGGGATAGTCCTCTTTTGGCGAATAAAAAGGAGTGGAAGCAAAGGATTTGAAAGTGGCTTAACAAGAAGGAGTGGTGCTCAGACCAGACTCAGACGAATAAGGAGAAAAGGAAGAGAGGCAAAGGCTAGAACTCCCTTGCTAAGGCGCGGAGACCCTGATTACATGAAAGGTCTACAGAAGGAGTGAAATATCAAGAAGAGAGGTGAGGACTAAAGCCTCTGAAGCAATGGGAGAAAGGGCAGATGTCCAAGGCAGTGGTTGTGGAAGAAGTTGGGTCGGACCCGGGATCAGGAGGAATTTGAAGAAGAAATTGATAGATGGAAAGAGGCGGATCCGGAGGGTCCGGAAGTAGAGGAGGAGAATCCTGATAGGAGGAATCCAGAGGATCCAGAGGAGAAGAATCTCGAGGGACGCGATGCCCTGGGAAGAAATATACAAAAAGATGATGAAAAAGGAAAAAGAGGACAAAGGACGTGATATCCCGGAGAAGCAAGAAGATATGAAACGGAGGAAGGATGGAGGGTCCGGAGGTTCCGGAGGAATGGAATCAGAAGGGTCGGGATGCCCCAAAAGAAGATAGAGAGAATAAGATGGAGAATCCAGAGGTTCCGGAGGAGGAAGATAGAAAAGGGAGCGATGCCCTGGGAGGAAGGAAAGAGAGTCCGGCGGTTCCAGAGGGGAAAGATACCATGGGACGCGATGCCCAAGGAGAAGAGAAAGATCCGATGGTTCCGGAGGAAGAAGACGGAAATGGGTGCGATGCCCAAGGGATAAAGAGAGGGTGAAGGATCCGGAGGTTCCGGAGGAGTGAAATCAGAAAGGGCGTCATGCCCTAAAAGGAGGGATAAAACACCTGGAGGTTCCAGGGAAATAGCAGGAAAGGGGACGCGATGCCCCGGGGAGAGTGGATTAGAAGAGGATGAAGGATCCGGAGGTTCTAGAAGGCGGGGAAGATACAGGTTTTGAAACCCGGGAAAGAAGAAGTGCAAATGTATGCGAATGCAATGCAACAGATGCGATGAATGCATGAAATGCAAAGAATGTGAAGAATACGAGGGATGAGAGGATGAGATCCTCCTCTTCGCCTGTGGAGTGGCCCATGAAAAATTGATGATAGATGTGAATGTGGGTGAAGTTGAATAGAAGGTGGAAGGCCCCTTAGCGGAAGCATGTCAGCCCCTCCACGGCAGCAAAAGTGTACAACCGGATAAAATCAAAGTCTGTGATGAAGCTTTAACAATCACTGCCAACTCCCTTGAAGGGTGAAGAGTGACAATGTGAGAGAATTGGAAAATTAGAGCGTGAAGCATTGTCATATCCAAGGATTGTGGTGTTTGAAAAGTGTTGAACAAAGCGGGCGTTCGCCCCTTGTATGAAAGAGAAGGTTCCAGATTGAAGGATCGGAACAAGGGGTGCCCTGTCCGGCCCTTGGACATAGACTTATACGGCATCAACGCTTGGCATTCTCTTCTGACGAGCAGCGGCAGGGACTTGGCCTCTTCGACCATGCTTGGCACAACAACCCGGATTGGCATCCGACAAATAAACTCTTGCATCTTGAACAGCATGGCTGTGGCCAAATCTTTCTTGCCCGGCTCTTGATCATCTTCGGCACATGTGCTTGACGAAAGCCCCCCATTCCGAGTGGTAGAGGAAGGTGAAGCGGAGGCGGAAGGCTCCACAGGTGGTGGTGTAATGGAAGGTGTTGGAAAATGGGTGAGTGGAAGCGGAGATTCAAACACGTCGAGCTTCCCCCTTTGCTCGGAAGCAGTCGGGGTTGGCTCGAGTGCAAAAAGGGGTGGATCCTGCTCAGGATTAGCCATGGGTGAAGATGGAGGGTTAAGTGGTGGAATAGAGGTGGTTAGGTTACGGGTTAAAGGTATAATGGAGGGCCGAGGTGGCGGTAATGGGAGGTTAATTGAGGAAGGTTCGGTGGTGGGTTTGCTGGAGGCCGGTGTTGTGGAGGTTGACGGTGGAGTTGACGGAGGTTTGGTGGAAGGCTCGCCGGAGGCTGGTGTTATGAAGGTTGATGGCATAGTGGGAGGTATAAAAGAAGGGGGTTTAGTGCAGAGGAAACGCCGCATGTGGCGAATGGTGTTAGGGATAGAAGGTGACTCATGATGTGTCGTTGTGGGTGATCGAAGTATCGACCCATCATCGTAACACCAGTAAGTCTTAGAAAGGGGGGTTGGATTGGGGATGGTGGCTTCGTCCTGAGCAAGGGGTTCATCAAGTGGTAGCGAAGGGAGAGGGAAGCGAAGGAAACTCGGAAGGGGTGCTTGCAGAGCTTCGTCGTATGCCGCCTCAAATTCTTCAATTTTCGATTCTTCATTAGCAGGTTCAAGTGGACACCATAGTGAAGGCGTGTATGTGGGTGGTGGAATGTAATGGTATTGTGTATGTGGAGGTGGAGGGCCATATGTGTGAATTGGGTGAATGGGTGGAGAATGGACGGCGTCCACTTGAACGTTGAAACCCGTCGGCTCTTGCTTGCTCGCACTGTCGACGCCGTAGCCGTCTCTCCTATCCTTCCAATCTTTCTCCATCTTTGTAATGTCATTCAGAGCGGCATGGAGGGGATTGACTGGAGTAGGAGGAGCGGGCCGTGGGCTCGTAACCCTCTTTAATTGTTCCTCCAACGAAGTGACTTTGTCGAGAAGCGTTTGTTGGAGGGGCGTGACTTGAGCAACAGAGGGTTGGCAGGGCTTTGAAGGAGGGGCCGCATAAAAAGGCCGTGGAGGGGGCGTGATGAGCTGACCCAAATGAGGACCCGGCCGGGCCGGGTTGGGAGGAACAGATGGGCCTTGGGGCCGTGAATAGGGAGGAATAGAAAGAGGCGGGTGATGGGCCACCCGAATAGGAGTATGAATAGAAGAGGGAAGTGGGTGATGGGCCACCCGCATAGGATTGGAAGGAGGATGAGAGGAATGAGATGCACCCTCAACAACGGCCTTAAGGGCTTGGATTTGTTGAGGGGTGAGATGATCTAATGCATGCAAGATCTGGGAGACCTTCTCATCGTCGGGAGGAGACGGTCCCGTAGGAGTAGTGGCTCGCGATTGAATCGGGGGACCATGAGATTGGACATTGCCCATGGGTCGGGCAACGCCATAAGAATGAGGGCGTGGTCCCTTGAAAATATGATGAGAATTATGATGTTGAGATTGAGGAGTATAGGATGTGCTAGGTTGTGCATCCTCATTAATATAATTAAGATTAAACATGTTATTTTGTCTATCAAGGTAAGCCATTATACAATCAAAGTTCAATCAAAACAATTTGCAAAGAAGCACCCAAGTTGGAATGGTTACCGTTGATTTTTTGTTTATTTGAACCTTTGTGAATTAATGATTTTTAACAAATTGACGTGATCACTCAAGGGATGAACCTAGTTTCAAATGTGGTTTTCTCCGGTGCCAACTAGGAACACTCTCTCACCGTGCATAGGCGAACTAAACCCGGGACTTCAAAGGTACAACCTGCCCAGCGTCCGTGAGGGAATCCACAGGTGCGGAGACTTACGGAGGCTTGGTTTAGGAATTTCTGGTCCAATGAGACGGAATGCTCAATGGAGGGTCCTTCCTTTACCAAGAGGGGTGTAAGATCTCCTAACAATGTGGGGAGAGGAGGTCTCCCAAACCAATGCAAATGGATGAATGCAGCAGGCAGTATCAAGCAGATAACAACACAGAACAAAATGACGACCTGGGAAAGGTCGCTATATCAAGAAGTAGCGTTTGAGCGTCAGTCGCTAGTCACTGCGAAAAGTGCAAACAGAGGAAAATAGCGCCTTAGGATGAGGCGCTATATATAGAATGGACGCCCGAGAGTTGGGGCGTCAATTATCAGTAATCCAGATGAATAATCAATGAAAATCAAAATAACACCTTCCAGTAAGGCGCTGTACGAGTGAAAGACGCCTCTGACAGGGGCGTCCAAAGAAAATGACGCCTTGGTGTGAGGCGTTATTCTGGAAAATGACGCCTCAATGAGGGGCGTTAATTCCCAGAAACAGTCCAACGGCCAGAAATCTCAAACAGTGATAGAAATACCAATAGGAAGGAATGACACTCACAATCACAATGTAAGAGTCATGGCAATCAATAAACATATGGACTAGGATATAGCATGCTCATCATTTTTTTTAAGAGATGGATAAATGGAATTTCTAAAAATCTATCAAACTAGACAATCACATAGGGAAAGTGCTACGTGGAGCACAAAAGGAGGCACACCGTGGGTGCAAAAGGGGAGATGGCACACGTGGGTGCCCAAGGGGAAGGGTAATCAAAAGAAAAATAAAAGGGGTCCCACCGTGATCGCCAATTTGTAGATTCTAAGAAAATCCACTTAGAACAATTAAAAATAAATAAAAGATATTAAAGCATGCACGATGTGCTAATAAGGAGAGTGATCGCCAGAGACACGAGGGCCTCAAAGGATATAAACAATAATAATCAAGGGAGGGATCGCGAATATAAATACCTCAAATGCGGGGAGATTGTGAGTGCACCTTTCTCTTCCGATCGGCCGGCTGATGAAGAGAGTTCTTCTTGTTGATTACCCTTGCAAAGATCAAAGACAACAACCAATAAAAATAGGAATTAGAACCAAGGTGAGTGTAGCATCAAATTCATAATAAAGATGAGCATGAAAATCATGTATAAGAACACACCTTGTTGGGTGTTGCCCTTTAAACCCCTATGCAAAAGGGTATGGGAGATATGATGAATGATATGTAAATAAATGTGAGTGCAAAGTGTTGCACTGTGAGGAGGCTCTCAAACGTGGTTGAGAAAGTAGAGATGAATATATGAGATGTGTGCATGCTACTAATGCAGTTAAAAGGAAGAAAAAAATATATAAAAGAGAAACTAGGAGGAGTAAGGAAATCCTGGGGGTTTTTCTCTATTGATGGCTTTAGATCTTCAGTCGAGAGAAGCCTCCGAACGATAAAGCTTTAGATGCAAAGAAACTTCTCCTTAAGCCGACGTTCGGGCAGCGTCTCCCTGTAAAAAAAAAGAAATCTCCTCTTCCTTCGACAGAGCCGCGGGGGCTCTATTTATAGGGCAGATTAAAGTTTAAATCCTAATACAATTAGGATAGCCCGATTTAGCAAGAGATAAACATTGGAAGGAGTTCCTCCAGTCATGGAAAGCCATTGGGGTCCTTTCCGAAGTGAAAAGGGGCTCAAAACGAGGAAAGAAGACGATTCTGGGAAAATTCAAAATTCAACAAAAAAAGACGACCTGGAGACGGTCGTTTCTTAAAATGACGCCCGCGGAGGAAACGTCAATTTAAGAATTGACGACTCGCAAAGGGGCGTTATTTATAATTTAACACAAATCCCGGTCAGATCCAAACTCTCAAAATATAGCAATGAAAAAGACGACCGGCTTGGGGGCGTTAATTGAAAATAACGCCTTGCACAGGGGCGTTAATCAAAATGATAAAAAGCCAAAAAGAATGGACGACCGGGGATTCGGGCGTCAATTTAATTGACGTCCGATTCAAGGTCGTTAATTCAAAATATTCAAAATAGGGCCATTTTTTATTTCTCAATATTATTTTTCCATTTTTTAGGTGGAGGTGCATCTCAATGTGCTGATTCCAATTACTATTTTTTCGTATTTTTCTGACACCCGGAAGGCCACCAAATCACCTCTGGAAGAGGGTTTAGAAATAATATTAAAATATTCAAATTGAAAATGACGCCCTTGCATAGTTCGTTAATTCATTTTTTAATTTTTATTTATTTAAAATCAAAATAACGTCCCCTGTTAAGTCGTTAATTCAAAAAAAATCAAAAAATCTCACAGAAAAATGCAGAAAAATAGGAAAATGAAAGAATGGACGCCCCTATTGATAGTCGTCAATTCTTTGAGAAACGCCAAGGCTAAGCCGTTATTTAAAAGACGCCCCACGTCAAGTCGTTAATTCTAAAAATTCATAAAAATAGAGAAAAATGCCCAGAAAATCCAGACAAATAGGCAAAAATAAGAAAAGGGAAAAAAAGAAGAAATCCAAGAAAAGTGAGAAAAACCACTCAAACAAAGTTAATTTGAGGGTCAAATTGGGGCATTACAAGGCAATATGAGATGCACTCATAGTAACGTCAATTTTGGCGTGTCTACAGGTAGCAGTCGAGGACTCTCAGTCATTAGAAGTCGCACAACAGTCGGCTTCGGAGAAGGATGGCCCCTCCGAAATAGAAGCCGGAGAGATCGTCGAAGAACAGATGTCCTCGGTTCTTGATATTCCTGTTGCACCTCCATCCCATGGGACTGGCAGGGAAATTATCGTCATTGAGGCTCCAGCTACCGTATCGGCCACCGCGGTTATTCCACACACCAGTGCACTGCAGCTCATGCCGTCGTCATCTTCTGGGACGGGCGACGATATCTGGGCCACTGTGGACAGCAGAGTGGAGTTTGAACTACCCGAGACGTCGCCGCTTGGTCTCCAGTTTTCGAGTGACCTTGTGTGGCGGTTCTTAGGGACTCTTCAGCAGACCGTAACGGTCAGCAGAGATTTGACTTATGTTCAGCTAAGGGGCTTGATAGAGCACTTATCCCGCTCGCTGTTGGCCTTTGGTTGCCCCATGGACGACTGGACTCCGCGGTTGATCCTACTTCTGAAATACGTAAATAGGAGGGAATTCTTAGGCCGGGAGACGGCAGACCAGTTGGCGGCCGTAACACTGGAGCGGGCCGAATGCCGAACAGCTCTCATCTCTCTGAAAGGGACTACGGCGAGGATGAGGGATGACCCCAATGCCTCTCTGCAGCGCCGAAGCTTCCTCACGGTCCGCATAGCGGAACTACATGCCGAACTCTCAAGGGCAGAGGCTGAGCTTCAAGAGGTAGAACGCCTGGAAGTCCAGAGGGTGGAGAAGGCAGAAATGGCAGAGGGTCAAGTTGCTTCCCTCGGGGAGAGACTATCTCAGCTGGAGGCCACTGAGTTCAGACTGCAGGAGCTGGCCCACCATCCTTCCCTGGGCATTCCGACGCCCTCTTCCATAGTCCTTTTCCATTTGCCTCTTTTTGATGGACTTCATGTATTCCAGGGAATGCCTCGCGTAACATGTACCCTTTATTCTATAGGAATGAAAATCTTCATTTTGCTGTTAAATGACGACTCCATTCTTTCATTATTCTTCTTTTTTCTTTCCATTCGCTAGTTGATTCTAGTCCGAGCGTGTGGGTCACGGGGGCAGGAGAGCGCTCACGCCTTTAGCAAAGGGGTGAGGTGTTCGCTCCACCGCTCCGTGGCTGTTCTCGAGACTAAACAACGGCTAGTGCAAGCCGAGAGTCCGGAGGACCCACAAGGGTATATGGGAGACGAAAATTGAAACAGATAGCGAGCGACCTTGTCGATGGTGACAAGGGTCGAAAAGGGTAGACGATCTTGCCGATGATGATAAGAACCGGAAAGGGTAGCGACCGATCTTGCCGATGGTGACAAGGGTCGAAAAGGGTAGACAGTCTTGCCGATGATGATAAGAACCAAAAAGGGTAGCGACTGATCTTGCCGATGGTGACAAGGGTCGAGAAGGGTAGACGGTCTCGCCGATGATGACAAGAGCCGAAAAGGGTAGCGACCGATCTTGCCGATGGTGATAAGGGTCGAGAAGGGTAGACGGTCTTACTGATGGTGACAAGAACCGAAAAGGGTAGCGACCGATCTTGTCGATGGTGACAAGGGTCGAGAAGGGTAGACGGTCTTGCCGATGGTGACAAGAACCGAAAAGGGTAGCGGCCGATCTTGCTGATGGTGACAAGGGTCGAGAAGGGTAGACGGTCTTGCCGATGGTGACAAGAACCGGAAAGGGTAGCGATCGATCTTGCCGATGGTGACAAGGGTCGAAAAGGGTGGACGGTCTTGCCAATGATGACAAGAACCGAGAAAGGGTAGCGACCGATCTTGCCGATGGTGACAAGAGTCGAGAAGGGTAGACGGTCTTGCCGATGGTGACAAGAATCGAAAAGGGTAGCGACCGATCTTGCCGATGGTGACAAGGGTCGAGAAGGGTAGACGGTCTTGCCGATGGTGACAAGAACCGAAAAGGGTAGCGACCGATCTTGCCAATGGTGACAAGGGTCGAGAAGGGTAGACAGTCTTGCCGATGATGACAAGAGCCGGAAAGGGTAGCGACCGATCTTGCCGATGGTGACAAGGGTCAAGAAGGGTAGACGGTCTTGGCAATGGTGACAAGAACCGAAAAAGGGAGCGACCGATCTTGCCGATTGTGACAAGGGTCGAGAAGGGTAGACGGTCTTGCCGATGGTGACAAGAATCGAAAAGGGTAGCGACCGATCTTGCCGATGGTGACAAGGGTCGAGAAGGGTAGGATATATATATATATATATATATAGGTGGGATATTGGTTGAAGACTCCGCTTCGACCCTATAAAGGGTCTTCAGGACGGAGGATGGATCATCACTATTCATCATTAATTTATAATTTCTTTCTCTTTTTTTTATTCACATTACTGACCTAAGCGCCCTTTCGGGTTTTCTCCGAAGCCAGCCCCCTCTTGCTTTTGTCCACGCGCCCTCTCGGGTTTTCACGTGACGGGGTACCCGATTTTGCCTGCGACGCCCTTTCGAGTTTTCGCCACAGCTGGGTTATAGCCATTTTTGCACTTGTCCTAATACAGGAGCAAGTCTGGCGGGGTATCTCTATTTTTAACCCCATTTTCCTTCTCTTTTTTTTGGATTTAGAGTACAGAAGAACTTAACTGCTAGAACGCTGACTGGCCTTACCGATGATGACAAGGATTGGTCCCTGGTTTAGTTCGTCGACACTGGTTAAATGCCGAAGCAAAGGACATGGTTCATT
The DNA here is from genome assembly GCA_022559845.1 of Amorphophallus konjac. Classification (NCBI taxonomy): domain Eukaryota; kingdom Viridiplantae; phylum Streptophyta; class Magnoliopsida; order Alismatales; family Araceae; genus Amorphophallus; species Amorphophallus konjac. The sequence continues at coordinate 259,623,079 of CM040128.1, forward strand.
AACAAGGACGTAAGATCCGAGTTAAGGGTAGAGGTCGACCGATCTCGCCGATGATGACGAGGGTCGAACACAGGTTTATTCATCAGCACGGGTCACATGCCGAAGCAAAGGTAGGATTATTACCAAGGATGGAAGGTCCAAGTTAGGGGTAGAGATCGACCGATCTCGCCGATGATGACGAGGGTCGAACATGGGCTCGTTCATCAGCATGGGTCACATGCCGAAGCAAAGCTAGGATTATCAACAGGGACGGAAAGTCCAAGTTAGGGGTAGAGATCGACCGATCTCGCCGATGATGACGAGGGTCGAACATGGGCTTGTTCATCAGCATGGGTCACATGTCGAAGCAAAGGTAGGATTATCAACAAGGACGGAAGGTCCAAGTTAGGGGTAGAGATCGACCAATTTCACCGATGATGACGAGGGTCGAACATGGGCTCGTTCATCAGCATGGGTCACATGCCGAAGCAAAGGTAGGATTATCAATAGGGATGGAAGGTCCAAGTTAGGGGTAGAGATCGACCGATCTCGCCGATGATGACGAGGGTCGAACATGGGCTCGTTAGAGGATCTCCGGTGGGATTGTTGATGACTGCCCCTTTCGAAGTTTCGTCAGGGGAAGAACAAAAGAGGATTTTTTAACTTACCACGTTACTGACTTAAGCGCCCTTTCGGGTTTTCGCCGAAGCTAGCCCCCTCTTACTTTTGCCCACGCGTCCTCTCGGGTTTTCACGTGGCGGAGTACCCGATTTTACCTGTAGCGCCCTTTCGGGTTTTCGTCACAGTTGGGTTATAGCCGTTTTTGCACTTGTCCTAATATAGGAGCAAGTCTGGCGGGGTATCTCTATTTTTAACCCCATTTTTCTTTTCTTTTCTCTATTTTTTTTGGATATAAAGGGTGGTGGGTCGAAGTGTGATGTCCGACCCTTGGTTGATAGTAGACGGCCGTTGGCCGGAGCACCGGGCCTCGTGCCGAGCAGAGCGGTTCATTTGTTAGCAAGGGCTGAATGCTAACGCAAAGGAATGATCTTTCGCCGATTCGGACGTAAGGCCCGTAACAGCAATATGGTGTATTCTTTTGAGAGCTCGGCCAGGGCGGAGTGCCACTAGACCAAGGAAAGGTAGCTCGATCAGGGCGGAGTGCCACTAGACCAAGATAAGGGTAGCTAGGCTAGGGCGGAGTGCCACTAGACCAAGATAAGGGTAGCTCAATCAGGGCGGAGTGCCACTAGACCAAGATAAGGGTAGCTCGGCTAGGACAGAATGCCACTAGACCAAGATAAGGGTAGCTCGGCTAGGACGGAATGCCACTAGACCAAAATAAGGGTAGCTTGGCTAGGGCGGAATGCCACTAGACCAAGATAAGGGTAGCTCGATCAGGGCGGAATGCCACTAGACCAAGATAAGGGTAGCTCGATCAGGGCGGAATGCCACTAGACCAAGATAAGGGTAGCTCGGCTAGGACGGAATGCCACTAGACCAAAATAAGGGTAGCTTAGCTAGGGCGGAATGCCACTAGACCAAGATAAGGGTAGCTTGATCAGGGCGGAGTGCCACTAGACCAAGATAAGGGTAGCTCGGCTAGGACGGAGTGCCACTAGACCAAAGAAGGGTAGCTTGGCTAGGGCGGAGTGCCACTAGACCAAAGAAGGGTATTCCGACCGATCACTCGGGGAATGTTGGTTGTGCTGCATGATACAACTTTATATGCTTTCCGTTGAGGGGAGAGAACTGGATGACTCCTTTGTGGTCCACCAGGACGTAGGCACCCCCTTCATATACTCGACAGATGATATATGGTCCGATCCAGTTTTCGACCAACTTCCTCTTGGGGTTGGAGGCCATCACTTCTCTTCTTTTGACTATCACCAGGTCTCCTTTCTTGAATTCTCGACCTTTGACCAGCTTGTCAAAAGCACGGGCCATGCGAGCTTGGTAGAGTTGGATGTTTTATTGTGCCCAGAGGTGTTTTCCTTCGAGCTCAGCGAGCTCTTCCAATCTTCTTTCGGCATTGGTTTGTTCACCACTGGGTAGTCCATGCTGGACGGCGACTCGCAGCGAAGGAACTTCCAGTTCAATCGGCACCACAGCCTCTGACCCGTAGACGAGGGAGAAAGGCGAACAGCCGGTTGGGGTCTTGTAGACAGTACGATAGGCCCAGAGCGCTTCGTACATCCTTTCTTCCCAATCTTTTTTATTTTTTTATTTTTAATAAACGAGACCGAGGAGAGACTATTGAAGGATAGCACAATGTGTGCTAAATCCTCCAATAGTACCTGGTCTAAATTTTATTGATAGTGGAAAAATTATTTACAAAATCTACGGGGCATACCCCTGAATGTGTGACAGCAAAGATAAAGGACTGAAGGACAAATACCCATCTCTATTTCCTCCAACTAGGGAGGCCAGCTGCATCCACAGTGGCACAACCACGAGCATTTCTTGGAAGGTCGTGCCAGCACCTGAAGTCCTTATTAGATCGGTTGGAGCAGGCTAATAAAGGACTTAATCACAAAAAACAACTGGAATTTGCAGCACAGATACGGGGCATACCCTAAACTAATCTTTTTTATTGGTTTATTAGTTTGGATTGACTGAGTTTATTGAATTTGTTGAGTCGATTGACTTGTTGAGTTTATTAGGTCTATTGGATTTTATCAATTCCATTGGGTTTATTGATTTGTTTGGTTTTATTAGGCTTATCGGGTTTATTAGGTTTGTTGATTCATTGAGTTTATTGAATTTTTTTTTTTTGGGTTTATCGATTTATTGAGTTGATTGATTTTGCTTAGCTTATTGGATTTATTGAATTGTGTTGGGTTTATTAAATTTATTTTAAACCATCATTTTCCTTTTTTTTATTCATTTTCATCATTCATTTTTTTATTCATTTCTTTCTTCTTTTCATTTCCTTTTTTGTGTTAACATTATTTTCGTTTGTTTTTGTTGGGCTCCCTGACGCAGTCTCGTTTGCGATGCGGGATATTTTATTTGGTGGGACTATTGATGAATTTGACTGTTTATTATGCTGGTAGGGCTAGGGATTGATGTCCAAGAGCCCGGCGGGCCTGGCGAGGGCGGAGTGCCACTAGGCCAAGGAAAGGGTAGCTCGGTCAGGGCGGAGTGCCACCAGACCGAGGAAAGGGTAGCTCGGTCAGGGCGGAATGCCACTAGACCAAGGAAAGGGTACCTCGGTCAGGGCGGAGTGCCACTGGACCAAGGTGAGGGTAGCTCGGTTAGGGCGGAGCGCCACCAGACCAAAGAAGGGTAGCTTGGCTAGGGCGGAGTGCCACTAGACCAAAGAAGGGTATTCCGACCGATCACTCGGGGAATGTTGGTTGTGCTGCATGATACAACTTTATATGCTTTCCGTTGAGGGGAGAGAACTGAATGACTCCTTTGTGGTCCACCAGGACGTAGGCACCCCCTTCATATACTCGGCGGATGATATATGGTCCGATCCAATTTTCGACCAACTTCCCCTTGGGGTTGGAGGCCATCACTTCTCTTCTCTTGGCCATCACCAGGTCTCCTTTCTTGAATTCTCGACCTTTGACCAGCTTGTCAAAAGCACGGGCCATGCGAGCTTGGTAGAGTTGGATGTTTTGTTGTGCCCGGAGGCATTTTCCTTTGAGCTCAGCGAGCTCTTCCAATCTTCTTTCTGCATTGGTTTGTTCACCGCTGGCTAGTCCATGCTGGACGGCGACTCGCAGCGAAGGAACTTCCAGTTCAATCGGCACCACAGCCTCTGACCCGTAGACGAGGGAGAAAGGCGAACAACCGGTTGGGGTCTTGTAGACAGTACGATAGGCCCAGAGCGCTTCGTACATCCTTTCTTCCCAATCTTTTTTATTAGACTTGACAGTCTTTGCCAGCAACGTGCATAGTGTCTTATTGAAGGCTTCTGCGAGCCCATTGGCTTGAGGGTTGTAGGGGGATGATGTCCTCCAGTCAATCTTGTACTTGTCGGCTAGCCGATAAACCTTCTGGTTCCTGAAATGGCTGCCATTATCAGAGATGATTCGGCTGGGGATCCCAAACCAGAATATTATATTCTGCCAGAAGAATCTTGCAACTAGTTCTCACGTTACATCTCTTAGTGTTACCGCCTCCGCCCATCTGGAGAAGTAGTCAGTAGCTGCTAAGATATATTTGCACCCTGATGAAGATGCTGGTAGCGGCCCTACCGCGTCCGTGCCCCACTGAGCAAACGGCCAGCTTTGTAGGGTCAGATGTAATGGTACTGGAGGTCTCCTTGCCACGTTAGCATGTTCTTGACATTTCTGACAAGCCTTGGCGAACTTACAGCAATCATCAAACATAGTGTGCCAATAGTAACCCAATTTCTTTATCTCAATTTTCATCTTTGGGCCAGCCTGGTGTGCTCCAGCTGATCCCGCATGGACTTCCTGCATCACCTGCCCCGCTTCTGTTGAAGACAAGCAACGAAGTAGGACTTTCCTTCGGGCATCTGCCATTATTCGGAACAGGGTTCCGCTTCTCATCTCGTAAGAGTCCTTGACCCTCAGGAGCTTCATTCTCTATTCTTTTTCTTTCGGGAGCAGCTGGTGTTGAAACCACCACAGGAGATGTTCTCGCCAGTCGGGCTGTTGAACCTCCTCGACGGCTACCACCTCAACCTCTTGTTCATCGACCAAGACCTCTGTTACACTGGGGACCTGCCGGCGGTTGATCACTGTTATATTTAGGCTTGCGTCTGGCGGGATTGCCAACGAATTGGCCAGCTTAGCGAGGGCGTCTGCCTGAGCATTCCGGCCTCGGTTGATGTGCTTGATGCTGATGAAGTAGAATCTTGACATCAGGCGGGTTGCCAGTTCAACATGCTCAGCTTCCGCCGGGTATTCATCAAAGGTTTCCCCCAGCGGGCTATCTTCAGCAAGATAGAAGGTGGAGATGGTGTCCACCTCGTATCGCCCACTGTAATAATATTCTTCCAGGGTGAAGCCCAACCCCGGATGTTGAGAGACACGTCTCATTTCCTTATCCCGATTTGCGGGATACCACATTTTCTGGAAAGCTTCCTTGCACTTTTGAGACTGATCGGGGGGGATGTGTTGCTTCTGAAACATCCTGGCCATCCGCTCAGTCGTGAATGCCAGACCCTGGACGGGAACCGGCGGGTTGCTTATATCTTCGGGGAGGCTACAGTCTGTGTCTTCCCGAGTAGGGTGCTCTTCAGCCGTATAGAACAAGCTGCTAGGTTCCTCTTCATGTGTCACCTCCCAAGTTTTGAAAGGCTCGATAGTAGGGTTATCAAGGCCGGGAGTTGGCTTGGTAAGGCCATCCGGGATTTCAATATGATTGTGCCGCCGAGCGACCCGCACTTCATTAGCTTCAGGGTATAATATTGGGGGTGCTGTTCTGCCTACGTCTACGGATGCTGTGATATGGGAGACCACCTTGGGCTTGACATATCCGCGCGGCGGTGGTGGATACCAACTACTGTCGTATGTGCTTCTGGATGCCCCCGCAGGGGTCTTAGCTTCAGAGGTCTTCTAGGAAGGCCATGTGTATAGGTTGGCATCCGCCAAATGACATTCAAACATCTCAAATGGGTGGGGGTCTGCAAATATCCTCTCCTCCTTCCCTTAGAGACTGTACTTGATGCATTGGTGGAGCGTGGAGGGCACCGCCATATTTTCATGCAGCCATGGGCGGCCGAGCAGTGCCTTGTACGAGGTGCGGGAGTCAATGACATGGAACTGCACCATCGTAGTAAAATCTGTTAAGGTGAGGGTGAACTCTGCCACCCCCATTGACACTTCGCATTTTTGATTGAAGCCGGTAATACACATATCTCTGACTTTCTCGAGATGCACGTTAAAGTGATGTCTCTCGTATATTCTATAAGGCAGGATGTTGACCACTGCACCGGGATCAACCAGAATCCTGTTCAGCTCCCTTCCATTCAGGTGCCCCTTCATATACAGCGGCATGTTGTGGCTGATGGTGGGCAGTAGCATATCGTCTGGAGTGAAGGTCATGCTAGCCTCCGGCATTGCTTCAGCCAGACATGTCTCAAAATGAGCAGGCGTCTGGAGAGCTGTAATAATCGCCTGTCGAGTCTCTTCACTCAAAGAAAGGATCTCCCAGATTGTAAATCGAGCAGGGAGCTTCTTGAGTAGCTTCATTATTTGGCTCCCAGCTCGGACATTGGAGAGCTTCATCTCTTCAGCCCATCTGGGCTTGGGGAAGTTTTGATTTGCGGGTCCTGACAGACCTACTAAATCTTCCTCAGATTCAGCGCCCTTCTGGCTGGTACCGACTTCTGGGTGTTCTTTGTTAGCTGCTGCAGGACAAGCTCCATCTGCATTTGGATCTTTGGCAGATTGTGCTAGCTGCGGGTGGACGTCCCCGGGTGTAGGGTTAGTCTCCTGACAAGGCTACTTCCCCTTGGACATCTTCATGAATTCAAGAAATGAAGGGACCCCCTTGCCCCCACTCTTGTTATATAGTCCTGGCGGAGGAGGGATTTGGACTCCCTTGACCTCCGGCGGAGGTGTTTTGTAGGGCTGCTCCCCCCTGAACATGATGTTGTGGTTGGGTGGCGGCTGGCGCCCCCATTTTTGGCCTGACCGAGTGGCATGTGCAGCAGTTGCAGCCTCGGCCTTGCCTCCCCCAGCATGGGGTGTGAAACAAATTTCCTCTTCTTCCTCCTCTCCGGGCAGGTTGAAGAGTGCTGATAGAGTATGACAGGAAACAACCTACACTTTATCGGCCTCAGCGGCCTTCATTTTCTTCTTCTTCTGTTTCTTCTTCTTTTTTGCTTCTGCGGGCGGGTGCCCCCAGAACAGACTGCCCTCTCTGTCTCGCTTCAGCTTCCTCCTTTTGTTCGAGTGAGAGCTGCTCTAGTTCTTGCCACGGGACGTGATCCCGCACCAGCAAGGGCTTTAATTCGGGCTGCACGTATTCGTCCAGCCCCTCAATGAGGTTTTGCAGTTGAAGGACCCCAGGATTGGTCTCCTTAACCACTGGCAGCGGAGTTTGTCTCCTCCGATTATGTTTAGGTATCTTGACAGTTGTAGGTGGAGTGATCCATACGGGTGCTACCACCGGCGGAGCAGGCCAGGGTGTGACACCATGGATATGTGCCCCCTCTTTCGGGCGGGGTGCCCTCTTTTTCTTATGCTTCACAGGGACCTGCTGCCATCCCTGCTGTTCTTTCACGGGCTCCAAGAAATGAGCTTCATAGGTGCTCTGCGTACTTATTTCAGAGATCTCCTCGGGCAGTGCCTGGTATAGGGAGATCATGTTGACTCCTGCCCTCCTCCGAGGGGCTTCATGTGGCTGAGGAGGGTCCACTTTGTACTCTCCCAGCTCGATTTCATTCTTCTTCACCATCCCTTCGATGATGTCCTTGAAAACATAGCAGTCTTCGATTGGATGTCCCAACATCTGGTGGTAGGGGCAGAATCTTGGACTGTCTTTTCTCTTTAGGTCCTCCGGCCTCCTTGGCTCTGGCAGGGTGACCATGCTATATTCCGTTACCCAGTCGAACAGAACCCGGGTCTTATCCTTTGGAAATGAATAGGCCTTCTTCATCTTGTCCCTCAGCGAAGGACCTTCTTTGCCGTCTGGGGCTTCTGCAGGCTGTGGGGTGACTCCCTTCTTGCCTTCACTTTTCTATTTTTCGAACGCCTTTATGTCAAGAGCGTTCGCTTCTTTAGGCGACGGGCGCCGCTCCACCGCCATGCCCTTCTAGGTCGTGCCAGCAGCAGATGTAGGGGCAGGTCTGGCCAGGAAAGCTTCCACCTCGGCCACGACATTGTTCAATCAATAAAATGATCGTATTTCCATTCCGATCATCTTTTCCAGAACCTCCCTTCTGAGATTCTATTTGCATATTTGCACAGCGTCCTCCTGATGCGGGGGCCGCTTGCACCTCATTCCGAGGTTCCTCCACCTCTTGATATAATCGAGGGCTATCTCATCGTCCCTCTACTTTGTTGAGTAGAGTTCGGCCACTGTGACCTCCCTCTCTGTAACATGGAATCTTTCTCTGAACTTCTTCTGCATATCTGGCCAATCGCTGATCGACCCGATCGAGAGGCTGGAATACCATTCAAATGCGAGCCCCGTCAGCGAGGACCTGAAAAACTTTAGCAGGTATGACTCGTCGGTGGCCAAGTCGCCCATGACAGTCATATAATAGGCTATGTGTTCTCTCGGGGACCCCTTCCCGTTTAATTTGTCAAACTTGGGCGGCTTGTTGATTCCCAGGGGAAGCCGTTTAGCAGCATGGTGTTGCGGGTATTACACCCGGTATGCATCAAACGTGACGTAGTCGCCTTCACCCCTTTCTGCGAGCTTCAGCTCGATCAATCTTTCCACCATCATCTGGTTCATTACTGCAGGGTCAACTGGCTCTGGGTAGAAGTGTGCCGGCTGCAGGTACGGGGTGACCAGGGTGGTCGCCTGTGGAGGACGTGGCAGCGGAGGTGTCTGGTGCACCTGAGGGAGCACCGGTGGTAGCAGTGGCTGGAGCTGTGGTGGCCGCTGTTGCATTGTCGCCATGCTTGGTTCTGACGACTGAGGTAGTGTGTAGAGCGGTGGAGGGTCATCATGACGAACCGCTCCTCGAGATGATTCACCCTGGACTTTGGGTGGTTTGGAAGCTGAGGACTGTTCAATTTTCTCCATCAGCTGCTTCTTTAGCAAGTCTATCTCTTGCCGATATTTCTGAAGTAGTATCGAGACTGATGGGTCTATAGTGGTTGTAGTGGGGATAACTTCTGCTGTCTCCCCGGACGTACCCTCGGGCAGGATGTCAAGGGGGGGGACGTCGTCTTCTTCTTCTGTCGTCACCACATTGGCGGTCAAGATGGCTGCTTCATCATCCCATTGGTGGTAGACCTGGGGTTGTTTTCCCTTAGTCATCATCAGGAGCTCCCTTGCTGCTTCTGTCCTCCGAGTGCTAAGCCCTGGCCTTGCGGCCAACTGAGCCAATTCTCAGGGATCTTCGGGAAGCCCCCCATATCAGTTGGATATACCAACCATGTTGCAGGTGAAGACCTGCATCCTTCTCCTTCGTCAATGGACCCTCCTTTTAGCTTGGTGTGGGAAGGTCAGCCTCTCGAACACAGAAGTTCTTCTTGTTTCTTCCTGCTTGGGGACGGCTTCATCGGCTTCGATCTTGAAGCCATATCCATTATCGTCGACTGACGACACCATCATTCTTTCTCCTACATCTTCTTCATCTACCATTGACGGGCAGTAGTCTTCACTGGCGGCGGCTACATGCATCAGTTGCTGTTGCCCAAGCGAGGGGTTGCCTAACCCTCAAAAATAGTTTCTGACCAGACAGGTCATCTCTTCTTGACCCCGCTCTTGATGTAACAAGGGGGACAGTTGCCGACCTCCCACAAGAGGGGTATAAGCTAGCCGAGCTCTATCGGTAGGTCATTGGAATCTTCGTCCCACGGCTGGGACGTTGGCTTGACGGGCGCAGGCCCGAAAACTTTCGCGGCGCGGAGGATCCGCAACCACTTCTTCTTCTTCTTTCGGGGGCAAGCCCCTCTCTCTTCTATCTTCCGCCCCGTCATACATAGGACGGCGGCGGATAGGTACCAGCTGATGGACATGTTGGGCCTGCTTGGGAACCCACACCTGTTTGAACTTTCTCGGCCTGGGGGCTGACCTTCCTTGGCCATAGTGGCCGATTTCTTCTCTTTCTGCCCTCCTTCCAGCGAGGGCCTGATATGTGTTGTGGATAGGGATGGTGGGGATGACTCGGTCCGGAACTATCCGCGTGTTGCGTCCGTTGAGGAAGACGCGCATGCCACCAACCATCATAGACTTGCCGGATTGGGAGAGAGTTCCGGCAATCACAGCAGCACTCCTTTGGACTTGCCGGCGTTGACGTCCTCCAGGGTGCTTGTTGACAATATTGGGGCGGGCCCCATGGATAGCATGGTGCACCAAGCAGTTGGCGACCGGGGTTGGACTCTTGAACGAGTCATGGCAGGATCGGGCCTTCAGAGGCTCCATATTCTTCGTAGCTCCCTCGACAGGCTCCGAGGGTTCCACCTCTAGCATATCCACAAAGGCGAACCCCAAGAAGTTGGGGAAGCCAACAGCGACAGGGAAGCTGCCGAACTCCATAGGCACCGCCAGGTACCCTTGCGCATGACCGGCAATAATCGAAGGACCGAAGCCGACGCCAGTCAATCCAGTTGTTGTCATCATTCGCCTGTAAAGACAAACAAGCCAACGATCAGCAGCCTTTGAGAGGGCCTCGAAGCCCAAGTATCTCGGCAAAGAGATGAAAGGTGACACTGGTCCCACTGGGCGTGCCAGACTGTTTGCGATCATTTATTTTACCCAGGGGTATTTTTATTATGTAGGTCCCTGACTGTTTGGGACGGGATTTCTTTCACGTGTCGATCAATCAATTAACTAACTGGTAATTAACTGACTGATTGACTGCGCGGGCGTGCCAGTCACGTACGTGACAAGTTTATTATGCGCTCATTCTGACCCGTGTCGGGCGAGAGAGAGGTTCGATCGGGACCAGCAGTCCGCCATATCATAAAGGCTATGGCGTTAATTACAACTCCCGCGAGGAGGGAAAACCTTTGATTAATTGCCGAGATAGTGGGCTGTCGAGGCCGGAATAAAAGGTGCAATGTTATGAACATGACAAGATCACGTGAGATGCATCTATCTATCATGCAAGAGAGGCATGGTTTATTAAATTGATGACCCTTGGTACAGGGCGGAGGACGTAGGTCCGAAGACCACCATCGCACATAGCGGAGACTTCCGATCGGGCATAACCCGGCCTTCCGTCAACGCCATTTGATATACCCGAGGGTCTATGCAAACATGCATGCATGATGCTCATGACTATACTAAGCATGGCAATAGAGTTATGAAAACGAACAGCGCTCAATCACATTTATTAATCCCTGCCAAAAGGGGAAAAAAGGTAACACAAGCAATTTAACGGAAGCAGAGTGCTGACGGACATGGTAGTGAAATCATGATATCGAAACGATTCGGACTTGAACGGCCCACCTCTTATCCAGTTTATTACTAATTAGAGTTTATTAACTCCGACCACGGGAGCCGAGGATTTCTCCGGAGGCAAGCAAGGGATTAGACAGCGTAACGATTCGAAACGGCGTGACCACACAAGAGATAGCTTCCACGACAGGGTAAAACGTAGGTATAGGGCTTAATCCGGCGCGGCCAAGCGTAGGCAAAGCACTTAACCCGGCGCCCCCCAATTACACGTTAAACCGGCGCGACGGCCTTGGGGCGCGCCTGTTTAAGGCGCGTCGGGAAGGGGCCAAAGAATTGAAAGAAGAAATGAGTCTAAGGTTAATACGGCGCGGGGGGGTACCGCGCCGTATTAAGGCGCGCCGGATCAGGACCGCGCCGGTTTAACTTATTTTCTTATGAATTTAGAAATCATTCAACTTATTGAAATGTTTAGAAGGTTTAAAGGTTCAATTGGGCTTATTGCCTGTTGAAATAAAGTCTGAGGCTCTTCAGGAGCAGAGTCATGAGCCAGTGCGAGGTTCAAACTCGAGCACTGGGGTTCCTTGGCCCAGAATGATCATTTTATTATGGCCAGCTCCACAGAAACGAATGTATGTCCAAAACCTGCCAAAAATTGGGCAACGTCTCCCCTGAACCTGAAGGGTTGCAGAGAGGAACGGGGTCATGCTCACTTATGGAGTAAGCCCCTAAACCGCCGGTCTGCGTGATGACAGCCAGCAAATTCCCAACGGACAGGATACCCCGAGGACTGGCCTTCAAGGGGCACCATGGCTCCGTGGGTTAAAACAGATGGATATGTTAGCTGCCGAAGGAAGCGACGACCCTGAGGGCTGGCCTACAAAGGGTGAGCAACCTGTAGCCTACACCATATCCAGAGGAGAGGGACAGCTGTGGTGAAGGGAGGCCCCGAGGACCAGCCTACGAGGGGCATGCATCCCTTATTCACCACCGAGCCTCCTGGAGACTGTGGGTTTCAATCAGTTGAGATTAACCCGTTACTATTAACTTGGTGGTCTGTGGAAACTCTCGTCATTGATAGACGAGCTCCCATTGGCCAAGTGGTGTTTGTAATACGATGTCAGGGAATGTATCCCCTCCCCGGTTTATCAGAACAATGCTATCAAACGAGCTTGCAGATCCTGAATACAGATGGAATGAAAACAGGGGCGAGTAACATCATACGGTCGCCGGTGAGCTGATATGTCACTGAGCATACATAGATGCATCGACACTCGGGGTTAAAGAAATTCATACTCGTGGAGGGAGCAACAATTGGGAATCACAGGGAGGGATGGTTGGCATAGCGACAGGGTAATTTAGCCACACACACATATGCTCGAGTAACTGGAACGCAGTAATCGCATGACGGGCCCTGATGCGCTGGAGGCGATCCCCACCTTCTCTGAGCGATAGAATAATGCCAAGAGAAAAGAAAACGGAGATCAGACCCTGAAACGAAGCAAACGGGAAGATGTACGTGCACGAGCACGCCTCTATCCACGAAGCATACAGGGACCCTCGAATAGAACCTGGTCATTGCGTCGTCGTGAAGGACCCGGGGAGGGGTCATCTCTTTAGCCCGTGGTAGCCCAGGGCATATTCGGAGCCGAGGAAATCAGGTTCGGAAAGAAGGAAGAAGCAAATGCGCAAGTGAGAAAACACACTGATGCACCGACTGAGATAGCAATGGCAAAGGGGAGACACAACGTTGGGCGCTCAATCATCCATCACACACACACACATAACATTATCACCCTATGAACAGGGGGCTAACACATGTATTACGAATCCGACGCCGGCACCTGCCGTCCAGTCGTTGTTCACTAGTTGCAGAGGGATTTACAGAGGAAGAACAAACGAAAATAGATGGCGAGGAAGGGGGAAGGATTGGCTCATATCATCGCCATCCCTCACCCCTCTCGCTTACATTCGTCGGAGAGAAAGCAAAAGGCGGAGCCGAAGATAGATGACTCGGACACCCACTTGTTCTAGAAACAAAGTGTCAGAACGCCTCCTTCCTCTCTCACCACGAAGGGCTTCAGATGAGGACGGGAGACAGCGACTGGGGAACGCTCTGAGAGACTATGCTTCCTTCACAAGAAAGAAAACCCTTTCTCCCTCGGAGAGGACTGGCCCTCCTCCCTCTTTTCTTCTCCTTTTCCTTTCTTAATTGCCCTCTTCTTTTTTTCTGGTCGAGCAGCCACCTATATATATACTCGAGCTCCAAGCCTCATCCGGCGTGAAGAATGGCGCGCCGGGGAAGGCTACATGGCCTTTTGCGCGCCGGAATAGTAGGGCACCGGCTGGGGGCGCGCCAGGTTTAGGGCGCGCCGTATTAGCGCCCTTTGCACGTCGCGAGTCATCCGATGAGTCTGGGGATGGTTTCGGGTCACCGTGAATATTTATCTCGCCACTGCTCTTTGAAATCTCGACGAGATGTCTTGACGAAGCTCCCAGGTCGACGTACGTCCATTCCCGAAACTTCAGATGACTTTGGTTTGCACATGCGAGTTTTTCGCTGACACGGCCTTCGGCTCTATGATTCGTGCCGCCGGCTCGGTCTGGCTTGTGCCCAAAGCTCCTTAGAGGGTGGGATAACACCAGGGATAGGTCTGCCTGAGCTGGGCGATCATTCGGCCACTAACGGGCCCATCTTGGGGGGAAGCCGTACCCGTGCCAGGTGACCGGGATCTTCTGCCGACAGAGCTTTCGATCCTCCGTTCTGAAGAGCCAAGGGGACTCCTTCATCTCAGGAGAGCCTTTCATGAGGTGGGTAGCCACTGGGTAGACCGTCGTCCTTGGTCGGACAACGGGTGTAGTGTATGCGGCACGACGGAGTCGATGCCGGTTCATTGGGCAGGCTTGGTCGCACTGCCGGTTGGTTGTGAGTTCATCTCGGCTCTCCTGAGGTGAAGTCCCCATGTTCATACGGGGTGACTTGAGGCTCTGGCAACTTGAGAAGTCTTCAATATGTTGATCTTTATCGGCTTCTGCGCTTTAGCGGGCCGCATCATTCGTCTTTATGGGTTGATCGTCGACGATCATATTCTGGGTGCCAACAGGTTAATGGGCCTATGGCCTTGTAAGGGGCTAGAATAGTATTGGGCTTGACTAATGGGCCTTTAAATGGGCCAAGCCCATGGGCTAGGTATGAATGGGTCAAATGGAGTTAAATGTGAACAAGTCATGGGATTAGTGTGCTAGGTGTGAAAAGGGCATAATGTGAAGAGGGATCAAGTGTGAAAAGGTTAATCTAGTGTGAAAGGGTTAATGTAGTGTGAATGAGGCAAGGCTAGTGTGAATGCATGGGTGGCTTGGTGGCTAATGGAAAGGTGCACCCCTTTCTTGGTCCAAATGGTGGCTTGCCACCTTCCTTGACCAAAGGAGGGTTACTTCCACCTTCCCACCTCTCTTGGATGATCAAATACCAAGACCCCACCCCCTCCCACTTGTCTAGGTCACAGCCCCCCTCTCTCCCTCTCCCCATGCCATTTTCCAACCCCCTCCCCCTTCCTTCCCTTCTATATAAACCCATGTATAGTGTTCTTGAAGAATAGAATGAAATTTTGTTGAGTGAGATTTGCATTAAGAGAGTGATTCTCTTCTTTCCTTCTTGGGTGTGATACCCTTGTTCAGTCCTGTGACGGGATAGAATTTGGGCATGTGACTCACCCACGTATATCCCCCATCCCCTTACTATCTGCTTCCACCAAAATTATCCTTGATACTTCTACGAGTTAGGAAGAATTTAGAGGTGGTTTTGCATCGATCGGAGTTCGGGATCACCGGTGGTGATTTTTCTTGTGACGGCGCGCAGATCTGCTCCAACCTGCGGCCCAGATCTGAAGTTTCCTGATTACAAATTTCCCCAGAACTCCTCTCAAGTCTTCTGGAACTGATTATTGGAGTGATCGTAGGATTTTGAGTCCTCTTCGTGTTGCTGCCAGTCTCGCCTCGATCCAAGACTTGTACTGATCCTGCCGACGATTCTCGTGGGATCGCACGAGCTGATATGAGCTGGCCCGGCTCAGATCCAGGGTCGACTTTCAGAATCTTCCCCGCCCCATATGATCGAGATCTGTGTGAGCTCTTTGAACTACGTCTTCCTATGGACGTCGTTAACGATCTCCCACAAATGGCGCCTCGATCCGACATCTGAAACTAATTTTCCATTAATTACTCGTGTTTCTATGCAGTTCTATGAGCACAAAACCAGAAGCTGAAACAAGTCGCTTCTGCGCCCAGATCTGAAAGGATCTGATGGCGCCCTTCGGAGTGGATAAACTAAGTCCTGTCGTCGACATTCTCCAACAAACAGCGCTCCGATCGGGCCTCGGATCTAGCCGTACCGGCCTCCGCAAGTTCGCTGTGCAGGGTGACCAGCGTGGACAGAACCGGGTCAGTTTCCCCTCGGCGTACCCGATCGGCTCCGGCTCGCATCCCTCGCCTCCTGCGAGTGTGGCCCGTCAACCCGGGTTCCAGCAACTCCAAATTTGGCCATTGTAACCCCATACCTCCCTGCGTGGAGTGGGCATTAAGTTCTGCAATTATAATTTTAACCGTTGTGTGTATTGGGGTTGTTTGGATTCGGCCGAGTATTCTTTCCCACGCCTAGTCGTGGAGGTACGCGCTCTTTCCTCTCTCACGTTGCTGGTTTAGTATATTATCATATATGCTACGTTTGTGAGATTAGGGTCATTAGCTAGCTGCATATCACCGCGATTGTGAGTTGTGAGCGCCGGTTCCTTAGCTCCAGTCAAGCACCGAGCCCGAACTAGATACCCCTAGGCGACGATGGTTCCTTAACCGCTGCGATCCCCACGTTTCCCTCGCAAGAGACGATCGTCGAGCTACTTAATATTGCTGTTGAGAGACGTCTCCACCTGGAGAACACCACGGTGGTCAGCCGTCCGGCTTGTCTTTAGCGTGTTAGTGTTGGCCGCACATCAAGTCCGGCGTACGTCTTAGCCCGGTCGTCATCCGTCCCGCATCAAATTGGTATCAGAGCGTCGTTTAAGTCTAGGGTCATTTAAGTCCAAGGTTGCATTTGCATTCCAATGTTCGATATATTAAAAGGTGTCGTCTGATCGTTAGGTTATGCCTATCGGGAAGGCCGCACACTTGCGCGAGTGATCTTCGGGTCGATTAGCTCTGCCACGTACCGAGTCTTTGTTTAAGTCTAGGTTCTAGTTAGTGCATTCCAACATAGTCGTGTCTCGGTGTTTAGTTGAGTGTCATTTCAACTTTACATCATATTTTTTTGGTCGTGTCTAGTGTCGTGTCAAAGTGTCGGCATGGTCATCCATTAGCTCCCCGAGTCCCATGGGTTCCCAAACACCTAGTTCATATGAATGGTGGCGACACCACCAAGGATGGGGAATCCAACCCCACCACATCCGTAGGCCCGAAGCCTCGGACTTCTATTGAACCAAGGTCCCGAGCGACTACCTCAAGTGGGAAGCCGCCATGGACGCATATTTTGAGTGTTATACTATGTCCGAGGCAATGCAATTCTCTTTCGCCAAAGAGCGGCTTCTTCATGAGGCCGCCTAAAAGTGGGACTACATTGAACGTTTGAGAGAGGTTAGGAGGCAATGGCCCATCGAGTCATGGTGGGACATGAAGAGAGAGCTTCGGAAGGTCTACGTTCCTCAACCTGTCACTTCCAACCGACCCCACCCACTCACTTCCAACCAAGTGGGTCCAAGTCGGAAGCAAAGATCCCCACACATAGATGAGCCTAGACCCAAGCCTAGGCCGATTGACTATGGGCGAGTCCACCATGATCTCCCTACTCCAACCCACACCGTTGCCGAACTTGTGTAAACGATTTCGGATCGGGTGGATAGGAGATGTACTTATATTGAATCGCTGGTCTCCCTTTGCCCACCTCCGGCATTCCCAAGCCCTCTCCCCATCTTGGAGACCCCTCCTTCATCACCGGGGAGTGCTCCGTTGCCATCCTCTCCTTCCGAACTTCATCCGGAGCCATCATATTCGGAGCCACTTCAGCCAGAGCTACCCGTGTTTTTAACGGGAAAGCTACTCGTAGCTGAACCACTTCTTAGCTGGCTTAGGACTGGCTTGGTCCCTACCCCACCTTACTCTCCACCCTGGGAGCCAATACTCCCAATAGTCCCCATTAACTCCTATCACACCACTTTCAAGTCCTTTTGCTTCATAGAATGTGTAAATGATCTATTAAGGAGTTTAGAATGTCAAAGGGAGCTGACATATACATTGACCTTAGGGTCTAACCAACCCTATACCCATTGCTTTATGCTCCCATCTTTGGGGTCTATTACCTCGTTATACACCTTGGGTCCTATTACCACCAAGGTTCTGTTGCTCTTCCCCGTTCTCGATGAGCTTGCATCGGACCCCTCTTACGGTATTGCCGTCCCAAGGGAGGACCCATATCTACTCTATGAGACCACCGTCCCATCTACCATAACGGATGAAGGTGACAACCCACACCTTCAAGAATTTCACAATTGGGACCGTGACATCTGGGAGTCCATCTCATGGGGTCATACATTCTTTGACCCATTTTACCCCTTCTCTAGTGGGCCTCGTGATCCACCACTTCCCTTCTACTTTGTCAAGGAAGTCCCCTACCACTCTCTTCCCACTCGGGCCAATCAAACTCCACATAGCAATAGGTCCGATTATTGGGAAGCATGGCATGCCTTACCTACATGTAGTGGTGATGAACCTCTTAGCCCACCCATCCCCACATCTGATAGGAAGTCCTTGCATGCATGGTGTCTTTTTGAGTGTCTAGGAGTCCATAATCCTACCTACCTTTCGTTGCATCTAGTGTATGCATGGCACACATTCGGGTGTCCTGGTCCACCATTGCATAAGCATGGTCTGCATAACCATAGGTTTGTCTAAGGTCATGTGTGTGTCTGTTTTTTGTTCTTTCATGCATATGATTTGCATTAAGTCGTGTCCCAATCAAAGGCCAGCCATGCACGTATAAGGAAGTAGCTGATGCATGCTACACGTCCGTGAGTTCAAAAGGGAGAGTACGTCATGATTAGGGTCATACTAAACGGTTTCCTCTTGGGGCCGTAAAGCAACTCTAGGCCTGCGATACCCGCCCTTCCCGAGTCAGGAAACAAGTGGGTTCAAATGCGTACGTTATTGAACTACTGGATGACTATGGTGTCAGCTCGACGTTCTATGTTTCTAATCTGGTAGCATATTGGAACCCGCGGTGATCCCTAGTGAGTTTCGGGCTTTATCCTTCTATTGTGAGTGACACATCACCCGAGAGTCCACCTCTTCCAGCCTCAACGCAAGCATATAGATTTTATACTGGATGAGCAGGTGATCATCACAAGGAATGGTGCCTACCAACACTTCTTAGTGCGTTGGCGATGATGCCCCACGATGAGCAACGCCTTGATCACATGCGGAGAGTTCAAGCCCCAGGACCCTTACTCGACGGGGTCGATTTCCTCCCACCCGAGGAGAATTGGTGCGGACACACGCCGCTATACACGCCGGTGGACGAGGACATGGCGGGACCGAGTTAGCTGATGGAGGACATGGACGCATCGTCCGAGCCTTCACCTTTATTTCATAATTGTTTGGCCATGTTGGGCCCTATTTGGATTTTGTGGACAATTAATGGATTGTAATAAGGTTAATGGGCCTATGGCCTTGTAATGGGCTAGAATAGTATTGGGCTTGACTAATGGGCCTTTAAATGGGCCAAGCCCATGGGCTAGGTATGAATGGGTCAAATGGGGTTAAATGTGAACAAGTCATGGGATTAGTGTGCTAGGTGTGAAAAGGGCATAATGTGAAGAGGGATCAAGTGTGAAAAGGGGCAGTGTGAACATGGATCTAGTGTGAATGGGTTCACAAATGTGAATGGGGCACAAGTGTGAATGGGTCACAAGTGTGAAAGGGTTAATCTAGTGTGAATGAGGCAAGGCTAGTGTGAATGCATGGGTGGCTTGGTGGCTAGTGGAAAGGTGCACCCCTTTCTTGGTCCAAATGGTGGCTTGCCACCTTCCTTGACCAAAGGAGGGTTACTTCCACCTTCCCACCTCTCTTGGATGATCAAATACCAAGACCCCACCCCCTCCCACTTGTCTAGGTCGCAGCCCCCCTCTCTCCCTCTCCCCATGCCATTTTCCAATCCCCTCCCCCTTCCTTCCCTTCTATATAAACCCATGTATAGTGTTCTTGAAGAATAGAATGAAATTTTGTTGAGTGAGATTTGCATTAAGAGAGTGATTCTCTTCTTTCCTTCTTGGGTGTGATACCCTTGTTCAGTCCTGTGACGGGACAGAATTTGGGCGTGTCACTCGCCCCCGTATCTCCCCCATCCCCTTACTATCTGCTTCCATCAAAATTATCCTTGATACTTCTACACGTTAGGAAGAATTGAGAGTTGGTTTTGCATCGATCGGAGTTCGGGATCGCCGGTGGTAATTTTTCTTGTGACGGCGCGCAGATCTGCTCCAACCTGCTGCCCAGATCTGAAGTTTCCTGATTACAAATTTCCCTAGATCGCCTCACAAGGCTTCTGGAGCTGATTCTTGGAGTGATCGTATTATTTTGAGTCCTCTTCGCGTTGCCGCTTGTCTCGCCTCAATCCGAGACCTGTACTGATCGTGACGACGATTCTCGTGGGATCATGCGAGCTGATCTGAGTAGGCCCGGCTCAGATCCAGGGTCGACTTTCTGAATCTGCCCCGCCCCATCTGGTCAAGATCTGTGCGAGCTCTTTGAACTACGTCTTCCCTTGGATGTCGCCAACGATCTCCCACAAATGGCGCCTCGATCTGACATCAGCAACTAATTTTCCATTAATTACTCATGTTTCTGTGCAGTTCTATGAGTAGAAAACCAGAAGCTGAAACAAGTCGCTCCTGCGCCCAGGTCTGAAAGGATCTGATCGCGCCCTTCGGAGTGGATAAACTACGTCCTGTCACCGACGTTCTCCAACAAACGGCGCTCCGATCAGGCATCGGATCTGGCCGTACCGGTCTCCACAAGTTCGCTGCGCAGGGTGACCAGCGTGGACAGAACCGGGTCGGTTTCCCCTCGGCGTACCCGATCGGCTCCGGCTCCCGTCCCTCGCCTCCTGCGAGTGTGGCCCGTCAACCCGGGTTCCAGTAACTCCAAATTTGGCCATTATAACCCTATACCTCCCTGCGTGGAGTGGGCATTAAGTTCTGCAATTGTAATTTTAACCGTTGTGTGTATTGGGGTTGTTTGGATTCGGCCGGGAATTCTTTCCCACGCCTAGTCGTGGAGGTACATGCTCGTTCCTCTCTCACGTTGCTGGTTTAGTATATTATCATATATGCTGCGTTTTTGAGATTAGGGCCGTTAGCTAGCTGCAAATCGCCGTGATTGTGAGTTGTGAGCGCCCGTTCCTTAGCTCCAGTCGAGCACCGAGCCCAAACTGGATACCCCTAGGCGACGATGGTTCCTTAACCGCTGCGATCCCCATGTTTCCCTCGCAAGGGACGATCGTCGGGCTACTTAATGTTGCTGTTGAGAGACGTCTCCACCCGGAGAACACCACGGTGGTCAGCCGTCTGG
The DNA here is from genome assembly GCA_022559845.1 of Amorphophallus konjac. Lineage (NCBI taxonomy): Eukaryota > Viridiplantae > Streptophyta > Magnoliopsida > Alismatales > Araceae > Amorphophallus > Amorphophallus konjac. The sequence goes on from CM040128.1 coordinate 259,643,674, forward strand.
CTTGTCTTTAGCGTGTTAGTGCTGGCCGCACATCAAGTCCGTCGTACGTCTTAGCCCGGTCGTCATCCGTCCCGCATCAATCACGGCTTTGATAGAATTATGGCATCCACAGACACACACTTTCATCTTCCCTTCCTTTGAGGCCACCATCTTGTTGGAGGAGGTAGAGATCTACCTATCCCTTCCTAGATCCAAAGTTGGTGAGGAAGACTTGGTTTGCCACACCGTTGCCCCTGTAGATCCTGCCCTCATCCTAGGGGAGTTCCTATGTAGTGCCAAGGATGTTCGCACCATGATTGGCCCTCACCACACCCATTTGCTACCTCTGAGCCAGTGGGTGATAGCTCATTGTAAAAATAAGTGCGGGTGGGATGAGGCAATAGCCAAAGCTGTCTCCATTTGCTTATGTGGTGCTATACTTTTCCCCTCTGCCGACCATGTCATTGACATTCCTACCCTTAGCACCATCAGTGGCCTGTGGCAGGGTCTTTCCATCTCCCAGGCCATCGTCTCCTATTTGTATGAGGGCCTTTGCTTAGCTGCCCTAGAAGGCCCACTCTTTGGTTCCATGATCCTTTTGGAGTGCTGGATGGGGTTCAGGTTGAAATTCATGCCGAGGGAGGATATTACTTCTGTCAGTCGGATCTTTGGGAGTCATCCACTCTTTTTTATAGGTGGCGCCTTCGGGTTCTCTCATTAGGTGGAGTGCCAGACTACAGATAAGAAGACCACAGACGAATGGCGCCTCTACATCAACACTTTTCCCCTGGACCGGTTTGTGATGCGCCCTTCCTTCCTCATCGACACCACCGTCAGGCTCCCAAGGGGGGTTGCACTAGACTTGAGGCTCGTGGGAGACATCGCCCTGGCAATGTACAGCCCCCACAGGTGCTTCCTACAGGTCGGGCTTCCTCGCACTATAGTCCTAGCGCTTCCCCACCTTCCTGCACTACAGGCGAGGCGGCTTGGCATGGAGGAGGACGAGCAGGCGGTCAGAAGCGCCCTGATCATGTGGGGGATTGCCAGGACCCGCATTCTTCCTTCGGAGGTGACAGAGCTTCAGGAGGGCTATCAGGCTTATGTGAGGGAGTTGAGAGAGATTCGACCTCGCGGGGATACCCGACTGAGAATTGAGTGATTTTTCTATGTTTTATGATGTATGGGGACTCATGAACTGATATTGATTTATTTCTGAATAAAGAATAGAATGCTTTGCTTAAATGAGATTGGCCTTTGGTCTCTTGTGCATTTGTGTGGATTGAGATGGTTTTCTGAAAAGGAAGCAATCCGTACAAGGCCGCTAAGCAATTTAAACGGTCATCATATGACCGTGGACCAAATTCAAACGGCTTGACAAAGACCGCCCAGTTGACGGATGAGAGTGGTTTAGAACAAAAGGCAGGCGGTCTATCGAAGGACCGTTTGGGATGCTAGAGCGGTTGGTGAGAGGCCGTGAGAATACTACGCAGTCCTTTTGAGACCGCGTTTCTTTGGGCAGAAGGAGGATCCATTGGGCTGGAGAGATAACATGAAGGCAGCCTCATGACGGCCGTCTAGAAGATTGAAATTGTCATATGATGACCGTTTGAAGGATGTAGACGGCTATCTGAAGACCGCGTATCTATAGCTATCCGCATCATTTGTAAAACCTACCCCTGTGCACACACTCAGAAAAAAAATAGGTTAAATCTATTTTAGGCTTAACCCCTTGCCTATAGCAAGTTAGGGAATAACTAATCCTTGATTTTTGGTCAAGGGGGTAAGTCTTATTAAATAGGCAAAATGACAAAAGGAAAAGGATGCAATGCATGCTATGAAATGCAAGTGATGATTTTAAAAAATATTTTTGTAGTTTAAAAATATTTTTTTAGATTTTGTAATATTTGATTTTTTGATTTTTAAATATTTGATTTTTTTGGAATTTTGAAATATGTGATTTTTTTTGGATTTTGAAATATGTAATTTTTTTGGAATTTGAAATATTTGATTTTTTAATTTTAAAATATGTGATTTTTTAAATTTTGAAATATGTAATTTTTTTGGATTTTGGAATATGTAATTTGATTTTTTGGAATTTTGATAAGCCAATTCTGCCCTAGCAACAAGAGTCCTACCTGTCCCACTAGGAATCACCTGCGCCCGGCGTGCTTTAAAGGTGACAATCCCTAGCCGAGGCTCGTTCCTCACAACGGTGTTTCTACCGAGGTCATGCCCGGGGTATAATTTCCGTCCCTGAAAATAAAAGAGAATGAAGGAGGTAAGCCTAGGCTAGGTGTAGGAGCTTTCGGGGTTTTGAGTTCTTCTCATGGCTACCCTTTCAGAGGTCCAGTCTGTTGCGCCAGGGCTCTGTGTCCATCATCGAACCTTCATCCACGCTAGGCACGCATACGACCGAGCTCATAACGTCCCGTGGGAAAACTGTACTGTCACTCTTATCATGCCTAGTTTTATTTTGCTGGAGCATCTGAATTTTTGAGTTTTGAGCCTATAAACAAACTTTGGTTTTGCTCCATTCTCTTTCTTTTTCTTTTCTCTTTTTTTCTCCATTGTGGGATGAGGTCATAACGGACTGCCCCTATTTGAGACTTTTCCCCATCAGGGTGCCTAGATCAATCATCGCCCCCTTACTCACCGCTTGCCCCCAGATTCAGCCGAAGGGAGAAACGTGCAAGGGTCTTTACTTCCCCCGGGCATGGCCAGGGAGAAACAGTGTTACACAGGGCTAGGGTACCTAACCAGGGACGTCGTGAGGTGTGTGAATGTCGGACACGGGATCTTCTTTTGCGATCGAGGCACGGGACACCTTGCTGCCAGTCCTTCATCGGTTGACTCTAAGGGAAAAAATGTTTGAGATACAACCCATTCCATGGATTAGACAATTCTTCGCCCTCGGCGTTAACTAGACGGTATGCGTTCCCAGGATAAACCTCCTTGATAACGAAAGGACCTTCCCAATTGGGTTGCAACTTAGACCTAGGACCTCCAGTTTTAATAAATTTGCATTTCAACACCATGTTACCCACCTGAAATTTACGTTCAATGACTTTTTTTTGAAAATGACGCGAGACTCGCTTTTGATAAACGGAGACATGATTGGCTGCGTTAAGCCTCTTCTCGTCTAAGAGTTCCAACTGTACCAGCAACGCCTCTCGACGTTTGTTGAGATTAAGTTCCTTATCCAGCTGCACCCTTAGGGAAGGGATCAATATCTTGTATGAAAGTACCGCCTCCATCCCATAAGTTAGAGCAAAAGGAGTCTGCCCCGTGGGAGTGCGGATGGAGGTGCAGTAAGCCCATAGAGCTTCGACAAGTCTTTCAGGCCAATCAGCAAATTTTTGCGACTCGCATGTTTTCTTTATGATTTTCAAAAGCGTCTTGTTAGTTGCCTCGGCCTGGCCGTTGCCTTGAGGGTAGTAAGGTGATGAATGATGCAATGTAATGTTAAATTTCTTACAGAGGTCCTGGAGTTCTTGAGACACGAACTGCGGTCCGTTGTCGGTGACAATGTCGCTTGGCACTCCAAACCGCGAAATAATATTCTTCAGGATGAAGCGGCATACTATGGTGGCTTTGATTTCTGCATATGCTTCAGCTTCTACCCACTTGGTGAAATACTCCGTAGCTATAAGGATGAAGGATTTCTATTTGATCTGGGAGTTGGGATCACCTAGCGGGCCTACAATATCAAAGGCCCACATGGAGAATGGCCAAGGAGCTGAAAGAGGATGGAGTGATGAAGCAAGAGCGTGGATTTTGTCGGCGTGGAGTTGGCATTGGGCACACCTACGGACATAGGCGGAACAATCTTCCTCTAGGGTTGGCCGGTAATAGCCCTGCCTAAGAATCTTTTTCACCAGCGCCTACCCATTGACATGTCCTCCACATTCGCTCGAATGAGCTGCTTCTACAACCTTCCAAGCCTCGTCATCGTCTAAGCATCTCATGAGAACTCCTTTAAGAGCTCGCCTATACAACTCTCCTACAATGATGGTGTATCTGGAGGCGATTCTTCTAATGGCTTTGCGTTGCGCGGCGTTGGCCGATTCTGGGAATGACCCATCCCTACAATACTGCTCGATTTCGTGGTACCAAGGCAATTCCTCTTCTTCTAAGATTTCCTCGAGCTTAGTTAATGACACTTCCTTCAAATCCTCCTTTTCAGCTTTCTTCTCCACAATTTTCCTAAGGTTGTCAAACCACGGATCCTGAACGGAAGGAGCGTCTAACAGCTGGACCACAATGGTCTCAGTGGAGCGACTGAGAGGAAAGGAAAGGGAAGAAGCGAGCGATGCAAGTGCATCGGCAAGAATATTCTACAATCGAGGGGTATGAATGTAAATCAACTTACAGAATTGCTTAGCTAAGAGCGTGACCAAATATTGAGAAGGTTTGAGCTTGGGGTCACGGGTGCGATAAGTGGAAAGAACTTGATGCAGCACCAACTGAGAATCTCCTATGATATTTAAGTAACGTGCGCCCATGATGTAGGCGTGCTTCAATCCAGCAAGGAGAGCCTCATACTCGGCTATGTTATTGGTAGCAGGAAAAGAGAGCTTCACTCCCTCTGGAGTGAGGAGAACTGCGCCGATCCCTCGGCCCTGAGAATTGAGTACACCATCAAAGTGCAGCGACCAGAATGGGTGATGAGTGACCACAGCCAGGTGTTCATCGGGAAACTAATCCTGGATTGAATCTGTACAAGGGATAGGTGAATAAGCAAGATGTTCAACAATACCATATCCCTTGATAGCTTTCTGAACGACGAAGGTAATATCAAATTGGGAGAGAAAGCTCTGCCAGCGAGCTAACCTACTAGAAAGGACAGGTTTCTCTAAAAGATAGCGGATTGGGTCCATTCTAGAGATTAACTTAACCTCGTGGGAAAGGAAGTAATGTTTTAATTTCTAGGCTACCCAAACTAAGGCTGTGCAAGTCTTCTCCATGGTGGTATACTTAGATTCAACAGGATTGAACAACCTAGAGAGGTAATAGGTTGCCCTTTCCTTCCCTTCGTCATCCACTTGTGCTAGGACAGCTCCTAGGGAGTCATCAATAACCGAAATGTATAAAATCAGGGGTTTTCCAAGGACAGGTGGTTGCAAAACTGGGAGATTAGACAGATAAACCTTAAGATCCTGATAGGCCTTTTGGCATTGCTCGTTCCATTCAAACTTGGCCCTCGCCTTCAACAATTCATAAAATGGGCAGCATCTTTGTGAATGTTGAGATATAAACCTCCGAATAAACTATAGACACCCAATCAATCCTCTATATCGGTGATGTTCTTAGGTGGTGGCATTTCCATAACGGCCTTTGCTCTTTTTGGATCAATTTGAATCCCCCGCTTACTAACAATAAAACTTAGCAACTTCCCTGATGCTACCCCAAATACACATTTCTTCGGATTCATCTTCAGCTTATACTCCCTAGCCCTTTGTAACACTTTGGCTAAGATAGCGGGGTGCTCCTCTTTTGACCTTGATTTCACCAGAATGTCATCCACATATGCTTTCATATAAACAAGCATCATGTCATGGAAGATTGCCATCATCACCCACTAGTATGTGGCACCCGCATTCTTCAATCCAAACGACATGACCACGTAACAATAGGTGCCCCAGGGCGTGATGAATGAGGTCTTTTCTTGATCTTCGGGAGCGAGACGGATTTGATTATAGCCTGAATATCCATCCATAAACGAGAGGGCTTCGTACCCGACCGTGTTGTCAACCAACACGTCGATATGAGGAAGCAGGAAATCGTCTTTTGGACATGCCTTATTCAAGTCCCTAAAATCAATGCAAATTTGAACTTTTCCATACTTTTTCATCACAGGGACAATATTCGCCACCCACAGAGGATATAAAACAACTCTAATGAACTTGACCTTGTGTAATTTATCCACTTCTTCTTTTATCCTTAAGGACATTTGAGGGTGGAATCTTCTTGATTTCTACTTAACGGGCGTTGCCCCTGGTTTAAGTACCAATCTATGTTCTACCAGAGTGGGGTCAAGGCCCAGCATGTCCTCGTAGGACCAGGCAAATGAATCGCTATACTCCCTCAAAACCTTGACTAGCTCCTTTTCAACCTGAGGAGGGAGATTAGCAGAAATAATTATGAGCCTGGGATCCTCTTCAATTCAAAGGTTAATCTCTTTCGTGGGTTCATCCACTGCTGATGACGGTTCATCAAATGTCTTCAAATCCTGCGTGTACAAATAGGTAGCGTCATCCACGTCGCTATCCTCATAATCGATAGGGTCCTTCTCATCTATGATTTCATAAACACCTCATCCATCATTGCTCCACACCCCATCTAGCTCTTCATCACCCTCCAAGATGATGGCTGTCTCTACAAACTCAGGGCATTTAAGAAGGGCGTGACAACGCTGAGCAAGGTCATGGAGGAACCTATCAGGAATAGTTTTAGCATGACGCGTCATCTGGCGCGTAGCAAGCGCGGAAGGGTTGGAGACTTTGGAACAAGACCCTAATTCACTAGACTCAACCGACCCTACTTCTCTAAGCTCAACAAGTCCTACATATAACCTAGGGGATAGAAAATCTACAGGAAAGGAAACAGGGGCCTCGCGCCCCTGGGAAGCAGATTGATAAAACATAGCATAATCCTCATGACGTTTTTTTTGGTGATCGGAGGAAATCATACAACAAGAGGGGTTAGAGGAGGAAGGAGGAGGAGGAAGTTGTCGGGGGAAGAGAGACGGGAAGAGGACATCAAAGAACGGATCAGAAGAAGAAAACCACATGTTTGAAAGATCGGATGGGGTGGACCACATGGTGGAAAGATCAATGGGTGGGTATTGCCCACATGCATACGGCACAAACAAAATCTCGAATGGCATTTCTGTACAGAACGGATCGACCATGATTGGAGGTGAACGGGGAATGGATTCAAGTTCTTGGAAAAGGGAGGCAAGACGGGAAGGAGACCAAGAAAAAGCAATGAGGGAGCTCCCCTCTTCCCGCGGCCTCTGGTAAACTGGCTCGGCTGGAGAGCACTTCACAAGCTACATCTCCAATTTCCTTGAACAAACTTCTTCTTCATGAAACAATTTTTCAAAACTGTTACAAACATATTCAATATCACCCACCAGCCCCTTCAGCGGTGGCGGCAGGTCAGCAACAGCACAAGCGGCATCACTTTTTATATCAGAACAGGGCGGCCTCTTCAGGGTACCTGGCTGCAACGGGCCCTTCACAAAATGCTGACGGTATTCCCACGTCAGTGGCCCAGAATCTCCCAGAATTGACAATGCTGACTCTCGGTAGTCGAGACCTCTTATGCTCATTTTTCTACCCCTTGGGATGGGCGTAGTCTGCCCCTGTAACTGGGCTCCGAGACCCATGCCTGGATGGTATCCTAGTTTCAGTATCATATCCTAGCCTTTAGAATCTCTTATCTTGGACTTGGCTTTGGCGTTAACTGGTATGGTGGCAGGCTCGCGTGATGCATATGCCCATGAAAAATTCAAGTCCATTACAGAAAGGACCGGCCTATTGCTCGGCCAGAGAGTTGGCAAAATCTTATCAGAAATAGCTTCAATAGTCTGCATCGTAGAAATACTCTTAACCTTGACCACCCGCCCCTAGAATGGAAATTTGAGGCACTGGTGTACGGTAGAATGTACAGTATGAAGACTGTCGATCCATAGTCGACCCAGGATGGCTTTGAACATCAAATCTATGTCCAACACATAAAATTCCACAGCCATTGTGAGAGGCCCTAGCTCGGCTTGAACAGTCACCACCCCATGGCATGCTCTCCTGGAGTTGTCATAAGCAGCAATAGTCGTCGGGGTTGGCCCTAGCATATCTTCAGAAATATTGCAGGCACGCAGATGTGAACCGTGTCACACCGACATCAAAAATTAGAAAGAAACTAAATAAGGTGAGCAAAAGGTTGCCAATGGAGTGTGATCGCCAGAGGGATTACCTCAAATAAAAGGAGTATGATCACGAATACCTGGTAGGAAAAATGACGCGGGATGGATTGTGGTTTTCCTCCTCCTCCTTCTACCGGCCGGCCGATGAAGGGGGTTTCTCTTTGATTACCCTTAAACGAAACAACAACAACCAGAAAAAGGAAAAGGATTAGCCAAAAGTGTAGTATCAATCCACAAGCAGTATGTGATAATGATGAAATATGAACATGAAGAACACACCTTTTAGTCTTTAGAACAAACCCCTAAGAGAATTAGGGAGAGGAGATATGATGCAAAGACTAAGACAAACGTATAAAAAGAAACACTATATGATGAATGAAGGTGGTGAGATGAACATCAATTAAGCAAGCTAACAATCCCTGCTGTTCCTGACAACAGTAAAGGGAGAGAACCAAATAGGGTGGCTTCGGACTGTTGCAACAGGAAGAAGAAAGAAGCAACGAACAGCAGCAAACTATCTTCCTTTCGTGTGTATGTTCGTCTGTGTATGAAAATCCGTCTGTCTCTCTATCTCTCTCGCGGGCAGAACAGAGGCTCTATTTATAGGGCATAAACCATAGATTTAGTAGGATTAGAACTGGCAACATTCATCTACGGCAAGGCCTCTACTTCCCTAATCCAACAAAGTGATTAAATCAGAGCAGGGAACTCTCCAGGAATGGTTCGTTCGAGCAGGACACAAAAGGGTAAAAGACGACTCTCAGAAGGGCGTCAATTGAAATTGACGACCTGCCTTAAGGCGTTAATTAAAATGACGACCGAGACAAAGGCGTCAGTTCATGGATTTAATTTTAGCAACAAAATCCTTTCCTTATTTAAAATGATGAAATGACGCCTGTACCAACGGGCGTTAGTTGATAAACGACCCTCTGGGGGACGTCAATTCTTGCTTTTCCAATTTGAGTAGGATACGGAAAATTCCAGAAACTGAAGCCTTTGATGACGGTCGTCCTTTCATTAAGAGACGCCCACGGCTAAGCCGTTATTTAAAAGACGCCCCACGTCAAGACGTTAATTCCAAAAAAATGCTAAGAAAATCACAGAAAACACATAAAAATAGAAAAACTTCATATTACGGTAACATTGAAGTTCACTTTGGGGCGTCACATGGTGACATGAGATTTACTCAATATAGCATCAATTTTGGCGTGTCTACAGCTGCCCCGCCTTAGCGTCTGCTTTGCAAGGGAGTGAGACGGAATGAAGTGAAAGTGCAACAAGCAGAATGAAATGGAATGAACTGATAAGTAGATGCCAAGGTATGATGTGACACGCTTCTGACACTAAGCGTTGTAAACCTTTCCAAGATTCTGAATGAAACAACTTCGGATGATCACAAGAAAAGCATCAATCAGCTAGAGAAAGGGAGCTAAAACTAAAAATGTGCGCGAGGGCACAGAAGGAAAACACCATTGGAGAGTGGTTACCAGCCAACGTGGACGTGCTACAGCCAATGTGGATTTGTAACAAAATAAAATTAATTGAGATGAAGACCCAGCAAATGAACGCTTTTTAAGGAACCAGACTGAGCAGCTTCAAGGAGAATAAAGTACTGGACTTAGAATGGAATATCTCATGTCAACTCAGTTACGAGCGAGCGACCTTCATTATTGGCGTAATATGAAGATTTTCACCATTAAGCTCAAAGTCCTACATGATGCATGCTGGGCTAAAAGAAAAATTAAAACAAACTTAAAATAGAAGATAATCAAGGATAATATTGCTAAATCATCTAGATTTGGTCAAGAATCCAGATCTCTGAGTTGACACTAAGCCGAAGCCCGTTTGTCCACGCATCAACTCAGAAAGTGGAACCGTCGTCCCAAACCTTAAATGACTCAACGGCCTATCCGTGTGATCAAGATTCCTCTGGAATTATCACTGTTTTTGATGAAGGGGAACTCAAATTCCAGGTTCATCAGAACCACAAGGTCCTTGATATGTTCTAGTAGCGTAGAATATCATATAGTAGAAATGCATACAAGAAGATAATGACAGCAATGAGCAGGTGGGGAACTGAGAGATGAGGTGCAAACACCGTGGGGCTTGGATGGTGATGCCCAGTCGGTGGGACCAAGAGCTTCTTATCCTGCACTCAAAATTTCATTAGTCCAAGATATAAAGATGCATAAGGCATTAGTGAAAACATAATCAACAACATTGAATTTGAGAATTTTTTTATTTTTTTGGAGTATATATATATTTTTGTTGGATTTAATTTTTGTTGAATTTTTGGATTATTATTATTATTATTGGATTTATTTGAGAATTTTTTTTTGAGATTTTTTTGAATTTTTATGGATTCATTTGAGAATTTTTGAATTTTTATTAATTTATTTGAGAATTTATGAATTTTATTGATTTATTTAAGAATTTATAAATTTTTATTGATATATTTGAGAATTTATGAATTTTTATTGATTTATTTGAGAATTTATGAATTTTTATTGATTTATTTGAGAATTTATGAATTTTTATTGATTTATTTGAGAATTTATAAATTTTTATTAATTTATTTGAGAATTTATGAATTTTTATTGATTTATTTGAGAATTTTAACCATGGGATGGGTAGACTTTGATGTGTAGATATGGAATGTATAGACTTAGAAGAATGTACAGACTTTATGCAATGTATAGACTTAGACTGGTTAGACATGGGATGTGCAGACTTAGAACGTACAGACTTAGGGTGATGTATGGACTTGGGGTGTGAGGACTTGCGAATGTATAGACTTCATGGAGTGTATAGACTCAGGACGAAGGAATGTGTAGACTTAGAACGTACAGACTTAGGGAACGCAATGTACGGACTTAGGAGAATGAATGGATGTATAGACTTAGGGAACGCAATGTACAGACTTAGGAGAATGAATGGACTTGCGTAACTTATGAATGTATGGACTTCAGAAGAATGTATGGACTTGGAACATGAGATACTTGGAGAGTGTACAGACTTATGGAATGAAGACTTGTGAATGTGCAGACTTGTGAAGAGAATGTATAGACTCTATGCAATGTATAGACTTGCATGCTTGGAATTGGATGTATAGACTTCAACACTTTGCCCCCATGATGCAAATACTTCCAGACTTGCACAACCTGCACTTCTGTACTTCGAAAATCATCAGTCCACATGAAAGAATGATCAACTCATGAAAGAATCCTCAACTTAAAATATCACATGATCATAAGTGCATAATATAAAGGCTTCCAATAATAAAAGATAGCACTTAAGTTCATAAAAATGCCATAGAGCAATTCAACATGTAAGCCCAGAAATTGACGACCATAGGAAGCGGCGTCAAAATGATAAAAGACGACTAGCATAAAGGCATTAATTGCTTTAAAGGTCCGATTAGAAGTTGGCAAGCAAATGATGCCCTCCCGGGAGCCGTTAAATAAAATAGGACCTGAAACAAGTCGTTAATTCAATAAATGACGTCCTGAACGCTATCGTTAATTCACTGTAATTTCAGAATAGCACGCTTCCATCCCAGAAATAGAAAGCTTGAAACTAATCCTACTCGTACTCAACTCCTCAACTTCGAACATCCATCAGAGCCTTCGAATCTCCTATAAAAGAAGGGATTTCCTTCAGCAAACCACCAAATCATCCGATTCCTTTCTGTTCTGCTATCTTCTTCTTTTTTTTGTTCTATTTGTTTTTCTGCAGACAGCTACTGCCTCGGTGAAGTTTAAGAACCGCAAAAGATGCAAAGAGCTATGAAGAAGGCCAAGATTTCCACTCCTAGGATCTCCGAGATCAATGGCCATATTAGCAACAGAATTGCCATGAACCAGGTACTTCAAAACTTGAGTTGTTTGTTCCTCTGCTTCTTCTGTTGCTTCCTTCACTTCTACTCATTCTCTTCTGCTCTGTGCCTTCTTTTCACAGGACTATCCGAACATTCCAGGGGCAAGGAGATTCACTAAGAATAAGTGGCTTCCCCTCTTGCTTTCCAAATTCAGTTCAGACATGAGGGCCTTCCTATCTAGATGGCATCTCCTAGGTTTAGTTACCCATGCTAAACACTATGACCAAATTCACCTAGATTGGGTAGCTATAGGAGCTCTTGTGGAGATATGGCACCCTTCTACCCATACCTTCCTTTTCTCTACCTTTGAAGCCACAATCTTATTAGAAGAATTAGAAATGATCTTAGGCTTAAAGAAGATGAAACAAGGGGATGAGGAGAAAATGGCCATCATGCCAAGACAAATCACCTCTCATGAACTACTAACAAGCTTGATTCCCAGCCCCAACCTAGTGAATCAAATTAAAGCCACCAAAGGGATTAACCTCTTAAAGCTTACCTCATGGGTATACAAAAGGTCCGACCAAGCTAAAGAGGATGATGAAGTAGAACGGGTGGCAAAGGCCTTCGTTGTATGCTTAGCGGGAGTGATCTTGTTCCCCTCCATGGAAGATTTTCTAGAAGAGTCCCAATTGAGTGCTATAGCTAGTCTTTGGGAAGGAGAGAGAGTGGGACCAGCGATATTAGTCTACCTATATAGTGGGCTTACTTCAGCAGCAATGGGGAGACCGATTTATGGATGCATGATCGTTCTTTCTAGTTGGGTAGATCTCCATTTCAAATTTGACCCATGCAAGGAGGCCCAACAACCATCAAGGATATTCTCTAAAAGCCCTCTTTCCTATATGACCGGCTCATTGGGGTTGAGCAATAGAGTGATGAACCAGATTCCTCAAATCAAGAAAAGAGTGGAATGGAGGGAGCACCTCAAGGTGATGCCTAAGAATCTTTTCACATGCGCCCCGGGACTACTCAAGATTCAAGAACTCCGCACACGATTCTCTCCCGGGACGGATCTTCGGCTAATAGGCGCCACGGAATTTGCACTATACAACTCTCATAGATGCCTTCCCCAACTCGGGCTCCCACGGCGATTATTCGAGGACCTATCTCATCTTCCTCCCATCAAGACAAGAGACATCAGCAGTAATGAAGATAGAGAAGAAACCACAACAATTCAAGCTTTATGGACAATCAGCAAAGCACATCAACCTGTGGAAAACTTAGAAGAGGACAAAGATCAGTGGAAGACTTATGTAATAGCTTTAAGAAGTCTAAGGCCCAAAATGGCTCATTAGATGGATTGTGATCTTTTCATCAATAAAACAATCTTCCATTGGAGCCAATTATAATGTTTCTGATTAATTCTTCCAACAAATTGCGTTTCTGTTCTGAATAACGACTTAGAGAATGACGTCAATTCCAAAAGCAACGCCTTCAAACACGTCGTCAATCATTAATCATTTTCCGAAATCCAAAATATTAATTCCCATGATTGATTGATTCACGCCTCAGGAGATGCCGTTAATTTGATTCAAATCCCAAAGATTAATCATTTAAAATCTATAAATAACGTCTTCCGATAAGCCACTTCTTATGTAAATAACGCCTGCAACGAAGTCGTCAATTAAAAAAACTGTAATGATTACTTCAATCATATCTATCAACTCCATTAAATGCGCCTGACGACGGTTACTAATTCCCACGTAAAAACAAATGACGCCCCCACTCATGTCGTCAAATCGTGAAATAACGCCCAGAGGTATATCCGTCAATTCAAAAAGCGGCGCCTTTCTTTAGGTCGTCAATTAATTTCGACCATTTGATTTTTCTTTCCCTCCTTTCTTCTTCCTCTTTCGTCCATTTTCCCTCTTTCTCTCTTCTGCAACCCTAACCGAGCCCCCATCTCCAACTCTCTCACTCTCACTTTCTATCTCTCTCACTCTCTACTGGAACCATGGCACACAAACGCCAATGCATCATGGCCCCCGACGTGGTGGACCTAGAAGAAGAACACACCGTGGAGGAAGCCCCTCCCGCGGCGGAGCACGACGACGTGGTCGAGGAACGGGATGGAGACGGAGATGAGGACAACGAAGGCGAAGGGGAAGACGGAGGTGAAAACGAAGGTGAGGAAGACGAAGGAGTGGAAGAGGAAGGTGAAGAAGATGAAGGAGAGGAAGAGGAAGGAGGAGATGAAGAAGGAGAAGAACAGGAAGAAGGAGAAGACGAACCACCGGCCCCGACGGCGGTCATCCCTCGCCCCGACCAACCCCGACAGCCACGGCAGCCCCGGCCACAACTCCGGGGAGGACTAGTGGTACCCGAACGACGAAAGGTAAGCCTCAAACCCCCATTTTCTATTTTTTTAATTTTATTTCCATTTTCCATGATCGCCCATAGCTCTCGGGTGACACAGAGAAAAGACGCCCCCAGGGGTGTCACTAATTAAAACAACGCCCTCCACCGGGGCGTCAATTTCACTTAATTTATTATTTTTTTGAAAAATGTTAGTTCATGAATCACGCCCCGCAGCATGTCGTCATTTAAGAATTATCATGCTTAGCATCATGCTGTTATTTTCCATGCTTCTTTTTTTTTCAATTATTTTTAAAATATGTGCCCCTGTTTATTTATTTCGCATGTTGTTTTATTTTAAAAACCCTGGGAAAACAACGCCCCCCATCGGGGCGTCAATTCATTAGGCGACGACCACGTGGTTGGTCGTCAATTAAACATTCTCCAGAATTGAATTTTAGACATAAATAACCTTTTTAAAACAGCGCCCCGCACAAGGGCGTCAATTTAATAAACAACGACCAATGGAGTGGTCGTCAATTAAAAATTTCCAGAATTTCTTTTCAGGCCAAAATTGCTCATTTTGAACAACGTCCCCTACAGGGGCGTTACTTAAACAAATGACGACTCAGGGATGGGCGTTAATTCAAAAATTTCTCAGAATTTAGGAAATTAGCTTCAAAACAACGCCTCCCACAGGGGCGTCTTTTTAAATAAACAACGACCGAGGTTGGGTCGTCAATTCAATGAACGCACAGTAAAACCCGAAACCCATTTGGAAATAACGCCTCCCTCAGGGGCGTCAATTATGAAAACCATGACCCAAGGTAGGTCGTCAATTAACCAAACAGCAAATATCCCAGTAAATGAACTTAAATGAATTTCCACATGAAAACTTAAGCAAAAAAGTTCTTTTATATGCATGCAGGGGTTGATGAGGATGCGGATTTCTTGGGTCCAGGTCCGGGCAGCGTATTACGGTCTCCCCGAGTTCCAGAGGACTAGAGTAGATGCCATGGGGTTTGGGGCTTTCCTTAGCATTGAGCCAATGAGACCCGACCTACCCTTGATCCAGGTTTTGAGAGAGAGATGGGATAGGACTAGCTGGGTATTTCTGATGCCGTGGGGGCACATGGTCCCCAGCCTAGAGGATGTGGCTAGGATTATCGGGTTGAGGGTAGATGGCGAGGCGGTGAGCGGGATCAGCCTACCCGACTATAGCGAGCTTACACAGAGACTGCTAGGGCTAGAGACCGTCTACGAGACACCTAGCGAGTGTAGGACCATCTTCCGCACCGACCTTACCATAGTTATGGGGTTAGGTGATTCTAGGCAGAGGTCTAGGGAGTCCCTACAGCAGTTTTCACAGAGGTTGATGGACGGGGCTAGGGTTGCCTACTGCCTGGACCCCGCTGACAGGGAGAGGGTAGACCGAGATCTGAGGAGGTTCTTATTCTTGATGCTCGGGAGGCTGCTGCTTGGCACGAAGGGCGATGTCATCAACTGCCGATTCTTGGGCATACTCGAGGACTTAGAGGGAGTTGGCTGATACGCCTAGGGAGCAGCGCTGTTGGCACACTTGATAGCCGACTTGTCCACGGGGACAGGTCGAGAGACGACGGTCAGTGTCTTTTCACCCTTCCTTCAAGTACGCATTTTCTTTCTTCTTTTCCTTCTTTTCTTTTCATTCATCATTTTTTTATATGCATATGAAAGCTTTACTAATGCAATGCATGCATGCAGATATGGAGCCACTTATACATGCCGATGGGGTGCGCTGACCCACGGTCTGGAGATGAGGGATCCTTCCCTCTGGCACGGCGCTGGCTACCAGTGGTGACTGGAGCCCCACTCGCCTACGAGTTGCGAGTGTTACGAAAGGATTTCCGCGACTTCCCCACTTCACTGGTACGCATGATGCAATTTTTATTTATTTTTATGTGAAATATGTTGATATGATGATGATATGCTGATATGAATGCTTGTGAATGCAGGTGAGGTGGAGACCTTATGAGAGGATGACCGATGAGGGCCAGCCCTGGGTCGTAGCGGGCCGACCTCGCTTCGGATATGAGCTTTGGGTTCATTGCTTGAGCGAGATTGAGCCGCTACGGCTTAGGCTGGTGATGAGTACCCTCGACCTACACCAGGAGTGGATCGAGGTAGGAGAGCCGCGTGGGATAGGCAAGAAGACGCGCGGTCGCACGAAGGCGATCGACTGGAGAGTGCGGTTTTCCGACCAGTAAGCAGACTGGCAGCGCGGCGGGACCCGAGTCACTTCCCAGGCAGCGGACAACTCTGAGTACCTCCGACGCTACTGGGAGGTTTACGCCGGCCGACCCCAGATGAGGGTCTTAGGGTTATGTATGAATGCACTTATTTCTAAATTAAATGCAAATGCTTATGTATATCTATTATGCGACTAATATGTGGTGAATGCAGGATGCACGGGACATAGCAGCGATGGACATGCAGACCCACCTCCATAGCTTGGAGGCCCAGTTGGCTGCCACACGGGCAGACCTTGAGACCCTGGTGAGTGTTTAAATTCTATATGCTAGTGAACTTCTGAATTATTTATGATTAGCCACTGACAATCTCAATAAATTCAGTGTGCCCAGCAGGGAGCAGCAGGGAGAGAGACGGGAGAGGCCTCTAGCTCGAGAGGGCCTAGTGCAGAGGCGACTGCACTAGCGGAGCAGTTGGCCGCAGCAGTGGCGCGGGCTGAGGATGCAGAGCGCGACCTCGCCACACGGGTACGCACTTAAACTCAAACTCAATTTTGCATTAAATTATTTATGATATGCTCATAAAAAGTTGTGTTCACAGACTGAGGAGCTCCGGGCCGCTCTTACTTGCGTCGGGGAGGGACAGTAGGCGATGGCCTCTCAGGTGAGTTATTTGTTTTTATTTGTTACTTGCTTATTTTCATGAATTATTGAATTGTGTATATGAAACTGATTATTCGTTTGAATGTTTGCAAACCTCGGAGCTACAGGCATCGCTTACCTAGGCCGCTTTAGCTGGGACAGAGTTGGCCATCCGCGACTAGCGGGTTGCGGAGCTTGAGCGGGCTTTAAGGCGGCGAGAGGAGCTGCCCCAGGACGTGGCAGAGCTGCGAGTCACCCTCGAGATGGAGCGTAGAGAGCGTGCCCTGGAGCGAGAGGAGCGGTCAGCTTGCGAGCGGGAGCTTACAGCCTTGAGGGCCCAGCTAGCCGTTACTCAGGAGCGGCTGCGAGCGACAGAGGAGCGCCTCCAGCGAGGCCGAGAGCGAGCACGGGCTGTGGGGTACGCCTTCACCAGCTCTACTTTTGTGGCGGGTTCTCTCTCCGGTAGAGGAGCGAGGTAGAGGAGCCGGCTTGAGCTCCAGCTACTTCCCGGGGGTCCATGCCCCCTCCACCAGTGCCTCGTCAGGAGGACGAGAGTGAGGCAGAGAGTAGGAGAGAGGAGGGTGGAGGCGAGAGCTGAGAGACTTACTTGTACTCCTCCACCCTCACACCTGTACTCAGACATTTATGATGTATATATATGAGATTGAAATTTTTGTTACCTGAGCACTTGTGTAGTTGTGTACTTGCGTCTTCTTTTCCTTCTCGCCTTTTATTTTTGCCCTGCGCTTGTAGTTCACACTTGAACAAACAGGTTAATCCATCTGTTCGACTTGGCCCCTTGCTCAATAAGCAAGGGATGTCTTTACTTTGACCTTGATAATGGGTCAAGGGGCCAAGCCTTTAATCAATGAGGGCAAATGATAGATATAAAATGCGCCATGCAAGCAAGCAAATGCTAACTGAAAATAAAGATGCCCGATACAAGAATGCAACCAAGCATATGAGAAACAAAGGGCTTGAAATTTCACAATTTTTATCATTTTTTGTTGTTATATATATATATATATTGAAAGTGGCGCTCTCGATAGAGTTGTTAATTTTGAAAAGGATGCCTATTCTAAGAGGCGTGAATTTTAATTTGAAATTTTTTTGTTTTGGAGGTAAGTATAGTACCGGGCTTTGAAACCTTAACCATCATAATCTGAAATTCATTAGATTTTCTCAAGAGACTTAACAAAAGAGTCAACGTGACTTATACTTTGGCTTTTACTCATATTCTCTCGCAGCCCATCCTTCTTAGTCGGTCTTCACCATTCTTCGAGTTCACAACCCACCATGGAGGGAGAAGAGAAGAATGATTAAGGAAGCCCACGAAAGGTTTTCAAGAATGGGGCACGCCCCTCCCCTGCCCTAATGCCTGTTGGGATTCGGCCTTTGGCATAGGAAATTTTGTTGCTCTTTTTGCCCTTATTCATGCATGCTTACGACCAAGGTTTTCCTTGCGGGGACTTTGCCCTCTTGACATGCTTTCTTTTATCATAACTTCCTTTTCTTTCCTTTTTTTCTAAACAGATAAAGACCTAATTGTACTTGGGCTTTAAGCATTTTGTTCCCTTTTGGGCCCTGACTTCCACCTACTAGGGCGGCGGGCAGGCTAGGTTAGTAACCCCTAACTTGTATTCCCTCTCGCGAGCCGAAGGGAAGAGAATAGGTAAGGCTTTTACACTCTTGTTTGGGTCGGACTTCCTTAAATTCTGGGCTGCTCGAGTTTAAGAGTAAAGCGTGTAGTGTGTGCGTGAATTGACCCAAGAGTTAAATCGTCGAGACTGAAGAATGAATTAAGGATTTTGATTGTTTCGGCATCGTGGCCCATGTACCATACCAGCCTTCAAAATTTCCTTTTTCTTTTCCAAAATTTTTTTTGTTTATTTTATTTTTCTCTTTTTTTGTTTTATTTTTTTTTTGTTTTAGGGGTAGTATTTCTTTAGATAGAGACCATTCCAAGGATGAGTTAGCTCTTCGCCTTCAGCATTAACCAGTTTATAAGCATTGCCAGGATAAATATCTTTTATAACAAAGGGTCCTTCCCAGTTTGGTTGGAGTTTTGAATGAGGTCCACTAGGTTTTACAAAGATTCTTTTAATTACCATCTCACCGATTTTGAAATTTCTCTCAATCACTTTCTTTTGGTAAAAACGTGAAAGCCTGTGTTGATAGACACGCGCATGCTCAGCGGCGGCCAAACGCTTCTTGTCTAGGAGTTCCAACTGAGCACGGAGAGATTCGTGACGCTCATCAATGGGGAGCTCCCTGTCCAATTGAACTCGTAGAGAAGGAATAAGAATCTCATAAGGGACTACCGCCTCCATTCCATAAGTGAGGGCGAAAGGGGTTTGCCCAGTAGGGGTACGAATGAAGTGCGATAGGCCCAAAGAGCTTCAACCAGCTTTTCTGGCCAATCCGCAAATTTATTAGCCTCACATGTTTTCTTAACAATTTTAATCAAGGTTTTATTAGTTGCCTCTGCTTGGCCATTGCCCTGCGGATAATAAGGAGATGAATGATGCAATGCAATGTTATACCTGTTGCAGAGATCTTTAAGCTCTTGAGAGATGAATTGGGGTCCATTGTCGGTGACGATGGTACTTGGGATGCCAAACCTTGCGATTATGTTCTTCATTATAAACTTGCAAACGGTTGACGCTTTAATCTCCACGTATGCTTCCGCTTCCGCCCACTTGGTGAAGTACTCCGTTGCCGTAAGGATGAATGACTTTTACTTTGTAAGGAGGTTCGAATCACCAAGAGGTCCAATGATATCGAAAGCCCACATGGAGAAAGGCCATGGGGAAGACATAGGATGGAGTGAAGAAGTAGGAGAATGGATCTTGTCCGCGTGCAGTTGGCACTTAACACACCTTCGGACATAGATAGAACAATCCTCTTCTAAAGTAGGCCAATAGAAGCCCAGCCTAAGGATCTTCTTAGCTAGCATCTGGCTGTTCACATGACCACCACACACTCCTGAATGCGCCTCTTCCACGACCTTCCAAGATTCATCATCGTCGAGGCATCTTAATAAAACACATGTGAGCCCTCTTCTATAGAGCACGCCCCCAACCAAAACATAACGTTGAGCCACTCTTCTAATTGCTTTCTTCTCTTCCGCAGTGGCTTCTTCAGGATAGGACTGATCATTGCAATATCTGGCAATCTCGTAATACCATGGTTTTTCTTCATCAGCCATTTCTTCTTCCCAATCTAATAACATGACCTCTTTGCTTTTAAGAGCTTCACTCTGCCTGACCTTCTCGAGCACCTTGTCCCTAATGTCGAGGAATGCACGATCCTTAATAGCTGGAGTGTCACGCTGATGAATGAGGGGAACATGGAAATCTTGTTCAGGAGGGAAGACTAAAGCAGAAGCCAATGAGGCAAGAGCGTCAGCTAAGATGTTTTGGCTACGAGGGACATGGACAAAGATCAATTTGGTAAAGAGTTTGGCATAAGCTGAAGCAAGTTCCTGGTATGGCTTGAGCTTAGGATTGATAGTGTGGCATTTGACAAGCACCTGGCATAGAATGAGCTGACTATCACCCACGATTCGTAATTGGGTGACACCATATTTAGGAGCGGTTTGCAGGCTGGTCAAAAGAGCTTCATACTCAGCTATATTGTTTGTGACAGGGAAAGTAAGCTGAGCGGCGAATGGGATGGTGACCCCTTCTGGTGTTAATAGAACCATGCCGATCCCTCTTCCCTGGGAATTTAGAGCTCCATCAAAATGTAATGTCCACATAGGATCGTGGGGTTGATTAACGGACATTAGTTCCTCATCTGCAAACTCTGAATTGACTGGATCAAATCGGGGTAGAGGGTGGTGAGCAAGATGTTCGGCAATGGCGTAGCCTTTGATAGCTTTCTGTTAAATATAAGTGATGTCAAACTGTGAAAGGAAACTCTGCCAGCGTGCTAATCAGTCGGTAAGGACAGATTTTTCAAGAAGGAATTTAATCGGATTCATGCGAGCAATGAGGTGAGCCTCGTGAGCTAAGAAATAACGCTTTAACTTCTGAACTACCCAGACTAAAGCGGCACAAGTCTTCTCCATGGCTGAGTACTTCTGCTTACAGGGGTTAAGAAGTTTAGATAAGTAGTATGCTGCCCTCTCCTTCCCTTTTTCATCTACTTGCGCAAGGACAGCACCTACAGAGTCATCCAGGACAGAGACATAGAGAATGAGCGGTTTGCCTGGAACTGGCGGCCTCAGGATAGGAGGATTGGCCTGATAATCCTTCAGTCCGTCAAAAGCTGCATGACACTTGTCATCCCAATTAAACTTGACTCCCGGCTTAGTAAGCTCGTAAAACGGCATGCATCTTTGTGAATGCTGGGAGACAAAGCGGCGAATAAATTGCAACCTCCCGATTAATCCTCGAACTTCCTTAAAATTCTTGGGAGGAGGCATATCTCTGATGGCCTTCGCCTTATTAGGATCGACTTCAATTCCCCTTTTGCTGACAATAAATCCGAGTAATTTCCCTGATGAAATGCCAAATACGCACTTCTTGGGGTTCATCTTCAACTGATACTCTCGTGATCTTTGCAAGACTTTAGCTAGAACCCCAGGATGTTCAATCCTTGTCCTTGATTTTACTACCAGGTCGTCCACATACACCTCAATATAAATGTGAATCATATCATGAAAAATTACCATCATAGCCCTCTGATAGGTGGCTCCAGCATTCTTAAGTCCAAAAGGCATGACCACATAGCAATATGTTCCCCACGGTGTAGTGAACGATGTTTTCTCTTGGTCTTCCTCAGCCAGGCGAATTTGATTATAGCCTGAAAAACCATCCATGAAGGAGAGAGTCTCATATCATGCTGTATTATCAATCAAAACATCAATATGAGGGAGGGGGGAGTCATCTTTAGGACACGCACGGTTGAGGTCCCGAAAGTCTATACAAATCATGACCTTTCCATCCTTCTTCATGACTGAGACGATGTTAGCCACCCAATTGGGATAGAGGACAACTCTAACAAATCTAGCCTTATGAAGCTTGTCGACCTCTTCTTTCATTTTTAAAGCCATATTAGGGTGGAAACGTCTCAACCGTTGTTTGACCGGGACAAACCCAGGCTTAAGTGTAAGTCGATGTTCAACGAGTGCAGGGTCTAGTCCAGGCATATCTTCATAACTCCATGCGAACGTGTCCTTATATTCTTGAAGTACCAAAATAAGCGCCTCCTCTTCGTTGGGCGGTAAATTCTTTGAAATGAGGACAATCCTAGGGTCTTCTTCAGTACCCAGATTTATTTCTTTGGTGGGCTCTTCTACTGAGGCTGATGGTTCATCAAATCTCCTCATGCCACTGGCAAAAGCATCAGCCTCGTCCTCATATTCTTCGTAACTTTCATCCCCCTCTTCAATAGGGTCTTCGTCATTCATAAACACCAAAACCCTCATAAAAAGCACAAGTATCCTCATATTCTAATTCCGGCAGGATAATCGGATTCTCCATAAATTCGGGGATGGCTAAGCAAGCCTGACATCTGACAACCAACTCTCTGAGAAATCTATGGGGAATCTGCTTACCCTTGGATTTCTTATGTGAAGCTACCCCATGAGTCTTATCATCAGAGGAATAAGAACAACTAGCTTGATCACTAGAACCTGACCAAGAAGAGAAAAGAGGAGAAAAAGCGGGTACAGAAGGGGATACAGATGAAGGCCCCTCGCCAGAGGGGTAGAAAAGATTTATCAATGAATCCTGGAAGAGCGGCCCCTGGGTCGGGACACACTCAGAAAGGAGATAGGAGGTCTCCTCAATGGAGATGGAGGATTGAAAAGTTGGATTTTGGGCATTTTTTTTTCATTTTCATTTTTATTTTTATTTTCATTTTCATTTTCAAGGAGGAAGTAATGCGAGGGGGAAACAGGAGGTGGAGTGGAGATTGACAGATTGGCAAAAGATTGAATGAGTGATGACCTGCGCGGGGGCATGATGGAGAGTCCGGAAAATTGCTCGAGGAGCAAGGGAGGAATGGGAGGAGAAGCTTGAAGTTGATTTGGGGGAAAGTTTATTAAGACCGCGGGTGGTCTAGGAATATCTGAAAAAAACAATTGATCAATCAAACGGACAACAGCCGTCGGGTGAATGGACTTAGTAAGAAAGAGGCCGGCCCACAGCCTATCTATATTGAAGCCCTCCTCGAATGGCACATCAGGCTCTCCGGTATCTGTATGATCATTTAACAACTGCCTCTTGTCTGTGATCACTGCTGGCTTTTCAATTAGCTCATGAATCAATGGCGGCCATTCCGGATCAGTTGGCATAAATAGACGGCTCAAAGCAATAGTAATATCATTCATATCAAACCATCTATACCAGTCACACACTGGATCATCCATTTTCCTTCTTTTGTCCGGCCGCAAGGATTCCAAGGCTTTGTAAGTGGCCAGTGGGGCTATGTGGCGAGCAAACTGCCTTGCATGCACATCTTGATAGTCTAGCATAGAAGTAACTATTGTAGTTTGCTCATTGTTTTGATCGCCACCTTTGACAAAATGTGTTTACAGTGTCCAGGTAAGCGGTTGGTGATCTGTCTTCAAAGTGGATGTCATAATTGCCCATGTTTCATTTTCATTCTTACTCGGCCCTTTATAGCCTAGGCCGCCCCGTACAATTAATTTTTGTGGCATGACAGGCTTAGTTCTGCCTTGGAAATTGACACCCAGGCCTTTGCCGACCTGGTACCCCATTTTCATCAGAATATTCCAGCCAGGGGTATTCATCATGCTCTTCTTCTTCTTCCCCTTGGAAGTCAGGGGTGTCATGGCAACTGTTGTAACTACCTTGGATGGCATCGGCCGTGGGTTAGTGATATCTAACACTGATAGCAACGGTTTATTGGAAGGCCAAATATAAGGAACTGACGTTGCTAAGTGTATGTCTTCATCTGGCAGAATCGGCATGCTAGTGACTTTGATAATACGGCCTTTATGTGGAAACTTGAGGCATTGATGATTTGTAGAGGGCACTGCATCTAGCTGTTGAATATAGGGGCGGCCCAGGATGCCATTAAATGTTGGATCCATGTCCAAGATGTGAAAATCTGCTGTGATTGTAGCTGGGCCCAAACTGACTTTTAATGTTATCATGCCCAAAGGAGGCTTCTTGGTGTTGTCGTAAGCCGTGACTGTTATAGTGGACGGCCGAATCTGACTTCCCAGAATGCCGCACATCTTTAAAGTGCTGGGCGGCAATACATTGATGGATGCCCCAGTGTCCACCAAACATTGTTTTACTGCCACCTTGTTAATGTCCACTGTGATACACAGAGCATATTTTCTAGCCGGTTGAGGTGCTAGTTCATGTTCATAAAAAGTAATTGCCGGCTGACTGCTAGCGGGCGTTAGGACTGTGGTTATATGCTTGGCAGGAATGTCTTCATTAACCATAACCTTCTGCAGATATTCTTTTAAGGCCAATTGATGGGTTGTTGACCTTTTAATCAGCTCTAAAATAGAAATTCTTGCTGGAGTCTTGTCCAGATGCTTTAGTAAATCATATTGAGTGCCCGGTACAGACTCTTGCTTCTATTCTTGCTCATTGGGCCCTTGTGCGGGCTCTTGCTCCCTCTGAGGAAAAATGCGGTGGAATATCCATCCACTGCGGAGTACCATGGTTTGGTTTGGTGACGCCTCTGTCGGGCTAAGTGTGGATGGAGGGTTAGCGGAAGAAGAAGGGGTGTTAGTGTTGGCAGGTGTTGGAGGGGTGTTCAAAGAAGAAGCCCCCGTAGGGGATGTCGGAGAAGGGTTCAAAAAAAGAGCCCCCGTAGGAGGCGTAGGAGAAGTAAGGGGCGCCTGAGCGTGGGAGGAAATAGTTGGTTGAATAAGGAGAGGTCTGGGTACGAATGGGGGTGGACTGATGGTGAAGGGATCCTTGCCGGTGGAGGGGTAATGGCGGTGGATGTAACGAGTGTCAATGATGGGCGGATGAGGAGTGGCCTAGATGGCAACGGTGAAGGGTTGGTGATGGGTGGTGGAGTTTGCTGCGTCATGGGCTGCGATGGCGGAGAACGGATAAGGAGAGGCCGGGTTGGCAAGGATGGGGAATTAATTGGAGCAGATGGATTAACGGGGCGTAGAAGGGAACGGGCCAAGTGAGGAGTAGAAGAAGGAAGTGTGCGTAAGAGGCGCAGAGGTTGATTTGAATTGTGATTAAATGCCTCGACAGAGGCGTTTTCTTCGTGCCATCCCTACCCTCTCTCCACCTCGTGGAGGGATGTGACAGGGTTTACATGCTGGTTTAGGGGGTGCTCCGACAGTGGATTGTGGATGATCCCAATATCTTGCTGCGATGCTGGAGCTTGCTGTTGTGCTTGTGGAGCTGGTTGCTGCGGCTGTTGAGCCTGCTATTGCCGAGGAGGCCTTCTTGCTTTTAGAGTGGCGATAAACTGCCTCATTTCGTCCCAATTAATACCGCCTTGGTCATTTAAATCATAGATATAATCCTTGAAATGAAAGTAGTGGTCAATATTGTGACCAGGCGAGCGGTGGAAGACACAGTAGCGGGACGTGTCAACGTTAGCGGGCCACGCCGTCCTTTCTTTTGGCAATGTGAGCAGGTTGGCGACCATGAGGGCATTGAATATGTCTGAGAGACTTTCCGGCAATGGTGGATACTGGGCCCTTTTGGGGCCTTGTGGTCTCCTTTGTTGTTGTTGTGGTGGGCCATAGTTGGCGGGTGGTGGTACTTGGTGGTATTATTGTGGAGCTGGGGGGTCTGGGTGAGGCGTTTGGTTTTGTGGAGGAGCAAAGGAATGTTGAGGAGCAAATTTGTGTTGTGGGGGTGAGTTGAAGAAGGGGTTTTGTTGTGGAGGTGGCGGAGGTCGTGGGTTAGATTGGCGGAAAGGTGTGGGGTTGCCAACCACGCCAACCTGCTCATTAGTGACGGTACCCTCAGTTGTGGCGCCGCTATTGTTGACATTTGTATTCTTCTTGACCACCCGTGGTCTCTGTTCAAACATGCCCATGATTGGCGAATCTTTCATCTGAGTTTGAATGTATCGAGCTCTCTCATAGAGCTCTTCCATGGTAGTCAGCCTGTTCATGGCCAATATGTGTCGGAACTGAGGGGTTGCATTTGAAATAATCATCTTAACCTGTTCCGGCTCCGACAGTGTATCTTTCAATTTTTCGGCCATCAATCGCCATCTGTCAGCAAATATAATGAAGTCCTCCTCGGGCTTCATTTTCTCCGCAACCAGATCAGTAACTGATAGGGAGGGTCCGACCCGGTCCCTATATTTCTGCAGGAACTTCTTTTGGACCACATCGAAGTCACTAGCGTCTGCCGGCTCTAAGGAATAGAACCACTTGAGGGCTGGCCCCTCTAGAGACCGTCTGAACAGATAAGCCAATGAGGCTTTGTTACCCTGCCAAAAGGAAATTTCATACATAAAATCCTTCAAGTGAATAAACGGATTGCCAGTTCCGTTGTATCGCCGAAAATTTGGCATCTCAGAAGGTGGTAGATGAAAGACTGGCAATGTAGGGAGAGAAATCTCTGGGGCATTCTTCGCTGCGGTAACCTTCTTAAGTTGTTCTTCCATGCTAGCCAACTTTTGCAGCAGAAGAGTATTGGTATCCGACTCGACTGGGGCCGAATTTGGAGGGAAGGAATTTGGCATAGGCGTCCTTAGAATTTGAGGAGGGGGAGGGAATTGGGGCCTAGCCGCAGAATAACTTGCCTGTTGGGTCGGCATGGCCACAACGGGCGTCGGTGGACGTGAAGGGGTTTTATGCAGGACCGCCTGGTCATTAGCAACAAGATGGCCACTCGCGGCCGGAGGGGGGTTGGAAGATGAAGAGGGAACAACTTTCCCTTTCAAAGTGGCCTGAACTGCCTGCTGCTAGGAATCATCCAATTGTGATAAAGCTTGAATTAAATCGTTGACATTGAATGATGGGGAGGTGTTCCCCGATGTGTTTTGATTGGAGGGTGGAGCTTGAGAAGAGGGCTCGACCTCTTGAGTTGCGGTGTCAACCATATGGACTTGAGAATAATATGCATGAGAGGGAGGATAATTTCCCTCATGGTAAGTGGAATCTTGGAGGGGGACCTCATAAGATTGATTGAAAGCATTCTCATCCATATCATCATAAGAGTACCCGTAGCTTGCCATGTTGATGATTTTACCTGAACGAAGTTACATGTTTAAGAAGAAAGAAAGCTTTTTTCTTGAAGCAAATGTAACCACAACAATCACCCAATCCAATCAAGCTTATGCAAACAAGTTGTAATGAACGCAAGTTTTTTTTTAGATTTGTGTTTGAGGTTAGGGTGAATTAAATTGAAGAACAATTCACTCCCTTTGCAATGTGAATCCTAGTTGTAAATTTTGGGTGTAATCTCCGGGTCAACTAGATTCTTTCTCTCTCCTCACCAACGATGGGTTATCTAAACTTCGGGTACTTCAAGGTACAACCAGCCCGGCGCCCGTGAGGGAATCCACGGGTGCGGGGACTTACGGAGGTCATAGAAAAGAAATTTTTAGTCCAAAGAGACGGAATGCTCAATGGAGGGTCGTCCCAATTCCAAGAGAGGTGCGTGGGATCGTAGTGTAGAGAGAGGAGGTCTCTCAACCAAATGCCACAAAGATGCAAAATAATATGATCAGATCCAACAAGTATAATCAAATGATGAATATAGGAATGAATCCAGCAGAAATAGCCACAGCAAACAGGTTTCAGTTAACAGACAGGTAATTAGCGACTTGGCAGAAGTAGCTACAAGCAGAAAACACGACAAAGGGGCTGTCGCGAATCACTATAAGTTGCTGACCGACAGTGCAGAAGCAGCGCCTTGGTGTGAGGCGCTAAATGTGAAATGGGCGCCTCTGACAAGGGGCGTCAAAAGGTATGGGGAGACTGTGGGCACAACCTCAAGATAAAAGACGCCTTGGAATTAGGTGCTGAATGAACAAATGACGCCCGCAAGACAAGGCGTGAAATCACAGGCAGAGATGAAATAAAACACAAGATATGCTAAAATGACGCCTTTGATGAAGGCGTTAAATGAGGAAAAGACGCCTTGGGGGGGCGTCAATAAAGAAAATGACAAAAAACAAACAGCGCCTCTGAGAGGGGTCGCTAGGTAATAGGAAGACGACAGGAGATAAGTCGCTAAATCAGATGATCAAACAGAGACAAAACAATAGTCAGTAACCAAATTTATTTCTTTTAAAAGATGAGGTGGATGATCACAAACTGGCTAATCCTGATGGGGAGTGTGCACGTGGTGCACAATGGAAGGTGCCGCGTGGGGCACAATGGAGGGTGCCGCATGGGGGCACAATGGAGGGATACCGAGGGTACCAAAGGGAGGGGCACACATGGGTGCCAAGGGAAAGGGCACACTTGGGTGCCAATAGGAGGGGGTAATCAAAATAAAAATAGTGGACGGTCCCACCGTGATCGCCAATTTGTGAACCGTGTCACACCGACATCAAAAATTAGAAAGAAACTAAATAAGGCGAGCAAAAGGTTGCCAATGGAGTGTGATCGCCAGAGGGATTAGCTCAAATAAAAGAAGTATGATCGCAAATACCTGGTAGGAAAAATGACGCGGGATGGATTGTGGTTTTCCTCCTCCTCCTTCTGCTGGCCGGCCGACGAAGGGGGTTTCTCTTTGATTACCCTTAAACGAAACAACAACAACTAGAAAAAGGAAAAGGATTAGCCAAAAGTGTAGTATCAATCCACAAGCAGTATGAGATAATGATGAAATATGAACATGAAGAACACACCTTTTAGTCTTTAGAACAAACCCCTAAGAGAATTAGGGAGAGGAGATATGATGCAAAGACTAAGACAAACGTATAAAAAGAAACACTATATGATGAATAAAGGTGGTGAGATGAACATCAATTAAGCAAGCTAACAAATCCCTGCTGTTCCTGACAACAGTAAAGGGAGAGAACCAAATAAGGTGGCTTCGGGCTGTTGCAACAGGAAGAAGAAAGAAGCAACGAACAGCAGCAAACTATCTTCCTTTCGTGTGTATGTTCGTCTGTGTATGAAAATCCGTCTATCTCTCTGTCTCTCTCGCGGGCAGAATAGAGGCTCTATTTATAGGGCATAAATCATAGATTTAGTAGGATTAGAACTGGCAACATTCATCTACGGCAAGGCCTCTACTTCCCTAATCCAACAAAGTGATTAAATCAGAGCAGGGAACTCTCCAGGAAAGGTTCATTCGAGCAGGACACGAAAGGGTAAAAGATGACTCTCAGAAGGGCGTCAATTGAAATTGACGACCTGCCTTAAAGCGTTAATTAAAATGACGACCGAGACAAAGGCGTCAATTCATGGATTTAATTTTAGCAACAAAATCCTTTCCTTATTTAAAATGATGAAATGACGCCTGTACCAATGGGCGTTAGTTGATAAACGACCCTCTGGGGGACGTCAATTCTTGCTTTTCCAATTTGAGTAGGATACGGAAAATTCCAGAAACTGACGCCTTTGACGACGGTCGTCCTTTCATTAAGAGATGCTCACGGCTAAGCCGTTATTTAAAAGACGCCTCACGTCAAGACGTTAATTCCAAAAAAATGCTAAGAAAATCACAGAAAACACATAAAAATAGAAAAACTTCATATTACGGCAACATTGAAGTTCACTTTGGGGTGTCACATGGTGACATGAGATTTACTCAACATAGCATCAATTTTGGCATGTCTACAGTAGAGTGCTCAAGGGATAGACATTTATGGATGCCCCTGTGTCCACTAGAGCCGCATCGACTGCCACTTTATTTAATGTGATTGAAATGCAGAGTGGCATCTGGCGTGCCTCAGGGGGTGTCAATTCTGACTCTGAAAATGAAATAGATGGCCCCTTCGTAATTTTGGCCAACGCCAACGGTAAGCTTTCTACTGCCATATCCTTACTGACCATGACTTTTTGAAGGAAAGTGTTCAGAGCATCCTGGTGCAGTGTGGACCTTTTAATCAACTCCAATATTGAAATCTTGGCTGGTGTCTGGTCCAAGTGTTGTAGTAGATCATATGTTGTGCCAGGTAGAGGGTCAACTTCTTCTTGCTCAATTGTTGGTAAGGAAACTGGAGGGTTGGGTGCAGGTGCACCAGTAGAGGGGTAGTTTCTTTGAAACAAACGCCCACTCCGGAGGGCTAGGTTCTGTGCCGGCACGGCATTGGATGGACTCCCGACTTGCCCGACGGGGTAAGTGGAAGGAACAACTGTGGGAAAGATGATGGTGGAGGCGGGTCTGACAGGCCCTGGCAGAAGGATGACAGGTGAAGGGTTAGGTGAGGGGGTGACAACGGAGGGTATGATGGGTGAAGGTGCAAGGATTGGTGAAATGGTGGGCAGGGTTGTAGGTGCAATGGGGGATCTGGAGGGAAAGGTGGGTGTAGCGGGGGTCGAAATGGTGGGCGGGATAATGGAAGGGACAGAAGGTGAAGGGGAGTTGGTGCATATATGGTGGAGGGCCAAAAGATGAGCAGGAGTCTCATCATCAAAGGACCACCCAGCGTTGGGAGCGGGGCGGTGGATAATATTTACCTGAGCCGGTGCCGACGGTTGCTATTGAGGAGCGGGCAGGTGGTTTGGCATTGGATTCTGATGAATCCCTAACTTTGGTGCAGGCTACTGCTGCTGCTGGGGTTGCGGTTGCTGAGGTTGCTGCTGCTGCGGCCTCAGCGCCTGTCTTCTTCTCTCTTTCATGTCTTCTATCAACTTATGCATATGTGCCCAGTCGATTCTCTATCCCTCATGTAGATCATAAACAAGATCACGGAATGGATAGCACCTTTCTATAGTGTGCCCGAGCTGCCGATGATATAGGCAATATCTGGACTGGTTGGCGTCCGGATTCCAATTTGGGCATTCCGGAGGGAGCTGAAGATCACCAGTGTACATCAGGGTCGAGAAAATATCTGGGAGAGTTTCAGGAAGTGGGGGGTAATGGACTCTCTTGGGACCCGGTCGAGCAGGTGCGTAGCCATTGGGTGGCGAGACGTTGTGGTACTGTGGCGGCTGTTGTGGCTATTGTGGTGGTGGGGGTTGTTGTGGTGGATGAGGAGCAGGAAATGATGGTTGGGTAACTGGTGGAGCGGTGAACTGGGGGTTGCGGGGAGGTTGCTGGAAGCGTGGCGGAACGAACTGATTAGGAAAGTGGACAGCCTGTACCTGCTCGTCTGTCTGGACTCCTTCGGTGACTGAGCCTTGAGGTTTTCTGGTGGTTTTGGGTTTCTGGGCCTCAAACAAGGAATGAATGGGGGAGTCCTTAAACTAGGTCTGGATAAACCAGGCCCTATTATACAACTGGTGCATATTGGAAATATCATTCATTGCTAATATGTTCCGGAACGTGGGGGTGGCATTGGAGATTAACAGCTTTACTTTCTCCTCTTTTGAAATCTGCCCGGGCACACAGGAGGCCATTTGCCTCCATCTATTAGCATAAGTAGTGAAATCTTCATCGGCCTTCATCTTCTCGGCCACTAAATCTGTAAAGGAATACTCTGGGCCCACCCGGTCTTGGAACCTCTGTATAAATTTTTCTTTGACCACTTTAAAACTCTCTGCCTCCTTCAACGACAGAGTGTAGAACCATTCCAAAGCAACCCCATCCAATGATCGGCGGAAAAGATACGCCATCACGCGGTCATCATATTGAAACTGAGCTAACTCGTACAAAACTCCCTTATGTGGATGAAGGGGTTGCCGTTCCCATCGTACTTATGGTACGTGGGGAGCTCTGACTCGGGAGGAAAATGAATATCATGGAAATTGGGAATGGGGATGTCAGCAAGGGATTGTGGGCCGACCCGTTTGTGAAGGAGGTCAATTTGCTGCTGCATTGCAACCCACTTATCAAGAAGTTCCTGTTCCCAGGATGGAGGAGGCAAAATTGGAAGGGCGGACCCGGTGCAAGGGGCCGAAGGATAGACAGACGGAGGGGGAAGCCCATAAGAGGGATAATGGGCCAAGGATGGACCCATATCCACGTGAGCCAATTGGGCGGCCCCTGCTTGAGTGCGTAAGAAATTAGCCGGGCCTGCAAGAGCCTACAGCGCTGGAGGGATGGTTCCATAGGGATCAGCATAAGAAGACGAAAAGATCGGGTCTTCCCCTTATCAAGCATCTGATGGGCCGAGCTAGAAGCTTGGCCCACCTCCGGATTGGTGAAGCGGAGGACCCTAGGATGGATAGGGGTAAGATCAATGGGCACAGCAGATGATGCCCCTAGCCCAGTAACCAAAGATGAAGAAGTGGCGGCAGCAAGCCTGCCCTGAGGAGGAACTAAAGATGGGGCATCCGACCTCTGCAAAGCCTGACGAAGAAGGTGAAGCTAGGTGGGATCCAATTGAGCCATCATGTGAAGAATATGATTGGCCGAATTATGAGCTGAGGAATCAGAATGGGAGGGTTGACCATCCTCAACAACAACAGTTGGAAGAGGAGGGGTGGACCCCTCTCTCCCCTGCATAGCGGTGACCCTGGGTGGGTCCTCCAAAAGTCCCTGAGGAAGAGAGTCCTCGCGGGAGTGAGAGAAATCAGGGAAAGACATGTTGGAAGGAGAATCGAACAACGGATTAATATAGGAAATGAAGAAGGAATTGCCCCTAGGAGAAGATCATGAGGGTCTGAAGTAACTCCACATACAACGGACACCTTGAAAATAAGAGAAGACAACACCTAATAAACACCTAACTGGAGATGACTAACAAACATGCACAATCAAAGACGAGATGAGAGGCAACCAATTATCAACCAAGTTGTAAATGATGCACGAAGGTTTTTATGTGTTTCCTCTTTTAGAACCTTAATGAATTGAATTAAATGAGGTTCTCTTAACAATAAGGTTCCTAGTAGGAGTGGAATGGGGACTTGGCTGACTCTAAGTGTACTCTCTCTCTCACGGATGTAACCTAGACTCGGGGTGGTAAGGTACAACCTGCCCGGCGTCCGTGTGGGAATCCACGGCTCACGGGGGCTTACGGAGGTCCCGGGTAAGGTCACCTAGTCGGCTCCAAGGAATATGGAGACGAGAGGATCCCCTACCAAGGTAGGAATGTAACTAGTTATGATAGAATGGATGAATCCTATGTGCACCGGAGTGCATGCAAAATCTAGCCTAAATCTAATAAGCAATGATCACACAATATGGCAATAATCATGCAGAAATAAATATGACAAGCAGGGGAGATGAAAAGCACCAAAACAATCATGAAATGATATAAATTATGCACAAAACATCAGTCTCAGGTGCACTGTAGCAGAATAAACGGTCTAATGGGAGACCGCGCATGGAGTATAGACGGCTTGGA
This sequence comes from Amorphophallus konjac, assembly GCA_022559845.1. NCBI lineage: Eukaryota > Viridiplantae > Streptophyta > Magnoliopsida > Alismatales > Araceae > Amorphophallus > Amorphophallus konjac. The sequence continues at coordinate 259,676,957 of CM040128.1, forward strand.
CAGGACCGCTAACAGACAGGGAGCAGTAAAATAAAAAAAACACTAAGCGGAAATGAACGGAAACAAAAAGGATCTAGAGCGCACCTGAACAAACTGGGCGGTCTAACGTCAGACCGCGATACCTGTGAGACGGCCCTGACAGGACTGTGTGACAATAACAAATCGACAGAAATATGAATGGCAAGAACGTACCTGAGGCAGAAGTGAGCGGTCTATCGACCGATCGCCTGACTCTGTAAACGGCCCTTCAGAGGACCGCGCACAACCTCGGGATAGAAAACAATAACATTGGAAACGGAAAACCCAAATGGACCAGCAACTTATCCAATGATGCGGGACGGACACGGGAGACGACACTATTAGGTGCCACCCTCGGACTCTAGATGAAGACGCGGCCAGCAATACACACCAGGGAGACACTAAGCCCGACACTACGAGCTCCTAGTGGCAAAACGTCGCTAACAGAAGTAGAAGCTCACTCGTCGTCCCAAGCGAGGGAAAGCGCGGACCGTGCATGGTTAAGAAACCGGCGGAGGTCAAGGGTAGTCCGACTCAACTTTCAGACTCGGATCGAGTCGCGGGACGGGTCACTCTCACTCTCACAGCGGTGACATGGACACACGGGCTACTACCTACACTCTCGGCAGCGGCCTAAGACCGTATACTAGCTAAGCAATGTAACGCCAAGAAGTTCGGATCATTACCTCCACACACCCGGCGTGGCGAAGACAACCCCAGCCAATCACGGACTCCCGGTTAACACAATTTTACAGAAATACAATAATTTGACCCACTCCACGCAGGGAGGTAAAAGGTCACATGCAGGGCCCGGGAATCACGCTAATTGGGTTGACGGGCAGCATCTTGATGTCGCCCGGCGGTGCCGAACTCCGCGTTTTAGTGCTTTCCGAACGGCGGGTTCTGCGGGCCCGTGGGGCCCACGGGTGGCGCTGGCCTCCGGATCTGCAGGAGTGGGTCCCACTGTGATGGGGACCCCTGGCGGCACGCCTCCACGAAAGGCGGTCGGCCGGGAACACCGACCGGTGGCCGAACAACTCCGATCTCCAAGCTTTTGGAATGCTGCCCACGGATTTCTGCTTGCTGTTTTCAGGTGCGCGCTCCGACGAAAATGGCCGCTGTGATCAGCCCCGTCGCCGGAATGGGATGAAACCAGCGCCGTTGGAAAGAGGACTCAAAATCCTCCAACTTAGGGCCAGTGGATTCCTCTGAACCTGCGCGGACCTGGACCTTAACTAATTTTCAATTCTCTGCTACATAGTTCCAGAACTCTCAGATCAGCACATCAGTTCCCTGTAAACGGCCATTTACCGCCTACTTACAGTGGATTCAGACTTCGAGCTCTTCTTCAAAGTTGTAGATATTCAAACCACGAAGCGGGGACAATTTTTAGAATTGGATTTGGAGGTGGTGGAGATTTGATATGAGTTTTGTACTGACTAGTGGTCGGATCTGGGAATGGGTGGACAGAACTTCAGGTGGATCTGAGAACGATTTGTGAAAAAATGAAATGGACGAAGTAGAAATTGATAAAAATTGTGGATGAATGGGTGGATGCAAGGAACACCCAATAAAATTGGGAGAACAAAAGAAAATCCAAAAGTGGACCTAAGACATGAAACACATGGCGGATAGGAACCTGGACAGAACTTTGGCAGAACTGGAATGAAAGAGGGAACGAAAATCAAAAATTATGAAACGAGATCTGAATGAGAAACCACTTTTTTTGGGACATCCTTGACACCTATGGAACCTCCAGTAAAATCCCCAGGTCGATCAAAGCTCTTGGCTGAGTTGGAATTTCATGGAAGTTGCTGTGATACTGCGCGGGCAGAACTCCGATGAAGACGATGGCGGTGCGGCGGCGGCTCGTGGCGGCGGCGGCGGTGACCAGAACTGATAGGGTGGAGTCTCACCACCAGAAGGAAGCCTTCACAGCTTCAAGGGGAGAGGGAGGGGAGGCCTAAGCCTTGCTCAAGGGATTTTCTTCCAATTCAAATGCATTAATTCTTGAAAATAGGAAAATACAAGCATATATAGGTCACCCTTCTAATCCATCCTCCACCGTTGGATCCAGGGGTTAGGGATGGATGGCTTGGATGAAGTTTGAACAAAACACAACAAAAATAATAAACAAATGGGGAGGGGGGCGCACCTTGACCAAGGGGGGGGACATGGTAGGTGGGTTTGGCTGGAATTGTTGACTATTTTGGTCCCTTGTCTCCCATGTGGACAATTGACTAGTCAAGGCTTCTAGATGTCCACCTTGGATGTTGACCAACCCCACAAGGCTGATATGGACCAATGGGAGGGGGCCTGGGGGTCCCATGGGGCCCAGGGGTCCCATTTTACAAATAAGCCCCTCGTACACTCATGATTACAAACCGTATAAAATGAAATAAACACACCTTACACACAAATAAAGTCTAATTAAATATGAATAATGGGGAGGCTCAAGGCGGAGTCTCTAGGCTGTCTCCGAGCCAGATGGACGCTGAGGTGGCTCATGTCGTGCTCCGTGTGCGGTACCGGTGGCTCGGCGTATCGTGCCGATCAACTGCTCGGGTGTCCGCACCAATTCTCCCCGGATGGGAGAAACTCGACCCTGTCGAGTAAGGGTCTGCATCGCTCCTGTATCGCTCCAAAAGGTCCGGATCGATCCGCTGCAACTCGCCATGTGTGATCCAAGTGTCCTCAGTAGCGGGCCGTCCTCTCCATCGCACTAGGTAGCGCGGGTAAGATCCACTCCTGGTAACTGTCACCTGCTCATCCAGTATATGATCTATATGCTCACGCTGCCGTGAAAAAGGGGCTGGAGGTGGAAGTGGACACTCAGGTGTGTGATCACTCTCAAGGGGAGGAGATGGCTCAAAAGGCTCACTAGGGATCACCGCTGGGTCCCTATATGCAACAAGATCCGATACATTGAAGGTAGAGCTTATACCATATTCCTCGGGCAAGTCCACAACGTACGCATTGGATCCAACGCGTTTCAACACTCTGAATGGACCGGCTCCGCGAGCTTGCAACTTCTTAACGGTTCCAGAGGGAAACCGTTCAGGTCTTACCCTGATCATGACGTATTCGCCCTCGTGGAACTCTCGGTGGTGTCGGTGGGCATCGGCTAACTCCTTGTACCGTGCATTGCTGGCCTCAATGTGACGACGGATGTCGTCATGCAAACTCCTAACATGCCTAGCAAACGACTCGGCCGACTCCGACACTCTAGCATGGATAGGCATAGGGACAAGGTCAACGGGTTTCCTAGGCCTACGACCTGTGACAATCTCAAATGGACTCATGCCGGTAGACCTATTCACCGAATCATTGTATGCAAACTCAGCCATGGGTAGGATGAGATCCCAATCCCCAATGCGATCCCTAACAAGACACCTCAAAAGGTCTCCCAGACTCCTATTGACCACCTCGGTCTGACCATCCGTCTGGGGGTGATATGCAGTGGAAAACTTGAGGTGCGTACCCATCATATGCCATAGTGTCTTCCAAAAATAGGAAGTGAACCTAACATCGCGGTCAGACACTATAGTGCGAGGCAACCCGAACTTGCACACCACGTGAGTAAGGAATAGGCGGGCTACCCTAGAAGCATCCGAAGTCTTTGAGCAAGGGATAAAGAGGGCCATCTTCGAGAAACGGTCAACAACAACATAGACCGAGTCATGCTTCCTAGAGGTACGTGGCAATCCCAAAATAAAATCCATACTAACATCCTGCCACGGGGCATCAGGCACGGGAAGAGGCGTATAAAGGCCCGAGCTTTGCTTCTTCATCTTGGCCGTAGCACATGTACGGCACTGAGCCACGATGTTAGCAACATCGCGCTTCAAGCTCGGCCAATAGAATCGATGCTCCACGGCCTCAATAGTCTTGTTCCGACCAAAGTGGCTGGCTAGACCTCCCGCATGTAGTTCCCACACTAAGAAATCTCGAACCGAAGTTCGGGGAACATATAGCCTGCTACCTCGAAAGAGGTAACCCTCCTGAAGCACATACTCATCAAGGTCTCTCGAGGGTCCGGCCTGGAGGGTGGTAAAAATCTGACCGAAGTCAGGACAATCAACATAGGCCTCCTTCATCTTCTCTAACCCTATGACCTCGGCACTCATGGTGGTAAGCAAGCATGCTCGCCGACTCAAGGCATCAGCCACCTTGTTCTCCACTCCAGCCTTATGTTTCAGCACAAAGGTGAACTGCTGGAGATACTCGACCCAACGACTATGACGCGAATTAAGCTTCTTTTGCGAATGGAGGTACCTCAATGCCTCGTGGTCGGAGTATAGGACAAACTCCTGATGTAAAAGATAGTGCCTCCAATGCCTAAGAGCCTGAACAACTGCGTAGAATTCTTTATCATATGTGGAATATCGCAGCTTCGCGTCATTCAGCTTCTCGCTGAAATATGCGATCGGGTGGGACTCCTGACTCAAAACTCCTCCAATTCCCACACCCGACGCATCACAAGAGACCTCAAACACCTTCGAGAAATCAGGCAGTCGAAGGATAGGTGTTTGGGTCATGCGCTCCTTGATGTCCTTGAAGGCGGCAGATGCGGCCTTCATCCATACAAAGGTGCCCTTCCGGATGCAATCCGTGATCGGGGCGGTGACGGAGCTAAATCCGCGGATGAAGCGACGGTAGAATGTCGCAAGACCATGAAAGCTGCGGACATCATGAACGGTACGGGGTTCCGGCCACTCAACAATGGCCCGGACCTTCTCCGGATCGGCGGAGACTCCCGTACTAGACACAATGAAACCCAAGAAGGTAAGCTGAGGTGTCATGAAGGCACACTTCTGTGGGTTCGTAAACAGCTGCTCTCGCCGAAGAAGTAGACAGACCTGCCGAAGGTGGTCTAAGTGGTCCCCTGTGGTGCGGCTATAGATAAGGATATCATCAAAATACACCACTACAAAGACTCCAATGAAAGGTCGAAGGACCTGAGTCATGAGCCGCATGAAAGTGCTAGGGGCATTGGTCAACCCAAAAGGCATAACCAACCACTCATATAGACCGTCCTTGGTCTTAAATGCGGTCTTCCACTCATCACCTGGCCTAATCCTCACCTGATAGTAGCCACTCTTAAGATCGATCTTCGAAAAGATAGTGGCACCTGCCATCATGTCTAGCATGTCATCCAGGCGGGGAATCGGGAACCTGTACTTCACGGTGATCTTGTTGATGGCACGACTATCAATACATATTCTCCATGTGCCATCCTTCTTCGGGGCGAGTAATGCGGGTACAGCACATGGACTCATGCTGTCCCGGACAGATCCTCTCTGCACAAGCTCATCTACCTGCCGTTTAAGCTCGGCATGCTCCGTGGGGCTCATTCGATAATGAGGAAGGTTGGGCAAAGAAGAGCCCGGAACAAGGTCGATAGCATGCTGAATATCCCACATGGGTGGGAGTCCCTCGGGAAGCTCATCGGGAAAAATATCAGCAAACTCCCGCAGAATAGGAACAACCTCGGGTGGGAGCTCACCCTCGGAGTCCCGCTCCACCTCTCGGACCGTAATGGCAAACACCGGACAGCCCTGACTAAGCTCCTGCTCCATTTCCCGGGAGCTAATCATCATCAATCTCCTCGTCGAGGGCTCTCCTGGGCCAGAGGTAACGGTCATAGCCCGAGCTGGGGATGGGGTACTAGGCCCGGGAACGGAAGGCTTCAGAGTACTAGGGCCAGTAGGACCCCTAACAGATGGGCTCCTGGGCCGAACGGGTTGGAGGGTGACCCGCTGGCCATCGTGGTCGAAGGTACAGATGTTCGACCGACCATGGAGTGTGGCATCTCGGTCGAATAACCACGGCCTACCAAGAATGATACTTCCCACTTCCATGGGAAGAACATCGCACCAGATCTCGTCACGGTAGGAGTGGAGCTGCAGCGGGACCAAGCACCGCAGCCTGACCGAAATGGAAGTGGTATCCACCCATGATACCTGGTAGGGGCAAGGGTGGTCTACGGGTGTGAGACCAAGACGAGTGACAGCGTTCGTGGAGATTGCATTGATACAACTCCCGCTATCGATGACCACCTTGCAAATTTGCTTTCCCAGCCTACAGAATACATGAAGGATAGTGGTCCGACGCCAGTCATCACTGACCTGTGGCTGGGTGAGGATACATCTGACGACCCCCACGTGGGTATCGTCTGACTGCTGGACATCCTGGGCCTCACCTCCCATCTCATAGTACTCGTCAGCTAACTCTTCATCTGCCTCATAGCTGACTAACTCGAGGCCCGTAGGGGTGGTATCCTCGGCCTGTGTGTCCCCAATGTGAAGAGATGGGTGGGTGGGACACTGGCTGGCGAAATGGCCAAACCCATTGCAGCGATAACACTGCTGCCGTGATCCACTAGGCTCCCCAATCATAGGTCCTTTACCTTTATCCTCCCGACGGATAGGAGGCGTAGGCAACAAAGGACGTGCAGGAGGTGCGGGTGCCGGTGGACGGACTGTGGGTGGGGCCGTAAGATGCTGGGGACGAGGAAGGTCCCTCGGGGGTGGAGGACGAGGCCTAGGAGCAAAGGGCTCGGGGCGAGCGGGCTCCTGAGGTCGAGTCATGGGGGCCCTCGGATACGTGCCAGATGAGCCACGGGACTCGACACTACGAAGGGGAAAGGAGCCCAACCGATGGGGTGACTCAAACTCGGCCTCGAACTGCTCCAATTCGAGAGCAATCTGATATGCCTGCTCCAAAGTGGTGGCATTGCGGTGAAAGAGTTCATATTGATAATTGGGCCGCAAACCTCTCCGAAAGCGGGATATCGTCATGGTGCTCTCTTCCGTGACTCAGCACCGCAAGTAATACTCATCAAACTCGGCGGTGTACTCGGTCACGGATCGGTTCCCTTGGGAGATGCTTTGCCACTTGTCTATAAGACGCTGGCGATATGAGGCGGGAAGGTACTTCTCCCTCAACTTGGTTTTCATATCATCCCAAGTACCGATCTGGGGTTGACGTCGCTGGTTGAGCAGGCTCTCCACATTGATCCAATAAGTTTGGGCCTGCCCTTGCAGTTTCATCTTTGCGTATCGGACTCTTCGGTGGTCCGTCATCTCAAACCACTCGAAGTACCGGTCCATGCCGGCCTCCCAATCTAAATACACCCTAGGGTCCAAGGACCCGCTAAAAGTGGGAGGGTCCGCACGCACACCCCTAAGAATGCGGTCGTCATCCTCGTCATCACGATTCCGTCATTGATGACGACGACCGTTACCCCCTTGATCATTATCAGATGCATAATCATCCACCACATGCACCTGTTGAACCCCAACATTCTCCACTTGAGCCCTTGGCACAGCGGGTTGCTGCACCGACTCTTGTTGGCCATTCGTCGGCGCGGGTTGCGTCGCTACTGGGCCCCTCTCTAGGACAGCGATCCTCCCAACTAGGCCCTGAATGGACTGATCCGAACTCTCGGCCCGATCCTCGAGGGCTTTCATCCGCCCTTCTAGACGCGTCCCTATGCCATCCATACGCGTACTAAGACCATCCATACGCGTGTCTAAACGATCCATGATGGCCCGGAACATCTCGGCCGTGGAAGACTCATCGGAACTACGGGCTCGGGACTCCGCCATAGGTGGTGGTGGCGAGTACTGGGTACCTCGACGGGTGGGCATGCAACTGACAAACGACCTAGAAGACACCGACCAATGCAAACACACACTAAATGATGCACTTAGACCTAAACCAATATCCGGTACGGGGCGAGTTAATCGATCCGAAGATCACTCCCGCAAGTGTGCGACCTCCCGATAGGCGTAGCCTAACGTTCAGACAACACCTTTTAAGATACCGAATAAAGGGTGTAAATGCAATTTAAAACACACTTTTTTTTGTTGTTTTGAAAATAAGGATGATCCTAGACTCGACTTAGACCATGATGCATGACTTATGCAACGACTACCCTAGACTCGACTTGCTCTGATACCAAACTGATGCGGGACGGACACGAGAGACGACACTATTAGGTGCCACCCTCGGACTCTAGATGAAGACGCGACCAGCAATACACACCAGGGAGACACTAAGCCCGACACTACGAGCTCCTAGTGGCAAAACGTCGCTAACAGAAGTAGAAGCTCACTCGTCGTCCCAAGCGAGGGAAAGCGCGGACCGTGCGCGGTTAAGAAACCGGCGGAGGTCAAGGGTAGTCCGACTCAACTTCCGGACTCGGATCGAGTCGCGGGACGGGTCACTCTCACTCTCACAGCGGTGACATGGACACACGGGCTAGTACCTACACTCTCGGCAGCGGCCTAAGACCGTATACTAGCTAAGCAATGTAACGCCAAGAAGTTCGGATCATTACCTCCACGCACCCGGCGTGGCGAAGACAACCCCAGCCAATCACGGACTCCCGGTTAACACAATTTTACAGAAATACAACAATTTGACCCACTCCACGCAGGGAGGTAAAAGGTCACATGCAGGGCCCGGGAATCACGCTAATTGGGTTGACGGGCAGCATCTTGATGTCGCCCGGCGGTGCCGAACTCCGCGTTTTAGTGCTTTCCGAACGGCGGGTTCTGCGGGCCCGTGGGGCCCACGGGTGGCGCTGGCCTCCGGATCTGCAGGAGTGGGTCCCACTGTGATGGGGACCCCTGGTGGCACGCCTCCACCGAAGGCGGTCGGCCGGGAACACCGACCGGTGGCCGAACAACTCCGATCTCCAAGCTTTTGGAATGCTGCCCACGGATTTCTGCTTGCTATTTTCAGGTGCGCGCTCCGACGAAAATGGCCGCTGTGATCAGCCCCGTTGCCGGAATGGGATGAAACCAGCGCCGTTGGAAAGAGGACTCAAAATCCTCCAACTTAGGGCCAGTGGATTCCTCTGAACCTGCGCGGACCTGGACCTTAACTAATTTTCAATTCTCTGCTACATAGTTCCAGAACTCTCAGATCAGCACATCAGTTCCCTGTAAACGGCCATTTACCGCCTACTTACAGTGGGATTCAGACTTCGAGCTCTTCTTCAAAGTTGTAGATATTCAAACCACGAAGCGGGGACAATTTTTAGAATTGGATTTGGAGGTGGTGGAGATTTGATATGAGTTTTGGAGTGACTAGTGGTCAGATCTGGGAATGGGTAGACAGAACTTCAGGTGGATCTGAGAACGATTTGTGGAAAATATGAAATGGACGAAGTAGAAATTGATAAAAATTGTGGATGAAGGGGTGGATGCAAGGACACCCAGTAAAATTGGGTGAACCAAAGAAAATCCAAAATTGGACCTAAGACATGAAACACAGGGCGGATAGGAACCTGGACAGAACTTTGGCAGAACTGGAATGAAAGAGGGAACGAAAATCAAAAATTATGAAATGGGATCTGAATGACAAACCAATTTTTTTGGGACATCCTTGACACCTATGGAACCTCCAGTAAAATCCCCAGGTCGATCAGAGCTCTTGGCTGAGTTGGGAATTTCGTGGAAGTTGCTGTGGTACTGCACGGGCAGAACTCCGATGAAGACGATGGCGGTGCGGTGGCGGCTCGTGGCGGCGGCGGCGGCGACCGGAACTGATAGGGTGGAGTCTCACCACCAGAAGGAAGCCTTCACAGCTTCAAGGGGATAGGGAGGGGCGGCCTAAGCCTTGCTCAAGGGATTTTCTTCCAATTCAAATGCATTAATTCTTGAAAATAGGAAAATACAAGCATATATAGGTCACCCTTCTAATCCATCCTCCACCGTTGGATCCAGGGGTTAGGGATGGATGGCTAGGATGAAGTTTGAACAAAACACAACAAAAATAATAAACAAATGGGGAGGGGGGCGCACCTTGACCAAGGGGGGGGGGACATGGTAGGTGGGTTTGGTTGGAATTGTTGACTATTTTGGTCCCTTGTCCCCCATGTGGACAATTGACTAGTCAAGGCTTCTAGATGTCCACCTTGGATGTTGACCAACCCCACAAGGCTGATATGGACCAATGGGAGGGGGCCTGGGGGTCCCATGGGGCCCAGGGGTCCCATTTTACAAATAAGCCCCTCGTACACTCATGATTACAAACCGTATAAAATGAAATAAACACACCTTACACACAAATAAAGTCTAATTAAATATGAAAAATGGGGAGGCTCAAGGCGGAGTCTCTAGGCTGTCTCCGAGCCAGATGGACGCTGAGGTGGCTCGTGTCGTGCTCCGTGTGCGGTACCGGTGGCTCGGCGTATCGTGCCGATCAACTGCTCGGGTGTCCGCACCATCCAACCACACAAAAGGAGCAGCTCAGCAAAAAAGAAGCACGATGGGCAATAGGGGTCCCACCGTGATCGTCAAAAAAGGGGGGTGTTGACAAGTTCTTTCTCCCTTGAACAAAAGTGTGAAACAAAATGCTAAAGGGAGCTAAGAAGACAAAGAGTGGATGCGTGTATGAGGGACTAGCAAAGAAGAATGTGATCGCCACCAAGGGAACAAGTGCAAGGAGAGCACCATGTACCTTGGAAAAGGGGAGAAAAGGGTGAAGACATTCGCCAATGGATGCAACGCTGGCAAAGGAAATGATCCTGTGGAGGACGCTTACGGATGTAGACGGTCGCTCGACTGGCTGCGCACAGCGCTTCAAAGGAACGCGGGAAGAACAGTTGTTTGGAGCCTAGACGGTCCGAACGCGGTCGCAAATAGGAGCTGGACGGTCCACGGAAGACCGCCCACAACTGAAGACGGATGAAGACAAACCGCGTAAGATCGCCAGGCCCCGAACTAAGGGACTTGATCCTCCACCCATTCCGGTCGGCCAGAGGGAATGGGCCTCGTGCTTAGACTTCTGTTGACCTGCAAAACAAAGGAAATGACAAGAAAACATGACCCAGATTAGTTATTTGAAGTGTAGTATCTAGAAAAGTAAATGAAGAACTAAACACATGATGGAATGGGGGATACCTGGGGGGCTGGGTTTTTTAACCCATATGGGCGTGAAAAACAATAGGAGGGGTGATAGAATGGAGATGACAGTGAAAAATGTGAATGAAAGGAGAAGAAAATGAGCATGTAATGAGTGAAAGAATGACTTAGACCAAAACACTAAATAAATGCTACTCCCTAAACCGGAGGCTCAGATGGACGTAGAGAGCCTCCCTCCCTGGCTACAGCTCGCTCAAAAAATTGGCAGCACTTTGACGTAGATGCTGGATCTCCCCCTTTTCAAGCTTGGACTAAGGGTTCTATTTATAGACCCCTTAAAGTCCACTCGAAATTGATGGGTTTTCAGTAAAAATTAGGGCGAGATTCCTTTAGATAAATCAAAGATAATATCACCAATGTTCTCTAGGATCAAACGACATCAAATTTTGTTGAGAATCCTCGGAGAAAATTGACGACAAAGAAGCTGACTTTATCACGGATGGAGAGAGAAAAACAAACCAGCCCAAGAATCTCGACCGTATAAGCGGTCGATCGATGGGCCGCTCAGCCTAATAAACGGTCCATTCCTAGACCGCCTATAGGTGATGTGACACAACCTCGGACTTAAGCAAGCAATCACAAATAGCATTCAAATGGGCCTTAATGGGCCACCGCTCTCCCGTCGCACTCTATATCCGGAGTGACTTGGCGATGCCAAGTGTGAAGTATGGGAATGGGCCCTTACTGGTAGAGGGCCAGCAAGGCCAAGGTTTGACTCCCCAAGGGTTGGATGCCCAATTCAATTGGGGCCGACAAAGTGCGCAAAGGCACGATTTCACACTACCCCACGGCGATCACTCTAAGTCATGGACTTGAGGATCGGGCGCTCCCTCACAAATTCAGCGGCGCATGAAGCAAATATTGAAAGAGCAACACTATTGAGCAAGGATGAGACACTTACTCGACCGGTTTGAAGAAACCGGTCCCGGTCGGAGACGAGGGCGAGCGGGGAGGCGGTGGTTCCCCACACGCCGCGGCGGTGTCGCTTGACCTGCCCAAATAGATACAACACTACACCTCACGCAGGAGGGGGATCTTGGGGTAGGGGTTAAGGTATTACATTCAAAACTACCACCACGCAGGGTGGGGCCTTCAGCCGGCCAAGCGGGGAGGGGATGACGGACCGAAACAAAAAGAAAGGGAAACTAGGGAAATTGCAGCTGCAGTCTGGAATTCTGGACAGGAAACCGCTGTGATGGCTGTCCCGGGCTCGTCCGGACTCCAAATTGAGCGAAACCACCTCCTAAAGCTTCCTGACTTGAAGGGGTTGACTCCAGAATTTTTGGGGATGCTCAGTGGGTCGGAGGTGGCAGCACCAGCAACTGGAAGGAGACCTCTCTGTCTGGCCGCAGGCTCTGTCTGGACTGGAACAGCAGGTTGCAGAGATCACCGTGCGCCCTCCCGAGCTCTGAACAGCACGAAACTGGCGGCGACGTCTTCGCGGTCGAAGTAGCTTTTAGCAGGAGGTGACGGGGCTGCAATCAGAGGTCGGGGGCGGTCGGTGTACCCTGAAGAGTGGGTACTGGTTGGAGCAGACTGCAGAAGGCAGGACTGGAGAGCTTGGGGGATAAAATTTGTAACTCCGTCCTCCGGCAGCCGAACGAGGTTATGTTTCTTGATCCGGAACGAAGACTGGAGGAGGAAGATATTTTTAGAAGAACTTCAGGGCTGAATCTGTCGAGGGTCGCCGTGGTGGAGCCTCCAAGCGGGTTCTGGTCCTCTGCAGAGACAGCACTGCGCGACTGTGGGAAATTGGCTCCCCGGGACAGCTCCGACCTCGGATGGGGTTGCTTCCACCTCGCCTGCAAAGTAGACTGGAAGGCCTTTCCAGCAATGTAGGCCACGCCTTCAGGAACACCAGGATGAAGTCGTGGGAAACACTGCAACTTGGGACTGATCTGCAGGTCTGCACAGCTCTGACCTGCAATAGAGATGAGGGGAAGGGGGGGTTTCTTTGGTAGAGGGATGTGATGGGGGCGACCAATGGAGAGTGGGAGCTCTTGTGGAGTGGTGGAGAAGACTAATGGTGAAGGGGAATGAGGAGGAAGAGGACTGGGGGCGCAAAGGACAGCAAGTGGTGGAGGGAGGTGAGAGTGTGAGAGAGGTTATGGGGTAGTGAATGGGGCGAACTTGACCAAAGGGGGGGGGGGAGGATGAAGGGGGCGGCCTATGCAGGTGGAGGGAAGGGAATTTCAAATTTGAATTGGCCTAGGAAGGTGGAGGATTGTGTGGGAACTAGTGGGATTGCATTGGGAGGGAGGAGATTGTGTTGGAAGTGGAGAAGATGCCACCTAGGGACAATGGGAGTGGAGTAATGGCAACTTGGGGAAGTGGAGGGGTATTGAATGAGGTGGGTGGTGGTTGGGAGTTGAAGGGGAAGGAGGAGAGAGAGAAGGGGGCGAACCCTTTAGTGGGAGGAGAGAGAAGAGAGAGAGGAGGGGGGTATGGGAATCACTCCCTAGGGTATCTCACCCTAACTTAGTGGAATCTCTCCAAATTGAACTAAATTGTAGGCTTAACTCAAAAGGATTCATTTCTTCATTAACTTCAAATGAGGGGGAGTGGGGTCCTATTTATAGGCAACCCACTCTTTACAATAAGTCCCTGACAAAATAAGCAACTACAAATAACCAAGGGGGTGGGGGCACCAATGGGCCTAGCCCAACGAATTGGGCCCAATAGCCTCATTAGACAGCATGATGATACAAAAACATAGGAAAATAAGTGCTAGACCTAGGGAAATGACTCAAATAAAATGAAAATACATCAAAATGACACAAAGGAAAGCTACTAAATGGATAAGGGGTCTTAATAGAGTGAGGCCCAAACTCAACCAGCTCCCGAATGTGAAGAAGTGGACCCGAGCCAAAGGGAATCGCAGGTGATGCCTCCATCAAATCCCTTGGGCCGCGAAGAGCTCGACTCTGTCGAGTAAGGATCCATCCGGCTAAGGTACCGCTCGAGGAGGTCCGGATCCAATCGCTGGAGGTCCTCCCGACTCACCCATGAGTCTTCCGACGGAGGCCGATCCTTCCACCTGACGAGATAGCGCTCATATACCTTGCTCCGGTGGTAGTGACCTGCTCATCCAATATTCGTTCAATGCGATCGCGCTGAGCTCTCTTGGCTAGTGGACTCTCCTCACGGGTGGGTACTCTCTCAAAGGAAGAAGTAGGCTCAATCTCCTCACTAGGTCCCACCGTGGGGCCCTTGTATGGCACTAAGTCGGCGACATTGAATGTAGGACTTACCCCATAATCCTCAGGGAGATCTAACTCATAAGCATTTGCACCAATGCGCCTCAAGACCTGGAAGGGCCCAGTCCCACGTGGCCTCAACTTGGAGTTGGCTCCTGGGGAGAGCCTCTCCGTCCTTACCATCACAAAGTCACCCACTTGGAACTCTAAGTGACGCCGGTGAGAGTCGGCCAACCTTTTATAAGCCTCATTTTTCATGCTAATGTGCTTGCGAATTTCCTCATGCAATTCCCTAATATATTGTGCAAAAGACTCGGCAGAAATGGACACTCTAGCATGCTGGGGAAGGGGAATGAGGTCGGATGGCTTTCTTGGTTTGTACCCATGCACGACTTCAAATGGACTCATCCCTATTGACTTATTGACGAAAATTGTTGTATGCAAACTCAGCCTGTGGTAAGATGAGATCCCAATTTCCTGGCCGATCCTCAACAAGACTCCTAAGGAGGTTCCCTAGACTCCGGTTGACCACTTCAGTTTGGCCATCCATTTGGGGGTGGTAGGCAGTGGAGAATTTGAGGAGGGTACCCATCATGTGCCAAAGAGTCTTCCAAAAATAGCTAGTGAATTTGACATCCCTATCGGAGACTATGGTCTTGGGCAGCCCATGGAGGCGGACTACCTCATCAAAGAATAACCGGGCTACATGGGAGGCATCGGATGTTTTGGAGCATGGGATGAAGTGGGCCATTTTGGAAAATCTATCAACCACCACATAGATGGAGTCATGCTTCCTAGAGGTCTTGGGTAAGCCTAGCACAAAGTCCATGCTCAAATCTTGCCATGGTCGGTCGGGAATGGGAAGTGGGGTGTATAGGCCGGTGTTTTGCTTCACCTGCTTGGCCGAAGCACACGTGCGACATTGACCCACTATCTTGCCTACATCTCTCTTGAGGCTCGGCCAATAAAATTGACCCTCAACTAAGGCAATGGTTTTGTGGACCCCAAAATGACCGGCTAACCCTCCGGCATGTAATTCCCAAACCAAGAAATCTCGAAGAGAGGTCCGGGGAATGCAAAGCCTTGGCCCCTTGAAGAGGAACCCATCCTCTAAAATAAATCCCTCATGCTCTTTGCTAGAATGAGTGGTCAAGTTGGCATAGATTTGCCCAAAGTCGGGGCAACCAGGGTACTCGTCCTTGACCTTATCAAAACCAATCACTTCCACTTGGATAGTGGATAACAAGGACATCTTCCTACTAAGGGCATCCGCGGCCTTATTCTCACTCCCGGCCTTGTGTTTGATGACAAAGGTGTAGGATTGGATGAACTCAACCCATCGGGCATGTCGGGCATTCAACTTTTGTTGGGAATTGAGATATTTGAGGGCCTCATGGTCAGAAAAGATGACAAACTCTTTGGGAAGCAAGTAATGTCTCCAGTGTCGGAGGGATTGGACCACGGCATAGAACTCCTTGTCATAGGTGGAGTATCTAGTCCTAGCATCACATAGCTTCTCACTAAAGTAGGCGACTGGGTGTCCCTCTTGACTAAGAATCCCTCCTATCCCTATCCCGGATGCATCACAAGTGACCTCAAAAACTTTAGAGAAATCGGGAAGGCATAGGACCGGGGCTTGGGTCAACTTTTCCTTAAGCTCAAGGAAGGCTTTAGAGGCGGCTTTGGTCCAAACAAAGGTTCCCTTCTTGAGACAATCAGTTATTGGGCCGGTGATAGTGCTAAACCCTCGAATGAATCTCCTATAGAATGTGGCCAACCCATGGAAACTCCTAACCTCATGAAGGGTGTGGGGCTCCGGCCAATCAAGAATAGCTTGGACCTTGTCGGGGTCCATGGAGACTCCTTTGGTTGACACCACAAATCCTAGGAAGGTGATGAAAGTGGTCATGAAATGACACTTTCCTAGGTTGGCAAATAGGCTTTCTTGCCGGAGGACGGTGCAAACTTTCCTAAGGTGGTCAAGGTGGGCTTCATGGGTTTGGCTATAGATGAGAATATCATCAAAGTATACCACTAGAAAATTCCCAATGAAAGGCCTAAGTACCTCCGTCATAAGACGCATGAAAGTACTTGGGGCATTAGAAAGCCCAAATGGCATGACTAACCACTCAAAGAGACCATCCTTGGTCTTGAAGGCCGTTTTCCACTCATCCCCGGGCCTTATCCTAACTTGGTGGTAGCCACTCTTGAGATCTATCTTAGAGAAGATGGTGGCTCCGGCTAGCATATCCAACATGTCATCAAGCCTAGGGATGGGGAACCTATACTTGACGGTAATCTTGTTAATGGCCCGGCTATCCACAGACATCCGCCATGATCCATCTTTCTTGGGGGTAAGGAGGGCCGGGACGGCACATGGACTCTTACTAATGCAGATGAAGCCCTTCCTAATGAGTTCCTCTATTTGCCTCCTAAGTTCGGCATGTTCCGTAGAATTGAGGCGATAATGAGGAAGGTTTGGAAGGGTGGCTCCCGGTACTAGATCGATTGCGTGTTGCACATCACGCATGGGAGGGAGTTGGTCCGGGAGCTCTTCCGAGAACACATCATGGAAATCTTCCAAAAGTTGTTGGATCTCTATGGGATGGGGGTCAGAAGGGGTAGGTTCCCCTAAGCATATGACTACCGCACACAATGACACCCCTTGAGCAATTTCCTCTTCAAGCTCTTTCCTAGTGATGAGATGAAGACCTTTGGTCAACCCCGTGGTTCTACTTTGTTTTGGGGTTTGGATACGGGCTTGGGTTGGAGGGGTGGAGTTCCCCGAGACTTGTGGAGTGGTGGGGTGTGATCCTTGAGGGAGAGGGTCCTTCTTGGGCATGGGTTGAGGTGGGGAGGGGTTAAGACGGATAGTCTTACCCTCATGCTCAAAGGTGCATATGTTGCTTCTCCCTAAAATGGTGGCATCCACATCATAGAGCCAAGGTCTTCCTAAAAGGATGCTACCCACTTCCATGGATATGACGTCACACCATATTTGGCCATGGTAGGAAGAGAAAGTGAGAGGCACTAGGCATTGGGTGTTGACCGGGATAGAGTTGTTGTTGATCCATGAGACCCGGTATGGACTTGGGTGGGGAGTGAGAGTAAGCCCGAGGAGCTTGACGGTGTCGGGTGACACGGCATTAACACAACTACCACTATCCAAGATCATTTTCCTCACATGGTTCTCTATCTTGATAAAGGTGTGGAAGATTGAGGTCCGACGCCAATCCTCTTCTTGAGGTTGGGTGAGGGTGCACCTAATGACTCATAGATGAGAGTTGTTTGAAGGAGTGGAGTGATCTAGACCCGACTCTAGATATTGGGCTTCATACTCCTCTTCCCAATCTAGTGAGGCTTCATGTTCCTCAACGTCATTTTCTTGCTCCTTTTGGGGTTGAACTTCTTCCTCAATAAGCAAACTAGATAACCCCTTAGATGGACATTGTCCCGCAAAATGACCAAACCCCTGACACCTATAGCATTGTTGGCGCCCACTTCCCGGGGCGGCTCCTACACTTGGTCCTTTGGGGTTGTCATCCTTCCGTGGGAGAGGATGACTAGGAGCGGGCTTGTTTGGAGTGATGGGTGGGAGAGGATTGTAGGACCTTAAAGGGGCATTCCCACTTGGGCTAGGAGCTCTCATGGGAGTGGGTGGAATGGGACGTGGTCCCAAGTTTTTGGGATCGGTTGGTCGGGGAGTGGTAAATCGGGAACTCCTAGAAAACCTTTCCACATCTCTAGCTACTTGGTAAGCTAGCTCAAGGTTGTCAACGTCTCTCATGAATAGTTCCCTCTTGATGTGGCTTTGAAGCCCATTCCTAAAGCGGGATAAGGTGACGTCCGGATCTTCATGGACTCCACACTTTAAAAGATAGGAGTCAAATTTTTCAATGTACTCTACCACGGTCTTCCCTTCTTGAGTGAGGCTTTGCCATTCATCTAGGAGCATTTGGTGGTAGGTTCGGGGGAGGTATTTGCTCCTAAGTTGGTTTTTCATATCCGCCCAAGTGTCAATAGGCTCTTCCCGCCTAACCCGTCTTAGACCCTCTTGGTTTAGCCAATAAGTTTTGGCCAACTTAGTGAGATGCATCTTAGCCAATCTAACTCTCCTTTGGTCGGACATGGGGTACCATTCAAAGTATTGGTCCATGGCGGTCTCCCATTCTAGGTAAACACTAGGTTCATGTGAACCATCAAAATTTGGGGCCTCTACCTTGATCATCCTTAAAAGGGGGTCATCCGGATCATCCCGTGGACGCCGGTCATGGTTTTGATGGGGGCGAGGCCTCTCATAGTCATAATAATGGTCATGGTTCATATCCTCCCTATAAAATTCAGCATGTGGGTGATGGGCTCTTGGGCCGTTGTTCCTTGGGTGGAACTCATCCCTATGCGGCTCTACATGTGGAGGGTGGACTCTTGGGC
The DNA here is from genome assembly GCA_022559845.1 of Amorphophallus konjac. Lineage (NCBI taxonomy): Eukaryota > Viridiplantae > Streptophyta > Magnoliopsida > Alismatales > Araceae > Amorphophallus > Amorphophallus konjac. The sequence continues at coordinate 259,695,540 of CM040128.1, forward strand.
CTTGGTTCCTTTGGGGAAAACCATTCCTATGGAACTCACCATGTGGTGGAGGGGCTCTTGGCTCATTGATCCTTGGGTGAGGATCTTCCCTATGAGGCTCATCATGTGGAGGGGGAATTCTAGGCTCATTGTTCCTTGGGCGGAACTCTTGGTCTTCTAACCGAGCAATTCGGTTGGTAAGGGACTCTAGTTGGGCAAGGATGGTTGTGAGGGCAGCATCTACCCTATCCATGTGGCCTTGGGGTCCCTCCCTAGGAACATCTTGGTTGAGTTGGTGAGGATTGGGATCCATTGGTGGAGCCAAAGACGAAGAACCGGGTTGATAGCTAGCACCACTACGGGTGGACATGCAAGACAAAGGGCCAAAGTGGTTGGACACACTACGCAAAGGTCCTAGGACTTAGACTTGATAGAGACAAGTCAAGGACTTGCTCTGATACCAATTGATGTGACACAACCTCGGACTTAAGCAAGCAATCACAAATAGCATTCAAATGGGCCTTAATGGGCCACCGCTCTCCCGTCGCACTCTATATCTGGAGTGACTTGGCGATGCCAAGTGTGAAGTATGGGAATGGGCCCTTGCTGGTAGAGGGCCAGCAAGGCCAAGGTTTGACTCCCCAAGGGTTGGATGCCCAATTCAATTGGGGCCGACAAAGTGCGCAAAGGCACGGTTTCACACTACCCCACGGCGATCACTCTAAGTCATGGACTTGAGGATCGGGCGCTCCCTCACAAATTCAGCGGCGCATGAAGCAAATATTGAAAGAGCAACACTATTGAGCAAGGATGAGACACTTACTCGACCGGTTTGAAGAAACCGGTCCCGGTCGGAGACGAGGGCGAGCGGGGAGGCGGTGGTTCCCCACACGCCGCGGCGGTGTCGCTTGACCTGCCCAAATAGATACAACACTACACCTCACGCAGGAGGGGGATCTTGGGGTAGGGGTTAAGGTATTACATTCAAAACTACCACCACGCAGGGTGGGGCCTTCAGCCGGCCAAGTGGGGAGGGGATGACGGACCGAAACAAAAAGAAAGGGAAACTAGGGAAATTGCAGCTGCAGTCTGGAATTCTGGACAGGAAACCGCTGTGATGGCTGTCCCGGGCTCGTCCGGACTCCAAATTGAGCGAAACCACCTCCTAAAGCTTCCTGACTTGAAGGGGTTGACTCCAGAATTTTTGGGGATGCTCAGTGGGTCGGAGGTGGCAGCACCAGCAATTGTAAGGAGACCTCTCTGTCTGGCCGCAGGCTCTGTCTGGACTGGAACAGCAGGTTGCAGAGATCACCGTGCGCCCTCCCGAGCTCCGAACAGCACGAAACTGGTGGCGACATCTTCGTGGTCGAAGTAGCTTTTAGCAGGAGGTGACGGGGCTGCAATCAGAGGTTGGGGGCGGTCGGTGTACCCTGAAGAGTGGGTACTGGTCGGAGCAGACTGCAGAAGGCAGGACTAGAGAGCTTGGGGGAGAAAATTTGTAACTCCGTCCTCTGGCAGCCGAACGAGGTTCCGTTTCTTGATCCGGAACGAAGACTGGAGGAGGAAGATATTTGTAGAAGAGCTTCATGGCTGAATCTGTCGAGGGTCGCCGTGGTGGAGCCTCCAAGCGGGTTCTGGTCCTCTGCAGAGACAGCACTGCGCGACTGTGGGAAATTGGCTCCCCGGGACAGCTCCGACCTCGGATGGGGTTGCTTCCACCTCGCCTGAAAAGTAGACTGGAAGGCCTTTCCAGCAATGTAGGCCACGCCTTCAGGAACACCAGGATGAAGTCGTGGGAAACACTGCAACTTGGGACTGATCTGCAGGTCTGCACAGCTCCGACCTGCAATAGAGATGAGGGGAAGGGGGGGTTTCTTTGGTAGAGGGATGTGATGGGGGCGACCAATGGAGAGTGGGAGCTCTTGTGGAGTGGTGGAGAAGACTAATGGTGAAGGGGAATGAGGAGGAAGAGGACTGGGGGCGCAAAGGACAGCAAGTGGTGGAGGGAGGTGAGAGTGTGAGAGAGGTTATGGGGTAGTGAATGGGGCGAACTTGACCAAAGGGGGGGGGAGGATGAAGGGGGCGGCCTATGCAGGTGGAGGGAAGGGAATTTCAAATTTGAATTGGCCTAGGAAGGTGGAGGATTGTGTGGGAACTAGTGGGATTGCATTGGGAGGGAGGAGATTGTGTTGGAAGTGGAGAAGATGCCACCTAGGGACAATGGGAGTGGAGTAATGGCAACTTGGGGAAGTGGAGGGGTATTGAATGAGGTGGGTGGTGGTTGGGAGTTGAAGGGGAAGGGAGGAGAGAGAGAAGGGGGCGAACCCCTTAGTGGAGGAGAGAGAAGAGAGAGAGGAGGGGGGGGTATGGGAATCACTCCCTAGGGTATCTCACCCTAACTTAGTGGAATCTCTCCAAATTGAACTAAATTGTAGGCTTAACTCAAAAGGATTCATTTCTTCATTAACTTCAAATGAGGGGGAGTGGGGTCCTATTTATAGGCAACCCACTCTTTACAATAAGTCCCTGACAAAATAAGCAACTACAAATAACCAAGGGGGTGGGGGCACCAATGGGCCTAGCCCAACGAATTGGGCCCAATAGCCTCATTAGACAGCATGATGATACAAAAATATAGGAAAATAAGTGCTAGACCTAGGGAAATGACTCAAATAAAATGAAAATACATCAAAATGACACAAAGGAAAGCTACTAAATGGATAAGGGGCCTTAATAGAGTGAGGCCCAAACTCAACCAGCTCCCGAATGTGAAGAAGTGGACCCGAGCCAAAGGGAATCGCGGGTGATGCCTCCATCAAATTCCTTTGTTGATCCCCCTTTGTTTCTTTGATTACGCTGGCTCCCCTGGTGGGTGAACCAAATGAGCCTTGAAAGGCTTCGCGTGGTTCCGGACCACCCCGATTTCGGAGCCCGAATAAACCGTCACTTTGTGACTGGCACGCCCACGCACTAAATAAATAAAATAAATAGATAAATAAAAGAAGAGAGTAAAAGTGCATCAACAAGTCTAGGATGCTCGGTGGGACGGAAACCTCCCTTCATCTCCTAGCCAGGATTAGGGGCCCAATGTCCACTTCATAAAATTCTAACTATTTAATTTGAAATTGCAGGTTGCATTCTGACAATTTTGATGGCCGTTACTTTCGGACCACTGGTTGTCACAAGCCATACCAGGTACGGTTACCTGGCGGTACCAATGCGGTTCGGTGACTTCCCCCCGATGGTAGGCTTCCCCAACTTCTTGGGGGTGGCCTTCGTTGATCTGCTAGAGACCAAGGGGCCCAAGCCTGAAGAAACCAACGCTCCCATCATGGGAGCCACAACGGTTCGGCCGACTGCTTCCATGCTGTCGGTGAATACTGCTGACCGGGCACCGGTCAAGACTGTAAGTTGCTTCATCCACCATGTGCATCCGGACTCTGGCTCAAGTAGAAGGAGATCGACGTCTCATCAAAGAATACTCTGGAAGAATGTTGCTACTGCTGCTTCTAGGGGCCGGTTTTCTACTTCCGACAAATCAGTCCTCATTGGACATGTTAGAGTCCATCTAAATGGCAAAAGGGCCGAAGTAAAACCAGATCGGATCGTGCCCACCGTCCCTGTGCGCAATTCTTTTCAGGCACTCGGGAAAATTGAAAAGAAGCATGCTAATGCTGCCAGTGGGCCAAAGAATGAGCTGGCCCCGAGGCCAGCCAAGACCAAGCAAGTCTGGGTGCCCAAAGGGACCCGACTTACTCTATTGCCCCAGGTGAAGCCCAGAGAGGCTTACCAGAGGAGGCCGAGATGACATGAACGTGTTGAGGCAGTGGCCCTAACTTACCCTCCGCCGGTAGTTGTTGTACATGCACGGTCGGAGAATATCTATCGTTACTTCAAGCACCACCACAACAGAGTCGCCCGCTCAGGGCGTTTGATGCATAAGCCCCATGTAAAAGAGAGGCCTTTGTCTCCAGCTTTCTCCTCCTCGCAGGCGCAGGAGGAAGTAAATGAGACTTTGAAGAGTTATCTACAGGGTCCAGGAAGTACCCCCATGGGTCATCAAAAACTGCTACGGGCCATGGACATCGCCTGAGAAGATAATGAGCCCCAAGCTCTGCCTAGCATAGAGTCAAGGAATTTTCAAGACGATTGCTACGAATCCCCACCTCGGGAGGAGGTGAGGACTAGAATCTCTGTATTGGAGAGGTTAAACTTTCCATACGGGCCGTCGAGAAGGATGGTGAGGAGAGGCAGAGGCTTGGTTATCTATGCCTGCAATATGCCTGGAATGTCCAGCCGTTATGGGGCTCTGCCCACCGAACGTGAAGAAGTCATCAGAATCACTGAGAGGCAGGGCCCTCTCACGAGAAGAAGGAAAGCTGCAAGCGAGGTGTTATAGACCCTCACTGAGGAAACTAGGCCAGGGGAGGCTGTGGCAGCTCTGACTGCCAATGTAATCACAACTGAAGACGACGGTGGGATGCTGTGCACATCGTCTGAGGAAGTACCAGCTGAGGAGAGATGTAGCATCCCCGGCCCCTCTATTAATGAGTCGGCCTTGCTGATGTTGCTGTGGAAATACCAACATGAAATTGAAATGCTAAAGAAGCAGCTGAGCGAGAGGGATACCCATACCTCTACACCCAGGCAGGTTGAAATCCCACCTGGGACGTCAGGGGGCAGTAGCCAGGCATTTGAAGCCTCACCGTAGGCGATCACATCCCAGCCAGCGCATAGCTATACTGGGTGCATCACTCCCCCACAACAGCAACATACGGCTATGCTGCAACCCTCAGTCTTCCAATTTCAAGGGTCCCCTACTACGCCTCACGTGGCAGTGTTGACGACGCCGCATATGTAGCAAGCTCATTTCTACCCAAGTCCGGTTGATCCGACGGTGATGAACAAGTTGATGGTTGAGCAAATGATCGAGATGAAACTAGTAGAAAGGGGCGATGGTGACTACACCTCATTTGATGTATACAGGGTTCATACCCACCTCACCATGTGGTACGGACACCAGAGCGAGCGAGAAGCATGAACTCGGGCTACATTGGCTTCTATCTGGCTCGGAGACAACCTGGAGACTCCCCCTTGAGTCTCGATATTTATAGTATTTATTGAGACTTTATTTGTGTGTCATGTGTGTTTATTAGTTTTTATTCGAATTGTAATACAGATTGTACTGAGGGTTTATTTGTAATTTGGGACCACCCAGGTCCCGCGGGCCCCCTACCTCTTCCCCATTGATCCACCTCATCTCTAGGGCCCATGTGGGGTCAGTCAACCTTCCAATAGTGGGCTTCTAGAAGAGTGGACCAAGGGGGGGACAAGAGGTTAACAAAGTCCAAGAAGGAGGCATTCTAGTCAAGGGGGCGCCCCCCATTTAGTATATTATATTAGGTTTGAATTTTTATTTTATTTGATTCCAAATCACATGGGAGAATAAAAATGTGGACTCCCTCTTTTACCCTCCCCAACCCTAGATCTAGGGTTAATTAGTGTCTTTTGTCATTTCACATAAATACCTTGTATTTCTATTTTGAGTGGAATTAATGCAAAGAAAATGAAGGAATTTCTTCCATAAGCAAGGGCCGCCCCCTATCTCTCTCCTCTCTCCCCCTTCTACAGCTGGGAAGGATGTGATCTTGAGGTGTGAAGCCTCTTCTATCAGTTCGTGAGTTCGTCGTTGCCGCCGCCGCCGCCATCGCACCACCGCCTTCGTCGCCGGAGTTCTGTCCATCCAGGATACCCCCTTCTTCCATGAATTTCTTCTCCCCGCCACGAGATCTTCTTGAGCCCAAACTTTCAGGGTGAGTTCCAGGGGTCATCACCACGTCCTAAAAAAATTGGTGGAGCTTCTAGTTTTTATTTCCCATTTTTCCATTTTCGTTCTCCACCTTCCTCCAGATCTGCCTGCAGTCTGTCCAGATTTCCAGATCCCAAATAGGTCATTCATGAACCCACCTTCTTGTGTTCCAAATGACATGAAATTTTTATTGGAGGTTCTGTCCACCTAATACCACATCCAAAAATTTTCATGTGAATTTAGGTTCACGTTCATAGTTTCTAAAAATTCACGCCAGATCCCAACTCACTTCTGTCTGCCTCTGTCCAGATCCGACCACCTATCAGTCTAAAATACCTTTCCCCATCCAAATGTCCACCAAATCGGTCATAAAAATTATTGCCATCTTCCTCTCTCTCCCCTCTATAACTTTCATGAAGAGCTCGGGGTCTGAATCAGAGGTCTACTTCATGGTCACAGCCAACTCTCAGGAAAGTTTGCTTCTGCCCGGCCAGATCTGAAATGGAGATCAGTCCGGTTCTAAAATCCCCCATCAGAAGTACAGTCCCAAAAAATTTTCTGGAGTCATAGAGGGTCGAAGGACTTCAAGAGAGCTTTCCAACAGTACCTCTTGTGCATCAATCCGACGTCGGTGCTGATCGCAGCGACAGATCTCGCCGAAATACGCGCGGCAAAACAGAAGCAGCAGATCCATGGGCAGCAACTCCAAGACTTGGAGATCGGAGCCGATCGGCCTCCGACCGGTGTTCCAGCCCGGCCGCCGTCCAGGGGAGCGCACCACCAAGTGTCACCATCATAGTGGGACCCACCCCGCCAGGTCCGGAGAATTGAGCAGCACGTGGGCCCCACGTACCCGCAGATCGCGCAGTCCGGACAGCACCAAAACGCGGGTTTCGGCACCGTCGGAGCGACATCAAGATGCTGCCCGTCAACCCAATTCCCGCTACTCCTGGAACCCACATGTGACCTATTACCTCCCTGCGTGGAGTGGGTCAAACTTTGTACCGCTGTAAAAATTTGTTAACCGGGAGTATGGATTTGGCCGGGGTTGTCTTCCCCACACCTGGGTGTGTGGAGGTACGGTCTTAACTTCTTGGCATTACGCTTGCTTAGCTAGTATATGGTCATATGCCGCTGTAAGTGCATAGGATTCTAGCCTGTGAGTTCATGTCACCGCTGTGAGCGAGAGAGTGACCCGTCCAGTGGCTCGATCTGAGCACGGAAGTGAGTCGACCACCCTTGACTCTGCCGGTTTCTCAACCGCGCGGATCCGCATTTCCCCTCGCTTGGGATGACGAGTGAGCTTGCGTTTCTGTTAGTGACGTATAGCCCATAGGAACTCTTAGTGTTGGGCCGAAATGTCATTCCTACTCGTATGTTGCTGGTCATGTCTCCATCTAGAGTCTGAGGTCCGCATCACTTAGAGTCGGTCCCTCTGTCCGTCCCGCATCACCATGCCGCTAAGAGGCTACCTCCTGGCATTAATAAGCCTCCGAAATTTGAAAAGTTCAACGGGCAAGGGTCTCTTAGAGAACATATTGCCTACTATATTAATGTAATGGGTGACTTGGCCACCAATGAGTCATACCTGCTAAAATTCTTTGGGTCCACATTAACGGGGCTTGCCTTCGAGTGGTACTCAAGCTTGCAGCCCGGGTCTATTATTAATTGGCCAGATATGCAGAGGAAATTCAAAGAAAGGTTCCACATCGTCGAGAGGGAGGTGACGATGGAAGAATTATATGTAACCAGGCATAGGAACGATGAGTCCACCCTGGAATACATTAAAAGATGGAGGAATCTCAGCAATAGATGTAGACGTCCCCCGCACCAGGAGGATGCAGTCCAAATATGCAAGCAAAATCTGAGAAAAGAAGTGCTAGAAAGAATGATAGGCACTAAAATCAAGTCGTTTGATCAACTGAACAATGTTGTAGCGAAAATCGAGGCATTCCTCTCAAAATATTCTTCTGCTCCCGCCGTCCCAAGTCAGAAAGCCAGGCCAGCCAATAAGCGGCTGGCATCTAAAGAAGTGCACACGGTTGACTTCAAGGCCTTCGATCAGTAGAAAGAAAAAGACAAAGGGGTAGCCAATCCTCCCCTGGCCAAGCCCACCGAGTGGCAAGAAGGTCCTTCCCTACAGGAGAAAATGAAGAAGCTGTATTCATTCCCTCGAGATAAAACTCGGGTCTTGTTCGAATGGGCTACTAGATACAACAAGATCACTCTCTCAGAGCCAAAGAGGCCGAACGACCTCAGAAGAAAGGATGACCCTCGTTTCTACCCGTATCATCAGATGCTCAGGCATGCTATTGAGGAATGCTATGTCTTCAAAGACACTATTGAGTCTTTGATTAAGAAAGGGGAGCTGCAAATGGGGGAGTACAAAGTTGATCCCTCGCACCCGCATGAAATGCCTACTCAGGGGGCAATAGTTAATATGATATCTCTATATCAACACCTGTCCGGAGAAGTGTCAGGGGCCTGCACTCAGCACACTTATGAGGCCAACATCATGACACCAGTAAAAGACCAGGGAAATTGGTAGAATGTGCCAGCCAAGACAAGAAGAAGGCCAGCACCTCATCGTGGCCCAAAAATTCACATACGGGGTGTCACACCTCAACCGGCTCCGCCAGTTGTAACCCCAGTCTGGCATGAAACAGCCCCCCGGGTGGTTGTCAGAAGGCCCACCAATAACAAAAAGAAGCAAACCCCATTGCGGGTGCATAAAGAAGCCAATCCAGCAGTTGAGCGGCTTCAAGAAATTATAAATGGGCTAGATGAATATGAACAGCCCAAGGTCCAACCCATCCAGTTGAAGGAGTATGTCCCTTGAGAACATTTCAAATCACTGGAATTGGCAGAAGAAGCTGAAGCTGGAGAAGAGGAACCAGGTATATGGGATGAATATCCACGGGAGCAGTCACCAACTGCAAAGGGGAAGAAAAATAAGAAGGGGTCAAAGAATAGAAGAAAGGGCATTGCCATCTCTTGCAACACTCTGTCGGCCTTGTTCAACATGGCCCTAATTTCTGAAGAAGACGATGACGAAATATGCCTTGCGCCAGCAGAGGCAAATCGGGCCGAAGCTTCTACCTCCCAGCATGCCACTAAATCTGGAAGGAAGTGGGGGCGCCTTCCCCAGGCTAACCACAACATTATGTTCAGGGCGAACAACCATATCAAGTCCCCGAGCCTAAAGTCAAAGGCGCAGAAATCTCACCTCCACCTAGTCTCTACCCCGAAGATGCAAGCGGTCAGAGGGTCCCCTCATTTGCGGAATTTCTGTTGTCTCAGAAGGGCAGGCAGCCATGCCCGCAGGTGGAGCCGAGGGCCAAAAACACCCCAACTTAATCCTCAGCGGCCCCTCCTCTGGCATATAAAAACAACGCTAGCATCCCAAGTCTCAATGAATTCATGCAAGAGAAGGAGCCAGTCGAACCGGCACCGCAAGTCCAGGCAGCACCTGAAGAAAAAGATGAGCCACCTTCTGACTCGGACCCTTAGGCACACAATGATAGTAGGCGTAATAAATCCAAAGAAATGAAATTGGCCAATGTTAGGGCCAGCAATAGAATAATGAAGTAGCTAAAGAGAATCCCTGCGATGTTCACTATCTGGGAGATACTTTCTCTAGAAGAAGAAACCAGACAAGCTGTCATCGTGGCCCTACAAACCTCAGCATACTTTAAAGTTATTTGCTGAGATGCAGTCGGGGGTGACCATGACCTTTACGGAGCAAGACATGCTTCTACTCTCCGTCAGCCACAATAGACTGCTCTACATGAGGGGGTAGCTAAATGGTCAGCCGATAAGCAGAATTTTGATTGACCCGGGGGCGGCAGTGAATATACTCCCCTATCGGGTATATCAGAAATATTATTTTGATGTGCACCTGATCGAGGTCAGTGATATGAGAATTACTGGGTTCAACTAGAAGTTTGAAGTTCATATGGTCATGGTGGAGTTTGATCTCTCACATGGCGACTTCACTACCAAAGTGCAGTTCCATATGATTAACTCCAACAACTTATATAAGGTGCTGCTGGGCCGACCGTGGTTGCACCAGAATCAGGTGGTATCCTCTACCCTTCACCAGTGTATAAAGTACCCCCAAAACGGGAAAGAAGAGAGGATATTTGCTGACCTACACCCTTTCGAGGTGTTCGAATGCCACCTGCTGGATGCATCACTATATCTAGAAAAGTTGAAGAAGACTCCATGCCCAGCTCAAGACAAGGGGAAGAAGAAATTAGAGTCCGACGACTGGTTCCCTCTGCCGTCGCCTGATTATGTGGCTCCTTAAGAAGTGTCACTCATATCTGAGGAAGAAGGGGTGCTCAGAGCAATTCAGTCCAGCATTTACATTGAGCCGGGGGCAGTGGAACTCTAAGATTTATCCGGGGATGTCAAGGTCCCGCCAGAGATCATCAAGCCCATAGCAGATGTAGACTGCCAAACAGTCGAATTGCTAAAGACCCTAGAGGTCCCTAATCCTGAAGGCCAACCCACTATGTTTTATGTGGCCAAGGAACAGCTAGTAAAAGGGGACGATGACTGCAGGTTCCCAAAAGAAATATATGATCCACCTATCCCAATTATGGGACTTCCTCATATAACTGGCCGCGTGGCCAAAATGGCCAAGAAGCAGTAGCTCCCCTTTTGACAGTCCTCCAGCCAAAGGAAGATGTTCAAAGAACTATAGTACACGTCAAATATGGATAAGGGGCTACTGCAGATCACCCAACACCCGGGTTTGGGTTTCTTCGTAGAAGATTACTACGAGGTGGACATGCTCTCCATCTCTACCCCAACAAGCGAAGAATCCCTGGAGGCAATTTATGATGAATACTTGGGGGACTGCGAACTGACGGAGCTATTCGTTGAGTCGAAGAGCTCCTGCCCATCTCTGTCTCGGGCACGTGATGATCAAGTAGACCTCATGCAGGTGTTGGGAGTCCATCTCTATGGAAGCAACCATGATTTTCAATGGCGACTCACAAGAACTAGAGGCTATAGAATGTCATCCCGCCCATGAAGGCGCCCCATCTATAAGCCAACATCAAAGCCGCATGGAAGGTGCATTGCCAGCATCAGAGCCCCTCCCCCGGTAGAGCCAGAAGCTAGGTGCCTCGAAAGCCGGTGAAGACAAAGCTCTGTCGCCAGGCAAAATAAGATAAAAACACACCTATGATGTCTTCGAAGTTGAAGAAGATGATGAAGACTTCATTGATTTACAACCGGTTCCCTCGAAAATAGAAGATGGCGACCAAGCTACTGTGGATGAATTGGTCGAGGTGAACATGGCACCAAAGATGATCCCAAGCCGACTTTCCTCAGTGCTCTCTTACTACCGGAAGAGAGGGGGTAATACATGAAGCTACTACAAGAATTCTGAGATTATTTTGCTTGGAATTTGTGGACGTCGAAAAATGTCGATGAGGATCATGCGGCGTGCACGTCTCGACAGTCGAGAGCGAGCCGAAGATAGAAATGTCGAATAAACCTCATGCCTCGCCCAATCAGGACGAGAACTCCCTTGGTGGTCTGCTACCCGTTAAGGAAGCCCCCCAGGTAGAAGATACGGCTACAACTCTCCGACCGGCCACGCCGAGAGCTGAATCAGAGAAAAGTCGGGAACTCCGGCACAGTCTCGGCATGCATCGAAAGTCAAGCAAAGTCTGGGATCAAGCCCCAAGGGCTGCAAATGGAATATTATGGAGACCATGCATCGCAACTGGAACATTTCGGGAATGCCAACATTCATATAAACGGCCGCGACTTCGAAAAGAATCCGTTCGGTGCTTAAAACTGCACGGAAGGGCCTTAAAGCGGCGCGCCTTAAAACGGCGCGCCCCTTTGCTTAAATGGTGCGCCCCACCTTATGCTCTAATACGAGCCCCCCCCTTGCTTTTGTTAAAACGGCGCCACTCCCCTTGTATGCTAAAATGGCGCGCTCTCGTTGGAGGGCCGCCCCTTTGAATGCACTAAAACGGCACCGTTTTAACCCCTCATTCTCAAAGCACACAGTAGACTATTCTCTGAAGCGTTTCCCCGGTGTGCAATCAACCCATCCTGTCATCAATGCGGTCCCCTGTTTCCTGCGAACAGCACGTCGATGAACAGCTTAAAATGGCTAAACGTATGCTTCAATCCGTTGGGCAACCAAGCATGTTCTTTAAACAGAAATTATCGAGCCCTGCACCACCGAATGGCCATTCACGGTCGGTCTCCCACTCCCTTGCAGGTCATGGCGATGTTAATGTGGCTGGCGAAGGAGCTCGACAGCAAATCGGCACGACGTGGGCAAGCGTCTGACACTCTCAGCTTCGAACAAAGACTTGAGTGCTTCACCCTATATATATAACAAGCATTTGTTAAGCAGTGGGTCTCTAGGGTGGCTCTCTGGCATGCGCAGGAAGAAAGAAAGGTTCCCGAGAGGTGTGTGTAAGAGGAGAATAGGGGTGAGAGAGTTTCTTTTTCCCTCCTCCAGGGAGCTTCCATCGAAGAAGGCCGAAGGGTGAACAAGCTCTGTTCTCGTGCCGGAGAAGAAAAGGGAGAGAGAGAGGGGTGAGTGTGAGAGGTGAGTCGGGGGGGGGGGGGTTCTGTGTTCTTTTTCTTTCCTCGACAGTATCTTTTTCCTCCCCCCTTTGATGTAGTCCATTTGTATTTTGGGATGAATATCTTTCTATGCAAAACTCCTTCCCCGTTGTGTGGATGAATAAAAGAAGAAAGGCCATTTTCGTAACTCTAGTATTCTCTGTTCCAATCTCTACTCTTCCTTTCTTCACTCTCCGATCATCCGGGGCCTTTGAGGTCCGCCTCTTCATGGCGTGACCCTCAAAGGAACCCGACCGAGGGATGAACATTCATTGCCCTTGTGGCGAACACTTGCCCCACTTCAAAGAATCATCACCCGTGAGTCGTGGTCGCTCTTGTAGGCTGGCCCTCGAGCGCTCCACACTCACATTTGGGTTCGGACCGCCGTTGGGCCACTCCGATATTTTGAGGGTCACCCCGGAGCAATCCGTTTGGTGGCCTTCGCTTCTCTCTGGCAAGCCTCAGTCCGGGGGAGGTGCTGTCTAATTTTCGCCAGGGGATTAAGAACACTTAAGAACAAAGGAACAAAGACACCCTCTGTGAATTAACCCCTAAAATCTTGCACAACAAACTCCTCCGAACAAATCACTTAAACCCCCTCATTACCAATCTAATTTATCAACTAAACGAACAAACCAACCGTTAAAATCCACCCACGGGTGAAACAAAAGAAGTACATAGTCAATCCCTGTGAAACAAACCCTCGGGAGAGGCTAATCCGGCGCGGTTACTGTTCCACCGCGCCGGTTTAACCCCCCTCTAAAAAGCCCCCATCTCCTTCTTTGAACCTTAAAACGGAGCGCCCTTTTTCCTTGTATTGCTTAAACGGCGCGCCCCTTGCCCATTCTCAATACGGCGCCCCCCTCCAATCCTATTCTGGCGTGCCCGGGGGGGGGGGGGGGGGGGGGGGGCGCCGATTTAAACCCTCTTTTCCATCCCTTCCCCTTGATGCTTAAAGTGGCGCCCTCCTTTGAAGTCCTAATCCGGCGCCCTCCTTTGAAGTCCTTATTCGGCACGCCACCCCCTTTGTTCGCCCTGTTCACCCCTTATCCGGCGTGGTTAATCCCGGCGGGCCTCTTATATATAAGGAGGGGGGCACTAAATAACAATAAAAAAGGAAGGGAAGTTTCAAACAAAAAAAGAATGCAAAGGTCAATGCCAAAAAAAAAAAAATTGAAAGGAACTCTATTACCCGTGCTTCAATTTAAATTTTGTTCCGGTGGCGCTGCCCCCGGAACCCCCACAAGGGGCGCTGCCCCCTTGACCCCTGCGACCTGACCGGGCAGGTCGATCCCCGTGACCTGACCACGCAGGTCGATCCGCGTGTGAGGGCACACGTTGGTGAGCTCGGGCTACGCACTTAATAATCCACTCCCTCGGATTGGGTGCAAAGAGAAAATCAATGATGCCTTATGGTATCAGACGTGGTCTACGGAATTTCCGACATGGCCATAGTCCGAAATCATCTCCGGCCAACAATCTATTAACTTGACCCATCCTTACCGGGATCCAATCCCGTATTCTCATTAAACTTGCCTTGTTCGTGGCAGACATCTGCGCGGTTTTGTTACCATCTTTTATGCTACGAACACGGACCTTCGTCCGAACATGAAGTGGCCCATGAGTGGCCGACATAGTCTGAACGTTCATGTCCCGATACGGGTTTCTAACATAGTTCATCTTTCACTATCCTCCTGCATTATTAGTATTCTCTTTAGGCCGTAGGGCCCTTATTCCTGGCAATCAATCAAGGGTGTTCCCCTCTCCGAGGGGATGTAAATGACGCCGTGACCTTTATGGTGCGGCGGGTTTTGGTCCCGACACGAACCACACAATCATCTGATTAGTCAGATCGAGCACACAATAGATCGTCACCTAGGTGACTAGCACGCCCACACACTTAATAAACCCAACAACCATAGATCTTAATTAATTAATAAAAAAAGTGAACCCACAAGTCTGGCACGTCCGGTGGAACCTAAATCACCCTTCATCTCTTTGCCGGGACTAAGGGCCCTACGGCCCCTTTCTTGTGATACTGATTGTTTGATTTGCAAATGCAGGTTGCATTTCAGACACCAGGATGGCCCCCACGTTCGGTCAACAGGCCATCGAGAGCCATGTTCGGAACGGCTACTTGGCCGTCCCCCCTCAGCTTCGGGAGCTTCCCTCCCCGTGGTAGGCTTCCCCAACTTCCTCGAGGTAGCCTTCACGAACCTGCTGGACGTGGAAGCGTCTGACAGGACTGAAAGCAACGCTCCCATCCAGGGGGCCGCCAAAGCTGTTGTCGACCAAGATACTCTCTCCATGCGTTTCTCTCTCCTCCCGTTTCCCTCCCGCTGGCCGCCTCCCAGCATTTGCTTCTCCCTGCCGTGGGTTGCCTCCGTCCTCAGTGCTTGACCTCCGGCGATGGTTGGCGGTGGGGGGGGAGGCCACGTGCCTCCCCCCTCCCCTCCTTCCCCCTCTCTTTCACTGGGAGGTCTTCCCGTGCCCGCTCATGAAGCTCTCGGCCCCTACCCTAGCTGTACGGACCCAACCGTTCTCCCCCTTCCCACTGGCCTTGGCGCCCCCGCTGACGGTGGTGGAACTGTGTTGCCCCACGCCGCCATGCTAGGCTGCTCTGGGTGTCCTCCCGGCGCCGCTCTACCGTCCGTGGGCTCCCCTCCGCCTACGCATGCTGCGGATGTGCCCGTCTCTGGTAAGTTCTATGTTGCTGTGGAGGGCTCGGCCACAGGTGGCTTGGACCCTCTAGCCCTTGGCGGTGACTCTGATGTCTGCTTCACTTCATCTCCATTTAGCATCCATGCCTCTTCCTTCATCTCCGGCACTTTGGCTCCTCCTCCGGCCATCTCTTTCCCGGCGGGGTCCCTCGCGGTTCTCCGTCTGCCCCGCCACCAACTCCTGGTTGCCACGTTTTTGCCCATGTCAGCACGCCACCTCTTTTGGCCTCATCTCTACCGTTCATCGCCCCCTCTCCTTCTTCGTTATCTCTGTCCTCGGGGCTCATCCCTCCTATGTCAACCGTCCCCCATACGCTGACCGCTTCGCGAAACCCACCGCTCTCTCCGGTTGTTGACTGTCTTCCCCCGTTGACTAGCACTGTTCCTGATGGGAGAGGGCCAAGAAACGGTGCTCTGTTTCTTGGCACCTCCTCCTCTGTTCTGGGTGTTGCACCCTCGTCGGCTCCCGTTGCGCCCCGACCGGTGGCTGCCCCACCTGCCCTTGTCCCCCTGCCTTCGCCACGTCCTTGCCCTTCGCTGGCCCTTGTGGCGTCTGCAGCTGGTGGCCGGTCTCCGCCCCCGGAGGCGTCCTTGCCCCCCACCCCCACCATATTGCCATCTTCCTTGCTGCAGGCCTCTCATGACGCCTCCGCGGTGGTGGCGCCAGGCTCAGGCCTGCCTCCTCCGCAGCGTGGGCTACGTCCTGGTGCGCAACCCTCCGCCGCGGCTCCACGTGCTACTTTGTCTGGCGAAGGCGGTGGCGCTCGCTACCCCCTCGGCCCTCCTTCTTTTGCTTCGGTCGGGCCTTCCTTCGCCCAAGTTGTTCACCGGTCTTTCACCCCCGCCTCCCTCCCACTGTCCATCCACGCTCCAGCCTTCACATACGCAGGTGAGCCCGCCACTATCTTCTCCCAGGAAGAGATCTTGATCTCCTGCCGTCCGTTGGAGCATGCGGTCATTTGCTCGGACGCCGCGTGGACGCCCACCGTTCCAAGACATCCGGGCCCACTTCGCTCAGCGATTCCAGTTTAAAGAGGACTTCTTCCTTAGCGCCATGGACAACCGCCATCTCCTCCTCTGCTTCCAGAACAAGGAGGACTATCTGCTAGTATTGCTGAAAGAAACTATGCTTGTCAAGGGCAGGCCTTTCCATTTCTTCAAATGGTCTATCAGGTTCTCCACTGAGGAGGACTCGCCGGTCGTGCCGGTTTGGGTGGAGATGCCCAACCTCCCAATGAACTTCTACAATGAGCCGATGTTGTTCTCCATCGCAGGGAACATTGGGACTCCTCTGAAGGTTGACAAAAACTCATTGGGGATGACTCACTCGTCTGCCATGCGTGTTTGTATCCAGATGGACGTGTCTAAGAAACCACCCTCCAGGGTTTGGATTAAGGCTGGGAATTGGCATTTCTGGCAGCCTCTGGTGTACCCTGGCCTCCCTTGCTTCTGCTCTGGTTGTCGACGTTTGGGTCACCTTGCCCCTCTGTGCAAGCAGCCGCCTAGCTTCTCTGCAATGGACCGACCGCCTGTTGGGCCTGGAGGCCCGTCATCTCTCCCTGCTGCTTCTGCGGTAGGTGGCCCCCCCCGGCGGTGTCGACTCCTCTGCCCAAGGGGTCGACACCCCTCCTTCTCAGGTGTCGACACTTCTGCCCAAGGGGTCGACACCCCGAGGTGCACATGTGGATGATGCCTCAGCCTTGGCCCCCCAAGCATTGACTGCCCCCTCGGGCGTTGCCGTGGAGAACTTGTCGCTGACCTATGCCACCTCCGAGGTGCCCTCCATCTCTGTGATGCCTGTGCCGCCGCTTGCCGTCCAGGAGTGCTCGAAGACTCCAAGCTCTACTGCTGTCTGCCCGTCTTTGACTGCCTTCGTGCCTCCCCCTGCCTCTGCGGAACCCACGTCGACAGCCGCTGCAGCTGGCGTCAAGGAGTCGTCCCTCTCTGCGGCTGCTAGCGCCTTTGCTCCTAGCAACGGGTCCATGCTGCCTTCTCCGACGCCACTGGCCTCCACTTCCAGTGTCTTGGGCCACCCCGCTGCTAGCCCCACTACTGGAATTCCTCTTGGCTCTACGGATGCCCCGACTGTTTGTGGTTCTGGGTCGGTATCTCTGCCGACAGCAGTGGCTGCCACGGCCCCTTACCTGGCCGATGCCCGCTGTGGTCCACCTCCCCTCGCCCATGCGGCTGCAGGGCCTCCGGCGTTCTCGTTGCCGGTCCTGGCTGAGGATGGACCCCCACCGTCTCTTCCTCTTGCCGGTGTCTCCGTAGATGCTCCGTTGGTGGAGGTCTCCCCGACTGTTATTGTGCAGCTTCATCCCGCCACGGATTTGGTTGAGGCGACTGGTTCGTGCCCTGTGCTGGTGGAGGAGCATTCCCCCGCCATCACTAGGATCACCCAAGTCTTGCCGCTGCCAGGACTGGAGCTGTCTTCCCTCGGGACCTCCTTCCCTGAGGGCTTTGCCAAGCCCTTCCTCGTCCCCACCGTCGCCCCTCCTCCTGGGATGGGTGTGCTCTCGCCATGCGATTTCCCGTTTCCTGCTGCGGCTACAGCGACTGTTCAGCCCGCTACGTGCGTGAGTTCTTCACCGGCTCCGTTGACTACTTGCGTGCAGGGCTCCTCCTCTACAGCTTCCGCCACTTCCGTGCCTCCGATGATCCCTCTCGGCCAGTTGGCGCCGGCTACGTCGTTAGCTCCTGCTGCGGCTCCTTCAGCTTGGCCGCCGGCACTCTCCCTTGTTCGCTCTTCTGCCTCCGTGGTCTTGGGCCTTGCTGCTCCATCCGGTGAGCCATCTGCTATCCAAGGCGTGGGCCTTAACGCCACCGCTCCTCCTTGGTCCCCGACTGCCTCCCCTTAGGTGGTCCTTGGCTCTTCTGCTCCTGCAATTCCGTCCACATCGGCTACAGGTCCGCAGGTGGATACGGCTACCACTCCCCCTGGTCCTCCTCCACCGGCAACTCGCGTCTCTTTCGCCGACGCCGTCAAGCGTGCTGCTAGGTCCTCTTATCGTCGAGCGCTCTCCTCCAATGAGCATGCGCCTCCCTCCCCCGACCCCCCCTCCAGGGCCGCTGGGATTGAGGAGCAACCTCACGCCTCTGAAGAACGGATCAGCTTCTCCTCCACCGTCCAGCGACTCAACATTCCGGGCATCAAGCCGATCCCGGATGCGTTGTTTGATCTCACTCATGCCCACACCATCTTCGTTGGTGAGCACCGTGAGGACCGTTCGCGACCGGTTGCGCGAGATGGGGCATTGCGACTAGGAGTTCCCTCCGCAGATCCAACTCCACCAGCTCCTCTCGGGACCATTGACATCGACTGCCATGGTTGTTGCCAGCCTTGGCAGTTTGTTTCTCTGCCTTCCTGCCGTTTCCTTCTTAGCTTGTCGTTTGCACCACCTTTTGTTATCTGTTTGGTGCTCTTTCTCTCTCCTCCTTCTGTACCTCCCTTTATTTTGCTCTGCTTAATGAAAAGGCTTGCCTGGTGGCCGGGATAGTGTTTTCATCTTCTTCCGCAATGAAGAGATGAACCCCCTCTCCCGTCTCCCCACTTGCAAGTATCAACTTTAGTTAAAAAAAAAAAAAAGCTATTGTCGACCGATCAATGGCCGAGACTTCCAAGATCGTCCCGACTGGGACGCTGAGCTGCAACGTGTACCATGTGCACCAAACTGCCAACCCTTCTAACCCAGGGTCGGCCTCTCACCAGAGGAGGCTCCGGAGGAGCCACGCCACGACATCACCCCGAGGCCGGTTCTCCAGCACCGGCAAGTCTGCTGTCGTCGGGACTTTCTGGGTGCATCTTACCGGACAGCGTTCCGAGGTGATCCCAGATCGCATTGTACCTGCCATACCAGTGCACAACTCTTTTCAGACAGTAGAGAAGATGAAGGGCAAGATGACGCCCGCCACTCCGGCCCCAGCACCGCGGCATCAGTCGGCCTCCAGGCCCACCAAAGCTAAGCAAGTTTGGGTTCCCAAGGGGGACCGGTTCACCTCACCGACCCGGGCAGGGCCCAACACCTTCTGCCCGGCAAGGGCACAACAAGGAGATCGGGTCAAGACATCGGCCCCTATCTGCCAGCCGGCATTGGCCATACCTACACCACCGGAGAACATCCACCTTCGACACTACCGACGTCGCTATCTGGCTGCCCGTGCGGAGCCTGCAACCCACATGCCCGTTGCTATTAATAGGGCAACATCACCAGCGTCTCCTCCTGACCAAGATTGGGAAGGAGTGCAGCAAGCCATGAGGAACTACTTGCGGGGCCCGGGGAGCACTCCCCTGAGTCGCCAGAGATTACTAGGGGCAGTAGCCTCCACCTTTGAAGAAGAAGAGACCCGGCCGGTGCCTAGCGCCGAGTCAAGAAACTACTCTGAGGAGCGCTATCAGTCCCCGCCGAGGGAAGAAGTGAAGCCGCGGAGGTCGGTCTTTGACAGATTGGTCTTTCCGGGTAGGCCGTCGAGAAGAACAACAAGAAGAGGCAGAGACTTGAGGGTCTATACCTGCAACATGGCAGGGGTATCTGGTCGGTACGGGGCTCTACCAACCGAGCCCGAAGAACTGGCCAGTGATGTGATACACCCTAGGACTTAGACAAGCAAGCACATTCACAATCAAAAGGGCCAATTTGGGCCACCGCTCTCTCGTCGCTCACCCAAGTCCCGGGGTAACTTGGCAATGCCAAGGTGAGGTTGAGGGGTTGGACCCTTGCTGGTAGAGGGCCAGCAAGGCCAAGATTTGATTCCCAATGGATGTGGATGCCCAATTCAATGGGGCCGACAAAGTGCCAATGGCACCGGTTACTCTCTTCCCACGGTGATCACTCAAGACAACGGGGCTTGAGGATCAAGCTCTCACTCTCACGGCCAGCGGAACTAAGAACTAATATTGAAAGACAAGCACTAAAGGGAGTGAGGTTTGAGCACTTACTCGACCGGTTTGAAGAAACCGGTCCCGCTCGGAGACGAGGGCGAGCGGGGAGGCGAGTGGATCCCCACACACCGCGGCGGTGTAGCTTGACCTGCTCAATCCAATTACAACACTACTCCTCTTGCAGGAGGGGGACCTTGGGGTGGGGGTTAATGGATATTACAGCCAAAACTACCTCCACGCAGGGAGGGGCCTTCAGCCGGCCAAGCGGGGAGGGGAATTGGAGAAAGGAACACCGAAGACGGGATGTTGCCGATTCTGCCCGGTTCTGTGGGTACTGACAGGTGACTGAAGAGTTGACTGCTGCAGCTGTTACCAAATTTTGTTGGGGGCGAAACCACCTGGGAAATCTTCGTAGGAGGCAGGGGAAGTCGTCCAAATTTTTTTAGTTTCTTCTGTCATCGATGCCGGTCTGTGTGGAGGCCCGAACAGGGAGGCAGACTCTCGGACTGGTAGCTCCTGATTTCCAACAGTAGGTTGCAGAGGATGTCCCGACAGCTCCCGAACTCGGAATCAAGAACCGTCAGAGTCGTTGGAACCGTGGACAAGCCCTCCTCTCCGCAAAACTGACAGGGAAGCCAAACGATGCCGGAGAAGGCCAGAGGACTCTGAACACTGCTGACAGGTCGGTGCAGACTGTGGGTAGCAGAACTGCGTAGGTGAGGGAGAAAATGGATAACGCCTGCTACAGGATGCCGAATGGAGTTCCTCTTCTTGATTCTGAAAGTAGACAGGGGGAGGAAGAACTTTACAGAAGAGCTCTTGAGCGGATTCTTCCGAGGTTCATCGTGGTGAAGCTTCTACTCCGGTTCGGGTACTCAGCAGGGGTAGCTCTGCGCAGTTGTGGGAGAACGGAGCTCCCGGGCAGCACACAGCTCGGATGAAGATGAAACCACTGCCGTTGCAAAGAATACAGGTAGACGCTTCTGTGGATGCCTCTTGGACCTTCAGACTCGCAGGGGTGTGGTCGTGGTGGCCGCTGCAAGCTGCAGGTTCATCTGCAACTTCTGGACTGCCAGCTGCAACTTGAGTATAGCTTCCAAAGACCTATAAGAAGAAGGGGAAGCAAGAACTATAGGGTGAAGGGGAGGTAGGGAATGGTGGAGGGAGTATGAGGGAGGGTTGGAAGGGTGCTAATGGTGTTAGGAAGATGGTGGAAGGGGGGGAAAGGGCGCAGGTTTCAGCAGGGGTGAATGAAGGTGGGTATGCAAATGGGTGAAGAGGAGTGGAGGACAAGGGGCGAACTAGCCATATGGGGAGGAGAGAGGGGCGGCCAAAATATGGAGGGAAGGGATTTCAAATTCAAAATGGCCTAGGAAGCTGGGAGATTGTGTGGGGAAGAGGGGTGATTGTGTTGGAATGGGGAAGATATTGTTGGAATGGGGGAGATAGTGTTGGAATGGGGGAGGATTCTTCCTTGGGACTAGGGGGTGGAGTAATGGTGGCTATGGGAAGTGGAGAGGCTTTAATGGGGTAGGTGGGGGTTGGAAGTGGTTGGGAGGGGAGAGAGAGAGGGGGGGGGCGAACCTAGGAGAGAGAAAGAGGGAGAGAGAGAGAGAAGGGTGGGGTGGGGAATCTCTCCCCTAGGGCTTCTCACCCAATGTTGGAATCACTCCATTAGAACTAAGCTTGAACACTCAATTGGAAATCTTTTGCATTGAATCATTCATTAGTCCAAAATGAAGGAAATGGGGTCCTATATATAGGCAACCCACATTTTACAATAAGTCCCTGACAAAAGACTCAATGACAAATAACCGAAGGGGTAGGGGGGTCTCTTGGGCCAAGCCCGAAGAATTGGGCCTAATAGTAAACTAAACAATCTAATGACACTCAAACTTAGGAAAATAAATACAAGACCTAGGGACATGACTCAAATAAAATGAAAATTACATCAAATGACTCAAATAGATAGCACAAAAAGGATAATTGGGCCTTTATAGAGAGAGGCCCGAACTCAAATGACGCCGGAGTGTGAAGAAGACCCTAGCCAAAGGGAGTTGTGGATGATGCCTCTATCAAATCCCCTGGGCTGTGAAGAGCTCGACTCCGTCGAGTAGGGGTCCATCCGGCTGTGGTACTGCTCGAGGAGGTCCGGATCCAACTGCTGGAGATCCTCCCGACTCACCCAAGAATCCTCCGAAGGAGGCCGATCCTTCCACCTGACGAGATAGCGCTCATATACCTTGCTCCAAGTGGTAGTGACTTGTTCATCCAATATTTGTTCAATACGTTCACGCTGGGCTCTCTTAGCTGGTGGTCTCTTCTCACAGGTGGGTGCTCTCTCAAGGGAAGAAGTAGGCTCAATCTCCTCACTAGGTACCACCGTGGGTCCCTTATATGGCACTAGGTCGGCGACATTGAATGTTGGACTTATTCCATATTCCTCAGGGAGATCTAACTCGTAGGCATTTGCACCAATGCGTCTCAAGACCTGGAAGGGACCAGCCCCACGTGGCCTCAGTTTAGAGATGGCTCCCGGGGAGAGCCTCTCCATCCTTACCATCACAAAGTCACCCACATGGAATTCTTGGTGACGCCGATGAGAGTCGGCCAGCCTTTTATAAGCCTCATTCTTTTTGCTGATGTGCTTGCGAATTTCTTCATGCAATTCTCTAATATGTTGTGCAAAAGACTCGACCGAAATGGACACTCTAGCATGCTGGGGAAGAGGAATGAGATCGGAAGGCTTTCTTGGCTTGTACCCATGCACGGCTTCAAATGGACTCATCCCTATGGACTTATTGATGGAGTTGTTATATGCAAATTCGGCCTGTGATAAGATGAGATCCCAATTTCCCGTGCGATCCTCAACAAGACACCTAAGAAGGTTCCCAAGGCTCCGATTGACAACTTCGGTCTGGCCATCAGTTTGAGGATGGTAGGCTGTGGAGAATTTGAGGAGGGTACCCATTAAGTGCCAAAGAGTTTTCCAAAAGTAGCTAGTGAACTTGACATCTCTATCGGAGACTATGGTCTTGGGTAATCCATGGAGACGGACAACCTCATCAAAGAACAATCGGGCCACATGGGAGGCATCGGAGGTTTTGGAGCATGGGATGAAATGGGCCATTTTGGAAAACCTATCAACCACCACATAGATGGAGTCATGCCTTCTTTGAGTCTTGGGTAATCCTAGCACAAAGTCCATGCTTAAGTCTTGCCATGGCCGGTCGGGGATGGGAAGTGGGGTATAGAGGCCAGTGTTTTGCTTCACCTGTTTGGCCGAAGCACATGTTCGGCATTGACCCACTATCTTGCCGACATCTCTCTTGAGACTTGGCCAATAAAACTATCCCTCAACTAGAGCAATGGTTTTGTGGACTCCAAAATGACCAGCTAGCCCTCCCGCATGTAATTCCCAAATCAAGAAGTCACGGAGTGAGGTCCATGGGATGCAAAGCTTTGGTCCCTTGAAGAGGAACCCATCCTCTAAGATAAATCCCACATGTTCCGTGCTAGAATGGGTGGTCAAGGTGGTATAGATGTGCCCAAAGTCGGGGCAGCTAGGGTACTCATCCTTGATCCTATCAAATCCGCTCACTTCCACTTGGACAGTGGATAACAAGGAAACTTTCCTACTAAGGGCATCCGCCGCTCGATTCTCCCTCCTGGCTTTGTGTTTGATGACAAAAGTGTAGGATTGGATGAACTCAACCCATCGGGCATGTCGGGCATTTAGCTTTTGTTGGGAGTTGAGGTATTTGAGGGCCTCATGGTCGGAAAAGATGACAAATTCTTTGGGCAACAAGTAGTGCCTCCAATGTCGGAGGGACTGCACCACGGCATAGAACTCCTTGTCATAAGTGGAGTATCTTGTCCTAGCATCACATAGCTTCTCACTAAAGAAGGCTACCGGGTGTCCCTCTTGACTAAGGATCCCTCCTATCCCTATCCCGGATGCATCACATGTGACTTCAAAGACTTTAGAGAAATCGAGAAGGCATAGGACCGGGGCTTGGGTCAACTTCTCCTTAAGTTCTTGGAAGGCTTTAGAGGCTGATTTGGTCCACACAAAAGTCCCCTTCTTGAGACAATCGGTGATTGGGCCAGTGATAGTGCTAAATCCACGAATAAACCTCCTATAGAATGTTGTCAATCCATGGAAACTTCGGACCTCATGAAGGGTGTGGGGTTCCGGCCAATCAAGAATAGCTTGGACCTTGTCGGGGTCCATGGAGACACCTTTGGTGGACATCACAAATCCTAGGAAGGTGATGGATGTGGTCATGAAGTGGCACTTTCCTAAGTTGGCAAATAGGCTCTCTTGTCGGAGGACGGTACAAACTTGCCTAAGGTGGTCAAGGTGAGCCTCTTGGGATTGACTGTAGATGAGTATATCATCAAAGTAGACCACTAGAAAGATCCCAATGAAAGGCCTAAGGACCTCCGTCATAAGACGCATGAAAGTACTTGGGGCATTTGAAAGGCCAAAAGGCATGACTAACCATTCAAAGAGACCATTTTTGGTTTTGAAAGCCGTTTTCCACTCATCCCCGGGCCTTATCCTAACTTGGTGATAGCCACTCTTAAGGTCAATTTTGGAGAAAATGGTGGCTCTGGCTAACATATCAAGCATGTCATCAAGCCTAAGGATGGGGAACCTATACTTGACGGTGATCTTATTAATAGCCCGGCTATCCACACACATCCGCCAAGACCCATCTTTCTTGGGAGTTAGAAGGGCCGGGACGGCACATGGACTTTTGCTAATGCGAATGAAGCCCTTCCTAATGAGTTCCTCAATTTGCCTCCGAAGTTCAGCATGTTCCGTGGGATTGAGGCGATAATGAGGAAGGTTTGGGAGAGTGGCCCCCGGGACTAGATCAATTGCGTGTTGCACATCACGCATGGGAGGGAGTTGGTCCAGGAGCTCCATTGGGAACACATCATGGAATTCTTCTAGGAGTTGTTGGATTTCTATGGGATGTGGATTGGTGGGAGTGGGCTCTCCTAGGCAAATGATCACCGCACATAGTGGTACTCCTTGGACTATCTCCTCTTCAAGTTCTTTCCTAGTGATGAGATGAAGACCCTTGATCAACCCCGAGGTCCCACTTTGTTTGGGAGTTTGGGTGAGGGATGGGGTTGGAGGGGTGGAGTTCCCCGAGACTTATGTGGTGATGGGGTGTTGTCCTTGAGGGAGAGTGTCCCTCTTGGTCATGGGACGAGGTGGGGAGGGGTTAAGACGGATAGTCTTACCCTCATGTTCAAAGGTGCACATGTTGCTCCTACCCAAGATGGTGGCATCTACATCATAAAGCCAAGGTCTTCCTAGTAGGATGCTACCTACTTCCATGGGTATGACGTCACACCATATTTGACCATGGTATGAAGAGAAGGTGAGGGGAACAAGACATTGGGTGTTGACCGGTATGGAGTTGTTGTTGATCCATGAGACCTGGTAGGGGTTTGGGTGGGGGGTGATGGCAAGCCCAAGGAGCTTAACGGTATCGGGGGATACGGCATTGACACAACTCCCACTATCCAAGATCACTTTCCTTACATGACTCCCTAGCTTGACAAAGGTGTGAAAGATCGATGTTCGGCGCCAATCCTCTTCTTGGGGTTTGGTGAGAGTGCACCTAATCACTCCTAGATGGGAGTTGGTAGATGGAGTGGTGTGAGCTAGACCCGATTCTAGGTATTGGGCCTCATATTCCTCTTCCCAATCTAGTGAGACTTCATGATCCTCAACAACGCCCTCAAGTTCTTTTTGGGGTGGGGGAGCTTCCTCCTCAATAAGCAAGCTAGACAATCCCTTGGATGGACATTGCCCCGCGAAGTGACCATACCCTTGACACCTATAGCATTGTTGTCGCCCGCTACCCGGAGTGGTTCCTACATTTGGGCCTTTGGGGTTGTCTTCCTTCCGTGGAAGAGGGTGACTAGGGATGGGCTTGTTTGTAGTGATGGGTGGGGGAGGGTTGTAAGTCCTTAATGGGGTACTCCCACTTAGGCTAGGGGCTTTCATGGGGGTGGCCGGAATGGGTCGTGGTCCCATGTTTTTGGGATCGGCCAGTCGGGGAGTAGCAAATCGAGGGATCCTAGAGAATCTTTCTACATCCCTAGCTATTTGGTAGGCTAGCTCAAGGTTATCAACATCTCTCATGAAAAGCTCTCTCTTGATGTGACTTTGAAGCCCATTCCTAAAGCGGGACAAGGTAACGGCCGGGTCCTCATGAACTCCACACTTCAAAAGATAGGAGTCAAACTTCTCAATGTATTCAACTACGGTCTTCCCCTCTTGGGTGAGACTTTGCCATTCATCTAAGAGCATTTGATGGTAGGATTGGGGAAGGTATTTGCTCCTAAGTTGGTTCTTCATACCCTCCCAAGTATCAATAGTCTCTTCCCGCCTAATCCTTCTTAGACCCTCTTGGTTTAACCAATAAGTTTTGGCTAATTTGATGAGATGCATTTTGGCCAACCTTACCCTCCTTTGGTCGGACATAGGGTACCACTCAAAGTATTGGTCCATGGCGGTTTCCCATTCTAAGTAGACACTTGGTTCATGGGAACCATCAAAGTTTGGGGCCTCTACTTTAATCATCCTTAAGAGAGGGTCATCCGGGTCGTCCCGTGGACGCCTTTCATGAATTGGATGGTGGCGGGGTCTCTCATGGTCATGGTAGGGGTCAAGATCCAAGTCCTCCCTATAAATTTCAGCATGTGGATGATGGGCTCTTGGTCCATGGTTCCTTGGATGGAACTCGTCCCTATGAGGCTCAACATGTGGAGGGTGGACTCTTGGGTCATTGTTCCTTGGGTGGAACTCATTCCTATGCAACTCACCATGTGGTGGATGGACTCTTGGTTCATTATTCCTTGGATGAGGGTCTTCCCTATGAGGCTCAACATGTGGAGGGTGGACTCTAGGCTCATTGTTCCTTGGGTGGAACTCATGCTCTTCTAGCCGAGTAATTCGAGTGGAAAGGGACTCAAGTTGGGCAAAATGTTTGTAAGGGCAGCATCTACCCTATTCATTTGGCCTTGAGGTTCCTCCCTAGGAGCATCTTGATTGAGTTGAGGATTGGGATCCATGGGTGGAATTGAAGATGAAGGATCGGGTCGGTAACTAGCACCACTACGGGTGGACATGCAAGACAAGGGGCAATTGATGTTGGACACACAATGCAAAGGTCCTAGGACTTAGACTTGATAGAGACAAGTCAAAGACTTGCTCTGATACCAATTGATGTGATACACCCTAGGACTTAGACAAGCAAGCACATTCACAATCAAAAGGGTCAATTTGGGCCACCGCTCTCCCGTCGCTCACCCAAGTCCCGGGGTAACTTGGCAATGCCAAGGTGAGGTTGAGGGGTTGGACCCTTGCTGGTAGAGGGCCAGCAAGGCCAAGATTTGATTCCCAATGGATGTGGATGCCCAATTCAATGGGGCCGACAAAGTGCCAATGGCACCGGTTACTCTCTTCCCACGGTGATCACTCAAGACAACGGGGCTTGAGGATCAAGCTCTCACTCTCACGGCCAGCGGAACTAAGAACTAATATTGAAAGATAAGCACTAAAGGGAGTGAGGTTTGAGCACTTACTCGACCGGTTTGAAGAAACCGGTCCCGCTTGGAGACGAGGGCGAGTGGGGAGGCGAGTGGATCCCCACACACCGCGGCGGTGTAGCTTGACCTGCTCAATTCAATTACAACACTACTCCTCTCGCAGGAGGGGGACCTTGGGATGGGGGTTAATGGATATTACAGTCAAAACTACCTCCACGCAGGGAGGGGCCTTCAGCCGGCCAAGCGGAAAGGGGAATTGGAGAAAGGAACACCGAAGACGGGAGGTTGCCGATTCTGCCCGGTTCTGTGGGTTCTGACAGGTGACTGAAGAGTTGACTGCTGAGCTGCTACCGAATTTTGTTGGGGGCGAAACCACCTAGGAAATCTTTGTAGGAGGCAGGGGAAGTCGTCCAATTTTTTTTAGTTTCTTCTGTCATCGATGCCGGTCTGGGTGGAGGCCCGAACAAGGAGGCAGACTCTCGGACTGGCAGCTCCTGATTTCCAACAGCAGGTTGCAGAGGATGCCCCGATAGCTCCCGAACTCGGAATCAAGCACCGTCAGAGTCGTTGGAACCGTGGACGAGCCCTCCTCGCCGCAAAACTGACAGGGAAGCCACAAGATGCCGGAGAAGGCCAGAGGACTCTGAACACTGCTGATAGGTCGGTGCAGACTGTGGGTAGCAGAACTGCGTAGCTGAGGGAGAAAATGGATAACTCCTGCTACAGGATGCCGAACGGAGTTCTGCTTCTTGATTCTGAAAGTAGACAGAATAGGAAGAACTTTTCAGAAGAGCTTTTGAGCTGATTCTTCAGAGGTTCGTCGTGGTGAAGCTTCTACTCCGGTTTTGGTACTCAGCAGGGGCAGCTCTGCGCAGTTGTGGGATAACGGAGCTCCCGGGCAGCACACAGCTCGGATGAAGATGAAACCACTGCCGCTGCGAAGAAGACAGGTAGACGCTTCTGTGGATGCCTCTTGGACCTTCAGACTCGCAGGGGTGTGGTCGTGGTGGCCGCTGCAAGCTGCAGGTTCATCTGCAACTTCTGGACTGCCAGCTGCAACTTGAGTATAGCTTCCAAAGACCTATAAGAAGAAGGGGAAGCAAGAACTATAGGGTGAAGGGGAGGTAGGGAATGGTGGAGGGAGTATGAGGGAGGGTTGGAAGGGTGCTAATGGTGTTAGGAAGATGGTGGAAGGGGGGGAAAGGGCGCAGGTTTCAGCAGGGGTGAATGAAGGTGGGTATGCAAATGGGTGAAGAGGAGTGGAGGACAAGGGGCGAACTAGCCATATGGGGAGGAGAGAGGGGCGGCCAAAATATGGAGGGAAGGGATTTCAAATTCAAAATGGCCTAGGAAGCTGGGAGATTGTGTGGGGAAGAGGGGTGATTGTGTTGGAATGGGGAAGATATTGTTGGAATGGGGGAGATAGTGTTGGAATGGGGGAGGATTCTTCCTTGGGACTAGGGGGTGGAGTAATGGTGGCTATGGGAAGTGGAGAGGCTTTAATGGGGTAGGTGGGGGTTGGAAGTGGTTGGGAGGGGAGAGAGAGAGGGGGGGGGCGAACCTAGGAGAGAGAAAGAGGGAGAGAGAGAGAGAGAAGGGTGGGGTGGGGAATCTCTCCCCTAGGGCTTCTCACCCAATGTTGGAATCACTCCATTAGAACTAAGCTTGAACACTCAATTGGAAATATTTTGCATTGCATCATTCATTAGTCCAAAATGAAGGAAATGGGGTCCTATATATAGGCAACCCACATTTTACAATAAGTCCCTGACAAAAGACTCAATGACAAATAACCGAAGGGGTAGGGGGGGTCTCTTGGGCCAAGCTCGAAGAATTGGGCCCAATAGCAAACTAAACAATCTAATGACACTCAAACTTAGGAAAATAAATGCAAGACCTAGGGACATGACTCAAATAAAATGAAAATTACATCAAATGACTCAAATAGATAGCACAAAAAGGATAATTGGGCCTTTATAGAGAGAGGCCCGAACTCAAATGACGCCGGAGTGTGAAGAAGACCCTAGCCAAAGGGAGTTATGGATGATGCCTCTATCAGCCAGGCTTGCCACAAGGCCAGGACCTCTTACCAGAAGAGGGAAAGCGGCAGCTGAGAAGACACAAGTCCACACTGAGAAGCTGACTATGAGGGACCCTCAATGGCCTTGGTTGCCAATGTTATTACAGAAGGCACTACGAGAGGACCATCCACTTCATCCGAAGAGGCGCCGATCGAAGAAGGAGGAGGCACCCCTAGCCTTTCCATGAACGACCCCGTGGTATTGCATATGATGCAATAGTATCAACGGGAGATCGAAATGTTAAGGAAGCAATTGACTGAAAGAGCTGCTCAACCCTCGACATCCGGGCAGACTGAATCATTGCTAGAGACCCCTGGGGGCAACGGTCAGGCCTCGGAAGCTTCTCCACAGGCGACAGTGTCTCCCCCAATACCTACCCACACTGGTGGCGTACCCCTACATCAGCCACAACATATCACACCGGCCCCGCCACCGAACCTTCCATTCCAGGGGGCCACTATTGCACCTTAGGCGACAGTGTTAACAACGCCGCTGGCGCAACCAGCCCATTTCTATCCAAACCCGGTTGACCCGGCAATAGTGAGCAGACTAATGCTCGAACAAATGATAGATATGAAGTTGGCAGAGAGGAGCGATGGTGATCACACGCCATTCGACGTATACCGGGTACCTTACCCGACACACTATGCTGCCAAGAGGCTACCGGTCGGCATCACCAAGCCGCCGAAGTTTGAGAAATTTAATGGGCAAGGGTCTCCCAGGGAGCACATTGCCTATTATGTGAATGTTATGGGGGATCTAGCTGCGGATGAAGCTTATCTTCTCAAATTCTTCGGCTCGACGCTTACCGGACTCGCTTTCGAGTGGTATTCGAGCTTGCCCGCTGGGTCCATTGCAGACTGGCCCGATATGCAGAAGAAATTCAAGGAAAGGTTCTACATAGCTTAGCGGGAGGTAACCGTGGCAAAGCTTTACGCCACAAGATAGAGAAATGATGAGTCAGCACTCGACTACATAAAGAGGTGGAGGAACCTCAGCATGAGATGCAAACATCCCCCGCATCAAGAGGACGTAGTCCAGATCTGTAAACAGAATCTGAAGAAGGAAATCCTTGAGAGGATGATCGGTGCTGAGGTAAGGTCATTTGACCGTCTGAATAACATAGTGGCAGAGATCGAGGCATTCCTTACTCGATACTCTTCTGCTCCAGCTGCATCGAGCCAGAGGGCCAGGCAGGTCGAGAAAAGACCAACACCGCCAGAAGTTCACACACTGGACTTCGAAGCTTTCGAGAAGCAAAGAGAGAAAGCCAAAGAGATAGCCGACCCTCCTCCGCCCAGGTCCACTGAACGGCGGGAAGGTCCCTCCCTGCGGGAGAAGATGAGGAATAAATTGTACTCTTTTTCTCGAGACAAAGCCCGGGTCCTGTTTGAATGGGCCACCAGGTACAACAAGATCACATTAGCAGATCCAAAGAGGCCTGGTGACTTGAAGAAGAAGGATGATCCTCGCTTTTGGCCATACCATCAGATGCTTGGGCATACCATTGAGGATTGTTACATCTTCAAGGACATCATTGAGTCCTTGATCAAGAAGGGAGAGCTGGACATGGGGGAGCTCAGAGTGGATCCTCCGCAGCCACACGAGATGCCGAACATCGGCACCACTGTCAACATGGTATCTTTATACCAACAGCTGCCTGAAGAATGGGCGGAGGCCAGTACACAGGCTACTTATCAAGCCTTCGTCATGGCGCCAGCTCAAGACCAAGGAGGTTGGCAAGCCGCGCCAACGAAGAACAGAAGAAGAAGACAAGCTCCCCGGCCCACTCCGGAAGCTCACATAAGGGGTGTTACACCTCGGCCGGCACTGCCACCAGTGATACCTATCTTGCATGACACAGCCCCCCGGCTCGTTATGAGACGGCCCACTCACAACAAGAAGAAACACATCCCGATGCGGGTGCACAAGGAAACCAGCCCTGCGGTTGAAAGACTCCAGGCTATTATTGATGGGCTTGAAGATTATGAGCAGCCCGACATCCAGCCTATGGAGTTGAAGGAGTATGTCCCTTGGGAGGAGTTCGAGTCACTCGAACTAGCTCTAGAAGCGGAAGCTGAGACGAAAGAAGAGCCTCTTTTGTGGGGTGAGCTTCCCAAGAGCAGTTGCCAGCCACTAAAGAGAAGAAGAAAAAGAAGAAGAGAAGATCTAGAAACAAGAAGAAGAGTGGGGTTGTCCTTTCTTGCAACACCCTCTCAACATTATTTGACACAGCCCTCTCCCTGAGAGAGGAAGAGCAAGAAGTGCCCGTCGAGCCGTCAGAGGTGAATCAAGCTGAAGCATCCACCTCCCAACATGCCACCAGGTCGGGAAGGAAGTGGGGACGTCCTCCTCAGGCCAACCACAACATCTTGTTCAGGGCAGAACAACCATATCACATCCCCGAGCCTAGGGTCCAAGGCATGGAGATTCCCCCTCCCTTAGGTCTCTACCCCGGAGAACCGGTCGGCCAGGTCGCCCCTTCATTTATTGAATTTCTTACGACTCATAGGGGAAAACAGTCATGCCCCCGTGAGTCCCAGCAGGCCAAAGAGGTAGGTAGCCCCTCGGCCCCGTTGGTACTGACTCCTCCTCGGCTAAGGGAAGAACCTGACAACACCCCGAACCTTGCCAAATTCATGCAAGAAAAGGAGGAAGCCCAACCGGCCACACAGGATCAAGAGGCCACGGCAGAACCAGCAAAAGAGGCACCCTCTGATACAGCACCCTAGGTCCGAGGTGGGGGCAGGCGTAGCAAGGCCGAAGAGATGAAGCTACTCAAGGTGCGGGCTGCCGACCGAATAGTCAGACATCTCAAGAAGATCCCGGCCCGGTTCACCATCTGGGAGATGCTGTCCTTAGATGAAGAAACATGGCAAGCCATTATTGTCGCATTCCAGACTCCAGCACAACTTGAAGCCTGCCTGGCAGAGGTGTCACCTGAAGTGGCCGTGGCCTTCACAGAGGATGACATGCTTCTACCTACCTACAGTCACAACAGGCCACTCTACATGAAGGGGCAGCTGAATGGGCATCCCATCAACCGAGTATTGGTCGACCCTAGGGCAGCAATGAACATACTCCCCTATCGAGTGTATCAATAATATTACTTTGACGTACACCTGGTCGAGGTTAAGAACGTCAAGATTGCCGGCTTCAACTAGAAGTGCGAGGTCCCTATGGGGGTCGCAGAGTTCAACCTCTCCCTCGGTGACTTCACCACCAAGGTCCAGTTCCATGTGATCAACTCCAGCACCTCTTACAAGGCGTTGCTCGGCAGACCTTGGCTGCACCAAAACCGCGTGGTACCATCCACTATGCACCAATGCATCAAGTACCCCGGCAACGGGAAAGAGGAGAGAATCTTTGCCGACCTCCATCCTTTCGAAGTGTTCGAATGTCACTTATCGGACGCTAATCTCTATTTGGAAAAGCCGAAGCAAGCCTCCCAAGCCACTCAGGACAAAGGAAAGAAGAAGGCAGAGCCTGACAGCTGGTTCCCTTCACCACCGCCTGGCTATGTGGCTCCCCCTCAGGTGTCATTCATTTCTGAAGCAGAAGGGGTATTCCGGGCCACCTCTCTTCCCATCTACCCTACACCGGGAACACCATACCTTGAAGACTTACTGCAAGACGTCAGGGTCCCGCCCGGGATCATCAAGCCTCTCGTAGAAGCTGACTGCCAGGTGGTTGAACCATTAAGGACCTTCAAGGTGCCCAACCCCGGGGGTCTGCCTACCATCTTTTATGTGGCCAAGGAGCACCCGGTCAAGGGGGATGACGATTGTAGACTCCCCGATGAGCTGCACGACCCACTCATCCCAATCATGGGACTCCCTCACATAGCCGGTCGTGTGGTCAAGATGACCAGAAAGCAAGGGATCCCCTTTTGCCAGCTCTCCAGTCGGAAAGAAATGTTCAAGAAAATGTGGAACCCACCAAACTTGGACCGGAGGTTGTTGCAAATCACCCGGCATCCAGGGTTGGGATTTTCACTAGAAGGTTCCTATGAAGCCGATGTGATATTAGTCTCGGCTCCAGGCGACAATAGCCACGCAGGCACTGTAGGCCCATGGCAGGTTGAAGGCCGCCAGCACCTTATGCCTTTGGCCAACGAAGAACAAGATGAAGAAATATTCCTATGGAATCCACCTCCCTGTAGGAGCAAGGGGAAGGTCCCGTCCTCCTCTGAGGGACCAACCTCGAATAACTGCAGTAGCAGGGTGCCATTACCCTGGTCTGACATTGATGCAAAGGACGGGGAAGCAAGTCAGACTCTGAGCTTCCCTCGGTGCGACTCTGCCCTTTTTGCCTTGTGTTATCAACAACAGCGGGAAATTGAAATGTTGAGGGCTCGATTGGCCGAAGCGACTGCACTCGTGTCTGACTTAATCATGAGCATCTTCTGCCAACAGAACATCGACACACGCCAGTCCCCGAACAGCGTCCCGAATGCCCCCATGCACCTGAGAAAGGAGGCAAGGAATGTAGCTGTCCCCCCAGTCAGACAATCGGTCGAGCGAAATCCTACACTGTAGGAGAAGATGGAAAGGCCTTACTCTTTCCCGAGGAATAAGACCCGATGAATCTTTGATTGGGCCTGCTACTACGGCAAGGTCTCCCTCCCGAGGTCTAAGAGGCCGCAAGATGCTCGCAGAAGTGGCAACCCCCTATTTTGCCCTTATCACCAACTACTAGGCCACTCTATCGAAGACTGTTACGTCTTCAAGGACATTGCTCAAGACCTGATTGAGAGAGATGAGATCAGAATGGGAGATTATGTGGTGGCTCCGCCACCCCCCCATGTGACGGGCGGCCACGAAAGAAGCATCTACATGGTGTCAGTTCAACACCAGATTTTTGAAGATGTAGCTGAGAATGGGCAACCCCAGCCACCAGCAGAGCAGCAGCCCCCAGTATGGCAATCAATCACCTCAGCCCCTGCAAGAGCCGTCTATGACAATTACAAAGAAGATCCCGAAGAAGTCCTTTACTTCTCCACACAAGAGAGCCCCCCAGAGCCGCACACAGCAAGCCTAATAGAGGGGGAAACAAGCAAAGCCTCGTTACCCAACGAGGCAGAGCAAGAAGACGCCTATGGTGTCCTTGAAGCAGAAGATGGTGAAGACAAGGATTTCATCGACCTGCTACCAGCGCCTCCGAAAATTGAAGATGGCGGCCAGGCCACAGTGGATGAGCTCGTTGAAATTAACCTAGGCACAGAAAGTGACCCCAGGCCGACCTTTCTGAGTGCCCTTCTTCCTCCACAGGAGAGGGGACAATATGTCAAGTTGCTGCAAGAATTCCGGGACTGTTTCGCCTGGAACTACAAAGAGATGCCCGGCCTGAGCCCCGGCGTGACTCAACATATTCTGGCTATTGATCCCAAGGTGGAGCCGGTGAAGCAGCCCCCCCAGCGTATGAGGCCGGAGCTGATAAAATAGATTTGCAAAGAAGTCGACAAGCTCATAGATGTCGATTTTGTAGTTAAAAATCAATACACTACTTGGTTGGCCAACATTGTGCCGGTGAAGAAGAAGAATGGACAGATCAGGATCTGCGTGGACTTCCGTGACCTGAATAAAGCTTGCCCAAAAGATGACTTTCCGGTGCCCATCACCGAAGTGATGATTGATGCAACTACCGACCATGAGGCCTTGTCCTTCATGGATGGATCGTCCGGCTATAATCAAATATGGATAGCAGAACATGACCGAATTCATATAGCCTTCCGGTCACCCAAAGGGATATTCCACTACAAAAGAATTCCCTTCGGCCTCAAGAACGCTGGCGCCACTTACCAGCGGGCGATGACCAAGATATTCGACGAACTGCTATATAGCAAAGTCGAATGCTACATTGATGATCTGGTCGTCAAGACAAAGAAAAGGGGGGATCACCTGAATGACCTTAGAGTCATCTTCGAGAGACTCCGGCAATACGAGCTGAAAATGAACCCAATGAAGTGCGCCTTCGGCGTCTCCAGTGGAAAGTTTCTCGGCTTCATTGTCTGATATAGGGGGATCGAGATCGACCCCTTTAAAATAAAAGCCATTCAGGAGCTACCTCCTCCGAAGAATTTGGGAGAGTTAAGGTCCCTGCAAGGCCGGCTAGCCTACATCCGAAGATTCATCTCCAATTTTTCGGGGCGCTGTCAACCATTCCACAAATTAATGATGAAGAATGCACCTTTCAACTGGAACCAGGAATGTCAGAAGGCCTTCGATCGGCTGAAGGATTACTTAAAGACCCCACCTGTGCTGGGGGCACCTGTCAAGGGGAGGCCACTTATTCTATATATAGCTGCCACCGAATGTTCGCTGGGGGCAATGCTTGCCCAGAACAATGATGAGGGGAAGGAGCAAGCTCTCTATTACCTCAGTCGAAGACTAGTGGGGGCAGAAGCAAAATACAGCCCGATTGAGAAGGTTTGTCTCACCTTGATCTTCGTAGTCAAGAAGTTGAGGCATTACATGCTCTCGCATGAAGTGAGCCTGATCTCTAAGGCTATCCCAGTCAAGCACATTCTCTCCGAGCCAGTCCTGAAGGGACGTCTCGGCAAGTGGGCCGTACTGTTAATGGAATTTGACATCACCTACGTGCCTCAGAAGGCCATTAAGGGTCAAGCCATGTGCGATTTCTTTGCAGCACACCCTGTGCCTGAGGACTCCCCACTGGCCACGGAGCTGCCTGAAGATGAAACACTAGAGGTGGACCAAGCCCAATAGATCGCCTGGAGCCTGCACTTTGATGGAGCTTCGAGAACAGAAACAACCCCGTCTGGGCACACGAAAGTACGGGCCGGGGCCGGCATCGTCCTTAAATCCCCTGAGGGAGAAGTATTGCACACATCCTGCTCCATTAACAAGCCCTGCACAAATAATGAGGCAGAGTATGAAGCTCTGATCATTGGTCTCCAAGTCGCTTTGCAAATGGAGATTAAAATATTACATGTGTTTGGCGATTCATTGCTGGTCATCAAGCAGGTCTAGGAACAGTTTGACGTCCGAAAACCTGAGTTACTCCCTTACCATGCTAAGGCGAGACGGCTCATGCAGCGGTTCTACCTCATTGAGATAGGCTACATTGCCAGAGGAGAGAATGCACAAGCCGATGCACTGGCAAAATTGGTGAGTTCATTGGCAATCCCGCCAGATGGATCCCTCAGCATCCCGGTGGTGAATCAGTGCCAAGTGCCTAGCATGATAGAAGGGCCAGAAGAAGAAGAACTTGAGGTCGCCATAGCGGAAGCCGTCAGCCTACCCGACTGGAGGGACCCCCTTTTGTAGTGGTTTAAATATTAGCAGCTGCCCAGGCAAAGGGAAGAGAAGATCAAGTTAATCTGAACAAAGGACTCTTACGAGGTCTGGAATGGGATCCTATTCCGAATTATGGCAGACGCCAAATGGAAGGTGCTCCTCTGATGTTTATCCACTGAAGAAGCTTGGAAAGTCATGAAAGAGGTTCACGCCGGAACAGCTGGTGCACATCAGGCAGGACCGAAAATGAAGATTGAAATAAAGAAGCTTGGCTACTATTGGCCGACAATGTTCGACGACTGCTGCAAGTATGCCAAGTCTTGTCAGAAATGCCAGGAGCATGCCACGGTGCTTAGAAGGTCGCCCGTGCCGCTGCATCCAACACTGCTGAGTTGGCCTTTTGCCCAATGGGGAACAGACGCCGTGGGTCCATTGCCCGCATCATCCACTGGGTGCAAGTACATCTTGGAAGCAACTGATTACTTCTCCCGCTGGGCGGAAGCTATTGCCTTGAAAGAAGTGACCAGGGAAATCGTCGCCAGGTTTGTCCGCCGCAACATCATATTCCGGTTTGGCACTCCAAACTGAATTATCTCAGATAATGGAAGGCACTTCCGCAACCAGAAAGTCTACTAGCTGGCAGAGAAATACAAGATCGATTGGAGGACGTCAACCCCCTACAACCAACAGGCCAATGGCTTGGCTGAAGCTTTCAATAAAACTCTGTGTACTCTCCTGTCAAAAATTGTTAATTCTAACAAGAGAGACTAGGAGGAGAAAATGTACGAGGCCTTGTGGGCGTATCGGACTGTATATAAAACTCCAACGGGTTGTTCACCCTTCTCCTTGGTGTATGGTTCAGAAGCTATTGTCCCCATTGAGCTGGAAATACCCTCCCTGCGGGTCGCAATCCAGCACGGGTTGGTCCGGGAAGAGCAAACAAATGTCGAGCGAAGGCTCGAAGAGCTCTCCAACTTGGAGGGGAAAAGGCTCCAAGCTCAGCAGAATATCCAGATCTATCAGGCCCGAATGTCGCGCGCCTTTGACAAGCTCGTCAAGGAGCGTGAATTCAAAAAGGGTGACCTCGTCATGGTGAAGAGAAGAGAAGTCATGGCTTCCAATCCCAAGGGCAAGTTGAATGAGCATTGGCTTGGACCGTATGTAGTCCAGAAGGTCTACGAGGGTGGAGCGTATGTAATCGTCAACTATCGGGGGGAGGTTCAGTTTCCGCCCCTCAATGGTAGGCATTTAAGGTTGTACCATGCTCCGATTCCCCCATTCAATGAATGATGCATTTCTCCGCCCCGCCCCGGGCGAATTTGCATTGGTATTGTCCAGATGGTTTGGGCATTATCTATCTTGCATTTCAAAAAAAAAAAGAGAGAGAACAAAAAAAAAAGAAAAAAAGGATTAAAAAAAAGAGAAAGAAAAAGAGAAAAAAGGAAGAGGAAAAAGGAGGGGAGGAATCAATCTCCCTTTATTAACACTCACTCTTATCTTCGAGTATTCCAATAAACGAATCAGCCACGTCAGCCCTCGACACCTTGTCGGCACTTACGAAGGACACCCCACCCGAACCTTTCGTCCGGGATTGGGGAATCAACCTTTCCCCTTGCTTTGGCACCAACCCCGTGTCAATGAACAAACCACGTCGGTCTCCGACTCCTTATCGGCATCGATAAACAAACCTGTGGCCCGGACCTTTCGCCCGGTTCCATGAACAAAAAGACCCTTGCTTTGGCACCAACCCCGTGTCAATGAACAAACCACGTCGGTCTCCGACCCCTTGTCGGCATCGATAAACAAACCTGTGGTCCAGACCTTTCACCCTGTTCCATGAACAAAAAGACCCTTACTTTGGCACCAACCCCGTGTCAATGAACAAACCACGTCGGTCTCCGACCCCTTGTCGGCATCGATAAACAAACCTGTGGTCCGGATCTTTCGCCCGGTTCCATGAACCAAAAACCCTTGCTTTGGCACCAACCCCGTGTCAATGAACAAATCACGTCAGTCTCCGACTCCTTGTCGGCATCGGTAAACAAACCTGTGGCCCGGACCTTTCGCCTGGTTCCATGAACAAAAAGACCCTTGCTTTGGCACCAACCCCATGTCAATGAACAAACCACGTCGGTCTCCGACTCCTTGTCGGCATCGGTAAACAAACCTGTGGCCCGGACCTTTCGCCCAGTTCCATGAACAAAAAGACCCTTGCTTTGGCACCAACCCCGTGTCAATGAACAAACCACGTCGGTCTCCGACTCCCTGTCGGCATCGATGAACAAACCTGTGGTCCGGACCTTTCGTCTGGTTCTATGAACAAAAAGACCCTTGCTTTGGCACCAACCCCGTGTCAATGAACAAACCACGTCGGTCTCTGACCCCTTCTTGGCATCGATAAACAAACCTGTGGTCCAGACCTTTCGCCCGGTTCCATGAACAAAAAGACCCTTACTTTGGCGCCAACCCCGTGTCAATGAACAAACCATGTCGGTCTCCGACTCCCTGTCGGTATCGATGAACAAACCTGTGTCCCGGACCTTTCGTATGGTTCCATGAACAAAAGACCCTTGCTTTGGCACTAACCCCATGTCAACGAATAAACCACGTCCATGTCCAATTCCCTGTCCTACAGACGAACAAACCCGTGGCCCAGACCTTCCGTCCGGGTCGATGAACAAAAAGAGCCTCCTTGCTCGGCTTGGACCTTCCGTCCAAGTCGATGAACAAAAAGGACCCCCTTTGCTTGGCTCGGACCTTCCGTCCAAGTCCATGAACAAAAGAAGCCTCTTTGCTTGGCTCGGACCTTCCGTCCAAGTCCACGAACACAAAGAAACCCCTCCTTGCTTGGCTCGGACCTTCCGCCCGAGTCGATGAATGAACAACTTTCCTAAACCCAGCACAAGACACCAACTCCCTCGTGGGGTTGGCCTCATCTAAGTCATTTTGGGCCTTTCGCCTGGGGCGACGCATAGGCCCCTCCTTCTTGCTTCGGCATTCACCCCATGCCGATGACTAAACCTCCACTCAGACATGTCGGTCTGCGTGCATACGCGGTGAAGCGATCCCCTCAACCCTTCGCTGAAAGGGTGAGCACTTTCCCGTGAATTCGCACCAGACTAGCATCCCACTAGCTTGTGAAGAATAGGTATCTTGTCAAAGAGCTCTACACTTGCAGGCTCCGCGCACTCATCCCTCGCTTGCGCCGCCCATGAGTGGGGGGCATTTGTGGACGTCGAAAAATGTCGATGAGGATCATGCAGTGTACACGTCTCGACAGTCGAGAGCGAGCCGAAGACGAAATGCCAAATAAACCTCATGCCTCGCCCGATCAGGACGAGAACTCGCTTGGTGGTCTGCTACCTGTTAAGGAAGCCCCCCAGGCGGGAGATACGGCTACAACTCTCCGACCGGCCACGCCGAGAGCTGAATCAGAGAAAAGTCAGGAACTCCGGCACAGTCTCGGCATGCACCGAAAGTCATGCAAAGTCTAGGATCGAGCCCCAGAGGCTGCAAACGGAATATTATGGAGGCCATGCATCGCAACCGGAACATTCGGGAATGCCAACATTCATATAAACGGTCGCGACTTCGAAAAGAATCCGTTTGGTGCTTAAAACTGCACAGAAGGGCCTTAAAGCGGCGCGCCTTAAAACGGCACGCCCCTTTGCTTAAATGGTGCGCCCCACCTTATGCTCTAATACGAGCCCCCCCTTGCTTTTGTTAAAACGGCGCCACTCCCCTTGTATGCTAAAACGGCGTGCTCCCGTTGGAGGGCCGCCCCTTTGAATGCACTAAAATGGCGCCGTTTTAACCTCTCATTCTCAAAGCCCACAGTAGACTATTCTCTGAAGTGTTTCCCCGGCGCGCAATCAACCCATCCCATCATCAATGCGGTCCCCTGTTTCCTGCGAACAGCACGTCGATGAATAGCTTAAAATGGCTAAATGTCTGCTTCAATCCGTTGGGCAACCAAGCATGTTCTTTGAACAGAAATTCTCGAGCCCTGCACCACCGAATGGCCATTCACGGCCGGTCGCCCACTCCCTTGCAGGTCATGGCGATGTTAACGTGGCTGGCGAAGGAGCTCGACAGCAAATCGGCGTGACGTGGGCAAGCGTTCGACGCGCTCAGCTTCGAACAAAGACTTGAGTGCTTCACCCTGTATATATAACAGGCATTTGTTAAGCAGTGGGTTTCTAGGGTGGCTCTCTGCCACGCGTAGGAAGAAAGAAAGGTTCCCGAGAGGTGTGTGTAAGAGGAGAATAGGGGTGAGAGAGTTTCTTTTTCCCTCCTCCAGGGAGCTTCCATCGAAGAAGGCCGAAGGGTGAACAAGCTCTGTTCTCATGCCGGAGAAGAAAAGGGAGAGAGAGAGAGGGGTGAGTGTGAGAGGTGAGTCGGGGGGGGGGGGTTCTGTGTTCTTTTTCTTTCCTCGACAGTATCTTTTTCCTCCCCCCTTTGATGTAGTCCATTTGTATTTTGGGATGAATATCTTTCTATGCAAAACTCCTTCCCCGTTGTGTGGATGAATAAAAGAAGAAAGGCCATTTTCGTAACTCTAGTATTCTCTGTTCCAATCTCTACTCTTCCTTTCCTCACTCTCCGATCATCCGGGGCCTTTGAGGTCCGCCTCTTCATGGCGTGACCCTCAAAGGAACCCGGCTGAGGGATGAACATTCATTGCCCTTGTAGCGAACACTTGCCCCGCTTCAAAGAATCATCACCCGTGAGTCATGGTCGCTCTTGTAGGCTGGCCCTCGAGCGCTCCACACTCACATTTGGGTTCAGACAGCCGTGAGGCCACTCCGATATTTTGAGGGTCACCCCGGAGCAATCCATTTGGTGGCCTTCGCTTCTCTCTGGCAAGCCTCAGTCCGGGGGAGGTGCTGTCCGATCTTCGCCAGGGGATTAAGAACACTCAAGAAGAAACGAACAAAGACACCCTCTGTGAATTAACCCCTAAAATCTTGCACAACAAACTCCTCCGAACAAATCACTTAAACCCCCTCATTACCAATCTAATTTATCAACTGAACGAACAAACCAACTGTTAAAATCCACCCACGGGTGAAAGAAAAGAAGCACACAGTCAATCCCTTTGAAACAAACCCTCGGGAGAGGCTAATCCGGCGTGGTTACTGTTCCACCGTGCCGGTTTAACCCCCCTCTCAAAAGCCCCCATCTCCTTCTTTGAACCTTAAAACGTCGCGCCATTTTCCCTTGTTTTGCTTAAACGGCGCGCCCCTTGCCTATTCTCAATATGGCACCCCCCCTCCAATCCTATTCCGGTGCGGGGGGGGGGGATTTAAACCCACTTTTCCATCCCCTCCTTTGATGCTTAATCCGGCGCCCTCCTTTGAAGTCCTAATC
The DNA here is from genome assembly GCA_022559845.1 of Amorphophallus konjac. NCBI lineage: Eukaryota > Viridiplantae > Streptophyta > Magnoliopsida > Alismatales > Araceae > Amorphophallus > Amorphophallus konjac. The sequence continues at coordinate 259,737,818 of CM040128.1, forward strand.
CAGCGCCCTCCTTTGAAGTCCTTATCCGGCACGCCTCCCCCTTTGTTCACCCTGTTCACCCCTTATCCAGCATGGTTAATCCCGGCCGGCCTCTTATATATAAAGAAGTGGCCCATGAGTGGCCGACATAGTCTGAACGTTCATGTCCCGATACGGGTTTCTAGCATAGTTCATCTTTCACTATCCTCTTGCATTATTAGTATTCTCTTTAGGCCGTAGGGCCCTTATTCCTGGCAATCAATCAAGGGTGTTCCCCTCTCCGAGGGGATGTAAATGACGCCGTGACCTTTATGGCGCGGCGGGTTTTGGTCCCGACAGGAACCACACAATCGTCTGATTAGTCAGATCGAGCGCACAATAGATCGTCACCTAGGTGACTGGCACGCCCACGCACTTAATAAACCCAACAACCATAGATCTTAATTAATTAATAAAAAAGTGCGTCCACAGAATTATAAAGAAATGCAGGGCCTCAGCCCTACAGTTGCTCAGCACATACTAGCCATCGACCCCCAAGTCGAGCTGGTGAAGCAGTCACCTCGACGAATGAGACTAGAATTGATAAGCCAGATCTATAAGGAGGTCCACAAGCTTATAGATGTCGACTTCGTGGCAAAAAATTAGTACACTACTTGGCTGGCCAATATTGTGCCGGTTCAGAAGAAGAACGGTCAGATCAGGATTTGTGTGGATTTCCGAGATCTGAATAAAGCTTGCCCAAAGGATGATTTTTCGGTGCCAATCACCGAGGTTATGATTGATGCTACTACCGGCCATGAGGCCTTGTCATTTATGGATGGGTCATCTGGCTACAATCAAATCTGGATAGCCGAGCATGAAAGAATTCACACGGTCTTCCGGTCACCCAAGGGGATATTCCATTATAAAAGAATGTCCTTCGGCCTCAAAAACGTTGGCGCCACTTATCAGTGGGGTATGACAAAAATATTCGACGAGCTGCGATATGATAAAGTTGAATGTTATATCGATGATCTAGTCGTAAAGACCAAGAAGAGAGAAGATCACTTGAATGACCTCAGAGTCATATTTGAAAGGCTACGACAGTATGAGCTGAAGATGAACCTGATGAAGTGCACTTTTGGCATCTCCAATGAAAAATTCCTGGGCTTCATCGTCAGATATAGGGGAATTAAGATAGACCCCGCCAAAATAAAATCTATTCAGGAGTTGCCTCCTCCAAGAAATCTTATGGAGTTGCGGTCATTACAAGGCCGGTTGGCTACGTACGCAGGTTGATCTCCAACCTATATGGGCAGTGTCAGCCATTTCACAAGTTAATTAATGATGAAGGATACGCCATTCTACTGGGGTGAAGAATGCCAAAAACCTTTTGACCAGTTGAAAGAATACTTGAAGACCCCCACCAGTGCTGGGGGCACCTATTAAAGGGCGGCCGCTGATTTTGTAAAAAGCCGCCACCGAATATTCTCTGGGGGTAATGCTGGCCCAGAATAACAATGAAGGCAAAGATCGAGCTCCCTACTACCTTATCCAGAGATTGGTCGGGGTAGAAGGAAAGTACACACCAATTGAGAAGGTCTGCCTCGCCCTGGTCTTTGCAGTCAAGAAGATGAGACATTACATGTTGTTGCATGAAGTCCAACTAATATCCAGAGCTGACCCCGTCAAATACATACTCTCTCAACCGGTGTTGAAAGGGTGATTGGGTAAATGGGCCGTCATCCTCATGGAATTTGATATCACTTACGTGCTGCAAAGGGCCACTAAAGGCCAGTCCATTGCAGACCTCTTTGCAACGCACCTGGTGCCTGAAAACTCTCCACTAATTACGGAGCTTCCTGAAGATGAAACTCTGGAAGTGGACCAGGTCTAACAAGCCAAATGGCAACTGTACTTCGATGGAGCTTCAAGAACAGAAACATCCTCATCAGGGCAGATAAGAATAAGAGCTGGGGCAGGTGTCATCCTCAAATCCCCTGAAGGAGAGGTGTTGCACACCTCCCGATCAATTAATAAAGCCTACACAAATGATGAAGCTCTGATTATCGATCTTCCGGTTGCTCTCTACATGGAAATCTGAATGCTGCAAGTAGTTGGGGATTCGATGTTAATTGTCAAACAGATCCAGGGAGAGTTTGACGTCTGAAAACCAGAATTGCTCCCCTACCACGCTAAGGCGAAGCAACTTATGGGGAAATTCTACTTTATTGAAATAAACCATCTCGGCTAAGGTCAAAATGCTTAGGCCGATGCATTAGTAAAGTTGGCAAGCTCACTAGTAATGCCGCCGAATGAATCACTCAGCATATGGGTGATAAATCGACAATAGGTCGCCAGCATGATAGAAGAGGAGCCAGGTAAAGAAGAACCTGAAGTAGCAATGGCAGAAATAGTCGGCTCGTCCGACTAGTGAGAGCTCCTCATGCAATGGTTTAAACACCAGCAGTTGTCCAGGTGAAGAGAAGAAAAGATCAGACTGATTAGAATGAAAGATTCTTATAAAGTCAGGAACAAAATTCTATTCCAAATTGTGGCAGATGCCAAGAAAAAAGTACTACTCCGATGCCTGTCTATAGAGGAGACTTGGAGGGTCATGAAAGAAGTTCATGCTGGGTTAGTCGGAGCACACAAGGCTAGGCCGAAAATGAAGATTGAAATTAAAAAGCTCGGATATTATTGGCCTTAAATGTTCAATGACTGCTGTAAATATGTCAAGTCATGCCAAAAGTGCCAAGAGCACGCAATGGTCCCCAGGAGACCCCCAACACAGCTGCATCCAACAGTGCCTAGTTGGCCATTCACCCAATGGGGAACAGATGTCGTAGGCCCACTGCCCACTTCCTCTTCAGGATGCAAATATATTTTTAGTAACAATAGATTATTTCTCCTATTGGGTAGAAGTTGTGGCTCTAAGAGCAGTGATAGGAGAAATCGTAGCCCGATTTATCTGTCGGAACATAATATTCTGATTCGGCATCCCCAACCAAATCGTTTCAGACAACGGAAGTCACTTCCGGAATCAGAAGATCTACAAGTTGGCTGAAAACTACAAGCTTGACTAGAGAACTTGTACTCCTTACAACCCGCAAGCAAATGGGTTGGTTGAAGCCTTCAATAAAACCCTATGTACCCTCCTCACTAAGACAGTTAGTTCTAGCAAGAGGCACTGTGGGCGTACCGCACCATCTATAAAACTCCAATGGGTTGTTCGCCTTTCTCTTTGGTTTATAGCTCAGAAGCGGTCGTCCTTATAGAACTGGAGGTACCCTCACTACGGGTTGCAATTCAGCATGAATTAGTTAAAGACGGCCGAACAAACATAGAATGAAGACTGAAGAGGTCTCCGACCTAGAAGGGAAGCGACTCAAGGCTCTGCAAAACATACAGGTCTATCAGGCCCGCATATCATGTGCCTTCAACAAGCTTGTCAAAGGGCATGAATTCAAGAAAGGTGACCTTATTATGGTCAAAAGAAAAGAAGTCATGGCTTCCAATCCTAAAGGTAAATTAAATGAAAATTGGCTTGGGCCTTATGTCATCCAAAAAGTTTACGAAGGTGGCACATATGTTATTGTCAAACATAGGGGGGAAGTTCAATTCCCACCCCTTAATGGAAAGCATTTGAAATTATATTATGCACCGCTTCCTCAATTCAATGAACAATTGAACCCTGTGTCTCATATTGAGCAAACATGTTTCTTAGATCTCCCATGAGACTATGCAATATCCATTCAAAAAGAAGGAAAAAAAGAAAAAAAGGGGAAAAAATCATCAAAGTCATCAGGGGATATCAACCCCTCAAGTCCCACCGAAATTCAAAAAAAAATATCTCCTCCTGCCTAGACTATTCATCTTGGCCGAATGACCAAACAACCGCACTCTTTACAGTAGCAAAAATCTCAAATACAGCTCGACGTTATAACACTTTGCCCCACCGATGAACAAAATACCCTTACCATGGACCCTCCGTTTAGGGCAATGAATGAAAAGACCCCCTTTGCTTAGACACTAACCCCGTGTCAATGAATTAACCACATCAGCCCCCGACACCCTATCGGCACTGACGAACAAACCTTTAGCCCAGACCTTCTGTCTGGAGTTAATGAATGAAAAGACCCCTTCGCTTTGACACTAACCCCGTGTCAATTTATTAACTACGTCAACCCCCGACACCCTATCGGCACTAACGAACAAACCTTTGGCCTAGACCTTCCATCTGGAGTTAATGAATGAAAAGACCCCTTTACTTTGACACTAATCCCGTGTCAATGAATTAACCATGTCAGCCCCCGACACCCTATCGGCACTGACAAACAAACCTTTGGCCCAGGCCTTCCGCCTGGTGTCAATGAAAGAAAAGACCCCTTTGCTTTGACACTAACCCAGTGTCAATGAATTAACCACGTCAACTTCCGACACCGTGTCGGCACTAACGAACGAACCTTTGACCCAAAACTTCCGTCTGGAGTCAATCAATGAAAATACCCCTTTGCTTTGACACTTACCCTGTGTCAATTGATTAACTATGTCAGCCCCCGACACCCTATCAGCACTGACAAATAAACCTTTGGCCCAGACCTTCCGTCTGGAGTCAATGAATGAAAAGACCCCTATGCTTTGACACTAACCCCGTGTCAATGAATTAACCATGTCAGCCCCTGACACCCTGTCGACATTGACGAACAAACCTTTGGCCCAGGCCTTCTGTCTGGTGTCAATGAATGAAAAGACACCTTTGCTTTGACACTAACCCCATGTCAATGAATTAACCACGTCAACTTCTGGCACCATGTCGGCACTAACGAACAAACTTTTGGCCCAAACCTTCCGTCTGGAGTCAATGAATGAAAAGACCCCTTTGCTTTGACACTAACCCCATATCAATGAACAAATCACGTCAGTATTCGACACCTTGTCGGAACTGATGAATGCACCCTTGATCTAGACCTTCCATTTAGGGCCATGAACTAAATACAATTTGCTTTTACACTACCCCGTGTCGATGATTAAACCAAATTAGCGTCAGACACCTTGCTAAGGGTTGACAAAAGTGCTCCACACTCAGCCTAGAACCTCCGCCGAGGCCATCAAGACAATATACATATGTTAAAAAAATGAAAGGCTCAAAATCGAGGTGCCCCGCCGGACTTGATCACATATCTAGTGAGCAAGGGCAAAAAGGGCTTAGAACCCGGTCGTAGTGAAATCCCAGAAGGGCGCTACGGGCAAAATTGGGTACCATGCCATGTGAAAACCCTGCAAAGACACATGTGCAAAAGCAAGAAGGGGCTGACTACGGTGAAAACCCAAAAGGGCGCTTGAGTCAGTAACAAGATATAAAAAAAAATCAAAAAAAAAGAAGAATCATCATCATCATTTGATGATATTTGCAATTTTTGAAAGCATTCGGAAGACTAAACAAATGAACCACCATATCCTTGTTCCACTGGACTGCTATAAAACTTTGGCCTAGACCCGTCGCTTGGGACCAAAGAACAACCTCCCTTTCCAGTCCCACCAGAACTGCTATAGAGCCTTTGGTTTGGGCCTTCTGTCTAAGCCAATGAACAGACAACCCTTCTCTCTGTCCCACCGGGATACCTACAGAACCTTTGGTTTAGACCCTCCGTCTAAGCCAATGAATACACAACATTTCTCCAGTCCCGCCAAGGTCATTACAAAACCTTAGACCTAGACCTTACGTCCAAGTCAATGAACAAACAATCATCTTCGTCCCAACACTATCACCATGCCCAATGGGATCTACCCCACCCCATTGGTTTAGACTTTCCGTCTAGGCTGACGCATGAAACCCTGTCGCCTTGCTTCGGCATCAAACCCATGCCAATGATTAAATCCTTCCACTATCGGACCCTTTCATTCGGATTGGTTAACACTCCTGGATGACTCACGTGTCCGGTACGGTGGAGCAGTCCCCCCATCCTTTTCTTGATAGGGCGAGCGCTCTCCCGTATATTCATGTGGGTCCCTCTACCCACAAGAAATAAACTCCTCCCAATAAGCCGCCTAGCGGAACCCGTTTCTTACTATTACGTGCCAAGGGCCATGAATAAAAGAGAGAATAAGGAAAAAGAAGGAAGAAGAAGGAGGTGCCCCTCATCCGGTAGCACCGGCCTCTACCGTACGAAAAGAAGAAGAAAGGCCAAGGGGGAGAGGTAGGAAATGAAGAAGAGGAAGAAGGAAAGGCCTTGGGGCCAGCCCAGGCTATTATGGCCAGAAGAGAAGAAAGAAAATAAAAAAACCCTCAATGGAGGTGCCTCATGAGGGGGAACAAAGAGGAATAAGAAGAGAGGGAAGGGGATGCACGGCCAACCCTGAAGCAGGGGCAAAGTCAGGCGAGGTCGCTAATGGCAGCGTCAGCGACGGGAGAGAGGAAGCCCTGGGAACGTGCGAGGGAAGAGGATAATAAGATGAAAAGATGAAAGGGGTTTTAAGGGACCCATGGCCCCTTTTATAAGCAAAAGCCAAGCCTCTATCCAGCAGGCTTCCTCCCCATCGAACCGGCCAGCTAATTCCCCATCCGGTAGGCTCCCCCACGCCTCATCCAGCAGGGCCTTTGCAACCTCCATCCGGCAGGAGCTTGCATGGTCCCTGAACCGGCAGCAACCCCCAAGTCCCTTGATCTGACAGCCCCCTGTGGGCATTGAACCTGCAGGGCCTCCATGTCTTCGAACCGGTGAAGCCTTAATACCGTTGAACCGGCAGGGCCTATAAGCCCTTCAATCCGACAACCCCTTGTGGGCATTGAAATGGCAAGGCCTCCGAGCCCTTTGATCTCGCAGCCCCCTGTGGGCATTGAACCGGCAGGCCTGCGGGATTTCTACACTTATACGGTAGGGGCTATACCCCCTTTGAACCAGTAGGTCATCAACAGGCTGATTCGACAGCCTTCTACGGCATTCATCCAACAGCCCTCTCCAAGACTATGAACCGGTAGGGACCCATTCGCGCCAATCCGATAGGCCTCTCCAGTTCATCAACCATCAGGCCTCTCATGGCCCTCACCCGACAAGTCATTCAAACTTCAAAGCCAACAATATGCACCCACATTCCCCGCTTGGCTCATTCTTCGCCCGTGCCACCCGTGGGTGGGGGGCATTTGTTGACACGCAAAATATGACGCCCGAATTATACCACAATCATGGGAAGACAAAGCATTCTGAAGATGCATTGCCATAAGGTCGACCCGACCGACCCAGCAGTGAAGAAATAACCAGAAGAGAGCCTGAGTGGCCAGGCCCCCAAGAATACACCTATCCTCATGGCGTCAACCCCCGTCCGGATGGACGAATTAAAGTCGCAGGAGGCCGAGGCTTTCCTGAATGAGTGAACTGCTGTAGACTCAGCCCTGGAGCCTCAGCAACGAACAATACAAACGATGGGCTCAAGACGTCCGAAGAATTCAGTTACCAGTGGTGCCGAACCACCACAAATTTGCATCCTGAGGGACGAATTAAACTCGAAACCAAAGGAGTCTAAAAATACTCCTGAAGATGCGCAACTACGGACCAGGTCGTAGGAGTCTGAATATTAACAAAAGAATAAAGGAAAAGAAGAAAATAATAAAAGAAGAACAGAAGAAGAAGAAGAGGGAAAAAGAATAAAGGGAGAGGGAAGAGGGGATGAACCGACATCATCCTCATTCGGCAGAAGCAGCTCCAACCGACGGACCCATACCCCATCCGGCGTGAGCATCGAACCGGCGGTGTTGACACTCATTTTTAGCCCGCATGTTGCGTCATTTCTCTTATTCATCATTTTTGATGTCCCGAGTTAACCTTTGTTTTGGAGCCTTCCTTGGATAGATTTCGAGTCCATTTCATTGTTCCCTAGCCTTTGGACATCATATATCATGATTTCTTAGAGCCTTGGGGCTTATTTTCTCAACTTTCAGCCTTCCAAGTTGACTTGCGGCCCATTTAGTTCGACTTCCATCAAGCATTTAGCTCCTTTTGTTGCGTAGTCCTGAACGCGGCCATTTTTCATCCCCTTATGTTCCTCTATTCATTAAGTGTCCTTCAACAAAGTTGTTCATCTTTTAAAGCCCTAGATTTTCTTATTCTACGCCATTAGCCAGTTCTCCAGCGATTTCAAGTTATTTACATTTTTCTGGTAGACTGCGCTGTTCACCCGCGAACCCAACGTTCTTTTCTATGTTCTCTCTCAATTTTCTCCCTCCTCTGCTCATCTTCTCATCGTGCTCCCTTCATAAAAGATGTTCAATTTTTACAATTTCTTCTTCTACCACTTTCTCTAGTTCTGCACCGTTTTTGAGATATTCTATAATTTTTAAAGTCGCGTGAAGCCTGCCCAATTATTTTTCCCCATCAGCCTAGCAGTCCTGGGAAGACCGCTAGGTGATGGTGGCGGTCTTCCCAAGACCGTTAGACTCCAAACAGTGCCCGTTTTTCCCATTTTCACCTCCTATTGCCTTGCGGTCCTCCCTATACCGTTTTTAGTCCCCTAATGGTCCTCCCATGACCGTTTTCATCAAGAAATGGCCCTGCAATAGACCATTTTTAGAACATAGATTTATCAATCTAAATCCCGAAAGTGGGTCATTATCTCCTATCTCGGACTAGGGTTTCCTACACTTCTATTTAAAGCACTCAATTCAGAGGTTGCGAAGGGGGGCTCTTTCTGGATGTGGGGCAAAGCCATACTGCATCTCCAACTCAATTATTCAACCCTGGCTTGAAGAGGGAAGTATTAGCTTTCAATTCCACGCTCAATGGCTCAATTTCATTATCTATTCTCTTAGTTCTCCCCCTCCCAATTTCACAAATCATCACAGTTCTGCACTTTTCTACTGCACATGCACTTTTCTCCATTTTGCATAGCATATTCCCGCAGTTATGCTGCGTGATTTTTTCTTATATTTGTTGCATTCTCATCACAATACACACACCTATCTTTTGCGCTCTTCCATAGGGGTTAAAAATCTCCCCCAGTGCGTTCTCCCTCAATCTTTACCTCTATTTTACCACTGCAGGATTTGATGCTACACTTCATATTCTAATGGGTTTTTCTCTTGTTGGTTGTCTTTATTTTACAGGAGAGCATGAATACAACATGAGGCCTTCTTCCTCTAGCCGGCTAGAAGGAGAAGAGCTGTGATCAACGATGTTCCCCGCACTCGTCCTTAAGCGCGATCAACTCTTCATCATTTTCTAAGGTACACGGCGCCGTCCCTTCATCTCTTCATCTCTTGGCGTTGTTAACCCTTGGTGGCGATCACGGTATGTCTTTCTCATCTATTCATCGCCCTTTGATTCATACTTCATGCTTGTTCATGCTCATATGATACTTGCATATGTTTGTTTAGTTTGGGGGTGGGGTAGAACAATTATCTACAACCTAGTTTTTTGGCGATCACGGTGGGACACCTAGTGCCCATCACATTTTTCATGCTCTCTTGTAAGTTGGGTGTGGGTATGTGCATGTTTAGATAAAGTTTTCTCCGTTTTCCTGCTATTCTGGGTGTTTTTAAGTCTGTTAGGGCCTTGCGGTCGTCTTCAGGACCGCCAGACGAGTCTAGCGGTCATCACAGGGCCACCAGGGCCTTTCTGGTAGCCTTGCGGTCATTTGGTAGACCAAAAGGGGTTAAAAAATGGTCATCTAGTAGACCACTTTCGGATTCTAACAGTTAGGGTGCAATGCTCACATGGCCATGTTCGTTGATGCATAACTTGGCCTCCCGGGGTGAGATTGCCCTGTTCTTGGGCCCGTTCTGTAGCCCTTTGTATTATCTTTCCATCCATATATCATATGCATCATTTGGGTCATGTTTGTATAGGTTAATCTTATCCTCATTTTTGAGTTTTCTGTATAAAGTCTGCAGACAGACACTACAAGAAAAAGCGGATTTAGCGATGGCATTTTGCGACGGATATTAATCCGTCGCAAATATGTCTATAAATTTAGACGGACCTATTTCGTCTAAATATTTAAGACAGAAAATTATTCGTCTGAATATCCGTCGTAATTAGGGACGGATTTGCAGACGAAAATTAAGACGTCTGAAAGTAGAGACGGATATTGAGACGAATTATTTTCTGTCTTAAATTTGAGACGAAAATTTTTTCCGTCCCAAATACCGTCGCAAAAATTCACTGGATTCCCCCCCATTCCCCCCCGCTCTCCCTCTCACTCTGACTCCCCACGCCCCCCCCATTCCCCCCCGCTCTCCCTCTCACTCTCACTCCCCCCCGCTCTCCCTCTCCCTCTCACTCTCACACCGTCGCCGCCGTCACCGTCGGAGGTGTGCCATCACCGCCGTCACCGAAGGAGCTACGCCGTCGCCGCCGGCCTCGATCATCTCCCCCCACCGGTAAGCCCCTCCCTCCCCCTCCTGCTGCCCCCCCTCACCCAGTGTACCCCCTCCCCCTCCACTTCACCGCCCTCCCCCTCCTACGACCCCCCTCCACTGCCTGCAACCCCCTCCCCCTACACCTCACCCCCTCCCCCTCTTGCGACCCCCCTCCACCGCCTGCGACCCCCTCCGCCTCCTACGACCCCCCCTCCACCCCACCCCCCTCCCCCTCCTGCGACCCCCCTCCCCCTCCTGCCACCCCCTCCACCGGCAGCCCTCCCCCTCCTGCTGACCCCCCTCCCCGAGCGCAGCCCCTCCCCCTCCACCACCCCCTCCACCGACAGGCCTCCCCCTCCTGCTGACCCCCCTCCACCGTACCCCCCTCCCCCTCCTGCGACCACCGCCACCGCACCCCTTCCCCCTCCTGTGACCCCCCTCCCCCTCTGCGACCACCCCCCTCCACCGCACCCTCTCCCCCTCCACCGCACCCCCTCCCCCTCATGCGACCCCCCTCCCCCTCCTGCGACCACCCCCCTCCACCGCACCCTCTCCCCCACCACCTCACCCCCTCCCCCTCATGCGACCCCCCTCCCCCTCCTGCGACCACCCCCCTCCACCGCACCCCCTCCCCCTCCATTAAAGGATCCAAATTAAGCAGTCAAAAAATAAAAATAAATCTATCAACACTTGGCAACGATTCAAAGCTAAGTTGGGTGATTGAAACTTAGTTGATATGTAATCAAGTAAGAGTCGTTTTTCAACGTGTAAAACCTAATTTTCTTGTGTGATGGCCCCATTTGGTAGATCATCCTCAATTTTAATTTCTTTAGTAAACAGAGATATTATGTTTAATTTGCCTGCAGATGGCCAGTATGTGTTTTTCTTGATGGCACTGGCTAGTTGGGTTCTATCTTCTATGTATATCTATTAACCGTGTGACATATATATAAACTCTTATCAGCTTATTCCTTATTATCTTCCTTTCACGTTGTCTGCGTTGAGATGGCATGTATATATATATATATATATATATATATATATACAAACATAAGATTCTATTCTCACAAGATTATTTTTACGAAAGCTAATTATAAATTGGTGTTTCTATTTTATTATGTTGGATATGTCGGTTGAGATTGGCCTTATCGCCCACATGAGAGCTCATAAGAGACTCCGGAGTACCGGACAAACTTGGATGGTTTGCTCTATGCTGGTGATTTATTATGTTAAAGCCGATGAGTGAGAGAAATCGCAATCTTTTATAATTGATTATATTATATTCGAAAATTTGTCAACATAAGATGGTAGAGAAATGTCACCGGCATCCAATCCCAATTGGTTCACCCCTCTTGGAATTATGAAACGTTTGACGTTTCAACTCCAAAACAAACGTCTTGTTATTAATAAAAGCCGAGAACTGGCTTTAACGCTCTAAGCAAAACATAGATATGGTTAATTTTAGCGTTTGTTATTAATAAAAACACGACGCCAATGCAAACTTAAGCAGAAGAACATTGATGCTAACCTTGCTAACAATTGATTAGATTCCCTTATCAGGGTCGCTTTATTTTCAGAATAGCGGAGGCGGATATCGCATCCGATGAAAGAGTGAAATCCCATTCCATCCTATCATACGCTTTTGCCATGTCTAACTTGAAAATGACATTATGACCATGGACCTTCCTATAAATATCCCTGACCAATTGTCTGGAAAGAGATATGTTATCCAGAATGAAATGTCCTTTGACAAAAGCTCCTTGCTCTTGGGATATAATGGCAGGCAGCAAAGGAGCCATGTGCTCACATATAAGGTAAATATTAATGTAATAAACAAAGTTGCACAGCCTCCCCTCTCTACTTTGTGTAAAACGAAAAAGAAAGAGAGAAGAGAAAGAGAGAAAGAAGAAAAAAAGAGGGAATCATAGCGGCATATCTCCAGGTCATGGGACCCTCTAGGCTGCCCCTTCCCTAGGTCGACAGACCCGAACTCATTTAAATGAGATCATTCACCTCAAAAAAAAGGGACCCTCTGGGCTGCCCTCGCACTAAACAAACGAAACAACTAGAAAAATAGATGAATAAAATTATTATTTAAAATTTAGTGCGTCCACAGCAACAGTCGACTTATAGCAATAGGTAAATACTCTAAAAATTATGCTTGTGCTTTCAAACTTTGTGGATGTTAATTGCATATAAATGTGTTTTTAGATGGATATGCACAGAAATTTGATGTTGACCTGACTCAAAAATGTGGATTGTTTAGCTTTGATGTTCTTCATGTGAGTATTTTTTTAAATTAGATATTATTTAGATGGATGTATGCAGAATGTTAAGTGCGATGTTATTTAATTTTATGTTATATAAACACATGGGGTATTCCATGTGAGCTGAGGTGCGTGGGTGCGACCTAACATTACACGCACCTCAGGAGAGCGTGTTAAACCCGTGTCAATGAACCTTCCCGTTCAAGACTTTGGGATTGATGTGTATGTTCTCATTTTTTTTATGAGAATGTATATATCTACCTCAAAGTCTTGAATTGTCCCATTTGGACACTCTGTGAATGTTTGATCGCACTTAGGCAGTCATTTACTATATGTGTTTGTATGGTTTGCTGAAAATGTCGGTTGCGTCTCCTCACTCTTCTTCAATATACCTTTATTGATTTTGAGTGTTTTCTTAACCACTTACTTATAAGTGTTTAAGAAAACTTTAAAATCAATAAATATTTTTGGTATATCGGAGAAGTGTGGGGAGATGCTGCCGAAATTTTCAGTAAATTGTGCAACACATATAGTAATTGATTGTGCGATCAAACCTTCATGGATGTGTTAAAAAGTGATAATCTAAATAATAGTCCTCATCCAACTACAAATGGTCTGCGACCAACGATGTGAGGAATGGGTCGGGTTTATTTTCAAGAGTAATGATTTAAACGTTACTTGTGTATTAACATTTATTGGGTGCAGGCAAAATGTTGACAGATCGTTCATAGATGTATCGTAGAATAGTTGACCGGGTGGTGTCGGATGATTTTAAGCATGGAGTTGAGAGTTTCATTCAGTTTGCATTGGGGAATCTAAAGGCATCAATAGACCACGACGGTCACATTCGTTGCCCTTGTTCAAGTTGTAGAAACTTGAGGTGGCGTTCACCATGGGATGTGCAATATCATTTGTACAAGAAAGGGTTTGTGGATGGTTATACGAATTGGACGTGTCATGGTGAGCAATTCTTGAGGTATGAGCCCGACAATATTGCAGGCACAAGTGGGTACGTGGATATGGTTGTAGATACTGCTGGTCCTAGTTTTAATGTTCATGAGGAAGCGCCGAATAAGACAGCCGGAAGATTTTATGAACTACTTAGGGATGCTGATGAGCCGCTGTGGGATGGTTGTGAAAAGCACACTCGATTGTCTGCAGTGTCACAGTTGTTGAACTTGAAATCTGAATTTCACATCAGTGAGACTTTTTTTGACCGTCTCCTCCTGTTGATCAAGAGTATGTTGCCTCGAGACGAGAAGTTGCCAGAAACTTATTATCGTGCAAAAAGGATGGTCAATGAGCTAGGACTTGGATATTTGAAAATAGATGCATGCCCGAATCATTGTATGTTATATTACAAAGATGATGCAGATAAGATATCATGTTCTATTTGCGGCCATGACAGATTCAAACCTAAGGGAGGTGTCAATTCAAAGCGAAAAGATGTACCTTACAAGGCATTGCGATACTTCCCTCTTGTGCCTAGGCTGCAGCGGCTGTATATGTCCTCAAAGACAGCTATACATATGACATGGCACAATGACAGAGTACGCCGTGCCGATGATATAATAAGTCATCCTGCCGATGGTGAAGCTGGACCCACTTCAATCGTACTCATCTTGCTTTCTCAAAGGAGCCACGTAATGTTAGGTTGGGTTTATGCACAGATGGTTTTAATCCATTCGGTGGTTCAGTGGCATCTTACTCTTGTTGGCCAGTGTTCATGACACCGTACAACCTCCGCCAGACATGTGCATGAAGCGAGAAAATCTATTTTTATCTTTAGTAATTCCTGGTCCAAAAAGTCCCGGAAAAAATTTGGACATATATCTCAGGCCGTTGATTGATGAGCTCAAATTTTTATGGAGTGATGGAGTTGTTACTTATGATGCACGTAGGAAGCAAAATTTTATTATGAAAGCTGCACTGATGTGGACAATAAGTGACTTCCCTGCATATGGAATGCTATCTGGTTGGAGCACACATGGGAGGTTAGCATGTCCCTACTGTATGGAAGATACCAAATCATTTGTATTGAAACATGGTGGAAAAGCATGCTGGTTTGATTGCCATCGGCGGTTGCTACCAAGTGACCATCCTTTTCGAAGGCAAAAAGACTCTTTTAAAAAAAATACTGTTGAAGTAGATGAAGCAGACTTGCAACGGGTGTCGGGTCGACATATGGCGACACGGGTGCAAAATTTACCAGATGTAGTACAATTGTCTAGTAGCACACGACAACTGAATAGTTTTGGAAAGGATCACAACTGGAACAAGAAAAGTATTTTTTGGGAATTGCCTTATTGGTCAACTCTTCTTGTACGACACAATCTAGATGTCATGCATATCGAGAAGAATTTTTTTGATAATGTGTTCAACACGGTCATGAATGTTAAAGGCAAAACAAAGGATAACGCCAAAGCGCGCATGGATTTAAAGATACTTTGTAAACGTCCAGAACTGGAACTACAAAACATAAATGGAAGGGTTGTGCAGCCAAAAGTAGCTTACGTGCTTAATAATACACAGATCAAGGAAGTGTGCCAGTGGGTGAAACAATTGAGACTTTCAGATGGATATGCATCCAACATAGCCCGTTGTGTGAATGTTAACGAGGGAAAAATATATGGTCTGAAAAGTCACGACTATCATGTGTTCATGGAAAGGCTACTGCCCATTGCATTTCGTGATTTGTTGCCGAAGCCTATATGGGGAGCACTGACCGAGCTGATTCAGTTTTTCAAGATTTTATGTGCATCAGAACTCAGACTTCGGGACGTACAAACTCTTGAAGAAAATGTGGTCAAAACTATTTGCAAGTTAGAGAAGATATTTCCTCCGGCATTCTTTGATTCGATGGAGCACCTGGTCATCCATCTGCCATACGAGGCTATTGTCGGAGGGCCAGTACAATACCGATGGATGTATCCATTTGAGAGGTATGTGAGAATTTTCATGAAGACATTCATGTTGTCCATGGTCGCTACATGTCATTACCATCTGAATTGTTGTTGTAGGTGCATGCATGAATTGAAAATGAAAGTTCGCAACAAGGCAAAGGTGGAAGGTTCGATTGCTGAGGCATATGTTATTGAAGAAATTTCGAACTTCTGTTCCATGTACTTTGAGCTAGATATTCAAACTCGTCATACTCGACCTGCACGTAATAATGATGGGGGAGTTGATGATTTGTCAGATCGGCATTCCATATTTAAGCATCATGGACGTGCTTTCGGATGTTGCTCGACCCGCACGCTCGAAGATAGAGAGTTGTACGCTGCTGAGATATATATTCTTCTGAATTGTACTGAGATTGAACCTTATGTTGAGTAGGTTCTTAACCCACATTTCCAGCAATGCCATGACTTGTTCATCCTTCTTCTGTAGTTCAATTAAAGTAGTAGTGCATTTATATTGTAGACAATTTGATTCAGAATTAGCACAAAAATGTCCAAATATCTAGGACGTAGAGATTGAAAAAGAACGCGAGAAGTTTTTTGCCAAATGGTTGAGATATCAAGTTAGTGTCGATCGTTCAATATATATGATTGCATTTACTAATGTTGGCGTAATTGTTCAAAAATATTTAACTACTCTACTTGACATATAGGTTGAACAATGTCTCATTAGTGATCAGAGAGTACAAGAGATAAGTTATGGCCCCTCCAACGTTGCACGTGCCTATCCAGGATATATTGTGAATGGATACATATTTCATACGAGGGATTATGGACGAAGTAAGTCTATGATGAACAGCGGCGTATCTGTTAAGGGAAGTGTATACAATGAAGTGGAATTAGACTACTATGGTATTCTTGAGGAAGTCATAGAACTTCAGTATTTGGGACGAGACAATCATGTATACTTATTTAAGTGTCATTGGTTTGATCCTAATTCAATTCGACATGACACGTCTACTGGGATTGTCGATGTCAAACATAGGTACAAACTTAATACCTATGAACCGTTCATTTTAGCCGCACAAGCCCACCAAGTGTATTATTCAAGGTATCCATCGTCCAAGAATAAAGATTGGTGGGTAGTTTGCAGGGTTAAAGCAAAATATTTTCCCACTTATGAGTTAAATATGAGTCAAAATGTCTCAGAGCTTGGCAACGTCGAATATTTTCAATCAGATGAAGTTGGCATTATCGGCTCCACACATGTTAATCTGGATGAATCTGATGAGCCACTGTCATTACGTAAGGAAGATGAAGTGGAAGAAATCGATCCGACGGAGTTAAATGTTCATGTTAGAGGGGAGGAGGAGTCAGATGAAGAGGAAGAGTTCCAATCTGATGAGACTACGATGGATGACGAAGATGATGATGATGAGCTAGATATATCAACATGAGGGAGGCATGTTTTGATAATTTAGTAAGCTGATTCTAACTTTTTAAGCATAATTTTAAATAACATTTGTCTAGCCTTATATAATTATGGATTAATATGTATTAATTGTTTTGTTATTAATAAGGAAATGGTGCGAGGAGGTCGTACTAGGAGTGGGAGGAGACAAGGCAGTGAGAGGGGCGCTACTCCCTCCTCGTTAGCATATTCTTCAGACACAGGTATATTTGATCAATAAGTTAGCTATATGAATATTTTAATTGTTTACTAACTTAAAAGAATTTTTTTATAGGTCCAAGTGTCGGCTCACCACCACATGTACAGACGCCACCACCACTTCCCGCTAGTGCCCTCCCACCAGCTCCCGCTACAGGTATATCTATTTTAATTTTCAGTAACATGTTGCATTTCCTTATGAAAATTAATATTTTCCCACCTATGTATTTCTTTGAATTTCTAGAAAAATATTTATTTATCTAATGTGAATTAATTCTTACAGGTCCTAGTGCCCTCCCACCACCTGTCCCGACGCCACCCCCACCAGCTGTCGCTACAGGTATATCTATTTTAATTTTCAGTAACGTGCTGCATTTACTTATGGAAATTAATGCTTTCCCACCTATGTATTTCTTTGAATTTCTAGCAAAATATTCATTTATCTAATGTAAATTAATTCTTACAGGTCCTAGTGCCCTCCCACCAGCTCCCGCTACAGGTATATCTATTTTGATTTTCAGTAACGTGCTGCATTTACTTATGAAAATTAATGTTTTCCCACCTATGTATTTCTTTAAATTTCTAGCAAAATATTCATTTATCTAATGTGAATTAATTCTTACAGGTCCTAGTGCCCTCCCACCAGCTCCCGCTACAGGTATATCTATTTTAATTTTCAGTAACGTGCTGCATTTACTTATGGAAATTAATGCTTTCCCACCTATGTATTTCTTTGAATTTCCAGTAAAATATTCATTTATCTAATGTGAATTAATTCTTACAGGTCCTAGTGCCCTCCCACCAGCTCCCGCTACAGGTATATCTATTTTAATTTTCAGTAACGTGCTGCATTTACTTATGGAAATTAATGCTTTCCCACCTATGTATTTCTTTGAATTTCTAGCAAAATATTCATTTATCTAATGTGAATTATATCTTACAGGTCCTAGTGCCCTCCCACCAGCTCCCGCTACAGGTATATCTATTTTAATTTTCAGTAACGTGCTGCATTTACTTATGGAAATTAATGCTTTCCCACCTATGTATTTCTTTGAATTTCCAGCAAAATATTCATTTATCTAATGTGAATTAATTCTTACAGGTCCTAGTGCCCTCCCACCAGCTCCCGCTACAGGTATATCTATTTTAATTTTTAGTAACGTGCTGCATTTACTTATGGAAATTAATGCTTTCCCACCTATGTATTTCTTTGAATTTCCAGCAAAATATTCATTTATCTAATGTGAATTAATTCTTACAGGTCCTAGTGCCCTCCCACCAGCTCCCGCTATAGGTATATCTATTTTAATTTTCAGTAACGTGCTGCATTTACTTATGGAAATTAATGCTTTCCCACCTATGTATTTCTTTAAATTTCCAGCAAAATATTCATTTATCTAATGTGAATTACTTCTTACAGGTCCTAGTGCCCTCCCACCACCTGTCGCTACAGGTATATCTATTTTAATTTTCAGTAACGTGCTGCATTTACTTATGGAAATTAATGCTTTCAACCCTCCCACCACCTCTGACTTCTACAGGGCCCCCCCCACCACTCAGCAGCCAGTTGACGATGCCAGCAGCCATCACGAGGGAGGCACTGTCCATGATGGACGTCGCCCCTGCTGGATCTCCGGGTATATTTATAAGGCTAGTTTACATTCATTAATTGTTAGCGGTAAGTTTCTAATATGAATACTTTGACATTTGAAATTGCAGGAAAAAATTAGAACCTTGCACCGCTGTCCATCATGCTATTAGCCTAGTAATGGCACATGTGCCCGGGCCACATTTGTCTTACAAAGAATTTCCGATGGGCGTCCGTAATTCATTGTTCGACATGTTCTTAGTAAGTAACTATGTCATTTAATTCAAGTCTTTTCCAAACTCATTTCACAACAGTCTATTAATTGTGAAGCTTAATTCATTTACAGTGGACTTATCGATTCACTGGTGGACATGGTGTGGCACGATGTCGTTCTGGCTGGGAGTCCACTGTGAAGACAAATTGTCAAAAGAGAGTATATGCGGCTCAGAAGAAGGCCCAAAAAATTGCTGGTGGGAGTGAAGACCGACAGCTGTGGAAGGAGCACCGTCCTCTATAGATGAGGAAGGAGGATTGGGAGATACTATGTGACAAATTTGCCGACCCCAAGTGGATAGAAAAGTCCCAAAAAGCCAAATCAAATAGGGCGTCACAGCCGGAGGCAAATTTGCATACATGTGGGTCCGTCTCTTTTGCGACTCATAAAAATAAAATGGTAAGTAATGTTTCAAATCTTCTTACATTTTATTAACATATATGACAATTTTTTACAATGAACTATATAACATGCTGTGGAGCTTAATCGAGCTCCGATGTTCCTCGAGGTGTTCGACAGAACACACAAAAGAAGGCGATAGGTCAATTTGTGAGTACAAAAGCTCGTTCAGTCGCGGTAAGTTTATCTTCATGTGCAACTTCTACCGTTCATTTAATTCAGATTGAATCATATGAAATTGACTAATTATTTTATTTTATTTGTAGGAAACATATAGCAGAGCTGTGACAAAGAAGTATGGGGAGGGAGAGGGGGACCAGCCAGACTTGGATCCGGCAGAATGGGTGGCCGCAGCTGGTGTACCGAAGAAGGGCCGAATATATGGTTTTGGGGACAACATGGACTCTAGCGCGGTGATATCATCGTGTATGAGTTCGAACTATGCCCAAACTAGTACTTCTGCCTTCAGTATACCTCATTCTGCCCCCAGTACTTCTGGTAGTGACGTCAGAGACATCGTCCGATCGGAGATGTCTAGCCAGATTTCTGATTTGCAGCTGCAGATGCAGCGGCAGTTCCGAGAGGAGATGTCTACCCAGCAGTCTACCATGTTGCAGGCACTCACTGCCCTGCTCTCCCAAGTGGGAATTCTCCCTCATGCATCCACCACCATGGCACAAGCGGCACAGGTGATTCTTTTCCATGGGTCTTTTCTATGGGTTCAGTTTATATGAGTTTTGTAAATGCACTTGGTTTCAAATCAAAGCAGCCGGGGTTCGGGGGTCCAGAATGTGAAATACTGATCTGACCGGTATTTCGATCATTCCAACACGACCTGGGAGGTAGACGTGACTTGTCAGAGCTGATGGATTCCAAATCGGACATCCGGTTCGAGCCCCACGCTCAAAAGTGCATTTTGTAAATGCACTTGGTTTCAAATCAAAGCAGCCGGGGTCCGGGGGTCCAGAATGTGAAATACTGATCTGATCGGCATTCCGATCATTCCAACACGACCTGGGAGGTAGACGTGACTTGTCAGAGCTGACGGATTCCAAATCAGACATCCGGTTCGAGCCCCACGCTCAAAAGTGTATTTTATAAATGCACTTGGTTTCAAATCAAAGCAGCCGGGGTCCGGGGGTCCAAAATGTAAAATACTAATCCGACTGACATTCTGATCGTTCAAACACGACCTGGGAGGTAGACGTGACTTGTCAGAGCTGACGGATTCCAAATCAGACATCTGGTTCGAGCCCCACGCTCAAAAGTGCATTTTGTAAATGCACTTGGTTTCAAATCAAAGCAGCCGGGGTCCGGGGGTCCAGAATGTGAAATACTAATCCGACCGACATTCTGATCATTCCAACACGACCTGGGAGGTAGACGTGACTTGTCAGAGCTGACGGATTCCAAATCGGACATCCGGTTCGAGCCCCACGCTCAAAAGTGCATTTTGTAAATGCACTTGGTTTCAAATCAAAGCAGCCGGGGTCCGGGGGTCCAGAATGTGAAATACTGATCCGACCGGCATTTCGATCATTCCAACATGACCTGGGAGGTAGACGTGACTTTTCAGAGCTGACGGATTCCAAATCGGACATCCGGTTCAAGCCCCACGCTCAAAAGTGCATTTTGTAAATGCACTTGGTTTCAAATCAAAGCAGCCGGGGTCCGGGGGTCCAGAATGTGAAATACGGATCCGACCGGCATTCCGATCATTCCAACACGACCTAGGAGGTAGACGTGACTTGTCAGAGCTGACGGATTCCAAATCGGACATCCGGTTCGAGCCCCACGCTCAAAAGTGCATTTTGTAAATGCACTTGGTTTCAAATCAAAGCAGCGGGGGTCCGGGGATCCAGAATGTGAAATACTGATCCGACCGGCATTCCGATCATTCCAACATGACCTGGGAGGTAGACGTGACTTGTCAGAGCTGACAGATTCCAAATCAGACATTCGGTTCGAGCCCCACGCTCAAAAGTGTATTTTGTAAATGCACTTGGTTTCAAATCGAAGCAGCCGGGGTCCGGGGGTCCAGAATGTGAAATACTGATCCGACCGGCATTCCGATCGTTCCAACACGACCTGGGAGGTAGACGTGACTTGTCAGAGCTGACGGATTCCAAATCGGACATCCAGTTCGAGCCCACGCTCAAAAGTGCATTTTGTAAATGCACTTGGTTTCAAATCAAAGCAGCCGGGGTCCGGGGGTCCAGAATGTGAAATACTGATCCGACCGAAATTTTGATCGTTCCAACACGACCTGGGAGGTAGACGTGACTTGTCAGAGCTGACGGATTCCAAATCGGACATCCGGTTCGAGCCCCACGCTCAAAAGTGCATTTTGTAAATGCACTTGGTTTCAAATCAAAGCAGCCGGGGTCCGGGGGTCCAGAATGTGAAATACTGATCCGACCGGCATTCCGATCATTCCAACACGACCTGGGAGGTAGACGTGACTTGTCAGAGCTGATGGATTCTAAATCGGACATCCGGTTCGAGCCCCACGCTTAAAAGTGCATTTTGTAAATGCACTTGGTTTCAAATCAAAGCAGCCGGGGTCCGGGGGTCCAGAATGTGAAATACTGATCCGACCGGCATTCCGATCATTCCAACATGACCTGGGAGGTAGACGTGACTTGTCAGAGCTGACGGATTCCAAATCGGACATCCGGTTCGAGCCCCACGCTCAAAAGTGCATTTTGTAAATGCACTTGGTTTCAAATCAAAGTAGCCGGGGTCCGGGGGTCCAGAATGTGAAATACTGATCCGACCGGCATTTTGATCATACCAACACGACCTGGGAGGTAGACGTGACTTGTCAGAGTTGACGGATTCTAAATCGGACATCTGGTTCGAGCCCCACGCTCAAAAGTGCATTTTTGTAAATGCACTTGGTTTCAAATCAAAGCAGCCGGGGTCCGGGAGTCCAGAATGTGAAATACTGATCCGACCGGTATTCTGATCATTCCAACACGACCTGGGAGGTAGACGTGACTTGTCAGAGCTGACGGATTCCAAATCGGACATCCGGTTCGAGCCCCACGCTCAAAAGTGCATTTTGGAAATGCACTTGGTTTCAAATCAAAGCAGCCGGGGTCCGGGGGTCCAGAATGTAAAATACTGATCCGACCAGCATTTTGATCATTCCAACACAACCTGGGAGGTAGACGTGACTTGTCAGAGCTGACGGATTCCAAATCGGACATCCGGTTCGAGCCCCACGCTCAAAAGTGCATTTTGTAAATGCACTTGGTTTCAAATCAAAGCAGCCGGGGTCCGGGGGTCCAGAATGTGAAATACTGATCCAACCAGTATTCCGATCATTCCAACACGACCTGAGAGGTAGACGTGACTTGTCAGAGCTGACGGGTTCCAAATCGGACATCCGGTTCGAGCCCCACGCTCAAAAGTGTATTTTGTAAATGCACTTGGTTTCAAATCAAAGCAGCCGGGGTCTGGGGGTCCAGAATGTGAAATACTGATCCGACCGTATTCCGATCATTCCAACATGACCTGAGAGGTAGACGTGACTTGTCAGAGCTGACGGATTCCAAATCGGACATCCGGTTCGAGCCCCACGCTCAAAAGTGTATTTTGTAAATGCACTTGGTTTAAAATCAAAGCAGCCGGGGTCCGGGGGTCCAGAATGTGAAATACTAATCCGACCGACATTCCGATCATTCCAACACGACCTGGGAGGTAGACGTGACTTGTCAGAGCTGACGGATTCCAAATCGGACATCCGGTTCGAGCCCCACGCTCAAAAGTGCATTTTGTAAATACACTTGGTTTCAAATCAAAGCAGCCGGGGTCCGGGGGTCCAGAATGTGAAATACTGATCCGACCGGCATTCTAATCATTCCAACACGACCTGGGAGGTAGACGTGACTTGTCAGAGCTGACGGATTCCAAATCGGACATCCGGTTCAAGCCCCACGCTCAAAAGTGCATTTTATAAATGCACTTGGTTTCAAATCAAAGCAGCCAGGGTCCGGGGGTCCAGAATGTGAAATACTGATCCGACCGGCATTCCGATCGTTCCAAGACGACCTGGGAGCTAGACGTGACTTGTCAGAGCTGGCGGATTCCAAATCGGACATTCGGTTCGAGCCCCACGCTAAAATAACTCAATTCAAAACTATGTTAGTTTTCAAATTTTAGTTTAGAATAATTCAAAGAAGTAGGTTCTACAATTGATATCTTTACAGTCTTTGATATTATGTTTGATTTAAATTCATGTAATCTAATAAAATATTTAATTTATCTTTATACTAATCTTTTTATCTATGTATGTTTTTTTTAATATAGGAGGATCCTTCTGCGAGCGGTACCAGAGGGGATGTGCAGGGCGGTGGGGATGAAGATATGGACGATCTGGAGGACATTTGTTGATTCCGTCGCCAAATTTTTTTTATGTAACGTTGATGAGTTTATTCTGATATTTGATGTAATTTTAATTAAGTTTGATTTTGGATTTTTGTTCGTATGAATTTTTATTTTCGATGATTTTGTAAACAGGTTTTTAATACAAATTTGTAATTTTTTAAAAAAAGAAAAAGATAAATTTCGGATGGATTTTGAGACGGATCCGTCTCAAACTTTAGACGGATTTGGGGACGGAAATGATAACCGTGCGAAATTGGCGACGGAAATAACGATGGAAATTAGGCCGTCTCAAATTTATGTTGGAATTTTAGAGAAGTTTTAGACCGACAGGGAGACGGAATTTAGTCCGTCTCTATTGCCGTGTATAAGTTGTGACGGAAATAACGACGGGAACTATTTTGCGTCGCAATTTTCAGATGGATGTTGAGACGAATTTTCTCCGTCGCAATATTTAGACGGATTTGTAGACGGAAGTTTCCGTCCGAATTTGTCTCGTTATCGACGAAATTTGCGACGAATTATTTTTTCGTCGCTACTTTGGGACGGATATTAGGATGGAATAAAATCCGTCGGTTATTTGTGACCCTTTTTTTAGACGGCCATATTCTGTCCGAAGTCCGTCGCCAGTCCGTCGCAAAAACGTTTAGCGACGGATTTTGCGACGAATTTGGGACGGAATATGGCCGTCGCTAAAACCGCTTTTTCTTGTAGTGAGACCTAGGGACAGGTTCACAGGTACGTCTTTCCTTGATGATTTGATTGCCTTCCCGAGGTCGGATTGCTCTATTCCTGGGCCCTTCTTGTAGCCCTTTGTATTATTTTTCCATCTATATCTTATTTGCATCATTTGGGTCTCGTTTGCATAGTTAAATATTGTCTCCATTTTTGCATTTTATGCATAAAATCTATATGTAGGTCCGAGGCAGGCACAAAGGTACACCGTTTATTCATGGTTTTTCATATATTTTAGTGCCCGATTGTGCCTATTTTTGGTCTTGCATTGTTGTCCTTCATATTATCTTGGATTTCCCACTTTGTTTGCATTCATATCATTGTGTTTGCATAATTAAATCTTGTCTTGATTTTCTAGTTTTAGGCTAGAAATTGCATGCACTCCGGTGCACATAGGATCATGCATTCTTCATATTATAGTTGCATTCCACCTTGGTAAGTGATCCTCTCGCCTCCATATTTCTTAGGGTCAACTAGCTGATCTTATCCGGGACCTCCGTAAGTCCCCGTGAGCCGTGGATCCCCACACAGACGTCGGGCCGGTTGTACCTTTCCACCCCTTAGGCTTACATTTGCATACGTGTGAGGGAGTTAACCTTAGTCAACCCAAAGTTTGGACCTTATTCCCATAGGATTCCTATCTTGAGGGAATTGTGCTTAATTTAAAATATTAAAAGGCCCATCAAAACTTTGGAGAATAAAAAATTCCCATCATTCTAACTTGTTTGACTTGGGTGAAATCCTTCACATTGTTTGTGTTGTTTGGACTTGTCCAGACCCATTTGTGGTGTTTTATGTTGCATCCATCATCATCTAGATATTCTGTTGCTGTTAGGCCCGTTTTGTGTGTCCATTGTCCCTTGGTCTGTTGTCCCTTGGTCTTTGCATTTAGTTTGTCAGTCCCCCCTTATTCTCAAGCCCATTAAGCCCTTGCTTCCCGAGCTGTATTCCCTTTTGATATCCTTGTAGAAAGTCTCCATTTGTCCTCATGGAGCATCGTCATCTCATGTATCCTTCTCCTTCCCAGTCTTATTCTTATTCTCACATGGAATCCTCTTCCCACGCGGGCCCATCTTCCCGTGGTCCCTCTGATCCATCCGAGAAACAAGCCAACCTCATGGCCCATCTATCATGCCTTGTTCGCCAAATGGACCCGGCCCAGGCCCAACGCCTTATTGTAAATCATCTTCATGGGCCTTCTTCTCGTGTCAATGGGCCGTCTTCCCTTAATGGGCCCTCTCCTCTCAATGGGCCCTATTCTTCTAATGGGCCTCATTCCCTCAATGGGCTCTCTTCTTTTAATGGACCTTATTCCCATAATGGGCCTTCTCCTTCTTGTGCTTATGTTGCTGGTCCAATGGGTCCTTACGCTCATGTTAATGTTTCTTCCAGGCCTGCATATCCTTCCACCCCCGGAATGGGCTCATCTTCTTCTCAGCCCGGATCCTCTTATCCGGCCCATTATCATCCTGGTTCATATTTACAATCTCTTGCTCAAGCTGGCCCATATCCTTCTCAATCTCTCCCTACCCAGGAGATGATTGCTCAAGCCCAACGCCAGCTTGATGAAGTCCAACTTTGAATTGATCACAAATCCTCCTTAAGTATTCCATTCGCATTTCAAGATCTTCGGCTCCCGCCATCTTCACAAATTCCCGCATATCACCGTTATGGTGGAGTCGGTGACCCTTATGTGTACTTAAAGGAGTTCGTTTATGAGTCAGCCCAATTTCGACATGACCAACGCTTGATGGCTTATCTATTTGGTCTGTCTTTAGAAGGTTCGACTTGGGATTGGTTCTTCTCTTTGCCGTAAGAGCAAATTATGAATTTTCAAGTTGTGCAAGAGAAGTTTATTCAGCAATATCAAGACCAGGTTGGGCCCAAATATTCTATGGTGGATCTGGCCCATGAGAAGATGAAACCTGGAGAGGAATTCTCTACATTTGCCGATCGCTGGCGTCGCCCCGACGCACAAATCCCGGGACACATTCTAGAGAGAGAGCAAATCAAGATGCTAATATGTACTGCAATGCCCGAGTACCAGTTCATCTTAGCTCTCAATGACATTACCTCCTGGAAATAGCTTTACACCCGATCCCGCTTCATTCGCCAACAAATCCACGATTCCCTTGACCTCGAGTCTTCTCCACATTCTACGCCCACATCCACCCCGCCATCTACATCTACCCCCACATATCAACCTTTACCCTCCACAAGTCAACCTTTCACTTACATCACACCCTCCATAAATCAGCCCTACGTCTCCACATATCAACCCTCCATGAGTCAACCCTCTGCATATCAACCCTCCACGAGTCAGCCCTCCCCTTCGCATACCCACATGTGTCTCCACCTTCGGTGAAGGAAACATCACACTCCGAGCAAGTGGATGCCGTCCACTATATTCCCGCTCCTACGCCGTTGCCTAGTCCTTCCACTAGCCAAGCGCCCTTACCAACACAACCCCCACAACCTACCCCTCGGCATCTGCCTTGCCTGAAGCGGGCTCCTCGTCCTCTGTTGCCGGAGTGTTTCACTGATGTTTTCTGAGCTTTGATGACCACTCATGTGTTGCCACTTCCTCCGGTTGTGCCTTGTCGACCCGCGGTCACGAATATGCTCCAGTTCTGTGATTATCATCGTCAGCATGGGCATTTGGTTGAAGATTGTCCCGAGTTCCGAGAGTATGTCTATGACTTGGAAGATCAGAAGAGGATCGATTGGTCTACCATTCACAAGGTCGTTCTTTATCTTTGTAGCAAGCAACAACAGCAGTAGGCGCCGCCTAGGCAGCCGTCTCCATCACTACAAGGCCAGGGGCACTCCTGTGATTCTTCATCTGGCCCTGCGCCCGATCCATCATCTATTCCATCACCCGTTCCCTCACCTAGGCCATCACCTACCCTATCATCTCCACCTACTCCATCACCTACCCCATTAACTTCACCATCTCCTACCCCGTCTTCATTGCCTTCACCTACCCAAGCCCTTGCTCAGGCTAGTGCCTCCCCTTCCTTCGTTCATTCTACTATCACCGCTTCCACTACCAACACCACCCGACGCGTTGTGTCGATACGTCGACGATGGGCATCGCGACCTCCATCTCCATTACCTCCACCGCCATCCTCACCTCCCTCTCCATTACCTCTACCATCTCCACCGCCTTTGCCATCTCCTCCACCTTCCCCGTCGCTCGAGCCCGAGCAAGCCATATCTCCACCCTTACCTTTGCCTCCACCTAAACACACCATCCTCGTTGAAACCTCCGCGTCTTCCAAACCTATTCCTCCACCTACTGCCACCCCATGGAGCGGGTATGCGTTACCCATGGTGCCCCTCGGGTCCGGTCCCCAGGGAGACGATGAGCCGAGTCAGGATGATTTTATGCCGGCTGGGCTTTTCAAGATTTCATTTGCCGAATGCCGATCTGCATCCTGGTCCCTAGATATTTTAGGGTTGATGTGTCACTATCTCCTATGCCGGTTGCTGAGAAGAGTTCCTTCTCATTGTTGCCAGTTTCTTCAAGAGCGAGACCGGTGGCAATCTCTTTGCTCGCTGGAGAGTTCACCGTTGATGCTATTATTTCTCCTCGCTTCATTGCTCAGATAATTGGCCAAGAGGGGTTCTCTACCCGAATTGTGCTAACTCATACAGCCTCCAAGTAGATTATGCACTCTATGTTCAAGGGGCAATTGGCCGTATCTTCTGCACTTTCCAAGGACATTCTGCACATTCTATGCAATCTCCCTCGGTTTATTAGCAAGCCAGACATGTCAACGTTGTGTATTACTCTCCCTCAGCTTCACCCGTCTCTTCTATCAAGGGAGTTGTGCTTTAAGGTTGACTTCCGAGTGGAGTTGCCGAATCTCATGCTTCTAGTGCCGAGAGACAAAACCCCGTGGATTTGTGATATTCATCACTCTGAAGGGTTACTTGTCCAAGAATGTCCATCTACTGTTGTTAGCATCGGATGTCTAGGGGCAACCGCCCCGGTAAGGCTGCATGTTCATAGTCAGGCAGGCCGTCTGCTAGATGGGCTCGCTATTTGAGAAGATATTGCAAGGCAAGGTGCCCAAGGATTCGAGCCCTAGCCAGGCGGGTCCATTACAACCCAGTTTCAGCTAAGAAGAGACGGCGGCGCAAGTTCAAGGGCCGTCAATTGTGCATTCATGGGTCCACCTCTTCCTCCCCTTCTTTTCTTTCATCCTTTCTCTTGCTCAGCTCCCACCCTTGGGTGATGTATCTTCCAACTTCAAATCCTACTGCCATCATCTTCTCCTCTCTTCCCTAGTCCGCAAACCCCCATTCCTCTTCTTCCCATCTAGAGTCTCTGAACTTTCCCTCCTCTCACAATTCTAGGCCTCGGCCTATGCCCTCTCATCATCTCAATCCTGGGACATCTTTTGATTCTTCTCCTCCGGTATCTTCGGGTTCTAATTTTTCTTCCCCGACCCTTTCGGGTGATTCTCGTTCTTCTTCCTCGACCTTGTCGGGTGTCTATAATTCTCTTTCCCCGACTCTATTGGGTGGTCCTCATTCTTCTTCTCCGACCCTGTCGGATGTCCACAACTCTTCTTCTCCGACCACGTCAAATGATTACTCTTCTTCTTCCTTACTTTCACAGCAATCTCATCATTAATTTTCTATTCTTTCTGTCTCACCCTTTCGGGGTCTCACCCTTTTTATTGCTGTTTTCAAGGCTTTAGTCCGCCTTGATCCTAGTCGATCTCTGCTTATTCTGTATCTGGTTCCTTGTTATTAGGGTCTCTGCACCTTAACGAGGGAGTTCTAGCCCTCATGTCTCTTCCTTTTTATCCTTCTTCGTCCAGCTTGATGTCTGTCGCTCCTCCGTGTAGAGGGATCTTCAAGCCTTTTCTATCATTTCCTTCTCGCTCCTGTTAAGTAAGGAATACAAAGCTCATGTTACTCGAAGCTCGATGATCAAGCTCTCGCTTCAGGATACTGCTTTTCACTCCACGGATTTGTAAGGTATCTTTATTTTGGGCAAGAATATGCTATCATTGCTATTTACTTTATTTCCTACGCATATGGTTATAATGATGTTTCCTCAACATGATTTGAGTGGCATTAAGAAGTTTGCTTAGTAATTAGTTTAGTTAAAAGAGTCCGCTTCTGCAACATCCTCAGGTTGCGAATAGCTCCGCGTCGAGAGTCTAGTTTTTCCCCGATCGTTGAGGGTGACCTTTTTGAGTATGGGTTTTCACACACTTCACAGCAAGCCATAGCCGATCGCCTTTTTGGGCAACACCGTTGTTACTTTGGCCAAACCATGGGCAAGCACAAAGGTCTTTTCTCTTCTCTGCTCGGCCAAGTACAGGGGCAAGAGATGGATGGATAAGATGACCAACCTAGGCACTCCCTAATAAGAGAGGAGTCTCAAATAGGGGCAATCTTGACCCTCAAAAGTGAGCTTTCGCGCTAAATCTAGCCAATAAGGGCTATCAAAATCAAGATCAATGAATAGCAAAATAAGGCTTGGCAAGAGTGGTAGTACAGTTCTACGCGGGACGTCATGAGCTCGGTCGCATGCGTGCCTGATAAATATGGGTTCAAAATCAAAGACATAAAGTCCCGGTGCAACATACTGTATCTTTGAGGGGTAGTGCCCTGAAAGAATTTAAGTCCTGATGTCTCCCATCCAGCATAAAGCTTGTCTCCGATTTTTCTTCTGTTTCTCCCTCTTAGGCTGGGTTGAATCCCAGGTATGGCCTTAGTAGGGGCACCGTTCTTTAGAGGCGGTTCGTTGTGGTAAGCCACCCTCAAATACATGCCCTGCTCAAGGGAGGTCTTTAATGAGAGGGGTAGGAACAACGATCCTTGGCCAGTACTTTGAGCATGTCTTGGGTGTTGCGGATTGTTATTTTAAAAATTCCAAAAAAATTAGATATTGTCAAAATCTAAAAAAAATTAAGTATTGTTAAAATCTAAAAAAAATCAAATATGTCAAAAATCCAAAAAAATCAAATATGTCAAAAATCTCAAAAAAAATCAGAAAAATCCAAAAATATGTCTTTTATTTTTTATGCATTTTTTGTCTTAAGGACATGTACGTGATCTGTTTGTTCAGTGTGCAGGTTGCAGGTGTTCAAGCTTCCTTACTCTCTATTCTTTCACTCTGTCTCCTGTTCACACTCATATTTTCAATATGTTCTCTCTTCTTTAATCTTGTCTCTGGATCTATTCCAAAGCTTATGTCCTTCTCAACTTTTCTCAATTTGCTTAGCTTGTGCTCAGCTTATGCTCAGCTTTAGCTCATTTTGCCTCATATCTTTATGAGAGTGCTTTGTCTCACGATTTTGAACCTGGCAGTTCTGCTTCGTCTGATCTTGGGCTTGATTGGAGAAGGTATCTATCATGTCCCGTGTTGTCTTGTCCCATGTGGTCATCTTGCAAGTACCCTTGTCCCACCTATGGTCGTCTCATGCACGTCCTTGTCACATATGTCGTGTCATCCCACCATGTGTGGTGTGTTGTCTCGCACACATTCTTGTCCCATGCATGTAGTGTGTGTTATGATATGTTGTCTCACATGTTCTTGTCTCAACCGTACGTACCACTACATTCTTCAGTCTTGTGTCATGTTGCATTCATCTTAGTCATGTTATGCTATGTCTACTTTTCATGATGTTATGTTGCATTCATACTCGTTTTGTTATGTTAGTTGTTCATGCTTGTTTGTTATGTTCATGCTTGCATATTTGTTGTTGTGATCTTGTCATAAAAACTCATAAAAATATGAAAATTCAAAAATCCAAAAAATGTCGTTTCGCTTGGTAGGTAAGTCAGGTATGGCTCTCTATCCCAGCTCCTTGTTGCATTACTATATGGCATATACATTATTATAGCTTCTCAAGGATCGGCTGGTTGTCCGTGTGTTCTAGGATCTGATGTTCCCCTTTAACAAAAATGATGATGATCTAAGAGCATAAGGTTAATTGTTGGATAAGTCGTTAGTTTGAGTTGGGTGGGGGACGATAGACTCTGTCTTGCACGCCGTGGTTGCAAGAAGACTCTTGACCCCGTCTTACTTGCTCTAGCAATATTATCCTTGAGTACTTTCTATTTTATGCTTTCTTTGCATTCGTTTTGATGATTTCTTTATTTTAGCCCAGCATGCATCATGTCTTTTTAAGCATTCACGTCTCGTAATTCTTTCAAAGTTTCTCCTCAGCAATGGTTGATTGCAATTTATTTCTCTTGGGTAATAGATTCTCATTCCACTCGAATTTGAACATCTTCTCTGATCTTCCCGCTTGGTCTGGTTGGCCAGCGTGATTCCTATCTGGATTTTATCTCAATTTATCTTTCTTTTCCAGCTTTTCAGCTGTGTTCCTTCCGATCCCCTCATTATCCGTGGATTGTATCCCCGATGAGATCGGTCGTGTTTCCTCCCTTCCTTAGTTTAGTTCTCCAGACATGTCTCATCCTTGTCAGCCATTCCAGGTGGTTAGTTCGGCATTTTCGGGAGAATTCATGTCGCTTGTTGGTTGTGACGGGTGTCTTTTGCCTTGATGCCCGCTTTTCAGTTCTCTCCGCTTCATCTCCACTTCATCTACATTTCACGACACTGTCGCTTTCGCTCCGTCTCCATTCTATTTCACCTCCACGTCGCTTTCGCTCGTTCTCTTGTAAAGCGAACATCAAGGAGGGGCATCTATTGACACCCGTTTTTAGCCTGCAAGTTGCGTCATTTCTCTTATTCATCATTTTTGATGTCCCGAGTTAACCTTTTTTTTGGAGCCTTCCTTGGATAGATTTTGAGCCCATTTCATTATTCCCTATCCTTTGAACTTCGGAGATCATGATTTCTTAGAGCCCTGGGGCTTATTTTATCAGCTTCTAGTCTTCCAAGTCGACTTGTGGCCCATTTAAGTCGACTTCCATCAAGCATTCAACTCCTTTCAATGCGCAATCCTGAACGTGGCCCTTTTTCATCCCCTTATGTTCCTCTATTCATTAAGTGTCCTTCACCAAAGTTGTTCATCTTTTAAAGCCCTAGATTTTCTTATTCTATGCCATTAGCCAGTTCTCTAGCAATTTCAAGTTATTTGCATTTTTCTAGCAGATTGTGCTGTTCACCCGCGACCCAGCATTCTTTTCTATGTTCTTTCCCCATTTTCTCCCTCTTCCGCTCATCTTCTCAGCTTGCTCCCTTCATGAAAGTTGTTCAATTTTTTGTTATCTACAATTTCTTATACTCCAACTTTTGCTAGTTCTGCACCGTTTTTGAGATATTCTCTAATTTTCAAAGTTGCGCGAAGTCCGCCCAATTATTTTTCCCCATCAGCCTAGCAGTCCTGGGAAGACCGCTAGGTGATGGTGGCGGTCTTCCCAAGACCGTTAGGCTCCAAAGAGTGCCCGTTTTACCCCGTTTCATCTTCTATTGCTTTGCAGGCTTCCATATACCATTTTTAGTCCCCTAGAGGTCCTCCCATGACCGTTTTTATCAAGAAACGGCCCTGCGATAGACCATTTTTAGAACAGAGAGTCCGGATGTTCCCGAACCCCGATTTCTTCGCCGCTGGGCTCTTTGGACTCCTTGTTGACACCACTTTCGAGGGAGATAAGCTTCCACCTTAGTTTCCTTCAACTTGGGACTCTTCCCACCACTATTATCTGGAGATTTATAAATCTAAATCCCCGAAAGTGGGTCATTATCTCCTATCTCGAACTAGGGTTTCCTGCACTTCTATTTAAAGCACCCAGTTCATAGGTTGAGAAGGGGGGCTCTTTCTGGACGTGGGGCAAAGCCATGCTGTATCTCCAACTCAATTCTTCGACCCTATCTTGAAGAGGGAAGTATTATCTTTCAATTCCACGCTCAAGGGCTCAATTTCGTTGTCTATTCTCTTAGTTCTCCCCCTCCCAATTTCATAAATCATCACAGTTCTGCACTTTTTTACTACACATGCACTTTTCTCCATTTTGTATAGCATATTCCCGCAGTTGTGCTGCATGATTTTTCCTTATATTTGTTGCATTCTCATCACAATACACACACCTATCTTTTGCACTCTTCCACAGGGGTTAAAAACCTCCCCCCGGTGCGTTCTCCCTCAATCTTTACCTCTATTTTACCACTACGTGATTTGATGCTACATGTCATATTCTAATAGGTTTTTCTCTTGTTGGTTGTCTTTGTTTTGTAGGAGAGCATGAATACAACGTGAGGCCTTCTTCCTCTAGCCGGCTGGAAGGAGAAGAGGTGTAATCCACGATGTTCCCCGCAGTCGTTCCTTAAGCGCGATCAACTCTTCATCATTTTCCAAGGTACACGACGCCATCTCTTCATCTCTTGACATTGTTAACCCTTGGTGGCGATCACAGTATGTCTTTCTCATCTATTCATCACCCTTTGATTCATACTTCATGCTTGTTCATGTTCAAATGATACTTGCATATGTTTATTTAGTTTGGGGGCGGGGTAGAACAATTATCTACAGGCGGCACTCTCCATAAATCGGCAGGATTCTACTTGATTCGGCGGTAGCTTCTCACTGATCCGACAGGGGCTAACACCCCGATCCGGCAGGGCCCCCACGGTCCCTGATCCGGTAGGCAACACCTCATCCGACAGGGCGGCAACTTCTTGAACCAGCAGGGTCTTGACCCTTTGATCCGGCATCCCCTTGTGGGCGTTGAAACGACAGGTCCCCAAGACATCGAATAGGCAGAGCCTAGCGCCGCTGAACCGACAGGGCCTCCAAGCCCTTCCATCTGGAAGCCCTCTGTGGGCACTCATTTGGTAGGGCGCACCAAGCCCCTCAACCGGAAGCACCGTCTTCCTGAGGCAGAAGTGCCTGATCTGGCAGCCCAACGCCTCAATTGGCAACGACAGACCGATCCGACAGAGCTTGTTCCGGTCCGACAGTAGACCTCCCATCCGGCAGACCCACGGCGTAGCAGGTTGGCCTCCCCAAGCCTCTACTTCTCCATTAATGTGCCTATAGAAAGGGAGGAGCGAGTATGCCATGCGACATGTTGCTTGTGCGGTGGAAAGGAGAAGGACGTGCCACGCATCCATGCCCATGTGGCGCAGAGAAAGAGGACTTGCCAGGTGTCCGTGTCGACACAGCGGGAAGGAGGAAGACACACCAACGGGCGTGTAACCGCTGCGAGTATAAAAAGGAGAGGTCAAAGAAAAAAAATTGGCGAGAGTGGGAAGAAAAGAGGGAACGAAGAGGAAGGGACGGACCACGAACGAACTGTGCCAAGGTAAAGAAAAGAAAGGGAGAAGAGAGTAAAAAGGAGAGGTGAAGTTTGGAGGGAGGGGAAGAGGAGCCTGTGCTCCGTCTCCCCCTTCCCTTGTATCTCTTTCTTTTTTTCTTTACGTTTGGTAGTGGGGCTTGATCCCTTGAATTCATTTTTTTTATTGCCCGTTGAGAGGCATAAGTGAAATGAAAGAAAGAATGTTTGCTTCCTTTATCGATCCCCCTTTGTTTCTTTGATTACGCTGGCTCCCCTGGTGGGTGAACCAAATGAGCCTTGAAAGGCTTCGCGTGGTTGGCCTATAGGTGTTGTATATATTTCTTCCCTTCTTCCCTGCTCTGTATGCATTTATCGCTTTCAGCGTCTCATGTTCTTGCGACGTTCATAATATCGTTGCCGGGTTGGGCTGATGGAGAGGAGCGTAGCACACGCCTCTCAAAGAGAGGTTCAGATTTTACCCTCCGCTATGGGTAGGACCCTGAATCCTTCCCCTTAGGGCTTGCCTCTCTTTGGATCCCCCAGCAGTTCCCTACAGATTCTTCGTTAGCCCCTCTTCTTTTGCTTTCTCAAGTTGATTCGCCAAGGGGGAGAATATGGGTAATATTTTTAATATAGATGTATATATGTACGCCTGCATGCGATCTTGCCTCCCTGGTGCCAGTCTCTCTTCGAGGTTCCTTGCAGCTCCCCAGACATCCCCGTTAGGCCCCTTCTTGTTCTGTTTCATTAAGTGGAGCCGACAGAGGGGGGGATATGTGTGTATGTCCTCGTGGGTCTAAATGTGTTCATGTGTGAACACGCTTCTCAAGGGGGGGAAATCTAGAGTTTACCCTGCGCCATGGGTATGACTCCGGGACCAAACCCTTGTACTAGGTCTTCCCCTTTGCTCACTCTAAAATCCCCCGCAGGCCTTTGGGCCCCCTTAGATCGATCTGGCAGCCCTTGTCCATGGTTGATCTGGCAACACCCATGGCTGATCCGGCAGCCCAGTCATGACCAATCTGGCAACCTAATCAATCTAATCTGGCAGCCCTTACCCATGGATAATCCGACAGGCCAATTATGACTGATCCGCCTAATCAAACTAATCTAGCAGCCTACATCCATGGTTGATTCGGCGGTTTCTACATAGCCGGTCCGACGGCCTCTCTGCGCTCTGTACAATAGTCCCGTAATTATGGATGTTGCCGTTTTCATGTGCATCGGTAGAATTAAGAGGTCATCTCGGGTTCCCGTGGATGAACACATGTTTCATAGCCCCCAAACGCCTCGGGTCTGCGACAGATGCTGTCGAAATGTCGCCAGAGGTCTGACCAATAAATGAGCGAATGATGGACCAATTAAAAAATGGAAGCAAGGAGAGGAAGGTGACAAAACAAAAGAAAAAAATATAAACAACAAATACAAATAAAACAATAAAAAAACAAGCCGCAACAAACACAAAAAGAAAAAAAAGAAAGAAAGATATAAAGGTAAAAAAATGGTGGCTGCGTCGACCCAGGGTGTGGGTGTGTCGGCCCAGGATGTGGCTATGTCGACCTCGGAATGTGGCTGCGTCGACCCAGGTTGATGGGTGCGTCGACCCACCCATCTGTTGAGTCGACACATTCTCAAGTCTGGGTCGACTCACTCTAACCTGAGTCAACCCGTCCCTAATCTAAGCCGGCTTGTCTTCAAATTGGGTCGACTGGCCTTCAACCCAGGTGGACTTGCCCAAAACAAAAAATGATAACAGAACAAACCATAAAAAAATAAACAACAACCAACAACAAAATAGAAAATATATATAATGATAAATAAACAAAAAGAATGATGATGAATAGACAAATAAACAAAAGATATATTCAAAAAAAAGAAGAGAGAAAGAAAACCAAAATGGGGACAATAACAAACAAAAACAACAAAACAAATAAATAAACAACAAAAACAAACAAAGCAAACACACAACAAGCACAGAAGGGAAGAAAACCAGAACAACCGATAAACTGAATTAAGCAAAAGTGGAATAGAAAAAAAGAGAAGAACCCAACAAAAAAAAGAAAACAAAAAATTGGGGAGTGCAATCAATTGAGTTTCTCAGTCGATTGAGAAACTCAGTCCACTGAATTCAGCCAGCTGAGCAGCTAGTCAATAAAAAAACAAACAAAAATGTAATGATAATAACACAATGGCAATAAAAGATGAATGGTAGTGACAAGTGATGAGAGAAGTTTCAACAAAAAAGTGCTAAAAGAAGAAGGAAAAGGGAATAAAAAAAGGGCGGAGGGCTGCTGCAGAAGGGTGGGTGCGTCGACCCACCCCCTCTGTTGCGTCGACGCACCCCCATGGTGTTCGATCGATCGATTCCTTCTTCGGCCGACTAACCCTTGAGCTGCGTCAACGCACCCTCTGTTGGGTCGACGTAGCCCTGGTCCGGTTGACCTAGTCTAGGCGCCGGTCGACCGAATTAAGGCCAGTGCTCTCGTTTTTGCCCCTAGAACAACCCATACATTGGGAAATGAACAATAATAGTGATAAAACAAGAAAAAGAAAAGGAAAGAACAATAATAATAAAAAAGGAAAGAAGAAGAAAGGAAGAGGAAGATGATAATGGTAACAATGGTAGCTAGGAAACCGTTGGTGTCAGATCCAGGGCATCTCATCCCCCTCAGACCCTGCATGAAGGGAACATGAATGCTACCCTCGCAAGCCAGGTTTGGACCTCAGGGACCACCCTATCGTGGCCATGACCTGCCTTTGCCTCGAGCCAACAATCCTTCCAATTTGATTTGTTTTCATCGGGATTCGTCCCATTTCACTTATTACATATCAAACTTGTCGTATTCCCGGGAGACAATTTTTTGAATGTCCTTCGTGTTTTCGCCGTGTTCCCGCCTCGGAATACTCTCTGTCACGGGGCATGTGATGAATAAATGAGTGGGCTTAAACGCCCTCACCTTAACACAGGAACTTCCTATATGTTTTCAAATAATCTATTCTCTTTTGTTAATGTAAATTTTAGGTCATAGGGCCCCTCTTCCTAGCGATTAATCAAGGGTCTTCTCCCTTTCAGGGAGATGCAATTAACGTTGTGACCTTTATGGCACGGCGGGTTTTAGTCCCGACACGAAACCCACCATCGTCTGACAAGTCAGACGGCGTGCATCAGTTGTTCTAGACCACCCCGACTTCGGAGCCCGAATAAACCGTCACTTTGTGACTGGCATGCCAACACACTAAATAAATAAAATAAATAGATAAATAAAAGAAGAGAGTAAAAGTGCGTCCACAGATGCCCCACCGGAAAAGAAGGCCACGATGGATGTGCCTAGACCAAGTGAAAGCTCGCGAGCACAAGACCTCTTCCTCATCTAGGTTAGTGAAAGCCCAAACTGCTCCCTAGGGATGTTGTGACCCCTCTATGTTGATGATGTTGACACTTGCTTTATTTCATTGGCAACATCATTATTTTGATTGATTGGTAACTGTATTGATTTGATGAAATTACTCTATCAGATTGACTATGTGTTCTTTGCATTTAACACACTGCTGTTTGCATTTCTCACTGTCATGGGTCGACGCATCCTCTGATGGGTCGACTCCTTTAGAAGACTTGTTTAGATTGAGTCTATACACTGGAAACTTTTCAATCGATTGAGTCTATACACTGTGCATGTTAGATAAAGTCTATACAGCGTCAGTTCATGCATGTCTAGGCTAAGTCTATATAGCGTCTTAGGCTAAGTGTGTACAGCGTCAGTCGCTTACATTGTCTTAGGCTAAGTGTGTATAGCGTCTTAGGCAAAGTCTGTATAGCGTCAGTCGCATGCATGTATTAGGCTCAGTGTGTACAGCGTCAACGCATTTCACTGGCTCATGTTACAGAGTCAACGCACTAAGTCTGTTCACTCGATTCACCTTTGAATTGGTCAAGTGTGTACATTCCTTCACTGTAGCTTTCACGTATCCAAAGTCTACACATCGTGAAAGTCTATTCATTCTTCACTGACTTTCGTTCAAGGCAAAGTCTATACATTGGAGTCTTTCTCCTACGTTTCTTAAGTGAAGTCTGTACACTCATTTCTGAAGCCTGAAGTCTATACACTCCAGCCTATTCCTACGATCAAGGCTTTAGCTACACTCAAGTCTGTACAATGGCTTCGCTTCATCAAGTCTGTACATTGAATCGCCAACTTCTTTGAAGCCCATACATCGCTCAAAGTCTATACAGAGTCCAGCGTCTTTGTTAGCGTCTCAGGCATTGGGCAAAGTCTGTACAGAGTCCAGCATCTCATTCACCGTCTCATTTAGTGTCTCATTGCATGGGCTAAGTCTGTACAGCATTCAGTGTCTAGAGTTTCATGAAGTCTGTACATCAGACTCTTACAGCAAGTCTGTACATTGTCCGTCTTCCTTAGCATCTTGATCTTTCAAGTCTATACACTGACGGCTGAACTGAGAACTCTAGACATCGTCTGTCTGCATCTACAAGTCTATACATCCACAGTGATATTTGAAGTCTATACATCCATCGTGGAGCTTCAAGTCTACACATCGCTTCATTTCCTAAAGTTTGTACATCCACAGTGAAACTTGAAGTCTGCACATTGGTCTTCAAATCCAAAGTCTGCACATTGGTCTTCAAATCCAAAGTCTGCACATTGGTCTTCGAATCCAAAGTCTATACAATGGTCTTCACACTTGAAGTCTATACATTCGATGTGCAGAGTTGATGTCTATACTATGCCTTATGCTGATCGAGTCTACACATTGGTCGGTGGCAAGTCTGTACACTGGCCTCAGCTATTCAAGTCTATTCACTGGAATGCTTGGTAAAGTCTATACACCCTTCAGTTGAAATTCCAAGTCTGTACATCGGACTGTGTTAAGTAAAGTCTATACATCCGATTGTACAGTGTCTTAGCCATCGTCTCAATTCTTCAAGTCTACACAATGGTCGGTGGTAAGCCTACACATTGGTTTTCATTCGAAGTCTGTACACTCACCAGTGAACGACAAGTCCACACATTGGACTGTAGCTGCTTGTTCTTCAATGTCTGTACATTGGGTTTTCACATGAAGTCTGTACATCCGTTCGCTCTGCATCGTTATCAAGTTTGTACAGCCACTCTTCGTTCATCATGTCTATACATTGGTTTTGAGTGAGCATAGTCAAGTCTGTACACTACACTCGAGTCCGTTGTCTTCATTAAAGTCTATACATTGGCATCGGTCTTCACCTTGAGTATGTACAGTGGCTGCTTCATATAGGAAGTATGTACAACCGTTGCCTCTTCATATAAAGTCTATACTTTGGGCAAGTCTGTACACTGGTTTTCCTTCTTATGAAGCCTTTATATTTACTAAGTCTATACACTGCTTTCCTTCTCATGAAGCCTTTACGATCATTGAGTCTATACACTGCGTTGTGCATACTTTGCATTGCACTCGTGGTTGCAAAGCCTGTACAGGGTTTACAGTTAAACTGAATATGCTCTTGTCTGTCTGACAGGAAATGCAGAGACAAATGAAGGGCACGTGATCCAAGATACCTGGCTCATGATCCGAGAAGAACAAGGTATCCAGATGAGGACACGTGTTCTGACACTCCATTGGATGCTGCCACGTGGTCCAAATGCTTTAGGCGGGAAACGTGGAGAGCACACGCCAGCTGCTGCTGTTGCTGCTATATATATATGGCCCTTCTTCTACAGAAGAGGCGAGATCGAAGACAGAAGGGAGAAAGTCTATACAGCCACAGCAAGGCTCCTTCGATCCACAGAGAGAAAAGAGAGAAGAAGAAGATACAGAGAAGAAGAAGAAATAGAGAAGAAGAAGAAAAGAGAGAGGAAGAGATCGAGAGAGATTGAGTTGAGAGAGAGCTGATTGAGAGTGAGAGTGAGAGAGTTTGTATCTCAGTCTCGTGGTTCAAAATCAGAGCTGAGCTTTGCTCTTTAGAGCTACATTGCTTTTGGGTTTTGCTTTTTCGTTTTGATTCTGTCTTTTCAATTCCGAACATTGTTTCTTCAAGCTGTGCATCAGCGGTTGCAGTGGTAGTCTCCACTGGACGGGTTAAGCTGTATTTCCCCAGCGGTTGCAGAGGATCAGATCCTCTGGTCGGCAAGCTGTAGTGCCCAGCGAAGCTGTGTATCAGTGGGTTGTTTGGCCAAGCTGTAAAGCCCAGCGGACGCAAGCTGTGCTGCGCAGCAGGAAGCCATACTCGGTTGAGTGTGGGGTGGACGTAGGTCGTTGACCGAACCACCTAAAAATTTTGTGTGCAGTGTGTTTGTGCTTTTGTGTGATCTGTGTGCAATGGGAATTCTTGCTTAGCTTATTTGGTTGCATCGCTTATGCTCATGTCTAGCTTTCGATATATAGATATGGTGAATGGCTTTCATGGGTCGACCTTTTGCTTAGCATTCTTCGTTTAGCTTAACTGATGTTTGCCTAAATTCCGCTTTAGAACATACAGTAGTTTTAAATTAGGCAAGTTGATCTATTCACCCCCCTCTAGATCCACACTTAGTGGAGATAGACTGCGTCCATCTAACCCAACACTTGGTATCAGAGCCTAACTCTTCTGCAGGGACTCATCGCCCGAAGAGAATAGGCAGATATGGATGCTCGAGGGATGATTGCCAAAGGTCACTCAACAACGAAGCCCCCATTCTTTGATGGATCAAACTACACATACTGGAAGAACCGTATGCAAGTGTTCCTCAGGGCTAAGGATTATGAGATTTGGAAGATTGTTAGCAAGGGACCTTATGAGCTGTCCCCGAATGAAGATGTATGGACCAAGGAGGAGATCAGAAGGTCCACGCTGAATTCGAGTGCTATAAATGCTATCCAGTGTGCTCTGCATCCTACAGAATTCTCCCGTGTGTCTGCTTGCAAATCAGCTAAGGAGATGTGGGATGCGCTGGAAGTAATTCATGAAGGTACATCTCAAGTAAGAGAGCAGAAGGTCAATCTTCTTGTATCTGAGTATGAAGCCTTCAAGATGAAGCAGAACGAGTCCATCAGCGTAATGTACGCTCGGCTGACTATCATAACCAATGGCCTCAGAGGTTTTGGGAAACCTCAGACAGAGTATGATGTAGTGAGGAAAATTCTGCGCTCCCTGACTCCCATTTGGCACACCAAAGCAACAATGATGGAGGAGTCAAGGGACTTGCGTAATACTAAAGCTGATGAGCTGATTGGCTCACTAATGGCATATGAGATAAACATGCCAAGGATAGATGAAGCCAAGAGGAAGAAGAAGCCGATAGCGCCGAAGGCTAGTTCCAGCAAATCAACAAAATCCAGCTCCAGCAGCTCTTCATCATCAGAGGAGAGCCTAAATGAAGAAGAAGATGTGACTCGATCTAAGATAGCCATGATGACTAGAGAGTTCAGGCGATTTCTCAGAAAGGGAGCAGGACGGTTCGGCCAGAAGAAATACAATGGTGGCCGAAAGGATAAAAGGTATAAATCTAAATCTGTAAAGAAAAATGAAGCTAATGTCTATTATCAATGTAGGAAACCAGGGCATCTGAAAGCTAACTGTCTAGACAATCAGAAACATAAGGACAGGTCAAAGAAGAAAACCAAGAAGGGAAGAGCTACGATCATCACGTGGAGTGATGAAGATGAAGGCTCTTTTAGCAGCAGCTCAGATAGTGAAGCCAAATCTGAACAGCCCATTTGCCTTATGGCAACAAGCTCCGAAGATAGAGAGAAGGACACAGATGAGGTAATCACTAGATTTGAAAACTTCACAATTATTGATTGGGTAGATGCTTATCATGACATAGCTGATAGAGCTGATGATATTAGAAAAGAGAATAGGCATCTTAGAGGAAAAATCAATTCCATGCAAAATGATAAAACTCTATCTGATAAAATTGCATGTTTGGAATCTGAAAATGATAAACTGAAACTCACATGCTCTGAAGTAGAGGACATCAAAATTGAGTTAAAGGTTTCTAGGGAAGAGAATCTAAGGCTTCAAAATGAAATTGATGAATGGAAGCTGAAGATTCAAAAATGTGAAAGTGAAGTAAAAATCATCTCTGAAAAATATGAAGCTGTCCTCAATGTCAACAATGAGTTGAGAAAGTCTATTGATGAACTTCAGAAAGATAATGAGGATAAAATGAAAACCATTGAGAAAATGACCCAAGGAACAGATAACTTAAATGCTTTGTTAGGGTCAAAGGTTAATTTCAGAAAAGTGGGCCTAGGATTTAGTTCTAGTGCAACAAAAATATTTGGGATGAGAACAATTTCATTTGTTGCTCAAAAGGAAAAGGGACCTCTAATTAGCATGAACTCAACAAATTTGATGAACAAAACTGCTAATCTGAAAAAGCCCAGTGCTGAGGAGAAGGGCAAACGAAAGGTTAATGAGCCTAGTAGAGCCAGCACATCCAAGCAGAATCCTAGGGCTCAGACTCAGGTTAAGGGTCAACCTACACAATCCAGTAAACCCCAGGTCAAGGTAACCAAGTCTCCACCATCAACTCCACTTCTGAAGAAGACCCAATACAAACCTGTGTATAGGTCAGCAGGGTCCAAAGTACAGGGGAGACAGAGTGCTCCTAGGAGTCAACCCAATTATTCTTATCAACCTAGAGCTCAGACCCACTACAATGCACAGCCAACCTACTTCAATAGGTCAGATTGGTCTAGAACTCAGGGTAGGTTTACAGGTCTTGCACACCAGGG
Organism: Amorphophallus konjac; assembly: GCA_022559845.1. NCBI lineage: Eukaryota > Viridiplantae > Streptophyta > Magnoliopsida > Alismatales > Araceae > Amorphophallus > Amorphophallus konjac. The sequence continues at coordinate 259,781,275 of CM040128.1, forward strand.
TGCTCAATATCAAAGACCTTACAGTAGAAATTGGGTCAATGGGTATGGTTACTGGACATCTAGAAATCAATATTTCCATAGCCAGCCCAGGAACTACTATGGCCAAAATTTTGTGAACACACCCTGGCCAAGGCACTGGCACAGAAATAACAATACTGTCAATAATCATGCTGCTGCCAATAAGAAAAAGAACAATAAAAAGAAAAGGAACAACAACAGAAGAAAATCTGTAGGATCCACTGAACAAAGTTCATTTAAACAAATGTGGATTCCGAAACATCTGCTTTCCTGCTTTGCTTCTAGTTCATTTACATTGGAGCCCAATCAGTCTTGGCTTCCAAACTTCTCTACCTAATTGTGTATGCAGGTATGCCTGGCAGCCAAGAACAACTTGTGGTACATGGATAGCGGCTGCTCCAGGCATATGACAGGAGATAAGGCTAAATTTTGCATACTGACTGAGAAAGTAGAAGGCCTTGTCACCTTTGGAAGCAACACAAAGGGTAGGATTATCAGATCAGGTAAGGTAGGTAAGTGTTCTACCTGCTGCATTGATGATGTTATGCTGGTTGAAGGGTTAGCCTATAATCTACTTAGCATCAGTCAGTTATGTGATAAAGGTTACAATGTTTTATTTAATTCTCAATGCTGCAAGGTTTTTGAACCTGATTCTGATATTGTCAAATTTTCTGGAAAAAGAATAAATAATACTTACATGATAAATTTAGATGAAATTCAACACACTAACCTTTGCCTTACTGCCAGTAGAGAAGACATAGCATTTTTATGGCATCGTAGGTTAGGTAATGCTAGCTACACTGTTTTGCACAAATTAAATAAGCATGGCATGGTTAGAGGACTTCCTGAAGTCTCATTCAAGAAAGAAAATAAAATCTGTGATGCATGCACTCAATCAAAGATAACTAGAAAGTCATTTAAGTCTAGAACTGAAAATCTGTCTTCCAAACCTTATGAGCTGATACATATGGACCTTTTTGGGCCAACTAGATCTGTCAGCCTATCAGGGAGGAGGTATGGGTTTGTCATGGTAGATGACTTTTCTAGGTATACTTGGGTTTATTTCTTATCTAATAAGAGTGATGCTTTCTCTGAATTTCATGAGTTTTATGATAAAATAAATCAGAAAATTGAAAACATTTTGTCTGATCATGGAGGTGAGTTTGAAAACTCACAATTTGATGAATTCTGCATGTCAAATGGAATCAACCACAGGTACTCCTCACCAAGAACACCTGAGCAGAATGGAGTTGTGGAGAGAAGGAACAGAACCCTAGTGAAAATGGGTCGTACACTCCTTGTCGAAGGTGGTCTACCAAGGAAATTTTGGGCTGAAGCAGTGAACACTGCCTGTTATGTAATTAACAGAGCCATGGTAAGACCTTCTACCCAGCAAACACCATATGAGATCTTAAAAGGTAAGAAACCTTCTATTGCTCACTTCAAGGTCTTTGGTTGTAAATGTTTCATTCACATAAATGATAAGAAGGACCTTGATAAATTTGAACCTAAAGGAGAACCAGGAATTTTTCTTGGCTATTCTGAAAACACCCGAGCATACAGAGTGTACAATCTGAACTCTAAGATTGTTGAAGAATCTCCACACATAGTTCTTGATGAATCCTTGATAAATTCTAATGTTGGTCAATGCAGGAATGAAAACAATGGTGAAATTCTGAAGGAAGGAGATCCTGCAGACAAATCCGAGGATGAAGAAGGACATAAAGAGCTTAATGAAGAGGAGCCTACAGTTCAAGGGGAGGTAAATTAAGTTCATGATAGTCCAATTGCAAATATTAGATATCTCAAGGATCATCATGTAGATAATGTTATTGGAAATCTGCATGACCCTCCTAGGACTAGAGGCCACTTAAGAATTCAACATGAACTGAAAGCTTATGCTTTTGTATCAAACACAAAACCCAAGTCCATTGACTGTGCTCTCCAAGATGTGCATTGGATTAATGCCATGCATGAGGAGCTCAATCAATTTGACAGGAATAAGGTGTGGTTTTTGGTTCCACCTCCTGATCATGAAACAGTCATAGGGACTAAATGGGTATTTAGAAACAAAACTGATGAAGCAGGGAATGTTACTAAAAATAAAACCAGACTTGTAGCTCAGGGGTACAATCAGGAATTTGGAATAGACTTTGAAGAATCTTTTGCCCCTGTAGCTAGGTTAGAAGCAATAAGAATTTTATTGGCTTATGCATGTTCCCTAGGAATAAATCTTCAGCAGATGGATGTGAAATCTGCTTTTCTAAATGGGGAAATTAATGAGGATGTATATGTGAGACAGCCTCCTGGGTTTGAATATTTAGATTTCCCTAATCATGTTTACAAGCTCAATAAAGCTCTCTATGGTTTAAAGCAAGCTCCTAGAGCTTGGTATGACAGGTTGAGCAAATTTCTCACCGACAAGAACTTCACAAGAGGTATAGTTGATCAAACATTGTTTACCAAGGTAAGCCATCCAGATATTCTTATCATTCAGATTTATGTGGATGACATTGTGTTTGGGTCAACTAACCCCAAATTGTGTGAGGAATTCTCTCAAATAATGACTGATGAATTTGAAATGAGCTCAATGGGTGAGCTCAAACTATTTCTTGGACTGCAGGTTACACAAACAGAAGATGGCACCTTCATCTCTCAGTCCAAGTATGTAAAGAACTTATTGAAGAAGTACAAAATGGACAACCTCAAGGAAATAGCTACTCCAATGTGTACCTCAACCAGTTTGGATGAAGATTCTAAAGGTAAACCTGTGGACCAAAGGCTATACAGAGGTATGATCGGATCTCTTCTCTATCTTACAGCATCTAGGCCTGATATACAATTTACTGTGTGTTTATGCTCTAGATTTCAGGCCAGTCCTAAAGAAACTCACTTTAAAGCTGTGAAAAGGATTTTTAGGTATTTACTAGGCACCCAAGAACTAGGTCTCTGGTATCCTGCTAAGTGTGAGTTAGAGCTTCTAGCCTACACTGATGCAGACTATGCTGGGTGTCGAGTAGATAGAAAAAGCACCAGTGGCTACTGTCAATTCCTTGGTGACTGTCTAGTGTCTTGGGCATCTAAGAAGCAACACACTGTAGCATTATCCACAGCTGAAGCTGAGTATGTTGCAGCATGTAATTGTGCAACCCAAGTACTTTGGATTAAGCACCAACTGGCTGATTATCAGATAAATCTGGGATGCATTCCACTTTTATGTGATAATACTAGTGCTATATGCCTTGCTAAAAATCCTGTTCACCATTCTAGGACTAAGCATATAGAGATAAAACATCATTTTCTTAGAGATGCTGTAAATAAAAATGAGATTGAAATGAATTTCATAGAAACTGAAAAATAAATTACTGATATTTTTACTAAGCCTCTTGGGAATGAAAAATTTAAGTTTCTTAGAAGAGAACTTGGCTTATGTAAATTTCAGCATGATGAATGATTGTTTAACTGCTGTGAATAAAATTTCTGATGTGGACTTGCATTTGATTGCTTGGATAATTCATGTGGATGTGAATATTGAAACAGACTCATTATCATTACTGAACATGCATGTAGAACTGTCCTGCATTGCATTTCTCTATTCAAAATACTTTGTTCAGTGTTCAAAGAAAACATTGCATATATTCAGGGGGAGCTTGTCGAGTATTTGCATGTCTTTGCATATCATTCATTCATGACCTATGCATAAGCTCTCTCTCAATTAATTCTTGCCTTTCATTAGCAAATTGCATGCATATAGACAGGGGGAGTATTGCTAGAAATTCAGAGTGGTTTCAACTTTCTTGAAGTCATTCAACCTTTAACTCTGAATACTTGTCTCTGACATTATGGCAACATGTTGGTCAGTTCTGATTTCTAAGCAGTAGAAAATGGACTTCTTCATTTATAAGAATTTGAATTGTTCAAAGGCTGATGTAATGGTTTAAATCTTATAATGGTTGGAGTTTAAAGATTGCAATCAGTATATAAGTAAGTTGAAAATTGATAAAACTCTCAACCTCTTTCTTATTTCATGTCAGACAAAGCTAATCATATCTGAAATCTGAAAACTCATCTGAAATCATGTTAGAGATGTTAAGTATGTGTATTGTTCTTAAACAAGTCATTCTGAAACATAAAAAGGACAGCTAAGAAAGATATTGAAAAACATTGAAAATCATTAAAAATTAATATTGGCAGAGCAATGACTGGTAAATCACTGAGAAACTGAGTGATCCATCACAGAAGTGGACAACACTCATGTCATGAAGTGTATCAGCTATCTCTGTATAAAATGTTAAAAACAGCAGGCTGGTTTCACTGAGTACCTGGGGGTAACTGGCGTCTGATAAACGTGTACCCTCACACAAAAAGGTGTAACTCAGTTCTGTTGAATTTGATCATAGGCAGAATGGTCCATCTTGTTGAGTATCTAGGGGTATTGGCGTCTTATAAACGTATACCCTTACGCAGAAAGACTTATGGTACCTGAATGCTCAAAATGATCTAATATTGATAATGCTGCTCCTTCAAAAGAAAAGTTAATGAGTGTCAATTTGTTTAGTTTCAATACATGACTTGATTTCTCTCAATATTTTTTATGAGACTATGAAAGTAAGATATTATGAAACTGAATCTTTCATGCAATTATGATTCTGGTTTATTGTTTTATCATGCACAGTGAACTTATCTATTGCTTGTAGTGCATGAACTCCAAATTTTATCATCCTTAAACTAGAACTCTTTCTGACAACAGTTTCTAAATTCATATGACTGAAGACTCTATGCTTTAGAATGCTTATTCAATGAACTACCTGTTCAGAATGCCAGTCAGTTCTTCTCTTGATCCCTCCCTTGTATTTAATTTTTCCCTCCTCTTTGTTGATGACAAAGGGGGAGAATATTGTCTAGGGGGATGTCTAGGGGGAGAATATATATCTGTCTGAATTCTGAATTCATTCAAAGGGGGAGTGGGAGTGTATATGCATAATGATAAGGGAGAGTTTGAGGCAGTGAGTTGCATGCATTCATAGCATCTGCATGTCAATCTGCATAATACATCATGTCTTTCATCAAACATTTATCTATATGACAGGATGTTGCTATTCTACTTCATATGGGGTTGCCATCATCAAAAAGAGGGAGATTGTTGTGACCCCTCTATGTTGATGATGTTGACACTTGCTTTATTTCATTGGCAACATCATTGTTTTGATTGATTAGCAGCTGTATTGATTTGATGAAATTGCTCTATCAGATTGACTATGTGTTCTTTGCATTTAACACACTGCTGTTTGCATTTCTCACTGTCATGGGTCGACGCATCCTCTGATGGGTCGACTCCTTTAGAAGACTTGTTTAGATTGAGTCTATACACTGGAAACTTTTCAATCGATTGAGTCTATACACTGTGCATGTTAGATAAAGTCTATACAGCGTCAGTTCATGCATGTCTTAGGCTAAGTCTATACAGCGTCTTAGGCTAAGTGTGTACAGCGTCAGTCGCTTACATTGTCTTAGGCTAAGTGTGTACAGCGTCTTAGGCAAAGTCTGTACAGCGTCAGTCGCATGCATGTATTAGGCTCAGTGTGTACAGCGTCAACGCATTTCACTGGCTCATGTTACAGCGTCAACGCACTAAGTCTGTTCACTCGATTCACCTTTGAATTGGTCAAGTGTGTACATTCCTTCACTGTAGCTTTCACGTATCCAAAGTCTACACATCGTGAAAGTCTATTCATTCTTCACTGACTTTCGTTCAAGGCAAAGTCTATACATTGGAGTCTTTCTCCTACGTTTCTTAAGTGAAGTCTGTACACTCGTTTCTGAAGCCTGAAGTCTATACACTCCAGCCTATTCCTACGATCAAGGCTTTAGCTACACTCAAGTCTATACAATGGCTTCGCTTCATCAAGTCTGTACATTGAATCGCCAACTTCTTTGAAGCCCATACATCGCTCAAAGTCTGTACAGAGTCCAGCGTCTCTGTTAGCGTCTCAGGCATTGGGCAAAGTCTGTACAGAGTCCAGCGTCTCATTCACCGTCTCATTTAGCGTCTCATTGCATGGGCTAAGTCTGTACATCATTCAGTGTCTAGAGTTTCATGAAGTCTGTACATCAGACTGTTAAAGCAAGTCTGTACATTGTCCGTCTTCCTTAGCGTCTTGATCTTCAAGTCTATACACTGACGGCTAAACTGAGAACTCTAGACATCGTCTGTCTGCATCTACAAGTCTATACATCCACAGTGATATTTGAAGTCTATACATCCATCGTGGAGCTTCAAGTCTACACATCGCTTCATTTCCTAAAGTCTGTACATCCATGTGAACGCGTCACGTGGTGGACTGAGAGAGAGAGAGATGTGGTTTCTCCCTCTCTGAGTGAAAGAGTAAAAAATGATAAAAATGAAAACGCGTGCGTAAAAAGGATGATGTAGGAAAGAGGGTAGAGAGTATGACCTGAAAGGTCGCTCTGTACGGGGACGTAGAGCCTAGACTTTCGATCGGTACAGGGCGGAGAACGGGATCCGAAGACCCTCTCACGCAAACTGAACCCCTTCCCGGTAGGCGTGACCTACTATTCCGAGGACAGCTTTCTATATACCGAGTGTGAACCTGGGACTCTACGTAGTAGAAGTTGGCGGACACAAAGACATACGTAGACTCAGAATTTAGAACGGCATATCACTCCTCACGCAATAACAATAACATGAATATAAACAGTAAACAGACCACCGCAGGATATTGATCCGTGCGGGGTTTTAACAACAATATAATAAAGTACAGAAAGAAAGTGCAGAAAATAAATGACCACGGTGAAATGACTCACCGCGATCGATTATAGTACAAACAGACCCGGGATTTAGCTATCCGCAGGTATTATAGACAGAAATTAAAATTTACTACAAGCACGCGTTTGGTGGTGTGATCGCCAGGGACCGTGGGCCCCGAACTGGTTGATTGATCGCTTGGCCTTTGACGCGGGATTTGCGCGGGTTCCTTCTTCCTCTTTGTTCGACTGGTCGAAGAAGGGGGCTTCTGAATGGTTACCCTGCAAAATAAACAAACACAAAATAAGTCAGGACGATAATATAATATGATGACAATTCATAAGATAAAACACTAATAACTAAATAACAGACTAAAAATATAATAAAATAATAACAGTAAAAAATAGAGCCGCTGATGGGAACACAAGCACGGGGGGAGCGAACGGTGGGACGAAACGGCTTCCCCGTGTATAGGAACACGTGGGAGAGCTAATCAGGCCGAAAGCCTCGCTTTTATTCCTGCACCAACAATGAACTAACGTAAATTGATAAAATACTTACATATAAATAAACATACACACATGTGTTTAACTATATGCATATATATATATATATATAAAAGCATACAAAATATATATGTGAATAAATATATTTCTATAAACTGTTACATAGATGTCTTAAATATATTACATAAACATATAACATGCGTAAATATAACTTCAGGCACATGAGTATCTTAGCATATTATATATAATATGTACAGATATATACTCTCTTCTGTATGTTTACAAGTAAAAAATATATATAAGTATATATACGTAGATGCATATAGACAAAGGGAAGAATCACGTGCATGGCTGTGTACGTAAATTTGGAATTGGCTGCATGTGCGTGACTGTGTGTGTTAAACTGTGTGCACGTGAAAAGTGTAACCGGATGTGAGAGGGAGTAATAAAAAGACAGAAAGATCATGTGAGGGGGAAAAGATCAGAGAGTGAAAAATAGAAAGAGAGTTGGAGAGATGGGGTGAGAGAGAAGAGAGCGGATGAGAAAAGGGGAGAGAGGAAAATAATATTAAAATAGAGAGAGAGATCGGGTGAAACAGAGGGGGGGAGTAAATGAAAAAAATATATAAAAGAGAGAGAGAGGGTTGAGAGAGAGAAAAATGGGAGAGAGAGTGCGGCGGGAAGAGAGAGAGGGAGAGAGGGTGAGTGAGAGGAGAAGAGAGAGAGACAGACGAGAGGGAGAGAGAGGGACGGCGGGAGAAAGAGGGAGAAAGAGAGAGAACGGGAGAGAGAGAGAAGACTGGCGGGTTGGAGAGAGACGGCGGGAGAGAGAGCCGCGGAGGGGGGAGAGAAGACAGAGATAGAGAGAGAGGAAGAGAGACGCGGGACACGGCGGGAGGAGAGGAAGACAGAGGGGGGGAAAGAGAGAGAGAGAGGGAAAGTGAGAGCGTGAGGGAGAGAGACGAGGCGACGGCGGTCGTGGTGTTACAGGCACGGGCGGGGTATCGTGGACGGCAGCCGGAGGTGGTGGTCGGCGTGGCTGGAGACGACCGGTGCGGCTTCACGGCAGACGGGGGCTCGCATGCGCCGGGGGAGGTGGCCGGTGGTGATGCATGTGGATGGCTTCGTGGCGGTGGAGGTAGCGTCGCGGTGCAGGCGGTGCTGGAGTTGCAAGTGGCCGGTGTAGTGACGGGGGCGAGCGGCGTCGGTGTGGGGGCTCTCGACGGTCGCGGCGGAGGCGGACGGACGGCGGCCGGTGCAGGCGAGGTGGGTGCTCTGGCGGGGTGCAGTTGGCCGGGGTTCACGGCGGCGGCGGTGGAGTTGGCCGGGGTTCACGGCGGTCGGAGGGGTCGTGGCATGGTGGAGGCGGAGCGTTGGCGTGAGGTGACGTCCGAGGGCGAAGGGTCTCGCGTGAACGGTGGTGGTGCAGGTAGCAACGGCGGTGAAAGAGAGGGAGTGGGAGAGGGTGGCGTCCGGTGGCGGAGGTTCTGCAGGAAAAGAGAGGGAGAGAGGAAACGTGGGGGCGTTGCCAAGGAGGAAGATGGGAGATTGTGGAATGAAGGGATGAGAGTTTCGTATCTCTGCTGGCAGTGGGGGGTTGTGTGTGATGATAAGAGGAGAAGAGACCAAAAGAGAATGATGGAGAGACAAGGATAAAAGGAAAGAAAAGGATGGGAGTAAAGGAAGATGCCCGATGCTGGGCGGCTGGGAAAGAAGACAGAGAAGAGGTGGACGTGAGAGAAATGAAGATAAGAGAAGGAAGATGACGTGCGATTAAGAATAATATATAAAGATTAACGCTAACAAAGTGAAGATTAAGATTAACATATATAGATTAATTATAATAAAGTGGAGATTAAGGATGGATACTAGTTATATATATATTTTTTGTGATTTTTTTGTTAATTTCTTATATATATACATATATATATATATTCAAGCTCAAAAAAATAAAAGTATTTATTTTTATATACTAAGATTTGTTTTATTATTTTGTTCAACTATTTTCTCATTATTATTTTAAATCTTTTCTCAATTTTTTCTGGAACTTTTTTTGATTTTTTTTGTATTTTCTTATAACCTCTTTTTACTTTTTTTTTGAAATTTCTTATAAGCTCTTTTTAATTTTTTAAATTATTTTTATAAGCTTTTCTCATTTTTTTGTATTTTCTCACATTTTCTGATTATTCATTTGAGACATCTTTACTTTGAATGTACAGACTTGCTGAAGATCGAATGTACAGACTTTGAGGATGAGTGTATAGACTTGGTGAAGCCAATGTATAGACTTTGTAACGTAGGTAAAGATAGGAACATATAGACTTGAGGATGCCAATGTACAGACTTTGTGAACCCAATGTATAGACTTTGGGGGGAATGTATAGACTTTGGTTGATTAGGAATGTATAGACTTTGGGATGTATAGACTTTGGTTAGGTGGGAGTGTATAGACTTTGGGATGTATAGACTTTGAATGTATAGACTTGGTTAAGTGGGAGTGTATAGACTTTGGGATGTATAGACTTGGAAGGTATAGACTTTGGTTAGGTGGGAGTGTATAGACTTTGGGATTGGTTGGGTGTGAATGTATAGACTTTGGGATGTATAGACTTTGGTTGGGTGAGAGTGTATAGACTTTGGGATGTATAGACTTTGAATGTATAGACTTTGGTTAAGTGGGAGTGTATAGACTTTGGGATGTATAGACTAGGAAGGTATATACTTTGGTTAGGTGGGAGTGTATAGACTTTGGGGTGTATAGACTTTGGGATGTATAGACTTGAGGAATGTATAGACTTGAGAGATGTATAGACTTGGAGGGATGTGTAGACTTGAGGGATGTATAGACTTGAGGAATGTATAGACTTGAGAAATGTATAGACTTGGAGAATATATAGACTTGTTGCAACGTATAGACTTGAATGTATAGACTTGTTAAGTCATCAAAGCAAAGATGATTAATCACCCGCATGAATCAAATGCGCAAGTCACTTTGGGGCATCGTAGCATAATATGAAATTTACTCACAGAAATGTTAAAAATGGCGTGTCTACAGCTGCCCTGCCTTGGCGTCCGCTTTGTAGGGGAAAGACATGTAATGGAATGGAACGAAGTGAGTTGGAATGAAATGGAGTGAATTGAAAAGCGGATGCCAAGGTATGATGAGACACGCCCTCTAACACTTTCTGATGGGAATCTTTCCCAAGTTTCACCGAAGTAACCTTGAAGAAGGCTCTCCGAAATCAACCATTGTTTAGATGATAAACAAACAAGGAAGACAGTGTGCACTGGGGCACAAACAACTAAAAAGGACCAACTTCACGGCGCGGAAGTACCTGGGTCGTAAACCTCAGGTTTCACCATTGGGGAGCGGTTACCAGCCATTGTGGAAGTGCTACAGCCAAGGTGGGTCCGAGGGGAATAAAAAGATGATTTGGGGACAAATCCAAACAATGGTCTCTTTCAGAGAAACAGCCCAAGGCAGCCTCGGGAAAACTGAGTACTCGACTCAGAATGGAATATCTCACATTTCAGAGTGTTTAAACACAGTGGCTTGCACAATCGACTTAAGTGAATGATTTTCATAATAAGATCAACTGGCCAAGGTTAAGCTGCGGAGAGTGGGTCAAGATACCGATTCGATGAGCCAATAATGAGCCGGAGCCCATTTATCGACACACTGAACGGAACCGTCGTCCCCATTCTTTCACGACTTAACAACCTATTCGTACGCTCTGAACTCTTTTAGAGTTACCGGAGTTTCGAACTCAAACTCCAAATTTATTCAAGGCGTACGGCACTTGACAGATTCTAATTGTGTAGATATAATACAAGACACGATGCGGATATGATACATGTGGAAAAGTGATGATCCATTTTTTGTGCTTTTTATTTTCATCTTTTTTTTTCCTTTCCCTTTTTCTACTTTTTTCTTGCTTTTTGTTTTCTCTTTTTCTTTTGGGCTTTTAAAAACTTTCATTCATCAGTGAACACAGTAAACAGAAATATTTCACAGGAGATAAACACTCACATATACAGAATATCAACAATTCAGACAAGCAGGGAAAACATAGAAAGCAGAGTTCAGCACATAGTGGCAACTCATCCTTTTTTGTTTGTTCTTTTTCCTCTTTTTTTTTGTATTTTAGATTTCTAGTGTTCAGTCATGACTTGGGATTTGTTCCCTTTCTTTTCAGGGTGCCCAGCAGATGGCCAACAGAGATGGCCGACAGGGCCTGTTGTTTCTAGTTCCTCTTTCGGAGATCATATCCTTCCAGATGCAAGTTCCTGGCATAATAGCTTGTGCCGAAGAGAGCGAGCATGAGCTCGCAAATCAGGTGGGCGTGATTCAGTTTGAAATTCAACTACACATATCACCCACTCGACCTTGTGGGATGATTTGGCAGTGGAAATCCAGGACATGCTAGCTCTTGCAGTCTGAGTGAAGAAGGAGAGTGTCGCTCCATCAGAGCATAATGCCCAGACGACATAGCTGGAGGAGGAGCGACGACGACACGTCATCGAGGAGCTGCCTCGAGACGTCCCGGAGCTGAAGGTTTCTCTCTAGATGGCGAAGAGAGGAGTAAAGCAAGAGACCGTGAATGAGAAAGGCGAAGACATAACAGTACAGGAGGCCCTGGCGAGAAGAGGGCACGGGAGGCCCAGGCGATGGAGCTTTGAAAGGAAGAGCGTCCAGACGCGTCACTTGCTCTGCAGATTGGAGGGGAGTTGGAGCTCGCGGCAGAGGAGCTCCTGGAGCTGATGGTATCTCCATCAGCAAAGCAGAGGGTAGCTCAGTCAGCAGCCTTGACTTCAGGAGCATCGCGACCATCGGGGTCGCGAGAGAAGCAGGAGAACAACGAAGAGCACCGCCAGAAAAGATGGAAAGGCATGGCACAGCAAAGCGATTGCTGCATCACGAGACTATAAAAGGCCTCCGAGGGACTGCTTGCCTTCGGAGAGAGAAGAGATGTAACCAGGAGGGTGATGAGGGTTAGTGAGTGACTTGTTCACTCACTCCCTTCTCATGACAGGCACAAACCCTTATATAGATGTGTGAGTGGAATGGTTTAGTTTGAACACGACTTGTTTGCCCGTTTGTTCCTTCTGCTCTACGGCTCTTCTCCACCACATGGGTTCCTGCGAGACATGCTCGACGAGATGTCGCCTTAAAACACGGAGTGGTGACTCACCATAGCCATGACTTTCAAAGGGAATCTGCCACCAATTTCAACAATATCGGCCCGTGGTGCTCTTTTCCACGTGAATGTCCCTCGTTTCCCTATTTGCGCTAAAAGTAGTCGCAATAGGACAAGGGACACGCGGAATCTTTGGACCGAATAGAGGTGGCGGGTCAACAATCACAGCTCTGCTCCATTCACTTCACATGGCGAAGTGACACGCGAGTGTACCGTGGCCATGATTTTTCAAAAGGATCTACCACCAATTTCAAAAACGTCGGCCCTTGGTCCTATTTTCCCGCATAAATGTCCCCGATTTGTTTGTTTGCTCTAAAAGTAGATGCAACAGGACCATAAACGCGGAGAATCTTTGGACCGAATAAGGACGACAAGTCAACAAATCACGCCCCCAAATCGATCACTCCCCATGGTAGAGTGGCCGCAACAGTAAGGGGGGTGACTTGTCGCAAAGGCTGTTGCTAGGGGCAATGGTGATAGATCTAGATCACCTTCCTTCCAATCCTATAAATACCTCCTCTTTCACTCGACTTGAGAGCACCCGAGTCGTGAGAGCTAATTTGAGGAGTGAAGATTTGTAAAGGGAGAGGTAGTGAGTGTTGCTCATTTTTTGCAGGATGGAGGGTGAATCTAACTTCAGAGCAGAAGGTGAGTCTTCCCGCTCCTCAAAGAGGAGCCGGTCTGGGAGTAGTTCCAGAAGACTCTCAGAAGTCGAAGGACCATTGAGTGAAAGGACCCGATCACAGCTGGCAAGTGGATCCTTTCGTTCCTTTCTTCATACTTTCTTCTCCTTTCTTCCTTAGCAAAGCTCCCATTTCTCACTTGTTGTGGATGTGCAGGGCATGATGCGATCGCACATCTCGTGGGAGCTGGTAGTGGCAGCATATCGAGGTCTCCCGGACTTCCAGAAGGCCAGGCTAGACGTGATGGGATTCGGCTCCTTCCTCCGAATTGAGCCGATAAAGCTTGACCTTGCCCTGATCCAAGCATTATATGAAAGATGGGATCCGGCGAGTCGGGCATTCCTGATGCCTTGGGGGCACATGGTGCCCAGTTTGGAAGATATGGTCCGCATTACGAGCCTCAAAGTGGATGGAGAGGCAGTGACCGGCGTCACTTATGCAGATTACCGAGAAGGTGCCCAGAAACTGTTAGGACTGGAACTCGATGGACGGAAGAACAGGTCAGTAGCCAAGACATCGATCCTGGAGGTGTTAGGGCTTACTGACATTCGTTCACGGGATGACGAGTCCCTGGAGGAATTCATGGAAAGGGCAGAGAGAGGTGCCCGTGCTGTATACTGTGCAGATGCCAGCAACTGGGAAAGGACCAACATGGACCTGAGGAGATTCCTCCTCTTTCTGCTGGGTAGGCTACTACTGGGCTCCAAGGGAGACAACATACACTGCCGCTTCCTGGAGCTGCTCGCGGATTTAGAGAGAGTAGGACAATACGCCTGGGGAGCTGCCGTGCTGGCACATCTATTTACAAGTCTGTCGCAAAGGACAGGTCGAGAGGTGACAATAAATGGGTTTACGCCCTTCATTCAGGTAAAAGGTTATTATTTTTTTTGTTTTTATTTTTATGCTTTTTTTTGTATTTGTTGATGCCAATGATGGTGTAGCTATGGAGCTACTATTATATTCCAATGGGGAGAGCTCGACACTGTCGGCCAGTGATGATCCCGTTGGCTAGGCGGTGGCAACCCATCATGAGTACAGCACCATTATCCTACCAGCTGATGGTATCGAGACGGGAGCTGCAAGAGTTCCCTGCAGCGATGGTAGGATACTTTTTTTTCTCTTTTTTATATGTTTTGTTCATTTTTTTTCTATTTTTTTGTATTTTTGAGTAACTAAGAAGATATGTACAACCCAACATAGGTGAACTGGAGGCCTTACTTGAATATGGTCGATGTCGACCAGCCATGGGTAATTGGAAGCCGTGCCCGATTCGGACGGGACCTCTGGCTCCATTGCTTGAATGAAATTGAGCCACTAAGGCTACGATTAGTCATGAGAACCCTCGGGCTTGCCCAGGAATGGGTGGATATAACCTCCTCACCCAGCGTCGGGAAGAAGACGCGTGGGCCAGCAACCTGCGTTGATTGGAGGGTGCGCTTCCCCGAACAGTATGAAGACTGGCAGCGGGGTGGCACGCTCCTGGAATCACAAGCGCAAGACAGTGAAGATTACCTACGGCTCTATAGGGCAATGTATGCGGAGAGGCTCCAGCTTGAAGGGCTTATAGAGGTAAAGTAAAACACCATTTTTTTTGTCTTTTATAATGTTCATTTTTTGATTTTTGTTTGTGAACTCAAGAGCCATGGCTGTAGGATGCCCGTGACACCATAATAACGAACTTACGAGCTCGTTTGGCGGACACGGAGCAAGAGTTAACTGATACTCGAGCGGCTCTGGGTTCATCAGTAAGTATATATATACATACTCCTGGCATGATTTGAAATTCATGGCGTTAACCATTTAACTGTCACCTCTCGTATGTGTACGCAGCGTGCCCAGCTCGATGTAGTTTCATCGGCAATGGGGGCAGACGGCGTTTCTTCCAGTCTATGGATTCCCACTTCAGAGTTAGATTCACTACACGAGCAACTTGCTCATGCCACACAGCGGGCTGCGGAAGCAGAAGGGATGCTTTCTGTACAAGTGAGAGCCTCACCATTTAAAATCCCTTGTTCAAGCGTTACCAGAAGCCTGAGATGAAACGTCTGGCAGGAGAAAGAAACGGAGGAGGCACTCGCACATGCCGCCCAGAAGGAAGCTAGAATAGCCGAGCTAGAAGAGGAACTGCAGCGTCGTCCAGGTGATGACTTTTCTAGGGACGCTATAGAGCTGAGGATCACCCTTCAGCTGGAGAGGGAAGACAGAGCGAAAGAACGTGCTGAGAGGGAAAAGGCCAAGGAAAGAGAAAAGGCCAAGAGGTCGGCCGAGAAAGAGGAGAAGAGGGTCCTGGAGGCCCAATTATTTGAATTGAAGACCAGTCTCGGGCTCGCCGAGCAGTGGCTAAAGGACGGTGAGGAACGCTACCGAAGAGCACGAGAGCGTGGCTTTCGTGTCAGCAGCTTCTTTGGTGCCCCCGCAGATCGGCGCCGGGGAGTAGAGATAGAAAGAGGCCCACAAAGCGGTAGAAGGACCGCTTTCCATGATTGGGTAGCACCCTCAAGAGTGTCTCGCCCGGAGGGTGGCGGGACAAGTAATGTGGAGAGAGAAGGTGAAACCTGATGTAATCTCTATTTGTTTTTAGTTGAGAGTGGAATAAATTAGTTCGTGCTTGGTTCTCTGCTTTTCTTGATCACTCTAGTCCCTGCATACACTTAAACAAACAAGTCAGTATTTCTGCTCTGACTTGCCCCTTGCTCAATGAGCAAATATGATGAAGAACCATCCTTGATAACGAGTCAAGGGGCCAAGCCTTTATTAATAAAGGCAAGATAAAGATATGATGGTGAATGCGGCACACAAGCACACGGATGCAAGCGAAAATTAAAAGTGGAATGCTGCATACAAATGCAATCATAGGAAATGCGATTTTTTTGTTTTTATTTTTTTTTGCATTTTCTTGTTGTTTTATTTTTCATCATTTTTTTGTTTTATATATGTCTACATTTTTCTCTTTTCCCCTCTTTTTGTTGTTTTTTATCATCATCATTTTTTGTTGCTAATGCCTGGTAAGCACCCATATAGCACCTAACCTGCATGAGAATATGGATTTCTTACTAACCTCCCAGGCATCCTAAGTGCACATCTAGGTTGATTTGGGCCTCTAGACTCCTCGAATGATAATCCCGCCGGCTAAGACTTATCCTGATGACAATACCGTCATGCCATGCTTAGGCTCCCAGTTGCTTCCGACCACAGGGATTCACCCAAAAAACGTTCGAGGTAAATGATTTGCCCGACCCGGGTCTATTTCCTCACAACTCTAGATGGTATGTAATGGAACACCCTGGAACCCAAATGACCAACCGCGCGACGCTGACCCGGAATCAGACGCCGTCGCACCTATAGGTGACGCGCTTGCATTGGTCTAAGCCCGAGGTTAAACTAAGAAGACATTAAGGTGGTGGATAAGGGTCTTGACCGGCCAGAAACACGGAGACTCCTTCACGACAATGACTTCTGCTTTCAAAATGGACAACCATATGTTTGTGTTAAAACAAAGTTGCAAGCCTTGGTGGGTCTCACCTTTTGGATACTCCATTTAGCCTTTATCTTCAGGGGAAGAAGGAAGAGTATTGGGGGTAAACCTCCTGAGAGGACCGGCAAAACCGTTAACCCGGCGAGCCAATAGAGGCACACTTAACTTCCCCTTTCGGGCAACTTCGGACTAACTCTCGAGCATTTACATCTCGTGACCCCCTTTTGTGTAATTTGACTTTCAATCAAAGGGGTTTCATTTAGTGGAATCAGGCACGGTTACGACCAGGCCTTTCTTTTGACTTTGATTTTTTTGCTTTTCTTTTTCTGATTCTTTTGATGGATTTTTTTTTTGCGAGGGACATAGTATTTTGACATTATAGAATCCCTCTTGGATGCCTGCGGGGACACTGCCCTCTTCTCGTGCTCTGATTCATGCTCGAAGAATTGGATCCTACTCTCACCCTAGGGGTTGTGTTCATGTTTCCCATGCTCAGCGTTTTAAGGGCGCCGACTGTCTCATTCGGTCGAGAAGAAGAGAATAAAGATTCGAGCTTCCTTGGAGACCTTTTGAGTGATGCCCTACCATAAGCGATGCTATCAATTTTTATAACACAGATGTGTATTCATGTTGTCTTCTTTTGAGGGGGCATAGGCCGAACTGGCCAGACAGGGGTTTCCACGGTTCTGGCAGACCAAGACCTGAGACCTACCAAGTCTTAATGGGCCCTTTCCTAACATGGAGATTAGATGCAATAACTTGATTCCATGGTGGTCTCCAAACATTAGCATTTTAAATTTTCCATTTTTTTGTCTTTTCTTTTGTTTTATACACATGTTTTTGTTATTTTCATTTTTTTTCATTTTTTTGTTATTTTTGTTTTCAATTTTTTTTGTCTTTGACAGTATGTACACCTATCTAAGGGTAATACTTCTTAAGGTAAAGCCCATTCCAAGGGTGGGATAACTCAACTCCTTCAGCATTGACTAGCCTGTAGGCGTTGCCAGGATGCACAGTCTGAACCACGTATGGTCCTTCCCAATTGGGTTGGAGTTTAGAACGCGGCCCGCCAGGTTTTACAAAAATTCTTTTCACTACCATTTCACCAACTTTGAACTTTCTCTCAATAACCTTCTTCTGGTAAAAACGTGCGAGTCTATTTTGGTAGACGCGAGCATGCTCGGCAGCAACCAGACATTTCTCGTCTAAGAGTTCCAACTGGGCGAGGAGAGAATCACGACGTTCGTCGAGGGGAAGGTCCTTGTCCAATTGTACTCTCAGAGAGGGAATCAGAATCTCATATGGAACTACCGCCTCCATCCCGTAAGTGAGGGCGAACGGAGTTTGCCCAGTAGGAGTTCGGATTGAAGTGCGATAGGCCCATAGAGCTTCGATAAGCTTCTCTGGCCAATCCGAGAATCTGCTAGACTCACATGTTTTCTTTATGACTTTAATCAGTGTTTTATTGGTGGCCTCTGCTTGGCCATGACCTTGTGGATAATATGGTGATGAATGATGCAATGCAATCTTATACCTTTGCCAGAGGTCCTGAAGGTCTTGAGAAATGAATTGTGGCCCATTGTCGGTGACGATGGTTCTTGGAATACCGAACCTGGCGATGATGTTCTTCATGATGAACTTGCAGACTGTGGATGCCTTGACTTCTGCGTAGGCTTCGGCTTCAGCCCATTTGGTGAAGTACTCCGTTGCAGTGAGGATGAAGGATTTTTGCTTAATAAGGGAGTTAGGATCACCAAGAGGACCGATGATGTCGAATGCCCACATGGAGAAAGGCCATGGGGAGGATACTGGATGGAGAGAGGAAGATGGGGAATGAATCTTATCGGCGTGAAGTTGACACTTGACACACCTACGGACATAGACAGCACAGTCTTCTTCCATGGTGGGCCAGTAAAAGCCTTGCCGAAGGATCTTCTTAGCAAGCATTTGGCTGTTCACATGGCCACCACACACACCTGAGTGTGCTTCCTCTACACACTTCCAGGACTCATCATCATCAAGACACCTCAGAAGAACACCAGTGAGGCTTCTTTTGTACAGCAACCCTCCAACTAGTGTGTTTATTTTGAAAGAGTGATAACAAAACCAGGATGAGGTGGAAGATGCCTAGAAGAATTTACAGAGTGAGAAGAAATCAAAGAAAAGAGTGAGGACTAAAGCCTCGAAAACAGTGTGAGAATGGGGAGATGCCCGAGGCAGTTGATGTGGCAAGAATCGAGTCAGACTCGGGATCGGGATTGGGAGGAATTAGAAATTGATGAATTGAGAGGGGCGGATCCGGAAGATTTGGGAGTAAAGGAGGCAAATCATGGGGGAATGGATCCGGAGGTTCCGGAGGAAGAACATGATGAGGGACGCGATGCCCTAGGAAAAGGTATGCAAAAAGGTGATTTAAAGGGATGAAAATGACAGAGGACACAATGCCACAGAAGAACAAAATGATAAATCGGAAGAAGGAAAGGTCCGGAGACTTCGGACGAATATGAAAAGGAAGGGCGCGATGCCCTTGGAGGGATGGATAACAAGATGAGGAATCCGGAGGTTCCGGAGGGATATAAAAAGGAAGGGTGCGATGCCCTGAGAGAGATGGAGAATGATATGATAAGTCCGGAGGTTCCGGAGGGGGATGGAGATGAGAGATGGATAAAGATGGGGAATTAAACAGAGAGGGGTTCGGAGGCTCCGGACATGGATGAGAGATAGATAAAGACAGAGGATTAAACATGGAGGGGTCCGGGGGCTCCGGACGAGGATAGAAGGTGGATAAATACGTGGAATTAAACAGGGAGGGGTCCGGAGGTTCCGGACGAAGATGAATATAGGGGTCCGGAGATTCCGGACGAGGATGAATATAGGGGTCCGGAGATTCCGGACGAGGTGGAAGGTAAGGATCCGGAGGCTCCAGAGGGGGGCTCGTGTGAGGGTCCAAAGACCCTAGAACAGGGGAAGAGCTTGATTGCGTAGATCTAGATGATGGAAAGCGTCCCCTTAGCCAATAGATCACCCATAAAAAGAAGCTGAATAACAGCATAAGCAGTGATCGAACGGGATATGAAGTAGATAGGCTACAGAATGGCTCCTCGACGTGGGATTTCTCGCCCTTAAGCTTCACTTTATGCTCTCCCTTTTTCCTGGCAGATACTCTCTCACAGGGTGACCTCTCAACCTTCAATATAACTTGTTGACCTCTTGGCCTTGCATGTTGCTCTCTCCAATTATGTGCTCCAAAAGATGGCCTCATCCTTCTATGACTAACTGGTTCAATGGGTATAGTCAGAGCCCATAGGCTCTCATTTGATGAACTTTTAATAAGACCCCTTGGACGTTCAAAAGCGAACGACAACTCTCTTGGCAAATAATGATAATGAAAGTTTGAGAGTTCCACTCGTGCAGTAGGGATCTTGACATGGAATAGCTCCTTGGGAAATAACTCCCTTGATAGATGGATGATATCTATCATTGGGAGTTTGACCTTCGGCATAAGGAGCTTCTTATTTGGTGCACTGCTCAAGACCGTGGGAATATCATGTGGGAATATATTTGATAGTATAGGAGTTCGCTCCTTGCATGGAAGTTGATAGGGAGTAGACAAAACGTCAAAAACTTCCAACAAAGAGGGGCCTGACTCACCCCTGAGCATAGAGTTCATCATCTCCTCAGCAGTAGAATGTGTCATTACTATGCATGAGGAGAACCCCTTCTTTTGATTGGCCATTTGAACTATGACCGAGCAAGGGGTAATGAGAGCCTTGAAAGAATGTTGGCCCATGAGTAATGTGACCACTATGGTCTTGTCTTCTGATTTGTTCAGCACCCATTCTTGAGAGTTATTCTTGACGAACATTGGTGCAAATAGAGGTTCGGCCTTTTCAAAGGTGACCGGCACAAGAACCCGAATCGGCATTCGGCAAATGAAATCTTGGATTTTGAATGGCATTGGCATGGCCAAATTCTTCTTGTCCGGTTCTTGAACATTATCTTTGGCACATGTGTCTGTAGAAAGACACCCACTCCGAGAGGTGGTGGAAGGAGGTGAGTCGGAGGGGATAGGCTCAGCAAGTAATGAAGGTTCAATGGAAGGAGTTGTAGGAAGGGTAGGTGGAGGTTGAAACACGGTGAGCTTTTCTCCTTGCTCGGAAGCAGAGGAGGTTGGCTCAGGTGCAAAAATAGACGAACCCTGCTCAGGATTAATCACGGGTTTAGGTAAGGGATCACGTGGAAGAACATGAATAGGTTGGGGACAAGGGGTTATAGGGATGGTGGAAGCCTTAAGTGATGGAGGCGAGATGAAGGCAATGGGCTCAGCGGGTAATAAAGGTTCAATAAAAGGGATTGTAGGAAAGGTAGGTGAAGGTTGAAACACGACGAGCTTCTCCCCTTGCTCGGAAGCAGATGAGGTTGGCTCGGGTGTAAAAATAGATGGGCCATGCTCAGGGTTAATCACGGGGTTAGGGAAGGGATCACATGGAAGAACATGAATAGGTTGGGGACAAGGGGTTATAGGGATGGTGGAGGTTTTAAGCGAAGGTAATGGAGGGTTACTAGTTTGGGGACAAGGACTAATGGGAGGTTCAATGGAGGCTGATGGTGTGGAGATTACTTGTGTAGTTGGAGGGGTAACAGTAAGAGACTTGGTGCGTAGGAAGCGTCGGGTTTTAGGGGTACATGAAGGGTTCAAAATAGGGGGCGATTCATGGTGTATTGATGCGGGTTGTTGGGATACAGACCCGTCATCATAACACCATGTGGTTTCGTAGGTAAGGGCAGAATCAGTAGGAGACTCATGGTACGTTGACGTAGGTTGCTGGAGCATCGACCCATAGTCATAATACCATGGTGTCTCATAAGTGGAGGTAGAATCAGTAGGAGACTCATGGTACGTTGACGTAGGTTGCTGGAGCATTGACCCATCGTCATAATGCCATGATGTCTCATAGGTAGGGGTAGAATTAGTAGAAGACTCATGGTACGTTGATGTGGGTTGCTGGAGTATGGACCCATCGTCATAATACCATGATGTCTCATAGGTAGGGGTAGAATCAGTGACTTCATCCTGAGCATATGAGTCTTCTGGTGGTGGTGGAAGAGGAAAAGAACAAAGAAAACTAGGAATAGGTGCAGCAGTGACTTCATCCTGATCAAAGGGCTCTTGTGGTGGTGGTGGAAGAGGGAAGGAACGAAGAAGCCTCGGAGTGGGTAAATCTTCAAAGTTTTGACAAATTTCATCATGTGCCATTTCCACTTCTCCATAGTCATCAAGTTCAAATAGATGCCGTGAGGAATACGTATTAATGAGGGGAGGAAGATTTTGCGTATATGGATGTGGATGTGAAGGCGGAGGGCCATATGAATTAGCGTGGTGAATGGGTGATGGGTAGACGGTATCCATTTGATCGTAACGACTTGAAAGAAGCTCCTGCTCATACTCATCTCTTGCCTTTTTCCACTCCTTATCTATTTCAGCAATTTTAGCGTGAAAGGGGTTGACTTGAGGAGGAGGGGGCGATAGCCGACTTGTGAACTCCTTTAACTCTTCCTTCATTTGATCCATTTTGTGAATGAGAGCTTGTTGGAGAGGTGCGACTCGTGAAGTAGAGAGTTGGCCTTGAGGCACTGGAGGGGCAGCTTGACATGGAAGGCTTGAAAAAGAAGTGGAGTAAGGCTCTCCCGTAGAGTGACTCGATTGAGCCAGGGTAGGAGGGGCAGCCAAATTTTGGGGCCATGAGGGGTGAGGAAAAGAGGGCGAAGGTTGGGCCTGCCACTGAGGCGAAAGAGGCCTCGTTGAGGCTTGAGAAAGGAACCCTGAACTAGAGGGGTATGACGGCCCACCAGTGGACAGACCCGTTTGGGGTACCGTATGAAGGATGACAGGGGCTTGAGATTGTGGAGGGGCAAATTGGTAAGAGGCGGACTGTTGACTCGCCTGCCCTTGAAGCGAAGAAGAGGGAGTGACATATACATGTGATGGGGATGCAGTAGCCTGGAGCGGCTGTTGGTAGGATGTAGGAGCCGGAGTCGACTCCTGAGAAGGGAGAGAAACAGATTTCCCCTTTAAAATAGCCTGAAAGACCAGAATTTGCTCAGGGCTGAGCTGTGTACTGGCGAGGACACCCAACAGGGAGAAGATGTCCTGTGGTGGAGGAATTTCCCGTGGAACAGTGGGGACCTCCTGTGGGGTCTCACGGGAAGGGCCTGAGTCCATTGCATGGACGCGTGCATCAACTTACTGACCACGACCCGATTGATTCTCTTCAAAAGAGTTCAGCCATTCCTGTAATTTTACCAGAGCGTAAATGCATACACTAGCAAACAAGTATCAGAGATTAACAGACAAGTGGATGATCTTACGCCATTTTTTTTTGTTCTTGTTTTAACCTTTTTTTATGTTTTGATTTACTTAATTTTTTTTGAATTTTCTTTTTCTTTTTTCTGATTTTAACAAATATAAAATTCACACTTAGTAGGAGGGACCCTAATTGCACTTTGTTTTTCGCCGTGTCAGCTAGGGGCACTCGTCTCACCACGAATAGGTAACTAACTCTGGGGTACTTCAGTGGTACAACCAGCCCAGTGAACGAAGAGGGAATCCTTCGCTGTCGGGGACTTACGGAGGTCCCAATGGAGGAGATCCTAGTCCGTCGAGAGGAATTCCCGACGGAGAGTCCTTCCTTCACCGAGAGGGGTTAATCCTTAAATAAGTAAGAGAAAGAAAAGAAAAGGGGTAAATGCATGAAATGCAGTGCTGAATAAAAGATGTATAACACACAAATACCACAGATAAACACACAAATAGAACAGTGATAATCACAATGATATAACAGAGATATAAAAGCAGTAAACAGATGGAGTAAGATACAACCGTTCCTCTTTCCGAGACACGTAGACCACTTGTAAAAAAGACTATGAGAGTGCACGTGGTGCACGAGGGGGATGACGTAGCGCACGCGGGCGCAAATAAAAAGGGGCACACGTGTGTGCCGAGTAGAGGGGAGCACACGTGGGTGCTAAATGGAGGGGGCACACGTGGGTGCCATGTAGAGGAGAGCACGCGTGGGTGCTAAATGGAGGGGGCACACGTGGGTGCTAAATGGAGAGGCACATGTGGGTGCCGAATGGAGGGGAGTGCACGTGGTGCACGAGACAACGTTAACCTCTCAAATAACCACAAAGGACCGGGAAGAGTGCACGTGGTGCACGAGGGGAGTGAGCGCGCGTGGGCGCAATAGGGAAGGGCACACGTGGGTGCCGAAAGGAGGGACACACGTGGGTGTCAAAAGGAGGGGCACACGTGGGTGCCGAAAGCTTGTGGGTAACCAAAAAAGCAAAAAGCAGGTCCCACCGTGATCGCCAGAGATGTGAACGCGTCACGTGGTGGACTGAGAGAGAGAGATGTGGTTTCTCCCTCTCTGAGTGAAAGAGTAAAAAATGATAAAAATGAAAACGCGTGCGTAAAAAGGATGATATAGGAAAGAGGGTAGAGAGTATGACCTGAAAGGTCACTCTGTACGGGGACGTAGAGCCTAGACTTTCCGATCGGTACAGGGCGGAGAACGGGATCCGAAGACCCTCTCACACAAACTGAACCCCTTCCCAGTAGGCGTGACCTACTATTCCGAGGACAGCTTTCTATATACCGAGTGTGAACCTGGGACTCTACGTAGTAGAAGTTGGAGGACACAAAGACATACGTAGACTCAGAATTTAGAACGGCATATCACTCCTCACGCAATAACAATAACATGAATATAAACAGAAAACAGACCACCGCAGGATATTGATCCGTGCGGGGTTTTAACAATAATATAATAAAGTACAGAAAGAAAGTGCGGAAAATAAATGACCACGGTGAAATGACTCACCGCGATCGATTATAGTACAAACAGACCCGGGATTTAGCTATCCGCAGGTATTATAGACAGAAATTAAAATTTACTACAAGCACGCGTTTGGTGGTGTGATCGCCAGGGACCGTGGGCCCCGAACTGGTTGATTGATCGCTTGGCCTTTGACGCGGGATTTGCGCGGGTTCCTTCTTCCTCTTTGTTCGACTGGTCGAAGAAGGGGGCTTCTGAATGGTTACCCTGCAAAATAAACAAACACAAAATAAGTCAGGACGATAATATAATATGATGACAATTCATAAGATAAAACACTAATAACTAAATAACAGACTAAAAATATAATAAAATAATAACAGTAAAAAATAGAGCCGCTGATGGGAACACAAGCACGGGGGGAGCGAACGGTGGGACGAAACGGCTTCCCCGTGTATAGGAACACGTGGGAGAGCTAATCAGGCCGAAAGCCTCGCTTTTATTCCTGCACCAACAATGAACTAACGTAAATTGATAAAATACTTACATATAAATAAACATACACACATGTGTTTAACTATATGCATATATATATATATATATAAAAGCATACAAAATATATATGTGAATAAATATATTTCTATAAACTGTTACATAGATGTCTTAAATATATTACATAAACATATAACATGCGTAAATATAACTTCAGGCACATGAGTATCTTAGCATATTATATATAATATGTACAGATATATACTCTCTTCTGTATGTTTACAAGTAAAAAATATATATAAGTATATATACGTAGATGCATATAGACAAAGGGAAGAATCACGTGCATGGCTGTGTACGTAAATTTGGAATTGGCTGCATGTGCGTGACTGTGTGTGTTAAACTGTGTGCACGTGAAAAGTGTAACCGGATGTGAGAGGGAGTAATAAAAAGACAGAAAGATCATGTGAGGGGAAAAGATCAGAGAGTGAAAAATAGAAAGAGAGTTGGAGAGATGGGGAGAGTGAGAGAAGAGAGCGGATGAGAAAAGGGGAGAGAGGAAAACAATATTAAAATAGAGAGAGAGATCGGGTGAAACAGAGGGGGGGAGTAAATGAAAAAAATATATAAAAGAGAGAGAGAGGGTTGAGAGAGAGAAAAATGGGAGAGAGAGTGCGGCGGGAAGAGAGAGAGGGAGAGAGGGTGAGTGAGAGGAGAAGAGAGAGAGACAGACGAGAGGGAGAGAGAGGGACGGCGGGAGAAAGAGGGAGAAAGAGAGAGAACGGGAGAGAGAGAGAAGACTGGCGGGTTGGAGAGAGACGGCGGGAGAGAGAGCCGCGGAGGGGGGAGAGAAGACAGAGATAGAGAGAGAGGAAGAGAGACGCGGGACACGGCGGGAGGAGAGGAAGACAGAGGGGGGGAAAGAGAGAGAGAGAGGGAAAGTGAGAGCGTGAGGGAGAGAGACGAGGCGACGGCGGTCGTGGTGTTACAGGCACGGGCGGGGTATCGTGGACGGCAGCCGGAGGTGGTGGTCGGCGTGGCTGGAGACGACCGGTGCGGCTTCACGGCAGACGGGGGCTCGCATGCGCCGGGGGAGGTGGCCGGTGGTGATGCATGTGGATGGCTTCGTGGCGGTGGAGGTAGCGTCGCGGTGAAGGCGGTGCTGGAGTTGCAAGTGGCCGGTGTAGTGACGGGGGCGAGCGGCGTCGGTGTGGGGGCTCTCGACGGTCGCGGCGGAGGCGGACGGACGGCGGCCGGTGCAGGCGAGGTGGGTGCTCTGGCGGGGTGCAGTTGGCCGGGGTTCACGGCGGCGGCGGTGGAGTTGGCCGGGGTTCACGGCAGTCGGAGGGGTCGTGGCATGGTGGAGGCGGAGCGTTGGCGTGAGGTGACGTCCGAGGGCAAAGGGTCTCGCGTGAACGGTGGTGGTGCAGGTAGCAACGGCGGTGAAAGAGAGGGAGTGGGAGAGGGTGGCGTCCGGTGGCGGAGGTTCTGCAGGAAAAGAGAGGGAGAGAGGAAACGTGGGGGCGTTGCCAAGGAGGAAGATGGGAGATTGTGGAATGAAGGGATGAGAGTTTCGTATCTCTGCTGGCAGTGGGGGGTTGTGTGTGATGATAAGAGGAGAAGAGACCAAAAGAGAATGATGGAGAGACAAGGATAAAAGGAAAGAAAAGGATGGGAGTAAAGGAAGATGCCCGATGCTGGGCGGCTGGGAAAGAAGACAGAGAAGAGGTGGACGTGAGAGAAATGAAGATAAGAGAAGGAAGATGACGTGCGATTAAGAATAATATATAAAGATTAACGCTAACAAAGTGAAGATTAAGATTAACATATATAGATTAATTATAATAAAGTGGAGATTAAGGATGGATACTAGTTATATATATATTTTTTGTGATTTTTTTGTTAATTTCTTATATATATACATATATATATATATTCAAGCTCAAAAAAATAAAAGTATTTATTTTTATATACTAAGATTTGTTTTATTATTTTGTTCAACTATTTTCTCATTATTATTTTAAATCTTTTCTCAATTTTTTCTGGAACTTTTTTTGATTTTTTTTGTATTTTCTTATAACCTCTTTTTACTTTTTTTTTGAAATTTCTTATAAGCTCTTTTTAATTTTTTAAATTATTTTTATAAGCTTTTCTCATTTTTTTGTATTTTCTCACATTTTCTGATTATTCATTTGAGACATCTTTACTTTGAATGTACAGACTTGCTGAAGATCGAATGTACAGACTTTGAGGATGAGTGTATAGACTTGGTGAAGCCAATGTATAGACTTTGTAACGTAGGTAAAGATAGGAACATATAGACTTGAGGATGCCAATGTACAGACTTTGTGAACCCAATGTATAGACTTTGGGGGGAATGTATAGACTTTGGTTGATTAGGAATGTATAGACTTTGGGATGTATAGACTTTGGTTAGGTGGGAGTGTATAGACTTTGGGATGTATAGACTTTGAATGTATAGACTTGGTTAAGTGGGAGTGTATAGACTTTGGGATGTATAGACTTGGAAGGTATAGACTTTGGTTAGGTGGGAGTGTATAGACTTTGGGATTGGTTGGGTGTGAATGTATAGACTTTGGGATGTATAGACTTTGGTTGGGTG
This sequence comes from Amorphophallus konjac, assembly GCA_022559845.1. Lineage (NCBI taxonomy): Eukaryota > Viridiplantae > Streptophyta > Magnoliopsida > Alismatales > Araceae > Amorphophallus > Amorphophallus konjac. The sequence goes on from CM040128.1 coordinate 259,808,871, forward strand.
AGAGTGTATAGACTTTGGGATGTATAGACTTTGAATGTATAGACTTTGGTTAAGTGGGAGTGTATAGACTTTGGGATGTATAGACTTGGAAGGTATAGACTTTGGTTAGGTGGGAGTGTATAGACTTTGGGGTGTATAGACTTTGGGATGTATAGACTTGAGGAATGTATAAACTTGAGAGATGTATAGACTTGGAGGGATGTGTAGACTTGAGGGATGTATAGACTTGAGGAATGTATAGACTTGAGAAATGTATAGACTTGTAGAATGTATAGACTTGTTGCAACGTATAGACTTGAATGTATAGACTTGTTAAGTCATCAAAGCAAATATGATTAATCACCCGCATGAATCAAATGCGCAAGTCACTTTGGGGCATCGTAGCATAATATGAAATTTACTCACAGAAATGTTAAAAATGGCGTGTCTACAGCTGCCCTGCCTTGGCGTCCGCTTTGTAGGGGAAAGACATGTAATGGAATGGAACGAAGTGAGTTGGAATGAAATGGAGTGAATTGAAAAGCGGATGCCAAGGTATGATGAGACACGCCCTCTAACACTTTCTGATGGGAATCTTTCCCAAGTTTCACCGAAGTAACCTTGAAGAAGGCTCTCCGAAATCAACCATTGTTTAGATGATAAACAAATAAGGAAGACAGTGTGCACTGGGGCACAAACAACTAAAAAGGACCAACTTCACGGCACGGAAGTACCTGGGTCGTAAACCTCAGGTTTCACCATTGGGGAGCGGTTACCAGCCATTGTGGAAGTGCTACAGCCAAGGTGGGTCCGAGGGGAATAAAAAGATGATTTGGGGACAAATCCAAACAATGGTCTCTTTCAGAGAAACAGCCCAAGGCAGCCTCGGGAAAACTGAGTACTCGACTCAGAATGGAATATCTCACATTTCAGAGTGTTTAAACACAGTGGCTTGCATAATCGACTTAAGTGAATGATTTTCATAATAAGATCAACTGGCCAAGGTTAAGCTGCGGAGAGTGGGTCAAGATACCGATTCGATGAGCCAATAATGAGCCGGAGCCCATTTATCGACACACTGAACGGAACCGTCGTCCCCATTCTTTCACGACTTAACAACCTATTCGTACGCTCTGAACTCTTTTAGAGTTACCGGAGTTTCGAACTCAAACTCCAAATTTATTCAAGGCGTAGGGCACTTGACAGATTCTAATTGTGTAGATATAATACAAGACACGATGCGGATATGATACATGTGGAAAAGTGATGATCCATTTTTTGTGCTTTTTATTTTCATCTTTTTTTTTCCTTTCCCTTTTTCTACTTTTTTCTTGCTTTTTGTTTTCTCTTTTTCTTTTGGGCTTTTAAAAACTTTCATTCATCAGTGAACACAGTAAACAGAAATATTTCACAGGAGATAAACACTCACATATACAGAATATCAACAATTCAGACAAGCAGGGAAAACATAGAAAGCAGAGTTCAGCACATAGTGGCAACTCATCCTTTTTTGTTTGTTCTTTTTCCTCTTTTTTTTTGTATTTTAGATTTCTAGTGTTCAGTCATGACTTGGGATTTGTTCCCTTTCTTTTCAGGGTGCCCAGCAGATGGCCAACAGAGATGGCCGACAGGGCCTGTTGTTTCTAGTTCCTCTTTCGGAGATCATATCCTTCCAGATGCAAGTTCCTGGCATAATAGCTTGTGCCGAAGAGAGCGAGCATGAGCTCGCAAATCAGGTGGGCGTGATTCAGTTTGAAATTCAACTACACATATCACCCACTCGACCTTGTGGGATGATTTGGCAGTGGAAATCCAGGACATGCTAGCTCTTGCAGTCTGAGTGAAGAAGGAGAGTGTCGCTCCATCAGAGCATAATGCCCAGACGACATAGCTGGAGGAGGAGCGACGACGACACGTCATCGAGGAGCTGCCTCGAGACATCCTGGAGCTGAAGGTTTCTCTCTAGATGGCGAAGAGAGGAGTAAAGCAAGAGACCGTGAATGAGAAAGGCGAAGACATAACAGTACAGGAGGCCCTGGCGAGAAGAGGGCACGGGAGGCCCAGGCGATGGAGCTTTGAAAGGAAGAGCGTCCAGACGCGTCACTTGCTCTGCAGATTGGAGGGGAGTTGGAGCTCGCGGCAGAGGAGCTCCTGGAGCTGATGGTATCTCCATCAGCAAAGCAGAGGGTAGCTCAGTCAGCAGCCTTGACTTCAGGAGCATCGCGACCATCGGGGTCGCGAGAGAAGCAGGAGAACAACGAAGAGCACCGCCAGAAAAGATGGAAAGGCATGGCACAGCAAAGCTATTGCTGCATCACGAGACTATAAAAGGCCTCCGAGGGACTGCTTGCCTTCGGAGAGAGAAGAGATGTAACCAGGAGGGTGATGAGGGTTAGTGAGTGACTTGTTCACTCACTCCCTTCTCATGACAGGCACAAACCCTTATGTAGATGTGTGAGTGGAATGGTTTAGTTTGAACACGACTTGTTTGCCCGTTTGTTCCTTCTGCTCTACGGCTCTTCTCCACCACATGGGTTCCTGCGAGACGTGCTCGACGAGATGTCGCCTTAAAACACGGAGTGGTGACTCACCATAGCCATGACTTTCAAAGGGAATCTGCCACCAATTTCAACAATATCGGCCCGTGGTGCTCTTTTTCACGTGAATGTCCCTCGTTTCCCTATTTGCGCTAAAAGTAGTCGCAATAGGACAAGGGACACGCGGAATCTTTGGACCGAATAGAGGTGGCGGGTCAACAATCACAGCTCTGCTCCATTCACTTCACATGGCGAAGTGACACGCGAGTGTACCGTGGCCATGATTTTTCAAAAGGATCTACCACCAATTTCAAAAACGTCGGCCCTTGGTCCTATTTTCCCGCATAAATGTCCCCGATTTGTTTGTTTGCTCTAAAAGTAGATGCAACAGGACCATAAACGCGGAGAATCTTTGGACCGAATAAGGACGACAAGTCAACAAATCACGCCCCCAAATCGATCACTCCCCATGGTAGAGTGGCCGCAACAGTAAGGGGGGTGACTTGTCGCAAAGGCTGTTGCTAGGAGCGATGGTGATACATCTAGATCACCTTCCTTCCAATCCTATAAATACCTCCTCTTTCACTCGACTTGAGAGCACCCGAGTCGTGAGAGCTAATTTGAGGAGTGAAGATTTGTAAAGGGAGAGGTAGTGAGTGTTGCTCATTTTTTGCAGGATGGAGGGTGAATCTAACTTCAGAGCAGAAGGTGAGTCTTCCCGCTCCTCAAAGAGGAGCCGGTCTGGGAGTAGTTCCAGAAGACTCTCAGAAGTCGAAGGACCATTGAGTGAAAGGACCCGATCACAGCTGGCAAGTGGATCCTTTCGTTCCTTTCTTCATACTTTCTTCTCCTTTCTTCCTTAGCAAAGCTCCCATTTCTCACTTGTTGTGGATGTGCAGGGCATGATGCGATCGCACATCTCGTGGGAGCTGGTAGTGGCAGCATATCGAGGTCTCCCGGACTTCCAGAAGGCCAGGCTAGACGTGATGGGATTCGGCTCCTTCCTCCGAATTGAGCCGATAAAGCTTGACCTTGCCCTGATCCAAGCATTATATGAAAGATGGGATCCCGCGAGTCGGGCATTCCTGATGCCTTGGGGGCACATGGTGCCCAGTTTGGAAGATACGGTCCGCATTACGATCCTCAAAGTGGATGGAGAGGCAGTGACCGGCGTCACTTATGCAGATTACCGAGAAGGTGCCCAGAAACTGTTAGGACTGGAACTCGATGGACGGAAGAACAGGTCAGTAGCCAAGACATCGATCCTGGAGGTGTTAGGGCTTACTGACATTCGTTCACGGGATGACGAGTCCCTGGAGGAATTCATGGAAAGGGCAGAGAGAGGTGCCCGTGCTGTATACTGTGCAGATGCCAGCAACTGGGAAAGGACCAACATGGACCTGAGGAGATTCCTCCTCTTTCTGCTGGGTAGGCTGCTACTGGGCTCCAAGGGAGACAACATACACTGCCGCTTCCTGGAGCTGCTCGTGGATTTAGAGAGAGTAGGACAATACGCCTGGGGAGCTTCCGTGCTGGCACATCTATTTACAAGTCTGTCGCAAAGGACAGGTCGAGAGGTGACAATAAATGGGTTTACGCCCTTCATTCAGGTAAAAGGTTATTATTTTTTTTGTTTTTATTTTTATGCTTTTTTTTTGTATTTGTTGATGCCAATGATGGTGTAGCTATGGAGCTACTATTATATTCCAATGGGGAGAGCTCGACACTGTCGGCCAGTGATGATCCCGTTGGCTAGGCGGTGGCAACCCATCATGAGTACAGCACCATTATCCTACCAGCTGATGGTATCGAGACGGGAGCTGCAAGAGTTCCCTGCAGCGATGGTAGGATACTTTTTTTTCTCTTTTTTATATGTTTTGTTCATTTTTTTTTTCTATTTTTTTGTATTTTTGAGTAACTAAGAAGATATGTACAACCCAACATAGGTGAACTGGAGGCCTTACTTGAATATGGTCGATGTCGACCAGCCATGGGTAATTGGAAGCCGTGCCCGATTCGGACGGGACCTCTGGCTCCATTGCTTGAATGAAATTGAGCCACTAAGGCTACGATTAGTCATGAGAACCCTCGGGCTTGCCCAGGAATGGGTGGATATAACCTCCTCACCCAGCGTCGGGAAGAAGACGCGTGGGCCGGCAACCTGCGTTGATTGGAGGGTGCGCTTCTCCGAACAGTATGAAGACTGGCAGCGGGGTGGCACGCTCCTGGAATCACAAGCGCAAGACAGTGAAGATTACCTACGGCTCTATAGGGCAATGTATGCGGAGAGGCTCCAGCTTGAAGGGCTTATAGAGGTAAAGTAAAACACCATTTTTTTTGTCTTTTATAATGTTCATTTTTTGATTTTTGTTTGTGAACTCAAGAGCCATGGCTGTAGGATGCCCGTGACACCATAATAACGAACTTACGAGCTCGTTTGGCGGACACGGAGCAAGAGTTAACTGATACTCGAGCGGCTCTGGGTTCATCAGTAAGTATATATATACATACTCCTGGCATGATTTGAAATTCATGGCGTTAACCATTTAACTGTCACCTCTCGTATGTGTACGCAGCGTGCCCAGCTCGATGTAGTTTCATCGGCAATGGGGGCAGACGGCGTTTCTTCCAGTCTATGGATTCCCACTTCAGAGTTAGATTCACTACACGAGCAACTTGCTCATGCCACACAGCGGGCTGCGGAAGCAGAAGGGATGCTTTCTGTACAAGTGAGAGCCTCACCATTTAAAATCCCTTGTTCAAGCGTTACCAGAAGCCTGAGATGAAACGTCTGGCAGGAGAAAGAAACGGAGGAGGCACTCGCACATGCCGCCCAGAAGGAAGCTAGAATAGCCGAGCTAGAAGAGGAACTGCAGCGTCGTCCAGGTGATGACTTTTCTAGGGACGCTATAGAGCTGAGGATCACCCTTCAGCTGGAGAGGGAAGACAGAGCGAAAGAACGTGCTGAGAGGGAAAAGGCCAAGGAAAGAGAAAAGGCCAAGAGGTCGGCCGAGAAAGAGGAGAAGAGGGTCCTGGAGGCCCAATTATTTGAATTGAAGACCAGTCTCGGGCTCGCCGAGTAGTGGCTAAAGGACGGTGAGGAACGCTACCGAAGAGCACGAGAGCGTGGCTTTCGTGTCAGCAGCTTCTTTGGTGCCCCCGCAGATCGGCGCCGGGGAGTAGAGATAGAAAGAGGCCCACAAAGCGGTAGAAGGACCGCTTTCCATGATTGGGTAGCACCCTCAAGAGTGTCTCGCCCGGAGGGTGGCGGGACAAGTAATGTGGAGAGAGAAGGTGAAACCTGATGTAATCTCTATTTGTTTTTAGTTGAGAGTGGAATAAATTAGTTCGTGCTTGGTTCTCTGCTTTTCTTGATCACTCTAGTCCCTGCATACACTTAAACAAACAAGTCAGTATTTCTGCTCTGACTTGCCCCTTGCTCAATGAGCAAATATGATGAAGAACCATCCTTGATAACGAGTCAAGGGGCCAAGCCTTTATTAATAAAGGCAAGATAAAGATATGATGGTGAATGCGGCACACAAGCACACGGATGCAAGCGAAAATTAAAAGTGGAATGCTGCATACAAATGCAATCATAGGAAATGCGATTTTTTTGTTTTTATTTTTTCTTGCATTTTCTTGTTGTTTTATTTTTCATCATTTTTTTATTTTATATATGTCTACATTTTTCTGTTTTCCCCTTTTTTTGTTATTTTTTATCATCATCATTTTTTGTTGCTAATGCCTGGTAAGCACCCATATAGCACCTAACCTGCATGAGAATATGGATTTCTTACTAACCTCCCAGGCATCCTAAGTGCACATCTAGGTTGATTTGGGCCTCTAGACTCCTCGAATGATAATCCCGCCGGCTAAGACTTATCCTGATGACAATACCGTCATGCCATGCTTAGGCTCCCAGTTGCTTCCGACCACAGGGATTCACCCAAAAAACGTTCGAGGTAAATGATTTGCCCGACCCGGGTCTATTTCCTTACAACTCTAGATGGTATGTAATGGAACACCCTGGAACCCAAATGACCAACCGCGCGACGCTGACCCTGAATCAGATGCCGTCGCACCTATAGGTGACGCGCTTGCATTGGTCTAAGCCCGAGGTTAAACTAAGAAGACATTAAGGTGGTGGATAAGGGTCTTGACCGGCCAGAAACACGGAGACTCCTTCACGACAATGACTTCTGCTTTCAAAATGGACAACCATATGTTTGTGTTAAAACAAAGTTGCAAGCCTTGGTGGGTCTCACCTTTTGGATACTCCATTTAGCCTTTATCTTCAGGGGAAGAAGGAAGAGTATTGGGGGTAAACCTCCTGAGAGGACCGGCAAAACCGTTAACCCAGCGAGCCAATAGAGGCACACTTAACTTCCCCTTTCGGGCAACTTCGGACTAACTCTCGAGCATTTACATCTCGTGACCCCCTTTTGTGTAATTTGACTTTCAATCAAAGGGGTTTCATTTAGTGGAATCAGGCACGGTTACGACCAGGCCTTTCTTTTGACTTTGATTTTTTTTGCTTTTCTTTTTCTGATTCTTTTGATGGATTTTTTTTTTGCGAGGGACATAGTATTTTGACATTATGGAATCCCTCTTGGATGCCTGCGGGGACACTGCCCTCTTCTCGTGCTCTGATTCATGCTCGAAGAATTGGATCCTACTCTCACCCTAGGGGTTGTGTTCATGTTTCCCATGCTCAGCGTTTTAAGGGCGCCGACTGTCTCATTCGGTCGAGAAGAAGAGAATAAAGATTCGAGCTTTCTTGGAGACCTTTTGAGTGATGCCCTACCATAAGCGATGCTATCAATTTTTATAACACAGATGTGTATTCATGTTGTCTTCTTTTGAGGGGGCATAGGCCGAACTGGCCAGACAGGGGTTTCCACGGTTCTGGCAGACCAAGACCTGAGACCTACCAAGTCTTAATGAGCCCTTTCCTAACATGGAGATTAGATGCAATAACTTGATTCCATGGTGGTCTCCAAACATTAGCATTTTAAATTTTCCATTTTTTTGTCTTTTCTTTTGTTTTATACACATGTTTTTGTTATTTTCATTTTTTTTTCATTTTTTTGTTGTTTTTGTTTTCAATTTTTTTTGTCTTTGACAGTATGTACACCTATCTAAGGGTAATACTTCTTAAGGTAAAGCCCATTCCAAGGGTGGGATAACTCAACTCCTTCAGCATTGACTAGCCTGTAGGCGTTGCCAGGATGCACAGTCTGAACCACGTATGGTCCTTCCCAATTGGGTTGGAGTTTAGAACGCGGCCCGCCAGGTTTTACAAAAATTCTTTTCACTACCATTTCACCAACTTTGAACTTTCTCTCAATAACCTTCTTCTGGTAAAAACGTGCGAGTCTATTTTGGTAGACGCGAGCATGCTCGGCAGCAACCAGACGTTTCTCATCTAAGAGTTCCAACTGGGCGAGGAGAGAGTCACGACGTTCGTCGAGGGGAAGGTCCTTGTCCAATTGTACTCTCAGAGAGGGAATCGGAATCTCATATGGAACTACCGCCTCCATCCCGTAAGTGAGGGCGAACGGAGTTTACCCAGTAGGAGTTCGGATTGAAGTGCGATAGGCCCATAGAGCTTCGATAAGCTTCTCTGGCCAATCCGAGAATCTGCTAGACTCACATGTTTTCTTTATGACTTTAATCAGTGTTTTATTGGTGGCCTCTGCTTGGCCATGACCTTGTGGATAATATGGTGATGAATGATGCAATGCAATCTTATACCTTTGGCAGAGGTCCTGAAGGTCTTGAGAAATGAATTGTGGCCCATTGTCGGTGACGATGGTTCTTGGAATACCGAACCTGGCGATGATGTTCTTCATGATGAACTTGCAGACTGTGGATGCCTTGACTTCTGCGTAGGCTTCGGCTTCAGCCCATTTGGTGAAGTACTCCGTTGCAGTGAGGATGAAGGATTTTTGCTTAATAAGGGAGTTAGGATCACCAAGAGGACCGATGATGTCGAATGCCCACATGGAGAAAGGCCATGGGGAGGATACTGGATGGAGAGAGGAAGATGGGGAATGAATCTTATCGGCGTGAAGTTGACACTTGACACACCTACGGACATAGACAGCACAGTCTTCTTCCATGGTGGCCCAGTAAAAGCCTTGCCGAAGGATCTTCTTAGCAAGCATTTGGCTGTTCACATGGCCACCACACACACCTGAGTGTGCTTCCTCTACACACTTCCAGGACTCATCATCATCAAGACACCTCAGAAGAACACCAGTGAGGCTTCTTTTGTACAGCAACCCTCCAACTAGTGTGTTTATTTTGAAAGAGTGATAACAAAACCAAGATGAGGTGGAAGATGCCTAGAAGAATTTACAGAGTGAGAAGAAATCAAAGAAAAGAGTGAGGACTAAAGCCTCGAAAATAGTGTGAGAATGGGGAGATGCCCGAGGCAGTTGAGTCTATACACTACGTTATATAAAGTCTTCATATAAAGTCTATACTTTGGGCAAGTCTGTACACTGGTTTTCCTTCTTATGAAGCCTTTATATTTACTAAGTCTATACACGGCTTTCCTTCTCATGAAGCCTTTACGATCATTGAGTCTATACACTGCGTTGTGCATACTTTGCATTGCACTCGTGGTTGCAAAGCCTGTACAGGGTTTACAATTAAACTGAATGTGCTCTTGTCTATCTGACAGGAAATGCAGAGACAAATGAAGGGCACGTGATCCAAGGTACCTGGCTCGTGATCCGAGAAGAACAAGGTATCCAGATGAGGACATGTGTTCTGACACTCCATTGGATGCTGCCACGTGGTCCAAATGCTTTAGGCGGGAAACGTGGAGAGCACACGCCTGCTGCTACTGTTGCTGCTATATATATATGGCCCTTCTTCTACAGAAGAAGCGAGATCGAAGACAGAAGGGAGAAAGTCTATACAGCCACAGCAAGGCTCCTTCGATCCACAGAGAGAAAAGAGAGAAGAAGAAGATACAGAGAAGAAGAAGAAATAGAGAAGAAGAAGAAAAAGAGAGAGGAAGAGATCGAGAGAGATTGAGTTGAGAGAGAGCTAATTGAGAGTGAGAGTGAGAGAGTTTGTATCTCAGTCTCGTGGTTCAAAACCAGAGCTGAGCTTTGCTCTTTAGAGCTACATTGCTTTTGGGTTTTACTTTTTCGTTTTGATTCTATCTTTTCAATTCCGAACATTATTTCTTCAAGCTGTGCGTCAGCGGTTGCAGTGGTAGTCTCCACTGGACGGAGCTGTATTTCCCCAGCGGTTGCAGAGGATCAGATCCTCTGGTCGGTAAGCTGTAGTGCCCAGCGAAGCTGTGTATCAGCGGGTTGTTTGGCCAACCTGTAAAGTCCAGCGGACGCAAGATGTGCTGCGCAGCAGGAAGCCATACTCGGTTGAGTGTGGGGTGGACGTAGGTCGTTGACCGAACCACCTAAAAATTTTGTGTGCAGTGTGTTTGTGCTTTTGTGTGATCTGTGTGCGATGGGAATTCTTGCTTAGCTTATTTGGTTGCATCGCTTATGCTCATGTCTAGCTTTCGATATATAGATATGGTGAATGGCTTTCATGGGTCGACCTTTTGCTTAGCATTCTTCATTTAGCTTAACTGATGTTTGCCTAAATTCCGCTTTAGAACATACAGTAGTTTTAAATTAGGCAAGTTGATCTATTCACCCCCCTCTAGATCCACACTTAGTGGAGATAGACTGCGTCCATCTAACCCAACAAGGGATTGGCTCGGTACTGTTTGAGGAAGATAAAGTGGCCTACTAGTGCTTCCTAGTAGCCAACCAAGACGTGTTCGCCTGGTCCAAAGATGAACTCCCCAACATACCTCCTGAGGTAATTACCCATCAACTAAAGTTGGATCCCAAATGTCGCCCGGTGTAATAACATAGGAGACATCGTAACCCCGAGCAACATGCGATCACTTGGGAGCAAGTAAGTGAGAAACTGTGCTCCAGAAAACTTAGAACAACCCAGTACCCAGACTGGGTCATCAATGTAGTCCTAGTCCCCAAGAATGGCGGGAAGTGGCACATGTGTGTCGATTCCACCAACCTCAACAAAGCCACTCCCAAGGATAGTTTCCCAATGGCATGGATCGACCAATGTGTCGACGCGACAGTTGGGCACGAGATGTTGAGTTTCCTGGATACCTACTCTGGATACCAATAGATCAGCATGTACGAGCCCGACCAAGACAAAACTGCCTTCATCACCGACCACGACTTATATTGCTACACAAGGATACCGCTCGGGCTAAAATATGCCAGAGCCACATACCAGCATCTCGTCAATCACATGTTTGACTCCTAGATCAGCTATAATATGGAGGTGTATATCAACGACATGCTAGTCAAGATCCTACACGGGACTGACTATTTGGAGGACTTGGCGGAGACGTTCGCCACCTTGCGGCGGTACAACATGAAGCTTTACCCGAACAAATTCCCATTCAGGGTGAGGTCGGGCAACTTCCTCGGGCTTCTGGTAACTCACCGAGACATCGAAGCTAACCCAAACCAAATCAAAGTCATGTTAGAGATGAAGCGAGCAGAACGCATGAGAGATGTGCAAAGTCTCACTAGCCATGTCGTCGTCCTCAGTTGGTTCTTATCTAGAGCAGCTGAAAGGTGCCTTCCATTCTTTTGGTTAATCAAGCAAGCCAACAAGTCACCGGAGAAGAGAGGGCACATCAACTAGGATCAAGAATGCGAGCGAGCATTCAATGACCTCAATGGGTACCTCACCTCACCACCGATTCTCTCCAAACCCCTACCTGGTGAATGACTATTCCTCTATATTTTTATGATGCCGAGCACGCTTAGTGTTGTACTCGCCTGAGAGGATGAGAAAGGCATGAAGCCAGTGTACTATGTATGAAAATCTCTCCAAGGGGTATAATTTTAGTACTCATGGACTGAGAAGTTCACGTTGGTTCTAGTCACGGCCGTACGCAACCTACGACCATATTTCCTCTCCTACATGATCGTGGTCCCAACTAATCAACCCCTGCGTCAGGTCCTCCAAAACCTTGGTGCTTTGGGGAGACTGGTGAAGTGGGCCATAGAGTTGGGGGAGTTTGACATCAACTTCCGTATGGCAAAGCATCTTAGAGCTCTCCACCTCCCCACATACAACGATTCTTTGTTGGTTGCTAGTCAAGTTCATGGAGAGTACGAAGCTCGAGAGCCCGCCATAATAAAATGTCTTTAGAATACAAGATAAGTCTTGTTAGGCCTCTCTTATTTCGAGGTGATACATATTCCAAGAGCAGAGAATGCCAAAATAGACACCCTTTTTTGCCTCACATCATCCACAACATCGGTAAGCTCTTGGTCAGTTCTGATTGAAGAGCTCTGGCAGTCAAGCATTGAGGAGCTTGAGTCTCAGGTTAACGCCATCGATTATGAACCATTCTTGATGGACCCCATCCTCGACTATGCTCTTTTTCAGCACCTACTTGACGATCACTCAAAAGCCAGGCGAATATGGACTCGAGCAGTGCATTTCACCCTGATTAATGGGCACCTTTTTAGGCATTCACTATCTTCACTTCTCCTAAAATGCTTGTTTCCCACCGAAGCCAAGCAGGCCATCCGTGAGGTCCATGAAGGATTCTGCGATAACTATATAGGTGGTGAGCACTCGCCAGAAGCCTACTTAGGCAGGGATATTGGTGGCCAACCTTACAATAGGATCGCCTTGAATATGTACGAAGCTGTACCCAATGTCAAAAGTATGTGCAGCCGCATCATCAGCCAGCGACGCAACTTTACACCCTGGTGAAGCCTAGCCCATTTGCTCAGTGGGGGTAGATATCCTAGGTCACTTCCCAGAAGCTCATGGGAGGAAGAAATTCCTCATTGTCGCCATCAACTACTTCACCAAATGGGTCAATGCGAAACCTCTCACGAAGGTCACGAGCAAGGCATCCTGGAAGTTCATCCTATGTAACATCATATGCCAGTTTGGGATACCGCATGTCCTCACGACAGACAACGGCTGACAGTTCGATAGTAATGTCTTCTGAGAAAAATACTAAGAGCTGGGGATCTGGAAACACCACACCTTGGTGGAACATACCCAGGTCAACAGTCTATGTAAGAACACCAGTAAGACCCTCCTTCACAGCATCAAAACCAGCATACAGCAAGCCGACGAGTCGTGAGTGGACACCATACCAAGCGTCCTGTGGGCACACTGCACTATTGCCCATGCAGCTATCGGAGAGACTCTATTCCATCTAGAATACGGAGCCTAGGCAGTCATATCGGTTAAGATATCCAATTTGACCCTAAGAATCAACCAATTCAACGAAGCACAAAATAATCAAGCGCTGCGAGAAAACCTAGACCTACTGACAAAAGATAGAGATCTCTCCCAAACCTGACTAGCTGCTTATCAGCAACGACTGACCCAGTACTACAACACTCGGGTCAATGAGAGAATCTTCTTCTCTGGGGACCTCGTACTACGTTGTGCCAATGTCGCTGACCCACAAGCAGTCGTAGGAAAATTGGCTCCAAATTGGGAGGGGCCATACCGGGTTGTAGAAGTGCTCGGGAAAGGAGCCTACACGCTATCAACCCTTAAGGGCATGGAAATCCCCCGCACTTGGAACTCTATAAATCTTAAGGCTTTCTTCCCATGAAAGAGTGGATTGGGCTACAGCTTTTCGCCATTTCGTCCCATCTCTAGTACTCAAAGGGACACTAGTAGCTTCGTGCTTCCAAGAGGCGAGCGGTGCTCTTCTCCATCTCAAGAGAAAAATACGTGCTCTCCTCAAAAATATTGACGGTGTCTCTTTAGCTCTCAAGAGACGAGCAGTGCTCTTCTCCACTTCGAGAGAACGACGTGCACCGACCTCGAAAATACAATGGGTAGCTTCTCACCTTCCAAGAGGTGAGCAGTGCTCTTCTCCACTTTGGGAGAAAAACATGCGCCCACCTCGAAAATACAAGGTTGGCTTCTCAGCTTCCAAGAGGCAAGATGTCTCCTCCTCTTAAGCAGAGACTAACTTCCCTCGAAAAGGAGCTTGTCATTTCATGGTCCTACTAGTCATGAACACGATAGTGGATCATCGACCACTCTGTTGATGATATTCAGGTGATTTTGATGATAACAAAACCCAGGACGTGCGTTCTATCACGTGCCATATATTAGCAATCAAGTTCGACTCCCATACGCATTCAAGGCCTAAATTCATCATGTGTTATGTTTAAGTGTTCATACCCTTCCAAATGCATAAATCCATCTTGGTTCCAAAACTGCCCAGGCTAAGCTTAACTCACTCATTTTAATTGAAACAGGATGTGTCATAAACTGATTAGCTCACAGATCATGTTTCATTGGCTAACTTCTTTATTTTTGCAGGATTTCCAGCCAGCGGTCGACCGCCAATCAGGGACCGGTCGACCGGTTTTCCCAGCAACGAAAGCCCCATTTTCTGTAAAATTCCGGTCGACCGCCCCCTCCTACCGGTCGACCACCAGCTTCGAGGCAGCCATTTTTGACTTTATTTGCTGCAACGTGGGAAGGCCTCTTCATTGGGTTTGTTTAATCCAAAAGTCACCAGACTTACCATGATTTGTGGATCTAGTTCCTGGATTATCTCTTGAGCATTCAAGAGTTATAAAAACATCTCCTTTAGGGCAAGAAAATCTGATCAATCTAAGGAGGCTAAAGAAAGCTGTTAAGGGAAGATTCAAGGGCTGCTACTGTAGCTGTGAACAGTGCTCCGGGAAGGAAGTTCTTCATCCATCTTCAAGTGATCCAAGCCACATCTGGAGCAGATCAACCCCAAGTCAAGTGGAGATCAAAGTGCATCCAAAATCTTTTTCATCAACTAAGGGGGAGCTTGAATATGAAGTTTTTACTTTTTGTCTTCCATTCAATTTCTATTTCAGATTCAAGTGTGTATTCTTGTAATAACTGAATACTTGTGTGTGTGTGTGGATCTACGTAGATCCGTGTATGTATATGTGTGTCTATTTCTTCACATTTTTTTATGATTCGGTGTTTGTACACCTTTGTGGAGTTCCAAACTCCTCACGTGTGTGTGTGTGTGTGTGTGTGTGTGTGTGTGTGTGTGTGTGTGTGTGTGTGTGTGTGTGTTTTGATCTTGTAACCCTTTACAAGATAGTGTGGGAATCCTTACAGATCGTGATGGGTGGACGTAGGTTGCCGTTGTTGCATCCGAACCACCTAAAAATCTATGGCTTTTGTGTGGTTTGTTCCTTTTCCTCTATCCTCATTCTGTGCGCATACACTTAGTTTATTTTGATTGTCTTGATTTAGATCTAGCATAATCTATCATTCTCATATCAACTCTTCAGTATATAAAAAGGTGGGTTCAGATCGACAAGTCAAACTTTGTTAGGAAGATAACATCTTGCGTGAGTTGAATCTCCGGATTCTCACATCCGCCATCGTACCTAAGATTGGTTGAGTTCGATAGATTCTATTAGATCTCTCAGATTTCATATAGTATTGGAATTCTTTACGATTATTATTCTCTCCTGTTTGTTTTGGGCATAAGTTTTTTAAAAGTTTGTATAGACCCAATTCACCCCCCCTCTTGGGTGTCATTGATCGCGGGACTTCAATTGGTATCAGAGCTAAGGCTCTATTTGTTCCAGATCTAACGATCTAGAGTAAGATCCAGATCAATGGCAAACAAGGGTATGATGCCTGAGGGTCACTCCATTCATCATCCTCCATACTTCGATAGCTCAAATTACTCCTATTGGAAAAATAGAATGCATGTTGTTCTAAGAGCCTAGGAGTATGAGATCTAGAGATTTGTGGATAAGGGTCCTTACAAACTCTCTAACGATGAAGAGAAATGGACACCCGAGGAAATTAAGAAATGCACTGTCAATTTTAATGCTATGAATATTATGCAATGTGCTATACATCCTAATGAATTCTCTCGTGTATCCATGTGCAGTTCAGCAAAGAAAATGTGGGACAAGTTGCGACTCATATATGAGGGAACCTCCGAGGTCAAGGAGACCAAGGCAAATCTCCTTGTAAGAGATTATGAGCTGTTCAAAATGAAGCCTGAAGAAACCATCTCAGAGATATTCACAAGATTAACGGAGATCACAAATGGTCTCAAAAGCCTCGGGAAGGAGTACACAAACTCCAATCTTGTGAGGAAAGTTCTGAGATCACTTCCGTCAGCGTGGCACACAAAAGCCACAGTAATTGAAGATTCAAAAAATTTATCCACACTTTCCTTGGACGAGCTCATAGGGTCACTCATGACCTATGAGATAAACATGAAGAGAACAGTCGAGGAAGATACGGAGAAGAAGAAAGTGATTGGATTGAAAGCTCATCAATCTAATGAAGACTTTCAAGAAGAAGAATCCAGCGAGGGAAGCAATGAAGAAGAATACTTGGCCATGATAACTCACCAAGGAGATTTTTGAGAAAGAAGCATAATTTTCAAGGCAACTTCAAAAAAGGGTAAAGGAAGCCCATTCAAACCAAGGGCGAGTCAAGCAAGCCCAACAATGTCATTTTCTATGAATGCAAGAAGCCCGGACACATGAGAGGAGAGTGTCCAGATCTGAAGAAGAAGTTCAAGAAGGAGAAATTCGGGAAGCTAAAAGCAATGGTCGCTACATGGAGTGACGAAGATGAAGAGCTGTCCGAAGAAGAGCTCGGAGAGCTCATGGAGAGCCTGTGCCTCATGGCACATGAAGATGATTCAACGAGGTAAATTCTGACCTTGATTTTATTTCTAATGAACAATGGGAGTCGAAATATGAGAAACTATATACAAAATATAAGAAAATCAGATCTAAAAATAAAACTCTCAAAAAGAAAATTGATGATTTGTTACATGAAGATATTTTTGTTAAGTTTGAAAAGGTGGAACAAGAATTGTTTGAGCTAACCGAAGAAAAAGAAACATTGCTTCAAACGATTTCAGATCTTGAAAAAGCCAAAGAGGAGCTATCATGTAAAATGTCTGAAATTGAAAAAGTCTGTGAAAAGCTCAAGAATGAAAAAGAAATTTTGACCTCATCCATTTCAAAAATTAAAAATAAAAATGTGAGTTTGAATAAAGAGGTGACTGACTTGAAGTTCACTCTCTCCAGGTTTGTCAAGGGCAAATAAAATCTAGATAACTTGTTGGGAGTTAGAGTCAATTTTCAAAAGGAAGGATTGGGATATACTCCCAAAAATAAAAAATCCTTTGAGCATAAGATCACTACATCCTTTATTCATGAAAAAGAAAACAACCGTGCTTCATGTTCCAACTCTAAGCCAAAACATGTCCAACCTAAACCACAACAATTCCAAAGAAACTTTGCACCTGTTAATTGATATCATTGTGGTAGATTTGGTCATGTTGTTACAAATTGCTGGTTCAAACAAAGCCCACCAAGAAATCATGCTTTTTGGACCAAGAAAAGATATGCACAGAATTAGACTAACTCCTACGGACCCAAACTAGCTTGGGTACCAAAATCAATTGCATGAGAATGTTGTTTCTTGCAGATATGTCTTGAAGCCAGGGGGAGCAAATGGTACTTGGATAGTGGCTGTTCAAGACATATGACAGGAGACAAGAAGGTGTTCTCTACACTGCAAGATAAGGATGGAGGTTCAGTTGCATTTGGAGGCAAGGACAAAGATAAAATCATTGGAATCGGCAATATAGGTAAGAATTCTGAAATTCTTATCGAGAATGTGCTTTTGGTGAAAGGCTTAAATCACAATCTCTTGAGCTTAAGCCAGCTATGTGACAAGGGTTTTAAAATTATTTTTGATGAAACCCACTGCCTTGTCGTAAATAAAACCTCCAATGAAATCAGATTCATCGGCAAGAGAAGCAACAATGTCTATACTATTGATCTAGATGATGTTTCCGGTGATGATGTATACTTGGTAGCAAACAATCATGATAATGCATGGCTATGGCACCGAAGAGTAGGTCATGCTAGTTTCGGAGTAATCTCCAAGTTGTCTAAACATGACTTAGTAAATGGTTTGTCAAAATTAAAATTTGAAAGTGATAAAATCTGTGAGGCTTGCACAAAAGAGAAGCAAACACGCATATCTTTCAAAAATAAGAATATTGTTTCTACCTCTCGGCCTTTGGAATTGCTGCATCTTGATTTGTTTGGCCCAACTAGGACATCCAGCCTAGGAGGGAAATCCTATGATTTTGTGATTGTTGATGATTATTCCAGATTTACATGGGTGTTATTTCTATCCAATAAAATGATGCATTGATGGAGTTTCAAGTGTTTTACAGGAAAATCCAAAATGATAGAGACTACCTTATCACTACCATCCAAAGTGATCATGGTGGTGAATTTGAAAATCATGAGTTCAGCAATTTTTGTGAAGAGCAGGGGTACATGCACAATTTTTCATCACCAAGGATGCCCCAACAAAATGGAGTGGTGGAGAGGAAAAATAGAACATTGATAGACATGACACAGACTATGTTAAGTGAAAATTTTCTACCAAAATACTTTTGGGCCGAGACGGTAAGTACATCGTGTTACATCATCAACAGGGCAATGGTAAGGCCCATTTTGAAGAAAACTCCATATGAGCTCTACAAGGGTAAGAAATCGAATATTTTCCATCTTAAACCCTTTGGATGTTCATGTTTTATCCTGAACAATGGTAAGTCCAACCTAGGTAAGTTTGATGAGAAAAGTGACAAGGGAACTTTCCTAGGCTATGCACTTAACTCTAGAGCTTATCGAGTGTTTAATAAACGGACCTTGGTTGTTGAAGAAAGTCCTCATGTGATTTTTGATGAATCTGAACTAAAACTGACAAACCAATCTATTCAAATTGTGGATGCAGTAAAAGCCCCCAAAAATTCAACTAATGTTGGAACATCAAAAGCCAAGGATGAACCGAAGGAAGGAATATCCAACAAGAGTGAAGAAGATGAAGATCCTTCAATTGAAACACTCCAAGAGTAGCAAGTGCAGCACCCCGACTTGCCCAGCACCTCTACATTCTTAAAGGATCATCCAGCTGAAAACATAATCGGTAATCCTCAAGATGGGGTAAGAACCAGATCATCTCTAAGGCAAGTAGAGGAAGAGGACTTGATAGCCTTAATCTCTCAAGAAGAGCCTAAGGATATTCATGAAGCTCTTCAAAATAAATCTTGGATCCAGGCTATGCATAAAGAATTGCACCAGTTCGAAAGAAACCAGGTGTGGACTCTTGTGCCGCGACCTAAGAATCAATCCATAATTAGAACCCGATGGGTTTTCAAAAATAAGCTAAATGTGATAAAGTAGATGGACGCTCTGATACCAATTGATGGAGCCTATGGAGGCTCTGACACAAACAGAAGCGATGCTTGGCACGGATTCAGAAGGGGGGGTGAATGAGTCCCCTATAAAAATTTCACCCAAATAAAACTATAGCTAATCGATGCACAGAATTAACGCACTCAGATGGCTCAACAAGATCATTGTTCCAAGAAGGCTCACACTCGAATACTTAATATGGACAGTCGGATGAAACACTTAGTCACTCAGTGAATCCATAAAACTCGAAACGGTCAGATGAGCAAATCTAATTATGCATCTATCGTGGACCAATAGGTAATCAGTTCAAAGTGAGTCTCTCAAGACCACTATCGAATGAACGATATGCAATCAAATTCCTTGCTAGATTGAAGATTCAAATCGGCCTATGCATACATCTAGCGAATCGAATAAGGTAATCAAACCACAGTAGACAAGGAAATTTTTAGGTGGTTCGGTCTGCAGACCTACGTCCACCCCAAACTCAAACCCGAGTGTGGCTTTCGTTGATACACAGTTTGAACTGCTGGGCCTCACAGCTTGCCTACATCCGCTGAGCATCACAGCTTACTTCCGCTGGGCAATACAGCTTAGCCATCCGCTGACACACAGCTGGACCACTGGGCGTTACAGCTTCGCCGTCCAGAGGATACCACACCTCTGCAAACGCTGGGGCTTACAGCTTAACCCATCCAGAGGAATCCTTCTCTGCTACAGCTGAGCGACACAGCTTGCTCTGCTGACAAACAGCTTGAAATAACGATAAAAAGGAAAACAAGAAACGGGAAATGACAGCGACTGAAAGCTGTAAACACTAAAGCGCAGATATGACTCTCAAGGAGATGACTGGATAGGATTTGATCCTGACTCCAGTGGGGACTGATCTTCAGATGAAGCTCGTCTTCTTCTCTTCTCAAACTCTCGATCTCTCTCTCTTTCTGTCTACTTCTTCTTCTTCTGAGTTTCTCCGCTGATCTCTCTTTTTCTCTCTTAAACTCTCCTTTTCTCTACTCTTCTCTTCTTCTGCTCCCCAATAATTCTTCTTGATCTTGCCCGAGAGTTATCTTCTTGACTTGCAGAAGGATGACTTATATACACCCTTAGACTGAGGTCACGCGCTCACGCCCTAGGCGTGTGGAAGGAACACTCCCGCCTGGAAGCTTCAGGAGAATCTTGCCACGTGTTAAAATCTGAATGATTGGGACCCCACATGGCGGCTTCTTCCAATAAAGATCACCCTTGGATCACGTGCCAGTTAATTGCACTGTTGTTCTCACGTGCCCTTGTTCTTTAGTTCCTTAAAAGTTAGATACTCAGGTGCACATATGTTGCTCGAACTATGGCTTCCTTGGCTTGATCACTTGCGTGCACAAGTTCCATAAACTACACGTATTGGGAATGATTGCACCGAGCTTGTTCTATCGGAACTAGACATTGCACTGACCTGGTCGAGTTGGTAAAAGCATTGCACCGTCTTAGATTGGTGTCCTGAGAAATGGTTTGCACTGATTGGCTTCTTCTGAAGTCACGCGTTGCACCGAGTATCCTCAGACGTTGCACCGAGCTCATTTTCTTGAGACCAGACACTGTACCGGCCTGCTCGCACTGAGAAGCCTGCCCTTGATGAGAAGGAGTGCTTCGACTTTGAAGCTCCTCCATATGAAAATTTTCTCCCACATCATACGAATGCACCGACTCAGCTATACGTACCTGCCAATGTGAACAAACTTAATAGAGATAAGGAGACTATGCACATGTATGACTTGAGTATAAAGAAAGAGATGCACAAGCTTTATGCACACGGAGGAAGGAATGCACCGACTCAATTACATGTCACAGCATGAGATGCATCGACCATGTGAAAGCAAGAAATGTACGATGCACCAATTTTAAGCATGAGCATGCTAAGAATGCACTAGGTTAAGTACTCACAGCAACATGAGTTGAACAGACTGAAACTCCATGGAGTATCATGTGAGTAGGACAATGCACTGACCTAATGAGAAGGATGCATAGAGAAGATATGCACCAATGCATGACTTAATCAGCGTGCAATACCAGAGGTTGCACCGATGCACCTAACACACGAAGGCGTTGCACTGACCTAGCACAGATAGAGTGCACAGACTTGGAGACGCGAGCTAAGCAATGCACCGACCTAACTGATTTTGTGCATGCATAGACGTTTAAAGCCATGAAGTGCAATATATCCATTCGAGAGATGCACAAGCCTAGACTAGCAGTTAAACACACATCAATAAATATATATATGCAACCACAACCGTGACATTCAATCAAGCACATGAAGTGACTCAGCTATCATCAAAACATTCTTCAATCATTCATTCTCAAGTGGTGACTCATAGTGTTGCTATCATCAAAACTCATGAAGCAAAACATCATCAAGGCACAGGGGCACAACAATCTCCCCCTTTTTGATGATGGGAATATAATGAGTCACACTGACTCGTCAAACTATTCTCCCCCTTTGACTTCAGCAAAAAGAAGGGAGTTGCGAGAAAAATAATATAATGCATGAACCTATTCTCTCCCTTTGAAATACAGTCATCCCCTTTTGACATAATCATGAATATCTTTAATGCCCAGAACTCCCCTTGAGAGCATGAAAGAAATCGAAAAAGCAAGTATAGGATGTATCTACAGGGATGAACTCTGGTTATCCAATAAATCAATCTGGAATCCACCACCACAAGAATTCTGAAGCAAAAATGGTTGTGGCACCTTACATTTGTATGGATAGAACAATGTAGGTAAAAGTCCCACAGAACCGGAACCGGTTACAAGAGTCATTCGTCAGAGATACAAAAATAAGATGGAAGATTCAAACAGTGTGGAGAGTGACACTGATGATGTAAATGAAGTAGATGTGACCAAGGGTAGGAGTAAATAACAGCAAGCAAGGCACAATATCTCCAACAGGTGAGTTAGCATGATGATTAAGTTGTCAGAGGTGAACCTAATCAGAGGAAGTTGTATGGCAGGTACCACAGTAATAAGTCCTCACAAGGAAAGACTCTCCTATCATAGGGGGTTACGAATTAACCTACATGACCCAACTGATTTAACCATGATGTATACCAAATTTGTCAATTAAATTCAATACTCATATCTGAAGGTAGGTTTTAATAAAGGTGAACCAATTAATCAAGCAATACTCAAGAACAACCACCTTCCATCTTACTCAAATGGACTCGATGACTCCTTTGAGAGTCACACAGAGCAGTATGAGATTAAACACTCTTACTAGAATGTGAGTTGACTATTTTTTCAGAATATTTTCTTTTAATTAGCACATTATTTTTTCTGAGCAATTTAAGTTGATCAACACCTTTTTACATGAGGCACATCACGTCTTAGGTGAAGTGACCCAGTTACTCAGTGTGATAACTTTCATTGCCTCTCAACTTTGAGAGCAGAGTTAGCAATAGAAGTATCTTTTTACATAAGGAGACACCTTGATTAGAGGCCGGACTCCCCAGTTGCTCAGCAAAGATATGCTATTGCTCTGTCAGATTTTTTAATAAATTTTCACCAGAGATAACTATGGCACTTCATGACATAAGTTTACTCTATTTCATTGATAGAGAACCCAGTTTCTCAGTGACCAAGTCATTGCTCTGAATTCAATTTTTCCTTTAATTCAACATTTTTCACGTTAATGTTTAAAAACAATACTCACTCTATGTGTCTCTACCAAAGTAGCCTTGATATCACATTTTCATATTACAGATGAGTGAGACTAGGGTATTCATGACACAGTTGGTTAAAATTTATTAAAACTCATCACTCAGATACTTTCAATACATTTGAATACAAATCTAAGAATACATTAAACTTATATCAGTCTGAATCAGTAAACATTCTTAAACCTATATGATAGGAATTTCTTTTAAGAGTTCAGACTAAAATATGGTACACAACATAAGGATCTCAGATCAGTCCAATCAATGCAACAGAACAACTTATCTTTCCTGGAACAAGAACCAGATTAATCAGACCAGCTTGAAAGGATGTGAGTGTTGGATAGGTACAAGCTGGTAGAGCAAATAACAGCAGGAGAGAAGAGCATCAAATATATGCAGAGCAGAATCAATTTTAGTAGTTGAGTCTGGAATACATACAGATCAGCTAAGCAAGTAGAGACAGCAGAGAATTTAGGTGAACCACCAAAATGTAGAGAATGGATCAGATTGCTAAACAGAAAGAGTTCAAGAGGTAAAGAAATGATGAAACGGGAATGCTCCCCCTGTCTAGACGCAATATGTAATAAAACTACACATGAGCAGCATGTAGATTAAACGAAAGCAGTCAATCTCCCCCTGACTAAGTGTATGGTATGCACAGAAAACGTAACACATGGTTTTATGATAAGCTCATGAAACAGACATGCAATTCAATCAAAAGGAGATTTACCATAAACATTATGTGCAATTCAAATTTTCAGATGATTTCAATTCAGCACAGACCGAATCAACATGACGTTCAAACCTTTCAAACTCATAATTTCAGATGACATAATTCGAAGTAAGTGCTCAGAACAGACCTGAAGAGCAGGATCATGGGGTCTTCATTTTCGAGTGCCTTGGTTTATTGACCCCCGTTTATTCCATTCCAAGACACATCTGCAACAAGTTGATCATTTTGATCCAACAGGAACCCAAGCAGCCTTGGGTCCTATATTAACCCTAACAGGTGATCTAAACAGTTCCTTAGCAACATTGTCATCAAAATCCATCAAATAACAATTGACTATGGAGTGTCCAAATTTACCACAGTATTTACAATAAGCAACAGATTTTCTAATGTTATGATGCACATTAACAAAAGCATGAGGCCTATGTGCATAAGCATGAAATTGTATGTTGTTTACATGGACAGTTTGTCTCTTATTTTCCGTTAGCCAACATTGAGCAAACTTGTGACCTGGCGTACCATAGTTAAAGCATGAAAAGTTCACAGGTCATTTTGCAAGGAATTTGACAAAATAGGGATTAACAGAATTCTCCTGAACATGCCAACAGTCCTCGACTATATGGCCATGCTTCCCACACTCGAAGCACCTGATGTGCTTACCTTTAGAACCATTTTTACCCCAAGTAGACCTTGACCATCATGTTGATTAGTTTTGCCTATCTTCTTTTCTTTTTGGGGTTTTTGTTGTGTGAATGTGATAAGATGACAAGCAAGTAATCAAAGATCTGCTCTTAACCTATGAACATGTGATCATGAACCTAGGCAATCAAAGCTAGCTCTAGCATGGGCATGCTATCTCAATCAGATTAATGCTAAGGAAATAAAGAAAAACACACGCCGGGGCGTGGAGCAAGAAGTAAATGAAAACACACCGCGAGGGTGGAACAAGCAAGGAAATAAAGATATATGTGATGAAGAAGAAAGCTAATGCCCAATACCATGGAAAGATGTGATCGCCACCAAAGTAAAAACAAGCCAAAGACTTGAATATACCTTGGAAATAGGTGGATGAAACACCCGCCCACGGGAGAGGAAACCAAAGAGAACCTGCAGGTCAGCTAGAAGTAACGGCCAGAACCCTGTGCGTCACTTGGAAGTGACGGTCGCTCGATAGACCGCTAGAAGAATATGACGCGCCTGCACAAGACCGTCGTATAACCTGCAGTGACAAAGTATGAGTCCTTTTAACTCCAACTCTTCCAGCCGGCTAGAAGACTTGGGCCTCGTCCTAGTGAACCTGTAAACCTGCCAAAGAAGTGGAAGACAAGAACAAAATAACCCAAATTAGCCCTTTCAATAATATAGCATCAATTCTTCAATAAGCAAAATATCATCAAAAGGAAAGGGGAATACCGGGGAGGTTTTGGTTTTTTAACCCCTCTGGGCATTTTAAAAGATTAGGAGGATGTTTAGATGATGAAAACCAGTGAAAAACGTGGAGGAAGGAGAGAAATAATGCTTATGATGAAAGAGAGATTGAATGGAAACTCAATATGCAATTGTGAACTTTGGAACCAATGGAACAAATACTCCTTCACCAGGTAGCAAACGAACGTGAGAAGCACTTCTCCTTGATCAGACGTGGCTCTAGAATGCGGCAGCACTTCGACGCAAACTCCAAATTTTCCTCCTTTTGGCCATGAAGTCAAGGGTTCTATTTAAAGACCCTCAAACTCTTAGGTCGAGCAGAGGATAAGCCAGCAAGATAAAGGGATAATTCTTAGCAAATCCTTGAAGATAATATCACCAAGAGTCCATAGAAACAAACAGAAGGTTCTGAGGATCAGATTTGAAAGATATATCGTCAATCCTAAGTTCTTATCTCGACCACGGAGTAGCAGAGAAAAGGCCTGAACTGCCAGGACTCTCTGAAGGAAGTAACGGCTGCACGACAGACCGCCACATGGAAATAATGCCCCAAGGAACGTCCGTTACTTTCAACCTTATCCCAAAAAGATAAGATCAACGGGAAGAAGATCAAAGCAATAGGACTCTACAAGGAAATAACGGCCAAGGCATAGGGCGTCATACTGAAACAACGGCTGCATGACAGACCGTTATTATCAACGTATAAACTAAAAAGATAAGGATTGAAACAAGCCCTTAACCCTTAGGACACTTCAAAGAGTAACGGCCCATGACCCATCCGTCAGAATGAAACAACGCGCCTGGGACAGACCATTATTATTAATGGAGTTCAAATTAATGAATGAGGGTTTTGCTAAGCCCTAGTCAAAGGAAATGCCACAAAGAGCCATATCCGATCAAGGAGAAAGACCCAAGAAATAGGCTCCAAATCAATCAAGAGACTCAACGAAGAGTGAACAACTCGAAGCATCATATAGAATGAATAAGGAGATGACCCGACTTATTGGTCATAAAACGGGTGTCAACAGATGCCCCTCCTTAACGTCCTCTTTGCAGGGGAGCGAGCGGAGGTGAAGCGAAGGCGAAATGGAACATGGAGATGAAGCGGAAATGAAGCGGAGTGGATCAAAAAGAGGGCGTTAAGGTAAACGACTCCCGTTCTTACCAACAAGCGACAGGAATTTTCTGGAAAACTTCAAACTGATCACAAGGAAATAGTCAACCAAAGAATGTAAGTCTGGAGGAATTAACAACTAAGGAATGGAAACACGGCTAGCCGCCAGAGGCAACGGAAAGGAAAAGAGTACTGACTAAACTCCAGACAGGAATCTTCAGCCAACCAGATCAAGCGAGCAGATCGAAGGAAACCTTCTAATTCAGAGTATAATGATTCTCCTCATTCGAGATTAAGAACACAGCTATTCACCATCACTGAGATACCTTGAACAGATGAAGCTTCATGAATGCTCAAAGAATGCGTATGATGCATGCTGGGCTAAAGGAAAAGAAATCATCAAAACGAATGCAAAAGAAAGATAAAATAGAAAATACTCGAGAATAATATTGCTAGACCGGAGAAATCAGGGTCAGGACACCATCTGCAACCACGGCGTACAAGACAGAACCATCATCCCCAAACTTTTCCAACCTAACGGCTTATCCAACGATTAAACATGCGAACTTAGATCATCATCATTTTTGTTTAAGGAGAACATCAGATCCCAGAACACATGAATGACCAGCCGGTTCTCGAGATAATATCGTAAGTAACATATAGTAATGCATTAAGGGATAAGGGAAAGAGATACACTACCTGACTTACCTGCCTGACGGACGGCAAAGCGTGATTTCGTTCATAAATTCCTTCATGAAAGATAGGTTAGCCAAAAATAATCATGAACATGAATCAAGGCATAACCATTTGTGCGTGCGAGAGACATCATCCATAAACATCTTGACAGAATATGGAACCATTTTGACATCAATTAGGCCATTTAATTCATCAAGAAACTTGCAAGTTTTTAACGGTCTGAGATGAGGGCGTCACATAAAGTAACGGACCAGCCCTGGGCCGTCATAAACCAGGCGGTTCACATTCTTCAATAAAACAGTCTCATCACATGTAACGGTCAAATCCAGACGCGTTATAAGGATGTAACGGCCGAACGATAGACCGTCACATTTCCTGAGCGTTCAAAAAAAAATAAAACCGAACGTTCACGGCCTTCATTCAACACTTAAGCAATCAAACGCCCCAAACCAAAAAAACCACCGGCGACCACCGTCCCCACCATTACCATGGCCGGCGACGAGGGTTCCCAGCCACCACCACAGAAGAGGGAGAGGGGAAAGAAGAAAGCAATCCGGCGGTTTCACCGCCGGCTCGAACGGGAGGCGATCCCGCCGGTCACGGAAGAAGAACCGAGGAGAAGAGAGCCAAGGGAGGAAGATGAAGCTCCCACGGCCGTGGGAGACCAGGAAGACGTCCCCTTGGGTGAAGGGGAGCCCAAGGAACCAGCCAAGAAGAGGAGAAGGGGCATGGACCATGAGGTAGGTCCTCCCGCCCTAACTTCAATTTTTAATTTTTTTTGGGTTTTATTTGTGATGCATGCAGGTTTTGAGGGTAGAAAATGGGTCTACGAACCCATTAGGAATGATTGTAGGCCACTTGGCCAAAGTGGGAGACCACAGGAATGCAAAGAAAAAATGCCCAAACGCAGACAATGTGACGGTCCTGCCAGCGACCGTCACATGCCTGACGCACCACCCTTGGTGCGTCAGAAGCAAGCGACGCCCTACCCCAGGGCCGTTACATCTGCCAGGGACCTAGAACTATTTTTTAGGGTTTTCAATTTCTGATTTTTGTTTTGTTTTTATTTCACAATGCTTATGCAATGTTTTATGATACAATTAACTAACTTATGATCTAAATAACATGCAGGGAAAGCGAAGATCAAGGATCTCCTGGCTGCAGGTCCGGGCGGTGTACCAGGCACTGCCCGACTACCAGAGGGAGCGACTAGCCAGCATGGGATTCGCCGAGGTGCTCAGCATCGAGGTGATCCGGATGGACACACCCTTGCTGTACGCGTTGCACGAGAGGTGGGATCCGATCAGCAGAGCTTTCATCTTCCCGTGGGGCCACATGATCCCTACACTAGAAGACATAGCGAGGATTACGGGATTGAGAGTCCACGGAGCCGCAGTGACCGGATGGACTTACGGTGATTACCGGGAGATGACGCAGCAGCTGCTCGGGCTAGATTTGATCAGGCCGGGACAGTCCTCATCTCAGCTCTCGAGATCAGTACTGCAGGAGAGCCTAGGGCTGAGAGGAGCGGCGATTGCCGTGGGAGAGCTACCCGAGGAGCATTTGGGCAGAGTGATAGACCAGGTGCGCCCTCGCGTGGCGGCGGAGGCGGGACCAGAGGGAGACAGAGTGCTCAGACACTTCCTGGTGCTGCTATTCGGGAAGCTCCTCTTCGCGACTCGAGCGGACGTCATTAGCTGTCGACTGCTTCCGCTGATAGAGCATTTGCACAGAGTCGGGAGATACGCATGGGGAGCGGCAGTGCTAGCGTTCCTGTTCGAGTCTCTCAGCACGACGGACCGGCAGACGATGCTGGGCGGCTTCTCGCCTTTCCTACAGGTAAATGCAATTTAAATGCTTTCTACAATATGATTATGCAAGAATGTTATGCAGATGACTATGCAATTTGACTGACTTGATTTCTAAAATGCAGATCTGGAGCTACATGTACCTCCCGGGCATCGGGAGAGGCACACTACTCCACCCCGGCCGTATCCCGATTGCGAGACGGTGGACGGTAGCGAGGGACACAGGGTCGATCATCAGATTGACCCGGACGATCCAGGAGGACCTGGACTCCTTCCCACACACGTCGGTAAGTCCAGAACTCAAAGTGATTTCTACATGCTCTTAAATGCTTCTAAATGCTGATCATGATGATGGATGCTCTTGATGTTCCTAGGTGAGATGGACCCCGTACCGCGGCGAGGGTTATACGGGACAGCCGTGGGTGGAGGCGGCCTTGTCATACCGGGGATGAGACATCTGGCTGCACTGCATCCACATCATCGAGCCTCTGCACTACCGGCTGATCTTGCGGACTCGGAGACTACACCAGCCCGAGGTGACCTTTCCACGCCACAGCGATGACCACCCAGGCAAGTCGGCACGGGGTATCAGCGGCAACGTGGATTGGTGTGCTCGAAAGGCGAAGTATGTCCACGATTGGAACAAGCGGGGTAGAGCGGTGAAGGAGCGAGACGAGAGCGACGAGGCATATCTGAAGGCCTTCGCTCGACTCTACGGCGACCGGGTGTACCGAGGTACCCGACAACCGGTATGCAAATCTAAACTCAAAACACTCTTTCTATATGCAAGATGCATCGTGCTAGATGTACTGACTTACATGCTTTAAATGTAGCTAGACCCCGAGGGACAGATAGCCGAGCTGGAGGGACTACTCCACTCCACCATCCAGCAGCGGGACGAGTACCGGACCGCCCTGGAGCTCCTGGTAAGATTTAGACTTAAATGATGCTTAATGTTGATGATGCAAAAAAATGCTGACTAACCACGACTTCTAATCATGATTTCTAAATGCAGCGGGCCGAGGGAGCCCAACGAGCAGGACCAGACGCCCCATCGTCCTCCTCTCATCCTGCGGGAGGCAGAACAGAGCAGGATGCCGAGTTTGCTCGGGCGGTTGCCCGGGCCGAGGAGGCGGAGGCCACCCTCGCGGAGCGGGTAAGATGCTAAATGCTTATGCTCATGATCATGCGTATGCCAAAAAATGCTTTTTGATCAACTACATGACATGCAATCTACAGGCGAGAGAGCTAGCTGCAGCGGTGGCCGAGGCTAGACAGGCTCGATTGGAGGCAGAGCGTCTCCAGGCAGAGATAGAGAGAAGCCGGGCTGAGACTGAGCGGGCCCGAGCAGAGACAGAGCTAGCACGGGCAGAGATGGCCCGGCTGAGAGCGGAGACCCCGTGACGCTCGGATGATGCAGAGGTGGAGCGACTTCGGATGGAGCTAGCTCAGTCACAGGCTGAGGTAGAGTGACTCCGGATTGGGACGGTGGATTTGGACCGATACCAGACCGAGGCACGCGAGGCTCGGCGCCAGGCTTACGATATGAAGATCGAGTTGCGGACCCTCGAGAGGACCGTCCGGATGATAGGCCGAGGACCTGATCGGAGCGCTTCGCAGAGCAGGGCACAGCGGAGCGTCGCCCGAAGCGGGACGGTGGCTGATTTCCTCGTGAGTTCCTCCGGCCAGCGGAGGAATGAGAGGGCGGAGAGAGTGCAGCAGGAGGAGAGTGCCTCCATAGCACCACCGGCTAGGAGACCCGAGGGCGGAGATGAGGAGGGCGGCCCGACAGATAGGCAGGCCGAATGATGCATTTTTCTTTTTCTTACTACTTGTACATGACTATATATAGAGAAATGAAAAATTCTTTTTTGGCACTTTTGTTTTTGTTTCATGAGTGTGAATGAATGCAGGAATGTGTTTTTGAAAAATGCAGGAATGAATGAGTGGATGAATGGTTTGGCAGGTTTGAATGTGAATGCAGAAAATGAATGATTGATTGAGATGATTTGAGGTGATGTGTGAAAATGCATGTATGAAATGCATGTATGCGGAAAAAATGTATGTATGAGAATGCGTGGATGATGAATGAGTTGTAGAATGTGAAAGACCGCCAGGTCTAAAACAAGGGCAGGAAGAAATTTCATGAATTCAGCAGCAGAGAAAGTAACGGTCTAGGGGCGGACCGTCACAATTAAATAATGCCCCGACTAACGGCCGTTAGACATGACAGAGTCCAAATTTGTAATCTGAGCTGCAGGAAAGTGACAGCCTACTGGAGACGCGTCATTGACAAATAACGGCCAGATGCTAGACCGTTGATCATGGCAGAACACTAGTTTGTCAGGGCAACTAGCAGAAAATGCGATGGCCGAAGGCTGGCACGTCGGGGTGAAATAACGGTCATAACCAAGACCGTCGGGAAAATTTGAACCCAAAAGCCAATATCTGAACGACTGAGAGTGTAACGGATCATGGTTCACGCGTTACAAGATAACGACGGCCACAGTATAGACCGTTAAGGTTCACAGAACAGGGTCTGGCCAAATCAAACCCACAGAAAATGCGACGGCCCAAGGCTGGCGCGTTAGAGACAAGTGACGGCCCCACGATAGACCGTTAGATCCTGAGTTGCGTTCCGAGACGGATTAAGCCGTGAGAGCCTAAACCTGAGACTTATCCACTTAAACTCTACTAGAACTTATCTAGACTTAAGATAAAGCCTTCCAACTCAAGTCTTATCCTTTCCAAAGCCAAAATTAAACCTTTAAAACTTGGAAACTCAACCAAAATCGTAGCTTTGCTGAAAACCTCTGCTTTAGGGTTGAAGAACCTCTCCTAAGGGCAGAAACCAAGATGAAGAGAAGCTCTGAGATGATGGCCATGGAGGAGAGGGTTTACACCGGACCTAAAGCTGCAAGAAAGGAACATGGAGAGCTCCAACGGCTGACGTCAATTCCCAAGCACTTAAGCTCCAATGTTCAAAGGGTGGTAAGCTTCTAACACTCACCCAAATTCAGAAAATTCTGCACTTCAATTCTTCATGACTTCTTCTTCTCTTTCTTCCTTCAAGCCTCTTCCTGGCCCAAGATGCTATTCTAGTCTGAAGTGGGTGGCTCCCATGGTAAAGGCACTCCCTATAGAAGTCACATCCATCCTTAAAGCATGGCACCTTCAACCACTCTTGGTTTTAGGCAAAAATTTCCAGAAATTATCTCTAGATTGGCCAAGTATTTCAGCTCTTGTAGAACTATGGCATCCACAAACTCATACTTTCATCCTCCCTTCCTTCGAGGCAACCGTCCTATTAGAAGAGGTAGAGACCTACCTAGCCCTTCCTAAGACTAAGGCGGGGGGTGAAGACCGGGTTTGCTACACAATAGAGCCTATTGACCCATCCTTGATTTTGAGTGATTTCATCCATAATCCAAAGGATGTGAGGACCATGATCAGCCCTCACCACATTCATTTGATACCCTTGGCACAGTGGATAGTGTCTCATTGTAAAAACAAGTGGGAGAGACATGAGGCAATAGCCAAGGCGGTGGCGGTTTGCTTATGCGGAGTCTTCCTTTTCACTACAACCGACCACCTTCTAGATACCTAAAATCTCAGCATTATTAGCGGGTTGTGGTGGGGAATGTCCATCTCTCAAGCAATCCTTTCATACCTCTATGAAGGACTAAGCTCGGCTTGCCTAGGAGGACTTTTGTTCGGCTCCATGATACTCCTTGAGTGCTGGATGGGAGTGAGAGTCAAATTCCAACCGAAGGAAGACTTAACTTCAACTAGCCGAATCTTCGGGAGCCACCCTCTCTTCTTCATTGGAGGGGCATTCGGGTATTCTTCACAGGTTGAATGCAAGACGGCGGATAAGAAAATGCGGGATGAATGGCGCCTCTTCTTCAACACTTTGCCAATAGACAATTCAATATGCGACCAAGAATCCTTCGGAGCACTCTTCTCAAAATACCGCGGCGTCAAGGCCTGGACCTCCAACTAGTGGGGAACACCACCATGGCGATCTACAACCCGCACCGGTGCCATCCTCAGATCGGACTTCCAAGAACCCAAGCTCCTGCACTATCACACTACCCTCCCCTTCTACCTAGGAAGATGGGGACCGAGGAAGATGAAAGAGCAGTACGGAACGCGCTGACCATGTGGGAGATCAGCAAGGTGCGCACGTGGCAAGCAGAAGTAGAAGAGAACGACGAAGCACGCCGTAATTACGTGAAAGAGCTGAGAAGAATCCGCCCTCTTGCGGATAGAAAACTGAATGTACCTTGATTTTCTTTTGTTCATGAGAGATATTGTTTGTAATTAACAATCAAAGCTGGAATTTTTATGAATTCATGTTTTATTAAGCTTGCTTGAATGAGATGAGACTGGCTTAGTTGAATGAGCATAAGTTTTGTGGGTTGATTGGCTAGAATGATGTGAAGAGGCAGAGCCTCTGGAGGATGTAACGGATGGGCATTGGACCGCCATAAAGAAACGACGGTCTGATGAGGAGCCGTCAGAATGAAAGCCTTATTAATCCTGTTCTCTGAAGCTAGTAACGGATGGGAGATGGGCTGTTATATAGAAATGACGGTATGGACCAGGCCGTCAGAGGGACAATGGTTGAAAGAATAAAAAGCCCACGCCTGAAGGGAATTAACGGTCAAGGAGGGGACCGTTAAATGACTGTGACGGTCGAACACTGATGCGTCACATCCTGCGTAGTTGCAATCCTGCATTTGAACCTGTTGTCTGCACATGCTAAGACATGAAACAAGTTAGATCTGTTCTTAGACTCAACCCCTTGCCTTGAAGCAAGTTAGATAATGACCGTTTCTTGATATTTGGTCAAGGGGTGGAGTCTTATTAAATAAGCGGAAAATATAATAAAAATGCAATGCATGCTATGCACATGATGGAGTTTTGGAAAACATCTGATTTTTGTGGGATTTTCGCAGATATTTGGTTTTTTTGGATTTTGGAAATATTTGGTGTTTAAAAATATTTGATGTTTTTGGATTTTTGAAAATATTTGATGTTTTTGGATTTTAAAAAATATTTGATGTTTTTGGATTTTGAAAATATTTGATGTTTTTGGATTTTGAAAATATTTGGTGTTTTTGGATTTTGAAAATATTTGGTGTTTTTGGATTTTGAAAATATTTGGTGTTTTTGGATTTTGAAAACCAGTGTCTCCCCTAGCAACGCGAACCCTTCCTTGTTCAGAATCAGGAGTCCCGAGGTTGACGTGTAACATGGGTGACAATCCTTGGCCAAGGCCCAATTCACATGACGGTGTTTCTACCAAGGCCATACCCAGGGTACTAATCTTGGTCCTAAAAAGAAAAAAGGAGCACGGGGGTAAGCTTAGGCCAGATATGGAAGTTTTTAGGACTTGATTTCCTCACCGTACAACCCCATTAGAGATTTGGTCTGTTGCACCGGGGCTTTGTGTCCGTCATCAAACCTTTGTCCACTCTAGGCATGCATGCGACCGGGCTCATGACGTCCCGCGGGGAACTATACTGCCACTCTTGTCATGCCTAGCTTTTCTATTTTTGCATTCCTAGAGATTTGGAGTTCAGAATCGGTAGACTTTTGAGATGATGCTTTTGATTTTATCACAGAGATTGCCCCTTTGCTGTCTTTTTTCTGTTGTTGTGTTACTTGTGGCGCCAGGTCATAACGGACTTGCCCCTATTTGAGACCTCCTCTCGTTAGGGTGTTTGGATTGGTTATCGCCTCCTTATTCACTTCTTGCCCCTGGATTCAGCCGAAGAATGAAGCGGACAGGGACTTCGATTTTCCCCTAAAGCATGGCCGAGGAGAAACGGTGTCTTTTAAAACGGGGAACCTGACCAGAGATGTCGTGTAGTGTGTGATTGCCTTACTCGGGATCCTTCTTAAAACAGGAAGGAGCATCTTGCTGCCGGGAAAGCATGTGGTTAGACTTCTAAGGAAAGAAACGCTTAAGATACAACCCATTCCACGGGTGAGAGAGCTCCTCACCTTCCGCATTTACTAGGTGATAAGCATTCCCTGGATAAGCTTCTTTTACGACAAACGGCCCTTCCCAGTTAGGTTGCAATTTAGACCTAGGACCTGCAGACCGAATGAATTTGCGTTTTAAAACCATATCACCTTTTAGAAATTTACGTTCGATTACCTTCCTTTGAAAATAACGCGAAACCCTCTTTTGATAAACGGATACGTGATCGGCCGCGTTCATCCTCTTCTCATCTAAGAGTTCCAACTGGACCAGTAACGCCTCTCGACGTTCATCGAGATTAAGTTCCATATCGAGCTGCACTCTGAGGGAAGGGATCAGGATCTCATATGGGAGCACTGCCTCCATCCCGTAGGTAAGAGAATAGGGAGTTTGTCCCGTATGAGTACGGACGGAGGTGCGGTAAGCCCATAGAGCTTCTATTAATTTTTCTGGCCAATCAGAAAACTTATGAGCTTCGCATGTTTTCTTGATGATCATAAGAAGGGTTTTATTAGTGGCCTCGGCTTGACCGTTGCCTTGAGGATAATATGGAGATGAATGATGCAATGCTGTATTGAACTTCTTACAGAGGTCCTTAAGTTCTTGGGAGACAAACTGGGGTCCGTTGTCGGTGATGATGCTGCTTGGCACTCCGAACCGTGAGATGATATTCTTCATGATGAAGCGGCACACCGTTGAAGCTTTAATCTCTGCGTATGCCTCGGCTTCGGCCCACTTGGTGAAGTACTCAGTGGCGGTAAGGATAAAGAATTTCTGCTTGATCTGGGAATTAGGATCACCGAGCGGGCCGACAACGTCGAAAGCCCACATAGAGAATGGCCAAGGAGCGGTCATAGGATGGAGAGATGAAGCTGGAGAATGAATCTTATCAGCGT
Source organism: Amorphophallus konjac (assembly GCA_022559845.1). Taxonomy (NCBI): domain Eukaryota; kingdom Viridiplantae; phylum Streptophyta; class Magnoliopsida; order Alismatales; family Araceae; genus Amorphophallus; species Amorphophallus konjac. Next base: position 259,844,068 of record CM040128.1, read on the forward strand.
GGAGTTGGCACTTAAGACACCTTCGGACATAGAGGGAGCAATCTTCCTCTAGAGTGGGCCAATAGTAGCCCTGCCTAAGGATCTTCTTCGCTAGAGCCTGGCCATTAACATGACCCCCACACTCACTAGAATGGGCTGCTTCAGCCACCTTCCAAGCTTCAACATCATCTAAGCATCTCATGAGCATCCCATTAGTAGCGCGCCTATACAGTTCTCCTGCAACAATGGTGTACCTTGTGGCGGCTCTTCTTATTGACTTATGCTGCTCGGCTTTTGCCCCTTCTGGGAACGACCCTTCCTTGCAAAACATCTCGATTTCATGGTACCAAGGCAATTCCTCTTCGTCCAGAATCTCTTCTAGCTCTGCTAATGAAACTTCCTTGAGATCTTCCTTCTCAGCTCTTGCCTCTACAGATTTTCTAAGATTGATGTACCAAGGATCTTGAAGAGAGGGCGCGTCCAATCTTTGGACGACAATAGTCTCAGTGCTCCGACTGAGAGGAAAAGATAGAGAAGAAGCAAGAGATGCCAGAGCATCAGCTAGAATGTTCTGAGAACGGGGAGTATGGATATAGATCAACTTACGGAATTGCCTGGCAAGGAGCGTGACCAAATCTTGATAAGGCTTGAGCTTGGGGTCATGGGTACGGTAAGTGGATAGAACTTGCCGTAGGACGAGCTGAGAATCTCCTATGATGTTCAAATGATGCGCACCTAAGAGGTAGTGATGTGACACAATGATGGATGACGATGAAACTACCCCTTGGACCTAGAATAGCAAGCAACACAACAAGTTGGTAACGTCACACTGGCGGATTCACTCGCGTAAGCACACTCGGATCCGTAGAAGGACCGGCGATGGCGGTGAGGGTCCGAGGTTGGATCTCGGGGCTCCAAAGGTTTGGCCAGCTAGGATTAGATCCCAATAAGCCAAGGATGCCCAAAATCAAGGGCGACCGGCACGCCGAGGGCGAGGGTTGAAATGTCACGCTCACAACTCACCCGTGGTAATCACGCAACTAGAAGATAAATCGGGTTCGGGCACTCTCTTACGCCGATGGTACTGAGGATGCAATACTAATTAAGCAAGAGAAAGCCGGCAAAGAGTAGTGTGAGTGGCTCACCTGATCGGCGTGAAGACACCGATCCCGGTCGGAGACGAGGGCGAGCGGGGAAGTGTGGGTTCCCCGCACACTGCGCCGATGAAGCTTCAAAAAAAATCTGCTCAAGAGTACATGCACTACACCTCGCGCAGGAGGGTGATCTCGGGAGTGAGAATTAATTGATTACAAACAAACACTAACTCCTGCAGGGAGGGGCGGTAAGCCGGCCAGGCGAGAAGGGTAGATTGACCGAGAAACCCACAAGGAGGAGCCGCTTCCGACCCAGACTGCTTGCTGTGGTTGGGGACAGACGGTCGGTGTAATTGATGTAGATCGCAGCCAGGAATTTTGCCGATGTCGAGCTCAGGGGGAATCTTCTCGTAACAGGAACCCGAACGCCTCAGAATTATGTTGATTTCTTCTGACGTCATCAACGGCTGTAGTGGAGGTCTGAGTAGAGCAACAGATTCTGGGGCGGGTGGCTCCCTGTTTCTGTCTGCAACTTGCAGAAGTTGCTCCGGTCGCTCCTGGACGCTGAATCATGAACCGTCAGAGTCGCTGGAACTGTGGACAAAGACTCTACACAGAAAAACTGACGGGGAGGCCGTCGGAGGTCGGGGTGACCTGGGGGACGTCGATGAGTGAGTGCTGGTCGTAGAGGACTGGGGAAGGCAGACCCACGCGACTGTAGGGGAAAAATCAGAACTTTGGCTCCCGGATGCCGACTATGGTTCCGCTTCTTACTTCTGGTCGGGGACAGGTGGAGGAAGAACTTTGAAGAAAGGAAGTTGGTTTGAATCCTCCACGGTTAGTCGTGGTGCAGCGACGAACCGGGTTGCAGATTCTGGCCGCAGCAGCTACCAGATACGAGCAGTGGATTGCAGAAGTTGTCCCGGCCGCTCCCGGATGCCGAATCTCGAACCGTCAGAGTTTCTGAAACCGTGGACAATCCCTCTGCGCTGCAAAACTGACGGGGAAGCTGTCCGATGTCGGGGTGGACTGGGGAATGCTGATGAGTTGAGTCAGGTCACTGCCAACTGTGGGAGGCAGATCCGACCAGTCGAGGAAGAAAGACCAAAACTCTGACCTCCGGATGCCGAATGCACTTCTGCTTCTTGATCCAGAAAGAGGACTGGTGGAGGAAGATATTTGTAGAAGAGCTTGCGGCTTGAATCTTTCACCGTCGGCCGTGGTGTAGCTTTGAACAGGGTTCAGGAACTCTGCTGATGGAGCTCTGCGCAGTCGGGGGAGATTGGCTCTCCCAGACAGCCCCAAACTCGGAATGGTACGATTCTTCCTCGCCTGCGTAGTGGACTGGACGCCCTTTCCAGAAAGGTATGGTATGCCTCTGGATGTCACCGTGTGAATCCGGGGAAGCTTCTGCAAGTCGTACCTTCTTCAGCCACCTGCAGACTGATCAAAGGGGGGGAGAGGGGTGGAAGAACTTGGTTGGCCAAAGGAAGAACAATGGGAAGGGGGGTTGGGGGCTGCGACCTAGGGAGGTGAGGGGGGCTGGGAATGAATGTGGTGCAGTCCCAAAGGGAGGAGAATTCGAATTTTATCTTGGGAGGGGTGAAGGGGGTGCTTGGGGAAGTGAGGGGGTGTATGGGGAATGCCAAGGGGTGCCTTGGAAGAGGGGCTTCCACCTAGGGGTTGGAGGGGGATTAAATGGGAGGTATGGGGAAGGGGGAGGGGTCTTAATTAGGGGAGAATAGGGAGGAGAGAGAGTGAATTTCAAAATTTAGAGAGAGAGAGAGAGAATGAGAGAGCTAGAGAGAGAGAGAGGGGTGCACTTATGCTCAAATATTCAATACTTCATTATCTTCAAAAGAGGGGGGGGGTTGGGGTCCTATATATAGGAAATCCCCATTTTACAAAAAGTCCCTGTGAAAAGGACTAATGATAGAAGACCAAGGGGTGGGGAGAGGGGCGCCCATGGGCCAAGCTAATGATATGGCCCAATAAGATATGATAACCCATTAACCCTCTTGGCCACTTAATGAAACCTTAGACTTAGGTAGATGACTTACTAACTTAGGTACTTGACTTAATAAAAGGAAAATTACATGATTTAAGACTCAAGAAAAAATGTAAAAATTACATAGCTAGACTCAGAAGCTTGAGATGAAAATAGTGGCAAGCATCGGGACCCACGGGGAAATGGGAAGTGGTAAGTGATGTCCCCATCATACTCCCGGGGTGCGGAAAACTCGACTCCGTCGAGTAAAGGCTCACCGGGGGAGCAGCTCAGGGCGATCCTCATCCTCCAAACTCAACCTGCACCTGCGACCAGGGGACGGCCCCTCATCCTCTCAAGGTGGCCCGGACACACCCTTATGCTGGCGATGGAACCCTGCTTGCATAGTATTGCCCCTCTGTGTACACGTCGGGCTCTCAAGGCTATTTTGTGGATGCTCTCCGGGGTGTCCCTCTTTAAAGGAAGGTATAGGCTCAAAGTACTCACGAGGATTCACCGCGGTGCCCAAATAGGGTGCCAGGTCAGTCGCTTGAGAATTGGGGTATATCCCATAACCCATTAGTAAATTCAATCCATAAGCCAGTTTTGCCAAAGCCACTTTGGAACATGGAAGGTCCAAGTCCTCGTGCCCTCGATTTGAAGGTGGCCCTAAGGTAGAGCCATTCCAAAGCCACCATCGTGAGGTTGCCTTCTTGGAATTCAAGTGCCACTCGTGAATCTTTTGCCCGCTCATTATGATCGTCATCGCCCATTGCTAGATGCTTGCCTGAATGAGTATGCCTTGAGCTACGGTGCGGTGGGGGTGGGAAGTGTGTGGTATGCAATGGGGGACCAGGGCAACCAAAAGTAGACCTATCATGTAGTGATGTTATGATGACTTTGAAGAATTTGGGAGGACCGGGGCATCCATAGGTGTCCCTCTTGTGAGTGAGTGTGATGAATGATGGAGGACCCAGACAACCATGGATGCTCCTAACTTGCATAAGATGGATGATGAATAGGGGTGGACCTACATATCCAAATGTGAACCTGCCATGCACTGGACCTAGTGTGTATGTGACACAAATGAGATGACTAGCCCTACCGGATGGGGTAAAATGTTGTGGCCCATGCATTCCTATCAAGATGGTCCCATCTTTTGGTGAGGGTTGGTTTGGGGGTCTCCACTCATGGGGTTCGAAGGGGTCCCAGAAAGTGGACATCTTGGGATGGGTTAATTCCTCATTTCCTAGGTGGATGTCACCCTTGGTCATGGCTCTCATGGTGTGGGCTAAGTTTTGGAATGGGTGGGTTAGGTTTGACATGGTGTGCGAGGGTAGGAAAAGGTGGGTGGTGGGTAAGGCGACTAGGTCCCATGGGTTCTTTGGCTTCCATTGGGAGGGATCAAAGGGGTCATGGAATGGGTCATCTAGGGGGAGGAACTCTTGGTCCTCATGGTCTTGGGAGAGGTAGTCTTGACTCATCATGGTAGGTTGTGGTAGGAAAATGTTGGTGTTGAGTAAGGTGGGTGGGTATAGGAAGGGATCGAATGGGTCATGGTATGGGTTACCTAGAAACTCTAGGTCCACATGTGGTGGGGAGTCATTTACCTCTATTGAGTTTTTTGGGTAAAAGTTGTTGGTGGGTGGGTTAGCCTTGAGGGGATGGCTGGGTTTTCTTCCTGAAATGAGGAGCTCCAATTTAAGGATGGCCTCGGGCTCATCGGGTGTGAGAAGAAAGAGAAGGAGGTCGCTAATGTAGCAACCAACAGTGCAAACCGAAGTGATAGACCCGACACATGGGTGTAGAAGACCAAGGCTCCTAGGTTGGTCGACCATAGGGTTCAACATAGCCGTCAACTCCACTTGCCATGCTAGGCCTTGTAGGAGGTCTCTTAGAGTTTCCACTTGGTAAGAGGATTGGATGGTAGTGTGATAGATGGAGAAGGGTACTATGGGGAGGTGTCGTTCCATGGGAGGGTTGACATGGGGCAGGATAGGGTGAACCGGATTTTCCTCTAACCATTTAGCCAGGGGCTCACTTATGAAAAGTTCACTCCTATTTAGAGAGGGTGGTGTAAAAGGTGAAGTTCTTTCCTTGGTTTGGGCAAGGGTTTCCACCAAGGTGGGGAGTGGTTCTAGGGTGTCCACCACTATGATGGCGGGTGTGGGAGTCATGGGTTCCTCTACCAAGGAGGTGAGATGGTCTTTTGAAGGTGGAGTGATGAGGGTAGGTGTATGGTACCCCCGGGGTGGAAGGTAAAGGGAAATTTGGTTCAGGATCGGTAGGGGAAGAAGTGGAGGCCTAGGTTGGAGTAGGGTTGTGGTTTCCTTTCTCAAGGGAATGGGAAGGTCTATCGGGGGTGGGGTGATGATGGTTGGTGCATGGCATCCAATTAGGCCCAATGGGTCTTCTGTGGGTAGGGAAGAGTTCTCTTGACCCAACTCTTGACATTGGGCTTCATATTCCTCCTCCCATTCTAGGGGAGCCTCATGGTCTTTGGTCACCTCCTCAAGTTCCTTTTGGAAAGGGGTGGCTACTTCTTCTAAAGCCAATGGGGTGGGAAGGTCTTTTGATGGTGGGGTGTTGCTAGCCGGTGTGTGATGCACACGGGGTGGTGAACAAGGAGGGGACTCTGGTGGATGGGAGAGGACATGGGTGTTGTTGAATCGGAAGGCTCCCGGAAGGTGTGGCGGATGCACAAGGCAAGTCCGACGTGTCGGGTCAATGTTGGCCTTCCTTTCATCTAACCATCTCCTACCTAGGATTATGCAAGGCCCCGCCATAGTCCCAATTTGACACCAAGCTCCATCACAGTATGTGGTCTTCCCAAACCATTTATGGAATTCAACGAAGACTTGGTCTCCGTCGTGCACGATTTGTCCGGTCCTAGAAAGAGAGGCAACGATATCGGGAGATACCCAATTATCGGACTCTAAGTCAATGAAATCAATTTCCGTAGGCTCTCCATTGGGTAGGTATGCAAGGGATATGATTGGGAGAGGGATCATTTGGTCCGTAGACTCATTGACAGTGGGTGGTGGACAATACATGGGACGGTCTGTCGGGGACTCTAATGCAAGCGTGCCCATGGACTAGACTCGTAGAGACAAGTCTAAAACTTGCTCTGATACCAATTTGATGTGACACAATGATGGATGACGATGAAACTACCCCTTGGACCTAGAATAGCAAGCAACACAACAAGTTGGTAACGTCACACTGGCGGATTCACTCGCGTAAGCACACTCGGATCCGTAGAAGGACCGGCGATGGCGGTGAGGGTCCGAGGTTGGATCTCGGGGCTCCAAGGTTTGGCCAGCTAGGATTAGATCCCAATGAGCCAAGGATGCCCAAAATCAAGGGCGACCGGCACGCCGAGGGCGAGGGTTGAAATGTCACGCTCACAACTCACCCGCGGTAATCACGCAACTAGAAGATAAATCGGGTTCGGACACTCTCTTACGCCGACGGTACTGAGGATGCAATACTAATTAAGCAAGAGAAAGCCGGCAAAGAGTAGTGTGAGTGGCTCACCTGATCGGCGTGAAGACACCGATCCCGGTCGGAGACGAGGGCGAGCGGGGAAGTGTGGGTTCCCCGCACACTGCGCCGATGAAGCTTCAAAAAAAAAACCTACTCAAGAGTACATGCACTACACCTCGCGCAGGAGGGTGATCTCGGGGGTGGGAATTAATTGATTACAAATAAACACTACCTCCTGCAGGGAGGGGCGGTAAGCCGGCCAGGCGAGAAGGGTAGATTGACCGAGAAACCCACAAGGAGGAGCCGCTTCCGACCCAGACTGCTTGCTGTGGTTAGGGACAGATGGTCGGTATAATTGCTGTAGATCGCAGCCAGGAATTTTGCCGATGTCAAGCTCAGGGGGAATCTTCTCGTAACAGGAACCCGAACGCCTCAGAATTATGTTGATTTCTTCTGATGTCGTCGACGGCTGTAGTGGAGGTCTGAGTAGAGCAACAGATTCTGGGGCGGGTGGCTCCCTGTTTCTGTCTGCAACTTACAGAAGTTGCTCCGGTCGCTCCTGGAGGCCGAATCATGAACCGTCAGAGTCGCTGGAACCGTGGACAAAGCCTCTACACAGAAAAACTGACGGGGAGGCCGTCGGAGGTTGGGGTGACCTGGGGGACGTCGATGAGTGAGTGCTGGTCGTAGAGGACTGGGGAAGGCAGACCCGCGCGACTGTAGGGGAAAAATCAGAACTTTGGCTCCCGGATGCCGACTGTTGTTCCGCTTCTTGCTTCTGGTCGGGGACAAGTGGAGGAAGAACTTTGAAGAAAGGCAGTTGGTCTGAATCCTCCACGGTTAGTCGTGGTGCAGCGACGAACCGGGTTGCAGATTCTGGCCGCAGCAGCTACCAGATACGAGCAGTGGATTGCAGAAGTTGTCCCGGCCGCTCCCGGATGCCGAATCTCGAACCGTCAGAGTTTCTGAAACCGTGGACAATCCCTCTGCGCTGCAAAACTGACGGGGAAGCTGTCCGATGTCAGGGTGGACTGGGGAATGCTGATGAGTTGAGTCAGGTCACTGCCAACTGTGGGAGGCAGATCCGACCAGTCGAGGAAGAAAGACCAAAACTCTGAGCTCCGTATGCCGAATGCACTTCCGCTTCTTGATCCAGAAAGAGGACTGGCGGAGGAAGATATTTTTAGAAGAGCTTGCGGCTTGAATCTTTCACCGTCGGCCGTGGTGTAGCTTTGAACAGGGTTCAGGAACTCTGCTGATGGAGCTCTGCGCAGTCGGGGGAGATTGGCTCTCCCAGACAGCCCCAAACTTGGAATGGTACGATTCTTCCTCGCCTGCGTAGTGGACTAGACACCCTTTCCAGAAAGGTATGGTATGCCTCTGGATGTCACCGTGTGAATCCGGGGAAGCTTCTGCAAGTCGTACCTTCTTCAGCCACCTACAGACTGATCAAAGGGGGGGAGAGGGGTGGAAGAACTTGGTTGGCCAAAGGAAGAACAATGGGAAGGGGGGTTGGGGGCTGCGACCTAGGGAGGTGAGGGGGGCTGGGAATGAATGTGGTGCAGTCCAAAGGGAGGAGAATTCGAATTTTAGCTTGGGAGGGGTGAAGGGGGTGCTTGGGGAAGTGAGGGGGTGTATGGGGAATGCCAAGGGGTGCCTTGGAAGAGGGGCTTCCACCTAGGGGTTGGAGGGGGATTAAATGGGAGGTATGGGGAAGGGGGAGGGGTCTTAATTAGGGGAGAATAGGGAGGACAGAGAGTGAATTTCGAAATTTAGAGAGAGAGAGAGAGAATGAGAGAGCTAGAGAGAGAGAGGGGTGCACTTATGCTCAAATATTCATTACTTCATTATCTTCAAAAGAGGGGGGGGTTGGGGTCCTATATATAGGAAATCCCCATTTTACAAAAAGTCCCTGTGAAAAGGACTAATGATAGAAGACCAAGGGGTGGGGAGAGGGACGCCCATGGGCCAAGCTAATGATATGGCCCAATAAGATATGATAACCCATTAACCCTCTTGGCCACTTAATGAAACCTTAGACTTAGGTAGATGACTTACTAACTTAGGTACTTGACTTAATAAAAGGAAAATTACATGATTTAAGACTCAAGAAAAAATGTAAAAATTACATAGCTAGACTCAGAAGCTTGAGATGAAAATAGTGGCAAGCATCGGGACCCACGGGGAAATGGGAAGTGGTAAGTGATGTCCCCATCAGGTAGGCGTGCTTCAATCCGGCCAGGAGAGCCTCATACTCAGCGATGTTGTTGGTAGCAGGAAATCGAAGTTGATAAGAGAAGGGAATGGTCACTCCTTCCGGAGTAAGCAGAGCAGCACCGATCCCTCGGCCTTGAGAGTTGAGTGCACCATCGAAGTGCAGAGACCAGAAGGGGTGATGAGAGATAACAGAAAGATGCTCATCAGGGAAATCATCCTGAATGGAATCGGTGTGAGGAATGGGGAGATGGGCAAGATGCTCAGCAATGGCATATCCTTTGACTGCCTTCTGAACAACAAAGGTGATATCGAACTGAGAGAGGAAGCTCTGCCAGCGAGCCAACCTACTAGAAAGGACTGGCTTTTCTAAGAGATAACGGATCGGGTCCATTCTAGAGATCAACCTAACTGGGTGGGCAAGGAAGTAGTGTTTCAGCTTCTGAGCTACCCACACTAAGGCGGCACAAGTCTTCTCCATAGCGGTGTATCTGGATTCAGCTGGGTTAAACAACCGAGAGAGATAGTATGTAGCCCGCTCTTTCCCTTCATCGTCCACTTGTGCTAAAACCGCCCCTAGGGAGTCCTCAATAACCGAGATGTATAGGATTAGGGGTTTCCCAGGGATAAGAGGTTGCAAAACCGGGGGATTGGATAGATATTCCTTGAGGTCCTCATAGGCCTTCTGACAATCTTGATTCCATTCGAACTTGACCCCCGCTTTAAGCAATTCATAAAACGGACGGCACCTTTGAGAATGCTGGGATATGAATCTTCTGATGAATTGCAATCTACCAATCAATCCTCGAAGTTCCGTAAGGTTCTTCGGCGGAGGCATGTCCATGACGGCCTGTGCTTTGTTAGGATCGATCTGGATCCCCCGTTTGCTCACTATGAAACCTAGCAGCTTCCCTGAGGAGACACCGAATACACACTTCTTTGGATTCATCTTGAGCTTGTACTCCCTGGCTCTTTGCAGCACCTTAGCCAGGATAGAGGGGTGTTCTTCCTTGGTTTTTGACTTCACCAGGATATCATCCACGTAAGCTTCCATATAGATGTGCATCATGTCGTGGAAGATAGCCATCATCGCCCTTTGATAGGTGGCACCTGCGTTCTTCAGACCAAATGGCATAACCACATAACAATACGTGCCCCAGGGCGTGGTGAAGGAGGTTTTCTCTTGATCTTCCGGAGCGAGACGGATTTGATTATAGCCTGAGTACCCATCCATGAATGACAGAGCTTCATACCCAGTGGTGTTGTCTACCAGGACGTCTATATGAGGTAGCGGGAAATCATCCTTAGGACATGCTTTGTTAAGATCCCCGAAATCAATGCAAATACGCACTTTTCCATCCTTCTTGATAACAGGGACTATGTTTGCCACCCACTGAGGATATAGAACAACTCTGATGAATCTGGCCTTGTATAATTTGTCGACCTCTTCCTTGATCCTCAAGGCCATGTGGGGGTGAAATCTTCTTGACCTTTGTTTTACAGGTGTTGCCCCTGGTTTAAGCACGAGTCGGTGTTCCACTAAGGAGGGGTCAAGACCTGGCATGTCCTCGTAAGACCAGGCAAAGGAATCGCTATACTCCCTTAGTACCTCGATTAATTCCTCTTCTACTTGTGGAGGGAGGTTAGCAGCAATAATGATGGGCCTTGGGTCTTCTTCCGTTCCCAAGTTGATTTCCTTTGTAGGTTCATCCACTGCCGTCGACGGCTCGTCGAATCTTTTTAGTCCTTGTGCATATAGATCGGCAGTGTCATCTACATCGCTGTCTTCATTAATTGGATCCTTCTCATCCAAAATCTCATAGACGCCTAATCCATCGTCGCTCCACACCCCTTCTATTTCCTCGTCATCTTCAATCACAATTGTTGTAGCAACAAATTCCGGGCACTTCAAAAGAGCATGGCAACACTGAGCTAAATCTTGCAAGAACCTATCAGGAACAGATCGGAATGGATGAGCAAGCGAGCGCGGCTCAGAAGAGGAAGGGTTGGACGACCTAGAACAAGACCCTACTTCTCTAGACCTAACTGACTCTACTTCCCTAGACTCGACGGACCCTAATCCTAACCTAGGAGAGAGGAGGCCTAGTGGAAGGGAAGGAGCAGGGGACTCGTGCCCCTGGGAGGAGGATGGCGACAGGATAGCGTAATCTTCCACTGAAATCACCGTTTCAAATTTGACGTTTTTTTGGAGATCAGCGGAGACTATACAGCAAGAGGGAGGAGGTGGGAGCTGCATAGGGAACAGCTCGGGGAAGATGCAGTCGAAGAAAGGATCAGAAGAGGAGAACCACATCTCGTGGAGTTGAGTATTGGGAGGAGGAGGAGTGAAGAGAGTGGATAGATCAATGCGCGGGCACCTCCCGCAAGCACAAGGAACAAAGAGGATCTCAGGTGGATCAATAAAAGATGGATTTATCATGATGGGAGGAAGACGAGGTATGTGATCCCCTTGCTGAAAAATGGATTGAAAGTGTGAGGGAGACCAAGAAAAGATAATGGGAGAGCTCCCCCTTTCCTGTAGATCAACAATAGGCTGCTTCTTCGGCCTCCACTGCATAAGCCGAACTTCTTGTTGTTTCTGGTAGTCTTCTTCGTGAAACAGCCCCTGAAGGGCTTGACCATAATCAATCATATCATCCTCTGCTCCCTTTAGCACTGGAGGTGGACTCGCAATTGGACAGATTGTATTTCTTATAGGCAGAGCTGGCTGCGGAGCTAATGTGCCAGGCTGGAGAGGCCCTCGAACAAAGTGTTGACGGTAGTCCCAGGTGAGTGGCCCAGAATCAACTATCATAGATAATGCAGTTTCCCTGTAGCTGAGGCCTTTCCTGCCCATTTTTCTTCCCTTTGGTATGGGCTTGGTCATTCCTTGCAATTGTGCACCGAGGCCTCTCCCCGGTTGATAGCCCAGTTTCAGTATGATGTTCCAGCCCTTGGAATCACGAATCTGAGGCTTCACTTTGACGTTGACTGGAGTAGTGACGGGCCTAGGAGATGTGTAAGCCCAAGGAAAGTTTAAGTCGAGCACTGATATGACGGGCCGATTGTTGGGCCAAAGCGTGGGAAGAATCTATTCTGAAATAGCCTTAACTGATTGCACTGTGGATAGGCTTTTGACCTTGACGACCCTCCCTTGAAAAGGGAATTTGACGCACTGATGTGCGGTGGAGGGTACAGCACCGAGTGTATCAATCCATGGACGACCCAAGATAGCCTTAAACATAGGGTCAATGTCCAGCACATAGAATTCCACGGCCATTGTAAGAGGTCCGAGCTCGGCTTGGATAGTGACCACCCCGTGACATGCTCGCCTTGAGTTGTCGTATGCTGCTATAGTGGTGGGGTTAGGCCGTAGTAACTCTTCTGATATGTTACAAGCTCGTAGAGTACTCAGTGGGCAAACATTAATTGAAGCCCCTGTATCAACCAGTGCTGCTTCAATGCTGACCTTGTTCAGAGTGATCGTAATGCAGAGCGGCATCTGCCGTGCTTCTGGAGGTGCCAGCTTGGTCTCTGAAAATGTAATTGCCGGTCCTTTGGAGATAGTTGCTAGTGCCGTTGGTAGGCTATCAACTGCCATATCTTCGCTAACCATCACCTTCTGTAAAAAGTCTCTCAGTGCATCCTGATGAAGGGTAGACCTTTTGATCAGCTCCAGCACAGATATTTTAGCGGGCACTCGATCCAGATGATGCAGCAAGTCATATTGAGTACCCGGCAGAGGTTCAGTTTCTTCCTGCTCGACCGTCGGTTGAGAGGACTGGGGATTAGAAGTAGTAGGGTAATTCCGATGGAATATCTTCCCGCTCCTCAAAGCACAATTCGCCGCGGCATCTGAAGATAGTATGATGGGCCCTGCAGGGTGGATGAATGGAACAGGTGGTGTGGGGGAGACGGTTTGGTGGAGCGTAAGGTTGATGGGGGTAGTAGGTGATGAGCGGATGATGGCTGAAGGATTGGTGGAAGGCAGGGTGGTGATAAGTGTTGACGCGGGTGGAGGGAAGGCTAGCAGAAGGGTAAGGATGGGTGAAGGGTTGGAGGGTGGTGTGATGACGGCGACGGGAGTAAGTGGTGGAGGGTATGACGGAACGGTGGGTGGTAAGGGGTTTGCTGAAGCGGGTGTAATTGGGAGGATGAATGGAGGGGATGCTGGGTGTGCGAGAAGGACGAAGGAGGGGGTAAGAGGATTGCGGTGGTTATGGTGGAGGGCCATGACTTGTGGTGTGGCACCATCATCATCAAAAGACCACCCGGCGTTGGGGGCCGGTGGTTGGACCACGTTTACTTGTGCTGGTACTGGCGGCTGCTGCTGAGGAGCGGGTGGGTGGTTCGGCATCGGATTCTGATGGATGCCCAGGTCTTGTACTTGCTGTGGTTGCTGTGGTGGTAGCTGCTGCGGCTGCGGTGCTTGTTGCTGCTGCACTTGCTGCCTCGGCTGCTGCCCTCTTTTCTCTTTGATCTCAACAATGGCCTGATGCATCGTGGCCCAATCTATCCTTTGTCCTTCATGAAGATCATATACCAGGTCCCGGAACTGAAAACATCCTTCTATGGTATGGCTCGGCTGCCTATGGAACATACAATATTTAGTCTGATCAACGGCCGGGTTCCAATTAGGCCGTTCCGGAGGAAGTTGGATTGCATTCACTGACATGAGGGCAGAGAAGATATCTGTAAGTGTCTCTGGCAATGGAGGGTATTGAGCTCTCCTGGGAGCCGGGCGCTTGCTGTTAGGGTTATTGTTATAGCCGTTAGGTGGAGGGACATTGTGGTATTGTGGAGGTGGTGGTGGTTGTTGTGGAGCGACGAAGGCGTTTTGTGGAGTGGCAAAGGTAGGCGGAGGGCTTTGCGGAGTGACCTGGAAGTTTTGTGGAGCGGAGTTTTGTGGATTGCGGGGGTTTTGGGGGAAGCGGAACGGTGTGGCCTGGAATGGAAAGGCAACGGCTTGTACTTGTTCATGTGTCTGGACCCCCTCGGTAGCCGGCCCTTGTGGTTTCTTGTGGTATTTGGGCTTTTGGTTTTCAAACAGTGAGTGGATGGGGGAATCCTTAAATTGGGTTTGTATGAAGCGCGCCCGACTGTAGAGCTGGTGCATGTTGGCTATGTCATTCATCGCCAGGATGTTCCGGAAGGTCGGAGTAGCATTCGAAATTAACAGCTTGACCTTCTCTTCCTCTGGAATGTGGCCAGGCACCCTAGCAGCCATCTGTCTCCATCTGTCTGTATAAGTGGCGAACTCTTCATCTGGCTTCATCTTCTCGGCCACCAGATCTGTGAACGAGTATTCCGGGCCGACCCTATCTTGGAACCGTTGGATGAATTTGTCTTTCACTACCTTGAAACTTTCAGCTTCTTCTAGCGGTAAAGAGTAGAACCACTCCAGAGCAACACCATCCAGAGATCGGCGGAATAAATACGCCATAAGGCGATCATCATACTGGAATTGCGCCGATTCATATAGAAAATCCCTCACATGAATGAAGGGATTGCTGTTCCCATTGTACTTGCGATAGCTGGGGAGCTCTGATTGTGGAGGGAACCGAATGTTCTGGAAGCTCGGGATAGGAACATCTGCCAAAGATTGCGGGCCAACCCGCTTCTGAAGGAAATCGAGTTGTTGCTGCATGGCGGCCCATTTATCAAGCAAGTCCTGCTCTCGGGAGGGAGCAGGGGTAGTGAAGGATGCTGATTGAATTTGAGGAGCAGATGAAACGGTTGTGACAGAAGGTGGAAGCCCATAGGCAGGAGTGGAGGGATAAACAGTAGAGATGGGGGGCCCATAAGAAGGATATTGGACCTGAGATTGGCCCAGATTAGAAGGAGCTTGGGCCACCCCTGGCCGAGGGTGCAAGAAATCGGAAGGGCCCATGAGAACTTGCGGAGCTACCGGAGTAGATACGTGATGATCCATTTGAACAAAAGAGGGGATGGGCGATTTTCCCTTATCGAAAGATTGTTGGGCCAAATTGGAAGACTGGCCCGTTTCCATGCCCGTGAAAGTGATGGTCCGTGGTTGGACCGGGGTAAGATCAATTGGAGTGGGCTGAATGGGGAGCCCAACAACGGAAGGATTGGCTTGATTTTGGATGATGGTGGGAGGAGATGCGTTGGACCCTTGCATGGCCTGATAAAGAACTTGGAGTTGGGCCGGATCCAATTGGGCCATCATCTGAAGGATAGAGCCCGCGGAAGGAGTGGAGAGAGAAGGGGTAGCTTGACCACCTTCCATAGAAGTGGAGGATGGGAGAGGGGTAGTCCCTTCTCCGGAAGAAAAGGTGATAACCCTAGGAGGGTTTTCAAGAAGCCCTTGAGGAAGAGAGTCCTCTTGGGAACGGGGAGGATTAAAGGATGCCATGGTGGACTCGAAAAGAGGATTGGAATTGAATGTGAAGAAGGGATTGATTTGAGGAGATGATTCGGACGAACGAAAACAACCCCACATGCAACGGACAACCTTGACAAATGCAAACAAACCACAAACAATCACAATGAGTAACCAAACTCGAATGTTTAAACACAAGATGTAAGTGATAAAAGATGAAGACACTCAAAGTCAACCAAGTTGTTTTAAGATGATGCAACACAATTCTTTATGATTTCTCCTTTGGAACTTTAGTGGATTGATTGAAATGTGCTCTCAACAATGGGTTCCTAACAGGAGGTGGTTATGGGACTTGGTTTGACTCTAAGTGTAATCACTCCTTCACTTATGCAACCCTAGACACGGGGTGGGAAAGGTACAACCAGCCCGGCGTCCGTGTGGGAATCCACGGCTCGCGGGGACTTATGGTGGTCCCTGGTGTGATTTCCTAGTCGGCCCCAAGGAATATGGAGACGAGAGGTCCGCACACCAAGGTAGGAGAATGCAATCTAGGATATGAAAAGATGAATGGTCCTATGTGCACCGGAGTGCATGCAAAGTCTAGCCTAAAATCTAGCAATCAATGATGCACACAACGATATGGAGATATAAAACAAAGCAAGGAGGAAGTCAAGTATCACCCAAGCAAAGAGTCACAGCAGAAACTGCGGAAGTAACTGCACCTCGGATGTGTACCTGTCTGGAGTATAACGGTCTAGGAGCCCTGCGTCAGGGGAAAATAACGGTCTAAGGCCCGACCGTCAGACATAATATAACGCAGGGGGCTAGGACCGTCAAGTGAGCCAGAGAACCAAAATCAACCAGAAATAACAGGAAAAACCATGAAAGCTCTCGCAGCAGAAAAATGTGGCGGTCTAATGCCCCTGCATCAGAGGACTGTAACGCGGGGACACAGGGCCGTCAGAGCACTCAAAGAATCAGGACCAACAGGAAATAAGGGGAAAACGGGAGGGGAACAACACAAGAGATGATGGCAGGTTTAACAGGAATCAAAAGCACGATTGGCACAAGTTGTCCCACCGTGATCGCCAAAAAAATTATCTGTTGATTAGTTTTGCCTATCTTCTTTTCTTTTGGGGTTTTTGTTGTGTGAATGTGATAAGATGACAAGCAAGTAATCAAAGATCTGCTCTTAACCTATGAACATGTGATCATGAACCTAGGCAATCAAAGCTAGCTCTAGCATGGGCATGCTATCTCAATCAGACTAATGCTAAGGAAATAAAGAAAAACACACGCCGGGGCGTGGAGCAAGAAGTAAATGAAAACACACCGCGAGGGTGGAACAAGCAAGGAAATAAAGATATATGTGATGAAGGAGAAAGCTAATGCCCAATACCAAGGAAAGATGTGATTGCCACCAAAGTAAAAACAAGCCAAAGACTTGAATATACCTTGGAAATAGGTGGATGAAACACCCGCCCACGGGAGAGGAAACCAAAGAGAACCTGCAGGTCAGCTAGAAGTAACGGCCAGAACCCTGTGCGTCACTTGGAAGTGACGGTCGCTCGATAGACCGCTAGAAGAATATGACGCGCCTGCACAAGACCGTCGTATAACCTGCAGTGACAAAGTATGAGTCCTTTTAACTCCAACTCTTCCAGCCAGCTAGAAGACTTGGGCCTCGTCCTAGTGAACCTGTAAACCTGCCAAAGAAGTGGAAGATAAGAACAAAATAACCCAAATTAGCCCTTTCAATAATATAACATCAATTCTTCAATATGCAAAATATCATCAAAAGGAAAGGGGAATACCGGGGAGGTTTTGGTTTTTTAACCCCTCTGGGCGTTTTAAAAGATTAGGAGGATGTTTAGATGATGAAAACCAGTGAAAAACGTGGAGGAAGGAGAGAAATAATGCTTATGATGAAAGAGAGATTGAATGGAAACTCAATATGCAATTGTGAACTTTGGAACCAATGGAACAAATACTCCCTTCACCAGGCAGCAAACGAACGTGAGAAGCACTTCTCCTTGATCAGACGTGGCTCTAGAATGCGGCAGCACTTCGACGCAAACTCCAGATTTTCCTCCTTTTGGCCATGAAGTCAAGGGTTCTATTTATAGACCCTCAAACTCTTAGGTCGAGCAGAGGATAAGCCAGCAAGATAAAGGGATAATTCTTAGCAAATCCTTGAAGATAATATCACCAAGAGTCCATAGAAACAAACAGAAGGTTCTGAGGATCAGATTTGAAAGAGATATCGTCAATCCTAAGTTCTTATCTCGACCACGGAGTAGCAGAGAAAAGGCCTGAACTGCCAGGACTCTCTGAAGGAAGTAACGGCTGCACGACAGACCGCCACTTGGAAATAACGCCCCAAGGAACGTCCGTTACTTTCAACCTTATCCCAAAAAGATAAGATCAACGGGAAGAAGATCAAAGCAATAGGACTCTGCAAGGAAATAACGGCCAAGGCATAGGGCGTCATACTGAAACAACGGCTGCACGACAGACCGTTATTATCAACGTATAAACTAAAAAGATAAGGATTGAAACAAGCCCTTAAGCCTTAGGACTCTTCAAAGAGTAACGGCCCATGACCCATCCGTCAGAATGAAACAACGCGCCTGGGACAGACCGTTATTATTAATGGAGTTCAAATTAATGAATGAGGGTTTTGCTAAGCCCTAGTCAACGGAAATGCCACAAAGAGCCATATCCGATCAAGGAGAAAGACCCAAGAAATAGGCTCCAAATCAATCAAGAGACTCAACGAAGAGTGAACAACTCGGAGCATCATATAGAATGAATAAGGAGATGACCCTACTTATTGGTCATAAAACGGGTGTCAACACATCACTCATTGGCCTTGTGACCAGGTTTGTTACAGTTGAAGTAAATGATATGCTGGTTCAAAGCAGATTTGTTTCTTTTAGAACCATGATGATTTGCAGAATATCTAGCGTGCATCCTATCATTGAATTTCATGATGAAACATGCATTCATGAGATGACCATGCCTACCACAGTAACGACAATATGCACCAGACTTCCTAGTAGCATGGTTTCTACCAAATGAATTTCTAGAATGTAATGTTTCACTTGCATGCTCATCTTCTATCAATAATCTGCAATCATCCATTACGTGACCTACCTTGCCACAATAATGGCATGAACCATCCTTTTCATGTGCATGCGAATGAGTAAGGGACTGTTGAGCAGCATGCATTAAGCTATCAAACTCCACCCCTCTGACCTAGACTTTCCGGCGGCGTGTGGACTCCGTCCATGGCTGTCCTCGGGGGGCCTCCGATGGCCCCCCCGGACCCCCCCTCTTCCGCTGCAGACCTTCATTCGTTGCCATCCTCTGTCCCTGTCGCCATTGACTCTGTTCAAGCTTCCAAAGCGCACACTTTTGCTGAGGTCATAACATCTTCTATGCCGCCTCCGGTGGTTCGGAGATCAGTTCACGCTCTAGCAACGACGGATAATGGGGAACCTGCTGTCTTCTTTAGTCAGGATGAAATATCGGCTTCTCTTCGACCATTTGCATTCTCCCTGGTTGCTCGCACACCGCAGGGGAGGCCGGCGTTCTCTGATATCAGGGCCCATTTGACCAGCAGATGTGGGTTTAAAGAGGATTATATGATTAGTGCTCTTGATAATAGGCATCTCCTATTGCGATTCAGGAACTACAAAGATTACCTGCTATTATTGCTCAAGGAAACCCTATTTGTTCATGGACGCCTCTTCCGGTTCTTTAAATGGACCATGGATTTTTCCCCTTCAGCTGATTCGCCCCTCCTTCCGGTATGGATATCTCTCCCAGGTCTTCCAATTAATTTTTATATTAAGCCATTGCTGCGTTCCATTGCTGGGAACATTGGACAGGTCCTAAAAATCGATCAGTCTACTTTGAATTTATCTCAAACAAATGCTGCAAGAGTCTGCATTGAGCTTGATATATCCAAGACTCGACCATCAAGAGTTTGGATTGGTTTCCCGGGGGGTGGTTCTTGGCAGGAAATTCATTACCCCAATCTGCCATTCTATTGTTCTGTTTGCTCTCGGATTGGTCACAATGTGAGAAATTGTAAAGGCTCAAAGTATATGAAACAACTTCGGATGCCCCATCAGATTACTTCCACTCAGGTCACATATGGACTGGATAGCAAGGCAAAGGCTACATGGCAACCCATTATCAAGAATAAAGACATACCAGATGATAAAAAGGATAATGCAAATATGACAGATTCAATTTCCGGATTTTGCGCTCTCTCTAGGATCCCTAAACAGAGTGAGCCAAAGTTATTTCAACCTGGCGATTCATCAAAGCAGTAGTCGGGCAACAATAGGATTGTAAATTGTGAAGACCACCCATCTTTGAGTTCAGACTTGGATACTTCTGTGATTGTGGTTTCTTCTAACTTTGTGCCTCATCTGAATGGTGGGACTCATAGTTTACTCTCTACGGAGTCAATTATCTTAGCTAATACTCCGCCGGTGGAAGATTGCATCATACCTCAAGAATCAGTTACGATATCTGAACCTCCTTCAAATTCCAGTCAGCTCTTAGGCCCCCTTCATCGGGAGCTCCCTTCAACCCAAAACAATGTACATGATGGCATAATTGCTCCTGTCCCGGAGTTAGAAGTTGTTGATGCCATGCCCAATCAATCAAAGCCAGCTCTTCTACCGCAGCAAGCTAATGAAGGTCCTCTATTTGATGAGGCCATTGTCCAAAGACTGGTTATCGCAAACTCTGTTGCAACTGATAATATCCTTGCTCCTCACAATGAGCGCCCAGGGGTAATTACCAGAGCTATGACGAGGTCAGGCTCTACAGGCAATATTCCAAACTCCCATCACTCCTCATGAATTTTATTATATGGAACATAAGAGGAATAGGGAATGAAATCTCGATTGGCAGAGCAAAGTTCCTTATAAAATCTCACAATATTGATTGCATTGTGCTCTTGGAACCAAAAATAAAGGTTAGCAAAGCAAACAGCATTTGCAGAAGATTGGGTATGGACAATTATGTTGCAAATAATGATGATCTGGCTCATATCTGGGTTTTATGGAAAGATCCATTAAACTTCACTGTTAGCTATAGAGATGACCAACAAATTACTCTCTTGCAGACTAATAGCCTTCAATTTCATACTACTTTTGTTTATGCCAAATGCAGTATTTCTGAAAGACAAAATCTGTGGGCCTCACTATCTACTAGCCACATGCAAATATCAGGACCCTGGATGGTTGCTGGGGATTTCAACTGCATCTTAAATGTGACCGAGAAGCTTGGTGGTAATCATCCAATTCTGAATGCTATTTCTAATTTTCGTGGTTGTGTCTCTGACTGTGATTTGGTTGATGCGGGCTACATGGGTTCAATTTACACTTGGCATAATAATCAAAGTGGAGGAAAAGGCATATGGGCAAGGCTGGATAGGGTTCTTCTTAATGCAGACTGGCTGAAATCCCTCCCTATTTCTGTGGAGCACCTGTCTAGAGAGGCATCTGACCATGCCCCTCTCCTTGTTAAACTGACAAACCAAGAGAAAAGACTTAGCAGGTTCTGTTTTCAGAAAATGTGGACTATGCATAACAATTTTCTCGAGGCTATTCAAAACTGCTGGCACTGTAGTCCCCTTGCCTCTTCCTCCATGGCTACTCTGTACCTCAAGCTCAAAGATATGAGGAAAATGCTCCGAATTTGGAACAAACAGACTTTTGGTAATGTCCATATGAATCTAACTGAAGCCGAAGATGCTGTTCTAAAGGCTGAACATGCCTATGATACCTCTCCAACATCTGCAAACTATAATTTACTAGAAGAGGCAAAGAACATCCAATCTGAAAGACTCTTACAACAGGAATGTTTTTGGAGACAAAAATCCGGAATAAGGTGGCTTCAAGAGGGAGACAGGAACACAAAGTTCTTTCATATGTCTACACTAACTAACAGGCGTAAACATAGAATTCACCATCTTAAGAATTCTGCTGGCAATCTTATCTCAGATCATGAAGATATGAAAAGGATTACAGTTTCTCACTTTCAAAAGGCTTTCACCTCCTAAGATCATTCTATTGAGGCTAACTTCCTAGATTGCATTCCTCAGCTGATAAACCATGATGAGAATGAATGTTTATGTGCCATTCCAACGGAAGTAGAAATCTATGATGCTGTTTTCAGCTTGTCAGCAGATAGTGCGCCGGGGCCTGATGGATTTACTGGAGCTTTCTATCAAAAGGCATGGCTGATCATTGATAAACTTATTGTTAGTGCTGTTCAAGAAGCTTTCTCCTCCAGTAATCCTTTGCCAAGAAGTGTGACTGCTACTTTGATTGCCTTAATCCCCAAGAAGCCTAATGTAGTTGATATATCAGATTTCAGGCCAATCAGTCTGTGTAACTTCTTTTATAAGATTATTTCCTCCATCATCAACAAAAGATTAGCTACAATTTTACCCAAGATTATTTCATCGGAACAATCATCATTTGTTAAAGGGAGACACATTATTGAAAATATAGCTCTTGCTCAGGAACTCACACAAGAGCTTGGCAGAAAAACCAGAGGGTCTAATGCTATGTTTAAACTTGATATGGCAAAGGCTTATGACAGGCTAGAATGGGATTTCCTCTATGCTGTTATGCTTAGATTTGGCTTCAGCAATAACTTTATTTCTCTTATTGAAAGGTTGATTAGCAATTGCTGGTTTTCAGTCTTGCTAAATGGAGACTCTGCTGGTTTTTTCAAATCCTCGAGAGGTGTTCGTCAAGGTGACCCGATTGCTCCTTCATTGTTCATAATTGCGGAAGAAGCATTGAGTAGATCTCTAAGGGAAGCTTACAATAGCGGTAAAGTGGAATGGTTTTCTGGGTATAGGAGATGCCCAAAAATTTCCCACCTACTATTTGCTGATGACACCCTCATTTTTAGCAAAGCCACCTCCTTTTCTATCAAGAGTCTACTTAAAGTTCTCAACACTTATGAATCTGCATCCGGCCAGCTCATTAACGTCAGCAAGAGTGGCTTTTTCATTCATCCAAAAAACCAGAACTCTGCTGCTACTCGGATCCACAGTCTTACTGGATTCACCCGGCAGCATTTTCCACAAAAATACCTTGGTCTTCCCCTGATACTTGGTCGAAGCAGGAAGATTTACTTTGCTGGGATTATAAATTCTATTCAAAAGCGGATTGCAGGCTGGAAAGCTAATTTATTACCACAAGGAGCCAAGCTGATCCTCATCAGGCATGTTCTCACTTCCCTCCCAATCTACTCTCTATCTGCTACACCTTTGCACTCTGGTATTCACCACCTGATTGAGCAGGCTTTTGCTAATTTTTTTTGGGGGTCTTCCACCAATGGAAAAAAAAGGCACTGGAAGTCTTGGCAGGCCCTTTGTAGGCCAACTTCAAAGGGTGGCCTTGGTATCTTATCCCTTAGGCAAATGGAAACTGCCTTGCGGGTTAAAATGTTATGGCAAGCTATTCACACAGAATCTTTATGGGCCTCCTATTTCAAATCCAAATACATGCATCAATGTCACCTCCGGGACATTGATTTTAAAAACATGAAGGGTAATGCTAGAAGGAGTTGGATAAAGGCAAAAGATATCATTCTTCAACATGAGTTGGTTGTCCTAGGGGACGGTACAAATACTAATTTCTGGCAACATAAGTGGCTGGGAAATCAATGTCTTATTGATTATATCCCTGCCAACCTCAGTCCAAATACTAAAGCTTCAGTCAGTGATGTTCTTTTGCATCCAAGTGAGGAGGAAACCGAGCTCAAAGAAATGCTTCCCACTTGTATCCAACAAGCCATTGCTCATGTGAAGATGAATCAAGAATCTGATTTGGGAATTTGGAGCTTATCCTCATCTGGTAAATGTTCAGTGGCCTCTACTTATAAAGTCTTATCAGCTGACAATCAACCCTGGTCTGCTGTTCCCTGGTCCCGGCTGTGGTCCAACTGGCTTCCTATCAAAATTTCAGTACTCTTATGGAAGATCATGAATAACTGCCTCCCTATTGATACAAACATCCAGCGAATTGGGATTTACCTTTGTTCGAAATGTAACTGTTGCAAGAACCCGCAGGTGGAAGATCCAAACCACTTATTCTTATGCAGTGATAATGCCATTCATGTATGGTCCAAGTTCAAAGCTGCTGGTATGCAAATTGAAGGCCGAACTGTAAGAGAAGTTATTCTAAAATCAGCTTGTCAAACTCAGTCTCGTTCAGCTTATGGACTCTTCTGTCTTGCGGTTATTGGTTTTGGAATGTGGGAATTATGGAGAGCTAGGAATTCTAGTAAATATGAAGATAACTCATTATCAAAGCATAGCATTGTCCATCATGTCTGCTCTCAAGTGAGAAAGGTATGTGAAATAGCTGACCTCAAGGAATGCAACTACAATAACAGGAAAGTTATGGAGCTCCTTGCTATCAATACCAACTTCCCTAGCAGCCAAAACCTGAAAATTGTAAAGTGGATCCATCCCCCTTGGCCTTCTCTCAAACTTAACATCGACGGTGCCTTCAAGAAATCTGGAGACTCGGGAGGAGGTGGCACCATTAGGGACTGCAAAGGCAAGGTTCTCCTTGCATTTTCACATTATTATGAGCAATCAAATAGCCTTATTGCTGAAGCCCGCGCTCTTCTAGATGGAATTAAATACCTGCATACAGTGGATACTAAGCCAGCTATTCTAGAATGTGATTCACTCACATTAGTCCGGATTGTCAAGAAAGAAATACATTGCCCTTGGTCCATTCTCAGTTATGTTAGGGAGATATGGAGCCTAACATCTCACCATCACTCAATTAATCATATCTACAGGGAAGGAAATATAGTTGCGGATCTACTTGCCTCTTTAGCTTGCACCTCTAAATGTAATTCCTTTTTTTCTTTCAATGAGCTACCTTCCTCTATAAAGGTGCTGCTCGGCTTGATAAACTAGGTATGCCTAGCATCCGCTTGATGTAATTCTTATTTTTTTGCAACAGAAAAAAAATATTCCTCCTAGTGACTCGATGGTGGAGTGGTCCCTTACCCCTGGTAAGGGGTGCACTCTCCCATTGATCTCTAGGCAGGGTTTCCTGATTTAAAAAAAAGCTATCAAACTCCACAGAACTAGCAGAGTTAACATCACAGGCGGGGACAGCCTTGACTTTATTCATGTAAGCATTCTTTTTCAGTTGTTTACCCTTTTTCAAGGCATTTGTTTATTTTTCATTTCTTTGAGCCTTGAATTGGAATACAGATGATGAAGGAATTTTCAGATTTTTATTTTATTTTGGGGATTGACTTGTGGTACCAGCAACTTCAGAATTTTACACAAAAGTGGTGCATAGTTGGTTTCTAATAGTTTCCTTAGCATCAGAACTGCAACTTATCCCCTTTCTTGAATTATCATCCTTATCTTTTATTTTTCCTTTATTGTTAGCAGACTCGGATGCTGAGTTTTCCAGTTCATGAATTTTATATTCCAAAGAGACAATGTGAATTTCATAACTGGCTATCTCCTGTTCACTACAATTAACGCATTCACTTAGTACTTTGTTTGTAGTTTTATACTTCTCAATTTCTTGTTCCAGATTAATCAATTTTTTTTATTCTTCATCACAGACAGTTTTTCCTTTTTCTGTGGTGAGAAGTTTTTCGGACATTCCAGTGTTTAACCATTTTAATTTTTCAATTTCAGCTTTCAATTCAATGTTTTCCTCTTCAAGTTTTTCAGCTTGAATTTTCTTATTAGCAGATCTTTCTCTCTCGATAGCCAGAAGCCTCTCTGAAATGATAGTATTTAGGACCATGAGTTTCTTGTTTTGTTCTTTCAGTTCTTTATTTTCTTTGGTCAGCTTCTCAATTTCTTCACTACTGGATACAGACTCCAGTCTTTCAATTAGTTCATCCTCTCTTTGTTCGACTTTAATTTTCTTATTCAATAACTCTTTGTTTTCTTCTTTAAGAGAGGCAATCAGCTTCATTAGCCATTCATTTTCACTGTAGAGTTCTTCATTGCGTTCTCTTAGACAGGAGCATTTGTTGCAATCTGACTCTACAGACGCAATGTGTGAAACTTCCCCATTGATTTCATTTATTCTAGCTTCAAGATTTTCATTATTTTTCTGAAATTCTGCATTTGCTAGTTTCAGTTTGTTCATTTCAGAGTTAATTTTATTCAATTCTTGCAGTCTCATTAGATGTTCATCATTCTTTTCATTCAGCTGATTCTCCAGTTCGGATATCTTATTTAAGCATGTTTGATTCTCAATTTTTAAAGAGACATTTTGTTCCTTAAAGTTTTGAACATCAAGCAAGCACATATCATAAGACTTCTTCAGAGTAGGACAAGCTTCACAAGAGAATTCAGATTTACTTTGTTCGATCTTTTTCTTCAATCTTTTATTTTCATATTTCATTTTCTTAGACACTTTTAACAATTCTTCATACATCACAACCAGTTCATCAAACGAAGGTTCTTCTGACCCGGAGCTTACCTGAGAAGCAGTATCATTATCATTCTCTCTCCGATTGGCCATCAAGCATTTATCCTCTTCCTCCTCATTTGCAGTAGTTACTATGTCCAAGATTTCCTTTCCCGACGCACACCTGAGAATAAAAGGAAATTTGTCAGCATTCACTGCATCTTTTAGAATATTAAGAACAGTGATATTCTCATGGTTCTTCGATCTGTCCTCACTGGACCACTTAGTCTCATTTCGAGGCAACTTATGTGGGCCTTTCGATACGAGTTTCCATAGACTCGGGTCAATGAAATTCATGTAGACACAGAGACTTCCCAACCACTTGCTGAAGTTAGAACCATCAAAGACGCAAGGACGAGCCATATGGAAAGATAGACAAACAGCCTTAGCACACAAAGTAATCACCGATGAATACACCAAAATCCCTCGATCAAGACCGAACAGACATCAACATGAGTAGCACCTTAAACAACATGATCCTCTACAGATCGTTAGATCAGAATGCACAGTGACCCGCTCTGATACCAAGTGATAAAGTAGATGGACGCTCTGATACCAATTGATGGAGCCTATGGAGGCTCTGACACAAACAGAAGCGATGCTTGGCACGGATTCAGAAGGGGGGGGGGTGAATGAGTCCCCTATAAAAATTTTGCCCAAATAAAACTATAGCTAATCGATGCACAGAATTAACGCACTCAGATGGTTCAACAAGATCACTGTTCCAAGAAGGCTCACACTCGAATACTTAATATGGACAGTCGGATGAAACACTTAGTCACTTAGTGAATCCAAAAAACTCGAAACGGTCAGATGAGCAAATCTAATTATGCATCTGTCGTGGACCAACAGGTAATCAGTTCAAACTGAGTCTCTCAAGACCACTATCGAATGAATGATATGCAATCAAATTCCTTGCTAGATTGAAGATTCAAATCGGCCTATGCATACATCTAGCGAATCGAATAAGATAATCAAACCATAGTAGACAAGGGAATTTTTAGGTGGTTCGGTCTGCAGACCTACGTCCACCCCACACTCAAACCCGAGTGTGGCTTCCGTTGATACACAGCTTGAACTGCTGGGCCTCACAGCTTGCCTACATCCGCTGAGCATCACAGCTTGCTTTTGCTGGGCAATACAGCTTAGCCATCCGCTGACACACAGCTTGACCACTGGGCGTTACAGCTTCGCCATCCAGAGGATACCACACCTCTGCAAACGATGGGGCTTACAGCTTAACCCGTCCAGAGGAATCTTCCTTTGCTACAATTGAGCGACACAGCTTGCTCTGCTGACAAACAGCTTGAAATAACGATAAAAAGGAAAACAAGAAACGGGAAATGACAGCGACTGAAAGTTGTAAACACTAAAGCGCAGCTATGGCTCTCAAGGAGCTGACTGGATAGGATTTAATCCTGACTCCATTGGGGACTGATCTTCAGATGAAGCTCATCTTCTTCTCTTCTCAAACTCTTGATCTCTCTCTCTTTCTGTCTACTTCTTCTTCTTCTGAGTTTCTCCGATGATCTCTCTTTTTCTCTCTTGAACTCTCCTTTTCTCTACTCTTCTCTTCTTCTGCTCCCCAATAATTCTTCTTGATCTTGCCCGAGAGTTATCTTCTTGACTTGCAGAAGGGTGACTTATATACACTCTCAGACTGAGGTCACGCGCTCATCCCTAGGCGTGTGGAAGGAACACTCCCGCTTGGAAGCTTCAGGAGAATCTTGCCACGCGTCAGAATCTGAACGATTGGGACCCCACATGGCGGCTTCTTCCAATAAAAATCACCCTTGGATCACGTGCCAGTTAATTGCTCTGTTGTTCTCACGTGCCCTTATTCTTTAGTTCCTTAAAAGTTAGATACTCATGTGCACATATGTTGCTCAAACTATGGCTTCCTTGGCTTGATCACTTGCGTGCACAAGTTCCATAAATTGCACGTACTGGGAATGATTACACCGAGCTTGTTCTATCAGAACTGGACATTGCACCGACCTGGTCGAGTTGGTAAAAGCATTGCACCGTCTTAGATTGGTGTCCTGAGAAATGGTTTGCACTTATTGGCTTCTTCTGAAGTCACGCGTTGCACTGAGTATCCTCAGACGTTGCACCGAGCTCATTTTCTTGAGACCAGACACTCTACCGGCCTGCTCGCGCTGAGAAGCCTGCCCTTGATGAGAAGGAGTGCTTCGACTTTGAAGCTCATCCGTATGAAAATTTGCTCACACAGCATACAAATGCACCGACTCAGCTATACGTACCTGCCAATGTGCACAAACTCAATAGAGATAAGGAGACTATGCACATGTATGACTTGAGTATAAAGAAAGAGATGCACAAGCTTTATGCACACGGAGGAAGGAATGCATCGACTCAATTACGTGTCACAGCATGAGATGCATCGACCATGTGAAAGATGGAAATGCATGATGCACCAAGTTTAAGCATGAGCACGCTAAGAATGCACTAGGTTAAGTACTCACAGCAACATGAGTTGCACAGACTGAAACTCCATGGAGTATCATGTGAGTAGGACAATGCACTGACCTAATGCGAAGGATGCACAGAGAAGATATGCACCGATGCACAACTTAATCAGCGTGCAATACCAGAGGTTGCACCGATGCACCTAACACACGAAGGCGTTGCACCGACCTAGCACAGATAGAGTGCACAGACTTGGAGACGCGAGCTAAGCAATGCACCGACCTAACTGATTTTGTGCATGCATAGATGTTTAAAGCCATGAAGTGCAATATATGCATTCGAGAGATGCACAAGCCTAGACCAGTAGTTAAACGCACATCAATAAATATATATATGCAACCGCAACCATGACATTCAATCAAGCACATGAAGTGACTCAGCTATCATCAAAACAGTCTTCAAGACTCATAGTGTTGCTATCATCAAAACTCATGAAGCAAAACATCATCAAGGCACAGGGGCACAACAAAATGATACGGGATTGGTTGTTCGGAACAAGTCCCGGCTTGTGGCCAAAGGGTATAGCCAAGAGATGGATATTGATTTTGATGAGTCATTTGCACTAGTTGCTCATCTAGAAGCAGTCCGGATTTTATTGTCTTATGCTTGCTCATTTAACTTCAAATTATTTCAAATGGATGTTAAATCTGCGTTTCTAAATGGGTATATCAAAGAGGATGTCTTTGTAGAATAACCTCCAGGTTTTGAAGACCCCAAACATCCACAACATGTGTACAAGCTCCAGAAGGCCTTGTACGGACTGAAGCAAGCACCAAGGGCATGGTATGAACGGCTCACCTCATTTCTGATTGAAAATGATTTCAAGAGAGGTAAGGTTGATCAAACACTTTTCACAAGGAAATCAGGTAAAGATTTATTAGTAGTTCAAGTGTATGTGGATGACATAATTTTTGGAGCTACTAATAATACATTATGTGATGAATTTACATAAATTATGCAAGGAGAATTTGAGATGAACTTAATGGGTGAATTAACATTCTTTCTTGGACTACAGGTGAAGCAAACATCTGAGGGCATTTTCATAAGTCAAGCCAAGTACCCAATGGAGCTGTTGAAGAAATATGGGATGGCTGAAGCAAAACCTTTGTCAACTCCAATGGCCACAACCTCGAAGTTAGACAAAGATAAAAATAGTAAAACAGTAGATCCTACACTGTTTCGAGGTATGATCGAATCACTACTGTATCTTATAGCATGCCGCCCTGACATTCAATTCAGTGTATGTCTTTGTGCCCGTTTTCAATCATGCCCTAAAGAATCTCATTTAACGACTGTTAAACGTATTTTTAGATACTTGACACAATAAATTTTGGCTTGTGGTTTTTCATCGGCAGTTCTTTTGATTTGATTGCATATACCGATGCGGATTATGCCGGATGTATTGTAGATCGTAAAACTACTAATGGTTACTATCAGTTTCTTGGTGGGTGTCTAGTCTCATGGGCCTCCAAGAAACAACATTCAGTAGCTCTCTCAATGGCCGAGGCTGAATATGTAGCCGCCGAAAGTTGTGGAGCCCAAGTACTTTGGATCAAAAATCAACTGCTTGATTTAGATATTGAAATGAAATGTGTGCCAATCTTGTGTGATAATACCAATGCAATCAGTTTGTCAAAAAATCGTGTTCAACATTCTAGGACCAAGCATATTGATATGCGGCATCACTTTCTGAGAGATCATGTAGGAAAAGGGGTCTTTGAATTGAATTTCATTGACACACACAATCAGTTAGCTGACATCTTCACAAAACCCCTAAACCAGGATCAATTTAACAAGATAAGAAGAGAACTTGGGATGTGTAAGGGTGAGAGCATACATGCATAGGTTTGCACTTAGGATAAGAGTTGCATTTGTAGAAACTCATATGCATCAAGGGTAGGAAAACATGCATATTATCTATACTTTCTTTTAATACCTTATGTGTTCACATACACTCCTGCATGCTTGAATGTATTTATATATATAGCCCTCCTTGAAAAATATTCCTAAGGCCAGATATTCCTTAGTTAAATAATTATGGACTCAGTGATGTCAGACTTAAGGAAACTTCTGAGGGAGAGTTAGAAACTTTCCTCAAATATGCATCTCTTTCCTTCCTTCCACTTCATGACGTTGGCTCAAATCAGAAGGTCGGATGATAGTCCCCCCCATATAAAAAATGATAAAAAAATTGATAAAAATATAAAATAAATAAAAAATACAAATTTTGGGGTTTTTGGGGCTAACGGTTGACCGTCGCCCCCGCACCGATCGACCGGTGGCGGTGAACTGGCCCGACCGGGTCTCAACCGAGCCATCTTATATGGGGGTCCAACACCCTATTCTCTAATTCTATCACCTCCACTCTCTCTCATATCCCATTTCCTAACCCTAGAACCTTAAAACTCCACCTCCCAAGCCCCTAAACCTCATCATTCCTCCACCCGCACAAGATCCGGCATGTTCGTCATGATTTCGAGACGAACTCCATTCGGCCGTTCGTGCATTCGTGGAGTTTCCTCCTATGTTCCAGTTTGTGAAAAAGGCCTTTGCAAGCCCCTGGAGTGTTCGTTGCTCCATCTTCATCCCTCGGGACGAGGGTCATCTCTTCAAGGGTTTTTCACCGGATTTCTAGTTCGGGATACCGCCTAGACGAAGCTCTCGGCGTTCTGCCCAAGGGGAAGCGAGTGGCCAG
Organism: Amorphophallus konjac; assembly: GCA_022559845.1. Classification (NCBI taxonomy): domain Eukaryota; kingdom Viridiplantae; phylum Streptophyta; class Magnoliopsida; order Alismatales; family Araceae; genus Amorphophallus; species Amorphophallus konjac. The sequence continues at coordinate 259,874,864 of CM040128.1, forward strand.
AGACGCGAGGCACTAGCTCCTCCACCACAGCAAGCCCCTGCACCACGTCGTGCACCTCGGTTGCCTCCTCGTCCCATTATCGACCCTCGACTGGTTGACTTCAACAAGATGAACAAGCTTTTGCCTGATGTATGTGCTGTCTTTGAGATTCAGCCAGGATGGACTGATTTCATCACTAGATATACCCGTTATTACCCCAGTCTAGTGTAGCAATTTTATGAGAATCTGATTGCAAGGAATGAGGAATTATTTTCTGTTGTACAAGGGGTTGAGATTCACATCACTCCTGATCTGTTTGAGAGATGCTTAGGAGTTGCGGCTAGAGGAGCCGACTTGGTTTTTGGTCATGGGGAGGTTGAGGAAACATTTCTTGCTATGACCAGTTGTGAGTACGTGCGTGGTGTCAGCAATTTAATTGAATTGAATGCGAATCATTTTCCACCACTGCAGCGTGTATTGCACCATATGTTTACATCTCTCATTTATCCTAAGAGTGGCAGCAGAAATGAAGTGACGAAGGTTCATAAATTCCTATTTTACAATGTGATGAATGGGATTCAAGTCAACATGGGTCGCCTGATGATGACTCTCATTGGAGCTTGCCGAACAAATTTGGGGCGATCCTTGCCATATGCTTCACAGTTGACCGGGATATTCATTCATGCTGGGATCAATTTGGCAAACGAATAGTTCATTTATGTTCGACAGGATGATATTTATAATAAGCATAATATCTTTACAGATATGGGATATTACTATGGTCCCGATGGTGAGTTACGCTGGGATGTGCCTACTTATGGAGAAGAATTTGATAGTGAGGAAGAGCAGGAACAAGAGCAGCAGCAGGATCAAGGGGATGTCCCCCCTCTAGTTCAGGCCAAGGAGCAGCCTCCTCCACCCTCACCTCATCCTATGGATCTCGAGATGCCTCCTCCACCACAGTTCTATCCTAGAGAGTCCTCCACTCAGGGGGCCACACAGCATTCCTGGGTAGATTATGATACTTTTGACAGGCGGTTTACTGGGCTAGAGACTCGTGTGGATACTTTTGGGGATTGACTTTCTACCCTCGAGGATCGCATCGACACTATGGGCAATGTGATTGACCCCATGTCAGGTTGCATAGATTCCTTCTCCACTGTTCTAGATACCCTCTCCACTCAAATTGCCACACTTTCCACTTATATGACTAGCCTCACCGACAGTGTTGCTGATTCCAGCCAGGTCTTCCACATCATGAACATGACACTTCTTGGAATGTCGCGCCATGATGCGGCTCGTGACCTCGCCATTGGCCGTATTCGGGATAGTCTTCAACTTCAAGATCATTCTCTTGAAGACATCTGCCATCGCCTTGGTTACTAGCCTCCTCCTCCAGAGGATCAGCCTCCTGCGGATGCACCATGAGGATTTTTCTTTTTTTCTCCCTCTAGATTGTTGTACTTTGGTCTTGTGTCACTTGGGTCCCCCTCCGTCTATCCTATCCCCTTTTGATGATGCCAAAGGGGGAGAAGTAGTAGTGCAGGGTTCTATATATTTATGTATGTCGGTATGTGTTTGTGTGTTTGTATGCATGATCATGTGAGGATCATTGAGTCTGTTCTGTATTTGTGCTTTTGTTTAGTCCCTTGTGTCTAGAGTCGTGCATTCACTCTCGCATTAATGTACCTTGTAATGAAATGATGAATTGAATGCACCTGGTGTTTGATCTCAAATGGTTGGCTCTTGTGTCTCATTTCTTTTCTAATTAGCAAATAAAGTGTTGAATGGTTTGCATTCGCTGGCTTGATGGGATGTGAGTAAAATGCCTTGATTTCGAACATTGATCTTAATTTTCAAACATTGCTTAAAGGCACGCCCATGTATTTAAATGTCCCTTCAGTTTTGTCATCATCAAAAAAGGGGAGATTGTTGAGTATATTCAGGTGATTTTGATGATAACAAAACCCAGGACGTGCGTTCTATCACGTGCCATAGATTAGCAATCAAGTTCGACTCTCATATGCATTCAAGGCCTAAATTCATCATGCGTTATGTTTAAGTGTTCATACCCTTCCAAATGCATAAATCCATCTTGGTTCCAAAACTACCCAGGCTAAGCTTAACTCACTCATTTTAATTGAAACAGGATGTGTCATAAACTGATTAGCTCACATATCATGATTCATTGGCTAACTTCTTTATTTTTGTAGGATTTCCAGCCAGCGGTCGACCGCCAGTCAGGGGCCGGTCGACCGATTTTTCCAGCAACAAAAGCCCCATTTTCTATAAAATTCCGGTCGATCGCCCCCTCCTACCGGTCGACCGCCAGCTTCGAGGCAGCCATTTTTGGCTTTGTTTTCTACAACATGGGAAGGCCTCTTCATTGGGTTTGTGTAATTCAAAAGTCACCAGACTTACCATGATTTGTGGATCTGGTTCCTGGCTTGTCTCTTGAGCATTCAAGAGTTATAAAAACATCTTCTTTGGGGCAAGAAAATCTGATCAATCTAAGGAGGCTAAAGGAAGCTATCAAGGGAAGATTCAAGTGCTGCTACTGTAGCCGTGAATAGTGCTCTGGGAAGGAAGTTCTTCATCCATCTTCAAGTGATCCAAGCCACATCTAGAGCAGATCAACCCCAAGTCAAGTAGAGATCAAGCTGCATCCAAAATCTTCTTCATCAACTAAGGGGGAGCTTGAATCTGAAGTTTTTACTTTGTGTCTTCCATTCAATTTCTATTTCAGATTCAAGTGTGTGTTATTGTAATAACTGAATACTTGTGTGTGTGTTGATCTACACAGATCTGTGTGTGTGTGTGTGTGTGTGTGTGTGTGTGTGTGTGTGTGTGTGTGTGTGTGTGTGTGTGTGTGTGTGTGTGTGTGTGTGTGTGTGTGTGTGTGTGTGTATTTCTTCACATTTCTTTATGATTCGGTGTTTATACACCTTTGTGGAGTTCCGAACTCCTCACGTGTGTGTGTGTGTGTGTGTGTTTTGATCTTGTAACCCTTTACAAGATAGTGTGGGAATCCTCACAGATCGTGAGGGGTGGACGTAGGTTGCCATTGTTGCATCCAAACCACCTAAAAATCTCTATCTTTTGTGTGGTTTATTCCTTTTCCTCTATCCCCATTCTGTGCGCATACACTTAGTTTATTTTGATTGTCTTGATTTAGATCTAGCATAATCTATCATTCTCATATCAACTCTTCGGTATATAAAAAGGTGGGTTCGGATCGACAAGGCAAACTTTGACAGGAAGATAACATCTTGCGTGAGTTGAATCTCCAGATTCTCACCTCCGCCATCGTACCTAAGATCGGTTGAGTTCGATAGATTCTATTAGATCTCTCAATTTTCATATAGTCTTGGAATTCTTTACGATTATTATTCTCTCATGTTTGTTTTGGGCATAAGTTTGTTAAAAGTTTGTATACACCCAATTCACCCCCCTCTTAGGTGTCATTGATCGCGGGACTTCACACTTCGCAGATGCGCCCAATTTGGTGCTTCCTAGTGGATGGCACACGAGCATTCCTCCTCTTCAGGAGACAACCAAACACGCCCCTCAAAAAGTGGAGGTGGGCATTTCATGGTTCACCCTACTCCTCTTCAGGAGAGCCGTAGTGAACCACCGACTACTCCATAGGTGTACCCAACTCAGTACATCTTAGAGGATGGCACGCGAGCATTCCTCCTTTTTAGGAGAGACCAAATATGCCCCTCAAAAATTAGAGCTAGTCATTTCATGGTTCACCTTACTCCATCTTCTCTTCAGAAGGGTGACAGTGGACCACTAACCACTCCCGCCAACGGAGTTGGTCTTGTCATGGTTAACCCACTCCGCCTCCTCAGGAGAGTGACCTTGGACAACCAACTACTCCTCCGAATAAGAAGCCCAGATCCAGTCCAACCAACATCTTACCCTAGGGACTAAGGATATAATCACCACCCAAGGGGTCATAGATGGGAACAAGAGCAAGCACACACAGTGAAGAGAGAGAAAAGGGAAGTATTATTATTTATAAATGGGGGAGTACAAAAGATGTTAGTCATCGTCCTCGGGACCATACAAGTCTGGGGTGAGGCTCAACACCCCTTTGATGGCGTATAAGCAGTGGACCTTCACCAATGCGTCCCACCAACCCTAAAGGTAACCCCTCTTGTAATCTTCCGAAGCTCCAACCTTCTTGTTGCCTTCTGCCAGGGGTTTGCTGGCCTCTAGAAATGCCTCCTTGAGAAAACAAGGATGCTTAGAGAATTCTCCCCTAAGGAGGACTCAAAGCTCTACTGAGATATTGCTTCAAGAAGACAGCTTTGAAGGCGTAGGAGAAGGTGCTGTGTGCTCCAGAGTTCCCCATAAGTCTCATAATTATAGTGGGAATGACTTCCCCAAAAGGTCACAGGAGTTACTTCCCCTAATCGGTCACCTGAAAACAAGGCAAGGATCCCGAGAATCACATCGGCTACTACCTACTACTTCCCAGGAAACCCAATTGGGTTTCCACCTTCCCAAAGGAGACCCAATGTCAAAAGATTGCTCCATCCCCATCAAAGATGCGATAATAGAAAAGTCATAGGGCAATCCAGCCTATCACCAAGAAGTAAAAAGATACAAAGTCCCCTTATTCCAAAGAAATTTGAAATTACAAAAAGGGCCACGCCTTTTTGGGCGCACCCAAGGAGATTACAAAAAAAAGAAAAAAAAGAAGAGAAGAGGCTTCAAGCCACTGTTTTAACACCTGGCCCGGACCGACCAGTCCGACCGGTTAACCCGCGACCCAGTCCCAAAATCGGGTTAGAATAGTGTCTAAACCGTTTTAGACCCAAAACTCGGTTAAACCCAGTTAACCCGGTGCAACCCGGCCGACCCATTAAAACCCATGTGACCCAACCTAGTCCAACTCCTAGGCATATTTTTTATTTATTTAATTTTAATTTTTTAATTTAGTATGAAAATATAGAAGATGAGGAGTCTTCTAACTCCTCTCTTTAAAGTTAAAGATGTATAATCTTTTTGGGACTCTAACTTTCTAACTTTTGGAAGTTGAAAAAAAAAATTAGAGGGAGATGAAGAGATGAAGACAAGGAAAAAGCTAAAAATTTAGATTAATAAGAAATTTGAGTTCACACATCATGAAACTTGTGTCTCATGAGATGTTAATTATAGTTGATAAATTGTCATATGTAGTGTTGTTGACACCTTGAAAATGAGCAAGGGCGGAAACAGAATTGAAAAGAAGATCAGACCAACAGTGAAAGACCAATGATGAAGCTCGTCAACCATCTACCCGGCTGAAGCCTTTCCCAGCCAAGCTGATGTCCGGTGCCATTGTCAGTCAGACGGCGGCACTGATGAAGTAGCAGTCACCTGACTGATGAGACCTCCTATCACACCTCAATAAGAGCTGTATTACTGCCTCGTCCGAGAATCCACAGGTAACATGTCAGAGTAAGTCAGATGTCGGCTTATTGACAGATGCGATATGAGCAAAGATAAAGATGAAGCCAGAACCAGCAAATAAAGATTGTGAAGGCTTCTGCAAAGTCAGAACAAAAGAAGAGTCTCCACAGACTATACACCTGGCTGAAGTCTTTTTAGGCTAAAGCTGATGTCCGGCCTTGTCACCGTTCAGGTGACGATACCGATGAAATGATGTCCGACTTTGTCATCATTCAGATGGCAATGCCGATGAAACCCCAGTCTACCAACTGATGAAAACCTATGAATGATCTCAATAGAAACTGCGTCACCAATGGAGGGCCTTCTCGGGTTCTGATATATTTGAAGGACCAATAAAGGCCGAGGTATATGTGAAGTCTAAAAAGCCCTAAATGGGCCTATAAAAGTGGCGCCGGGATCCCCTTTGTCGAAGCCCAAGAGCGGCGCCGGGAAGCTGGAGTCCCACGCGCCGGGAAGTCTTCCTTCGATTGAGGCGCGCCGGGATAGGCCTGCCGATAAGATACCAAGGAGAGATATAAAACCCCCTTTCCCCTCGGAAAAGAGGGCAGCAGCGGAAAAAGGAAAAAGAGCGGAACAGGAGCAGAAGAGAAGAGACCACCAAGAGACCAACAGAGAGAGAGAGAGCCTCCTCCGCTGAGAAAAGAGAGAAGAGACCGAGAGAAGAAATAGAGTGAAGAGAAGACCTCAGGTGGGCAGCCGGGGAGGGAGAGGAGTCAATGCTCCGCCCTCCCCCATGCTTTCTTTTCCTCTTTATGTAATCTTACGAGTCTTACCTCGATTTATCGAATGTAGCTGCATGGGAAATCCCGGCTTTCTTTTTCAATCTCCCTTTCCCTCATTGCCCCCTTGTGGTTGGTGTAAGTTTGGGATGATGCAATGGAATGAAATGCTCCGGTGGCCCGTTTGGGCGTCTTCCTCTCCCCGTGTTTTCTGTCTCTTCTTGAACTCAGTAGCACGCTATCCCCCTCCCCAGTTCGATTAATCGCCTGTTTACCCGCATGGTTTTCAAATGATGCTCGTGCTTGTTCCAGAGCCAGTGACAGACTATCCCTTGGCCTCTGAAGCTAAGCAGATATATATACAGCAACAGCTATTGCTCCGTTCTGGATGCTACATTTATGCTACTCATCACCTCTGCTAAAGTCGTTCCAGGGACCAGAGACAGCCATCTCTTGGCCCCCAGATGATGAAGAGTATATCAAAGTCATCTTCGAGGATTATTATGAACGCTGGTGACAGGGATTCCCTGGACTATGTTTCCCCTGAATTCCTCTCTGCTTCTGGCCTTCCCTTTGAAACCCAAGCCAAAACCAGTTGTCGCCTGATGAACTGATCCCTTTTGATTTCCCAAGGCCCGTCTATCTTGGCCTGAATCACCAGGAAACCCCTGATTCATCAACAAACCCAAAAACAGGGTGCCGTAGAACCCCAGAAATTCCTCTCGGCACCATCACACATCTCGGCCCTGTACACAGTGAAAGGGGTGAATAGTTCTCGACGCGATCCTTCAGGTGCCGAGAACCCCCACCTCACCTTATTACCTGCGCCGAAAGCTCCTTGCCCTGCGCGCCGAGAGCTTCTTCCCCGTCGCGCCGAAAACCCTCCTCATTGGGCCCGCCGAGAGCTCCCCGGCTCTTTCCTCCTCGCGCCGAGAAGCTTTCGCCGGGAACCCCCCTTGGCCTCTTGCGCGCCGAGAAGCCCACACCCTTGGCCATTTGGCCCTGGCGCCGACAACCTCCCTTGGCCATTTGGCCCTTGCGCCGAGAACCTATCTCCTGGGCGCGCCGGGAACCCCTCCTGTTCCTTGCCTTGGCACCGGGAACCTCTAGGCCACTCCAAGGTGCGCCAAGAGCCTACTCCGCCACCCATCAAGCCTCCGATACCTCTATCAAACCCATTCAGGGATGTCCATGGGTCACCAGAGCTGTCCCGGGGATGAAATTAGAGGGAGACAGACTCCCTTATGTTCCACTGATCCGCGCCGGATTTATGAGCAACCCCTTTAGCTAAGGTGAACTCTGCCACTGCGTGAGTGTCACCAGCTCCTATAAGGGAAGAGTCAAACATTGACCCAGGGCATATATGTGCAGTGTGGGAGGTTCGCCCTCTCCTTTTCTCGGCTTTCATCCCGGCACTCCGTGGGTGATAGCCTATTCTCCCCTGGGCATAATCCAGATTATGGGGAGATGCTGCCGAAATGTCAATCGATGTTTTAACCCCGATAAGTCCCGGGAAGTGCACATCATACACCTCCCGTCCGGCCCGAACCTTCGGGGAATATGAACACTGCGAGGCCTTTGGCCAGATGAGAAACATGAAAGGGGACATGTCCCCGATGACTGTCCAGGCTCTGCCCCGCCGCTGCGTGGACGGTGTCCTATCTCTACCCGGCACGACCTACACAGAGGGGTCATACTGATTTAATAACCTATCGTTTACTCAATTACCTCCTTAGAATAACAATAGCTTCAATATCATGCACTTCATTTTTAGCCGCCCCGAGTGGCCTCCTATTTTGACGTTTAATCAAGGGTTGTCCTTCTTAGGAAGGGCGTAATTAACGTCATAGCCTTTATGGTATGACGGACTTCGGGTCCCGACTCGGACTTCACAATCGACTGACCAAGTCAAGTCGAGCGCACAATGAAATCGTCACACATGTGACTGGCACGTCTAATAAACCAAATTAATAAATAAAAAAAATAAAAATAATAAGCGAAATAAATCCATCCCCACAAGTCTGGCACGCCCGGTGGGACCGAGTCTCCCTTCATCTCTATGCCAAAATAGGAGGCCCAGCGGGCCCCCCCTCAAATTTCTGATTTTGTGTGCTTTCTCTATTTTCAGGAAGCTACGATGATGGCTGGAATCATATCTGTATGCTTTGATCAACAAGCGGTCGATGTGCATGTTCGAGAAGGCTACCTGGCGGTACCTCTGCCGTTCGGATCGATGCCGCCTGCTGTCGGGATGCCCAACTGCCTGGGCCTTATCTTCACTGACCTGCTCGAGATCGACAACAAGGAGCAAAAAACTGTTGTCGAAACTTCGCCGCAGGCTACCGGCCCCAAGATAAGCCAGGTGATGAAAGATACTCCAGAAGTCGTGTCCTGCTTCGTCCATCACGAGGCGAAAGGGAGCGCACCCTCTGCCACTGCTGGAAGAAGGAGGAGATCCGACAGGAGAGCCCAATCCACTGCTGCGGGTCGTCGAATATCCAACTCAGGAAAGACAATGCTGATTGGAGATGTCCGGGCAAACCTCAATGGTTGCCCAAGGGCGGTCAAGTCGGACGTGATCGTCCCGATGGTGCCTACTACCAACAGGTTCCGGGTACTAGCTGCCAGGAGGGTCGACATGAAAGAGGAGGATAGAAAGCCACTGGCACCAAAGCCGCCCAAGTTCAGGCAGATCTGGCGGCCGAAGAAAACCCAGAGCTGGGTCCCAGCTCAAGAGGAAGAGAACATTGCTGATACCACTGTTGCCCGCTTCAGGGCAGGAAGCAGAAGAGGAGAAGGAAAAGACATAAGAAATGCTGTTGCTGTTCACCCCAGGGCTCAGGGTAGGAGAGATGAGAAAGAGAATGAAGGAAGAAATCTGACTACTATTCGCCCCAGGATGAGGGGCAGAAGATATGAGCAGAAGGAAGACCTCACGGTCACCTACCCCATGGCTGGGGGCAAAAGCTGGGAAAGGAAGAATTATGCTGCTGTTGCCAACCACTGCCAGGATGGGAGTAGAAGGTTCAGGGAGGAAGAGGAAATGAGAATAAGCGAACCAGTCGCTGCTGCCACTCTAAGAAGACCAAGAGCCTGTGCCAGACAGGCCGATATAATTAGATACTCCAAAGCCGAGCATTTGAATGCTCAGGTGGCAAGACTGGCTTATCAGCAGAAGAGCCAGGAAAGATTGATGCTCCAACCAGAGCCACGAAGGCACAATCAAGAGGAGATGAAACAAGTGGCTCAAGACTACTTTCACTACCTGGGGAACTCCTCCCTCGGGCAGCAAAGACTATCCCGTGCCTTGGGCACCATAGATGAAGAAGAATAAGCCTTTCAAGAAGCAATGATCGGAGTCTCCTCCTCCGATTCCAATGATTATGAAGAAGGCCACAGAGCCGGGTATGGGAAAGAAGACCTGCATAGGGAAGAAGCTAGAGAAAGAATATCAGTCTTTGACCGGCTCAAATACCCCGATCAGGTGAGAAGGAAGGTCTACAGGCAGAGGGAAAAGATGCAGATCTTTGCGTGCAATATGGCGGGGCTTGTCAAAGGGCAGGATATGTTACCGACACAGCCAGATGAACTGCTCAGACTGACAACCAGACCAGGCCCCGTCACAAGGAGAAGTCAGGCGGCCAAAGAAAAAATAAAGACTGATGATGAAGTCCGCAAGATCACCACTATGACAGTTAATGTGGTGACAGCAGAAGATGAAGATAATCCCTTCGTCGATGATGTTGAAGGGACTTCAGAAGAGATACAGATCCTGTCAACCATGGATCCCATGATCCAGATGATGTTTAGAAGATATCAACAAGAGATTAATGCTCTCAGAAGATAGCTAAATGAGAGGCATGAAGCTACACCGGTCTCCAAGCAAGCCGAGCCTGTGGGGCAGACTTCCAGCTCAACAGAAATGGCTATCCCAACTAATCCTCTCCCGGCCGATAAAGGCAAAGCACCGAGCCAACCTGTTCTACAGCAAACAATAGCTCAACCCTCTGTATCTCAGACACAGCCCACCGTGCCCACCTTGCGCGCAACGGTGATGACAACTCCTTACAGTCAGCAACAAGCTCACTTCTTCCCGAAAACATAGATCCAGCCATAGCCCACAAGCTGATGATTGAAAGAATTGTGGAGATGAAGCTGTCTGAGAAGACTGGTGATGATGCTAGTACCTACGATGTGTACAAGGTACCATATCCTCCCCAGTATGCTGCTAAGAGACTACCTCCAGGCGTCAGTAAGCCGCCGAAATTTGAAAAATTTAATGGCCAGGGCTCTCCCAGGGAGCACATAGCTTACTATACCACCATTATGGGTGACTTGGCAGCTGATGAAGCTTATCTGTTTAAATTCTTCGGCTCATCCCTCACCGGGATAGCTTTTGAATGGTATTCAAGCCTGCCGGCTGGGTCAGTGGCCGATTGGCCTGATATGCAAAGAAAGTTCCGCGACAGATTTCACGTCACAGAAAGAGAGATTACAATAGCAGAACTATATGCAACCAGGCAAAAGTAAGATGAAACAGCACTGGACTACATCAAAAGGTGGAGGAACTTAGCTATGAGATGCAGAAGACCTCCTCATCAAGAAGATGCAGTGCAAATATGTAAGCAGAGCCTCAGGAGAGAGGTACTGGAAAAGATGATTGGTGCAGATGTCAGAACATTTGACCGACTGAACAATAAAGTGGCGGAGGTCGAGACGTTCCTGTCCAAGCGTCCGACGGCCAATGCTCCAACTGTGCCGAAAGGGAAATCTAATGATCGACGACCATCGCACTCTAAGGCTAACACCGTCGATTTCAGAACCTTCGAGCAACAGAAAGGGAAGAAGGGGGCAGATGAAGCTCCCCCGCCAGCAGACACAGCAGAAAGAAAAGATAAGGTCTCTCTGAGAAACAAAATGAGAAAGCCATACTCTTTTCCGAAAGATAAGACGGTAGCACTATTCAACTGGGCATACAAGTTCAACAAGGTAACATTGCCTAAGCCAAAGAGACCCGAGGACGCGGCAAAGAAAGGTGATCCACTGTTCTGTCCATATCACCGTGCACTGGGGCACGCAATTGAAGATTGCTACGTCTTCAAAGATATTATGGAAGGCATGGCCAAAAAGGGGGAGCTACAGCTGGGAGATTACCAAGTGGAGCCACCCCGTCCACATGAGCCTCCGGCCTTAAGAATGGCCGCCAATATGATTTCAGTCTACCAGCAGCTGCCTAAGGAGGTCGTTGAAGAATGTACCACGCATACTTATGAAGCTTGCTTCCTCACCCCACTGAAGGATCAGGAAGGATGGCAGATGAAACCCATAAAGAACAGAAAGAAGACTCCCGCAGCCAATACCAGTGGAGCAGTTATCCGCGGTGTCACACCAAGACCCGAACCGCCTCCAGTAAATCCAGTATGGCGCACAGCTGAGACAGGGCCAGTCATCCGGATCCCCACTCACAACTGGAGGAAACAGGTTCCCCTACCTGCACATAAAGAAGTAAGTCTCACAGCCAGGCGTCTGCAGCAGTACATTAATGAGCTCGATGATTATGAGCAGAAAAAGCCCAAACACCTGCTGGTGAAAGACTGTATACTCTGGGAACAGCTCGAAGAATTGAAAATTAAAGAGCAGTCAGAGGCAGAACAAGAAAAAGCTGAGACTGAACCCTTCTGGGGGCAGGAGCCAATGAAGCCAAATTCCCAGAAAAAGAAGAGATGGTCTAAATGCAAAAAGGGAAAGGGAGTCGTGACAGTACAATGCAACACCCTGTCAGCACTCTTTACCTCGCCCGGGGAGAACGATGAGGATGAAACATCAAATGGCCCACTAGAAGTCAACCATGCCGAGGCCTCAACCTCAGCACATGCAACACGCTCAGGAAGAAGGTGGGGGCGCCCACCACCAGCCAATCATAACATTATGTTCAGAGGGGAACAACCCTACCAGATTCTGAACCAGAGGTGCGGGGTGTTCAGATTCCTCCCCCTGTTAGCTTATACCAAGAAGAGAAGAAGGGAGGTCAAACTCCAACATTTCTGGAATTTCTGTCCAGTCTACCGTGAACATTCTCCCATACCGCATCTACCAAAAATATTACTTTGATCCTCAGCTTACCAAGGTCAGAGACATGAAAATTATGGGATTCAACCAGAAATGTGAGACGCCCCTTGGGGTGGCTGATTTCAACCTCACATTGGGGGACCTCACTACCGTGGTGCGATTTTATGTAATCGACTCCAACACCACGTATAAGGCCCTGCTGGGGAGACCGTGGCTGCATGAATATCAGATAGTGCCGTCCACGCTACATCAATGCATTAAATACTGCCACAAAGGAAAAGAAGAAAGGGTGTTTGCGGATCTGCATCCCTTCGAAGTATTTGAGTGCCATATGCTCGATGCATCCTACTACACGGAGGTGTCGCAAAAGGGTGAAGAGAAAGAGGCTGGGGTCAACCAGAAGAAGTCGGTGACGAAGGCAAGAAATTGGCCTCCACCGCCACCAAAGGGCTATATTAAAAAGTATGAGGTATCTCACATCTCTTATGCTGGTGACTTTGCTCGGATCACCCCTCCTAGCATTCACCCGGATCATACCGATGAAGAAATGAAAGAAAAGTACACACAGGTGGAGGTTCCGCAGGGTTTAGTCAAGCCCATTGCCAGCATAGAATACCAGACGGTGCTACCATTAAAGACCATGGAAGTCCCTCGCTTCTGTGAGCCTCCTATCATATTCTACACCGGGGAGTCAGTCGAAGACGATGATCAAGACTGCATGGTCCCTGAAGAATCTACAAACTGGATGGTGCCGATCACGGGCTTGGAAAATACTACCCAACGGGTTTTGCAGATGTTCTCTAAGATGCAGATGCCATCACTACAACCTGTTGCCCAAAAGAAGGCATTCCAGGAGCTATGGGATCCGCCCCAGAATAATAAAGAACTGAGGAAGATCACTCAGCACCCGAGATTGGGTTATACCCTTCAAGAATTCTATGAAGCCGAGGTGGACGTCATCTCTGTTTCCTACCAGCATGAAGACCCTCCCGAGGTGGGATATGACAAGTACCCCTCGGAAGATGAAGAAATCATTTATCAATCCGTAATGAACAATGAAGCCCCAGACAGTCAGCCGGAGACGGGGACATCTGATGAAACAAAGAAAGATTGGTGCTGGGAAGACCTACCCTGCAAAGAGGATCTGTTCCATGCTGAAGCAAAATTTGATACGGGAACCCCGGATGAAGACCAAATAGCCAAAGAGCTGAGAGAATGTCTGGAGTTTGAGCGCATTCTAGAAGAAGTCCGGGCTCTACAGAATGATGATCTCTCAAGGGAGCCTGCATCAGAAGAGCCTCTAAGGGCGGAAGACTCCATTTTTGAGTTTCCTGCTGAGCCAGTCACGTCCTCGGGGCAGACTGAACAGAATCCAACAATATTGGCCGTATATGATGAGCCAGCACCCGCTGATGACCAGTATGATGAAACAGAGGATCATGAAACTGAAGAAGATTATATCCCGGGAGGCTTCATTGACTTGCAAGAAGCCCCGCCCGAGGTCGAAGATGGAGGTCAGGCCACCATCGATGAGCTTGTGGAAATAAATCTGGGGACCGCAGATGAGCCAAGGCCGACATTCCTCAGTGCACTGCTGGAGCCAGCTGCCAGGGAACAGTATATACAGTTTTTGAAGGAATTTCGAGACTGCTTTGCATGGACATATGATGAAATGCCGGGACTGAGTTCTGATGTGGCACAGCATCGGTTGACAATAAACCCAGAGGCTAACCCCGTAAAGCAGCCGCCCAGGAGAATGCGCCCTGAATTGATAAATCAAATTAATAAAGAAGTCGACAAGCTGATTGATGTAGGCTTTGTTGAAGAAAATCAGTATACTACATGGTTAGCCAATATAGTGCCCGTAAAGAAGAAGAATGGGCAGATCAGAATATGTGTTGATTTCCGGGACCTTAATAAGGCCTGCCCGAAAGATGATTTCCTAGTGCCGATCACTGAAGTGATGATCGATGCGACTACTGGTCATGAAGCCCTATCATTTATGGATGGGTCATCCGGATACAACCAAATCTGGATTGCTGAGGAAGACAGAGTGCACACTGCATTCCGTACCTCGAAGGGGATATTCCACTACAAAAGGATGCCGTTTGGTCTTAAGAATGCCGGCGCTACCTATCAAAGAGCTATGACAAAAATCTTTGATGATTTGCTCTTCAAGAAAGTAGAGTGCTACATTGATGATCTGGTAGTAAAAACCAGCAGAAGAGAAGACCATTTGCAAGACCTAAGGATAGTATTCCAGAGGCTGCGCAAATATGAGCTCAAGATGAATCCTATGAAGTGCGCCTTCGGCGTGTCCAGTGGAAAATTCCTCAGGGTTTATTGTCCGTCATAGGGGCATTGAAATTGACCCATCCAAGATTAAGGCTATCCAGGAGCTCCCTCCACCAAGGAATCTGTCCGAGCTGAGATCTCTGCAAGGGCGTCTGGCCTATATCCGACGATATATATCAAATCTGTCGGGAAGATGCCACCCCTTTCACAAGCTCATGATGAAAGATGTGCCGTTCCTCTGGGACGATGGCTGTCAGGAAGCCTTTGAGAAGCTGAAAGAATATCTCAAGACCCCTCCAGTGCTGGGGGCACCCGTTAAGGGCAGGCCCTTAATACTATACATTGCAGCCACACACTGTTCCTTGGGGGCGATGTTGGCACAGATGAATGAAGAAGGCAGAGAGCAGGCCTTGTACTACCTGAGTAGGAGGCTGATTAGAACTAAAGAAAGCTACAGCTACATAGAAAAGACCTGCTTGGCACTAGTCTTTGCTGTCAAGAAGCTCCGACACTATATGTTGTCACATGAAGTCAGATTGATATCGGCAGTAGATCCGCTCAAATACATATTGACTCAGCCAGTACTGAAGGGCTGGTTGGGCAAATGGGCAGTGATCCTGATGGAATTCGATATTACCTATACACCCCAGAGGGCGATAAAAGGACAGGCCGTGGCTGATTTCTTCGCAGAGCATCCTGTGTCGGAAAATGATATGCTAGGGACTGAGTTACCCGATGATGAGACACTCGAGGCCTGCCAGGCTCAGTCAGTTATGTGGCAACTATTCTTTGATGGAGCATCTAGAATAGAGACAGACTCCGATGGAAAGACCAGAGTACGGGCTGGAGCCGGTATTGTGCTGAAATCACCAGAAGGGGAGGTCGTGCATACTTCCTGTTCTATAAACAAGCCCTGCACCAATAATGAGGCCGAGTATGAAGCTCTGATAATCGGGCTATATATCAGCCTCAACATGGGTATCCAAATGCTTCAAGTATTCGGGGATTCAATGTTGATAATAAAACAGATCCAAGGGGAGTTCGAAGTGCGGAAGCCAGAACTGAATCCCTACCACCAAAAAGCTGTGCGCCTCATGGCGAAATTCTACCATATTGAGCTCAAGCATGTGGGCCGTGGACACAATGCCCAGGCTGATGCACTGGCGAAGCTGGCCAGCTCACTAGCAGTCCCACCAAATAAGACACTGAACATTGTCGTTATGAACCGGCGGTAAGTTCCCAGTATGCTAGAAGGGTGCCCCGAAGAAGACGAAGTTGCCACCATCAGCACAGAACAAGCGTCTGATTGGAGACAGCACTTGCTGCAGTGGTTGGTACACCAACAGCTGCCACAGAAAAGAGAAGAAAAGATGAAACTCCTGAGAATCAAATATTCTTATGAACTCAGGAATGGAATTTTGTTCCGAATAATGACAGATGCACGCAAAAAGATTCTACTCCGCTGTCTGTCCACTGAGGAAGCCTGGCAAGCGATGAAAGAAACACATGCTGGGACAGTAGGTGCCCACCAGGCTGGTCCCAAGATGAAGATAGAAATCAAGAAGCTGGGCTACTATTGGCCCACCATGTTTGAAGACTGCTGTAAATTTGCAAAATCATGCCAGAAATGTCAAGAGCATACTACTGTGCCTAGAAAGCCTCCTACGACTCTGCACCCTATAGTTCCCAGCTGGCCATTTGCACAATGGGGAACTGATGTAGTCGGGCCACTGCCGACTTCCTCGGCCGGACAAAAGTACATACTGGCCATAACAGATTACTTCTCCCGATGGGCGGAGGCTGTAGCATTAAGAGAAGTGACTGGTGAACTGGTCGCCAGATTCATCAAGCAGAACATTATCTTCCGATTCGGGATCTCCAGCCGAATAATATCCGACAATGGAAGTCATTTCAGAAATCAGAAGGTCTATCGGCTTGCTGAGAAGTATAAGATCGAATGGAGGACTTCCACTCCTTACAATCCACAGGCAAACGGATTGGCAGAAGCTTTTAACAAGACTCTCTGCACCTTGCTGGCCAAGGTCGTCAGTTCTAATAAGAAGGACTGGGAAGAGAAAATGTATGAAGCTCTGTGGGCATACCGCACTGTCTTCAAGACACCTACAGGGTGCTCACCATACTCGCTGGTATACGGCTCAGAGGCAGTGGTTCCGCTAGAGCTGGAAGTCCCGTCACTCAGAGTGGCAGTCCAATATGGCCTGGCCCGTGGCGAACAGACCAATGCAGAAAGAAGACTAGAAGAACTGGCTGAATTGGAAGGGAAGCGCCTCCGAGCTCAGAAGAGTATCCAAATGTATCAGGCCCGCATGGCCACTACATTCAACAAACTCGTAAGAGGACGAGAATTCAAGAAAGGTGACCTCGTCATGGTCAAGAAAAAAGAAGTCATGGCGTCCAACCCAAAAGGAAAGCTGAATGCTAATTGGGAAGGTCCTTATGTGATACAGAGGGTCTACGAAGGAGGGGCCTACGTGGTTGTTAACCATCGAGGGGAAATCTAATTCTCGTCACTCAACGGAAGACATCTAAAGCTGTATCATACAGCACAACCAACATTCCCCGAGTAATCGGGCAAAATCTACCATTTCTTGGTCTAGCGGCACTCCGCCCTAGCCAAGCTATACCCTTCTCTTGGTATAGCGGCACTCCGCCCTAGCCAAGCTACACCCTTTTCTTGGTCTAGCGACACTCCGCCCTAGCCAAGCTACCCTTTTCTTGGTATAGCGGCACTCCACCCTCGCCAAGCTACACCCTTTTCTTGGTCTAGCGGCACTCCGCCCTAGCCAAGCTACCCTTTTCTTGGTCTAGCGGTACTCCGCCCTAACCGAGCCACCCCTTTCCTTGGTCTAGCGGTACTCCGCCCTAAACAGGCTACCTTTTCTTGGTCTAGCGGCACTCCGCCCTAACCGAGCTACCCTTTCCTTGGTCTAGCGGCACTCCGCCCTAACCGAGCTACCCTTTCCTTGGTCTAGCGGTACTCCGCCCTAACCAAGCTACCCTCTTCTTGGTCTAGCGGCACTCCGCCCTAACCGAGCTACCCTTTCCTTGGTCTAGCGGTACTCCGCCCTAGCCAGGCTACCCTTTCTTGGTCTAACAGGCACTCCGCCCTAGCCAAGCCACCCCTTATCTTGATCTAATGGCATTCCGACCTGTCACCCTCTAAAAAAAAAGAGGAAGAGAGAATAGAAGATAACAAAATAGGGGCTAAAAATAGAGATGCCCCGCCAGACTTGTGCAGGCGTTCTGAGCAAGGGTAAAAATGGCTAAAACCTAGAAGTGGTGAAAACCCGAAAGGGCACTGCAGGCAAAATCGGGTACCCCGTCACGTGAAAACCTGAAAGGGCGCGTGGGCAAAAGCAAGAGGGGGCTGGCTCCGGCGAAAACCCGAAAGGGCGCTTGGGTCGGTAATGTGGTGATTCCAAAGAAAGTCTCACCTCCCACCATAAAACTCCTCGTCGATCGACCGGCGCCTTGCCCGATCAACGATTAAACCCATCCGGAATGGACCTTACGTCTATTCTGGTGAAGCCTTCATGCATTGCTCAAGAAAAAATTCCCTCGATAATAAGCCCACCACCACGAGACCAGCTACTGATCGACCAGCACACTGCCTGATCAGCGATAAAACCTTGTCCGGTTTAGACCTTACTTCTATTCCGACTAGATCTACATGTCTCTTTACGTCCCGCCGTGATGAAACCTACTATTGATCGATTGGCACACTGCCCGATCTATGATGAAACCTATCCAGTTTAGACCTTCCGTCTATCCTGATGAAATCCATGAACTCCTTGCATTGGTATAAATCCAATACCGATGATGAAACCCGCCATTGATCGATCGGCACCTCGCCCAATATCAATGATAAAACCCTATCCAGTTTAGACCCTACGTCTATCCTGATGAAACATATGAAATCCTTGCATTGGTATGAGCCAATACCAATGATGAAACCTGCTATCGATCGATTGGCACGCTGCCTGATCGACGCTAAAACCCATCCAGGGTAGACCTTCCGTCCGCTCTGACATAGCACAACACTGCTCTTTGAATCGATTCAGACCCTCCGTCTGGATAGATCATGAAACTCTATTCCTTGGCGGTAATGTCAGACCCTACATTAACGATGAAACTCACATTTCCGGCAAATGGCTCCATGCCCGAGCTGCTATCTATTCAGACCTTTCACCTGAATAGGTCTTGAAACCATACTTCCCTTTGCATTGATGTTGACACCCACATCAATGATCGTGTGTCCACAATAAACATATGGCGCCATGGTCATAGGATGAAAGTTCTGGTCCCAGAAAAGACGATGAAAAAGGAAAAGAGAAAGAAAACGACAAAAAGTATATATATATATATATAAAATGGGGTTGAAAATAGAGATACCCCGCCAGACTTGTTCAGGTATTCTGGACAAGGAAAAAAATGGCTAAAACCCAGCTGTGGTGAAAACCCGAAAGGGCACTGCAGGCAAAATCGGGTACCCCGCCACGTGAAAATCCGAAAGGACGCGTGGGCAAAAGCAAGAGGGGGCTGGCTCTGGTGAAAACTCAAAAGGGCACTTGGGTCAGTAATGTGGTAATTCAGAAGTTCCATGCCAACCGGCACGTTGCCTTTACCTCCCCCTCACTGATGAAGCCTTCCATCGGTCATCTGGCTCTATGCCCCACCGATGATAAAGCCTTTCCGGGATAGATCTTACGTCTACCCTGATGAAATCTACATACCCTCTTTTCACATGTCCCACCGGCAATAAAACCCGTCACCATTCTGATAAAGCCTGGCCAGTTCAGACCTTACGTCTGTCCTGATCAAACTCCTAAACCTTCCCTTGATCGATCGGCTCCTTGCCCGGTCAACGATGAAACCCTACCAGGATAGACCCTACGCCTATCCTGATGAAACCTACGTATTTCTTGGCGAAGTCCCACCCGTGATAAAACCTACTGGAATAGACCTTACGTCTGTCCTGACGAGACCTACACCTCTACATACGTCCCATCGTTGATCGACCGGCACCTCGCCCGATCAATGATGAAATCCTCTACCCGGTTTAGACCTTACGTCTATACTGATGAAACCTATGAAACTCCTTACGTCGATATAAGCCCCATATCGACGATGAAACCAACCACTGATCGACTGGCACCTCGTCCGATCAGTGATGAAACCATGTCCAATTAAAACCCCGCCAGTTTAGACCTTTTGTCTATTCTGATGAAACTTATAACACTTTCTTTGCATCGATATGAACCCAATATCGATGATGAAACTAGCTATTGATCGACCGCCACCTCGCCGATCAATGATGAGATCCTATCCAGTTCAGACCCTACGTCTGTCCTGATGAAAACCACGCACCCTTCAATGTCCCACCTGTGATAACCTCTACCCAGTCTAGACCTTCTGTCTACTCTGATGAAACCTATAAGATTTCTTTGCATCGATATGATCCCAATATCGATGATGAAATCATGCACTGGTCGATTGGCACACTGCCCCGACTGGCTTTGAAACCTACCCGGGATGGACCATTCGCCCGTTCCGGATGATGCTCTAAACCTCTTCATTCGCATTTCCGCAAACCGTCTCCCTTGCGGCACATATGGCCAAAAAGGACGTTTGCTGCTACCAGCAGAGTTCGGTTTAAGCACCCCCCGGATGCCGTCGCACGGTGGAGCGAGTTCCCCATCCTTTCTATGAAAGGGTGGACGCTCTCCTGCCAAGTACGAGCCATTCACAGGAGGGACTGCTAGAACCACTACCCCACTTCCCAAAGTGATGAAACCACATAGAAAAGAAGATGGATACACATGAAGTCGAAGATTCCTTTTCATTAAAAGAGGAGTGCATAAAGAGCCCTGAGGGGACACTGTATCACAAAAGAGGGCAGAAGAAAACAAAGAAGAGATAATTCAAGGCCGCCGGAAGATATCTTCAAAGGCCAAAAGACCCACATCGGGAGCTGCTCTTAGCTCGTGAAGGCGCGCCTCCTCTTCCTGAAGCTTCACGGACATACCCTGGAGAGACATCACCCGTCCCTCCAATAAGGCCACCTCCTCGGTGGACTGTGGCCGAATAGAGGATAATTGTCGCAGCTCGGCTCGAAGTCCAGCGAGTTCCGCTTCTAGAATGGCTATCCGGTCCTGGATAGCTTCCTCCCGCTGAACAACACTCTGTAGCTCAGCTTGGCGTTCATCAAGGGCAAGCGTCAGCTTCTCCAGCTCAGATTTGCACTCTGACCTCTGCAACTTCAATGCCGTCAGCTTGTCGGTCATAGTCCGTGCTAGGAAATCCCTCCGATGCACGGATTTCAGTAGAAGCAGAACACGCTGAACCCATATGTCCAAAGGGCAGCCCATGGCCTGCAGGCCGGCAGTGAAGCGATCAGCAATTTCCTTCAGCTGCAAATGTGTCAAGCCAGGCTGAGATTCTACCAGCTGGCATATCCAGGTTCTGCCAGACAAAGCTCTCATACGATGCGAAGCCAAAAGAAGCGGAGGGGATCACTTCAAAGGTCACTTCACTATCAATGTCCACCCACAGCGCAATAGCCGGCCGGGAGGACGAAGACGGCAAATCTGCTGGGAAAGCTGGCCGGTCCCTCTCTATACTCTCCTGCCGAGTCGAAGACTCCTCTGCTACCGCTGCCTCAGGAGTTATGGCTTGAACACCCGCAGAAGGGGAATCAATAAATGATGGAGCTATCTCTTCATGGGTCTCCTGAGGGGGGGCTTCATCTTCAACTGCTCTTTCTCGTAATGGGGACGAAGGCGCCCTAGTCTGTGGAGGCAGAAATCCAGTCTCTATAGCCACTATGGCAGGGACTGTTGACTCGGGCGCAATGGACATTACTGCGGCTGGTATAAAAGCAGAGCTCTGGCTGGGTCTGCTTCAGCTCTGAAATCTGAGGCCCTGACAGGGACGGAAATCTCTCCCGATGATCCCAAGTCTAGTGATGTTAAGTCAGTTGAAGATTGTATTCTTACTGGCATAGGGTGAATAATCTCAGAAATTCCCATGCAAGTTACATGTAAAGCAGGGATGATGACCAAGTCTGCAGATGAAACATCCATAGAAACTGCGGCCGCGTCTGAACTGGTGATGACAGGGTCCTGAGGACAAAGCAGAATGATCTGCAGCAATGAATGAAAGAAAATAAATAGAACAGCAAACAAAAAAGAGAAGCTTACCTTTAAAGTGGGGTCTATATCCTCGAAATGAGACAAAAGGGGAGAAAGCTCCATAGTTGAAGCAACAAACGGAGGGGTTATGACAACCTCGGTGTCGAGCCCGGCAAACTCCTCTTGCAATTCCTCCTCAGAAGATAGCATCAACAGCTTAGGAGGCTGAAAAGGCGGAAGGCCTTTTGCAAATACGGGCAAGGCTTCTGATTTTAGGACTTCCTCCTCACTGTCGCTGAAAGTCACTTCCTCCTCATTATCAGGGATGGTCTCAGAGCTGCCCGAGGATACCTCCACACTAGCTATATGCTGCGGGGTCGCCTCTAGAGCATGCCGGGATGCGGACCGGGTGATTATGCGTCTGGCCGGGATAGGGCTCCGTTTTGTTTGAATCCTGTGACCCTCCTGCGGCTGAGGCGACTCTCCCGCTACTATCATGGCCTCAGTCTGCTCCCTGACTGTCACCTCAACAAAAGGGGAACTCTGAGGGATATAACAAAAAAGGAACAACAACGGAAGTATAAAGAAAAAAGATGAGAAAGTACATTTACCCTCCTCCTCGCCAGCCGGGGTAGGAGAAGGCAGCCTCGTGTCCCTTTCCACAGGCACTGCAACCTGCTCCGGGGCTGTATCAGATAAAGAGAAGCTCAGTCTCGAAGGACGCCTTAAAAGATCAGTCAAAGAAGATAATGAAGATTGCATCTACAAGCTATTTACCGCCACTCTCGGCAGGTTCCTGAGCGGCCTCCCTCTGAGACCTGAACTCGTCAAAAGAGGGGATGTCTGGAAGAGGGGTTCCGGCATCCGTCGCAACTGAAGCTGACTGCTGGACCCGAACAACCTTGGCCCTCTTGGCCTTGACAACTGCAGCTTTCACCATAGAAGGCTTCCTCTTCTTGTCCGGAGGCAAGGGAGTGGTCGTAGGTGCCGCTGCAGGAATTTTAAAGTAAGCAGGCTTCTCAGCTTGAGCAATAATCTTCCTGTAAAGTCCCTGCCGCTTTATGTCCGGTCTATCTGTGCAAGACACAAGAAAGGCAGTCATAGTCGACAGATGCAGAACATAACAATAAAAGAAAGATGCCATGAGCGCACAGGAAGGGTCATACCTGCTGGGCCATCATAAAAGGTGGAAAGCGGCCAGTACAGATAAGCCACCTCCTTCGAGCGGGAAGCAGCCTCCTTCACGAGCCAGCATATGTCACCAATGGTCTGGCACTTCTCTATCAAGGCAGCCAAGTCTTTATGCCCGTGGAAGTCGAGGCAATGAAACAGGCCAAGATAATCCATACACCAGCCGTCGACATAATGAAAAGAAACAAAAAGCGGCTTATTCAGAATGCCAGTTATCGGGTTCTCTACTGATAGCCCGTGAACATTCGGCAGTACAAAAAGCCAAGAAGTGTGCTGATAGTATGTCTGGGTGCGGTCTTCCCTCCGCACAAATGTCCTGTAGGGGTGGAACCTGTCCACCGGACCCCGCCAGGGGGTTGCTGTCGGGAGAGGTTCCTCCGGGGGAAACGGATACTGCACCTCCACATGAACACTCCCTATGTGGCCCAACTGCCTCAGGTCCTTTGTAAAAGCATCTTCATTGATTTCAGAAAAGATAGGAGTAGGTGCTTCGGAACCTTCCTCTCTCAAAGACCGACGTGCGGCCATATAAGCTTCTGCCTCTTTCTGGTGCTGTGAATAGAGCCTTCTCAGATGAACCTCATCAATTTCAAACACAGGCCCTGATTGCCGCTTTAAGAAAGAGCGCTCGGCCACGTCCCAAAAGGCGCCTCTGCCATCTTTGTAGAAGTTGGTGCGTGCATTCCACCACTTGATGTATTCTGATGTGACACGGGGTATACGATTAGAAACGGTCGGGACCCTGAAAGTTACGCCCTCTCGGCGATGAAAGAAATCCCACCATGTTCGACCGTCACTGGCATTGGTGGACCCATGCTTGGCCCGGCTGTCCAAAGGAAACTGAGCAACTGATGGAGGAATATGCTGATCATAACCAAAGTTTCTGCTAAAACGGAATGGGTAATAGGGCTCCAAAATGAGCAAGCCTCCCTTCCTGAAGACCAATACACTGGGTCGGATAGCCATAGCCCACCTTACCAGTTCTAGTTCTAATATGGGTCGGGTGGCATTGGCCCCCGAAACAGGATGGACATAAGCTTCTACCTCCTCCATTTTGCACTCCCTCTGAGGGTCCACTAAAGGAGCCGAGCCTGCTGCCAAGCTCCAAAAATGAATGCTGCAGGAGCGTCTACAGGCACTTTTGTCAACCTGCCTCTTATTTTAAATAGCTGCTCCGAAAAGGGACCGGGTTCTGCACTAGCAAATTCGACCATCCGAGGGAGCAATGTGTCTGACTGCAAAGTTCTCGGGGCCAGCTCGGGGAAAATGCTGCAAACCCAAGCAGTGAATGTAGATCCTAATTAGAAATCCACTTAATGAAAATTAATTAATAAGTAATGCAATAATAGGAGAAAAACATGCACGAGGTGCACAAGGGGAGTCTGTGTGATCGCCAGAGACGCGAGGCCTCAAAAGATAATCAATAAAACATAGGGAGGGTGATCGCGAAAAATACCTCAAAAGTGCGGGGATTGTGAGTGCTTTCCTTTCTCTTCAAGATCGGCCGGCCGACGAAGAGAGTTCTTACTTTTTATTACCCTTGCAAAAAAAAAGACACAAACACCAATGAAGATATGAATTAGAACATGGTGTGTAGCATCAAATTCTTATATAGTATGAGCATGAAAAAATGTGCAAGAACATACCTTAAGGGTGGTTGCCCTTAAACCCCTATGCAAAGAGGGTGTGAAATATAATGATGAATGCAAACATTAAGAGGAGTGTGCAAGAGATTGCACTAAGGGGAGATATTCCCAACGTGGTTGAGAGAGGGAAAATTGATAAAAGAATAATGATGCAACATGCATGCGTGTATGTGAACTATACAGTAAACAAAACAAAAAAAAAGAAGAAGGGAGATAGAAAAATCTGATATGCTGCTGTGGCTTTGATGCTCGATGGGGATGAGGCTTTGAAGGATGAAGCTTTAACGTGAGGGAGCATCCTCCTTAGCGAAACAGCAACAGCAACCTGTATAAAAGAAGAAAAAAGAACAAAAAAAAAATGAAGTAACAGAAGGAGAAGAAGAATAAGAAGAATCAGAGGGGAGGAGAAGAAGAACCGAACAGAAGAAGAAAAAGAAAAAGCAGAAGAAGAAGAAACGTAGGAAGAAGGAGAAACAGAAGAAGAAAGCAGAAGAAGAAAACAGAAGAAGAAAAAGAAGCGGCCGAAGAAAACCGAAGAACCTCCGAACCAACCTAACAGAGATGAAGAATCTCTATAAAATAGGATCGAACCTCATAGATAGAAGGATAAGAATGGGCAAGAGCCCAAGGAGGGAAGGATAAGAATGGGCAAGGTGACCAAACGAAGTAGGGACTCTCTGGGGAAAGGCTGCGTTCGTTCAGAACACGAGAGTGAAACACGACTTGAACAAGGGCGTCAATTTAAGAATTGACGACCTGCAAGAGGGCTTTTCTTAAAAACGCGACTTAGATCAGGACGTTAATTCAAAAATCAATTTTTAGAAATATATCTTTCTTTTTTAAAAAATTATGAAACACGTCTTAACCAAAGGCGTGAATTAAAACGCGCCCTATCAAAGGACGTTAATTCAATATATTCAAAATAGGGCTATTTTTCATTTCTCAATATTATTTTCTCATTTTTTAGGTGGAGGTGCATCTCGTTGTGCTGATTCCAACGACTATTTTTGTGAATTTTTCTGACACCCGGAAGGCCACCAAATCACCCCTAGAAGGGGGTTAAAAATAATATTAAAATAATCAATTTGAAAAAGTGACGTGAATTTGATTTTTTGATTTTTTTTATTCTTTTCAAATTCAAAATAACGTCTTCTGTTAAGTCGTTAATTCTCGAAAAATTCCAAAAAATTCTCAGAAAAATCTAGAAAAATGGAAAATGAGTGGAATTGACGCCCTCACTATATGTCGTCAATTTTTTAAGAAACACCCAAGCCTAAGTCGTTATTTAAAAGACGTCCCACGTCAAGTTGTTATTTCTGAAAAATACATAAAAATAGAGAAAAATGCCTCAAAAATCCTGAAAAATCCAGAAAAATCCAGAAAAATAGGGTAAAATAGGAAAAAATAAGAAAATGGTGAAAAAAGGGAGAAATCTAAGAAAAGTGAGAAAAATCACTCAAATAGAACTAATTTGAGGGTCAAATTGGGGCATTACAAGGCAATATGAGATGTACTCATAGTAACGTCAATTTTGGCGTGTCTACAGCTGCCCCGCCTTGGTGTCTGTTTTACAAGGGAGCAGAGCAAACTGAAAAGTAGATGCCAAGGTGTGATGAGACACGCAATCAACATCACTTGATGAGAATGAAATCAAAAGCTCGAGATGAAGCAAATCTCGGGAAATCCAACGAAACCAACCATGTTTGGATAAAAAGGGGGAGATGTGTACGCGGTGCACGAAGGAGATAAAATAAAATGATCAACTTCCAGCGCGATGGAAGTACCCCAGGTCACAAACCTGTAGGTTTCACCATTGGGGAGCGGTTACCAGCCAGATGTGGACGTGCTGCAGCCAAGGTGGATCAAAGGAAAGATTGAAATAAGATGATAGAAATCCAAACAAGGAGCTTCCGGAAAACAACCCAAAACAGCGACAAAACAAACTGAGGATTCAATTCGGCAATGAAAATCTCATATCTTGGAAATTAGTGATCAATTCGACTCCCAAACAGCTCATCAGAATGATTTTTCAACAGTTGATTCAAAGTCCTACATGAATGCATGCTGGGTTTAAAGGGAAAATAACAAATGAAGATATAATATAATCAAGGATAATATTGCTAAACTGCCTAGACTGAGTCAAGAAACCAATTCTGCGAGCCGATACTAAGCCGAAGCCCGTTTATCCACGCACCAACTCGCAAAAAGGGAACCATCGTCCCCAGCCTTGGACGGCTCAACGGCCTATCCGTGTGACTAAGACTCCTCTGGAATCATCATTATTTTTGATGAAGGGGAACTCAAATCCCAGATTTACCAAAGCCACAAGATCCTTGATATAATCTAGTAGCGTATGTAACATATAGTAAAAATGCATACAAGGAGAGATGGTGGAGCAATAAGTATGGGGGAACTCAGAAATGAGCTGCAAGCACCGTGGGACTTTGATGATGATGTCCAGTCGGCGGGACCAAGAGCTTCTTATCCTGCGCTCAAAAATTCATTAGCCAAGATATAAAAGATAACAAACAATGAATGAGGCATTTAAGCATAACAATCATCAAAGCATCAATCATAGCATGTATATGGCATGAATAGCATAAGTCAAATCATGGTATTGCAAATCGTCATTGTTTGTTGTTGTTTCATCATGAGGAAGTCAACTTGGCTAATCAAGATTTGGAGTTGAATGATCAAAATGATATTATGCCTAGTGGCAGAATTTAATCAAGAGAAATTAGCAAGAGTTGATTGAAAGATCTGGAGATGAATAATCAGGATGATAATCAGGAGATATAACCAAAAAAGATATGAGGAGATGATAATCAAAAATGATGTCCAGGGTGGCATGTCATGAGAATATCGGGAAGAATCAATAGATTGATAGCAATGAGTGGAGATAGGACTCATCCCGTGTTCTTGGTCCTTGCAAAGTTGTTCCTGCAAAAGCACCATCAGACAATACAATGCAATTTTTTTTAGATTTTGAAATATGTAAATTTTTATGAGTTTTGAAAAAGATATTCCAATTTTTATGAATTTTATCAATATGCAAATTTTTGTGGTTTTTTTTAGGAAAAGATATTCAAATTTTTATGAAGTTTTGAGAAAGAAATATTCAATTTTTTTTGTTTGATTTTGGTTAGACATTGCTAAAGCAGCATCAAAGGGTGTCTTAAACCACTGGCTAGAGGCCCTCGTTCCTTCCCCTTTCGCTAAAATTTCCCAAAGCCAGACGTGCCTTGAAAGTGGCATCCTATAACCGACCGTCTTTGATCAACGGTGCCCCTACCGAGGCCATACCCGAGAAACATTCGGTCTTGGAGGGAGAAGAGAAGAATAATTGGAGATAGGCTTTATGCAGGATGGGAGATATCAAGACTTGAATTCCTTCCAAGGTGTTTCCCCTCAAAGAGGTAGTCTGTTGTGCCGGGACTTTGTGCCTTTGATTTTTAGACCCTTGACATGCATACGACCAGGGTTTTCCCTGCGGGGACTTTGCCACTCTTGACATGCCATAATTCATAATTTTACTTTTATCGAAATTTTGACTTGATTTTCATAATAGCCCTTTTGGCGAGATGTATATCATGAAATTCATATTTAGTTTGGGTCAAGACTGCCCCTATTTGAGACTCCTCTCGTATTGGGGATTACCAAGGTTGGTCATCTCATCCGTCAACCTCTTGCCCCTGCATTCGGCCGAGTAAAGAAGAGAAAAAGACTTTCAGATATACTCATGGCATGGCCAAAGTAGCAACGATGTTTTACCAAAGGAGCCGGCTAAGGACGCCGTGAAGTGTGTGAGGTGCCCAGCTGAGGGTTGATCTTAACAAGCAGGGAGAGAATGTTGAATTCCCAGCGCGGGGTTCTTATTAACCAAGGTGCTGCATAAGCAAGCCTAAAGACTCTTTTTAACAATGATTTAATTTAACAAAAGCCTAAGATAAAGATCTAAAACACCACTCTTAAACTTGCTAAGAAACACTTCATTTTGAAAATCATGCGTGAAGTAATGAGGTAATGATATCATATAAATGCATACTTACGTCAATATATTACCTTGCCACCTTTGTTAAAGCAGCTGCCGCGAGAGGTTGATCATCGTGGGATAGTCCTCTTAGGCAGGTAAAGGATTGGCAGCAAAGGATTTTGGGAGTGGCTTAACAAGAATGAGTGGTGCTCAAACCAGACTCAGACGAATAAGGAGAAAAGGGAAGAGAGGCGAGGGCTAGAACTCACTCACTAAGGCGCGGAGACCCTGATCACATGGAACAGTCTACAGAAGGAGAGGAGAATTAGAAGGAGGAATGAGGACTACAGCCTCGAAAGCAATGGGAGAAAGGGCAGATGCCCAAGGCAGTGGATGTGGAAGAAGTTGGGTCGGACCCATGATTAGGAGGAATCAGAAGAAGAAATTGATATATAGAAAGAGGCGGATCCAGAGGGTCCGGAGGTGGTGGAGAATCAGGAGAGGAAAAATCCGAAGACTCCGGAGGGATAACGAAAGAAGGGACGCGATGCCCTGGGAAGAAATAGAGAAAAAGATGATGAAAAAGGAGGAAGAAAATGAAGGATGTGATATCCCGGAGGAGCAGAAAGATGAATCGGAAGAAAGATGGATGGTCCAGAGGTTCCGGAGGAATGAGATGGAAAGGGGCGTGATGCCCTGGAAAATGATAGAGAGAATAAGACGGAATATCCGGAGGTTCCGGAGGAATGATGGAAGGAGGGACGCGATGCCCAAGAAGGTCCGGAGGTTCCGGAGAAATGAGGTGGAAAGGGGCGCGATGCCCGAGGGGAAGGTCCGGAGGTTCCGGAGGTAGCAAATGGAGAGGGGCACGATGCCCAAAGGACAAAGAGAGGGGTGAAAGATTCGGAGGTTCCGGAGGAAGAGGATGGAAAGGGGCGCGATGCCCAAGGAAAAGACTGAGACAATCAGATGGGGAATCCAGAGGTTACGGGGGAATAAGATGGAAAGGGGCGCGATACCCGAGGAACAGAGAAAGGAATGAAGGAGGATTAGGAGGAAAATCCGGAGGTTCCGGAGGAATAAGATGAAAAGGGGCGCGTTACCCGAGGGGAAAGTCCGGAGGTTCCGGAGGGATAACGAAATCAGAAAGGGCGCGATGCCCAAAGAGGAGGGGTAAAATTCCTGGAGGTTCCAGGGAAATAGCAGGAAGGGGGACGCGATGCCCCAAGGGGAGTGAATTAAAGAAAGATGAAGATGAGAAGTGCGGAATATCCGGAGGTGCCGGAAGGCGGGGAAGATACGGGTTTGGAAACCCGGGAAGAAGAAGGTGCAAATGCATGCGAATGCAGTAGAACGGATGTGATGAATGCACAAATGCGACAGAATGCATGGAATGCAAAGAACGTGAAGAACATGAAGGGCGAGAGAATGAGATCCTCCTTTTTACCCTTGGAATGGCCCATGAAGCGAAAGATGAGAATAGGGATGAAGTTGAATGGGAGGTGGGTAAAGGAGTGGAAGGCCCCTTAGTATCAAGATAACTGCCCCTCCACGGCAGTGAAAGAATACAGCCAAATGGCCTAATGGATGAAATACAAGCCCATGACGAAGCTTCACTAGTAAACGACAACTCTCTTGGAGGGTGAAAAGTAATGGTGTGAGGGAGTTGGAAAGTAGGGGTCAGAAGCATCATGTTGCCCAGGGGTTCAAGATTTGGAAGTTGGAACAGAGGGTGCCCTGCCCGGCCCTTACACCGCATCAATGCTTGGCATGGCGGCGACTTGGCCTCTTCAATCATGCCTGGCACAATGTCCCGGATTGGCATCCGGCAAATGAACTCTTGCATTTTGAATAGCGCGGCCATGGCCAAATTCTTCTTTCGCAGCTCTTGATCATCCTCGACACAAGTGTTTGTAGAAGCACTCCCCTTCCGAGTAGTAAAGGGAGGTGAGGCGGAGGCGGAAGGCTTTGTGGATAATGGAGGTTTAGTGGGAGGTGTAGTGGAAAGTGTTGGAGGAAGGATAAACGGAGATGGAGGTTCAAACACGTCGAGCTTCTCCCTTTGCTCCGAAGCAGTCGGGGTTTGCTCGAGTGTAAAAAAGGGTGAATCCTGCTCAGGATTAGCCACGGGTAAAGGTGAAGGGTTATGTGGTGGAATAGGTAAGGTGGGTTGAGGCGGTGGTAATGGGAGGTTAATTGGGGAAGGTTCAATGGTAGGTTTAATGGAGGCCGATGGTGTGAAAGTTGATGGTATAATGAGTGGAAGTTTAATGGAAGGCTCAGGGGAGATTGGTGTTGTGAAGGTTGATGGCATAGCGGATGGAGGTGTAATTGATGGAGGTTTAATGGAAGGTTCTGGGATAGGAGGAGACTCAAGAGGTGCCGATGTGGCACTACAGGAAAATTGGTCTATAGCGACCTAAATAATTGGTCGCAAAATAATACAAATCGGTCGCTACATGAATTTGCGACCACAAATTGGTCGCTGACCAATGGTCGCAATATCATCGTCGATAATGCTCGTAGCGACCAATATCTATACTTGGTCACTAAAACTTGGGCTATTAGCGATGGAAACTAATTTGGTCGCTATAGATGGCTCCAATAGCAACCAACATATCAGTCGCAATTAACGGCAAATATTGGTAGCTATATTTTGTTCGTCGCTAAAACTCTCTATATAGCGACGAACATGAACTTAGTTGCAAATAACTGTTGGTCGCTGTTTCGACAATATTAACGACTAACACTTTGGTCGTTGTTGTTATAATATTACCAACGATCACATTTGGCCACAAATAAATATTTTTGATCGCTATTATTATAATATTAGTGACGATTATATTTGGTTGCAACTAAATATTTTTTGATCGTTATTATTATAATATTAATGACAATCAAAATTGATCACAAATAAATATTTAGGTTGTTATTATTATAATATTAGCAACTATCATGTTTGATCAAAACTAAATATTTTTCGGTCCAAATTATTATAATATTAACTACTATCATTTTTAGTAACTCCTAAATATTTTTTATCACTATTTTTATAATATTAATGACTATCAAATTTAGTCACAAATAAATATTTTTGATTGCTATTATTATAATATTATCAACGATCACAAATACATATACACACTTTTTATATGTTAGGGCCTATTAAATGCGATTTTGCATATTCAGTGCTACATTTTTTACGATCCAATTAATCTTTTTGCGGATCCATTCTTTTGCTCCAACTCACATATCAATTTCAATTTCGGATCTTGAGTTTTGGATGCAATATGTTCAATAATTTGATGAAAGGTTCTGAATTTACATATTATATCCAAAACTTTTTAAACCCAATAGATCTAATTTCGGATCCAGAGAGTAGACAACCATTACACTTTAAAAAATTAGATATTTTTAGATCCACACAATAAATACAAACAGTACACATTTAAAAGTTTAAATTCAGATCCATTTTCGGATCCATACAATAAACACAAACATAATAGCTTGGGGTCAACCTTCTGAAACATCTACTCCTGACTCCTTATTCCGCATCTCAAGAACCCACGCAAGCACCTCATTGGCCAAACTACAGAAAAAAATAATAACAGTAAAAAGTTAAATTGGATGCACCTTTACAGTTACTGTAAGTCTTAAAAATGAAGAAGGTAGACTAAAACTATACCTTAAACAGGAAACCAAGGCTTACAATCAAGATGACTACCAAGAATGGTATATAAACACATTCATAATACACACACATATAGAAGAAGATGAATACCAAGGATATATACATAATACATGGGTCTGGTTGTTAAGATGCTGGAAGGATCTGTGGGTGTGGATGTGCCCCCAATTCCACGGTTGTCTTAAGCCCCGATCTGACATGGAAGGCTTTCAAATCTGGTGGGGGGAGGGAAGGTATGACCGGCGATCCTCATGTCAAATGAGTCGGATGATAATTGTCAGCTCTAGGAATCCTTGTCATTTGCGGATTTGTTCACCATCATCTTTGTTACTTGAAGTAATAGGAACCATCAAGTATATCATAAGGTCACAAACAATAACTAAGTACCCAAATGAATAAACTAGTTAATCAAATAGAAACCATATCCTCAATTTGAAACATGTGTTTAATCATCAGAAATAATATGAGATCATACAAGGACAGCAGAACATGGCAAAACTTAATAGAAAATCACAAGGTCTGATGGCATGGGTGTCAATATACTAGCATGTATTGTTTCTCTCTTGACTCTCTTTGAGATCATTATTCTCTTGATGTAAGTTCTCAATTTTCAGTTTCAAAAATTTTCAACTGACATGAATATAATCTTTGCTTCTGTAACATACAACATACACAAATATAACATGGATAAACTTTTCACCAAACTTGGACTATTAAGAATATGCTCCCACTTTGCCTTGGCCTTTTAGGAATGGGAGTACATCCTATTGGCTAACTGTAATCTAACAGGTACTCTATACTTTCATTCTTAATAAGATATTATCTCATTCACGCATTGGCTTATTGTAATCTATATCAAGTGGGCCCCACATTCATT
Organism: Amorphophallus konjac; assembly: GCA_022559845.1. NCBI lineage: Eukaryota > Viridiplantae > Streptophyta > Magnoliopsida > Alismatales > Araceae > Amorphophallus > Amorphophallus konjac. The sequence goes on from CM040128.1 coordinate 259,907,915, forward strand.
CAAAAATAAATCCTGCAAGAATTAACACAAGAGTTCAGAATTAGATTGAGCACAACTATCATATGGATGGGATGAAAAAAATTCACCTCAATGAGGAAATATCCAGGAAGTGCCCAACTACCCGCATTACTTGATTTACTTCAAATACATGTTAAAGAAATCAACTTAAATCAACTGACACTAATTGGGTATCAAAAGAAAGTTGTGGGAAAAAAATAGATGAATGATGTTCAATGCACAGGACATGGCTCACTTTATATTCTTGAAAGTATAAAATCCGATACAAATAGAGATGAAAAGTCAAAGAAATCTAACAAGGACAAGCCCTCATTCAGCCTTCCCATCTATACAAACAAGAAAATAGCAATAATTAGACCAAAACTGTCATACTATGGTGACATTTTAAGCTAAAATATACATTACTGATCAGTTACCCAAATCCTATTGTACTATGAAATACGATAAGCATAGAATAAGTGAAACAAATTCACAAGTGATAATTGCTCAACATTGCAAGCCTAAGCGAATTCGACCTGCAACAAGAGAATACAACAAACTGTAAAAGTTAACACAAGATAGCCCGCAAAAAATACAAAGAAATTAGATGGCCCAGATAGCAATGGTAATGAGAAAATTCTTACTCATTCCAAAATGATAGACATAGTTTCTGCATCAAATGCTGCACAACTTAAAACCACAAGCACTTTGCCTCCAGCCTTCTCATCATATCAACTTAAATCACACGAAAATGTCCTTATGCTCGACAACCCGCCAGAAGACAGCCTACACACTTCCCGTAAATTACTGGAAAACGGCCTATACACGCCCCGGGAGAATCACGGGACAAAAATCAAACCACGCCCTAAAGGTATGGCAAAGGACGGGAAAACATGAGGAATCATCTCCTCTCCATTTACACTGCAAATTTATGCTAATTAATTGGATTAAAATCTCTCAACCCTAGCATGGAATAAATGCTAATATATGAAATAAACCCCCTGCATTCGAGCTTAAATAGAAGGAAAATTGCCACGGGAAGCTTAGGGTCCGTCCCACCTACCTCCGAGGTGAATACCCCCACCGGATCGCCGCCCTACGAAGCCGCTCGCCATCCTCGCACCGCAGGCCGCGGCTCAGCTTGCCGCCGGATCGTTCCCCAGCCCGCGGCCGCCGCTGCTCGCCCCCGTCGGCGAGGCAACCACTTTGTGCGCCTCCACGGCCGCCGTTCAGGTTGCCCCCGCACCCTACTGCCGCCGTCCTTGCTCTTCCCCGCGCCCGCCGTCCGCTGTCGCTGCCGCCATTGTCGGCGCCGTGTCCCTCTGGCATCGCCATCATCGTCGGCGCCGCATCCTCTCGTGCCGCCGCCGGCCACCGCTGGAGGGGGACGGAAGAAGAGGGCGAACGGGTGGAGGAAGACGAAGGACAAGAGGCAAGAAAGGGGAGGTTGGGGGGTTCCCCGAGAGGGTTTTTCTGTTTTTTTTGGCCTTTTATTTTCTTCTGTTTCACACATTTTTTCTTTCTTTTATTTTTTGAAGAATGTGATAAAACTTCAATCCACCTAAAATATCTTAAATGAGTCATGAAAAAATTTGAAAACTCAGTATTTGTCATTAGAGATTCAAAGGTCCATCATTCGCGATCTTGATGCCCACAACAAACAATGATCCAAAATTTACGAATATTACACAGTACAAGAGATTGAGCCTCCATTCTCCAATTATGACACCACACTCTCTCCATCTATTTATAGCGATCAACGTAAAACATTTGTCACTAAAATAAATATTCAGCGACTACAATTTATTTTGATGGCATTAGCGACCAATGATATCTTGGCCACTGGATTTTCTTAAGGTTTAGTGACCTATTTACATATTGTCGCTAATGAAAATTTTATGGCGACCAATTTTTCGTCACTGTTGACATGCATGGCGGCTCGTGACATATATTAGCGATCACACATAGCGACCAATCATAATATGGTCGCTATTACAACCTGTTAGCAACCAATGTAGTGTTGGTGGCTGTACGTCAAATCTTTAGCAACCATTGAACTATTTTGGTCGCAAATATAACTTTTCAGCGACTAATTTTAATTGGTCGCTAATGATTTGGTCGCTATAGACCCATTTTTTTGTAGTGTGGGCGATTGGAGTATCGACCCATCATCGTAACACCAATTAGTCTCGTAAACGGGGGTTGGATCAGGGATGGTGGCTTCGTCCTGAGCAGGGGGTTCGTCAAATGATAGTGGAGGGAGCGGGAAATTAAGGAAACTCGGAAGGGGTGCCTATGGAGCTTCATCATCATCGTACACTGCTTCGGATTCTTCAAATGCCGGTCCTTGATTGCTTGACATGCCGAAGTCATAATCATCTCTCCTGTCTTTCTAATCTTTCTCCATCTTGGTGATATCATCCAGGAAAACATGAAGAGGATTGACTGGAGTAGGAGGAGCCGTGACCCTCTTTAATTGTTCCTCCATCGAAGTGATTTTATCGAGGAGAGTTTGCTGGAGGGGTGTGACCTGAACAACAGAAGGTTGGCAGGGCCTTGAAGGAGGAGGGGCCGTATAAAAAGGCCGTGGAGGTGGATTAATGGGCCGACCCGTAGAAGAACCCGGATGGGCCGGATTGCAAGGAGTAAATGGGCCTCGGGGCCGTGATGGAGGAGGAATAGAAGGAGGCGGGTGTCGGACCACCCGAGGAGGAGTGTGAATAGAAAGAGGCGGGTAATGGTCTACCCGATTAGTAGGAACATGAGTGGAAGAGGGAAGTGGGTGATGGGCCACCCGAATAGGATTATGAGGGGGAGGTGAAGGAGATGCACCCTCGACAGCGGCCTTAAGGGCTTGGATCTGTTGAGGGGTGAGATGATCTAATGCATGCAAAATCTGGGAGACCTTCTCATCATTGGGACGAGAGGGCTTAATGGGAATAGTGGCTCGAAATTGAGTTGAATGACCATTGGATTGAACATTGCCCAAGGGTCGGGCAACACCATAAGAGTGAGGACGTGGTCCTTTGAAAGTATGGTGAGAATTTTGAACATGTTGAAAGTGAGGATTATAAGAAGTGCTAGGTTGTGCATCCTCATGAATTGAATTAAACATTTTATCTTGTTTATAGTAAGCCATCATGCAATCAAAGTTCAAAATAATATGCAAAGAAGCACACAAAAGAGATGGTTACCTTGATTTGATTTGTTTGAACCTTGGTGAATTAAAGATTTTATCAAAGTTTTGAATGATTCACACAAAGGGGGGGAACCTAGTTTCAATATGGTTTGAACTCCAATGCCAACTAGGAACCCTCTCTCACCACGTATAGGCCAACTAACTCGGGACCTCAAAAGGGTACAACCTGCCCGGCGTCCGTGAGGGAATCCACGGGTGCGGGGACTTATGGAGGCTTGGAAAAGGGATTTCCAGTCCAAAGAGACGGAATGCTCAATGGAGGGTCGTCCCGATTCCAAGAGGGTGTGTGGATCCTAATGAAGAGGAGGGGGCTCCCCAAACCAATGCAAAGAATGAATGCAACAGGGGAAACAGGCCAACCACAATAATATAATCAATAAAGATAAGCACGAAATATCATGAAAAACCCCAGCCGGGGGGTTCTGGATACCCACAGTAAAAACACGCCCTGGAAGGGGGCGCTACTAAACAAGGACACGACGGTGTGACTGTCGTGAATCAACGTGAGGGGCCCAGGGGCAGGGTGAAATACGCCTTAGAGTGAGGCGCTATAAATAAAAGGACGCCCTGTCCAGCGGGCGTCAAATCCAAGAAAACGCCTTTAAGGGAGGCGCTAATAACGATAAAGATGCCCTTGCAACGGGCGTGAATTCACCAAGCAAGCAGAAATAATTGGAGACAGATAGCAAACGCCCTATCAGAAGGCGTTAACTTCAAACAACACGCCCTGGGTTAGGGCGTGAAATCAAAAGGCGCCTCCGACAGAGGCGTTAATTCTCAATCCACGGCCAACAGTAACAACCACTCACAGTCGCAGGCAATCAACAAATATAAGATATAAGCATGCTCATCAAAATTTCAAATAAGTGGAGATTTTAAAGAAAAATCAACAAACTGACAAATCACTTAGGGAAGATGACAAAACCAATGGAGGGTGCCCGAGGAGCACAAAAGGGGGACGCACCGAGGGTGCAAATAAGGGAGATGGCACACGCGGGTGCCTAAGGGGAAAGGGGTAATGAAAGAAGAACACAAAGGGTCCCACCGTGATCGCCAATTTGTAGATCCTAATTAGAAATCCACTTAATGAAAATTAATTAATAAGCAATGCAATAATAGGAGAAAAACATGCACGAGGTGCACAAGGGGAGTCTGTGTGATCGCCAGAGACGCGAGGCCTCAAAAGATAATCAATAAAACATAGGGAGGGTGATCGCGAAAAATACCTCAAAAGTGCGGGGATTGTGAGTGCTTTCCTTTCTCTTCAAGATCGGCCGGCCGACGAAGAGAGTTCTTGCTTTTTATTACCCTTGCAAAAAAAAAGACACAAACACCAATGAAGATATGAATTAGAACATGGTGTGTAGCATCAAATTCTTATATAGTATGAGCATGAAAAAATGTGCAAGAACATACCTTAAGGGTGGTTGCCCTTAAACCCCTATGCAAAGAGGGTGTGAAATATAATGATGAATGCAAACATTAAGAGGAGTGTGCAAGAGATTGCACTAAGGGGAGATATTCCCAACGTGGTTGAGAGAGGGAAAATTGATAAAAGAATAATGATGCAACATGCATGCGTGTATGTGAACTATACAGTAAACAAAACAAAAAAAAAGAAGAAGGGAGATAGAAAAATCTGATATGCTGCTGTGGCTTTGATGCTCGATGGGGATGAGGCTTTGAAGGATGAAGCTTTAACGTGAGGGAGCCTCCTCCTTAGCCAAACAGCAATATCAACCTGTATAAAAGAAGAAAAAAGAACAAAAAAAAAATGAAGTAACAGAAGGAGAAGAAGAATAAGAAGAATCAGAGGGGAGGAGAAGAAGAACCGAACAGAAGAAGAAAAAGAAAAAGCAGAAGAAGAAGAAGAAACGTAGGAAGAAGGAGAAACAGAAGAAGAAAGCAGAAGAAGAAAACAGAAGAAGAAAAAGAAGCGGCCGAAGAAAACCGAAGAACCTCCGAACCAACCTAACAGAGATGAAGAATCCTTATAAAATAGGATCGAACCTCATAGATAGAAGGATAAGAATGGGCAAGAGTCCAAGGAGGGAAGGATAAGAATGGGCAAGGTGACCAAACGAAGTAGGGACTCTCTGGGGAAAGACTGCGTTCGTTCAGAACACGAGAGTGAAACACGACTTGAACAAGGGCGTCAATTTAAGAATTGATGACATGCAAGAGGGCTTTTCTTAAAAATGCGACTTAGATCATGACGTTAATTCAAAAATCAATTTTTAAAATATATCTTTCTTTTTTAAAAAAATTGTGAAACACGTCTCAACCAAAGACGTGAATTAAAACGCGCCCTATCAAAGGACGTTAATTCAATATATTCAAAATAGGGCTATTTTTCATTTCTCAATATTATTTACCTATTTTTTAGGTGGAGGTGCATCTCATTGTGCTGATTCCAACGACTATTTTTGTGAATTTTTCTGACACCCGGAAGGCCACCAAATCACCCCTAGAAGGGGATTAAAAATAATATTAAAATAATCCATTTGAAAAAGTGACGACCGTGTATAGGGCGTGAATTTGATTTTTTGATTTTTTTTATTCTTTTCAAATTCAAAATAACATCTTCTGTTAAGTCGTTAATTCCCGAAAAATTCCAAAAAATTTCTAGAAAAATCCAGAAAAATGAAAAATGAGTGGAATTGACGCCCACACTATATGTCGTCATTTTTTTAAGAAACGCCCAAGCCTAAGTCGTTATTTAAAAGACGCCCAACGTCAAGTCGTTATTTCTGAAAAATACATAAAAATAGAGAAAAATGCCCAAAAAATCCAGAAAAATCCAGAAAAATAGGGGAAAATAGGAAAAAATAAGAAAAGGGTGAAAAAAGGGAGAAATCCAAGAAAAGTGAGAAAAACCACTCAAATAGAAATAATTTGAGGGTCAAATTGGGGCATTACAAGGCAATATGAGATGTACTCATAGTAACGTCAATTTTGGCGTGTCTACAGTGAAGAAATGAAATGGACCTACAGTCCTTAAGGAACGGGGAACCCGATGTCTATGCAAGTCTCCCAACGATTTGTAAACTAAACACAAAGCCACTGGGCACAGAGACAGTCTCATCCCCCAGGCCATCTGACAGGCCGGATATATAGCCTCCGGTCTGATAGTCGTCTCGTCCTCTTGGGGGAGAGCGAAAGTGCACAGCCAGAAGGTCAGATAAGCTGCACAATGAGTGATGGGGTCAACCCCTACTGGGTTCGGGCCGTCTGCACCTGTTCGGCGCAGTGAAGCTGGCAATGCTGATTTGTAACGAGGGGCCCTGATCTGCTTACCGGGAGTCGGTCCCACAGAAGGAAAGTCTGCATACTTCAAGAGACCCCCGAAGAAGTACTGTATCCACTGTCCTACACGGACTCTCAATCTGCTGCTCTTTTCCCGGGGTTGATAGCCTTTGGAAGATCCCCTACTGTAGGCCAGACAAATGGTGCGATAAGCTTTCATCAAATACCGGTATGCATAGCCGAAAGAATATCTGCCCTCTCCATCAGAGGCGTCCTTTACAGAGTCGTCTGGACAGACCTCCTCGTATGGCTCCCCATCTATGGGCAGACCTGAAAGCTGCGAAAGACCCCAGAGGTCGAGGGATGTCTCGCCTTCTGCTGTATAGAATGTGTTAAACTGTGGGTAGAATACTTCAAGCATACCGCAACATAATCCTCGAGAGATGGGATAGCGGAATCTTGAGGCGAATACACTATGATAGACCCCAGCTCTAATCAGTAGAGGGGCGTATTCCTTCAAGACAAATTCTGTAAACTCCACTGCTCCTACCCTGAAGAGATGGGCATCTGTCACTTTAGCATCCCCAAACCAGCCAGCAGCTAGCTGATATTTAAATTGAACGGCCAGACAATTGAGAACAAATGGCTCGTCCCTGTAACCCCACTTCGCAGGTGCTAGGAACAGTCGAAGTGGGTCTTCTCTCGATGGACGCGACCGGCTGCATGGTCCGCCGGGGTGAACTCCGGGGCCCGGGTAAGCATCTTCTTCTCCGGATCTAATTCAGAAATACCCAGCACGGCATTCCAGTCCCGCTGCTCGCCTGGGAGATATATAGCTCGGGCTCGATAAACAGAACCCTTCATACTATCTCTGTCGGTAAGTATTGCCGCTTCCACAGACCGAGCAAGCAAAAGATCCCTCATTCCGCCTATGGTGAAGGTCCGGATAAATGGCGACAGATGACGATCCTTCGGCAGGTCCGGACGGTAGTCAGTAGCTCTCCTGAAGTCAATACCTTCTGTGGAAGAATAGACTCCGGAAGACGGCACAGTGTCAGTCTCGGAATCAGAGGACTCGTCGACAGTAGCAATCCGGTCATAGCCAAAGCTCAGACTATTCACATTCAGCCAGTTGACTGAAGCGCGAGATATGTCCGGCTGGGCCGATGAGCTCGCCCACACGGTCATGGAAACCGCAGCAGAAGTGCCGGAAGCCATGTCAGTACCTGCAACCAGGGAAAGATGAGAAGATAAGCATCAGGAAGATGAATAGGCATGTAACAATGAGGTAGTCAATTTTTCAATAAATTTCGGTAGCATCTCCTCTTGTCCGGGGTCTGCCCAAGAAAAATAGGGAGTCACCCACCAAGAGGGAGTGATCCCGGAGAAAAAAAAAGGGATTCAATCCCAATACAACCTCCTACCGTGCAAAATACACGAAGACCGGAAAGAAGTGGAACGGCCGAGAGAGGGCGAAGCTCGCTCCGATGAGAAGAAAAGGAGGAGAGAGGAGGTCAGGGTAAAAATGAGCAAAGCCCCCCTTCCCGGCGCCCTAAATAGGAAGAGCTGAAGAAGGGTTCTCGACGTGAGGTTTTGCGCGCCGAGACCCCCCCTCGCGCCGGGAACTCCAGGCGCGCCGAGAAGTGGCCGCGCCGAGGGCCTATGAGCAACGGGCCGCGCCGAGAAGCACCCGCGCCGAGAGGCAGTTCCCTCACCGCGCCGAGAAGACTCCAAATGCTGAAAAGAAAAGAAAACTCATTGGAGAAGAACAAAGAAATGAAAAATATGTGTGCAGGATATTGTTGCAATGAGATGATCAGAGTCTAAGGACTAGATTAAAAGAGAAATTGAGGAAGATACCCTCGAGCGTTGAAAGACACCTGCGGACACCGTGCCGCTTATTCTGCGCTTACGCTGCACGCAGGTGGGGGGCATTTGTTGACACCTTGAAAATGAGCAAGGGCGGAAACAGAATTGAAAAGAAGATCAGACCAACAGTGAAAGACCAATGATGAAGCTCGTCAACCATCTACCCGGCTGAAGCCTTTCCCAGCTAAGCTGATGTCCGGTGCCATTGTCAGTCAGACGGCGGCACTGATGAAGTAGCAGTCACCTGACTGATGAGACCTCCTATCACACCTCAATAAGAGCTGTATTACTACCTCATCCGAGAATCCACAGGTAACATGTCAGAGTAAGTCAGATGTCGGCTTATTGACAGATGCGATATGAGCAAAGATAAAGATGAAGCCAGAACCAGCAAATAAAGATTGTGAAGGCTTCTGCAAAGTCAGAACAAATGAAGAGTCTCCACAGACTATACACCTGGCTGAAGTCTTTTCAGGCTAAAGCTGATGTCCGGTCTTGTCACCGTTCAGGTGACGATACCGATGAAATGATGTCCGACTTTGTCATCATTCAGATGGCAATGCCGATGAAACCCCAGTCTACCAACTGATGAAAACCTATGAATGATCTCAATAGAAACTGCGTCACCAATGGAGGGCCTTCTCGGGTTCTGATATATTTGAAGGACCAATAAAGGCCGAGGTATATGTGAAGTCTAAAAAGCCCTAAATGGGCCTATAAAAGTGGCGCCGGGATCCCCTTTGTCGAAGCCCAAGAGCGGCGCCGGGAAGCTGGAGTCCCACGCACCGGGAAGTCTTCCTTCGATTGAGGCACGCCGGGACAGGCCTGCCGATAAGATACCAAGGAGAGATATAAAACCCCCTTTCCCCTCGGAAAAGAGGGCAGCAACGGAAAAAGGAAAAAGAGCGGAACAGGAGCAGAAGAGAAGAGACCACCAAGAGACCAACAGAGAGAGAGAGAGCCTCCTCCGCTGAGAAAAGAGAGAAGAGACCGAGAGAAGAAACAGAGTGAAGAGAAGACCTCAGGTGGGCAGCCGGGGAGGGAGAGGAGTCAATGCTCCGCTCTCCCCCATGCTTTCTTTTCCTCTTTATGTAATCTTACGAGTCTTACCTCGATTTATCGAATGTAGCTGGGAAATCCCGGCCTTCTTTTTCAATCTCCCTTTCCCTCATTGCCCCCTTGTGGTTGGTGTAAGTTTGGGATGATGCAATGGAATGAAATGCTCCGGTGGCCCGTTTGGGCGTCTTCCTCTCCTCGTGTTTTCTGTCTCTTCTTGAACTCAATAGCACGCTATCCCCCTCCCCAGTTCGATTAATCACCTGTTTACCTGCATGGTTTTCGAATGATGCTCGTGCTTGTTCCAGAGCCAGTGACAGACTATCCCTTGGCCTCTGAAGCTAAGCAGATATATATACAGCAACAGCTGTTGCTCCGTTCTGGATGCTACATTTATGCTGCTCATCAGCTCTGCTAAAGTCGTTCCAGGGACCGGAGACAGCCATCTCTTGGCCCCCAGATGATGAAGAGTATATCAAAGTCATCTTCGAGGATTATTATGAACGCTGGTGACAGGGATTCCCTGGACTATGTTTCCCCCGAATTCCTCTCTGCTTCTGGCCTTCCCTTTGAAACCCAAGCCAAAACCAGTTGCCGCCTGATGAACTGATCCCTTTTGATTTCTCAAGGCCCGTCTATCTTGGCCTGAATCACCAGGAAACCCCTGATTCATCAACAAACCCAAAAACAGGGTGCCGTAGAACCCCAGAAATTCCTCTCGGCACCATCACACATCTCGGCCCCGTACACAGTGAAAGGGGTGAATAGTTCTCGGCACGATCCTTCAGGCACCGAGAACCCCCACCTCACCTTATTACCTACGCCGAAAGCTCCTTGCCCTGCGCGCCGAGAGCTTCTTCCCCGTCGCGCCGGAAACCCTCCTCATTGGGCCCGCCGAGAGCTCCCCGGCTCTTTCCTCCTCGCGCCGAGAAGCTTTCGCCGGGAACCCCCCTTGGCCTCTTGCGCGCCGAGAAGCCCACACCCTTGGCCATTTGGCCCTGGCGCCGACAACCTCCCTTGGCCATTTGGCCCTTGCGCCGAGAACCTATCTTCTGGGCGCGCCGGGAACCCCTCCTGTTCCTTGCCTTGGCGCCGGGAACCTCTAGGCCAGTCCAAGGTGCGCCGAGAGCCTACTCCGCCACCCATCAAGCCTCCGATACCTCTATCAAACCCATTCAGGGATGTCCATGGGTCACCAGAGCTGTCCCGGGGATGAAATTAGAGGGAGACAGACTCCCTTATGTTCCACTGATCCGCGCCGGATTTATGAGCAACCCCTTTAGCTAAGGTGAACTCTGCCACTGCGTGAGTGTCACCGGCTCCTATAAGGGAAGAGTCAAACATTGACCCAGGGCATATATGTGCAGTGTGGGAGGTTCGCCCTCTCCTTTTCTCGGCTTTCATCCCGGCACTCCGTGGGTGATAGCCTATTCTCCCCTGGGCATAATCCAGATTATGGGGAGATGCTGCCGAAATGTCAATCGATGTTTTAACCCCGATAAGTCCCGGGAAGTGCACATCATACACCTCCCGTCCGGCCCGATCCTTCGGGGAATATGAACACTGCGAGGCCTTTGGCCGGATGAGAAACGTGAAAGGGGACATGTCCTCGATGACTGTCCAGGCTCCGCCCCGCCGCTGCGTGGACGGTGTCCTATCTCTACCCGGCACGACCTACACAGAGGGGTCATACTGATTTAATAACCTATCGTTTACTCAATTACCTCCTTAGAATAACAATAGCTTCAATATCATGCACTTCGTTTTTAGCCACCCCGAGTGGCCTCCTATTTTGGCGTTTAATCAAGGGTTGCCCTTCTTAGGAAGGGCGTAATTAACGTCATAGCCTTTATGGTATGACGGACTTCGGGTCCCGACTCGGACTTCACAATCGACTGACCAAGTCAAGTCGAGCGCACAATGAAATCGTCACACATGTGACTGGCACGCCTAATAAACCAAATTAATAAATAAAAAAAACTAAAAATAATAAGCGAAATAAATCCGTCCCCACAAGTGTTTATTTAATATGAATTTTATTCTTTTTTTAGACTAGCTTAGTGGTTGATTAATGCACTTGTTTTAATTTTTACAATATATGTTTAAGTGTTTGTTTCATATTTCTAACTCAAGATATCTTAAAATCTTATGGTAATTTATAATATTATTATAAATGGTTCTAGTCTTACGGGTCACAGGTCAACCGGAACGGTTAAACCAATGACCCGTGACCCACTAACTTAACCGGGTCAAGCTCCAGGTCGGGTTTTAAAACATTGCTTCAAGCAGCTGGTGCGCTCCCCTCTATAGCGTCCTGCTCGGTGGGAGCACCCTGCTCGGCATCAAGCTCCATAGGCATGGCTCCGGATGGTTGGACGCTATCCACTAGGGTTATCAGGTCCTTGACCTCCTCCGGTAGTTCTCCAACTCATTCAGTCCCCCCATTCTGGGTTGCCTCCCACTAATCATCCTCAGTCTCGTACGGGGAAGTGGTGATGGGAATCAACACCGAGCACTAACATTTTATTTTTACATTTGTGTCCTTTGGTTTACATTTATATATTTGGCTAATTGGGTTTGCAATTGTAAGGCATTATAAGCTAATTTGTTAGTCTTTAGGAATCTTTGGGTTTCTTTGCAAAAAGGCTTTTGGGTTTCTATATAAAATGCCAGTAGATCCAGCAGGGTCCCCCACCCTCTTTCCCATTGGTCCATCTAGGATCTAGGGCCCATGTGGGGCTAATTCAAAGTCCAAGATTGGACTTGGACCAAGGGGGGACAAGATGGAAGGAAATTCAAAATTGACTACCCCTAAGTGAAGGGGGCTCCCCCTCCTTTGTCCTCTCTTGTAATTTTTTAATTTTTCTTTCTTTTGACCACATGGGGGAAGAAAATGATATCCCTTATTTGTCCCTCTCTAACCCTAGATCTGAGGGTAGTTTATGTCTTTTTTTCCTTTCTATATAACCCATGTATTTTGTGAATTACGTAGCAATTAATGTAGAAAAATCTCATTTGTTGCTCAATTTGCCCAAGGGCACCCTCTCTCCCCCTTGGAGCTGTGATAGCTCCGAATTTTCAGAGGTGTGAAGTCTCCTCGCCACCCCCTCTCTGAGTGAGAAGCTCAGCACTGCAGCCGCCACTGCCATCGAGCCGCCATCGCACCACCACCGCCGCCTCGTCGGAGTTCTGTCCACCCCTGGACAGAAGCTTGAAGCCGAAATGTTATCTCCCAATCAGGTGATCGGTTCGTGCTCCAATTTTGAGGGTTTGTTCCTCTTATCATCCCCCAACCCCAGTTCAAATTTCGTGTCATTTCACCTTCGTTTAGTATTTTTCCCATAATTTTAGTTTCACCCCTGACAGTCTGCCAATCAGCAGATCTGCGGGATAGTGTCATGTTGTCGTATTTTTCCCCCACCCTTAGCCATCTCCAAAAATTCTCAAAAAAATCATACGTGTTCCTCACATCCCCCTCTTCCACACACAATTTTCTCACGGTCTAGATCTATCGTTTTTGTGTCGGTCAAAATTCATTTTCAGGCAGAACTTGTTCTGTCTTGACTGTCTGTAATCCGAGTCAGTAAAAAAACCTTGGGAATAGTCGTTTTCATTTCTAATCCGTCTACTGGATGGATCTGAAATAATTATATGTTGTATCCCTTTGAGTCCTCTATCCATCGGTATCAATTTTGCCTTGATCCAACACCGGATCTGGGCGGAGAAATTCTTTTCGTGGAGGCGCGCATTTCTGATTCGAGAACAGGCCAGCAGATCCGTCCACCGGTTAATCTCGGTAAAACACGCTGGGATAGCTTCGACCACCGCCGCTCCCAGAAATCGATCGGCAACCCACCAGCAGCGTCCCAGCCAGCCGCCGCAGTAAGGAGACGCCTGGGTACCACCATCCCAGTAGTCGGACCCTCCTGCTGTCCCGCGGGCCCCGCAGAACTGAGCCGGACCAGCAGCCCGTCTCCGGCCCGGGAGCGTTCCAAATTGCTACCCGTCAACCCAAGCTTAGTATTCCCGGGTTATTATTGTCACCCTTTATCTCCCTGCGTGGAGTGGTCTATAAAATTACCGTTGTAATTATTTAATTACTGTGTATCGAGAGTACGAGTCTTGGCCAGGGTCATCTTCCCCACATCCGGAGCGTGGAGGTATCGTGTCTGCTCCCCACTTGGCATTTGCTTTACTCGTATATTTTTGAATGCCACTGCTAGAGTGATAGGATAACTAGCTAGTCAATTTTTTATCACCGTTGTGAGAGAGAGTGAGTGTGACCCGTCCCGTGACACATTCTGAGTATACGTGGAAAAGTCGATACCCTCGACTCATTGCCGATTTCTCAACCGCGCACGTCTGCACGTTTCCCTCGCTTAGGGACGTCCGCGAGCTAGAGTCCCAGGTTCGCGCCCCGTCCTGCATAAAATTGGTATCAGAGCTAAGTTGAGTCTAGGGTAGTCGGTTAGTCGGTCCAAGGTGTCGCATTGCATTCCTCTACCTGATATTTCAAAAGGTGTTCCCGGAACGATAGGTTACGCCTATTGGGAAGGTTGCACACTTGCGTGAGTTCGGTCTTCGGATCATACCTCCGCCACGTACCGGATACTGGTTGAGTCTAGGTTTGTAGTCGAGTCTGCATTCCAACTTTGCATTTTTGTTTTAGGGTCATGTCTAGTCGGTTTCTCTTGTCACCGAGTGTCGGCATGGCCATCCTATAGCTCCCCCGTGTCCCATGGGTCCCCAAAAGCCCACATCATATGCATGGTGGCGACACACCCAAGGATGGGGAATCTAACACCACCACCTCCGTAGGCCTGAAGCCCCGGACTTCTATGGCTCCAAAGTCCCGAGCGACTATCTAGAGTGGGAAGCCGCTATGGACAAATGCTTTGAGTGTTACATTATGTTCGAATGCCATGCAAGTCGACTTTGCCACAAGGTGACTTTTTTACGAAGCCGTCGAAACATGGAGGGACATAGAATACTTGAGGAAAATTAGGAGGCAATGGCCTATAGAGTCTTGGCGTGAGATGAAGGGCGAGCTTAGAAGGGTCTACCTACCAGGCCCAGTCACGTCCACCCGACCCCACCCAGTCACCTCCAACCAAGTGGGTCGTAGTTGGAGGCAACGAGCCCTGCATGTAGACGAGCCTAGACCCACGACTAGGCCAAATGAATACAAGCAAATCCACCAAGATGCTCCTAGTCCAAACCGCACCTTAGACCATCTCTTGCAAATGTTTATGGACCGGATTGATAGGATAGATGGGATGTGGGCACGACTCCTGCCCGAGCCTAAGGAGGTAGTGATAAGTGTGTATTTTTACCTATTAATTCATGATTATACATATTTTTATGAGCTTAAATAATAATAAATATACACATATCACACTTATTGTTAATCTAGAATAAAATATTTAATTTTCTGAAATTAAATCATGTTAATAAAGATATTTACTTATTTATGCAAACATTCAAAACGGAAAAAATAAGAGAATAAAGAAAATAATATATATATATATATATTTGGAACTGGGCCAAAAGCCTAGGGACTTGTTCAAAAAGAAAAGAAAAAAAATAGAAAAAAAATATATTGATTTGACATTTTTTGGAAATTTCTAAGCTAGATATGATATATATATATATATATATATACTAATTTACGTGTAACTGTGTGCGTGTGTGTGTTTTTTTCAAATGAAGGAAGAAGCCTGCCCTCCCGCCTTCGCGGGAGGGCACGGGCGACGATGGCGGTCAACACCGCGGGGTCAACACACGGACGCGACGGCAGGCGACGCGGCGGCGCACTGCGCCACACGCTAGCGACGCGGCCGCGGGCGGCGTGACGTGCCGGAGGAGAGAGAAAGAGAGAGAGAAAAAGGCCAGAAAAATCAAAAAAAAATCAAAAAAATTAGAAAAGTGTGCAACACATGTTAGCACATAATTCTAAGTCAACAAGAGCAGAAATTGTCAACAAAAGAAGTAAGAAGTGTTCATATTAGCTAAAGGGGTTGTTGTGTTACCCTATATAAAGGGCTTCCAATGTAATGAAAGAGGAGAAGAGAGGAGATAGCAAGGAGTAGGAAGCTATGGATTACTAAGATTTGTAAGTGTTCTTGAAGTTCTTGCTTTGTGGCTTTGGTAGGGATAGATTTTGAGAGCTTTATGTTTAAGTTTTGAAGTTTGTGTTAAGTTTGTATTGAATACTTTCATTGTACTCTTAGCCATTTTTAGCTCTTCATAGTCAATTTACAAGCTTGTGTGATCCTTATTTTAATTTCTTATCTTCTACAAAGTTGTCAATCTGTAAGTGTTCTTCAACTTCTCTTTCTAGTATTTCCCTCAATTCCTTCTAGATTGAAAGTTATTTTTCATTTTCTTAAGTGCTGTTCTACGTGATTACTGTTCATCCGAGGTGATACCTTCTAGTATTCTTCTGTTTTGAAGTCTTTCCAGTCTTCGTTTTACTCTGAGTTCTTCATGAAAGTTGTTCTTCTCTTGTAGATATAAAATTGCTTCTTCTACCACTTCTTTTAAATCTTCTTATTTTGAGAGTTATAATTAAGTTTTCACTGTTCTGATTTTTGTCATATTACTGTTCATCCGCACTGATAGCTATTGAGTTTTTCACATTTTTCACTGTCTTCTTCTCATTTTCTGTTTCTGTGTTCTTCAGCAAACTTCTTCATCTTTTCATTCTCTACAACTTTTATTTCTTCAACTTCTTCTAATTCTCGCCAGTTTAAAAGTTATTTCTTTTCCTAGTTCACCTTAGTTTCATTATAATTGTCTATTTGTTCTTCTATCGATTCCACCCTTCTAAATTGCATCCCAATCTTTCTAAGGCAGTTTTAAATTCAATTCTCTTGATTTTTAAATCTTAAAAAATTCAAGGTTTTCAACTTTTAAATCTATTTCTCCCTGTGGATTCGACTCGATCTCATCACTTAACTATTCCATTTATTTAATTTCTGAGCCGAATATTTTAATTTGATAGCGGAGCGTATTAACGACGTGCGTTTTTCGCATATCAAATTTTTGGCGCCGTTGCCGGGGAGGGTTTGAATTTGAAGTTGATAACTTTGTGTTTTCTTTTGTATATATATTGGTGCTCACTCTTATTTTTGCAGAAAAATAAAAGGATCAACAAAAGTACAAAAAAAGAAATTTTTGAAAATGTCAAAAAATGTTGTGTCTCTCCGAGGTAAATCTTCTTTATCTTCTACTCTTGTTATTTTTTATTTACCAAATAAAGAACGAGGGAATGCGATTAAGGTTGGTACTCTTACCCTCTTTCCATTGATTTAGTTTTTTTTATTTTTACTTTCAATATGTAATTTATTTTCATGCTTAGAAATGTTCTTAAAAAAATAAAAAAATAGACGAAATAAAAAATTGGTGGATTAGCTCAGTTCACTAACAAAAAAATAGAAAAATAAAAACAAAAAAAAGTATAACTTGGTCTCACTATCATCTTTGAAACTGGTGTCTAAGGCTAGAGGTCAACGGCAAACGCTATAAGCGGGAAAGTGGTTACTTAATTAGGACCTTATGAAAGCAAGGGGAGCCTCCCACTTCCACACCTGTTACCTGGCCGGTGGATAAGTTTGATGGTGAATCTAAGTTAGACTTTATTTGATAATTTGTTTCTATCAAAAAAAATCAAAAAACTAAATGTACAAAAAATGGTGAGATCATAACTTTCATCTATGGATTGGGCACACAACTTAGCTAGGTTTGATCAATTGGCTCATAAATTTGATCAATTTCTAGCCATGGATCAAGACCCCTTCATACCACCTAGTCACCATGATAATGATCACATGTGGGATAACCCGGCCCATTATGTAGGTGGTTACCCAAATCCACACTCATTTCTCACCCAAAATAACACGACCTCTTATGATAGTCCATACTCGTGGTCGGCCCAAAATGAGATCCCGTCACCTATGATGGCCCAGTTTCCATCGTTTATCAAGGACCATGTTCAAACCACTCATTTCTTTCAAGGAGGCCATGATTTACCTTTCACCCTAGAGCAAGCTCAATATGATCAACGGTTTTCTCAGCCCAATTACGAATCATCTTCAGATACTTATAACTCTAGCTGGGACGATCAACCAATAATCTCTTGATGGACCAAGCAAGGCAAGCCCCAATGCCTCAAGACCTCTCCACACCTTATTATGACTCATGTCCACATACCTTTAATTCTGGTTGGAGAGATCAACATGATTCTTCTTGGGAGTCTTATCAGGATCAAGGCCAAAGTCCTCAAGAACAAGCTTTTCAAAATTGGGCCCCATACCCAAATCATTCTTATGATCAACCCTATTATGGAGGGCAACCCATACACTCTCCACCACCTCATTCTCAGACTGAGTGCCCTTCAAATTACTATCCATCACAATCTGACTCTCAGCCCACTTATCTATCTCCTCCATACACAGATTTACATAAGGAGGATATATTTGATCAATTGACACGGCTCTTCCAGACTCAACAACAAGCCTTCCAGGAACAACTGTAAAATTTTGAGGCTCATGTGAGTCGGGTTGCTAAAAACATCGTAGAAATGGAAGTCGATCCAATGCCTAGCAACTCTACTACAAGTCTTGAGGACCAACTTCCTGCATTTGATGACAATAAAAGTTCATATGATCAACCTATGATCCCCCAATCTACCACTCATATCACTGTTGATTTTGAGGGAATCATAGAAGAATCTTATGAGGAGGACTTAAAGGAAGAGCAGCCTAAGATGCCTAAATCCAATTCCACTTGTGAAGAGGATTATGAAGAGTTTGAGGATTATGATGATCTTGAGTCGTTGGGGGGAGAAGAAGAGGAAGATGATTTGTCCGTCAATGATCAAATTCTGTTACTTTCCCTTCTTGAATTTAATAAGTCCTCCTTTCAAGAGAATGACGAGGAAAATGTGAGTGTGGAGAAAGAATTGAGTGTGGCCATAAACCCTTCTTCTTTGGTAATTAAGGAACCGGGTGCTCCACTTGAAAGTTACTCTGATTGGGAATCTCGTGATTTTGGGGAGGATCTTGATCTTTTACCTGTTCCTGACCTCGGCACTTCTATACAAATCCCCTATATCCTGCAACTAGCCGATCGGTCGATTCCACTTGCATTTCATGATCATCAGTGTGTTGAGGAGCACGTCTCTTTCACTACCCCTTTCCTCCTAGACACTCACCCTTTTGTGGAATCTTTCGAAACTCCTCCCACTCTTACTCTTCCTCACCTCAATATTGTGCTTGAAACTCCTAAGAGTGAGAATGAGGAAGAAAAGCTGGGGGAAATTAAGGTCCGGATTGATATGTTTAACACTTATAAAGACCTTAAGAATACAGAGGAATATTTTATAATTACAGATATGATAATTCCTCTTACATTCTCTGACCGAGGGGGTCCATCCAAATTCCTAGACCCACCTTGGCATGCTTCTAACCCACATGCATCGAGGCATAATCTTTTTCTCCAATGGTACACGGGCTGAAATTTATCGGAGGATAAGATCATTTGGTGGCTCATTCTGAATGCCACCCGTTGGTTAGTGAACTGTAATATGTCTGGCTGAAGACGTTAAACTAAGCGCTTCTTGGGAGGCAACCCAAAATTTTTGTAATTTCTGTGTGCTAATAAACGGCTTCTTGGGAGGCAACCCAAGTTTTTATTCTGGTTTTCTATTTATTTTGTAGATTTGAATAAAGGATAAGTTGGGGGGAGAAAGGTGATTGCTTACTCTGTTGCTCCGATTTTCAAGGCCAAGTACCGCCTCTCAAACACCAAGGTCGTCGAAGTACACGTCAGGTTGTCCCGTTCCTTCACAAATTTTATGACTACATTGTTCATTATTCTATATTGTTCATGCCATTGAGGACAATGTCATTTAAGTTGGGGGGACGGAAATCATATTATCCTATACAACCTTATTTCACCTACAATTTTTTTTCCTAAATCCAAAATAACACCCAATTGAGTTTTCTTGATTTATGCTCTCATGAAAAGTAATTCTGGAATGGAAAAGACTAGGGAAAACGATGATGGATAATTTATTTAATCTAGCCATGGAAAACTGATTTAAGAATCTCTTAAAAGTTCATGTGCACTTTAGAAAAATAAAATCACGTTGCACGCTAATGAAACAAGTAGGACAAGCCTTCTGCTATTTTGGGTATGTTGTCTGATATTCAGCACTTCTTGAAGAAGAGATCTTTTATAAGCTTTCTGCCATGCTATCTATCAAAATTAGTGCAAAAGCACAATTGAAAAATTTTGAGCAAAATTTTGAGAAAAACACCATGAAAAATGCTCCGATTCTGAGTAACCGGGCCTACTTCACCTAAGACGTGTTGAGGTTCGCGTCAAAAGGAAAAGGGAACTTGGATCTGTGTAACCGGGCCTACTTCACCTAAGACGTGTTGAGGTTCGCGTAAACCAGTGAAGGGTAGTGCAGCATCATGTGTGTATAGAAAAAAAAGGTAAAAATAAAATAAAAAGAAAAAAATATAGATCCCAAAAGGGACAAAGCAATAAGGTAGATAAACAACTAGTATACTGAACGTTCTAATTAAGAAGTGTAGAATTGAAAGGCATTTGTTTGGAATAGCAACTGAAGGACGTAATTATTTATACTGTGAATTTAGTATTACACATGCACAAGTGCTACTGAATTTTGATTAGAATTCTTGATCATGTACCTGAATTTCCTACATAAGGCTAATATGTGATAATGATTCCAGATTCTTAATCTTTAGTTGACTCTATGAAAGATGATCTAGAAATGAGGCATGAACTTTGTAAACTCTTGTTGGTCCTAAAAATTTTCATTATTTGCATCGCTAAGGGACTAGCAATGAGTAAGTTGGGGGGTGTGATAAGTGTGTATTTTTACCTATTAATTCATGATTATACACATTTTTATGAGCTTAAATAATAATAAATATACGCATATCACACTTATTGTTAATTTAGAGTAAAATATTTAATTTTCTGAAATTAAATAATGTTAATAAAGATATTTGCTTATTTATGCAAGCATTCAAAACGGAAAAAATAAGAGAATAAAGAAAATAATATATATATATATATATATTTGGAACTGGGCCAAAAGTCTACGGACTTGTTCAAAAAGAAAAGAAAAAAAATAGAAAAAAAAATATTGATTTGACATTTTTTTGGAATTTTCTAAGCTAGATATAATATATATATATATATATATATATATATTAACTAATTTACGTGTAACTGTGTGCGTGTGTGTGTTTTTTTCAAATGAAGGAAGAAGCCCGCCCTCCCGCCTTCGCGAGAGGGCACGGGCGACGATGGCGGTCAACACCACGGGGTCAACACGCGGATGCGGCGGCAGGCGACGCGGTGGCGCACTGCGCCACACGCCGGCGACGCGGCCGCGGGCGACGCGACGCGCCGGAGGAGAGAGAAAGAGAGAGAGAGAAAAAGACCAGAAAAATCAGAAAAAAAAATCAGAAAAATTAGAAAAGTGTGCAACACATGTTAGCACACAATTCTAAGTCAACAAGAGCAGAAATTGTTAACAAAAGAAGCAAGAAGTGTTCATATTAGCTAAAGGGGTTGTTGTGTTACCCTATATAAAGGGCTTCCAATGTAATGAAAGAGGAGAAGAGAGGAGATAGCAAGGAGTAGGAAGCTATGGATTGCTAAGATTTGTAAGTGTTCTTGAAGTTCTTGTTTTGTGACTTTGGTAGGGATAGATTTTGAGAGCTTTATGTTTAAGTTTTGAAGTTTGTGTTAAGTTTGTATTGAATACTTTCATTGTACTCTTAGCCATTTTTGGCTCTTCATATTCAATTTACAAGCTTGTGTGATCCTTATTTCAATTTATTATCTTCTACAAAGTTGTCAATCTGTAAGTGTTCTTCAACTTCTCTTTCTAGTATTTCCCTTAATTCCTTCTAGATTGAAAGTTATTTTTCGTTTTCTTAAGTGCTGTTCTACGTGATTACTATTCGTCTGAGGTGATACCTTCTAGTATTCTTCTATTTTCAAGTCTTTTCAGTCTTCTTTTTACTCTGAGTTCTTCATGAAAGTTGTTCTTCTCTTGTAGATATAAAATTATTTCTTCTACCACTTCTTCTAAATCTTCTTATTTTGAGAGTTATAATTAAGTTTTCACTGTTCTGATTTCTGTCATATTACTGTTCATCCGCACTGATAGCTATTGAGTTTTTCACATTTTTCACTATCTTCTTCTCATTTTCTGTTTCTGTGTTCTTCAGCAAACTTCTTCATCTTTTCATTCTCTACAACTTTTATTTCTTCTACTTCTTCTAATTCTCGCCAGTTTAAATGTTATTTCTTTTCTTAGTTCACCTTAGTTTCATTATAATTGTCTATTTGTTCTTCTATCGATTCCACCCTTCTAAATTGCATCCCAATCTTTCTAAGGCAGTTTTAAATTCAATTCTCTTGATTTTTAAATCTTAAAAAATTCAAGATTTTTAACTTTTAAATCTACTTCTCCCTGTGGATTCGACTCGGTCTCATCACTTAACTATTCCATTTATTTAATTTCTGGGCTGATATTTTAATTTGGTAGTGGAGCGTATTAACGACGTGCGTTTTCCGCATATCATGTAGTAGTTGGTAGTCTGAACCTGGTGCTGTCTACGGAGTCCCCAAGTCCTCTCCCCATCATGGAAGAGGTCCCTTCCCCAACCGAGGGAGATGTCGTGCTAGAACCTTCACCCTTCAAACTTCAGCCGAAGCCATACCTACTTACTAAGGGTGAGATTGTCATTGTAGAGCCACTCCTTAGCTGGCTCAAGCAAGGCTTAGTCCCTAACGCCTTTTTCCACCCATCCATGGACCCCACACTACCCTTAGTGCCAGTCAACTCATTCCATACCACATTCCGATCTTGTCACCATGTTGATACATTGGATGACCTTATTAAGTGATTAGACTGACAATGGAAGTTGACGAACATGTTGGCCCCAGGCTTCGACCAACTCGATAGTCGTAGCTTCACACATCCGGCATTGGGGTCCATTACCTCCGTGTGCACAGTGGGTTATGTCACCACAGAGATCCTTTTGCTCCTCTCCATTCCTGATGAGCCTAACTTCATTACCCTAACCCTAAGGGAGGAACCATACCTTTTACACATGACCGTCGTCCCACCGATCACAATGCATAAAGGTGATTATTTATACCTTCAAGAATTTTAAACTTGGGACTGTGTCATGGGGGAACCTATCTCGAGGGGTCACACATTCTTTGATCCCTTCGACCCCTTCCCTAGTAAGCCTCTTGACCCACCTATTCTACTCCACTTTTTCCAAGAAGTTCATTATCACACCCCTACCCCACGGGCAAGTCCACCTACACTCCGCAAGGAGCCCGTTCATTGGGGTATAGAAGTCGGAGAATTCAGCTCTCCTAGCCCACCCAAACCTTCCACGCCTAGCCCACCCAAGTCTCCCAAATCCAAAAGGCTGTCAATGCATGCATGGTGCATTTTGGGATGTCTAGGAGTCCCCCATTCCGCCAACCACCGGTTGCGTCTTATGTATGCATGGCACACATTTGGATGTCCTGGTTCGCCATTGCATATATATGGGTCAGTCTAACAGTACGTTTGTTTAGGGTCATGTGTGAGTCCATGTTTTCCTTTATTTTTGTCAAGATTGTCGAGTGCATAGTGAGTTTGCATGCATCGAGTCGAGTCGGCCTCATGTCAGCTCGCGTTGTCAGTCCTTTCGAGTGTGAGGCAAGTCGGGTCTAATGCGTACGTTGTAAACTTGCCAAAATTTAGGATCGGCTCTACCTCAACATATCGGATCTAGTCAAATAAAGGGACCCATCGATGATTCCTTATGAGTCTTCGAGCCGCCTCTGTTGACATGTTTTTCCTTCTTTCCCCTTTCTAATTACCCTTCAAACCCCTTCTTCACTATGCTAATGTAAGGAACTAAACAATATGTAAATAGCAGGGGGAAGGATGGGGAGTGTGTGTGTGATCGCCACCAAGGTGCCGAATGTAAACAAGTACACCGTACCTTGGAAAGAGAGGGGGAGACACTCGCCTAGAACAGCACTGCAGCAATGCGCGGCTCTGAAAGAACCGCTCAGTAGGAGCGCAGTCGCTCGACAGACCGCTCAACAGCGCT
Source organism: Amorphophallus konjac (assembly GCA_022559845.1). Lineage (NCBI taxonomy): Eukaryota > Viridiplantae > Streptophyta > Magnoliopsida > Alismatales > Araceae > Amorphophallus > Amorphophallus konjac. The sequence continues at coordinate 259,931,453 of CM040128.1, forward strand.
GGGACGAACGCGGGACGAAGAGCAGCTGGATGATGGAACGGTTCTGGATCAACCGTTGGAAAGAACTGGACGGTCGATGTTAAGCCGCCCTATTCTTCAAACGGACTGATGAAGACCGCTCTACACCGCCAACTTTCAAAACGTAGGATCTCTACCTCCACCCTTTTCGGCCGGCCAAAAAGAGTGGGCCCCGTGTTAGGACATTGCTAACCTGTGAAATAAAGCGCAAAACACAGAAAGGAACCCAAGATTAATACTGTGAAGTGTAGCAACTATAAAAGAGTGCGGGAAATGAACTAACTAACATGAAATGGGGGATACCTGAGAGTTTTTAAACCCCTAGGGGCGTCGAAACAATGGGAGGGTGTATGTAATGATATGTAGATGAAGAAAACATGGAGAGAGAACAAAGACGATGATTGCATGCAACGACAAGCAAATGGTGAAACTATGAGAACGAAGACTCAAAACATTGAGTACTCTCTGAACCGGAGGCTTGTATGGACGTAGAAAGCCTCCCTCCCTGACTGTAGGTCGCTTGAGAATTCGACAGAGCTTCGCCGTGACCTTGAAATCTCCCCCCTTTCAAAACTTGACTTTAGGGTCTATTTATAGAGCCTAAGAAACCAGCCTCGAAATTAGGGTTTCCAATGAAAATCAGCTTGAGATATCAACATAAAATCCGTAGATAATATAATTATCTTCCAACCCGTTCAAACGGCACCCCATTTGGTTTCGAAATCACGGAGAAATGGTTGGAACAAGTTAGGGATAACACCACGGATAGAGAGAGGAAAAACCTTTAATTATTCAGCCATCGAACCATTGCGCGGTCGTGCGATAGACCGCCCAGTCCATTGCACGGTCAATCACAAGACCGTCCAACCTGTCGGTGGAAATTATGTAAGTAAGTAATATTATCCAAATATCCATCGAACTGCCCGATGATTTCGCCGCTGGACTCTCATGAATTGGGCGGTTACAAATGGACCACCCAGGCCATGGAACGACCATAGGCCAACCGCCCAATGCCTGTTGGTGGTAAATCAGAATAAATTAGATAATTAGATAATTATCTGAACAGCCAATGAATCTAGGACTCTGAGATATGGACGGTCATGTACCGGCCGTTCAATCAATTTGAACGGTTATATATGAACCGTGCAAAAGCTTGTCGGTGGAAATTCAAATAAATCACCTTAATATCCAATAAATAGTGACACGGTCCATAGTCAACCGCTCCAAAACTGGACGATCAAGCGATGGACCGCGCAATGGCTGAACACTTGAAAATCAAAGAAATGTGATAAATCAAGCAAAATCAAGGCCCGTTAAGCCCCGATTTGAAGTAGACCTAGTCAGGGAGGGAGGTACCCATAAAATAGGCCCAATAAGCTGCCTGAAAATAGCCCAATGAGTAATGGACAACTCGAGGCATAAATAAATGAGAGTAAGAGAAATGACTTAACTTATCGGTAAAAAATGGGTGTCAACAGATGCCCCTCCTTAATGTCCTCTTTGCAGGGGAGCGAGCGGAGGTGAAGCGAAAGCAAAGTGGAACATGGAGATGAAGCGGAAATGAAGCGAGCGGACTGAAAAGCGGGCGTTAAGGTAAAACGACACCCGTTTTGCCAACAAGTGATAGGAATTTTCCGAAAAACTCTGAATTAACCACAAGGAATAGCTAGACCAAAAGCGACACCAATCTGGAGGAATTAACTAACTAAAGGGAACACAAGATCAACCTCATGGGGGACACAATCCCGCGGACCAATGAGGAGACCAAAATAAGCAAAAGTAAAGAGACGGACTAAAACTCCAGACGGAGACCTCTTAATCAACCACACCGAGTGAACAAACCAGAGAGAACCTTCCAACTCAGAGTGGAATTGTTCCTCTTACTCAAACACTGAATGCAGCTATCCATCATTGGTGGGATATCAGCAGGCAAACCATGGGTCATGAATACTTAAAAGATGCGTATGATGCATGCTGGGCTTAAAATAAAGAAATTATTAAAACGAATGCAAAGAAAGGATAAAATATAAAATACTCGAGAATAATATTGCTAGATTGGGAGAAACAGAGTCAAGACACTATCCGCAACCACAGCTTGCAGGATAGAACCATCCTCCCCATGTTTTCCCTACCTAACAGTCTATCCGATGATTAAACATGTGAACCTGGATGATCATCATTTTTGTTAAAGGGGAACATCAGATCCTGTAACACATGAATGACCAGCCAGTTCTCGAGATAATATAACAATATATATACCATATAGTAATGCAATGAGGGTAGGGATAGAAAGCCATACCTGACTTACCTGTGCAGATGAAATGACATTTTTTGATTTTCATTTTCTGATTTTTATGGATTTTCATGTATAAGACAAATATGATAAACAAGCAAGTATAAACATAGCGTAGATAACATAACGATTAACTGAACGACAAACAACACGACATAACATAACGATCAAATGAAATGGGAGACAATGCAACATAACATAACAAAGGCAAACGAGCACATATGCAATGGCATGAACAGACAATATGCATGCATGAACACGGTGTGACAAGATAACAACGCGGTGGGACAACACACGATTGGGACAAGAACATGACGGATGACCACACGGTTGGGACAAGAACATGGGACATAAAGGGATGACTAACAACATGTGCAAGACAACTAACAACACTCGGTGAGGGACAAAACAACATGTGTGGGACAACACGGTGGGACATAAACACATTACAAGGACACGGCGGGACAAAAGACATAAACAAATATGTCCTTCAATCAAAACCCAAGATCAGAATGAAGCAGAACCGCCAGGTTCATAATCGTGAGGCAAAGCCCTCTCATAAAGATATGATGATTGCAAACAAAAGCTGAGAAGGACATGAGCTTCAGAACAGATCGAGAGAGTGGAATCGAAGAAGGAAAGAACAGATCAAAGATGTGGATAGGACGCAGAGCACAAAGATATAGCAAGGAATGCATGAGTACTTGCAACCTGCACACTTAGTAAACGGATTACGTATCTATCCTTAAAACAAATGCAAATGCATGAAAAAGACACATTTTTTAGATTTTTTGTAAGTTTTTTTTATTTTTTTAGATTTTCAATAGTATTTCATTTTTTGGATTTTTTTGAAGTATTTGATTTGTTAGGTTTTTCAAAGATTTGATTTTTTTGAAATTTTGAAGTATTTGATTTTTTTAGATTTTTTACAATATTTGATTTTTTTGGGATTTTTTTTGAAGTATTTGATTTTTTAGACTTTTGGTAATATTTGATTTTTTTTTATATTTTGACATAGCAATCTGCAGCACCTAAAGACGGGCTCAAACTACTGACCAGTGATCGTCGTTCCTACCCCTTTCATTAAAGGCTTCCCTTAAGTAGGGCGTGCATGTGAGGGTGGCTTACTACAACCAACCGCTTCTAAAGAACGATGCCCCTACTAAGGCCATACCCGGGATACAACCCAGCCTAAGACGGAGAAACAGAAAAAAAAGGGGGACAAGCTTCATGCAGGATGGGAGATATCAAGGCTCGAATTCCTTCGAGGGCACTACCCCTCAAAGAGATAAGATGTTGCGCCGGGACTTTGTGTCTTTAATTTTTAGACCCATATTTATCAGGCACGCATGCGACCGGGCTCATGACGTCCCGCGGGGAACTGTACTGTCACTCTTGTCATGCCTTTGATTTATAATTTTACATTGATTCATTTTCTCATTTTGGTAGCCCTTATTGGCCAGATATAGCATGAAAGCTCACTTTTGAGGGTCAAGACTGCCCCTATTTGAGACCTCTCTCGTATTAGGGAGTGCCTAGGTTAGTCATCTTATCCATCAATCTCTTTCCCCTACACTTGACCGAGCAGAGAAGAGAAAATACCTTCGTGCATACCCAAAGTATGGCCAAAGCAGCAACGATGTTGCACTAGAGAGATCGGGCTATGGCTCTCCGTGTAGTGTGTGAAAAATCCATACTCAAAGGTCACCCTCAACAATCAGGGAAAGAAACTAGACTCCTAACACAGAGTTATCACCAGCCTAAGGGATGCTGTAGAAGCGAACTCATTTTTTATTTTTTGGACTAACCTAACTAAGCAAATTTCTAAAAGCCCCTTAACCATGTTGAGGAATAGCATTATAAGTACGTGCAGGAATAAATAGAAATATTAGCAATGACAGCATAGTTCTTGCACAAAATAACGATACCTTGCATATCCACAGTGTGGTAACAGCATCCTGACGTGATCTTGATCATCGAGCTTCGTACAGCACGAGCTTTGTATTCTTACTTGTCAGGGTAAAAGGGAGAGGATAATAAGGACTTGAAGATTCCTCTAGATGGAGGAGCGACAGACACCAAACTGGATGAAGAAGAACAAAAGGAAGAGAGACGAGGGTTAGAACTCCCTCGTTAAGGCACAGAGGCCCTGATAACAAGGAACCGAATACAGAATGAACAGAGATTAACTGAGATCAAGGCGGACTAAAGCCTCGAAAATAGCATGAAAAAGGGTAATGACCCCGAAAGGGTGAGGAGGAAAGAACAGAGAGATGAGAATAAGAATCATCCGACACGGTCAGAGGAAGAATGAAATTCATCTGCCAGGGGCAGGGAAGAAGCGACATGATAGCCCAACAAAGTCAGGGAAAAGAAATGGAAACCATCCGACCAAGTTGGAGAGGGAAAACGATGGCCGCCTGACAAAGTCGGGGAAGAATCAGAAAAACTACCCGACAAGGTCGGGGAACGAACACAAGGAACCCCCAACAAAGTCGGGAAAAAATGATGAGAAGTAGCATCCGGATGTACCCGGAGAGGAAAACTAGAGGATGCCCCTGGATCAGGGGAAGAGGAGGTCATAGGCCGGGACCTAGAATGGTGAGGATAGGAGAAGATGGTAGAAATACGGTCAGGTGGTGGAAAGTACATCACCCAAGGATAGGAACTGAGCAAAATAAATGATGAATGGATAAAAGAAGGAGGTGGAGTGAGCCCTTGAATACACAGTTGTCGGTCCTTATACTTACGTCGCCGCCCCTTCTTGGCAGAAATCTACTTGTAATAACTCTGCCTGGCACGGACTCAGGCCTTCGGGCTTCTTGTCTTACACTATTGTCTTAAGTAACGGGCCCATCTGGCAAACGGTCTGGCACGATCATGAATACACAGCTTCGTCGGGGCGATTGCCCCTAGACACCCAGTGCTAACCATTGGCAGGCACTCTTGGATAGATAACTCCTTGGGATGAATATCAGAAAATCGTGGAGTTTTGTCACTCGGTACTAACAGCATAAGATCTAGCATCTTCACTCGGTAATCGGGCAAGAAGCATAACTCCCTTACCAAAAGAGTAGGACAGAACTGAGGGAAAGTAATGCACGGTGCAGATGTGGCCGATTTACCAATAAATCGAGGGAGATGGCATAACAAGTGCAGAATGTCCTTGGAAAGTGTAGAAGATACGGCCAATTGTCCTTTGAATAGGGAATCCATCAGGCTCCTAGCGTCCGCATGGGTTAGCACAAACTGAGTAGAGAAACCTCCGGCGAGTGAACTGAATAGCAATCGAGCGAGACGTAATAACAACATCAATAGTGAAACCTCCTATGAGCAAAGGGATTGCCACCAGCCTCGCTCGAGAAGAAACTGGCACTAGTGCACGAGGGCCTTTCTTGGCAACCATCTTCAAAAGTGTAGGCTCATCATCCCCAAAATAGCCAGGGACCAGGACGCAGATCGGCATCCGGCAAATGAAATCTTGAAATGTAGAGCAGACACTGAACTGTCCCGACTTGGCTTGTCGTCTCCCTGGAGGCCAGATCCAAGGGGCACTGTAGGTGGCGCACACCCACTCCGTGAGGTGGAAGTGGATGGGGAAGAAATGGAAGTAATAGGTTTGGAAGGCGGAGGTGAAGGTTTAGAAGGCGTAAGTGGGGGTAAGGGCAATGCGAGTGGTGGAGGGATAGCGGCAATGACAGGCTCAAGTGGAGGTAAGGGCAAAGGTAGAGGCGTAGGAGGGGGTAAAGGCGAAGGTGGAGGTGTAGGTATAGCTTGCTCAGGGTTGGGCAACAATGGCGAAGGGGATGGCAAAGGCGGTGGAAATGGTAGAAGTGATGGAATAGGAGTCTTCGGGGGAGGAGGCGATGAAGGCGGTGGTGATGGCAGTAGGGGTAGTGGAGATGGTGATGGGGGCAATGAAGGTAATGGAGGTGGAGATGGAGAGGGTGAGGAAGGAGGTAAAGGGGAAATGGAAGGCTGTGGGACCCAACGTCGACGTATTGACACGACACGTCGAGCGGCATTAGGCGCAGTAGTAGTGGCAGTGGAAGTGGCGGAAGTGGAGGAACTAGCCTGAGCAAGGGACAGGGTAGGCGGAGTTTGTGGAGATGGGGTAGGAGATGGAGAAGGTGGTATAGATAACAGAACAGGTGACGGAGCAGGTGCATCGCTAGATGAGGGATCGCAGGGGTGCCCCTGGTCTTGTAGTAATGGAAACGGCTGCCTGGGCGGCGCTTGTTGCTACTGCTGCTGTTTGCGAAGATCCAAAATAACCTGATGTATGACAGTCCAATCAATCATCCTCTTGTCTTCCAAGCTGTAAATAAGTTCCTGGAACTCGGGGCAACCTTCAATCAAATGCCCCTATTGGCGATGAAACACACAGAACTGGAATAAATTTCTGACAACGGGTTTGCGAGGCATAACCGGAGGGAGTAGCAACACATGGGTGGCCATCAAAGCCTTGAAAATATCCGTGAAAGATTCTGGCAACGGAGAGTGAGGAGCCCGCTTCGGGCAAGGTGGGTGCCGAGGGGTATGAGAGGGTTGTGGGGATGGTAGTTGCGTAGGAAAGGGGAATTGCTTAGGTGAAGGCTGAGGGCTAGTAAGTGAATGATGTGGAGGCATGGAGGGAGTGGAAATATAATGGACGGCATCCACCCGCTCGGGGTGTGACGTTTCCTTGACCGAAAGTGGAGAGGTGTGGGGAAATAAAATAGCGGAGGGCTTACTTGTGAAGGGAGATGTAGTGGAGCGACATGTGGAGGTATGTGGGTGTGAGGGAGCAGAAGGCCGACTCGTGAAAGGATATGTGGTGGAGGGCTGACTCGTGGAAGGATATGTGAGAGATGATGGATAGGAGGCGTACGTGGGCGTAGAAGGTGAAGGGGACTCGGGGTCAAGGAAAACTAGGAGTTGTTGGCTAATGAAGTGGGCTCGACTGTAGAGTTGTTGCCATGAAGTGATATCGTTCAAGGCTAAGATGCATTTGAGCTCGGGTGTTGCATTAGAAATAACCATTTTAATCTGCTCGCCCTCCGGAATATGCCCCAGAACTTACGCGGCTAGGCGATGCCAGTGGTCGGCAAACGTGGAGAATTCCTCGTCGGGCTTCATCTTCTCTTGGGCCAGATTTACCATAGAGTACTTGGGCCCGACCTGGTTCTGGTTCTGCTGAATAAATCTTGCTTGGACGGCTTGAAAATTCACCACTTGCTCTTGCGGCAATGAAAAGAACCAATCCCGAGCCGGGCCTTCTAACAACAGACTAAACAGATAAGCCATTAAATGTTGGTCATGTCGGAATTGGGCCGACTCATAAAGGAACTCCTTCAAATGCACGTAGGGGTCACCGACTCCACCATAGCGACGATAAGCCGGAATTTGTAAACGTGGTGGAAGCTGAAGACCTTAAAGGCAGACGGGACATCCAACGAAGTTTGGGGATTAATTCGGCACTGCAATTCATCAAGCTGGCGTTGGGCTTGAGCGATCATCTCCTCGGTGGGAAGAGTCTGAGAAGAATGTGGGCTAGCCTGAGCAAGAGAGTGAAAGTTTAGACCAAGATGATGATGGGCCGAATAAAGGGACCCAGCCAGAGAAGAAGGAAAACCCATTCCAGGAGTAGAAGGATATATGGGCCTGGAAGGATCATGTATGTGGGGATGAGAATTGATTGGGCCAGCAACAGCACGGGTGGGATAGGAAAGCCCGTTAAAAGGAGTAGGCCCATTAAAAGAAGAAAGCCCGTGAAGAGAATAAGGCCCATTAGATGAATGAGGTGATGGGCCCGCGTGGAAAGAGGAATGGTGCGGACACCAGAGCACACGAGCAGCACGAGTCGGCAAGCCACCGATACCGTACGTGGAGCACCACCCGAGCGACAGCGGCTTCCATCTGGCTTGGAGACAGCCTGGAGACTCCTCCTTGAGTCCCGACATTTATCATATTTATTTAGACTTTATTTGTGTGTAATGTGTGTTTATTTCGTTTTACTCGGTTTGTAATTTGGATTGTAAGAGGGGCTTATGTGTAATTTAGACCCCTTGGGTCCCACGGGCCCCCCAAACCCCCTCCCATTGATCCACATCATCCCTAGGGCCCATGTGGGGACAGTCAACATGTCAAATTGTGGGCTTCTAGAAGGGTGGGCCAAGTGGGGGACAAGTGTGCTTAAGGGTCAAGGTTGGCCACCAACCCCACCTACTTGGTCAAGGGGGCGCCCCCCTCTCACCATCACAATTTTATTTTTTGTAAAAAATGTGTTAGAACTAATTAGTTCTACTCATTATTATATTCCCCAAAACCCTAGGTCCAGGGGTAGTTTAAGTCATTTGCCATTTCATATATATACTTTTTATTTCCATTTGTGTAGAATTAATGAAGAAGAAAAACTTGATTATTGTTCGAGCAGCAAGGGCCGCCCCCATCCTCTCTCCTCTCTCCCCCTCTTGCAGCTGGGAAGGCTGTATTCTGGTGGTGTGACTCCACCCCTATCTGTTCCGGTCGCCGCCGCCGCCGCCATGTGCCGCCATCGCGCCGCCACCATCGTCGCCGGTGTTTTGTCCATCCAGGACAGAGGTGTCTTCCCAGAATTCCTGCTCTCCACCCTGACGTGTTCTTGAGCTGGGATTTTGAGGGGTTGTTCCAGATGTGTTCCCCACGATCCACAAAAATTGGTTGGTCATAAATCTTCCATTTGATAATTTTCCATTTTCGTCCAACCTCTTTTCCCAGATCTGTGTTTCCAGTATTCGGACCCCTTTTTGATTTTCTCAGGAGCTCCCAAATTTACTGGGAGTTCTATCCACCAACCCCTTCATCTCCCATTTTTATTGGAATTTCTTGAGACCATCTCATATTTTCCAAAATTCATCTTCTGATCCATTTACAGTACTATCTGCCAGTTTCCAGATCCGACCACCCGCCAGTGCTAAAATCATAACAAATCATAGCCTCTACCAATCTTTCCACACAAAATATTTCCGTTTTTCTATCTTTCCCCTCCACAACTTTCATGAAGGAGTCGATGTCTGATTCGAAAGTTTTATTCACGGTCAAAGGTAGTTCTCAGGAAACTGTCCTATTGTTCTGAGAGTTCGGATACTATACAACCAAAACTTCAAAATTCAACCAAGTCCAGATCCGTGCAGATCCAGATTCTCTCTCAGGGATTAGATTGAAATATTTCAAGAGAGCTTTCCAACGGTACCTCATGTGCCTCGATCCGACATCAGGATCGGTCGCAGCGGCCGATCTCGCCGGAGCGCGCGCTGGAAAACAGAAGCTGAAATCCGTGGACAGCAACTTCAAGAGTTGGGGATCGGAGCCGATCGGTCACCGATCGGTGTTTCCGGCCGACCGCCGTCCAAGGAGGCGGTCCACCAGGGGTTCCCATCACAGTGGGACCACCCCAGCAGACCCGGAGGACAGAGTGGTCCGTGGGCCCCACGGACCCGTAGATCGCACCGTCCGGACAGCACTACAAACGCGTGTTCGGCACCACCGGGCGACATCAAGATGCTGTCCGTCAACCCAATTGCGTGATTCCTGGGCCGCGCATGTGACCTTTTACCTCCCTGCGTGGAGTGGGTCGAATTATTGTACTGCTGTAACAATTGTTAACCGGGAGTCCGTAATTGGCCGGGGTTGTCTTCCCCACGCCGGGTGCGTGGAGGTAACGGTCTAACTTCTTGGCGTTCATTTGCTAGTTTAGTATAAGGTCATATGCCGCTGCGAGAGCGTAGGACACTAGCCCGTGTGTTCATGTCACCGCTGTGAGTGTGAGAGTGACCCGTCCCGTGACTCGATCCGAGTCCGAAGTGAGTCGGACTACCCTTGAACTCTGCCAGTTCTTCAACCGCGCACGATCCGCATTTCCCTTGCTTGGGACGACGAGTGAGCCTGGGTTTCTGTTAGCGACGTATAGCCCATAGGAGCTCTCCATGTCGGGCCTAGAGTCTCTCCCATCGTATGTTGCTGGTCGTGTCCGCATTTAGAGTCCGAGGTCCATACCACTTAGAGTCGGTCCCCGTGTCCGTCCCGCATCAGTTTGGTATCAGAGAGCCAGTTGAGTCTAGGGTAGTCATTGCATAAGTCTTGCATAGTCTAAGGTTGCCCCACACACCTTTACTCGGTATATCAAAAGGTGTTGTCTGAACGTTAGGCTACGCCTATCGGGAAGACCGCACACTTGCGCGAGTGATCTTCGGATCGATTATCTCCGCCCTGTATCGAGTCTTGGTTGTGTCTAGGGTGTAGTCGAGTCTCATTACTTTCAAAACAAACAAAAAAAGAGTGTTTTAAATTACATTTGCATCCTTTACCCGATATATAAAAAGGTGTTGTCCGAACGTTGGGTTACGCCTAACGGGAAGGCCGCACACTTGCGCGAGTGGTCTTCGGATCGGTTATCTCCGCCACGTACCGATATTGGTTTAGGTCTAGATGCATTAGTCGATGTTTGCATTAGTTTGTGTCTCCTAGTTCGTGTGTAGTCCTATAAGAGTCAGTCGGTCTTGTCCAAGTGTCGGCATGTCTAACATGTAGTTCCCCAGTTTCCCATGGTGTCCCAATCACCCGGGCAATATGGCCGTTGGTCTACCCATGGGCTTGGCAACCATCCTCTCCCCTTCCGTAGGCCCGAAGCCTCGGATTTTTATGGCTCTAATGACCTGGGCGACTACCTCAAGTGGGAGGCCGCCATGACAAATATTTTGAATGTTACACCATGTCCGAAGCCATGCAAGTCAGTTTTGCCCGAGAGAGGCTTGTCCACAAAGCCGCCTGGAAATGGGAGAGCATTGAGCGCATGAGGGAGGTTAGGAGGCAAAGACCCATCGAGTCGTGGCATGAGATGAAGGGCGAGCTTAGGAAGGTCTACCTACCTGGCCCGGTCACCTCCAACCGACCACACCCAACCACCTACACCCAAGTGGGCCATAATCAGAGGCAAAGTGCCACGCATGTAGAAGAGCCTAGGTCCACAACTAAGCCGAGTTCGTATGGGAGAGTCCATCACATCGCTCCTACTCCAAACCCCACCATTGCCGAACTCTTCCAAATCATTTTGGATAGGGTGGATAGGAGGTGTGCTGATATCGAGTCCCTGGTTTCCCCTTGCCTACCCCCTAGACAGAATGGGACCAAGCACGAGCCTAAGGAGGTAGCAACCGGTAGCCCCAACCCGATGCCATCTAAGGTGCCATCCCAAGGTCCTCTCCCCATCATAATAGATCCTCTTCCCCCACCCACGAGAGCCCCATTGTCTGCACCCCCTGTCCATCAGGAGGATAAGGGTAAGGACACACTTATCAAGGAGCGTAGTGGATCACGACAGCAGTGTTATCGCTGCCAGGGGTTCGGCCACTTTGCCGGACAGTGTCCCACTCTGACATCCCTAGCCCTAGGGGACAAAAGGGTTGGAGAAGCCTCACTCTCCGATCTTTATTTGGAGCCACCTCAGCCACAGCTACCCATGTTTCTAACGGGAAAGCTACTTATAGCCGAGCCACTCCTTAGCTGGCTTAAGAATGGCCTGGTCCCATCTCCCCTCCCATCTATGGACCCTATCCTACCTCTGGTGCCAATAAATTCATTTCACACCACTTTCCGGTCTAGTCACTATGTGGATACATTGGATGACCTTCTTAAAGGGTTAGATCGGCAATTGACATTTACGCACTTGTTGGCTCCAGGCTTCGACCGACCCACAGGTCGTAGTTTCACTCATCCCGCTTTAGGGTCCATCACCTCCGTGTACACCGTGGGTCATGTTACCACGGAGGTTCTTCTACTCCTCCCATTACTGGCCGAGCCCGACTTCATTCCTTTTATCCCGAGGGAGGAGCTATATCTTCTATACACTGCCCCATCTACCACGACAGATGGAGGTGACCATCACCTTCATGAATTTCAAACATGGGACTATGTAATGGAGGAACCGAGGGGTCACACATTCTTTGACCCATTCGACCCCTTCGCTAGTGGGCCTCGTGGTCCACCACTTCCCTTCTACCTTGTCAAGGAAGTCCCCTACCACTCTCTTCCCACTCAGGCCAATCAACCTCCACATAGTAATAGGTCCGATGATTGGGGAACATGGCATGCCTACCCTACATCTAGGGGTATTGACAAAGGTAGTTTTAGATCTCCTAATCCTCCCACATCCAAGCCCGATACACCTACTTCCAGCCCTCCTAGCCCACCCAAATCCAATGGGCAGCCGCATGCTAGGGACAAAGTAGGATGTCTAGGAGTCCCACTTTCAGCCAACCATCAGTTGCATCTAGTGTATGCATGGCACACATTCAGGTGTCCTTGTCCACCTTTGCATATGCATGAGTCGGACTAACCGTAGGGTTGTTTAGGGTCGTGTGTGCATCCGTGTGTTTTTCTTTTTGCTAAGCATGTTAGGAGTATGCATGACGACGTCCGTCGTCACATTGAGGCCAGCAACGCACGGTATAAGGAGCTAGCTGATGCCCATAGACACCATCGTGAATTCCAAGAGGGTGAATATGTTATGATCAGGGTAAGACCTGAACGGTTTCCCTCTGGAACCGTAAGAAATTGCAAGCTCACGGAGCCGGTCCATTTAGAGTGTTGAAACGTGTTAGATCCAATGCGTATGTTGTGGACCTGCCCGAGGAATATGGTATAAGCTCAACTTTTAATGTGTCGGATCTAATTGCATATAGGGACCCAGCGGTGATCCTAGTGAGCCTTTCGAGCCATCTCCTTCAATTGAGAGTGATCCCACACCTGAGTGTCCACCACCAGCCCCATTTCCACGGTAGCGAGAGCATATAGATCATATACTAGATGAGCAGGTGACTTTTACGAGGAGTGGATCTTACCCGCGCTACCTAGTGCGCTGGAGAGGGCGACCCGCCACCGAGGACACATGGATCACCCATGGAGAGTTGCAGCGGATCGATCCGGACCTACTGGAGCGGTACCAGAGTGACGCGGACCCTTACTCGACAGGGTCGAGTTTCTCCCACCCGGGGAGAATTGGTGCGAACACCAGAGCACATGAGCGGCACGAGTCGGCAAGCCACCGATACCGTACGCGGAGCACCACCCGAGCGACATCGGCTTCCATCGGGCTTGGAGACAGCCTGGAGACTCCTCCTTGAGTCCCGACATTTATCATATTTGTTTAGACTTTATTTGTGTGTAATGTGTGTTTATTTCATTTTACTCGGTTTGTAATTTGGATTGTAAGAGGGGCTTATGTGCAATTTGGACCCCTTGGGTCCCACGGGCCCCCCAAACCCCCTCCCATTGATCCACCTCATCCCTAGGGCCCATGTGGGGACAGTCAACATGTCAAATTGTGGGCTTCTAGAAGGGTGGGCCAAGTGGGGGACAAGTGTGCTTAAGGGTCAAGGTTGGCCACCAACCCCACCTACTTGGTCAAGGGGGCGCCCCCCTCTCACCATCACAATTTTATTTTTTGTAAAAAATGTGTTAGAACTAATTAGTTCTACTCATTATTATATTCCCCAAAACCCTAGGTCCAGGGGTAGTTTAAGTCATTTGCCATTTCATATATATACTTTGTATTTCCATTTGTGTAGAATTAATGAAGAAGAAAAACTTGATTATTGTTGGAGCAGCAAGGGCCGCCCTCATCCTCTCTCCTATCTCCCCCTCTTGTAGCTTGGAAGGCTGTATTCTGGTGGTGTGAATCCACCCCTATCAGTTCCAGTCGCCGCCGCCACGTGCCGCCATCGTGCCGCCACCATCATCGCCGGTGTTCTGTCCATCCAGGATAGAGGTGTCTTCCCCGAATTCCTGCTCTCCCCCCCGACGTGTTCTTGAGCTGGGATTTTGAGGGGTTGTTCCATAGGTGTTCCCCACGATCCACAAAAATTTGTTGGTCATAAATTTTTCATTTGATAATTTTCCATTTTCTTCCAACCTCTTTTCCCAGATCTGTCTATTTTATGTTTAGATTTCCACCTGCCCTGTGTTTCCAGTATTCGGACCCCTTTTTGATTTTTCCAGGAGCTCCCAAATTTACTGTGAGTTCTATCCACCAACCCCTTCCTCTCCAATGTTTCTTAGAATTTCTTGAGACCATCTCATATTTTCCAAAATTCATCTTCTGATCCATCTACAGTACTTTCTGCCCGTTTCCAGATCCGACCACCTGCCAGTGTTAAAATCATAAAAAATCATATCCTCCACCAATCCTTACAAAAAATATATTTCCGTTTTTCTATCTTTCTTCTACACAACTTTCATGAAGGAGTCGATGTCTGATTCGGAAGTTTTACTCACGGTCAAAGGTAGTTCTCAGGAAACTGTCCTATTGTTCTGAGAGTTTGGATACTATACAACCGAAACTTCAAAATTCAACCAAGTCCAGATCCGTGTAGATCCAGATCCTCTCTTAGGGCTTAGATTGAAGTATTTCAAGAGAGCTTTTCAACGGTACCTCATGTGCCTCGATCCGACATCAGGATCGATCGCAGCAGCCGATCTCGCCGGAGCGCGCGCCGGAAAACAGAAGCTGAAATCCGTGGACAGCAACTTCAAGAGTTGGGGATCGGAGCCGATCGGTCACCGATCGGTGTTTCTGGCCGACCGCCGTCCAAGGAGGCGCGCCACCAGGGGTTCCCATCACAGTGGGACCCACCCCAGCAGACCCGGAGGATAGAGTGGTCCGTGGGCCCCACGGACCCGTAGATCGCGCCGTCCGGACAGCACTACAAACGCGTGTTCGGCACCGTCGGGCGACATCAAGATGCTGCCCGTCAACCCAATCCGCGTGATTCCCGGGCACCGCATGTGACCTTTTACCTCCCTGTGTGGAGTGGGTCAAATTATTGTACTGCTGTAATAATTGTTAACCGGGAGTCTGCAATTGGCCGGGGTTGTCTTCCCCACGCCAGGTGCGTGGAGGTAACGGTCTAACTTCTTAGCGTTCATTTGCTAGTTTAGTATATGGTCATATGCCGTTGCGAGAGCGTAGGACACTAGCCCGTCTGTTCATGTCACCGCTGTGAGTGTGAGAGTGACCCGTCCCGTGACTTGATTCGAGTCTGGAAGTGAGTCGGACTACCCTTGAACTCTGCCGGTTCTTCAACCGCGCACGATCCGCATTTCCCTCGCTTGGGACGACGAGTGAGCTTGCGTTTCTGTTAGCGACGTATAGCCCATAGGAGCTCTCCATGTCGGGCCTAGAGTCTCTCCCATCGTATGTTGCTGGTCGTGTCCTCATTTAGAGTCCGAGGTCCATACCACTTAGAGTCGGTCCCCGTGTCCGTCCCGCATCAAGGAATCCACACGGGGGTAAGAGGACAGGAAAGATGAGGGATACTGGACAGAAGAGAAGCGCTCCATGGGAGAAATGGAGGCTTCATACAGTGAATTCCAAAGGAATACAAGGATAAAAATGAACCTAGGACAAATGCGACTAGATGGAGGGACGCATAGATGAACTAGTCTATGGGCCTAATTAACAAGATGATATGGAGGCAACGCACAATGGAGGGAAGAAATGAGAGAAGAATCAACCAACTAAACACCCAAGCTATGAATGATGCACGAAAATTTTATAAGTTCCTCTTTAGGACCTTAGTTGGTTAATTAATATATGAATTCACTCAACCACAAGATACCTAACCAGGGTAAGAATGGGAAACTGGGTGACTCTAAGGGACTCTCCCTCTTACGGATGCAAAACCCTAGACTGAGGGATGGTATGGTACAACCTGCCCGGCGTCCGTGTGGGAATCCACGGCTCACGGGGGCTTACGGAGGCCCTCAGCAAGGTCACCTAGTCAGCACCAAGGAATATGAAGACGAGAGGAAACCCCACCTTGGTAGGAATGCAACTACTGTAAGAGTATGTATGACCCTATGCGCACTGGAGTGCATGCAAAGTTCTAGCCTATGTCCAGCAAACAATGATCAAGCAAATATGGGAAAATGAAATGAACATAATCATGCAACAATATAACGACAGCAGGGGGAGATCAGAATAGCACCAAACATCTATGTAATGATATAAAACAATGATCAAAATGCTAGCCTCGGGTGCACTGTAGCAGTAAAGCACGGTCTAAGGAAGACTGCTTAGGGTGTTTAGACGGTCTGTAATGGACCGTTCAGGGAGGGCAGACGGTCTAGAATGGATCGTTCCGGTGCAGGGAGTAATAACACTACCAACAGAACCTAAAATGAACGGCAGGAACAGGGAGAGAAGCGTACATGATGGAGCGGTCTGAACATAGACCACACAGACAATAAAACGGCCCTGGAAAGACTGCTAAATATCAACACAAACAACCTGGGCGAGACCAGAAACGTACCTGTGCCAGCAGTTATGAACGGTCTATATGAGACCGTGAAATGAAGTGGACGGTCAGACAAGGACCGCTGGATGGCTGGCACGACAGCAGCTCTGTGAATCGCAGAACGGCCAATCTCCAGCCACTCAACGAGATAGGCGGCTCACAGATGACCGCATAAACTCCAGAGAACAGGAACGCAATGTAGCAACCCTGGAAAAATAAAGATTTTGAAAATGGATCAAATTAAAATAAAAGATAAGTAAATAGATGATGAAAGCCTAAACGCATAAGAATAAGACAGAATGGAAATAACGCCTTTGGTCAAGGCGCTACTTCATTAAGAAACGCCTCTAGATAAGGCGCTAATTAAAAAGGGACGCCCAAACAACAAGGCGTCAATTATCAAACGGCCAAAAAGGGAAGTAAATGTAACGCCCTCCACCTGGGTGCGTTTTATACAATAAACGACGCTTGACAAGGCGTCAATTTAAATTAACGCCCTCACTTAGGACGTTAATTCAGTTTGAGTTTCATTCGACCCAGGAGACTATCCAGAGCAAGTTTCTGGATAACTACGAGGAAGATTGAATAGGGTAAGAACTCTATTAGGGAAGTATTACTTCTAATATAACTCTAACCCTATTAGGATTCTAAAAATCCTATAAATACCCACCTATTCGATCTGTTCGCTATTTTGGCGATCGGTTCTTCTGAGGTATGTGAAGAACAGCAGGTTCTTCTTGAATCTCTGCTTTTCGATTTCATGAAGAGTGTTAATTATTCTTCATCTTCTTTTGCTATAGGTTGCCTGCCTTGAGTTTCTTGACGTGCTGAAGAACGAGGGGTTCTTCATCAAACATCATCTTCTGGAGGCCGGTTTAGAACAGAGCATCGGTTTCTTACCAAAACCTTCACGTTTCCTCTCCCAGATCACCTTCAGGTAGGTTTTCTCAAGATCGTAGCCCAAACTAGCTTAAGATCTTAATAATATCATCGGTCGTGCATGCATATAGTTTTATTGTGGGTTCAGATGTTTTCTAAGTAATTTCAAAAAGAAACGCCCTTGGCAAGGGCGCTAATTTAAAGAAGCGACCCACACTAGGGCGCTAATTATTATTTTGACGCCCTGCCCAGAAGTCGTCAATTACATGTAATTAATAAATACCCACGTTTAAAATTCAATATCTATGTAACCATGAATCTAATATATTGCATGAGTATACCTGTGAAATCCTGCTATTTTTCCTGTCATGATCATGTACCCTTTTTCCTGAAATTTTATTATCTGAAAATTGGTAAATTCTTGAATTCACGACCTTGTCTAGGTCGTCTATTACTAAACTGACGCCCCAAACTAGGGCGCTAATTGAAAAGTAACGCCCCTGTACAGGGCGCGTTTTTGTTAAAATTCTGTAAATTTGAAATTCTGTAAGAATTGAGATAAGGTTTGGACGACTGCTTCACAAGTCATCAAATGATTAATAGACGCCCTTAAGTAAGGTGTTAATTATATGATTAATGACTTTGGTCAAGTCGCTATTTTCCTGTATTATTATTTTTCCCTCGGTTAACACAGTTTCATACTTATGTATATATATATTGGCACTATATTTCCACTCCGTGAATATAGTCCCACGTTTCATGATGTTTTAACGTTACCCCCTTAACTCTCAGTGACATACAAGCTCTCCATTGGACATTTCGTTCCTTTGGACTAGCGAGTTAGTCATAGAGACCTCCATAAGACTCCTCGAGCCTTGGATTCCCTCAAGGCCGACTGAGCGGGTTGTACCATAAAAACCTATCACCCTATTTTTGCCATGTCACTCTATAGAAACATGGTATACCGGCCATCATATTATGCTATGAGTATGATATGAGAATTTTCTTAATGAACGGGGAAAGCATGCCATCAATGTGATGTTATTGTAGACCCCAATTCTATAACAACTTTGTTATGATGTTCTTGTGGACCTCAATTCTATATTAAAGGAGTGACCATCTACTTGTGGGCATTTACTTGTCATGGTACCCAAGTTAGGGAACCAATTTCACCTAGTTTTATCGATAATCGTGATTGTACCGTTATTATCACCATTCTATGTCAAGTGTCATATTTTTGGACTCTACTCTATCCAAGTTTATCCTACATGTCTACAAGCTTTATTCTTGAAATTCCATATTGGCTATACACAAAAGTGGATGTTAAAATACATGATTAATGCCTGCGCATATAGGGCCCGATCTGGTCCTGGGAGGAGCACCCGAAAGTACTTGTGCCCATGGGAGTTGATTGTTCACGGTATTGGCATTATACCGAAGTGCATGACTAGCTTGATTGAACATTCCACAAATCTTGTACTTGTACTTGACTTGATATTACATGACTTGCGTGACCCGAAAAAGGGTAATTGCATACTTGCGTGCTTGAAACGTGATAGCCAAATTCCAACATGACATGATGAATACACTTGCTTGAATATCTTGATATCTTTTGATATAAGTTCTTGAAAGTTCATGACTAGTTCTCGTCGCTATCTTATTGTTATACACTCTCTCTATCTTGTCGTTTTATGCGAGCATGCATAGCTATAGTGCATTCATGAAAGATGTAATTACTTAAACCCATTGCTAGTTCTTGAGATATAATTTCCTACTGAGCGTTCGCTCACTTAGTGTTTCCCTACTTTTCAGGTAAGTCCGACGATGAGGGAACTCAAACGGATGGGGAAAATCAAGAGTGAAAGGGATAGAGCTTCTTCCGTGTTATCTAGTCTTTTTCATATTTTCTTGAGTCAACCTTGTATTTTTCCTTTATTTTAGTTAGTACTTCAAAGGTTTGTAATAGACATATTCTTATGAAGGAATAAAGGATTGGGTTATCTTTACTTTTGCGCATCTCTGATTTTGGTGTCGAATACACTAATACTCTGATTGACATGATTGATATAAACTCGTCACGCGTCTCCGGGTATCTTCCGCTCTCGGGGCGTGACAGTTTTTGTGGTATCAGAGCCTAGGGAATTCAATTCCTAGGAAAACCCAAGTTCAAGGATAGGTTCAAACCTTTAACCAGTGAGATTGGGTAGAACCAAGGGTTGAGTTAACATAAAAACTTAAAAGCCCTTAAAGCGAGTATATACTAATCTAGTTATTGTAATTGTAGGACGATGGCTGCCGAACGTGCTCAGTGGCGCAACATGTAGCGTACACTTCAAGGTAAGACTCAGGTGCTGCAACAAGTAGCACAGGGAGGTGCACAACGAGCCGGAAGTCTCCACCAAGTCTTCAAGAACATTAACCCTCCCAAATTCATGGGTTCTACTGATCCGGATGACGCAGAGCATTGGATCAGGGAGACGGAGCGTATATTCCGTGTTATGCAGTGCACGGATCAAGATAAAGTCTTACTAGCTACCTTTCAGTTGGAAAGGGATGCCCGAGGCTGGTGGGAATCAATAGAAGCTACTTTAAATCAAGACCAAGTTACTTGGGAAGAATTCGTTGAACATTTCAACGCTAAATATTTTTCGGACCGAATACAGGAAAAGAAAGCTGCAGAATTTGCTGCACTGAAGCAACGGTCCTTGACAGTGGCCGAGTACGAGGCCCAATTTTCTAGATTATCTCGGTATGCTAAGCACTTAGTTAGCACCGAGAAGATGAAAGCTAGGAAGTTCCTAAATGGGCTCAGGCCCCAATATATTACCCAGCTGGCGCCAATGGATATTCAGGTCTACTCAGAGTTAGTATGCCGAGCTCAATTGTTAGAAGACGCCACGGAACTATCTGATAGAATCCGTGGGAAGGACAAGAAATAACAAGTTACAAGTTCAGGTTCCTTTAAACCCAACTTCAAGAAGAGGCCTAGCAATGGAGGTACTTCCTCACAAGATCAGAAGTTTAAGAAGACCAAGCCCTTCTCCATCACCACTACCCCATCAAATATAGTGTGCAAGCATTGTGACAAGGCGGGCCATAGAGCAGAAGAATGCTGGAGGAAACTAGGAGCATGTCTCCGCTGTGGGAGTCGCGATCATCGAATTCCCGATTGCCCATTACTTAATGATCAAGCCGGGGACGGAAAGCGCCCAGTAACCAGGAATGCTCGTCTTCACGCAATTAAGGAGACCGAACAAGAAGAAGAAGGCGGACTAGTAGAAGGTACATTGAAAGTTTGTTCCAAGTCTGCATATGTCTTAATTGATACTGGTGCTTCACATTCAATTGTTTCCAAGAAGTTCGCTGATCCGTTACCCCTAGAACCGGAATGGATAAAATTAGTCTTGTCTACTCCTCTAGGAAACGAGACTGATATTACACACCATTACCAGAACTGTGAAGTATCGGTTCATGGTAAGAATCTCCCTATTGATCTTATATGTTTAGATCTAAAGGAGTATGATGTCATACTAGGAGCGGATTGGTTATCTAAATATCAGGCAACGGTCGATTGCCGCAATAGCAAGGTTACTTTCGAGGAATTTCTAGAACTGATCTTTACTAGCCCCAAGAGGCGAAGCAAAACCCCTCTTATTTCGACTCTCCGAGCTAGCAAGCTCATCAGGAAAGGATGTGTATCTTTCCTTGCATTCGTCACGATTAAGGAGGCTAAGAAAACTAAGATAGAAGACATTCCGGTGGTACAAGAATTTCTGGACGTATTTCCGGAAGATTTGCCTGGATTACCCCCACAAAGAGAAGTGGCCTTCACCATCGATTTAGTTCCTGGTGCGGGTCCAGTTTCTAAGGCACCGTATAGAATGTCACCGGCTGAACTCAAGGAGTTAAAGGAGCAATTGATGGAACTCATTAAGAAAGGATTCATAAGACCAAGTACTTCCCCATGGGGAGCGCCTGTATTATTTGTAAAGAAGAAAGATGGATCCATGAGGTTATGCATCGACTATCGACAGTTGAATCATCTCACTATCAAGAACAAGTATCCACTGCCGAGAATCGATGAGTTGTTTGATCAAATTTCAGGATCCAAGTGCTTTTCCAAAATTGATCTTAGGTCGGGATATCATCAGTTAAGAATCAAGGATGAGGACATTCATAAGACTGCATTCAGAAGCAGGTACGGCCATTATGAATTTGTTGTTATGCCTTTCGGACTAACGAATGCCCCTGCTGCCTTTATGCAGTTAATGAATAGTATATTCAGGCCTTATTTGGATCAATTCGTGGTGGTCTTTATTGATGATATATTGATTTATTCCGAGACCAAGGAAGAGCATGAGGAGCATTTAAGGATTGCATTACAAATATTGAGGGCAAACTAATTATATGCAAAACTCAGCAAGTGTGAATTCTGGCTTGAGGAAGTGACTTTTCTCGGACATGTTATATCAAAGGATGGCTTATCAGTAGATCCATCAAAAGTTGAAGCTGTAAGAAATTGGGAAAGACCGACCAATGCTAGCGAGATCCGAAGTTTCTTAGGTCTTACTGGCTATTAAAGGCGATTCATCAAAGATTTCTCTAAGATCGCCGTACCACTTACGAGGTTAACTCGCAAGGAGATCCGTTACGAATGGAGTGAGGAATGTGAAAGAAGCTTCCAAACTCTCAAGGATCATCTTACTACAGCTCCTGTCTTAGCTTTACCAATGGAAGGAGAGAAATTCGAGGTATACACTGATGCTTCTGGCATTGGCCTCGGATGTGTTCTAATGCAACAAGGAAAGGTTATAGCTTACTCTTCTCGTCAATTAAAGAAGCACGAAGAGAACTACCCCGTCCATGACTTAGAATTAGCCGCGGTAGTATTTGCACTAAAGATCTGGAGGCATTATCTATATGGAGTACAGTTTACTGTATACTCCGATCACAAGAGTCTCAAGTATCTTTTCTCTCAAAAGGAACTAAATATGAGGCAAAGGCGTTGGCTAGAATATCTCAAGGACTTCGACTTCAATATACAATATCATCCCGGAAAGGGTAATCATGTAGCAGATGCCCTTAGTCGAAAGCCGAGAGCACTGTTAGCCAATTGTATGATTCAAGAATGGAAGTTGCTGGAGCAATTCTCTAAGCTCAATATAAGCATGGACACGAACTTCAAATGTGTCACATTGTCTCATATAAGCATTCATCCAGACCTATTAACTGAAATACAAGCACTTCAGGATGATGACCCAATATTAGTGGAAATCAAGGGCAGATTGGAAGGACAATCTAATTTCCAATTAACTTCTGATGGAAGATTGATGTTCAAGAACAGAACTTGTATACCGGATTGTCCCGAGTTAAAGAAGAAGATCTTAGATGAAGCTCATAGATCAAGGTACACGATTCATCCTGGATCTACCAAAATGTACCAAGATGTGAAAAGAAATTTTTGGTGGCCCAACATGAAAAGGGAAATAGCGGACTACGTGTCGCGCTGTCTCACATGCCAACAGGTCAAGGCGGAACACCAAAAGCCTTCTGGAAAACTACATCCTCTAGATATCCCTAAATGGAAGTGGGAGGATATTGGTATGGATTTCATCATGGGTTTATCTAAATCAAAAGGAGGACATGATGGAATATGGGTTATTATTGACCGATTGACTAAATCGGCGCATTTCTTGCCAATCAAGAGCCGATGGTCAGTCGATGTGTTGGCTGCATTATACATCAAGGACATAGTCAGATTACACCGTATTCCTATTTCAATCGTGTCTGACAGAGATCCCCGTTTTACTTCTCATTTTTGAAAGGGTTTACAACATTCATTAGGAACGAGGCTTAACTTTAGTACAGCTTTTCATCCTCAGACGGATGGTCAGACTGAGAGAACTAATCAGGTCATTGAAGATATGCTTAGGGCATGCATCATTGATTTTGGTGGGAGCTGGCATGATCACTTGCCTCTGGTTGAATTCGCATACAATAATAGCTACCAGGCAAGTATAAAAATGGCACCTTTCGAAGCCTTATACGGAAGAAGTTGCCGATCACCCTTATGCTGGGACGAAGTTGGAGAGAAACAACTATTAGGTCCAGACATGGTAAGGGATACCACCGAGAAGATACAATTGATCAGAGAAAGACTGCAAGTTTCTCAGTCTAGGCAAAAGGCTTATGCCGACACGAGAAGGAGAGATCTTGAGTTCCAAATCGGAGATCATGTATTTCTCAAGATATCGCCGGGACGTGGCATACGGAGATTTGGTGTTAAGGGCAAGCTTACACCAAGGTTCATCGGACCTTTTGAGATATTGGAAAGAGTTGGCGAGGTTGCTTATCGCATCGCATTACCTCCTCAATTGTCTGAAGTGCATAATGTATTCCACATATCTATGTTGAAGAAGTATGTACACGATCCATCACATATTATTGAACATGGAGACTTAGTTATCCAGAAGGATCTCACATATGAACAGAAGCCCATAAAGATACTAGATCGTGAAGTACGTACCCTAAGGAATAAGGTTATTCCCATGCTTAAGGTACAATGGAATAAGAACTCCGAACATGAAGCTACATGGGAGACCGAGGAATCCATGAGGAGACGATTCCCAGAATTATTCTAAAGAAGTATATACTCTACACTCTCCAAAATATATATGTACTATTGAATTTGGGGACCAAATTCTTTTAAGTGGGGGAGGGTGTAGCAACCCTGGAAAAATAAAGATTTTGAAAATGGATCAAATTAAAATAAAAGATAAGTAAATAGATGATGAAAGTCTAAACGCATAAGAATAAGACAGAATGGAAATAACGCCTTTGGTCAAGGCGCTACTTCATTAAGAAACGCCTCTAGATAAGGCGCTAATTAAAAAGGGACGCCCAAACAACAATGCGTCAATTATCAAACGGCCAAAAAGGGAAGTAAATGTAACGCCCTCCACCTGGGCACATTTTATACAATAAACGATGCTTGACAAGGCGTCAATTTAAATTAACGCCCTCACTTAGGACGTTAATTCAGTTTGAGTTTCGTTCGACCCAGGAGACTATCCAGAGCAAGTTTCTGGATAACTACGAGGAAGATTGAATAGGGTAAGAACTCTATTAGGGAAGTATTACTTCCAATATAACTCTAACCCTATTAGGATTCTAAAAATCCTATAAATACCCACCTATTCGATCTGTTCGCTATTTTGGCGATCGGTTCTTCTGAGGTATGTGAAGAACAGCAGGTTCTTCTTGAATCTCTACTTTTCGATTTCATGAAGAGTGTTAATTATTCTTCATCTTCTTTTGCTATAGGTTGCCTGCCTTGCATTTCCTGACGTCCTGAAGAACGAGGGGTTCTTCATCAAACATCATCTTCTGGAGGCCGGTTTAGAACAGAGCATCGGTTTCTTACAAAAACCTTCACGTTTCCTCTCCTAGATCACCTTCAGGTAGGTTTTCTCAAGATCGTAGCCCAAACTAGCTTAAGATCTTAATAATATCATCGGTCGTGCATGCATATAGTTTTATTGTGGGTTCAGATGTTTTCTAAGTAATTTCAAAAAGAAATGCCCTTGGCAAGGGCGCTAATTTAAAGAAGCGACCCACACTAGGGCGCTAATTATTGTTTTGACGCCCTGCCCAGAAGTCGTCAATTACATGTAATTAATAAATACCCACGTTTAAAATTCAATATCTATGTAACCATGAATCTAATATATTGCATGAGTATACCTGTGAAATCCTACTATTTTTCCTGTCATGATCATGTACCCTTTTTCCTGAAATTTTATTATCTAAAAATTGGTAAATTCTTGAATTCACGACCTTGTCTAGGTCGTCTATTACTAAACTGACGCCCCAGACTAGGGTGCTAATTGAAAAGTAACGCCCCTGTACAGGGCGCGTTTTTGTTAAAATTCTGTAAATTTGAAATTCTGTAAGAATTGAGATAAGGTTTGGATGACTGCTTCACAAGTCGTCAAATGATTAATAGACGCCCTTAAGTAAGGTGTTATATATATGATTAATGACTTTGGTCAAGTCGCTATTTTCCTGTATTATTATTTTTCCCTCGGTTAACACGGTTTCATACTTATGTATATATATATTGGCACTATATTTCCACTCTGTGAATATAGTCCCACGTTTCATGATGTTTTAACGTTACCCCCTTAACTCTCAGTGACATACAAGCTCTCTATTGGACATTCCGTTCCTTTGGACTAGCGAGTTAGTCATAGAGACCTCCATAAGACTCCTCGAGCCTTGGATTCCCTCAAGGCCGACTGAGCGGGTTGTACTATAAAAACCTATCACCCTATTTTTGCCATGTCACTCTATAGAAACATGGTATACCGGCCATCATATTATGCTATGAGTATGATATGAGAATTTTCTTAATGAACGGGGAAAGCATGCCATCAATGTGATGTTATTGTAGACCCCAATTCTATAACAACTTTGTTATGATGTTCTTGTGGACCTCAATTCTATATTAAAGGAGTGACCATCTACTTGTGGGCATTTCTTGTCATGGTACCCAAGTTAGGGAACCAATTCCACCTAGTTTTATCGATAATCGTGATTGTACCGTTATTATCACCATTCTATGTCAAGTGTCATATTTTTAGACTCTACTCTATCCAAGTTTATCCTACATGTCTACAAGCTTTATTCTTGAAATTCCATATTGGCTATACACAAAAGTGGATGTTAAAATACATGATTAATGCCTGCGCATATAGGGCCTGATTTGGTCCTGGGAGGAGCACCCGAAAGTACTTGTGCCCATGGGAGTTGATTGATCACGGTATTGGCATTATACCGAAGTGCATGACTAGCTTGATTGAACATTCCACAAATCTTGTACTTGTACTTGACTTGATATTACATGACTTGCGTGACCCGAAAAAGGGTAATTGCATACTTGCGTGCTTGAAACGTGATAGCCAAATTCCAACATGACATGATGAATACACTTGCTTGAATATCTTGATATCTTTTGATATAAGTTCTTGAAAGTTCATGACTAGTTCTCGTCGCTATCTTATTGTTATACACTCTCTCTATCTTGTCGTTTTATGCGAGCATGCATAGCTATAGTGCATTCATGAAAGATGTAATTACTTAAACCCATTGCTAGTTCTTGAGATATAATTTCCTACTGAGCGTTCGCTCACTTAGTGTTTCCCTACTTTTCAGGTAAGTCCGACGATGAGGGAACTCAAACGGATGGGGAAAATCAAGAGTGAAAGGGATAGAGCTTCTTCCGTGTTATCTAGTCTTTTTCATATTTTCTTGAGTCAACCTTGTATTTTTCCTTTATTTTAGTTAGTACTTCAAAGGTTTGTAATAGACATATTCTTATGAAGGAATAAAGGATTGGGTTATCTTTACTTTTGCGCATCTCTGATTTTGGTGTCGAATATACTAATACTCTGATTGACATGATTGATATAAACTCGTCACGCGTCTCCGGGTATCTTCCGCTCTCGGGGCGTGACACGCAAGGTGGATCAACAAGCAACCTGAAATACTCAAAGAAGGGAACTACCAAAACACACAAACAGGTCAGCAAAACACTAACACGATGGGCACTAGGTGTCCCACCGTGATCACCAAAAAATGGGGTGTTGACATGTTTCTCCTTCTTTTCCCTTTCTAATTACCCTTCCAACCCCTTCTTCACTATGCTAATGTAAGGAACTAAACAATATGTAAATGGCAGGGGGAAGGATGTGGAGTGTGTGTGTGATCGCCACCAAGGTGCCGAATGTAAACAAGTACACCGTACCTTGGAAAGAGAGGGGGAGACACTCGCCTAGAACAGCACTGCAGCAATGCGCGGCTCTAAAAGAACCGCTCAGTAGGAGCGCGGTCGCTCGACAGACCGCTCAACAGCGCTGGGACGAACGCGGGACAAAGAGCAGCTGGATGACGGAACGGTTCTGGATCAACTGCTGGAAAGAACTGGACGGTCGATGTTAAGCCGCCCTATTCTTCAAATGGACTGATGAAGACCGCTCTATACCGCCAACTTTCAAAACGTGGGATCTCTACCTCCACCCTTTTCGACCGGCCAGAAAGAGTGGGCCTCGTGTTTGGACGTTGCTGACCTGCGAAATAAAGCGCAAAACACAGAAAGTAACCCAAGATTAATATTGTGAAGTGTAGCAACTATGCAAGAGTGCGGGAAATGAACTAACTAACATGAAATGGGGGATACCTGGGAGTTTTTAAACCCCTAGGGGCATCGAAACAATGGTAGGGTGTATGTAATGATATGCAGATGAAGAAAAATGTGGAGAGAGAACAAAGACGATGATTGCATACAACGACAAGCAAATGGTGAAACTATGAGAACGAAGACTCAAAACACTGGGTACTCCCTGAACCGGAGGCTTGTATGGACGTAGAAAGTCTCCCTCCCTGACTGTAGGTCGCTTGAGAATTCGACAGAGCTTCGCCATGACCTTGAAATCTCCCCCCTTTCAAAACTTGACTTTAGGGTCTATTTATAGAGCCTAAGAAACCAGCCTCGAAATTAGGGTTTCCAATGAAAATCAGCTTTAGATATCAACATAAAATCCGTAGATAATATAATTATCTTCCAACCCGTTCAAACGGCACCCCATTTGGTTGAGAAATCACGGAGAAATGGTTGGAACAAGTTAGGGATAACACCACGAATAGAGAGAGGAAAAACCTTTAATTTTTCAGCCATCGAACCATTGCGCGGTCGTGCGATAGACCGCCCAGTCCATTGCGCGGTCGATCACAAGACAGTCCAACCTGTCGGTGGAAATTATGTAAATAAGCAATATTATCCAAATATCCATCGAACTGCCCGATAATTTCACCGCTGGACTCTCATGAATTGGGCGGTTACAAATGGACCACCCAGGCCATGGAACGACCATAGGCCAACCGCCCAATGACTGTCGGTGGTAAATCAGAATAAATTAGATAATTAGATAATTATCTGAATAGCCAACGAATCTAGGACTCTGAGATATGGACGGTCATGTACCGGCCGTTCAATCAATTTGAACGGTTATATATGAACCGTGCAAAAGCTTGTCGGTGGAAATTCAAATAAATCACCTTAATATCCAATAAATAGTGACACGGTCCATAGTCAACCGCTCCAAAACTGGACGATCAAGCGATGGACCGCGCAATGGCTGAACACTTGAAAATCAAAGAAATGTGATAAATCAAGCAAAATCAAGGCCCGTTAAGCTCCGATTTGAAGTAGACCTAGTCAGGGAGGGAAGTACCCATAAAATAGGCTCAATAGGCTGCCTGAAAATAGTCCAATGAGTAATGGACAACTCGAGACATCAATAAATGAGAGTAAGAGAAATTACTCAACTTATTAGCAAAAAATGGGTGTCAACAGCCTCCTCCCCTTTGAGAGTGACCCCACCCCCGGAGTGTCCACCACTAGCCTCATTCCCACAACAGCATGTGCATATCGAATATATATGGGATGAGCAGGTGATGATTACTTGAAGTGGAGTGTACTCCGCGCTACCTGGTCGGTGACAGATCCGCCGGAGCCACACGAGCAGCCACGCCCCTTATTCGACGGGGTCGAGTTCTTCCCACCCGGGGAGAATTGATGGGAATCAACCCCGATCACTAACATTTTGTTTTTATATTTGTGTCATTTTGTTTACATTTATATCCTTAGCTAATTGGGTTTACAATTGTAAGGAATTATAAGCTAATTTGTAAGTCTTTAGGAATCTTTAGGTTTCTTTGCAAAAAGGCCTTTGGGTTTCTATATAAAATGCCACTAGGTCCAGCAGGGTTCCCCACCCTCTTTTCCATTGGTCCACCTAGGATCTAGGAGCCATGTGGGGCTAGTTCAAAGTCCAAGATTAGACTTAGACCAAGGGGGGACAAGATGGAAGGAAATTCAAAATTGACTACCCCTAAGTCAAGGGGGTGCCCCCTCCTTTGTCCTCTCTTGTAAGTTTTTTATTTTTCTTTCTTTTGATCACATGGGGGAATACAATGCTATCCCTTATTTGCCCCTCCCTAACCCTAGATCTGAGGGTAGTTTATGTCTTTTTTCCCTTTCTATATGACCCATGTATTTTGTGAATTCCTTAGCAATTAATGAAGAAAAATCCCATTTGTTGCTCAATTTGCCTAAGGGCACCCTCTCTCCCTCTTGGAGCTGTGATAGCTCCAAATTTTCAGAGGTGTGAAGCCTCCTTACCACCCCCTCTCTAAGTGAGAAGCTCAGCACTGCCGCCGCTACCGCCATCGAGTCGCCATCGCACCACCACTGCCGCCTCGTCGGAGTTCTATCCACCCCTGGATAGAAGTTTGAAGCCAAAATTTTATCTCCCAATCAGGAGATCTGTTCGAGCTCCAATTTTGAGGGTTTGTTCCTCTTATCATCCCCCAACCCCAGTTCAAATTTCGTGTCATTTCGCCTTCGTTTAGTATTTTTTCCGTAATTTTAGTTTCACCCCTGACAGTCTTCCCATCAGCAAATCTGCGGGATGGTGTCCTGTTGTCGTATTTTTCCCCCACCCTTATCTATCTCCAAAAATTCCCAAAAACATCATACGTGTTCCACACATGCCCCTCTTCCACACATAATTTTCTCATAGTCCAGATCCATCATTTTTGTGTCGGTCAAAATTCATTTTCAGGCAGAACTTGTTCTGTCTTGACTGTCTGTAATCCGAGTCAGTAAAAAAACCTTGGGAACAGTCGTTTTCATTTCTAATCCGTCTACTGGATGGATCTGAAATAATTATATGTTGTATCCCTTTGAGTCCTCTATCCATCGATATCAATTTTGCCTCGATCCGACACCGGATCTGGGCGCAGAAATTCTTTTCGTAGAGGCGTGCATTTCTGATCCAAGAACAGGCCAGCAGATCCGTCCACCGGTTAATCCCGGTAAAATACGCCGAGATAGCTTCGGCGACCACCACTCCCGGACATCGATCAGCAACCCATCAGCAGCATCCTAGCCAGCTTCCGCAGCAAGGAGACTCCCGGGGACCGCCGTCCCAGAAGCCGGACCCACCTGCTGTCCCGCAGGCCCCGCAGAACCGAGCCTGACCAGCAGCCCGTCTCCGGCCCGGGAGCGTTCCAAATTGCTGCCCGTCAACCCAAGCTTGGTATTCCCGGGTTATTGTTGTTGCCCTTTACCTCCCTGCGTGGAGTGGGACATAAAATTATCGCTTTAATTATTTAATTACTGTGTACCGGGAGTACGAGTCTTGGCCGGGGTCGTCTTCCCCACGCCCGGAGCGTGGAGGTATCGTGTCCGCTCCCCACTTGGCATTTACTTTACTCATATATTTTTGAATGCCACTGCTAGAGTGATAGGATAACTAGCTCGTCAAATTTTTATCACCGCTGTGAGAGAGAGTGAGTGTGACCCGTCCCGTGACACATTCCGAGTATACGCGAAAAAGTCGATACCCTCGACTCATTGCCGGTTTCTCAACCGCACACGTCCGCACGTTTCCCTTGCTTAGGGACGTCCGTGAGCTAGAGTCCCAGATTCGCGTCCTGTCCCGCATCAAGAGGGGGGCTGGAGCTCAGGTATTGGAGCACCAATGGCTTCAACGACGGCCGTCAAGGCTGTGACCCACCCATCCGTGAAGCCGGTGTCCTTGGCTGGCCCATAGACGGAGATGGCGGTAGTGTGCAGCTCGTCCATATACTCTATGGATGCCCGGAACTGCTTGATCACCTCCTCTGCCATCGATGCCATCTCATCCTTTACCGTTGCGATTGTAGCCTCCAACTCCACCGCCTTCACCTCACCCTCCTCCGCCCGTGCCTTCATCTGCTGCTAGATAGCCACGGACATCCGCAACTACTCCCGAGAGGTGTCCTGATCTCGCTCGGCCGCCACCAAGGAATGCCCCTGAGATTCCAGGAGAGCATTGAAGCCAACCTTCTCCTCCTCCAGCACCTGGACCTAGCTCATCGGGACCTCCTCCTCCTTCCGGTTGGCAGCCAACTGTTGCTCAGCCTCCCGAAAATGGGTCCTCCGTAAGCCGAGGACTCGACTCATTGACACTAGGTTCTTCACTGCCAGTTGCATGAGACCCTCATCGACATTGAGGGAGAGGCTCATTGGTATGTCCCTCGGCCCCAATGACCTCTACATCAAGTTGTAGGCCATAACATATGGGCCCGAGCTCCCCTGGATCTCCTCTGACAAAGGTAAGCTGGTGGGGGTGGCAGGCTGTGACACACTTACCTCATATGCCGATGTCAAGACAGATGTTGATGAACCAGCATCCAAAGATGGTGGCAATGCAAATGGCAGCGATTGGGGGTGGTGACGCTATGGGCCTCGACAGCCTGACCGGGGTTGACGTCGTGGTGTTCTTCTTCCTCTTCTCTTAGCGACGCTGGCGATCTAGTGCCGCCATGACTTCCACGTCCACAGCCTTGTGCTTGTCCCTTGCCATTGCAGAAGACTCATCAGTGTGCTATGGGAGACGCTCAAAGATCTTTGTCCCGAGGCTAGGGACAGCGATGGGCGCCGGAGGTGACATCCGATAATGTGACTTCCCCTCTCCTGCACCCACTTGCAGGGGTGGTACACTAGGTGTGCTGGTGCAAGCACATCAGTCAGCGAGATGGTTTAGAGGAGGGCAACCTTCGCTTGAGTGGCAGCGAGTGAAGGGATGTGGTCACGCAGGTGAAGAACGGACGATCGTAGTACGATTGTCTCAAACTTCAACTCCGACTCCACCCCCTGAGCGCTCGGAGGTGGCTCAAGAGTGCTTGCTAATGGCAATAAAGAAGGTTAAACCCCAGCTCGAAGCAAACAACATTGACGGCAAAGGTCCTACCGTGTGGCAGTGGGGGGCTCAACCCCAACGACCGGAGGAGTATGGGGGTCAATTTTAGGTCGACATCTCGGAAAGGGTGGTGGAGCATCGCCTCAATTGCTAGCGCCTCCTCCTTGCTCATCGGCGCCGGCTTGTCAACCAGGCATATCTGGCAGAGAGTGGTAAAGCCCCAGTCACTGGAACACTCGGTGCCACCGACCTTTATCAAAAAGATGAAGTGTCCCTGCCAATGTTTGACATTTGAGACGGTGGGAGAGAGGTGCAGGAAAGTCATCTTACTCCGAGCACGGAAGTAATAGGCGAGGACATCAGAGCCGGGGCAGTGTTGAGCACTGAAGAACTGACGGTAGAGCCAGAGGGTAGGGGTGGCATTCATCTGATGGCAGCTATACACAAAGGCACAAAGAATGCACTAGGAGTTGGGTGATAGTTGCCCTGGCTCCAGACCATAGAAACGTAGAATTGACTCAAAGAAGGGGGGATGGGAAGATGGAAGCCAACCTTGAAGTCCTCTATTGATACGTTGATCCCCCCAGGAAGGTACCCCCTAAGTAATCGTCTACTAAGGAGAAGAAGATGTTGATATCCTCTAGAATTTGAAAGGCCTCCTAAGACTGTAGACTATCTAGTAGGAGACATTAAAATAGGGAAGACAAGGGTAGGTCGAACACCCGAGGTGCTCGAGGTGCCACCATGGTTGCTCTCCCCTTTACTAGAGGACTAGATCGAAGCTGACCAAGATGAGCTTCCTATGAGGTACCATGAGTTTGATGGAAGGAGTAAGAAGGTGAGGAGCCTTACCAGACACTGAGTAAGTAGCAAGAAAGCAACAAGCACCAGTGCCGAAGAGGAAGAGTGTAGAGGTGTTTCTTTAGGTATCTCTCGCCCTTCTTATAAATCTCCACGGAGTGGCATGTCCACCTTGTTCTGATGATTCAGACTAAGAGAACGGTAGGGAGCTCAACCGCCACTACCGATGCACTCAGTGGGAAAACCAAGAGCCACCCCAATGGCTGCTCCATTCCGTTTCTCTAGGCATGAGGTGACACCCTCATGATGATAGTGACATCACCCAGTACGTAGGGGAGCTACCTTGGGCACCTAGAAAAGCCGTAGGCCATGTGATTCCCTATGTCAGAGATATGAGAAGGTTCGTGAAGGCTCCACCAAATTTTCACCTTACCTGACCTCCTGCAATTCCTCCCGAGCACCGTGCATGCTCAATGCTCGAGAGTGGGGGGTTAGTGAGGAGGGGAAAATACTTCAGGCCAAGCATGGCCCAGTAACGCCAGACCCATTATGGTCTAGGGTAGCCAGGCCCCTAGCAGGCGTCGCCAACTGACCAACGGTCCTGATGCATGGCCCAATTGAAGCCCATCAAGGACTGGCCAGTCTACGAGCAAGATCTCTACGTCTGTGCATTCTCGGTGCCGTGAGACTCGCTAATGGATGAACGTTGAGACCGCCATTATGGGACTTACCCTGACAAGCACTTAATTGCGCCTATGCTGTCGAGATGTCTGTCACGATGTCTTTCCTCAGAGAGCGGACAAGTGGGTAACGGATGATCCCCATGATCAAACAGGACACTGCTCCACTAACCACGTCATCGCTAAGTCGGGGAAGAGACAATTCCATGGCAACTGATAAAAATAGGCTCCCAGGCAGACCCAGAAGGGGACCGCAATACATAGACACACATAGAGGGACTGAGGGGTCTACTGCATAGAGCGTGAATGATATTGAAAGAAGGGAAGATCAAGAGTTCTCCATCGAGTTCCCCCATACTCTAGTCAAGTTGCCGAGGACTCCCTACGTCACCGAGCAACATCACCCTCTCCAGGCTCTCAACTCTCTCTCTAGTCTTTTTTTACTCTCTCTCCCAGTTCTGACTAAGCATCGGAGAGCTATCCCATGGGATCACTCCTATGGCTACTTCTGACTCTCCATCTAGTGATTTCAGGTTTCCTTAGGGTGACTTGCTGCTCTTCCCCATCAAACATATCTTGAAGGTGTAGTACGAGATAGAGGTGACACTTTTTAGCCTCTACAACTACATACCTAAAAGTATACAGCAAGTATTACTCTTTTTTTAGGTACCCAACTAGCATTAAGCTTGTAAGAGATGCACTAGCTTATCAAGGGTTAATGTGTGTCATCCTTACATAGGGATCATGTAAATCTTCTCTGTATCGTTCTAATTTTATCGAATGTCTTAAATATCCTAATTAATGGCTCTCCAATCAAGCGTATTAGGATCAGTGTAATGCTTGGTACACCGTTGGGCCTATATAAGTACATCGCCCAATGGTGTACCAATTTTCTTTGAATTTTTTTTTGGTGTGGGACTCACACCAAACTATATATCTTGACACGGGTCCCACACCACCACCCTCCTTTCCAAGAAACTCAATAAGAAAAAAACCCTACGATTAGTGCAAATTTGGGTTTAGGGTTACAAGCTTTTTTTTTCTTCTAAGAGTGCAAGGCAATGAAGGCATGCTTGATGGGAGGTGTGAGGCCCATGCCAAGTTAACTTGGCATGCGTCCCATGTCAAAAAGAAAATTAAAAAAAAAGCTCTTAGGACGGAGGACATCCATTGAAGGCATCCCCTTTCTTATTAAATTGGGTAGCACATTTGATGGTGTTCTTAGGAAACATTCAAAAACCATGTCGCCCAAGGACTCATTTGATAGTGTGAACGTCATAAATTGATGTTGGAAAAATCTATTGGCTTTTCTCACGACAATAATTGCATCATCCAAAGACCCGTTTCACAGTGCTACTGGACCAACTTGAATTTTCTCAAGTTATAAATAGCAACATCAAATTCTCATTTGCCCATTATCATATTGCACACCTCCTTTTTTTAAAGCAAAAAACACTAATTTTGTTAAAAGAGAAATTTATTGAAAGAGAAAAGCAGTGCACGGGGTTGATAGTCACAGACGAGATATGGGGGCATAGACCAAATGAAGGGCAAGAACCTTTTTACAATGCAAAAAGTCAACCCAAAGAGAAATGAATATCTAAACCAGAGGACTTTGCGACAAATACATAAAATCCTAAGTTGAGGAGAAACATATTCTGTAATATTTACTTGGAGTGGCCCTCCAAAGAAGTGCTACGGCGAAGCATAGATTGAGGGCAAAGACCCGAGCATCATGGACATCGCTATTCTTCATCATCTTGATCATACTCCTCAACTGAACAATCACCAACCTAAGCCTTATGTGCTGCAAGCATATCATCAAAAGAGACTTGGTTCTAAACAACCTGAAGAATAAATGAGATAGCATCAAAATTGGGAGCACCAAAAATGGGAGTGGGAGTCAGCTGGACCATTTAACATGTGATTCCAAGACTTTTGCAAGAAATCAATAGAAATTGAATCTGATGCAATAGTAGTAACATTTCGAGTATGATTGGCCGATTCTAGGGATTGCGCCCGAGGGACAAGTGCACCTTTGTGACTGGGATGAGAAATATACTTCCGGCGACCTGAAGATGTTGTAGGAGAACTATCCATCGGAGGTGATTAGTCTGATGCAATGCAAGTGGGATCTTGAACATCATCGAAATAATTGTACCCACAAAATATTTTGGACCTTCCGAGAAACATTCGGCAGCGGGCTTTTGAACCTGCCCGATACTCCTCACTTCCCCTGCCAAAGCACTTGGAGAGGCGGGTCACATGCTCATGCCCTATTGTTGTTCATCAGAGATGGGTATGGTCCTAGCAGAAATTGTGAACTATACTTGTAGATAGTTCTCAACAATAGTAGAAACACCCAGAAGGGTAAACTCCTACACTTGGAGAGGAGGCAAGATCTATGTGGGATGAACATCTAAAATCGGAGCAGCAACAACATCATCCATCTGGGTCGGGATAACATCTAGTGCATCCTTCTAAAGAAGAACATCATCACCCGTTTAAGTAGACGGAAAGGTATCAGTGTCCATGCCAATAGTGCCATCAATGATCACAGGGCACATGACTTTCAGGTTATTGGTAAACTATCCAGTAATGGCTACAGCAGGTTCTGTGACAATCTGCTCCACCGTCTCATCCTACAGCACTGCAAAGGAATTGTCAAGATCATGTCCCACAATGGGGGGTGGGGCTTGAAGCTAGCATGGCGGCGAAGTCTTGCCTTGGTCTTTCCTTGCATCTCGACAAACCTGACGCCACTGAGACATGGGTAGAGGACGCTTAGATTCATGCTGATGGTAGTTTTTCAGAGGTTCACAAATAAGGGCATCATCGCGAGCGGTAGGGGTTTCCTTGGTCAAATTTTGATGAGCAGAAGGCACCAGAGGGGGAGCATCATTGCGATCTAGAGACATCCTACATGTGACAGAAGCATACCCCAGCCGCTAGCAGGAAGCATAAAAGTTAGGCAACTTTGGAAAGAGCACATGCTGCCATCCCTCGCCTTCTCGAAACCCAATCCAAATAAGACTTGGAGGAGGTTTATAAATATCTAGTTTTACACAAACCCTTAAGTGGTAGAGGTGATTGTGAGATTCAAGATATTCAGATCAATCTCGAGAACAATACCAACATTTTTTTGTAATCGTCCGAAGAAAAGGCTACTTATATAAGTTTGCATGCAACCCCAGGAATACTAACCACACTGGAACAACAGGAGAGTCTACTGAGAGGAAAAAATTCATTGACCATTTATAAAACATGAACTGACATCCCTACATGTAAAGGGTTTCCTGAAGCAGCAGTTGAAGATAGTCCTCTTACATCTAGAACCGGAACATGAGGTGCTTTGGAATCTAGGAAACTCAAGATAAAATTCTTCTAGAATTTGCACTGGGAAGGGATGTGTGATCTAATCTCCTGGCACGAAAGACGTCCCTGTGGAGTACGCACCGCCAATGCGAACTTGAAGGGAACCAACGACTTTTGAATCTCCTCATAGGAGAAGAAGGTAGTTGGTTTACCTCCATAAGTGAAGGCCGGCGGATGGACTAGTACCTATAGGGGAGGAGGCGCAAGGGAGGTGGTAAGTGCCCGTGCCAAGGAGAGAGAAATAGGTTGCCCCATCACCGCTGAAGGACCCGGCTGCACTTTTGTGGTTGCAGGTCTGGCCTATAGCAGCAAGGTAGAGGATGGTCAAGTCTCCCCATCAGAACAGGGCAGGGCCAAAGAAGGCATAACGGAGGCGGCCGCAAGAGGGTGTGCCGGGTTAGGAGGATGGGAAGGAGGAGGAAGCTACCACCCCCCCCCCCCACATTACCAGTCATGGCGACAACAGCGCGGCACCGTGTGAAACCCTAGCAGAGGAAGCGTCGGGTGGGTAGCAGAAATTTTATTACACAACTACTAACCTAATGAAAATTTATTATTATGGGAATATTTTTTAATATAATATGAATATAATCATTTTGATAACAAACCATATGAAGAATGGACGGTTAAAAATCTACAAAACTAAAAGGATCCATGCTCCTATTCAACATATTCCATTTGCTGAGAATATTTGATCAATTTAAAATTATACAACAACATAGATAAACATGGTAATATATAAATAGAGTGAATAAAAACATCTAAGCCCGACAAACATATAAATACTGCAAGAGTAGTAGTTCCAACTCTCTTCATTCACCACTAATTCTCAGTAGCCCACCCCATCCATACGCTACTCATTGCCAGCGTGGAAATTGGGGTCTTTCTTTAACGTTTCCCCACGAAGCCAACTACCACCCACACCCGTCTATTTATTGCCCATATACTTATTACGTTACTGTCCGTTCATACGGAGATGCTCCTTTCTTGCCCCCTCTTCGTAATTTGTTGGGTGGGGATACTAAATGTCCTCCTCTTTCTTCAGTAAATTTTTCGTACAATTAGGACGTCACGTTTGAAAATTATCGGTCGACATGTTCAAAGATTCCTGTCTCATCTGATGGCCAAATCTTTTTCCCAAGAAGGCTCCAGTCTTCCTGGTCCAAACGTCTTCCACCTGAGGTAGACATCCTTGAGGGTGGGGGATGAATTTGATGACAAAAAATTAATACTGTTGGGGACTTGTATATAGATAATTTAATTAAAATCTATCTCATAACAATACTTAAAAGGTATATTACCATGAATTTACAAAAAAATTATTCTGATTAGTGTGACTTGAAATGTGTGTATATTTATTGATTTTTTAAAATAATCATATTTTAATAAAGAAATCGATCCCCAAATAGACCCAGTCCCAAAATATTTACATGAACATATCTCCTTTTTAATTTTATTTTTTTAACTAAGGTGAATTTTCATTGCAAAGTAGATAAGAGTGGGTACAAAGGGAGGGGGGGGGGAGGGAAGAAGCCCAAAGTAATGGAGGCAAATGGGCAAGACAAGGCAAAGGGGAGCATAGCCCAAAGGCACAACAGGGAGACAATCAAAACCTAGCAGCCCCAGCCACGCAGCCCTGGGACCAAACGCCGAGCAGAGGATAGAAGTAAGCGGCCATCAGATGTCTCGATCTTGAGAAGAGCGAGAAGAGTTAGAGCGCCGGTGGGATCGCTGGGGGGCACCGCCGCCCGTCCTCGAAGTCGGCCGAGAATGATCCCTGCCGTAGGTACCCACAAAGAGAGCATGGGCAGACTGGAGGACATGGAACTTCTCGGTAGGCTCGAGCCCCGGGATGGTGAGCACCTGGATGATCGAGGGGAACTGGATGCCACCTTCAGGAGACGGAGGAGGGTCCTCCTCAGCAGGAAGCACAGGGGCGAGGACCAAACACGAGGCCGCAGACAGGGTGGGTGGTTCCCAGTTGATGGCCTTTTGAAGGGCTTGAGCGAAGGAGAGTCGGGGTGAAGCGACCACAGTAGGCGGAGAGGCTTTGGTAGGCGACAGATCTCCATCAGCGGAGTCAGGCTGGCAGGGGGGCCTCGCCCCAG
Organism: Amorphophallus konjac; assembly: GCA_022559845.1. NCBI lineage: Eukaryota > Viridiplantae > Streptophyta > Magnoliopsida > Alismatales > Araceae > Amorphophallus > Amorphophallus konjac. Next base: position 259,970,726 of record CM040128.1, read on the forward strand.
GGGACCAAGAGGTCGCCGCAGGGTTGAGTCCACCACTAGGGGGGCCAACAGCTACAGCCTTGCCACGAGGAGCGGACGAAGATAGCCCCAAGAGAGGGGAGTCGACACCCACAATAGAAGGGGCATCATCAACGATCGAAGGCGGACGAGGGCCAACGACAGGAAGGGCGGAAGGCATGTCAGCAACAGCAGCCGCACCAGGCAAGGTGCAACCAACAACAGCAGTCAAGCAGCAAGGGTCGACTCCCTGGGAAGGGGGGGCGACCCCTTGAAGGAAGAGGCAGCTGGCGACCGGCGGGGAAGACTCTGACGGGACCAAGGGAGCCTTGGCAGGTGGAGGCTTGGCAGATGGACTGGTAGTGCTGGGCGCATGAAGAGGCAGTGCAGCACTACAAGGATCTGGAAGGAGCAAGGGATGGCCCGTGGGGGCCATGGCAATGCCACCGACTGCGAGCACTGCACCAGCAGGTAGGGCAGGAGCGGGGGCGACAGGCGGAGGGCGGCCCCCAACGATGACACCAAGGCGCAGGCCAGGGGGACTACAAGCAGGGTCAGAAGGCGAGGAGCCAAGTACCAAGGGAGGGATGTCAGAACCAAGTGGAGGGGGGTGACGCTAGAGGAGGTAGCAACGGTAGAAGGCTCCACAGGCAAGACTGAAGGTTGGCAAGGCATAGGGGGGGACGCAGCAGGATCAGAGGCAAGGCAAGCCAACAACGGCAGACTGCCGCCAAGAGAGAGAGATCAGAGGCAAGGCGAGCCAATAACAATAGAATATATCTCCTTTTTGCCACCTAGGCCGGCGTGGCCTCTCACCTTCACTCTCTAATCTCTCTCTCTCTCTGATCTTTTTCTCCTGATCTCCTCTCTCCCTCTCCCAAGGGCATGCCGGCCGTCGACGTCTAACCTAGTGGTGTCCAGCGACATCCCCGGTGACGCCCGTCGCTAGTCGGCGGTAAGGGCGCCGAGGAGAACCCCATCATCCCCCCCTCTCTCTCTATGTATGTGCGTGTGTATGTGTGTGCTGGCCTATAGGGTGCCAGCGCCAATGACCACTCCATCGTAAATCTCTCTCTCTCTCTCTCTCTCTCTCTCTCTCTCTCTCTCTCTCTCTCATGTCCGTCTTGGAGCCAGTGCTAGTGGCCCACCCCGAGCAACAATAGTAGCATTTGGTGTAATAGGGCGAGGAGCACCTTCGCCATGAGAAACTACAAGGACGTGAAAGAAGTGCCCTGCAAGTCGATCACTTATGAAGTGATGACATCATTTCATGTACATTCTCATTCGTATTAATACTATTTATTGTGCTTTCTTTATTATGTCTCAGTTATTTATATGTATTACTGCTTGATGGGATGTAGTTCTTAAATATATGCGATGAAGGTTGAATCATAATGAGATTATGATAATGAGACTAACCCTCCAAATTTATGTTGCCACGTTGTTGACGTGCAAAATTTGGCATCCAAAATACACCACAATTGTGGGAAGATAGAGTGTCCCTAAAACGCACTACCACGGGGTCGGCCCTAATTCATCCCCTTTTTAAGCCCATTAAGCCTTAATTATTTGCCCAATATTTATAATCATTTACGATTTATTTGATTTCTATTATAATTATTTCAATTATCCTTTACAAAATTTTAAATTAATCCTATAAAAATTGGGTTGCTACACCCTTCCCCACTTAAAAGAATTTGATCCTCCAAATTCACATAATTTTTTTTTTCCAAAATAGTGGGGTACAAGATCACCAATCTCAAAAAACACGTCTTCTCATATTGCATTCTCAAACCTTCTCACTAGATCAAACTCTAAATCATGCCAATATACAAAAATCACCATGCCCAGGCATGCAAATATAGAATAAGGCAGGTTGAGAGTTATCTTCCATCGCTCCATCATCCCTTAATGCTTGCCGCCTACCTTACCGCCTTGGTCCATCTTGTTGCTTAATTATCCTATGGCTCTTGCTCGTTCATGAGAGGGCAATGAGAAATCTGATGATCTCCACTCCCACAACAAATGCACTTTCCCAGCTTTCTCCAATAATCTTCCGATCGATGCCCTCCTTTATCACAGTGCTCACACTTTTCTTTAACAGGAATGATTTGCTGGTCTCCCTTCTTGAGCATCTTGTCCTTTTAAGAACCATTACCTCTATTCGGCCTCTTCTTTCTATTAGTGGACACACTATCCTTGGAACCATTAGCTATGTAGCGACCCAAGTTCCGGATACCAGGAAAGGAACCCAATACCATTCGGATCCTGGCCCGCCGCCCACGAGCCGGGGCTCGAAAGGGCTAAAAGGGTAGGTGTGGTGTACACAGAAATAGGAAATAAAGCATGACAATTCAATAATTAACAGAAATAAATAAACAACTACAACAGAGTCCAATCCAATAGAAAGTACAGTCTAAGACAGGAAGCGTACCCAACATCGAGTGAGCACTCAGCCCGACGAGTTGGCAACTAAGAACCTCCGCACAGCACCCTCAAACCTCGAGGAAGAACCGTCGCACTTGAAACGCAGAGGTGAGCCTCCTATCACTGGCTCAGTAGGGGTCCCGCGGAACCCCAACTGAAAACACGGCGGCATGGAAAGCAGCAACTACAAGAACAATAGTAATAGCAGGAACAGCAAACCGGTGGCCGGTAAAAACTCGGCGCTACAGCTACTCCTACCAAAACGAAACTCAACACCCCTATCCCACAGTCGGGGATGACCAGACAACGAAGCACCCTAGTCACGCTACTAGGAAAATGACCACACCGTCGGGAAATCGACATTGTCTAGGGGAAAGCCCTCGGTGATGCTCACCGGAACCCCTAGACCTCAGCATCTGGAAAACACTCAGAACTCCACGCAAAACCCACGTCTCGCAGACGTGAAGTGGAACTCGACTCTCGAGAAAACTCACGTCACGTGATGGGAGCACTGCCTACCAGAAGCAAGGCCGGATGCGTCCACTAACGACTTAGTCCACAGTCTCAAGTGTCTCGCTACCACGTCCCAGGCAGAGATTGAGACACCGTACTAGTAACCAGGAACACAAAACAAGGACAACCTGGGGTCGCGCTCGTCAGCACGGGTCCGACGTCACCAGCCTAGTGTGCACACACATACCATGCGTCCTAGGTCAGATCCTCTAGCTAGTTCTTCCCCCGAAGCCTGGACTCGGCTGCGCGTGGGGGCCCTACGGCAACCAGCCTAAAAATTGTCTCTCTCGGGTCACGCTCCCCACCACTCCCAAGTGGGTTCGCACACGCGTGCGCAGGAAAGCTACGTCTAGTGGCAGTTCACTCAACATGAACATAGAAAGCCACACATGCACCCATCACGAGTAACACGGAGTAACAGGTGGCACGAGCAACCAAACTCTTGATGGCCCACTAGACCTACTAAATCAAAGATCCTTGAGTCATAGACTCGGGTCAAGACCGTCGTACACAACGGCACAGCGCCGTTAATCTAGCCTAATCCCTAGGTCTGAAACCACGATGGCATAATTATCGAGGCAGCTCACAAGCCGCCAGGTGAATCCCTTGTCCAAGGGACACACGGAAAACCTCCAGCCCCAGGCTGGTTAGCTGGACGCATAGTCCAAGGCCTCACACACGGCCCACTCGGAAACCACCTTCCGGAGAAACCCACGACGTGCGGGGAAGCCCCACAGCACTCATACCGACACACGGTGACTCGATCTAGCGAGAACACGGAAGCCCGAAACACATGGGGTCACCCAGACCCTCCAAATCTACGGACACACTAATCGAGGTAACACGGTACCTCCAGCCACCCCCAAAAGTACGAACACGGGTCCCACGGTGTCCGGGACATTGACGAGGCCAAAGGTCAACCACTGGCTCACAACCGGGTCGACCGGAGACCAACACAATGCGAACCGGAACACAATTAGCACAGAAACCAAGTGGCAGTCCTCCCTAGACCGTCACAGTGCCTAGCGGCCCACCCCTGGACCGTAAGGGCTGGTCTGGCAGTCTATCGCGAGATCGCAAGGAACCCAAAACACGGAAACCTCAAGCGGTCACCCCGGGACTGCCAAGAGGGTGGCGGTCGTCCACCTGACCGCTAGGCATAGCCTAGCGGTCAGTCGCGAGACCGCTACCCCACCGACCTTGACTGACCCAAAACACGGACAAATAGTCATGCCCTGACCGCAAGGCAGTGCCTAGCGGTCTTCACCAGGGCCGCTAAGGCGCCCTGGCGGTCCATCGCGAGACCGTAAGGTACAAACCAACATAAGGGACCCCCTAGCGGTCTCCACATGACCGCTAGCACCCTAGCGATCACTGAAACGACCGCTAGGTCGTCCCGAGCCAGAAAACGGCGAAAATAGCGAAAACGGCGAGAAACCCCATTCCACGCCCCGTTCACACCCATGTGAAGGGGAAAATAAGGGAAAACTAGTCCCCAACCTCTCTAGCACCGAGAGGACCCATTTAAACCCCAAAAATACGATTAAAACGTAAGATCCGGCTCATATCCCAAAATCAAGCATTTTCCCCAAAACGTGAAAATAAACCCGCTCGGCTCGTCACGGCCTACAAAACTCGCGGGAAAGGAAGTACAAGAGCTGAGGGTCCATCTCCCTACCTCCACCGAAGATTTCACGCGCCGTGGACGCCGATCCACAAAGAAAGCACCGTTAAAGCTCCACCGGCTCGCGATCCTACGAACCACCTCCACCATCGCGATCCTCGTCCCGTGCCCATCGCTCCACGCCCCACGAGCCACGCCGCCCCGCCCTTGCCGCCTCCGTCGGATGCCCAGAGTGAGAGGGGGAGAGGAGAGAACGTGAGAGAAGAGAGAGGGAAAAGGGAGAGAAATGAGAGATGGGGAGAGAGAGAAAAAGGAGGATATATATATAGAAAAATCTAAAAATTCCAAAAATTTAGAAAAATACAAAAATTGCCTCTGCGGTCCTCGGGAAGAGCACAACGCGCCGATACTGTTCCGGAGTCAGAGAACGCAACGGTTCACCCTGCACAGAGTTCCGAATGCACATCAGGGAAAAACACGCGTAAAGCACAAAACACACTCCGGGACCCACGAAAATGATCCGAAAAATATCCGAAAATTTTGGGGCATTACAAGCTACCCCTTTCTTAGCAAGTCTTCCCTTGATACACTCAGCCATATCCATAGCGTCCTCTAGCAATTGGGCCTTCTTAACCATTTCGGCGTAAACTTGGATCTCTAATGGTGCTAATTGCAGAATAAACTCGACCTTGAAGCCGTTCACAAACCTCTTGGCCTTCATTTTCTCCGTACATACCAGATGAGGTGGATAACGGGCCAACCTTGAAAATTGCACTTCATAATCCGCTATCGATAGACTCCTTTGCTTCAGAGATGCGAATTCTGCAACCTTCCTTTCTTAGACTCTCTCCGAAAAGTACTTCTCGTTGAAATTCTCTAGAAACTCATTCCATGTTATTTGTTTAAAGGGTAAAATTACTTCCATGGACTCCCACCAAGCCCGAGCGCCTCTTTCTGACTGGTACATTCCCAACAAAACTATTTCCTGATCCATACACTGCATGACCCTAAAGGTCCTTTCCATCTCTCTAACCCAATTTTCAACTTCATCTGGGTCAGTAGACCCACGAAATCTAGGAAGATTCATTCCTTGAAAGCTTCGATGCAAGTCCCCCACTCCCTAACGCACTCCACCTTGAGCAACTTAATGCAAAGCCTGAGTTAAACCTTGAAGTGTTATCTATATTTCCCTCCATCAAGCTCGCTCGACAGCCATCTTAAACCTATAAAATAATTTTTTAAGGATTAATAACTTACACTCTTCTAACTCATTAGGATTTAACGCTTTTAACACTTAGCTCCATGGCTCTATCCAATCTCGTCGGGTACTTATAAGGTAATTGACAAAAGACAACTTAACATATAAATTTGGACTCAAATACCTAGGGATTTTAGGAAACATAGGCTCTGATACCACTTCTATCACGCCCCAAATCGATAGCAGCAAAAACTTACTTGGAACGTGACAACAAGACAGTCATGACAAATAGAGCAAATCACAAGGACACAGGAGACCAGAAATAACAAAAATAGATAATCTTATTGATATCAAATTCATTGTTAGAATTTTATTGACTCACTTATAATGATTGAATAAGAAGAAAGAGAAAAGACTCAATACATGACATCAACCTATCTAGACTCAAGAAAATTAAAAGACACAAGTCTTCAAAACTCTAGGTGCACTTCTCACTCTTGTCCTTCCCCATCTTATGGAATAACACCTTCATTATTACCTAAAAAAATATTAAGAGAAATTGAGTGAGCGAAAATACTTAGTAGGAATTACATCTCTATCACCAAGCAGAATATAAACGATTAACAGTTTAACAACATATGAAAAGGTGCTATATGATGCATGGCGTAAAAACCCAAATGCAAATCAGGATAGTGACAAGATCAATATAAGTATGGTATAATCGAAAGGTAGAAAAGAGATATTTGCAGGTACATGATTCAGGTCTAAGTGGTAACATAATTAAATGAGAATACGATACTAGAGCGAGTCAATAACATGTACAGGGGAACATAACTTTAGATTGTCCATTCATAAGAGTTCCAATAACATTTACCCATTCTAGGCCACAATTATCAAGAGCATATCAAGTACAAATCGTATCAAATGTGTGGAATTGTCTAAAACAAATCTTGTATATAGTTCGTGCAATACCACACCTGATCATTCATAGTACCGGTACATTTTTGAGCTTTGCCTCACCCCTAGGACCAGATTCGGACCCTTATAAAATTGCCTCTAGGCATCCCAATACAAATATGATTTGGACTTTATGCAAACTCTGGCTGCAGTGGTATTTGAGATATTCATGGTAGAAGCATCAATTTTGAGGACCCATCCAATATTGCCAGCGATAGAATAGAGGAGTAGTTCTTGGTACAAATTTATAGAAAAGCCAGGGAATGCAATCCACACCGAAAGAACCGGGGAATCCTAAAAAAGAGAGAATGCCATCGACCACTTGAAGAAGTGAAAGAGATAACCCTAGACATATAATGAATCCCTCAATAATAATTCACGGTAGACCTCATAGTTCTGAAATCGCAGAAGCAGGTGCTTGGGGTCTAAGTCGCTGAGGATGAAGTCCTCTTTGAACTTGCATCGATTAGAAAGGTGCACTCTGATTTCTGGGAACAGCGGGCATCCCTGTGCGTGCGAGCCACAAGAGCGAAGCAAAAAGGTCGAAGAGATAAGGTAATCTCCTCCTGATCAAAGAAGACTGTTGGCTCGCCATTCTCTGTCGATGATGGGGGATGGACAACAACGTGCATGGGCATCAAGGACGCCAAGAGAGCTTGCGCAAATGACTTTACAGGGGGATGGCTCTATTAAGGACCTTGGCATGTGACCGCGCACGATGCCCCATGACTGGCGGATTCTCATGAGGTGTATAATCTTCTTTGTTTTCTTTATCTTTGGAATTTTATGTTAGAATTTGTGCATAGTTATCCTGGGTAATAGTCTTGTATTTGTTGAATGAGTTGTGATTCATGTGTTTATGACTCTGGGTCTGTGTATCCCAACACCATAGTTTTGTGGAGTTGTGGTTCATGTGTTTATGACCCTGGACCTGTGTATCTCAACACCGTAATTTTATATATTTCAACATTTTAATCCAAAAATATTTTAATCCAAAATTCTTCTACTATCGGCTCACTCGTCACTGTAGCCCTAAAGAAAGCTTATCATTCCCACGTTCCATCCTTCCTGATCCCGCAAGAATCTTAAAAATTATATATATATTTTGGGGTAATACCTGCTGCATTTCGTTAGATTATTCCACTTATGAGCCGTGCAACAAATTTTTCTTTTTCTTTTCAAAAAACATTATCGTATCTCAGGACTCATCTAAGGCACTCTGCCATATAATAGGACCCAAGTGAGTCGAACGGTCAAGACTCATGCCTCCTCGGAAGGAGATCCCAAGTTCAATTTCCAAATGGGTAATTACGTACCTAGTTTTACACTCAATCTTTGAAATGTGTAAGGTTCGGCGTTTACTAATTTAACATGGATTAAAAAAGGGTTTGGGAGAGGTCGTCCTCTGGTATTCTAACCTAGGTCATCTAGCTCCGTCTCACCATGCCACTCACCCAGATTCCTCGTTATAAAAAAAAATACTCTATCGTATAATATGTACAGTGATAGATGTCTAAAAACTATAAAGATGATAAAGAATAAAAATGACAAATATTCTAAATGGCTTAGAAAGTGATTGATTTACTCTCATTTTTCACTTTTCTATATTCTTTTAATATATCTCATCATTGTACTGACTGTAAACATATTTTAAGCATTTGTCAAATTGGATAGATATCTTTTGATATATCAATAGACGAATGACATATTTTATGAGATATATCTTTCGATATATGAACGGATGAATGGCATATTATAGAAGATACATATAGACACACGTACTTGCACATTTAACATGTGGGGGAATGATGAAATAGTGACGTTCGTACTGTGTAATTAATTATAGGGTGAACGTTTTTTTATCACATTTAAGAATATTTTTATTATTTTATTTTAAAACAATATAGATGGGTTCTAAAATTTCTCTAGACTCCAACTTACCTATTTTATTTAGAGTGCACGATAAAAAAATAGATGTAAATATTAGTTACCATTCATGTGAGCGTTAATATGAATAATAATCATTGCTCACACCTATTCTTTTTCTTACCGTAGACTCTAGTTCGAGTAAGTGATTTGACTTTCACATTAAGTTAAGAGATTTTGAATCTCACTTAAAAAAATAAAAAATTAAAAATATATCTAAATTTGATCGAGAGAAATATTCATACAGTAATACAGTGAAGATATCCTGATTGTATATATATATATATATATATATATATATATATATATATATATATATATAATTTTGATTGGTATATATATACACTAAATCGTATGTATATATATATCTCAATAAATAATTTTTTTTGTGGGTATATATGTATACACTAAATCGTACGTTAGGGTCTCCAGGAATTGCTTATAGTGGAAACAGAAGTGATGTGATGGAGCCGTGGAAGGAGGTGGGCCTAATAAGCGGCCATACTTTGAAGCAAGCGTAGCAATTCAATTGCTAGCTCTATGGAATCAGAAAATAAATAAATAAATAAATAAATATATATATATATATATATATATATATATATAGAGAGAGAGAGAGAGAGAGAGAGAGAGAGAGAGAGAGAGAGAGAGAGAGAGAGAGAGAGAGAGAGAGAGAGAGAGAGCATGCATATGTCAACAAACACCATATTTTTTGTGGTATATATATATATATTTTGTGGTATATATATATTTGTGGTATATATATATATATATATACGGTATATATATATATATATATATACCGTACGCTAATATCCGTAAGCAATTGCTGAGTGGAATCTTCCATCCGTAAGGGATTCTGCAGTAATATTAAAATACAAATCTGTCTGGGTATATGCGTAACATTGTACTAAATCATACAATAAGTTCCTTACAAATTACTTAGTGGAAACAAATGTGACATGAAGGATGACAACCAAGAGGTAATCTTTTATCTTCCAATCTCACTTGAAAATTCAACAAATTTCACTCTGCTTTGTGAGTTATGGAGTATTAATTATCTTTTCTAATAAGAAAAATTATCCTTGTACTCTTGAAATCTTATAAAATTATTTTTATATCTTTACTTTTATTGTACTTATGATAATATCTGTGAAATTTAAAAAAAATAACTATTGTGTCTCTATCCTGAAAACTCTTTAAGATAAAAAATTATTCTTATACTCCTGCGGAAGTAAAATGATTAATTTGTTAAAAATTTTAGAAGTATTACGATAAATATGGCAAAAGTAGAGATATAGATGCTAGCTTAAAATTTTTAAGAGACATAAAGATAATTTTTCCTTCCTAATATATATGCCAATCACTTTCTCACACAAACCGACATTCTATTTTTACAGTGTTTATTCTTCTTAGATGAATGACAAAATGGGGGAGAATTAGCTTAACTTGTTGGGATGAAGCTTACGTTGTTGTGATGCTATCAACTGTGATGTATGATCATGTGACAGCACGTGTGATGATTACGTTTACGATATGGATTGTGATGACGTGTTGTTGATGTGTGAATAACGCAAGATGGAGATCATACACAATTTCAAATCATGAAAATTGGTATGAAACATCATCATGGACAAAAGGGGTTAAGATTGTTGAGCGAATGACCAAAACGAGATAATTATTGAAGACCACAAACAAAGTCAAAGCAAACATCGCACAAATTTCATGATTTTTTTTTTTGGAATCAAGAGAGTTCATTCATTTCACATTAGTAACGGAATACAAGGGAGACAAAGACCAAACCACTTAGAAACAACCCTCTCTGACCCTTGAAGACAACAGCCCAAAGTGCAACATAAGATGGAAATAGTAAGACAACAACAGCTATCAGAGGGCGGGGGGCTCCTGACAATGATGAGACAGCTGTCGTTGAAACAATAGAATTGCTCTTCCTGCATTTTGTGAATTATCAATGGGCCCAGTACAAGTAGGGCTCAGCAAAGTCAAAGTTCCAGCCCACTAAAAAGCTAGGCCCAAACCCAATCTGTTACACCAGAGTCCATGTCTAGGCCTAACCCATAATATGGCCGCGTTTGATAATGCACTTCACTTTTTCATTCTCCAAATAATCGTGTGACCGTACAAATGCGTTGGATAAGTGAGATTCTCCATCATTTAAATTCCTCGGAAGTAATTTTGAGATTATTTTGAGAGATTATGAGAATTGGATATTTTTGTGTCCGATTCTCTCTCCTCTTTAAAATCTCATTTTCACGGAAGCCAAGTGTGACTATTTGATGAAGATTAATACATGTCGGGAGGTTTTAGCTCGAAAGCCACGTTCACGTATGCAAACGATGCCTAAGATGAGGTTTGGAATTGGATTTTGGATTTAAAAATAAAAATCGTTATTTCTCTTGCTTAAAAGAATATAACTTATCCTAATATGAAATGTTCTCTATTTGACATAACTAAGATAGCTCCAACTACCAAGTGGTTCAATGTTTGTAATAAATGCCTACGCTTTTCTAAAAAGATTTATGAAATGTTTATAACTTCAATTCTACAATAAATAAAAATGATGAACCACTTACATAATAAGTAAAAATACAAGAAACTCAGAATTAGGGAGGTGCTACAAATACTAACATGTGTCTGCCTATATATAGAGGACATAAGTATTCAATGACTCTATGGAGAGAGAAAATTAGGGAGGTGTTAATAGGGTTATATACATGTCAATTCAGAATCAACTCAATTTCGTAGTCGATCTTCTCTGCATCATCTTTCTCATGTGCATGTGGATACTGTAGAGGCAGGAAAATGGTTCCTACGTAACGTACCACCTTCTCTATTTATTTGTTGGGAAAAATCATCTCGCGTCCGTGGATGCCTGCACACACCAAGAAACCAGAAGGGGGTCAGAAGGAGTCCCAGGTGTTACCCTAGGGGACAACCCTCCGGTGCTCAAGTCAGCAAGGGATTTAATGAGCAACAGAGAGGAGCAGAATGAGAGAGAAGTAAGGGCCGTAGTAGTTGATCCAGGAGGCGTGTAGATCCTCTGCGCGGGTGCTCGCCGCTCCTAGTGGGCTTTCGGAGAGTGCTCGCTGGGTGGTAAGACCGCTCAGGAGGAAGAAGCTCTCTGGTCGTAGATGGCCCTCTCGTCGTTCGTTGCTGGTAGGGCTACTCTCTTCTCAGTAAGAAGCTCTGGGGCATGAGTGTCCTCTTGCGTAGTAGCATGGAGTCTACTAGAAGAATCTACTCTGCTCTTCTCTATTGTCGACGTCCCTTTTATATGGGTTGTCCTGGAGCGAGAGCCCCATCCCTTGATAGGGAAGGGTCCGTTTAGTTGGAGTAACGTCCCCCGCTATGTTGGCGGGAGTTCCCATTGGAGGGCGATAGCCCCGGCGTCGGCCGGTCCCGGGGCGAGTCTTACGGCACTCATAGAGCGTGCTTGCCCGTTATGGGGTCAGGGCCGACGTCGTGAGGACAACGGTCGGTCGTCGGAATGTCCTCCGGCTAGAACCACGCTTGGGTCGGCCTTATCGGCGTCGTGGAACCCGATGCTCTGTTGGGCCGGCCTCTTCCTTATTGGGGTGAGCGTGCGTGCTCTCCCTTTGTCTGGGCCTGGCACGCCCGAACCTCAATGGGCCGCGTGCGCGTCGGCCGTTTCTGGGCCAAGTCAGATTTACCCTCCTCAGATACGATTTCTACTTCAGGTACACACACTAACAAAATGCATTTTGCTCACATTCTCAACCCAATATACATCTCATTGGGTTAAATACTTCTGAACCCGTACACACCCAGAGACCTTTGATCCGATCACAGTTTTTAACTATTATTTAAATATTATATATACATTGTTTTTGTCTTTTCACACATGAAGATTCCTGAGGAGTACAAGCTGTCTGTTAATCTCCTATGGTCCAGTCATATGAAATATGTATGGATGCAAAACTCAACATTGAGGTTTTTCTTTTGGATATCGATCTGAACAAGTTTTAATTGCTATGTATATCGTGGTGACCATGATATTTTAGAGTACTTTAATCTACGTTCTGCACTTCAATTCCACTGCATATAGTTTATCGTATATTTGTATATGGATATAGGCTTCTTGAGGAATATGAACATCACAGCCAAACACAATAGATGAATAAAAACTTATCGTCTAAACTTATAAAAAGTTTTAATCCATTCAATGAAACAGTGTTTTCCTAACTTCCACAGCAGTGCAACATCTCTACCGTCCAACTTCTGTTGAATTTTATTAGACTCCTTGCATATGCCCGACGATAATATGCAAAATCCGAAGCACACTTACACATGTTTAGAACCCATCTAGAACTTGTTAGAGATTCAAATACTGAAAATCCGAAGCACACTTGCACATGTTTGGAACACATCTAGAACTTGTTAGAGATTCAAATATTGAAAATCCTTGAAATATATTACAGCCATGGTTTGACTGGCGCGGTCGTATCTAGAAGATTCTAAGTCATGAGTAGGTTACATCACATCGAGTCATATGAATTATTTAAATAATAATATAATATCTAAAAAATAATCTATTTTTAAAAAATAAAAAGTTATTATAGTAATATAACAATACTCATATATCTTGTATTTCATAGATGAAGAGCATTAATGTAATAACTCGGAATATATATATATATATATATATAAGAATAAATCATAATAATAATAGTCAAATAATATTTATGAAAAATAAAATTTTGAAAGAATATTTTTTAAAATAAAACATGAATAATGAAAGACAATAATAAGTTAAATTATATCTGGATCTTAAAATCGTGTTCAAGAGAACATGGGTTTAAAGCAGTTAATAGATTTGAGTGGGCCCTAATAAAAATTATTTTTAATTAAAAGATTTACTTGTTAGTTGGGTTGGTCTTAGGCCCATTAAGATGTAGCGTAGTATCACAAGAAAATCTAAAAAGGGGGCTTAGTTGGCTGTTAAGGCGGCGGCGGCTGTAGTTTGGGTAAGGTCTACGGGAGATAAAGGTATTAATTTCATTGGGACCTCAAGTAAAAGAAATAAAACATCTATTAGGAATCTTTACACGGTTTATAGTTAGAATTTATATATATCACTGTAGCGGGTAGCATAATCCACAACGTTTTGACTGGCTGTTTGTGGGTGCTGGAGGGGAGTGTTACGGGTGGGCGGTGTGAACACAGAGAGAGTGTGAGTGTGGGCGGTGTGAACACAGAGAGAGTGTGAGTCTCTCGGTCTACTAGAGTTGTCAGTGACTTTAGTCTCACATTGAATTCCACAGAGAGTTGGATCGACTTATAAGAAAAGGAATCTCCTACCTCAATACATGGATTTTGAGAAAGGATAAATGATTTCTAACAAATGGTGTCTGAGCTCAACCTTTATCGATCTAATGTGGCGTATCAATACACCTTTTATCTACTGCGCATGAACGAGCGTAACCTCAATCGGCACCTAGCCAACGAGGGCGTCGGCCTTGTAAAGGGGGAGGTATTGTTACGGGTAGGTGGTGTGAGCACCCAGAGAGAGTGTGAGTCTCTCAGCCTACTAGAGTTATCAGTGACTTTAGTCCTGCATTGGATTCCACAAAGAGTTGGACTTGCTTGTAAGAAAAGGAATTCTCTATCTCAATACCTAGATTTTAGAGAAAGATAAATGATTCCTAACAGGGAATTTGGTTGTAAAATTTTACGAGGATATTTTTTAGGACAATTAGCGTGTCGGTACGGGTGGTGTCTTCGTTTTTCCATCTTTAGATTACATAATTCCGATGTGTCTACACACATAATTTAAAATTTTAAACAGTCTCTATGGTGTTCATATACATTAGAATATGCACACATTTTTGTTAAATAAACCCCCGAAACCTTATTAAAATGCTATATGGCGTTTGTGCCCTTCCCTTTTTCGTTAGCCCTTCTCTTTTTCGTTACAAAGAGAGAAGCATTGTCTCTGTTAATCGTTTAAATCGTTTTGCCACCGATAAAAAAAAATTTATAACTCATGATCCAAGTCAGTAAAATTTCAATCTGCATATTTTCATGATCTTTAAAAAATATTCTTACTTTTTATATTTTTAAATCTTAAAAATTATCATTAATTTCATAAGTGTTACTGTTCATCACCTTAAATGAATAGTAATTTGTTAAAGAATTTATGCCCTTCTGAATCAGAAGTAGATTCTTTTAATAATAGATATTGAATTAACTTTAAATAATTAACATCTAGTACATGGACGCATATTTATGAACTTACGCCCTTTTGGTAAGACGCAAATTCTTGTTAACTTTAGAAACCTTATTAAACAGGTTAATATCCTTTGTGCCCTTCTTCTTTTACGACTGCTATAGCACGTTGTCTATTATTCTTTTAAAAATCATTATCTTTATTAATTAACATCTGGGAGGTGGATGTTATTTTAGAATTTACGTCCATCCTTCAAACGCAAACTCTTTTTTTTCTGTGCATCTAAATCTTGGAAAATTTATAACTCATGATCAAAGTGGATAAAAATTATAAAATGCACGTCTTCTCGATCCCAGTAAAATTCTCGTAATTATCATGTAATTGGTCTCTAAAATTAGTATTTATTTGCTAAAGTGTTGTTGTTCACTCCTAAAAGAAATGAACAGTAAACCGTTCAGCCGATTTGAATTTGTGTCTTCTTTCTTGACATGTATCACTGTTTAGTTAATGGAATTAACATCCAGTGTAGGGGACGCTACTTTAAACATTTAACGACAACTGCTTATGACGCCAATTTTACCAGTAAGGTTTTCATCGGATTTTCATCCACTGACCGTGGATTATTGGCACTATAGTCTCAAGGCCGAGACATAGTCCATGTTTTATTGTTTTCTATTTCTTGGGGAAGGAAGGACCCTCCGTCGGGAATTCCTCTCGCCGAATTAGAAATCATTTCTCTAAGGCCTCCGTAAGACCCCGACATCAAAGAATTCCCTCTTCGATCACTTGGTTGGTTATACCCTAAAAATCCTTACCCTTGTTTTGGTCATATCCCTCTGAAGAAATATGACATCAAGCCATCATAGAGCCCCATGATTGGGTGTTCTGTGAGAGTCCAGACTCTGTCCAGAATTGGTGTCTGGTACAGTAGTTGCCACTTTTTGAATTAGCGTCCAGGCTCGTGACGCGAATTTCATCCTGCCTTACTATTCATAAGAATTAGCGACCTTCTAAGAGGACGCGAATTCTTGGAATTCACGGCGGCCTGAGTGGACGCCAATTTACCAAGATTCTCGTGATTTTCAACGTTAGTTTCCGACGCTAACACCTATTGTGCGTCCATCATTGGAATCTTATTCCCTAAGTTATCCTACTTAAAGTTTGGTCCTTATAATTCTATTTGGCAATTAATTGACTTGGACATTGTCTAGAAATTTACGTGAGACCATGGGTCTAATTGACACTCAATGCTACAATGTTATTTGATAGGGGCCCGGATCTGGTCCCAGGGGCGAGACAAAGTCCAGACATATACTGGTACTATGATTGATCAGGTGTGGCATTACACCAATGATAGGTAAAATTCGATCTAGACAATTCCAACATTGATACGACATGATATGAATGGTCTTTGACATGGCCCGGAATGGGTAAACTTGTTATTGAAATTCTTGAATGGCCAATCCTCAGTTATGTTATACATTCTCATGGATAGGAGTACCCCATCTTGTTCTTGAATTTCGTGACATCTCTTCGGTATACTTGTCGTCTATTTATATATTTGAATAGTGATCTCTCAATTTCTTGCTCTATCTTATGTCCAACTTTAGCCCGATCATTATTGGATTTATCGTTGCATGCATATTCATGCCAATTTATTAATCACTTAAAGTTATCTTGGTTCCAGAGATATAAGATCTACGGAGCTTTCGCTCACCTAATATTTTTCAATATTTTTTTCAGGTAATAACAAAGAAGAATGTGATCAAGATGGGCAATGGCAAATGTGAACAGAACCTCAGTAACTGAGATGAACCTTAAGTCTTAATCATTAGCCCATTAAACCTTAATTATTAGCCCAATATTTATAACCATTTATGATTTCTTTGATTTCTATTATAACTATCTCAATTATCCTTTACAAACTTTTAAACTAATCCTATAAGAAATCGGGTTGCCACAGATGTCGCCGATACAAAATCATGGAAACCAATCAAAGAACTGTTGTAGGCATCCCGACCACCGCGCTTCTCGGTGGGGTCTAAAATGCAATTCGAAATCCCTTCCGAGAAGCCACGGATGATCACAAGAAAGAAGAAATGTTAGTAAGCTCGTCCCACGAAGGTAATCTTTCAGCACGGGCACAGCTGGCACGGACAATTGTCATTGAAAACTTTTTTTTTGCGTAGATGGGCTTGAAGGAACAATGAGAAAGAAATTTGAACTAGAAATCCATTCTGAGCCTCTCTTTGAACCTATGCATTTTAGAGAAGGTTTCAGGCTGAGGTGGAGGGCAGACAACTGGGGCAGCTGTCCTCTCCAATGCCATGCGGTTGGGAAAACTATCAACTTGCAGAGTAGCGACCGGCCGGGGGGAGAAGCTCGTCAGAGACATGTTCAATTAACTCCAGGGCCCGACTATCAGCAGTGGCAGGAGGTGTTACCACTGAGTCGCCTGCGTCTGACAGAGGCGCTACTCGCGCTTGGCCGGGTGGCATTGGGCTCCTGGTTTACTTCAACGACGTGTGGTTGACGTGTGAATAACGGCAAGATGGAGATCATACACAATTTCAAATCGTGAAAATTGGTATGAAGTATTATCACGGACAAATTGGGTTAAGATTGTTGAACGAATGACCACAAACAAAGTTAATGTTTTGATAATGACAAATGCAAAGTAAAAGTCGCAGAAATTTCATGACTTGAAACAATAGACTTGCTCTTCCTGAGTTCTGTGAATTATATATTGGATGAGAGTAGGGGTGCCAATGGGCCAAGTATAAGTAGGGCTTAGCAAGGCAAAGTTCCAGCCCACTAAAAAATTAGGCCCAAACCCAATCTGTTACACCAAAGTCCATGTCTAGGCCTACCCCAGAATAAGATGAGGTTTGGACTATGGATTTTGGATTTAAAAATAAAAATTGTTCAAACCTAATCCGCTTCATTCTCAGCATCATATCTACTCTCTAACGTAAGTTCACATTTTTCAAAAAACTCAGAGAGAGTGGTCTTTGCATGAATATATCCATCAAAGAAGTGATTAATGCTCTCACGTCGTTGAGAAGTTGACATTCCTTGCAAAAAAATATGAAACCAACCTATTAAGATTACAGCAAAATGTTAGTGTACTATGCTCCATTCTAACGCAATGCATTTCTGTGCATTATGCTTCAATCTAGGATAAAGTCTATTCTAGCAGTGTAAAATGTATCATTATAATACAAAGATAAGTCCAGTAGAACATGTTTTACCTGCGAAAAATGTATCATTCAAAAATAATGGTACCTATTTGACACGACATTCGTATAACTGATTCAACCATTCATTCTCTCTACATGCTTCATACTTGCACAATAACTCTTCCCACTTCTCTTCAAACTCGTGCACAGAAATTGAATCATAGATGCAGCTATCGAAGTCCTCCATAAAACCTTTGTTTGCTACACATATATGCCCAATCTTCTCTGATATTTTTTTCAATATATGTCATAAACAAAACCGATGCCTAGCATTAGGGAAGACCTCCCTCACTGCTGATTCAATGGATTTATCTTGATCGGTAATAATCGCAGTCGGTTGCTTTCCACCATTTGCCTTTAACCAACAATTGAAAACCCAAACAAATGATTCCGTCTTCTCATTGGAAAGCAGTGCACAACCAAATAGGGTTGACTGGCCATGATGATTAACTCCGACAAATGGAGCAAATGACATCTCACACGTGTTTGTTAAGTAAGTAGTATCAAAAGATATTACATCACCAAAATATGAACAAGCTAGTCTTGACCTTGTATCCACTCAGAAAACATGCCTTAGCTGTCCATCATTATTCAAATCCATCATGTAGAAGAATGTTGGACTACTTATTTGCTCTTTGACAAAATGGTTATGCAAGAGCAGAATATTTCACTCCAGTGTAAAATATTTCACCCCTGTGTAAAATATTTCAGTTGTATGCAAAATATTTCACCCCTGTTAAGAAGGCAAAAGAAATATAACTGAGGCTGCCTGAGTCATGCAAGAGCAGAATATTTCACTCCACTTCAAAATATTTCACCACTGTGCAAAAAATTTCAGTTGTATGCAAAATATTTCACCCTTGTTAAGAAGGTAAAAAGGGGACATATGGGCATATAGAGTGAATAATGTCCAGTAAGGCTCTAGTTAATGAGATAGGCTATCTTAACTAGAGCTTCATATTTAATGTGTAACAACAAGGACTCCATCTATTTATTCTTCAGCATAACAGCCTACCGTCTGCCATTAATACTGCTGCAATATATTTTACATTGAATATGTTTCCTCCCGTTTCAGTTACACATTTACTTCAGAGACAAAGGGTAAACAGAGTAAATGGAAGGAGAAGATGCTGCAACAGGTACCGTTTTTCTCCTTTTACCTCACTTGCTCCGTAGAGCCTTGGATACGTCTCCTGATCAGACCTCCATCCTGTCTCCACAGAGAGAAAGTAAAGCCCGCGGTAGCAATAAAACGAAGAGTAATACTTTTTACTCTAAAATGAAGACTTTAATATATCCATCACAGAAGGGTATTTTCGGTATCCGAAAAACCAAGACTTGCGCGGGAATTAATGACACCATTTAATGCTAATGAGTTGACAATGCCATCAAATCGGTCAGAGCACGTCTCGGTTCGTCCGACCGGTGAAATGGTATAAGCCAACGTGGATCAATCGATGCCGGTCGTTGCAGAATGAGGTGACTTTATACACCGCATGCGGTGCACAAAGCATTACTCTTAAATATATATGGATGCAAAACTCCACATTGAGGTTTTGCTTTTGGATATCGATCTGAACAAGTTTTAATTGCTATGTATATCGTGGTGACTATGATATTTTAGAGTACTTTAATCTACGTTCTGCACTTCAATTCCGCTGTATATAGTTTATCGTATATGGGTATAGGCTTCTTGAGGAATATGAACGTCACAGCCAAACACAATAGATGAATAAAAACTTATCGTCTAACCTGAATTGTTCTGATATCCATAGTAATATTTGGATTCAAATTTTCACCCTTCGAGCTGCAAAAGTTTCAATCCATTCGCTGAAAGAATGTTTTCCAACTTCCACAGCAGTGCAACATCTCTACCGTCCAACTTCTGTTGAGTTTTATTAGACTCCTTGCATATGCCCGACGATAATATGCAAAATCCGAAGCACACTTACACATGTTTGGAACCCATCTAGAACTTGTTAGAGATTCAAATACTGAAAATCCTTGAAACATATTGGAGCCATGGTTTGACTGACGCGATGCGATACGGCCAACCAGTATCGTATCTAGAAGGTTCCAAGTCATGAGTAGGTTGTATCACATCGAGTCATATGAATTATGTAAATAATAATATAATATCTAAAAATAATCTAATTTAAAAAAATAAAATGAATATTATAATAATATAACAATAGTCATAAATCTTATATTTCATAGATGAAGAGCGTTAGATTATGTTATCAAATTTATTTCAAACATATGACTCGATTGAGTCATTCCAAATTGAGGTGACTCGTATCGATCGTGAGAGGGGAAACCTAATACAATATGTATCTATGAGTCAACGAATCTTGATTAGAGTTGCAAAAGAACTGGAGTGAATCAGGTAAATTACTATTAAGAGATGTGTGGATCATAGACTAAAGTCTATCTATATGAAAAACAAAAATGACTAATAGTATATAGACATCATGTATATATATAAGAAAGAGACCCTTAACTAGAAATCTAGGTATCACAAGTTAAAACATAATATTGAAAAACATGTTCAAAATTAAAATAAACTTGAGCTGTGAGAATATTCAAGTTCTTACAAGAGAAAATTAGCTAAGTTTGAATCAGATTGGATCTCTAACTGTAATATTGTTATATACAATAACAATCAATTCCCCCCTCCCTTTAATAACTTACAGATTGGAGTGGATCGAGACGGATTTAATTTAGAGTCAATATTCCACAGCTCTTAATCCACCCAGAGATGGGGATGACGTTCTTCAAGCACTAATCTGATTCATAGATTTATGGATTGCATTACAGTGTGCAGATCAGTGACAGGAGGCGCCGGTGGCCAAACCTGGGAACGAACCCTGGTAAGAAATAAAACTAGGTTAGGAGACGCCAGACAAAACATCTGTTACTTGGAGGAGAGATTCATCTTAGAGAAAAACTTTGTAAAACATCCCGGGTAATTACATCTAGAGATGTTACATGCTCAACATTTATTTTTTAAAAAAAATTTTAGTAGCCCTCACCGTAAGTTATTTAGACGTGAGTGTCACGTTACCTGATGGCACTGCGTGAGGATTATGTAAAAATAAAAATCAGATAATGTGAATAGTAAAAATCTTATTTTTCACTATTCATATAGGGGTAAAAATTTTTTACATGACCCCCACGTCACGTCATCTAATGGGATAGCACTGCCCAAATAACTTGGGGTGGGCCACTCAAATTTTTTTAAAAAATTAAGTGTTACACATGCAATACTTCGGGATGTAATTACCCACGACGTTGCACAAAATTTTTCTCTTCATCTTAAAGAGAGTGAGATACCCTCACCAGAATTGATGGAGGGCACCGAGGAGGGTTACTATGTGGGAGAAGGAACATCATAAACTGCTGGATTTGATTTTTTTTTGAGTCGGGGAATATTCAAACCTAGTTGATCTTAGGAATTGTTAGGCTAGGGCCACCTTCCCTTCACTATGCAAGTCATGGAGTGAGTCAAATCAATATTTGTCGACTGGAATATCGGATCGAATTCCCCCCATCCGGTACTAGTCGACCTGACTCGAAGCTGACTCGGATCGACTCGATTGAGTTACATATTTAAAATAAACTAAGCTATAGAGTTTAATTATTTTCATCCATAAAATACAATATTTATGATTAACATTATATCTTTGTTATAATTTGTTGATTTTAAAAAGAAATAGATTATCTTTAGATATCATATTATTATTTAAACAGTTCATAGTGACTCGATGTGATTCTAGTCTAACTCATGTCTCGAAATCCTGTAGTTACGATCTGAGTTACTTGAGTCAGGGTAAGTTAGATCAAGTCGGCGAATCATGGGTCAAATAAAGTACGAATAAGTCGCACCTATTAGGTTTTACCCAATATTAACAGTCCACTTGTAGCACCCCCGATATTTTTTTAGAATTATTAAAATTTTAAAGAGATTTATTTAAGCATTTAATAAGGCTTAAGGGCTTAATGGGTTAATTAATTTATTTATAGGTTAAGGTATTTGATAAATAGGCCCAATTAATAACTAAGCCGTTAAGCCCACTTAAAAGAGGCTTTAAATCTTTAAACCTAAGCTTTTGGCCCAAGCCCAAACCCTAGAGATGTAATAGGAGTTAATTCCCTAATTAAAATGGATAAATAGGGAAACTAGGAGATAATTAGAAGTGGAATTGGGGTAATACTCAATTTTTGAAAAGCCAGGCAAGTCGCGGTCTATCGCGCGACCACTACCAGGTGAAGGCGGTCCAGACCCTACTGCTACCTTCTTCCGAAAACTATCACTACAAGAAAAATCGCGGATAGCGACCGACCTAGCGGTCGCTATTCAGTCTTAGATCGGTCGCAAATCTGCATTGCGACCGAACAGAGACTATCTAGCGACCGAATATGTCGGTCGCTATATAATAGTCGCTATATAGCGACCGACATAATTCGGTCGCAGTATCAGTCGTTACCAGAGACCGATTATAATCGGTCGCCTGATCGGTCGCTAATTAAGTCGGTCTCAATTCGGTCGCTATTCGGTCTCTAATTATGTTGTATTTTTAAAAATAAAATTAACCTATCGGATTTATTCGGTCTCAATTCGGTCGCCAGTCGGTCGCCAAGTATAATTATTTAATAAAAGAAATATAACGTATAGTCGCTATTCGGTCGCAATTCAGTCTCCATGCGGTCGCTAATTTTGCATTATTTTTTTTTTAAAAATTTATTTAAACTGATAAATAAATTACCTGATAAATAACAAATTCATAACATAAATATAAAATCAACTACACAGACAACAATATCGACAAATCTCAAATTCATCACATACAAACACCTGATAAATAACAATTTCATAAAACAATAATAAATCAACTACACGGATCACAATCTCCACGAACCTCAAATTACACACAATTAAAATAAAATCACAAATTAATCATACATCCATAATAATAAAATGACAACATACACAACTAAAATAAAATCACAAATCCTCCACATATGTCTCATCCTGGTCGTCGTCTCGTCCAACATCATCCTGGTCGTCGTCTCGTCCAACATCTCGCGACGGATGATCCTGTATATCATTTAAAAAAATTATAATCAAATCCTTAATAAAGAAATCAAGCATTAACAAGACTTAATAAAGAAATCAAGCATTAACAAGAGTATGCCAATAGTTTAAGCCAGCTCATTTTCATATATATAAATACACACACACAATATAAGTTCAAATTTCATCTTGTATTTTAAAAATGAAGTTTGAGCGCCGAGCTCAAACCGGGCATCCGATTTGGATTCCGTCAGTTCTGACAAGTCACTTTCATCTCCCCGGTCGTATTGGAATGATCGGCACGGCCATCCGACCGGTATTTCGAATTTTAGACCCCCGGACCCGTCCTAACAGTTCATTTGAACTAAGTGTATTTTAAAAATGAAGTTTGAGCGCCGAGCTCAAACCGGGCATCCGATTTGGATTCCGTCAGTTCTGACAAGTCACTTTCATCTCCCCGGTCGTATTGGAATGATCGGCACGGCCATCCGACCGGTATTTCAGATTTTAGAACCAAATGCCCCGTCCTAACAGTTCATTTGAACTAAGTGTATTTTAAAAATGAAGTTTGAGCGCCGAGCTCAAACCGGGCATCCGATTTGGATTCCGTCAGTTCTGACAAGTCACTTTCATCTCCCCGGTCGTATTGGAATGATCGGCACGGCCATCCGACCGGTATTTCGAATTTTAGACCCCCGGACCCGTCCTAACAGTTCATTTGAACTAAGTGTATTTTAAAAATGAAGTTTGAGCGCCGAGCTCAAACCGGGCATCCGATTTGGATTCCGTCAGTTCTGACAAGTCACTTTCATCTCCCCGGTCGTATTGGAATGATCGGCACGGCCATCCGACCGGTATTTCAGATTTTAGAACCAAATGCCCCGTCCTAACAGTTCATTTGAACTAAGTGTATTTTAAAAATGAAGTTTGAGCGCCGAGCTCAAACCGGGCATCCGATTTGGATTCCGTCAGTTCTGACAAGTCACTTTCATCTCCCCGGTCGTATTGGAATGACCGGCACGGCCATCCGACCGGTATTTCAGATTTTAGACCCCCGGACCCGTCCTAACAGTTCATTTGAAATAAGTGTATTTTAAAAATGAAGTTTGAGCGCCGAGCTCAAACCGGGCATCCGATTTGGATTCCGTCAGTTCTGACAAGTCACTTTCATCTCCCCGGTCGTATTGGAATGACCGGCACGGCCATCCGACCGGTATTTCAGATTTTAGAACCAAATGCATAAGTTGCTGCTTCTCGCTGCCTCCATTCAGGTTTGTTAATGTTTTCTTCTATGAATGGCATAACAAGAGGCACAATGTCATCTCCCACGGTCCGTGCAACCAAACCCAAGCATGTTCCTCCAGCCATTGCAAGATTCCAAACTCCTTCATATACGATGCAAGCTTCTCATAATACATGGAGGATATGGAGACCAAGCATTCGAATGCAGCCTGCCGTATCTTCACCTCAGGGGACAGAGTAGCTTCACAAATGACTCTCATGATATAATCCCTCTCCATATCATTCCCGAAGTTTGCCTGAGCAAATCCCAAAGAATTATGCAGAGCTCGAGTTGCAGCCAGCCTAACATCAATGTTTCCCTCAGAAGCACTCATGCCTTGAACAACCGCTGTCAATATCTTCACTTTGTTTACATTACTCTTGTTCCAGGTTTTTGTGGAGAACGTGAAACAGAGGTCACCTCTTTTGGTACCCCTCGTGTTTGCCTTGGTGGGGTGGGCCATCAAGCAAGTAGTTAACATCATACAGGTCATATTTTGCCTCTTTACATATCCTTTACCCGTTCATTTTGCTGCCAAGATAAAGATTCTTGCAAATTTTAGGTTGGTTCACCTCATGTAAGATCCTGTACACATTGTTGCTCCTGGTATATTAAAGCCCAGTGCCAGACTGAGCATTGACAAAAGCGTTTATGGAGAAAAGAGGTTGAATATCAACATTCTCTATTCGCCAGTCTCTTTGCAATGGGTTTAACTGTCGTACTGGCTAGAAGAGATATAGGCTTGAGTATCAAGAAACTTCTTGCACATTGTTGTCTGGTACGTCTAGGTTGAAATGCAACACCAACTTCATGGATTACTGACGGGATAACTTACTGTGTACTAAGTCAGCAGTTCCATGCAGCTATCTAGAACTGCCTTTGCTTTATAATCAGTGGATGCTGCATTTAGTTTCTTGATATCATGAGATCACTTCATGTTTCTCGTTTCTTTTGCACGAGTCTTATTATGTTTCCTGCCTGTTTCAGATGAAAACAGCAGCTGATGCCTGCGTTCTCTACGACATGAAGAGAAGCCAATGATGAAGCATCACTGACAACCACGGAGTAATCTTTTCCAGTGTGGTCTATTGTCGAAACAAGAAATCACTTTCTTGTGTACTGATGTTCGTGTGTTCATTAAGTAGACATGGATCGATTGTGTCCATTTTCCTGGGTCTAAAAACGTTTTTGGTTTTTATTACATAAATCAAACTGCATTGATTAAAATCAGAAAATTCTCAGTTGTGGTTATACAAATGAGGGTGCATCAAGATTATTTCCTCAAAAGTATGGATATGGAGAACAGTATTTACATGGTAGTGAAAGTAGCCAGTGCCATTCTGGGTTCTGCTACCATGTTGCAATATCATGTTCATCCAGGTTGACAAAGAGAGAACATAAAGAAGTATGGTATAATACGCTCGTGTGCAAGACATGTCAGTGATCACAGACAGCTATGACATGGAAGATGCCAAGAGCTAGCAACCGGCAGGCAAGTTTGATCGTGACCTCCATGACAGGTTGTTGAAGAGAAGCAGAAACGTTATTCCATAATCACCTTCACTGGTAGGGCTGGAGGAGCAATCAAATCTTTTCTGTTATTGAGCCTGGCGGCATTCGTTCCCATTGTTGCAATTTGATGTAGAATGCCTTAATTGTTTGGGACGTGGAGTCCTGTCTACTGGGTGCAGTGTCTCGGGCCCGTGGGAAGCGGCCGTCACAATCCTTCTTCCCAAAGTTTAGGGTGCGTTCGGAACGGATGTTGGAGGACAGATTTTGGAGATTCTAATCATTCATTGAAATTTTCACTTTTTTATAATCATTTTAAATGTTCTAACAACTCCTCAGCTTTTATTTTATAATCTGTGCGGTGTTCAATTGTGTTTTATTTATTTTATAAAGTCACATGTGATTGGACTACATGTGTATGATGATGGTGTAGATGGACTAATGTGACCGTTGATGGATTTACGTGATGCATCAAACATGTTTCGTAAGGAGAGGATATACTATCTTGGACTTGGAGTACGGAACAGATGTTAGCAATAAATAAGTCATCTAACACTTACCTTTCTAAAAAGATCATTTTATGGTGCTATGGTATTTTCAAAGCCGGACAATTCAATGCCTCCAGCTACATGGGTGAGTCGCACCTCTTAAAAGAAACCAAAAGCGTGAACATGATCATCAACAGTCTGCAAAAGCAAGATATTAAGGCAACAAGAGGAATTCAGATTTATATTATGTTGTTTTCATTTCTTGCTACAAAATAATTTTCTAATAAGAATAAGTTCCATGCAAGAAAGTATGCATACCATTGCTGGACTTTCCTAAACTCTGAAAGCACCGGATATATGTTCTCAAAAGCCGTGTATGTCTCCTCTCTCACCTGCCACATGCCAAGAATTGGCAAGTCAGAACTAACATAACAAACTTGATGACAACCATCAATCATATTCAGGAATTCCTTCACCTTTGCTGTCCTGAATTGTAAATCCGTCAACTCATGCAGCTTCTCCAAACCAATGTATTGGGTCAAACCCGTGTGCTGAAACTGTTTTGGGACCTAGGGCCATGAAAGTCTCATCAGGTTCTCTGCTATGTCTTCAGTACAGCAGATCCCATATTTACCTTCTGCCTTCACAAATCACAATTAATAGCATTCTCATAATAGTCTCATTTATTTATTTCTTTAAATGCAATCAGATGCTTACTGTTCCTTAAAAGAAAGAATAAAAGCTTAATATACTCTAATCAGCCTTATCCTCAATGCAACATTCCAAGCACAAGTTCCAGCTCTCTTGATTTCTGTCTGGAAGCCAATGTTCTGAGCATTCGCATCAATGCATGGACCGGGTAGGTGCTAGGAGCAAGAACATATGTGAGTCTCAGCCAGGCCTTTCAACTCCATCCACTGGTTGTGGCAAGCAACCAACAAGCACGCACAGATCATTCACCTCTTGGTCTGCCACAAGGTGGGACCTGCCTGACAGCTATGATGCAATGGTGTGTTCCATTGGAGACCACAAGTCAATAATGGACGGTTCCTCATGAAAATCTCCACAAACATCCACCAAGCATATAGATTATGAACAAACGAATTTTGCTCGGGCCAGCAAAGTCTCAAAGAGGCAAATTAACAAGCCTAGAAAATCTAAAGATTCAAATCATAGTTGTGGAATCCACTCTAACGAACAAAACACTTTAGAGGAAGAAAATCAAAATTGAGGAATGCAATTGCTGGATGAATGTCCATGATTCCATATGATAGCACTATCACAAAGTGGATGTAAGAAGGATGTTTCAAACTGAATAAAACACAAGATGGAAGACATGATATAGAGAGTTCTGCATTCATCAGAAGGTTTGAGGCTAAAAACGCATTTATATGACAATCACATGGCCACACAGAGTTTTGCAATCAAAGTGTCAAAGAGCATTGACCAAGACAACACAGACTGTTCAGGGGAAAAAAAGGAAACAATTCCGAAATTCTTTAACTTTCATTTTCTGGATAAAAGGCAAAGGGAAATGACAGTCAACAGAAAACACAATTCAATTCATGAACTAATTAACTATCAAGTTGGAGAATCCAACATTGTACAGCGCAGAAAACTGATCACAGGTAGTAACTGATCCATAATGGCAAAGAAATGAGCAAGGTACAGTTGGAAATGAAATTAAAAAGTGAGGTGCTGTACCGATGATGGAATATATGTGCAACAAATGCAAGATTCAGATTTGTTGAGCCGTCCACAATGTCTTTTGGAGTCAAGTACTTTTTGCAATTCATCCTCTCTGCATGCTCCAGGATCAGCTTTGCTCTTTCAGTGGGGTCTTTGGTATCCAAGGTGGTTGGGCTGCAGTGCTCAGGGGCAAGGACATTGAGGAGGTAAGCATAAGCCTCTCCATCCTGCCAGTCAAGCAACCAATAAGATGCACAAACCGGTACAAACCGTATGAACAAAAAACAGATAGAAAGGAAATTCATAACAGATACATAACACAGACCAAATAGCATCAATGACCCAGAGATGATTTACACTAGTCACTTTGCTTCGTAGAAAAGAAACTTTAAAACTTGAAAGGAGCTGCATGGAATGTTATTGCTCCTTAAGTAGTCTGGCACCAGTATGAATGAGTTTATTTATAAAAAATTACCCATGAGGAAACAAAATAAAGTTTATATTTTACTTATCCAGGCTGCCAGACATTCCAAAAAGGCCTACAGCAGTGTCAGCACAATTTGAAGCTACTTGAATGTAGAAGTAGATAAGAGAGATGTTAGCTTATGCCCGGTGTTCTTTTTCTTCGGCTACATATTTATACGTTCCTTTTATCTTTTCCCAGCAATATCTCTGGTACATTTTTTTTACAATATTTACATTGAATGTTGAATAACAATTACCTGTTCCATCATAGGTTGACTTTTGCCCGCTAACAAATAGATCTTCCTCTACTTTTGTCTCTTACCCGGCCGGCCCCCAAATCCACCTCTTTGATGAGAGATACATGCAGACTTTGTTTTCACTGCTACTGTCCCTTGCAAAGTCCAATTTTGAAGTAAATGTATGTTGTAGCTCACTCTAACCTGACCTATTCAATCTTTGTTCATAAGTTTACAAAAAAATTCATTATAGTTCATTAAAATTGTACTTAGGATGATTTTTAGATTATTCAAACACAGCAACTACGTGATAATATTTGGAAGGTAAACTTTTAACCAACAAAACAATGAACCTTAAACACGATCGAACGAATCGAACCTGGTTATCTGATGCCACTTTGATGGAGACAATGCCTGGGAGTAGCCTCTTCGGAGGATAGCTCCGCTGTCTTCTTCTGCAACACATGACCAACACAACTGGGAACAAAATCGGAAGGGGAGGGGGAGGCAGAGGGGGACACGGGAAGGGGAGGAAGGGAGGAGACCGTCGGAGGCAGAGGGGGAGGCGGAGTGGGACGGGAAGGGGAGGGGGATCAGAGGGGTCAGGCCGGAGGGGGAGGGGCATGGGGATGGGAAGGAGATCTGAGGGGGACGGGGGCGCAGGCCGCAGGGGGGAGGGGAGGGGAGCAAGCCGGCGACGGGGCCGCAGGGGGGAGGGGAGTAGGCCGGCGGGGGAGGGGAGCAGGCCGGTGACGGAGGGGGAAGGGAGAGAGAGAGAGAGAGAGAGAGAGAGAGAGAGAGAGAGAGAGGTACCTGCGGAGGGCGACGACGGCAGGGCGAGCGGCGACGGCGACTCGACGCGAGCGGCGCGGCGACGGGCTCCGGCGGAGGGGGGCTCGGGCGGGAGGCAGCACGGGGAGGGGGGCTCCGGCGGAGGAGGGGGGCTCGGGCGGGAGGGCTCGGGCGGAGGGGGGGCTCCGGCGGAGGGGGCTCGGGCGGGAGCGGGGAGGGGGGCTAGGGCGGAGAGGGGGCCGCAGGGGAAGGGGGCTCGGGAGGGGGGGCTCGGGCGGGAGGGGGGGGGCTCGGGCGGGAGGGCTCGGGGGGGCGGGGGTCGTAGTAGGAAGTATAACGGCATCAGCGACCGACTGGAGACCGAAGTTAATTCGGTCGCAATAATAGAGACCGATTAGCGACCGATATACATGCGGTCGCTGAAACGGTCTCGGTTATGCGACCGATTATTTCGGTCTCCGAATTGGTCTCTATTTGGGACCGACTAGCGACCGATTAAATCGGTCGCTAATTCGGTCGCTATAGCCACTTTTTCTTGTAGTGTATCCAGACCCAATCTCTACCTTCTTCCGAAAACTGAAAGTGATAACCACGGGAAAGATTAGATTTTTATCCACCCAATCGTCATGATTCGATGTGATCTGGAAAGGAAACCTACCTAGGACTCTTAGGGATCGACTCTATCTCCAATAAGGACTCCTAATTTGACCTAAAACCTAACCCTAGGCCAATCCCTATTAATAGGACTCGGATCTGTTCTGTGCGAACCTTAATTTTGGAGGGCGAGCAACAGAGGTTAAACGCCGTCTTCGTAAGTTCATCCTTTAGAACATTTTGATCCCCTTAGCATTGTCTAACTTCTTTCCGATTTTCATGTTAGGAGATCAAGCATCCAAAGAGGTAGGACGATCGGAAGTTGTTGTTTCTACGCAGGACGCGCAGGAACGAGAGCAATCTTCTGACGAGAAATTTGAGGTATAGGGACAATACCAGAGGTAGGTTGTCTCGTGATTGGCTCAAACAACATAGTAAGAACAAAATCCCTCTGGTTCCTCTTCGTTTCATGAACCATGCTCATCGTATTTCATGTTTTAACTTGATTGCGCAATTAGGTCTTTAGTTCATGCAATCCTTGAAATTTTAATGAAAAGAGAGTAACTTTGGTTGAATTCATGCCTTCTCATGCATTAGTTACATGCTATCATGTTTTATCTTTCAGTTTTACATGGTTTACATCATTATTTGCCATAGCATAGGCTCTGCAAGTCGGACTTTTGTTTCTGTCTGGAAACTGAAAGATAGCGGTCCTACAAGGCCGCTACCGCCAAATAGCGGTTCCCGACAAACCGCGATCTGCGTTCTGTTAACCCTGAACAGTAACCAGATCAACCCTATGATTTCTTATTATACATATAGTAGGTTCTACAGTATTTCGTGCTGTTATGATTCTCTGTTACATCAGGTTTAATGGGGTTATGTTTTGTTGACATATCATGCTTTAAAAAGTTAATTTCATTATATGTTAGTTTCACAAATAGACCCTATAATTTTGTACTTAAGAGATTTTTTTTGAATTTTCTATACATTGATCATTGTTTCAATATGATTCACTCTCATCTCCTATCTTTCTTTATCACTTGTACATAGCCCGTACTCCGGTACGTTGCTATTATTCACATGCACATGATAGGAACACTTTCTTAGACTTGAGCACCTCTCCGTCGGATATTCTTTTTGTCGGACTAGGTTATTATGTTTCAAGGCCTCCGTAAGTCTCCGCGAGCCTGAGATTCCCACTAGGACGTCGAGCTGGTTGTACCCTAAAATCCCAAGTCTAGAAGAGCAATTCTTGATTTCTGCACTCTATGTTGATCGTGGCCAGGAAGCGACCGCTACCTGTAGATAACGGTTGGCCATTCAGTCAGCAGAATTTTTGTTGAGTCGACCCAGTTCTCTCTTGATTCGACACACCTCCTG
This sequence comes from Amorphophallus konjac, assembly GCA_022559845.1. Lineage (NCBI taxonomy): Eukaryota > Viridiplantae > Streptophyta > Magnoliopsida > Alismatales > Araceae > Amorphophallus > Amorphophallus konjac. The sequence goes on from CM040128.1 coordinate 260,002,327, forward strand.
ATAGCGGATGGTACTCGACCGCTACCTCAAGATAGTGATCCTCATCGAACCGCGTTCTGTCAAACTTTGTCTAACCCGAGGTCTGACCCAAGGGTTGATTAATTATGTTCTGTTCTAAGACGTTCTTATGACTGTCTAGAACCTAAAATTTTGTTCATCAAGTCATTAATGAACTATGAACTTTAATAAGATGCCGTTATGATGTCGAATTAATTCTGTGGCACAATGTCCTATTAATCCACTTTTAACCTCTCAATTCTCAGTGTTCACGTGCTTTCTTACCTTGCTTACTATCACCTTAATGAATTGTTGAACTTTACTTTCTTGACCAAACGTTATTGTTATTTCTCGTGGAAGTAGCTTGATTTATAACTTGAAGATGTAAGGGCGAGCACGGACGGTGTCTTAGGGCTCCAGTCTAGCCCTCTCGGTAGATGGCCGAAAATATACTATTAATCATGGGGTATAATGATTACTAGCATCACATTGCACTGGGAATATTTTTTTTATAAACGGGTGAAATCTACGATGTAATCTTATGAAATTTACATGCTTGCTAGTACATTCTCGTTACATTATATTCTTGTGCATAGCCTTCTAAGGTTATGAAAGTACATTCTTGTGATATTACATGCTTGATTGAAAAGCCAACTTATATTCTTGCTCGTGATTATATATATTCTTGCAAAAAATCATATCCTTACATTCATATCTTGTTATTTGTTGTTACTATGGTTTTATTCGCTTGTTTTATCGTATTCTATTATCTTATCTTCTAGAGCTAAAATGTTAATCATGAAAATTTTACATCACGTTGACACGAAGATACCTACTGGGCGAGTACGTTCATACCCTACTTTCTTTGACTTTTCAGAAAGTTCTAGTGGCTCAGAATCAGATTATGCAAGTAGTGATTACGAGAGTGATTGAAGTCCAAGAGTGAAACCCTAGAAAGTTTGAATATCTTGAGTCCTTTATGTAACATTAGAGTCATGTCAATGTATTTTCTCTTTTCTTGAGTCTAGTGAGTCATATTGTTAAAAGAGTCATTGTCCAATTGTAAACTTTGATTTATTTGATCAATAAAATTGAGAGTTTTATCATATGGCATTTGCGTACAATATATGTGATGTTGTATGTGTAGCGCTCTGATTGTCTTGTTAGCTCGAGACTTATTTTGTCGACTGTTCACGTTCCTGATTGGTTTCTGCTATATATATCTCGGTGCGTGACACCACTTATTAGTGTTATTGGGCCGCACAGCGCACTTAAGTCTAGTCGACATGATAGGGTTAGTGGGCTTAACCCATATGTGACCCATGGGTTCCAATTATGGATAAGAATCAAATTTGGTCAAAATTATGTTCTGGTTTGTCCTCTATATCACTCGTTTGTGATTGATGCATAGAGGACAAAAATATTCAATAACTCTATGGAGAGAAAATTAAGGAAGCATTAATAAAATTGCGTGTCTCTATTTAGAACCGATTTAATTTCACAGCTGATCTTCTCTGCGCCTTCTTCCTAGTTTGCATGTGATGTGACCGACGCTTCAAATACGCACTCCAACGGCACCAACAAGTCGGCAAATAGTTGTTCCTACTACAAACCTTCGCAAGTATTTTTTTAAAACAAAGCCTCGAGGGGAGTGATCAAACAGATTGCTCATGCTTTTGATGCTGTACAAGTAGCACCAGGTACGTCCCAAGTCCAGTTCGTACTTCGTCTTGTCACAGAATCTTCCTCGTTGGATTCTCACAAACATCATTGATAAGTAGATCTGTTATGGATGGGATTTGGCCCAATTCCAATCCTGATGGTGATGAAAAATTCCTTAAAAACTTATTATATTGAGCTAAAAAAATTTCGGCATAGACAGTAGAAAATGATTTGAATTTTTTTAAAAATCCTGTAGCATAACTGCTCGGGAGATAAAGTCTGAGCCGAGTTGGCTCAGCCCTTGCTGTGCGATTACAAAAACAAATCGGATTTATGCTCATGTTTTCACCAAATGGGTCAGATTAAATCATTTTTTAGTAGGTCGGCCCAGTGTTTTCATTAGCGTGATGATTTGTTGATTGATTGACAAGGGAAATACTATCTGTACTTTTTAGAGTACTTTCTTAGCTCAATTTGATAACGGATTAAGATATAGACCAGTGACATATTTCGAGTGACGTGTCTGCCCCCTATTTTAATCCACCCCGAGTAAATCATATATTCCACATATTTTATGGGAACGAGAAAATTCACCTTAATCCTTATTTAATCTAGATTAAAAAAAATAAATCAAATTAGAACAATTCATCTAACCTCGGTTAAACCATCCTAACTAGATTTATTTCGTTACCAAATTGGGGCTTAAGGAATTACTTATAACTCAAATCACTGACCAGTATTTAATGTAAGGAACTTTTTCCCATGATGGTTAAAGATCGCTTAATGGAGGCTGATGATGGGAGGAGTACCTTAAGGTTGTGTGAATAGCATCATCACCCATTGATCTATTGACTATAGAGAGTAGTTAATTAGGTTTCAGGTTTTAAGCAAAACATTCATTTGTTAATTTGAGAAAACCATTCATGACCTTACGTAGGCCCCTTGCAATTAATTAATGATCTTCACTTAATCACAAAGCCCTCGCCACAAGACAAATGCCATCTAGACATCCAGTGGACAGCCCACTATAATATATGGATTATTATTCCTGCATATGATGGAAGACAGAATACAGGTGGTTGTTGAGCAAGGCAAGCACATGGTAACAACATGGGCTCCCATTATTTATTTCTATATACTCAGATCAATAATAACAAGCAAATAAAAAGTGGGCAACAATCTACCCTTCTAGCCTTTGCTTCCAGCTTCTCTGTAGCTTAAGCTTGCAGGGACATGAAGCCCAGATATCAGCCCTCTTAGTGAGGAGAAGGCTCCTCTGGTGTACTTCCTTTCTAAACTCTTGGCTATGGAGAAGTAATGGAGTACTTAGAAGATTGGCGGGCAACTTCCGAGAGGGAAAAAAAAAAACTGCGTGTTCTTAAGCACGCCTCTGCCAACTTTCCAAGCCTGCTTGCAGAGGGGGGGTGGGCAGCGCTGAAGCTTCTCCTGACTAGGAGAACTGGACTTTGCTGGAGAAGGTCTGACCGAACTGCCAGTTGGAGGGGGCAATGCCCGGGAAGAGGAAGGTCTGGCCGTCGGTGGTGGTGACCTTGAAGGAGAGGGACTGGCCGTTGAGGTAGGCGTTAGACTGCCAGTTGGCCCCCCAGTTCCTGGACATGGCCATCCACCCGGTGTTCGACCCCTTGATAGACATGGATTGGATGGAGCCGGCGCCGGCGACGTTGTGCACGAGGACGAGCTCGAAGTAGGAGTGCCCGTTTATGGTGAATCGCACCCCGCCGCGCTTCTTGCAAGGCACCCTGCGACGTCGCAGTGGCATGTAACAAGTTAAAAGAAGACGAACAACAACAACAACAACAGGTCATGCGTATCACGTCAGCCAGCTACCTCTGGTAGAGGACGGGGACAATGCCGCCGCGGTAGATGCCGATCTTCTCCCAGGCGGGCTGAGCCATGTCGAAGTGCTGGCGCGGGGGGTTGCACCAGCCGCCATCGTTGTTGGGAAGGGCGAAGTTGGGTGGGCAGAAGTTGGTGGCGGTGATGGTGATCGACACGCCCTTGCGGCACCACTGCGGGTCGGCCTTGTAGTCACAGATGATCTTGTAGCACTGCCCGCACGCGGCGCCGTCGTTGAACAGGGCCGTGCTCAGCGCCGCCGTCCTCGTCCCATAGCCGGTCGAGTAGAGGTTGCCGTACCCACACGCCCCGCCTACAGCACTCAAACATATATATAAGACCAGTCCACACACACACGCACGCACGCACGCAGATGTGGGGTTTGCAAGCCTACCCATGGTGCCGGATGCGTCGCTCCCCCCATAGAACGTCGCAGAGGCCTTCGTCCATCCGGAGGCCACAAAAGCTACGGCGCTGCTAGTGCTCCATGAGATGCACACCGCAAGCACGGCCAACCTTCGCAGGACAGCTGCCATGGCCATCGTCCTCGGCCACAACTCTAGCACCGCGCGCACAGAGGATATACTATAAAATAAAATGTGATCGAGGGATATTTACGAGGGGCGATGTACGTAGAGGATGGTGGCGGTGGATGCGGAAAAGGCTGTGGATGTGGGCAGGCTTTGGAGGGCTTAAATAGCTCCAGAGACCCACCAGAAATGCGAGTTCGACGGCAGCCATGTGACCGCTACAGCCTTCCCCATGACTTGCGGGGATTCTCCTGAGATGTAAAGTTTTTCTATGGTTTTCGTCTCCTACGAGCTTTTGAGCCCAGATTCTTCTGCCGCCGACTCTCTCGTCACTGCAGTCCTGAAGAAGCCTTGTCATTCCCACGTTCTCCAGCCATCTGGAATCCTGCAGCAATCTTAAAATGTATTTGTCTATGCTCAGTTGGGTATATATGGAATACTAATAAATCTATATATTTCTTCTGATATATCAATAGATGAATGGCATATTCTATAACATACATATATACATGAATGTATATGTAAACAAACACAACATTTTGGGGTATATCACGGTCTATCGTGGTGACTAGTTCACAACGTGTCTCCTGTGGAAGTCGCGATCTTAGTTCGTGAAATAGAAACTTGTTCTTTCGGAAAGAAGAAGGGGAAAATCGGATATCTCATGCTTTAACCATCAAAATGACGAAAGATTCTGGAATATAGAGAGGGAAACGTGCATAGAATCGAAGTAATCTTGCAACTAAACATGTGTGTGAGTTTAATTAGATTTAGCCCGAGAGAACACCTACACTTACCTATTTGATGATCTAACTAACAAGAGGAAGAGATTGTGAAGAACATGAAGATCACGATCCCCTCCTCGAAGCACACGATCTAACTCAAACCCACGCTAGCAACAACCTTCCCACAACGTATTAGGGTTTATGGAGGGCTTTCCAAGTCTTATTTATAGATTTAAACCTTCCTAGAGTCCTAATCAATAAGACTAGAAAGGATAAACTTAACCCAAACCCTAAGAAGAACTCTTCGAATCTGTTGACATCCGTTTTAAACCTACAAGTTGAGTTTATTCTATTATTCACCCTTCATGATGCTCCAAATTACTCATTATTTTGGAGTCTTCTTTGAACGAATTTCGAGTCCATTTCATGACCATTTTTCCAACCCATTGAGCTTTGGAGGTTTTTATCTTTGATTGCCCCACTTTTGGGTCCGTTTCGTGCCGTTCGGACGTCCGGACTAATCCTGCACAGCCTCTCTGAACGCGGTCTTCTAGGAGATCGCGTTCATGAGAACGCGGTCTCCTAGATGATCGCGTTCTGCCACTTTTTTTAATTATTTTTATTTCTATTATCTTTAAATGCCAAGTGACGGTCACTACAAGAAAAACAAAGATTTCTGACATATATATTACGTCGGAAATACGTCGAAAATCCGTCGGTACTAAGTTTACCGACGTATTTTCGACGTATTTCCAACGGAATCTGTAAATCGGAAACAAAAAGGCGTTAATTTCCGACGTATTATTTTTCCGTCAAAAATTCGTTGGAACTTACCGACAAACAAAACCGTTGAAACTTTATGTCGGTAATTAATACCTATTAATAATAAGATAATTAATTAATATTTTCGACGAAAATAATTTCATCGAAAAATATGCCAATAATATATTCAATTAAATTTTATTAAAATTAAGAATTATTTTCGACGCATAATTTTACGTCAAAAATCCATCGGAATATTTTCGACGGCCATTTGGTTTCGTTGTTATTTCGTCGGTAATATATAAATTTTATTAATAAAAATTTTTAAAAAGTTTTTGACGAAAAATATTTCCGTCAAAAAGTACATCAGAATATTTTTTGCTCGAAATATAAGTCGATAAAACATCGATAATAAAAAATTGGACGGGTGGGATATTGTTTTATAATATTTTTGACAAAAAAAATAAATTGGTCAAAAATTCATCAGAAATTTCCGACGTATTTTCGACGATCCGTCAGAAACTTATTTGTCACCCTTAGCAATATATTTATCACCATTAGTGGCCTATTTGTCACTCTTAATTTGAAAGCTATTTGTCAATAAATTATTTCTGACGGAATAAAGTTGGTTAGAAATATGTCAGAAATTTCTGACGTATTTTTGAAAATACGTCAGAATTTCGTCAAAAAATTTCTTCACATTTTTATATATTTTAAATTTTTAAAAATCTATTTAAAACTATAATTATACAGCACACAACATACACAACTCAACATAAAACACGCAATAAACAACATATACAACACACAATAGGATAAAATCCGTCGAACATACAATAAACAACATCCACAACACATAACTCAATGAATAAAAAAAGTTACAGTTACATTAATTCAAATGTGTCATTTTTTCACAATATCATTAAAAAAAATCAAGAGATATGCGCTACATCATCAGCATTCGTAGCATCTCCACCATCACCAACTGTAGGAGGATCCTATATCATAGAAAAATAATATTAAACAGATTTAAATAAAAATAATTAATAATAAATTTAATTAAATATCTTTTTATTTTCTAAATTCGAAAGTAGATAACATGAAGATGAATTCTTTGAAACTCAATCTCTGCAATTTTATCTACAAAATCATATCAAAAGTAATTGCAAACAGAATTCAAAAAGTCCTTCCAAATTCATTAGTAATAACCAATCAGCTTTTATAAAGGGAAGAAGCATTCATCATAATATACTAGTGGCAAATGACATAATTAGAAATTTACATTCTAAGACCAAAGGAAAGTTTATATGCACGAAGGTTGACCTTAAAAAAGCCTTTGATTCTGTCAACAGAAGCTATTTGTATTATCTGATGAAAGAGATGGGTTTTCGCACCCCTTGCATTGATTGGGTGTCAAATTGTTTGGACAGTTCTGCATTTTCTATTTTAGTGAATGACACACCACAGGGTTTTTTCAATAGCCACAATGGGATCCAACAAGGAGACCCTTTATCACCTTATCTATTCACAATTGTAATGGAGGGTTTTTCATCCCTGATGGAGGAAGAGGTCCTCAAAGGCAATATCCGAAGTCCATCAGCTGGCAATATGCAGGTATCCCATATAACTTTTGTAGATGACTTGATTCTCTTCCTGAAGGATGATCCAGAGACTATTAACCATGTTGGACCTTTGCTTCATTGTTTTGCAAGTATGTCAGGGCTAAAACTTAACTCTAAAAAGAGTAAAGCCTACTTAGGAGGTTGTATTCAGAACAAATCTTCGGTAATCAGTCAGTTGGGTGTGAATGAAGGTGAGCTTCATGTTCCCTATCTGGGACTTCCTTTGTTTTCCAAAAGTATTAAGAAGTGTAATTGTATTCCAATAGTAGAGAAGATAAAGAGAAGGATTGATACTTGGAAGAACAGGATGTTGTCAAGAGCAGGCCGACTAGAATTGGTGAAATCTGTGCTCTCATCCTATTCTATCTAATGGGCAGCTGCTTTCCTTCTTCCTGCAGGTCTAATTGATGAAATTGATAGGATATTGAGGAACTTCTATTGGACAGGGCATTCTTCCAAATCAGCAATGCATATGGTTTCCTGGAATTAGATATGCAAGCCTAAATCTGAAGGGGGACTGGGTCTTAAAAATATGAGAGAATGGAATCAAGCATGTATGGGCATGTTGCTTTAGGATATTCTTCAAAATAAGCCGTCCTTATGGTATGCTTGGATTAAAAATAAATACTTAGACAAGAAGAATATATGGGATTACAAAATCAAGCCATACTACTCTTCAACTTGGAAGGGAATTCTGCACGCAAGAAGCTGGATCAGCACTCACATCTCCTACTTCATTTCAGATGGACAGGATACAAACATGTGGTCGGACCCATGGTTGAATGGAGCCAGTATAAACCAACTATTTGGAGATCATATTAGACAGGATCTAGAACTTGAAAAAACTGCTAAAGTTGGGATGTTCATTTCAGAGGGAAGTGGAATCTTCCCACTGCACTCTGCATGGAAATGACAGACCTGTGGAATATTATAAATGAGGTTCAAATTCACAATGGAGGAAGGGATGTTATCAAATGGAAGCATAGTGAGCAAGCAATAAAGCCGAGACACATATGGGAGGCAATTCATGAGAAAGGTGCCTCATTTGTCTACCATGAGTGGATCTGGAATCACCCAACTACACAAATGGCTTCTCACTGTACTTGGCAAGCAACACTCAATAAACTACCTATAGTTGAAAATCTTCAGAGGAGGGGATATCACCTTCCGAGCATGTATGTACTATGCAGGAAAGCAATTGAATCTCAAGAGCATCTCTTCTTTGAATGTTCATATGCGCAATGGGTATGGAAGCAAATTCCTATTCGGTTTGATCTCCACGGACAGCCAAAAATAGGGCTGTGCCAAGAAATCCAGCAATTGTAGCTGCAATTCCCAGGTTCCCACCCAATGGTGAAACTTGTTAGAATCCCGCTTCATATCACTATATGGAAGATTTGGAGGGAACGGTGTACTAGAATTTTTGAAGACATTGTTGTTACCTCAAAAATAAATCTTCACATCCAGATTCTTGAAGATGCTAGAAGCTGCATAGAATTCTATGGACAGAGCAGATTAACAAGGAGGGAGGAAACTATATTCAAAAGGTTTAATTTAAATTTTCATTAAACTCTGAGTCCACAACATGTGTGGTCCTGAGTTCCCTATCATTTCATATCTGCTAGACCATCCTAGTAGACTTATGATGTATAGATCATTCATTCTTTAATACAAATACAACTTACTTAATAAAAAAAATTTATTTGACTCTCAAAGCTGAATTCTTTGAACTAAGTAGTAATATTATAACTCTAAAGTCTACGAATATAAAAGTTAAATTAAATACTCACATGAGAGGGCTGTGCTATGCACGAGGGTGCTCCCTGAGTCAAAATCCCCGCCTGGGAGAGGAGGGTTGCAACCGCCCGAGTAAGGCGTGCCTCCATGCGTTCCTCGATGTCGTCTACCTCATTTCGAACGATGGATCTAATATGACTCATAGAAGTGCCACTGGAGGGAGTAGAGAAGGAACTGCTACCGGCGTAGGACGAAGCTGAGCCAGGACAAGATGCTAGAATCGAGCTAGTGTCCAAGCTCTGCCCAAAACCGTATATTCGTCCTTTCTTCGGTGGGCCGGTTGCTGCTACCCATGCCTCAGGATCTAGCTGCGGCCGCTATGTCTCCTCCTCCCTGTACTTTTCAGTCATACGTATGTCATATGACTCTTGCAAATTGAATAAAAAATATTATAAATTTCATATTAATCAATCATATTTAAAAATTGAAATAGAAAAGAAATGTGTGTGTATATAATCTTACCACTACCGAGCGAGCTCTCTCGCTCTCATACTGATCGATCCCCTTCTTCTGGTGAACTGTAGCAAATAAATCGCGGTACGAGACCGTAGCACCTCTCTTCTTTTCCTATTATACATGTTATAGAGAATAAATAAGGACATATAAGAAATAAAATATAATAAAATTAAGATTATTACTTACCAATCTCTCCTTCTGGGTCACGAAGGAAACGGATCTAGAAGTATGGAGATGCACATCTGGATGTGACGCACGTGCGGCTTTGGCTTTTGCGGATTTGGCCATCCAATTAGGCTCGTCCTATCTATCAGAGAGCTCCTCCCAGTGCTACCTCCTCATCCATGCGGGGCTGTGTGCCTTCCAAAGGCCACGGTCCTCGCTCCCCCCGCCCTAGAGCATTGGCACGGTCCTGACAACTGTGTAATTGATGCTTATAATTTACAGTTATGTGGCCTCCCATGCACGTCGAGCTCGTCCGACGTCAGCTTGCCTCATAAACTGATATCCTAGCTGTCAAGAATTCAAATTTTATAAGTTAGTCAATTGAAATTGCGGAGTTGGGAAATATGTAATTTAAAAGATTAAAATTATATACCAGGAACTCGTCGCACAATCGATCGCAGATATCCTGAGGAAACTTTCGAAATGATTACATGGGTTGGTCACATGTCGCTCAATAATGTTGGTAATAAAATGAGAAGCATCATTGGGCTCTACTTTATCCCTGCAATTACAGATGTTAAAATGATAGCCAACAATTATATAGTTGATGGATAGATAACGAACATAATTCATGACTTTAAATATTTACCCAGAGACCTAACATATTTAAACATTTATCCCTTCAGGTAGCGGTCTCTTGAAGATCGCCTTCTCAGAATTTATTCCAGAAGCCTCCCGGGCGCGTCGGCTCGGCCGTTTGACCTCTAATCTGCTCCCATCAAGTTGCGGTCCTTGCATGACTGCCTTCTTCAAGAAATGATCTTGCGACTGACCGCCTTCTTAGTACAGAATCCATATCATTCTGAACTCCATTTTCCTTGGCTAAGGACTCTTTGGGGTCCTTGTTTGAGCCATTTTCGAGGAAGATAGGTTGCCACCTCAATTTTTATCCATCCTGGGGTGTTATCACCACTATTATCTCGAGATTTTATGCATCAATTTCCATTATTTTGGCGCTTATCTCCTTCATTCAACCTAGGGTTTCTAAGGGTTCTATAAATAGTTGCCTTGTCCGCAGTGTGCGAAAGGGGGCGTTTCTTTGGTTCGGGGCGAAGCCATGCCACATTGCCATCTCATTTCTTCGACCCCATCCTACTCAGGGAAGTATTAGCTTCATTCTCCATCACTCAGGGCTCTCTCTCCTTGTTCCTTTTCTTAGTTCTATGCTCCTACTTTCTCGGTTTCATCACAGTTTCTACTACATCTCTGCACATCTGCACTTTTGCATGTTTTGCATGCACATTTTTCACAGTTCTACTGCGTGTTAATTCATTCTTTTCGTTCATATTCATACACAACACACACACCTTTGTTTTGCTCCTTCTTACAAGGGTTAAAAATCCTCCCCGGTGCGTTCTTCCCTTAGTTTTTCATGCTTACTTTATGCATACGGGATTGATACTACATATGCATAATCTAATGGGTGTTTCTCCTTTGTTTGTTTTTGTTTCATAGGAAAAGCAAGAAGAACGTGAGACCCTTGTCTTCTAGTCGGTTGGAAGGTGAGGAGGTGCAATCCACGAGGTTTCCCGCGTCCCATTTCTCACGTGCGATCATGCTTTAGCGGTGTTCCCCAATCGCGTTCTTCCTCCCAATCTTTCCAAGGTACCCAGTGCCATTGCATCTTTTCCTGTACCTTTTGACGTTGTCAACCCTTGGTGGCGATCACGGTTAGTTTCTTCATCTTCATCGCCCCTTTTCCCTTTGTTCATATTACATGCTTATTGCACATATTGTCTTGTTGCGGCGGGTAGATTAATTATCTACAACTCTATTTTTTTGGCGATCACGGTCGGACACCTAGTGCCCATCACGTTGCTTTAGCCTTCCTGCAACTTTGGTGTGTGTATGGTTTTGTTTAGATAGTGTTCCTTCTAGTTTCCTGCTGTTCTAGGGGTTTTCGGCTCTATCAGAAGGTAACGGTCTCACATAGACCGTCACCTATAGGTAGCGGCCACCAAGGGCCACCACCTAGCACTAGTATAGATAGCGGTCATCAGAGAACCGCTACCTGTAGGTAGCGGCCCTCTGAAGGCCGCCATCTACCCTCTGGCAGGCCCGGGGTTGATCCTGAGTGGGCTATTTCTTGGTCTAGTTTGAGTTGTGTTCGTAGTGTTTGTCTGTGATATTTCACCTTCCTACATTCGTATTTATCATATCCTTCATGTTGGTCATGTTATTTGCATCATAGGGTTATGTTTTCATAATTTTATTTTGCCTTTATTTTCAAGTTTTATGCAAGAAATCTGCAGGCAGACCCAGGCGCAGACACTCAGGCACAATGTTCGTTGGTGATTTAATCTATCTGTTGGGGTCTGATTGTGCTATTTTCTAAGTCTATCTTGTTATTCTTTATATTGTCTTGGCTTTCCTACCTTGTTTGCATCCATTGTGTCATGTTTGCATAATTTAATAGTGTCTTGATTTTTGGGTTTTATGCAAGAAATCTGCATGCAGACCCAGGGCAGACTCTCAGGTACGTCGTTCATTAATGGTTTAATATAGCTTCCGGGGTCTGATTGTGTCTGTTTATAGGCTTGCATTACTGTCTTTTATATTGTCTTGGTTTTCCTACGTTTTTTGCATCCATATTGTCTTGTTTTTATAATTTAATATTGCCTCGATTTTTTAGTTTTATGCTAGAACTCTACATGCACTCCGGTGCGCATAGGACCATACATTTCACGTTATAGTTGCATACCTACCTTGGTAAGTGACCCTCTCGCCTCTATATTCCTTGGAGTCGACTAGGTGATCTTATCCAGGACCTCCGTAAGTCTCCGTGAGTCGTAGATTCCCACACGGATGTCGAGCCGGTTGTACCTTTCCACCCTTAGGATTTGCATTTGCATCCGTGTGAGAGAGTTAACCTTAGTCAACCTAAAGTTTGGACCCATTCCCTGTAGGATTACTATCTTGAGGGAATTATTTTTAATTAAAAATATGAAAAGGTCCATTAAAACCCCTAAAAATCTCGTATCATATTAACTTGTTTGACTTAGGTGAAAACTCTCACATCATATTGTTTGTGCTGTTTGGATTTATTCAAACCCGTTTGTGGTGTTTGTAGCTATATTCCCTCATCATCCACATGTTCTTTTGTTGAATAGACCCATTTCGTTAGCCCTTTTGTTGTGTCCATTGTCTGGTTCCATCATCCTAGGTCAGTTTTGCATTAGTTTTTGTATTAGTGAGTCAGCCCTCTCCTCTTTAGCCCTTCGCGCCCTTGCTTCCTTGATTGTATTCCCTTGAAATTTCTTGTATTAAGTCTCTACCTCTCTCATGGAGCGCCGCTTCAACCCCATGTACCCTTCTCCTTCCCAATCTTCTTATTCCCGCGTGGAATCTTCCTCCCACACGGGCCCTTCTTCTCGTGGTCCCTCTGACCCATCTGAAGAATAGGCTAATCTCATGGCCCACTTATCATGCCTTGTTCGCCAAATGGACCCGGCCAAGGCCCAAAAATTGATTGCAAATCACATTAATGAGCCTTCTTTTCTTAATGGGCCTTCTTCTCTTAGTGGGCCTTCTTCTCTTAATGTGCCTTCTTCTCTTAGTGGGCCTTCTTCTCTTAATGGGCCCTCTCCTTCTACCCATGTTGATGCTGGCCCAATGGGCCCATATGGCAATGTTTCTTCTAGGACCATGCATCCTTCTATTCTCGGGATGGGCTTTTCTTCTTCTTCTCGACCCGGATCCTCTCATCCGGCCCATTACCTTAATCCTGGTCCACATTCACAACACATTGCTCAAGCTGGCCCGCGTCATTCTCGATCTCTCCCTACCCAGGAGATGATTGTTCAAGCCCAACGCCAGCTTGATGAACTTCAACGGCGGATAGATCCTAAACCCTCCTTGAGTGTTCCATTTGCATTTCAGAATCTTCGGCTTCCACCTCCTTCACAAATTCTCGCCTATCACCGTTATGGTAGAACCGGCGACCCCTTTGTGCACTTGAAGGAGTTCGTTTATGAGTCGACCCAGTTTCGACATAACCAACACGTGATGGCCTATTTATTTGGTCTGTCATTAGATGGCCCGGCTCGGGATTGATTTTTCCCTTTGCCACAACATTAGGTTGTGAACTTTCAGATTATGCAAGATAAGTTTATTCAGCAGTATCAGGACCAGGTCAGGCCCAGGTTTTCCGTTGTGGATCTGGGCCCATGAGAAGATGAAGCCCGACGAGGAGTTCTCTACTTTTACTGATCGTTGGCGTCGCCTCATTGCGTAATTCCCGGCGCATATTCCGAAGGGAGAGCAAATCAAGATGCTCATTTCTAATGCCACGCCCGATCGAGTATTGCTTCATCTTAGACTTCAATGATATTACCTCCTGGCAACAATTGTATAGCCGAGTCCGCTTCGTTCACCAACAACTCCGCAATTCCCTTGACTCCGAGTCCCCTCCACCTCCTATGTCTACTTACACCTCACCCTCCACGAGCCAACCCTACTCTCCCGCATGTCAACCCTCCATGAGTCCGCCCTCCGCCTCTCATCAATCCCCCATGAGTCAGCCACCCATGTAGGCCCCTCACCAACATTCCACAAATCTACATACCTCCATGAGTCAACCCTCCATGGGCTCGCCATCCACCATCCACAGTCAGCCTTCCGCCTCCGTGTACCCGCATGTGTCTCCACCTCCAGTCAAGGGAACACCAAACGCGAGTAGGTAGACACCGTCCACTACATGCCTCCCCATCTCGCTCCTCATGTGTCTCCACCGAGTCCCTCCACTAGTCGCCACGCGCCCTTGCCTTCGCAACCTCCACTTCCCTCTCCGCAACCTTCTCCATTGCCAATGCATACCCCTCGGCACCCACCTTGCCCAAAGCGGACTCCTCATCCTCCGTTGTCGGAGTGGTTTACGGATATTTTCAAGGCTTTAATGGCCACTCACGAGTTGCAGCTCCCTCCGGTTGTGCCTTGCCGACCCATGGTCGAGAATTTGCTTAAATTTTGTGATTATCATCACCAGCAGGGGTATTTGGTTGAGGAATGTCCCGAGTTCCGGGAGTTTGCTTATGACTTGGAAGACAAGAAGAGGGTTGAGTGGCCCGCCATTCATAAGGTTGTTCTATATCTTCGCAGCAAGCAACAGCAGTAGCAAGTGCCATCCAAGCAACCATCTCCATCACTACATGACCCAGGGCACCCCTGTTATCCTTTATCTAGTGTTGCACCCGCTCCATCACCTTCATCTCCATCTCCATCTCCATCTCCACCTACCTCGTTACCTTCACCATATCCTACCCCGTCTTCACAACCTCCACAAACCCAAACCTCTGCTCAAGCTAGTGCCTCCACTTCTTCTACTCCCGTTACCACTCCCGTTTCTGCTCCCGACGCCGCCCGATGGATCATGTCGATACGTCGACGGTGGGTGCCGTGATCCTCCTCTTTATCTTCTCCATCACCTGCACTACCTCCACTACCCTCATCACCTGCTTCACCATCTCCACCACCCTCACCATCGCCTAACCCTCCATCACCGTCACCCTCCTCTTCACGTTCTCATCCCTAACACCATCTCCATTACCCCCATCATCTCCGCCATCTTCACCGCCTTCGCCTCCTCCTGAGCCTGAGCGAGCCATGCCTTTGCCTTTACCTTGGCCTTCACCCGCATTACCTTTGCCACTACTCGACATCACCATACCCATTGAACCTCCACGCCATCTGAACCTTTTCCAATTCCCTCCACTACTCCATCCACTTCCACCCCACGGAGCGAGTGTGTGCTACCTTTGGTGCCCCTCGGGTCTGGTCCCCGGGGAGACGATGAGCCAAGTCAAAGCGGTTCGATGCTGGTTATACACTTCAAGCTTCAAGACTTTATCTACCGGATGCCGATCCGTGTTCTGATCTCCGACTCTTTTGAGGATGATGTGCCTGTACTCCCGAAGATGGTTGTCAAGAAGCGTTCCCTCGCCTTGGTGCCAATTTCTTCAAAAGCGAGGGCGGTGGCAATCTCATTGCTCACCGAAAAATCTATTATTGATGATGTTATTTCTTCTCGCTCTATTAATGTTCAGATAACTGGTCAAGAAGGGTTCTCCACCCGAATTGTGCTCACTCGTACGACTGCCAAAGGTTTGATGCACTCCATGTTCAAGGGGTAGTTCACCGTATTCTCAAGTCTTTCCAAGGACATCCTGCACTTTCTATGCAATCTCCCTCGATTTATCAATAAGCCGGCCACGTCAACGCCGTGCATTACTCTCCCTCAATTTCGTCCTTCCCTGTTATCAAGGGAGCTATGCTTCACGTCTGATTACCGAGTGGAGTTGCCAAATCTCATGCTCCTTGTGCCAAGTGACAAAACTCCATGGTTTCATAATGTTCATCCCAAGGAGTTGGTTGTTCAAGAATGTACTGATATTGCTAGCACCAGGTGTCTAGGGATAACTGCCCCGATGAAGCTGCATGTTCATAGTCGGGCTAGGCCGTCTGCCAGATGGGCCCATTATTTGAGGAGACAATGCAAATTGAGAAGCCCGAAGGTCCGAGTCCGTGCCAGACGGGTCCATATTCAAGAAATTTCTGCTAAGAAGAGGCGGCGGCACAAGTTCAAGGGTTGCCAGTTGTGCACTCAGGGGGTCATTCCTTCTCCCTCTTCCTTTCATTCATCATTTCTTCTACTCAGTTCCCACCCTTGGGTGGTGTACCTGACTTCTCCCGATCCTGTTTCCATGATTTTCCTCTCTCTTCCCGGGTCCATGAACCCCCACTCCCCTCTTTATCATCCGGAGACTCTGGATTTTCCTTATTTCTACAATTCTAGGCCGCACCCTAGGCCCTCCTATCATCTCAATTTTGGGGCTCTTTCTGATTCCTCTTCTTCTCATCTGAAGCCTCTAGATCATCTCCTCTATCGCTCCAATCCTCAATCTTCACCTGATTCTGCTCCTCCAGAATTTTCAGGCTCTATTCTTGATCCTTCACCGACCCTATCGGATGACCACTATTCTCCTTCTCCAACCCTGTCGGATGACCATTATTCTTATTCTCCGACCTTTTCAGATTCTACCAATTTTTCTCTGACCCTGTCGGATGATCGCTCCCCTCCTTCTTCACTATCACAATAATCTTCCCATTATTTTTCTATACATTCTTACTCACCCTTTCAAGGTTCTCACCCTTTTTCATGCAGTTTTCGAGGCTTTAGTGATGTGGGACGACAACGGGACTTGACGCCAATTGATATGCAAATCTTGGACTCTAGGCAAACTCGCGATCGTCCCTAGTGAGGGAAGCATGCAGATGTGCGCGGTTGAGAAACTGGCAATGAGCTAGGGTGGTCAACTCTCACTCTCGTGCCCGGATCGGGTCACGGGACGGGCTCGCTCTCTCTCGCAGTGGTGATTAAAATTTGAGCGAGCTAAGTTGTCCTAACACTCTAGCAGTAGCATATAGAATTATATACGAAATAAGTAAAAATGCTGAGTGAGGAGCGGAAACAATACCTCCATGCTACCGGACGTGGGGAAGACATTCCCGGCCAAGCTTCGTACTCCCGGTACAGTAATTAGCCAAATATTACAGAAGTGAAATTTATTACCCACTCCACGCAGGGAGGTAAAGGGCTACACAAACATGCCGAGAGCACCGAATTTGGGTTGACGGGCAGCAAGGCGGTGGGTTTCGGGCGGCGGTGGGCAGCAACTCATGTTCTGCGATTTGCTGGCCGGCAGGACAACGAACACGGACGTCCAAAGGGACGTCAACTTCCTGGGAGCTGCTGAAGGCGGAGGTGCACCGAGAGGGTGGCGGAGGGTCCCTGGTCGACCCTCGGGAGTGGTGGGCGCTGAAGCTATCCCGGCGTATTTTTGCTAAAATTATCCGGTGACCCCTTTTTGCAAGCCTGCCTCGGAGCAGAAATATGCGCTTCCACAAGAACGGCCGGTACGCCCAGATCCGGTGTCGGATCGAGACGCGGTTGGCACTGTTGGAAAGAGGAATCAAAAATCTACGACATATGTTGATTTCAGATCCATCCAGTAAAAGGATTGGAAATGAAAACGACTGTGGCACTGACACTTTTCTGGCTCGAAATCCAGATCCAACAAAATAGGAGGGGAGCTGTCTAAAGATGATTTTTGATTGAAGGGTTGGCGGTGGATTTAGGGCTTTTGGAATTTATTGGTGGAAGAGGACTATGTGGGGGATGTACATAATTATTTTGGGAATTTTCAGAGGTGTTTTGAGGGGCGGCAAAAATAGAAGAACGAGACTCTATCCTGCAGATCTGTAATCAGGTAGATTGTGAGGGGTAGGAAGAACGACCTGGGAGGAGGGGCAAACGGGATCGGAATGGAACAAAGTTTATATTGGTGGAAAGCTAACACGAAGGGGAACAACCTCTCAAAATCTTAGCTTGATCAGAGCTGTGAACTGGGAGCACCAACCTATTCTTTAGGCTACTGTTCTAGATTTTGTGGTTCAGGACAGCAGGGTCGAGGGTGGCTTGTGGCGGATCCGATGGCGGCGGCGGCCGTAGTGACAGAGCTTCACACTCCAGGGAAGAGGTAAAAGTTGAATTCACTTAAATATTTAGGGCTTCACATCCTAAATCAAGAAGGAAGAAGATGAAGAACAAGATGAAGGGAGAGAGAGAGGGAGGTGCGCCCCTTGGCAATTCACAATATTTCATTCAATTTTTATCATTAATTCTACGAAATGTGGAAATACAAGCTTACATAGAAATAGATAGAAGACCTAAACTATCCCTACACCTACGGTTAGGGAGGGGCACTTAGAAGATAGGAGAATTATTCTCCCATGTGGTCAAATGACCATTAATAAAAAAATTACAACATGGATTAAAAAAACTATAAAAGGGGGCGCCCCTTTGAAAAAAGGGGAGAGAAGTTTGAATTATTCCTTCCTCTCCTTAGTCCAAGTCCAAGGTGGACTATGGACCAGCCCCACATGGGCTCTAGAGCCTAGGTGGATCAATGGGAAAGGAGGTGGGGGTCCTGCCGGGCCAACATAGCCTTTTGCAAAGAAACCCACTAAAACCTAAAGACTCGCATTTTGGCTTATAGTTGCCATACAATTGCAAACCCATTTAACACAAGGGTATAAATATAAACAAACAAATTAGTGGCCTTACTTTTATATCCCCATCAATTCTCCCCAGGTGGGAGAAACTCGACCCCGTTGAGTAAGGGGTGCGGCTACACATGTATCGCTCCAGCGGATCCGTCACCATACCAGGTAGCGCGGGGACGCTCCACCCCTAATAATCATCACCTGCTCATCCCGTATATGCTCTTTATGCACACGCTGCTAGGGAATGAGGTTAGTGGTGGACACTCCGGGGTGGGGTCACTCTCAAAGGAGGAAACGGCTCGAACGACTCACTGGGAATCACCGCTGGGTCCCATATTTCTCAGGCAAGTTTACAACACACGCAATAGATCCAACTTGCCTCACACTTGAAAGGGACTAACACATGTGAGCTTGCATTAGACCGACTCGTATGCAGACTCTCACAGACTATACGAAACAAACACTCACACATGACCCTAGGCAAACTTAGACACTCATAGTAATACTATGATGGACGACAAAGAGATACAAACACAAGGGACAACTCGGTGAGAATGATGGACACTGTCTGCATATACTAAGTGTAAAGAAAGACTGAGCCACAACTTAAGGTCGCGGGTTTCAACTCTCGTCAACCATCTCCAGTTGGAGAAGACTCATCCTCGGGTGTAGAAATGTGTGAGGACAAGGAGGTGGGTGATGGGAAAGTCATCCGGACGTTTGGTGTGAAGCACGACAAAAAAGAAGTCCGAACGTTGTCTCTCGAACGCGTGGAAGAAATCAGACCATACCGTGTCAGTATAGGGTGTCGATAGTGGTACAATAGTCACTAGTGGTTGCACCACTATAGGAGAGATGGGTAAAAGCGGGATGGCTGACTGTATCGGGTCGACGGTTGGCACATCCAACGAGGACAAAGTGCGTGGGACAGACAACTCCGGGACGACCGGTGGGGTTAGGGTGACTAACAAGATGGGGTCATTGGGCGGCGCCTCACCCTGGTGTTGACACCCGTTTTAAGCCTGTAAGTCGAGTTATTTCTCTTATTCATCATTTCTGATGTCCCGAATTAACCATTATTTTGGAGCCTTCCTTGGATAGATTTCGAGCCAATTTCATTGTTCCATTCTCTTTGAGCCTTGGAGATCATGATTTCTTAGAGCCCTGGAGCTTATCTTATCACCTTTTGACCTTCCAAGTCGACTTACGGCCCATTTAGGTTGACTTTCCTCAAACATTCGGCCCCTTTCGCTGCGCAGTGGCAAAAAGTGATCCTTTTTCATCCCCTTGCATTCCTCTATTCATTAAGTGTCCTTCACCAAAGTTGTTCCATTTTTAAATCCCTACAACTTCTTCTTCTACGCCATTGGCTAGTTCTCTACCGTTTTCAAGTCCCAACATGTTTCTCTGTTCTTGCCCCATTTTCTCCTTCTTCTGATCATTTTTTCATCTTGCTCTATTCATAAGAGTTGTTTATCTTTCAGTTATCTACAATTTCTTCTTCTACCACTTTCGCTAGTTATGCACCGTTTGAGAGATCCACTCCAATTTATAAAGTCGCACGTAGTCTGCTCAGAATGTTCTTCAATTCATTGCAAGGTCTCTCCTACACCGTCCAATTCATTGCAAGGTTTCTCCTAGACCGTCCAATTATTGAAAGGTCTCCCCTAGACCATTCAATAGACCGTCCAATTATTGAAAGGTCTCCTCTAGGCCGTCCAATTATTGAATGGTCTCCCCTAGACCGTTCAATTCACTGAAAGGTCTCCCTAGACCGTTCCATCATTGAATGGTCTCCCATAGACCGCCCAATTCAATGGAAGGTCGTTCGATAGACTGTTTTGCATCCTGTTTTAGCCTGAACTACCGTGGTCGCCCAAGTCTCTATTCTTCATGATAAAAACAATTTTGGGAGGACCGTTTATTTCTAAAAATGGTCTATCGAGCGACCATTTATATAACAGAGAGTCCAAAAGTTCATGAACTCCGTCTTCTTCGCCGCCGGACTCTAAGGTCGAACCTGTGCAACGACGCCTCCTTGTTAGGGCTCTATCTTCTAGAATCTTCCACCAAATTGACCCTCGTTTGATTCTGTCTCTTGCCCTTTGTATTATCTTCCGTTTGATTCATAGGGCATGACTTTTCATGCACCAAATCTCCTAGAATCTTGGCCGTAATATCAAGTTTTATGCTTTTCGTGCAACCAAAAACCCTACAGATTAGGTTCCAGAGGCTTCTTCTAAGAGCCATAACTACCACAATCTTTAACCAAAAAGAGTCCCGTTTTCTCCTACGTCTTATCTTGACTATTATCTCGAGAATGATCCAGAGATTTGGTGGACTCTATCTCATAGAATCGTGGTAGAAAGTTAGATATTTCACCACTTTTCTATAAATAAGTGCCCAGTTCGCCTGCGTGACGGGGGGCTCTTCTTTGACCTGGGGCGAAGCCATGCCGGATTGTTGACTCAACCCTTCGACCCCAGGCTATTGAGGAAAGTATTAGCTTTAATTTGGTTTCTCATTTGCTTCATTTCACCATCGTTTGCCCTCCTAACTTCGCCCATACTTTTTGCAAAGCATCACAAGTTCTTGAACCTGTGCGGCAGGGCGTCCTTCGTCGGCTCGGGGCGGAGTCATCCGGCATTCTCTTCGTCCTCCATTGGTCCCATCCTGAAGAGGGGAGTATCTTCTTCATTTTCCATCTCTCTGGGCTCTCTATACGTGCTCCAATTTCTTATTCTTCTCCCTTACTTTTCATAAATCGTCACAGTTTGACACTCAGTTTCTGCACAGTTTCCTGCACGTTTATGCATTTGTCTCCATTTTGCACAACGTTTTTCTCTCTATTCTCTCCATCAAATTCTGTGATTTCAAATCCCATGCATGCACAACACTCCCACCTTTCATTTGCACCCATTTATAGGGGTTAAAAACCCTCCCCTGGTGCGTTCTCCCCCATTCTTTCATGCTATTTCATCACTTCGGGCATGTGCTACACTTTCATAATCTAATGGGTGTTCTTTCATTTTCATGGCTTTGTTTTGCAGGAGACAATCAATAAGACGTGAGGCCCTCTCCCTCTAGCCGGCTGGAAGGAGAGGAGGTGTACCCACGATCGATTCCCCGCATCCTTTCAAGCGCGATCTCACGTGGTAGCGGCTTCCCTTCGTGCCGCATGTTGTGTAGTGGACAGCGGATCTAGAGGGGAGGGGTGAATAGATCAGCCCCACTTTTCGCAATGCGGCCCTCTAAACAGCTAGTTAAAATGAATTGCAGCGGAATAGAAACTAGCTTCCAAGAATGCTATGATTCACTTAGCAAGATAAGCAAGATATATAATAATTCGATCCTAAGCATGCATCTAGAACGAATCAATCACACAAGCAAACCACACTAGATAGGATTTTTAAGGTGGTTCGGACTGAATCCTCAGCCCTACGTCCACCCCTCACCAAAACCCGGTGAGGCTTCTCTTGTGCAGCGCACCAACCCGCAAATCGGAAACTACCGATTGCCTTCCTACTAACCAACGGTAGGAACGTCAACACCGCAGATCGGAAACACCTCCGATTGCCTTCCTACTAACCAACGGTAGGGACGAATCTCAACTTCAATGTTTAACAATATTGAAAGGAAAACAAATGTGAATGAACTAACACAAGAGATTGAGTTATGAGTAGAAATGAATTGGCCCTTGTATGAAATGTTGATCAGCAACAAGGATCCTCTTGGCTTCAACTCAATCTTCTTGATTCACCCTTGATTGGATGAATGTTCTTCACGGAGTACTGTTCACGTGAACAATACCTCTTCCTTCAATTCTTCTCTCTTGATCTTCTCTTTGAATTTCTTTGAATGAATGAAGGAGATGATGAAGCTACCTTGAATCTTGATTGCTTCTTTAGCTTCTAGGAGTTTGAATGTTTGAAATATCACCTTGGATGAACTTGAAAGAACTTGAATGGATGAAGATGATTTCCCTTGATAGTGAGCTTCAATGGATCCTCTTGAGATGATGAAGAGGATGGAGGATGCAGCTTTCTCTTCTCTTGGCCTTGATCTTGATCCCCACTTGAAGAGCTTGAACACTTGAGGATGAAGACCTTCTTCAAGGAGTACTGTTCACTGCTACAGTGCTCCGAATTCCTCTCCCTTGAACACACTCTAGCAGCCTCTCTTGTAACCCTCTTGAAGCCTTAGGGTTTCCAACCCTCTTGTATTGGTTTTATAGACCTTGAATGGTCCTTGGACAAGCCTTAGACCAGATCCACAATTTATGGGTGATTAGGTGACTTTAGGATTAAACAAATCAAGGTTGAATGGCTCTTTTCGAAGTTAGAAACAAAGTCAAAAATGAAGGCTCGGGGCTGGCGGTCGACCGGTAGCTCCTGGCGATCGACCGCCACTGTAAAAGGCTGTAGACGAATGGCCCCTGGGAATTCCGGTCGACCGCCACTGGCTGGCGGTCGACCGGCAGCAGGCAGACCTGTAGCCGGGGGATCCCTGGCTGGGGCGGTCGACCGCCCCTGTGCTGGCGGTCGACCGCCAGCTGGGCAGGGCCCGGGTCAGCCCGGGTTGGTCCGTTGGCTGCACCAACGCCATCGCTTGAGTCCATTAGCCGCCTGTTCATGTCTGTGGCATCGACCTTGATTGTCTTGAAGTTTTATTACTGAGTATTCAAGCCAATTTTTGTTCTGGGGGCTCCGCCCCCTGAAACCCCCGCAAGGGGCGCTGCCCCCTTGACCCCCGCGACCTGACCGGCAGGTCGATCCCCGCGACCTGACCGCGCAGGTCGATCCGCGTGCGAGGGCGCAACATTGAGCTTTCATGTGCATATCTGTCATGAACAAAATATCACATATGTCAGTCATAAGAGCATGGAAAATAACAATGACTAATAGTGTTAAGCCATTATCAAAACCAAGAATACACAAAACTCATATGACTATAGAATGATGCCGAATGACCCATGTGACCACAGAATGACTCAAATGACCTCAGGGACACAACACCGCATCGTCTTCCTCATTTCCCAAGGTACGCGGTAGATTTCCATTCATTATAGCATCTATTTCCTACTGCTATTCCTCGGGTGGCGATCACGGTTCATTTCTTTTTCTTCATCGCCCCTTTGCTTCCCATTGTTTTACATATGCATGGTTATGTTTACATAGTTTGAGGGCAGAGTAGATTAATCTATTTATAGCTTTTTTGGCGATCACGGTGGGACACCTAGTGCCCATCACGTTATATCTTTAGTCTCTTGCATGTTGGGAAGGTGTTCATGCATGTTTGGGTAGTCTCCTCCACGTTTTTCCATCATTCTGTCTATTTTTGGGTCTGTCAGGGTTACACGGTCTATCGTAGGGCCGCCTAAACCTTTAAACGGCCTTTCCAGGACCGCCCAAAGCCTCTGGTGCTATAAACGGCCTTCATTGGACCGTCCAGCAATTGGGCGGTCATCCAGGAGACCACTTAGAGGGTATAAACGGTCATCGAGAGACCTTTTAGTGGTTCTGGTCAGGTAGGATTCCTGTTCACAGGGGCCTTATTCCTTTGGGCATAACTTTGTCTCCTGACATCGGATTGGGATGATTCTTGTTGCGTTGTGTTGTCCTTTGTATTTTCTTTTCATACATATAAGGTTTGAATCATTTGAATATTATTTGCATATTTAAAAAGTGTCTCTATTTTTGCATTTTCTGCATTTAGTTTACATGCGGTCTGCGCACAGGTTCACGGGGACATCTTTCTTGGACGATTTGAGTGATCTCCCGAGGTCGGATTTCCCTGTTCTTGGGCCCATTATGTAGAAGTTTGTATTATCTTTCCATCCATAGCTCATTTGCATCGTTTGGACATCATTTGCATATTTAAAAAGTACCTCTATTTTTACATTTTGTGCATCTAGTCTTAGGCAGATTTGGGGCAGATTCACAGGGCTGTTTTGCTTGCTGATTTAAATTACCTTCCAGGGACTGTTTTGGCTGTTTCTTAGTTCCATTGGGTAGTCTTTTGTATTATATTCACAGTCACATATTATTTGCATGCATTGGACTTCATTTGCCTACTTAAATATTGCCTTCATTTTTGCATTTATGCATAAAACTCACTTGTAGGTCCCGGGGCAAACACAAAGATACGTTGTCCTTTGATGATTTTTCTTATCTTTTAGTGCCTAGTTGTCCCTATTTTAGGCCTTGCATCATTGTTATTTATATTGTTTTACATTTTTCATGTAGTTTTGTGATGTTAGCATGATTTCATGATTGTCTTGATTTGCTAGACTTAGGCTAGAAATTGCATGCACCCTGGTGCACGTAGGATCATGTATATTGGCATATTATAGTTGTATTCCCCCTTGATAAGTGATCCTCTCGCTCCTATATTCCTTGGGCTCGACTAGGTGATCTTATCCGGGACCTCCGTAAGTCCCCGCGAGCCGTGGATTCCCACACGGACGTCGGGCCAGTTGTACCTTTCCACCCCTTAGGCTTGCATTTGCATATGTTGTGAAGGAATTAACCTTAGTCAACCCCAAGTTTGGACCTTATTTCATATAGGATACCTATCTTGAGGGAATTAATCTCAAGTCGAATCATTAAAAGGCCCACCTAAAACTATGACATTAAAATATTTTCCATCATATTAACTTGTTTGACTTGGTGAAATCCTTCATATTGCTTATGTTGTTTGGGCTTGTCCAAGCCTATTTGTGTTATTTTATGTTGCATCCCCCATCATCCATATAAATTTTGTAGTTAGGCCTATTTAGGCTAGTCCATTCTGTGTGTCCATTTGTCCAGTCTCATTGTCTTAGGTTTCTTTTCCTTTTTTACCTTTACATTATTGAGTCAGTCCCCTTCTTGATCTTCGAGCCCTTACTTCCCTCGTTGTATTTCCCTGATTTTCTTGTATAAAGTCTCCATTTGCCCTCATGGAGGGCCATTTTTCTTCTGTATATTATTCTTCTTCTTCCCCGTCTTCCTATGCCCGCGTGGATTCTTCTTCCCACGCGGGCCCATCTCCTCGTGGCCCATTTGACTCACAAGCAAATCTAATGGCCCACTTATCACCTCTTGTTTGCCAAATGGACCCGGTCCAGGCCCAAAAACTCACTGCTAATCATCTTAATGGGCCTCATTCTCATAACGGGCCCCATTCATCTAATGGGCCTCATTCCTTTAATGGGTCATCTTTCTTGTGTGGCCCATCTTCCTTTAATGGGTCCCATTATCTTAGTGGGCCTTATCCCTTCAATGGGCCTTGCTCTTTTAATGGGCCTCATCCTTCTAACAGGCCTCCCTCTTGTACTCTTAGTGGGCCCCCTTCCTTTAACGGGCCTTCTTATTCTCTTAATAGGCCTACTTCTCTTAATGGGCCCGCTCCTTCTACCCATGTTGCTACTGGCCCAATGGGTCCTTATTCCCATGGTCATGATCCTTCCAGGCCCATGCATCCTTCTATTCCTGGAATGGGCTTTCCTTCTTCTCAATCCGGTTCTCTTTATCTAGCCCAATATCATAACCCTGGTCCAAATCCACATTCTCTTGCTCAGGCTGGCTTGCATCCTTCTCAGTCTCTCCCCATCGAGGAGATGATTGCTCAAACTCAGCGCCGGCTTGATGAACTACAACATCGAATTGATCCCAAAACTCCCTTGAACATTCCGTTTGCATTTGAAGGTCTTCGATTTCCACCGCGTTCACAAATTCCCGTATATCGCCGCTATGGTGGAGTTGGTAACCCCTATGTGCACTTGAAGGAGTTCATTTATGAGTCGGCCCAATTCCGACATGACCAACACTTGATGGCCTATTTGTTTGGTCTGTCTTTAGAAGGCCCGGCTCGAGATTGGTTCTTTTCAACCCGTCCAAGAGAAGTTTATTCAGCAGTATCAAGACCAGGTTGGGCCCAAGTATTCTATAGTTGATCTGGCCCATGAGAAGATGAAGCCCGACGAGGAGTTCTCTACCTTCGCCGACCGCTGACGTCGCTTGGCCGCTCAAGTCCCGGGATATATTCCAGAGGGAGAGCAAATCAAAATGCTCATTTCTAATGCAATGCCCGAGTATCGGTTCATCTTAGCCTTGAATGACATCTCCTCCTGGCAACAGCTTTATAGCCGAGCCCGCTTCATCCACCAACAACTTCTAAGTTCCCTTGACCCCGAGTCTCCTTCACCTTCTACACCCACATACGCCTCCTATCCATCATCTCCCACATATCCTTCCATGAGTCATCCCTCCACCACATATCCTTCCACGAGTCAGCCTTCCGCTCCCACATACCCATATACCTCCACATATCCTTCCCTATATCAACCCTCCACGAGTCAGCCTTTCGCCTCTTCATACCTGCATGAACCTCCACCTCCGGTCAAGGAGACACCACACTCTGAGCAGGTGGATGCCGTCTATATACCCCCTCATCTTGCTCCGCATATGCCTTCACCAAATCCTTCCCTTAGTAATGCGCCATTGCCTACGCAACCTCCGCTTCCATCCCCGCAACCTTCTCATCACCTTCCCATATCCCTCAGCTTCCACCATGCCCAAAGTGGGCTCATTCTCCGCCGTTGCCAAACTCTTTTACAGATATTTTTAGGGCTTTGATGGCCGCTCACGCGCTGCAACTCCCTCTGGTTATGCCTTGTCGACCCGCGGTCGGGGATTTGCTCCAATTTTGTGATTTTCATCATCAGCAGGGGCATTTGGTCGAGGATTGCCCCAAGTTTCAGGAACTTGTTTATGGCCTGGAAGATAATAAGAGGATCGATTGGGCCACCATGCATGAAGCTATTTTAAATCTCCGCAACAAGCAGCAGCAGCAGTCACCGCCCAAGCAGTCGTCTCCACTACAAGACCAGGGGCACCCCTGCGATCCCTCATCTAGCGATGCACCTACTCCGTCACCTGTTCCGTTATCTATACCACCTTCTCCATCTCCTACCCCATCTCCACAAACTCCGCCTACCCTGTCCCTTGCTCAAACTAGTGCCTCCACTTCCGCCACTTCCACCGCCACTACTCCTACCCCCAACATCGCTCGACGTGTCGTATCGATATGTCGACGTTGGGTACCACAGCCTTCCATTTCCCCTTTACCTCCTTCCTCACCCTCTCCATCCCTACCTCAATTACCTTCATTGCCCGTATCACCATCTCCACTAGCCCTACCGCCATCACCACTGCCTTCACTGCCTCCTCTCCCAGAGACCCCTATTCCATTACTACCACCATCTCCACCGCTTCTGCCATCTCCTTCGCCATCATTGCCTGAGCCTGAGCAGGCTATACCCACACCTACACCTACACCTTCACCTTTACCCCCTTCTACACCTCCACCTTTTCCTTTAACTCCACCTGAGCCTATCATCGCCACTATCCCTCCACCTCTGCCTTTACCCCAACTTACACCCTCCGCGCCTTCACCTACGCCATCCAAGCCTTCTCCACCCCTTTCTCCACCTACTTCCACTCCACGGAGCGGGTGTGTGCTACCTACGGTGCCCCTTGGGTCTGGTCCCCAGGGAGATGACGAGCCAAGCCAGGATAGTTCGGTGCCGGTCATGTGTTTCAAGATTCAAGATTTCATTTGCCGAATGTCGATCCAGGTCTTGGTCCCCAGCCATTTTGGGGATAATGAGCCTGCATTTCTTATGGAGACAGTTGCTAAGAAGAGTTCCCACCCATAATGTTTCTTCACAAGCGAGGCCGGTGGCAATCTCATTGCTTGCCGGAGGATTCACTATCAATACTGTTATTTCTCCTCACTCGATTGCTATTCAATTCACTGGCCGAGAGGGGTTCTCTACTCAGATTGTGCTAACCCATACGGCCGCCAAGAGCCTGATGGATTCCCTATTCAAGGGGCAATTGGTCATATCTTCAGCACCCTCCAAGGACATTTAGCACTTGTTATGCAATCTCCCTCGATTTATTGGTGAGTCGGCCACGTCAACGCCGCACATTACTCTCCCTCATTTTCATCCTGCTCTTCTAGTAAGGGAGTTGTACTTCATGCCCGATTGCCGAATGGAGATGCCAAATCTCATGTTGCTAGTGCCGAGTGACAAGACTCTGTGGTTGTCTGATGTTCATCCTAAGGAGCTATCTGTTCAAGAATTTCTGCCTATGGTTAGCATCAGGTGTCTAGGGGCAGTCACCCCGATGAAGCTGCATGTTCATGATCGGGCCAGGCCGTCTGTCAGATGGGCCCGTTATTTGAGAAGACATTGCAAATCAAGAAGCCCGAAGGCCCGAGTCCGCGCCAGGCGGGTTCATTTCAAGGAAATTTCTACCAAGAAGAGACGGCGGCACCGGTTCAAGGGCCGTCGGTTGTGCACTCAGGGGTCCACTTCTCTTCCTTATCTTTTCATTCATCTTTCCTTATGCTCAGCTCCCATACTTGGGTGGTGTACCTTCCTCATTCCAATCCTACATCCATGATTTTCTCCTCTCTTTTCGGGTCCGCAAACCCCCATTCTTCTCTCTCCCCACATCTGGAGCCTCCAGATCCTCAGTTCTCTCATGATTTTAGGCATCGGCCTATGTCATCCTTTCATCTCACCTTCGGGACTTCTTATGATACTTCTCCTCCGGTATCCCCGGGCTCTGTTTCTGATCTTTCCCCGACCATGTCGGGTGATTACCCTTTTCTTCCCCCGACTCTGTCGGGTGACCATCATTCTTCTTCCCCGACCCTGTCGGGTGTCTATCATTTCCTTTCCCCGACCCTGTCAGGTGATTCTCATTCTCCTTCTCCGACTTCATCGGACGACTCCTATTCTTTTTATCCGACCACGTCGGATGATCACTCCTCTTCCCCCTTATCTTCGCCACAATCTTCTCATGATTTGTCTATTCCCTCCTCTTCACCCTTTCAGGATTCTCACCCCCTCTCATGCTGTTTTCGAGGCTTTAGTCCACCTTGATCTCAGTTGATCCCTATTTATTCTGTATCTGGTTCCTTGTTATCAGGGCCTCAGTGCCTTAACGAGGGAGTTCTAGCCCTCGTCTCTCTTCTTTTTTATCCTTCTTCGTCCAGTATGATGTCTGCCACTCCTCTATGTCGAGGAATCAATCCTTTGCTCTCCTTTCATCCTTTATCCTGACAAGTAAGGAAAAAAAAGCTTGCGCTCCTCAAAGCTCGATGATCAAAATCGCTTCAGGAGGCCGGTTTCCACGCCATGGATTTGCAAAGGTATCTTTGATTTTGTGCAAGAATATGTTATCATTGCTATTACTCTGTTATTTCTGCACGTGCTTATAATGTTGGTTCCTTAAAACATGGTTGAGTGGCATTAGGCTTTAGTTAGTTTGCTTAGTCAAATGAGTCGCTTCTGCAACATCTTAGGCTGGTGATAGCTTAGTGCTGGGGGTCTGAATTTCTTTCCCCGATTGTTATAGGTTATCTTGAGTATGGGTTTTTCACACACTTCACGGCAAGCCATAGCCGATTCCTCTTAGGCACACCGTTGCTACTTTGGCCATACTATGGGTATGCACGAGGGCCTTTTCTCTTCTTTGCTCGGCCAAGTACTGGGGCAAGAGATCGACGGATGAAATAACCAACCTAGGCATTCCCCAATACGAGAGAGGTTTCAAATAGGGACAGTCTTGAAAAAAGAAATGAGTGAAAAATACCATGAAAAATGTCCCTGATCCTAGTAACCGGGCCTGCTTCTCCTAAGGCAAGAGATGAGGTTCGCGTAAAATGGTGAAGGGTAGTGCAGCATCATGCGTGTATCAAAATCAAAAGTGAGCGTTATTTCAATATCTAGCCGATAAGGGCTATGTCAAAATTATATATGAAAATCAATGCAAAAAGACTCAAAGCCCCGACGAAACAAACCTACTCTTTGAGGGGTGGTGCCCTAGAAGGAAGTCGAATCCTGACATCTCCCATTCTGCATAAAGCTTATCTCCAATTTATCTTCTGCTTCTCCCTCTTAAGCTGGGTTGTATCCCGGGTATGGCCCTAGTATGGGCACCGTTCTTTAGAGTTGGTTGGTTGTGGTAAGCGACCCTTATATGCACGCACTGCTCAAGGGAGCTCTTTAATGAGAAGGGTAAGATGATTACCTCTGGCCAGTAGTTTGAGCCCGTCTTAGGTGCTACAGATTGCTATTTCAAAATTCCAAAAAAATGAGATATTGTCAAAATCCAAAAAAATCAAATATTGTTCAAAATTTTCAAAAAATGTCAAAAATTTAAAAAAATATATAATAAATAGGTATTGTCAAAAATTCAAAAAGAATATAGATATTGCAAAAATTCAAAAAAATCAAATATTTCAAAAAAATCAAAAAAATCAGAAAAATTGCAAAAGTCTAAAAATATATGTCTTTTATTTCTCATGCATTTTATCTTGAGGACAGGTAGGTAATCTGTTTGCTCAGTGTGCAGGTTGCAGGTATTGAAGTTTCCTCGCTCTTCATCTTTCACTCTGTCTCATGTTCACACTCATCTTTTGGTCTGTTCTCTTCTTCAAAATTGTCCCTCGATCTGTTCTGAAGCTCCTGTCCTTCTCATACTTTGCTCTGCTCAGCTTTTGATCATATCTTTGTGAGGGAGGATTTTGCCTTACGATCGTGAACCTGGCGGTTCTACTTCGTCAGATCTTGGGCTTGACTGAAGAACATATTTGTCATGTCCCGTGTTGTCCCCCTATGGTCGTCGTCTAGGTGTCCTTTTCCCATCTATGGTCATCTCATGCATATTCTAGTTCCACGTGTTGTCTCGTTCCGCCATGTGTTACATGTGTCCTTGTCCCACTTGTTGTTGTTTCACATGTGTTATGACATCTCCCCTGTGGTTGTCTTAGATGTCATTATCCAACGTATCTCTGACCCGCTGCATGTGGTTTTGTTCTGCATGGTGTGTTGTCGGGCTATAATCTGGTCCCAACTATGTGTGTCGGCCCGCCGTGTGTTGTCATGTCCCACCATTTTCTCTGTTCTCATGCTTGTTGTTTGTTTATGTGCTGTTTTACGTATGTTGCTTGTTCATTCATTCTTTGTTATGTTATATTGTCTTTCGTTCATTTGGTTGTTATATTTTCATGTTATTTGTGCTTGTTTATTCATGTTGTTGGTTGTCTTATTTGAAAATCCATAAAAATAAAAAAAATCAGAAAACTCCCAAAAAAATGCTGCTTCGCTTGGCAGGTAAGTCAAGTATGGCTCTCTATCCCAGCTCATTGTTACATTACTATATGATATATACGTTATTATAGCCTCTCAAGGATTGGCTGGTTGCCCGTGTGTTCTAAGATCTGATGTTCCCCACTAACAAAAACGATGATGATCTAGGAGCATACGGTTAATCGTTGGATAAGCCATTAGGTTGAGTCGGGTGGGGGATGATAGACTCTGTCTCGCACGCCGTGGTTACAAGAAGACTCTTGACCCCGTCTTACTCAGTCTAGCAATATTATCCTTGAGTACTTTCTATTTTATCTTTCTTTGCATTTATTTGATGATTTCTTTATTTTAGCCCAGCATGCATCATGTCATTTTGAGCATTAATGCCTCGTGATCTTCTCAAGGTTTCTCCTCAGCAATGGTTGATTGTGCTGCCTTTCTCTTGGATAAGAGATTCTCATTCCACTCTGAATTTGAACGATTTCTCTGATCTGCCCGCTCGGTCTGGTTAGCCAGCGTGATTCCTGTCTGGATTTTATCTCAGTTTCATTTTCTCTCAGTTTCATTTTCTTTCTAGCTGTTCAGCTGTGTTTCCTTCCGACCCACTCATTGTCCGTAGATTATGTCCCGATGAGATTGGTCGTGTTTCCTTTACCCTATTAGTTTAGTTCTCCAGATATGTCTCATTCGCGTCATCCATTCCGAGTGGTTAGTTCGGCATTTTTGTGAGAATTTCTGTCGCTTGTTGGTTAAAACGGGTGTCTTTTGCCTTCATGCCCGCTTATCAGTTCTCTCCGCTTCATCTCCGCGTCATCTCCATTTCACGTCGCTTCCACTTTTGCTCCATCTCCGTTCCATTTCACCTCCGCGTCGATTTCGCTCATTCCCTTGCAAAGTGAACATCAAGGAGGGACATCTGTTGACACCCGTTTTTAGCCTGCAAGTCGAGTTATTTCTCTTATTCATCATTTCTGATGTCCTGAATTAACCATTATTTTGGAGCCTTCTTTGGATAGATTTTGAGCCCATTTCATTGTTCCATTCCCTTTGAGTCTTGAAGATCATGATTTCTTAGAGCCTTGGAGCTTATCTTATCACCTTCCGACCTTCCAAGTCGACTTACGGCCTATTTAGGTCGACTTTCCTCAAGCATTCGGCCCCTTTCGCTGCGTAGTGGTAAAAAGTGGTCCCTTTTCATCCCCTTCCATTCCACTATTCATTAAGTGTTCTTCACCAAAGTTGTTCCATTTTTAAATCCCTACAACTTCTTTTTCTACGCCATTGGCTAGTTCTCTACCGTTTTCAAGTCTCAACATGTTTCTCTGTTCTCGCCCCATTTTCTCCTTCTTCTGATCATTTTTTCATCTTGCTCTCTTCATAAACGTTGTTTATATTTTAGTTATCTACATTTTTTTATTATACCACTTTTGCTAGTTCTGCACCATTTGAGAGATACACTCTGATTTCCAAAGTCATGTGCAGTCTGCTCAGAATGTTCTTCAATTCATTGCAAGGTCTCTCCTAGACCGTCCAATTCATTGCAAGGTCTCTCCTAGACCGTCCAATTATTGAAAGGTCTCCCCTAGACCGTTCAATAGACCGTCCAATTGTTGAAAGGTCTCCTCTAGACCGTCCAATTATTGAATGGTCTCCCCTAGACCGTTCAATTCACTGAAAGGTCTCCCCTAGACCATTCCATCATTGAATGGTCTCCCATAGACCGCCCAATTCATTGGAAGGTCGTTCGATAGACCGTTTTGCATCATGTTTTAGCCCAAACTGCCGTGGTCGCCCAAGTCTCTGTTCTTCATGATAAAAATGGTTTTGGGAGGACCGTTTATTTCTAAAAATGGTCTATCGAGCGACCGTTTATATAACAGAGAGTCCAAAAGTTCCTGAACTTCATCTTCTTCGCCGCCCGACTCTAAGGTCGAACCTGTGCAACGAGGCCTCCTTGTTAGGGCTCTATCTTCTAGAATCCTCCATCAAATTGACCCCCGTTTGATTCTGTCTCTTGCCCTTTGTATTATCTTTAGTTTGATTCATAGGGCATGACTTTTTATGCACAAGATCTCCTGGAATATTGGCCATAATATCAGGTTTTATGCTTTTCGTGCAACTAAAAACCCTGTAGATTAGGTTCCATAGGCTTCTTCTAAGAGCCATAACTTCCACAATCTTCAACCAAAAAGAGTCTTATTTTCTCCTACGTCTTATCTTGACTATTATCTCAAGAATGATCTAGGGATCTCAAGATTTGGTGGACTCTATCTCCTAGAATCGTGGCAAAAAGTTGAGATTTCACCACTTTTCTATAAATAAGTGCCCAGTTCGCCTGCGCGATGGGGGGCTCTTCTTCGACCTGAGGCGAAGCCATGCCGGATTGTTGACTCAACCCTTCGACCCCAGGCTATTGAGAGAAGTATTAGCTTTAATTTGGTTCCTCATTTGCTTCATTTCATCATCGTTTGCCCTCCTAACTTTGCCCATATTTTTTGCAAATCATCACAAGTTCTTGAACCTGTGCGGCGGGGCGCCCTTCGTCGGCTCGGGGCGGAGTCATCCAGCATCCTCTTCATCCTCCATTGGTCCCATCCTGAAGAGGGGAGTATCTTCTTCGTTTTCCATCTCTCTGGGCTCTCTATACTTGCTCCAATTTCTTATTCTTCTCCCTTACTTTTCACAAATCGTCACAATTTTACACTTAGTTTCTGCACAGTTTCTACACGTTTATACATTTGTCTCCATTTTGCACAATATTTTTCTCTCTATTCTCTCCATCAAATTCTGTGATTTCAAATCCCATGCATGCACAACACTACCACCTTTCATTTGCACCCATTTATAGGGGTTAAAAACCCTCCCCCGGTGCGTTCTCCCCCATTCTTTCATGCTATTTCATCACTTCGGGCATGTGCTACACTTTCATAATCTAATGGGTGTTCTTTCATTTTCATGGCTTTGTTTTACAGGAGACAATCAATAAGACGTGAGCCCTCTCCCTCTAGCCGACTGGAAGGAGAGGAGGTGTACCCACGATCGATTCTCCGCATCCTTTCAAGCACGATCTCACATGGTAGCGGCTTCCCTTCAGGCCGCATCGTCTTCCTCATTTCCCAAGGTATGCGGTAGATTTCCATTCATTATAGCATCTATTTCCTACTGCTATTCCTTGGGTGGCGATCACGGTTCATTTCTTTTTCTTCATCGCCCCTTTGCTTCCCATTGTTTTACATATGCATGTTTATGTTTACATAGTTTGATGGCGGAGTAGATTAA
Organism: Amorphophallus konjac; assembly: GCA_022559845.1. Taxonomy (NCBI): domain Eukaryota; kingdom Viridiplantae; phylum Streptophyta; class Magnoliopsida; order Alismatales; family Araceae; genus Amorphophallus; species Amorphophallus konjac. The sequence goes on from CM040128.1 coordinate 260,037,449, forward strand.
TCTATTTACACCTGGAGCACTAGGCACTCTTTGGGATCGCTCTCTAGCCCCATAACCTCAACGAGGTACTCCTTGGCCAACTCTTGGTCAACCTCATAACTCACTAGAGTAAGCCCCGGTGGGGCATCCTCCGAATGTGTGTCCTCTAAGATAGGTCAATGTGAAGGACACTGGTCGAGGAAGTGGTTACTCTCACTATGGGTGGCCAGAGGGGCGGGCTGGGCAGCCGGCACCTGAGGGATCAAAACAGCTCCAGGGAGCTCCTGGCGGGGGATTCTTCCCACGCTCTCTAACTTTCCAACCAAGCCTTGGACAGATCGGTCGAAAGCCTTGGCATGGTCCTCCATGGCCTTGAAACGGCCCACCGAGCGGTCGGTATGCTCCCTACGAGTTTGGTCAGACCTCTCCATATGCTCCCTAAGAGCTTGGTCGGACCTGTCCATGCACTCCATGAGTAGAGCGAACAAGTCATCCAGGGATCGGCCTCCCTGGGTGGCACCTCGAGATTCCCCCATAGTGTCAGGGTGATGGTACTAGATACCCATGGGGAATTGGGGGAAGTTTGGGTGGGTTGGACATGCAGACACTCGGGACAAGACAACTGACTCCCTAATGGACTAGACATGACCCTAAAACAATAATGCAAAGTTGGAATGCAGACTCGACTAGAATCAGCATGTATCTGGTACGGGACGGAGGTTTGACTCGAAGATCGCACTCACGCAATTGTGTCACCTTCCCAATAGGTGTAACTTATCGTTCTGGAGGCACCTTTTAATATACCGGGTAAAGGGTGCAACGCGACACCATGGACCGACTACCCTAGACTCGACTTAGCTCTGATACCAATTTGATGCGGGACGACAATGGGACTCGACGCCAATTGATATGCAAACCTTGGACTCTATGCAAACTCGTGATCGTCCCTAGCGAGGGAAGCATGCGGATGTGCGCGGTTGAGAAACCGACAATCAGCTATGGTGGTCAACTCTCACTTTCGTGCCCGGATCAGATCACGGGACGGGCTCGCTCTCTCTTGCAGTGGTGATTAAAATTTGAGCGAGCTAAGTTATCCTAACACTCTAGCAGCAACATATAGAATTATATATGAAATAAGCAAAAATGCCGAGTGAGGAGCGGAAACAATACCTCCATGCTACCGGACGTGGGGAAGATGTTCTTGGTAAAGCTTCGTACTTCCGGTACAGTAATTAGCCAAATATTACAGAAGTGAAATTTATTGCCCTCTCCACGCAGGGAGGTAAAGGGCTACACAAACATGACAGGAGCACCGAATTTGGGTTGACGGACAGCAAGACGGGGGGTTCCGGGCGGCGGCGGGCAGCGACTCTGGTTCTGCGATTTGCTGGCCGGCAGGACAGCGAACACGGATGTCCAATGGGACGTCGACTTTCTTGGGAGCTGCTGAAGGCGGCGGTACACCGGGACGGTGGCGGAGGGTCCCTAGTCGACCCCCGGGAGTGGTAGTTGCTGAAGCTATCCCGGCGTATTTTAGCTGGAATTATCCGGTGACCCCTTTTTGTAGGCCTGCCTCAGAGCAGAAATGCACGCTTCCACGAGAATGGCCAGTACGCCCAGATCCGGTGTCGGATCGAGTCGCGGTTGGCACTGTTGGAAAGAGGAATCAAGAATCTATGACATATGTTGATTTCAGATCCATCTAGTAAAAGGATTGTTAATGAAAATGACTGTGGCACTGACACTTTTCTGGCTCGGAATCCAGATCCAGGAGAACAGGAGGGGAGCTGTCTAAAGATAATTTTTGACTGAAGGGTTGGCAGTGGATTTAGAGCTTGTGAAATTTATGGGTGCAATAGGACTATGTGCAGAACGTACACAATTATTTTAAGAATTTTCAGAGGTGTTTTGAGGGGCGGGAAAAATAGAAGAACAAGAGTCTGTCTTGCAGATCTACAACCCGGCAGATTGCGAGGGGTAGGTAGAACGACCTGGGAGGAGGGGCAAATGGGATCGGAATGGAACAAAATTTATGTTGGTGGAAAGCTAACACGAAGTGGAACAACCCTCAAAATCTCAGCTCGATCAGAGATGTGGACTGGGAGCACCAACCTACTCTTTAGGCTGCTGTTCTAGATTTCGTGGTTCAGGACAGCAGGGTGGAGGGTGGCTTGTGGAGGCTCATTGGCGACTCGGATGGCGGCGACGGCAGTGGTGGCGGAGCTTCACACTCCATGGAAGAGGTAGAAGTTAGATTCACTCAAATATTTAGGGCTTCACACCCTAAATCAAGAAGGAAGAAGATGAAGAACAAGAGGAAGGGAGAGAGAGGGAGGTGCGCCCCTTGGCAATTCACAATATTTCATTCAATTTTTGTCATTAATTCTATGAAATGTGGAAATACAAGCTCATATAGAAATAGATAAAAGACCTAAACTATCCCTAGACCTAGGTTAGGGAGGGGCACTTAGGGGATAGGAGAATTATTCTCCTATGTGGTCAAATGACCATTAATAAAAAAATTACAACATGGATTAAAAAACTATAAAAGGGGGCGCCCCTTTGAAAAAAGGGGAGAGAAGTTTGAATTCTTTCTTCCTCTCCTTGGTACAAGTCGAAGGTGGACCATGGACCAGCCTCACATGGGCCCTAGAGCCTAGGTGGACCAATGGGAAAGGAGGTGGGGGTCCCGCCGGGCCAACATGGCCTTTTGCAAAGAAATCCACTAAAACCTAAAGACTCACATTTTTGCTTATAGTTGCCATACAATTGTAAACCCATTTAACACAAGGGTATAAATGCAAACAAATAAATTAGTGGCCTTGCTTTGATGTCCCCATCATTTAGTCCACCTTGATCCCAGTTGATCTCTGTTTATTTTGTATCTGGTTCCTTGTTATCAGGGTCTCTACACCCTAGCGAGGGAGTTCTAGCCCTCGTCTCTCTTCCTTTTTATCCTCCTTCGTCCAGTCTGGTGTCTATCTCTCCTCCGTGTAGAGGAATCTTTAATCCTTATTATCCTCTACCTTTTATCGTGTCAAGTAAGGAATACAAAGCTGGTGCTGCTCAAAGCTTGATGGTCAAGATCACTTCAGGGCGTTGGTTTTCCACGCTATGGATTTGCAAGGTATCTTTTATTTTGTGCAAGAACATGCTATCGTTGCTATTTCTATTATTCCTGTGCATACTTATACTATTGGTTCCTTAGCTCATTTGAGTGGCTTTAAGAAATTTGCTTACTTTAGTCAAAATTTCCAGTTTGCTTCTGCAGCACCTTAGGCTGGTGATAGCTCCGCGCTGGGAGTCTAGTTTCTTTCCCCGAACGTTGAGGGTGCTTTTGAGCATGGGTTTTCCAAACACTACACGACGATCCATAGTCGATTTCCTGTCAGGCACATCGTTGCTGCTTTTGCCATACTTCGAGTATGCACAAAGGTCTTTTCTTTTCTCTGCTCGGTCGAGTGCAGGGGTAAGAGATTGATGGATGAGATGCCCAACTTAGGCGCTCCCTAACACGAGAGAGGTCTCAAATAGGGGCAGTCTTGGCCTTAAAAAATGAGCTTTCATGTAAAATTTAGCCGATGAGGGCTATCAAAATCAAAATCAATGAAAAATTCATGTCAAAATTATGAAATCGAAGGCATGGCAAGAGTGGCAATATAGTTCCCCGTGGGACGTCATGAGCCCGGTCGCATGCATGCCTATTTACGAGTCCAAAATCAAAGACACAAAGTCCTGGCGCAACAGGCTGTATCTTTGAGATGTAGTGCCTTGGAAAGAATTCAAATCCTGACATTTCCCATCCTGCATAAGGCTTATCTCTAACTTTCTTCCATTTCTCCCTCTTAGGCTGGGTTGTATCCCGAGTATGGCCTTAGTAGGGGCATTGTTCTTTAGGGGCGGTTGGTTGTGACAAGCCACCCTCATATGCACGCCATGCTCAGGAAAAATCTTTAATGAGAGTGGGAGGAACGACGACCCCTAGCCAATGGTTTGAGTCCATCTTTGGGTGCTGCAGATTGTATTTTAAAATAAAAATTTAAAAATATATATTTTTTAAAAATACAAACAATTAGATATTGTCAAAATCAAAAAAAATCAAATATTTTAAAAAATCTAAAAAAAACAGACCATGCCAAAATCCAACAAAAATAAGATATTGTCAAAAAAAACATCAAAAAATAATAAAAAATCCAAAAATATGTGCTTGCATTCTTCGTTTTCTGTTTATTTTGAGGACATATATAATGTGTTTATTAAGTGTGCAGGTGGCAGCTTCAAACTGTATTTTCTCTTTATCTTCTGCTCTGGCTCTTGTTTATATCTTCTAGTCTGTTATCCTTCTTCAATCTACACCCTCGATCTTTCTGGAGCTTATATCCTTCTCAGCTTTTGGTTACCTCGCTTCATCATGTCTCCATGAGAGGGACATGCCTTACGATTATGAATCCAGCGGTTCTGCTTCATCTGATCTTAGGCTTTGGTTGAAGAGCGTCATGTTTTTCGTCACACGGTGTTGTCCCACGTGACTTTTGTCCCCCGTGTTGTCTGTTGTCCTCGCTATGTTGCGTTATTGTCCCACGTGTTTGTTGTCCCTTGTGGTCATCCCACGTGTTGTTGTCATCCCTTCGTGTCGTCCCACACATGTCTTTTGTCCCACCATGTCCTTGTCCCACCACGCGTGATGTGTCCCACTGCGTGGGCTGCCCCACCATGTTCTGTTGTCTTGTCCCACATTGTTCTTCAGTCCCGCGCACGCTTGTTGTTTGTTCTTGTGATGTTTTGCCTATGTCGTCATGATATGTTGTGTTCATTTTTCGTAATCATTTTTTGTTTCGTTTACCTTTGTGATGTTATGTCTCGTTCATCCATGATTGTTTCGTTCATCTTCATCTTTATTATGATGTGCTCATTATGTTGTTGTTGTAGTAGTTGTATTATTTATTAAAAATCCATAAAAATCTGAAAATCCAAAAATCTAAAAAGAAATGCCATTTCGCTTAGCAGGAAAGTCAGGTATGGCTCTATATCCCTTCTCTTTGTTGCATTACTATATGCTATCTATATTATTATAGCCTCTCAAGGACCGGCTGGTTCTCCTTATGTTCTGGGATCTGATGTTCCCTTTTACTAAAAATGATGATGATCTAGAAGCATACGGTTAATCGTTGGATAGGCCGTTTGTTTGAGTCGGGTGGGGGACGATGGACTCTGTCTTGCACGCCATGGTTGCAAGAAGGCTCTTGACCCTGTCTTGCATGGTGTAGCAATATTATCCTTGAGTACTTTCTATTTGTTGCTTTCTTTATATTTATTTTGATGATTTCTTTATTTTAACCCAGCATGCATCATGTCATTTTTGAGTACTCACGTCTCGTGAAGGTTTCTCCTCAACAATAGTTAATTACGCTTCAGCTCTCTTGGATAAAAGATCCTCATTCCACTCTGAATTTGATCAATTTCTCTTATCTACCCGCTTGGTCTTATTGGCCAGCGTGATTCCTGTTTGGATTTTATCTCAGTTTCCTTTCCAACTTTTCAGCTATGGCTCTTCTGATCCCCTCATTGGCTCTGGATTGTGTCACCCGATGAGGTTGGTCGTATTTCCTTTCTTCCCTTCCTTAGTTAGTTTCTCCAGACATGTCTCATCCTTGTCAGCCGTTCCTTGTGGCTAGTTCGGCATTTTTGGGAGAATTTCTATCGCTTGTTGGTTGTGACGGGTGTCTTTTGCCTTGATGCCCGCTTTTCAGTTCTCTCCGCTTCATCTCTGCTTTATCTCCATTTCATGTCGTTGTCGCTTTCACTCCATCTCCTTTTCATTCCACCTCCGCACCGCTTTCGCTCGCTACCCTTACAAAGCGGACATCAAGGAGGGGCATCTGTTGACACCCATTTTAAGCCTACAAGTTAAGTTTATTCTCTTATTCACCCTTCATGATGCTCTGAATTGCCCATTGTTTTGGAGTCTTCTTTGAACGAATTTTGAGCCCATTTTTTGACCATTTTTTGTGAAAAGCAAGCCAATCGCATGCAATTATTCATCCTGCTCAAATCCCTATAAGAAGAAAATCAGCCATTGCAATCTTTCTGCTCCTCATTTTCTTCTGCTAATTTCTTCAAGCCTTCTGCACTACTTTGTTTTATTTCTTTAGAAGGCTTCTGAAAGTTCAAGATTGCAATATTTCTGCTCTAACTCTTAGTCTTGAACTTACTGCATCAAATTGTACACCATAAGCCTACTTAGAGACATCACTCGTGTATTCTTCTTGATTACAACTGCCCTCTCCTTGTGAAGGAGTGGTACTTACTTGCGGCCAAGGTTGTCCAGTAGGAGGACAATATTATGTACGGTTTCACTAATACTAGGAAATTCAGCTGGGACTCTAATTGCAAGAGTGTCCAAGGTGTGGTTGAACATCTGAGAAAACAGCCCACTATAGTTTGTGTCTTGGAAAGACTAGTGGAACCTCAAGTGTTATTCTGAGGAACTGGACGTAGGTGTGACTGGGAGTCATGACCGAATCAGTATAAATTGTGATGTGCCCTCTTGTGTACATGTCCACTATTTTATCTTCTATCATATTGCTACTAAATAATTTTGCTACATCTCATAGTAATCTATATATTAGACCTGTAAACGGTCGGATACGGAGCGGATAGTGTGATATCCGAATTCGTATCCGATTAATAATCGAATTATCCGATTAGTAATCGAATTATCTGTCGGATACTTTATTCGGATAACGATCGGATAAATACGAATTCGAATTCGGTTCGAATTTTAAACGGATAATTACTAAGCCTACTTAGGGGTGAGTTGTGTTAGCCGTGTGAGAGTATCATATATTATTTTCTCAAAAAAATAAAGAAAGAGTGAAAGTTTTTTTTATTTTGAGAGATGTTATCAAAAGATTAGACTTTATCCTAAAAAATAAGAGATAACTTACCAAGTGGGTGTAAATAAATTTCTTATTTTTAAATTATATTTTGAGACCAAAAAAAGATAAAAAAGAATAATCAAATAATATATTAAGATTTAAGTTAATTATATATAGAATATGTATATCATTAGATTTTTATCTAAGGGTTCATATTCGGTCGGATAATATCGGACACGGATATCTCAGTATTTGAATTCGTATCCGATTAATAATCGGATATCTGATATCCGATTAAATTATCCGTCAGATATTTTATTCGGATAATTATCCGATTAAACGAATACAAATTCGAATTCGGTTCGAATTTTAAACGGATAATTGCCAGGCCTACTATATATACTGATTAAATTTTTATTACCCATTCATCCCCTCTCTGGGTCATAGTCATATACTGGGCAACAAGTGGTATCAGAGCCCAAGCACTCTGTTAAAAAAGATCTAACGATCTGAGAGCAAAAGACCTATATGGCTGAGATGGCAGAAGGGTAATCCGTCAACCATCCTCCATTGTTCGATGGTTCAGACTATGCTTATTGGAAAACTCGAATAGAGTTTTTCTTAAAAAGTTAGAACTACGACCTATCGATGATAGTTTGAAGAATGTGATCGTATTATTACTAGTTCCAAAGATGAATGGACTACTACTGATAAGAACAATGCTTCCTTGAATGCCAGGGCAAAATACCATCTTTGTTGTGGACTATCAAGAGATGATTTTAATAAAGTTTTTGCCTGCAAGACAGCATGGCAAATACGGGAAAAGGTTAGGATTACCTATGAAGGAACAAACAAAGTGAAGGAGACAAGAATAGATATTCTTGTATCACAGTATGAACAATTCAAGATGATGCCAAACGAGACTATCTCTTAGATGTGTTGCAGATTTACTGATATCACCAATGGACTGGTCGCAATAGGCAAGGACTACAACTCTGGTGATATGGTACGAAAGATACTTAGATCGCTGCCAAGCAGTTGGACACCCAAAGTGATAGCCATTAAGGAAGCAAACGACCTCACTGCAATGTCTCTAGAAAAATTGATAGGGTCACTCATGGCTCATGAAATAAACATGCAAAGATTGGGAGAAACCTCCACAAGTAGAAAAACAAATGTGCTTAAAGCTGAAGAGTCACAACCAGAATCAGAAGATGAAGAAGAAACTCTAGAAAATTCAGATGAAGAAGTTAAAATGTTGTCTAGGAGGCTGCAAAGAATTATGAGAAAGAATAAACTACAGAAGCAAGTACAGCTCTCTAGAAATTAGAGGAAGAAGAAATATTCCAAGAATGAATCCTATAAGAAGGAAGAAGTTGTTTGCTACAAATGCAACAAACCAGGACATATGAAGGCAGATTGTCCTAAACTCAAGAGGTAGACTGAAAAGAATAAAGAGTGGAAGAAGCCAGAAAATCTCAAAAAGTTCAAAAGACATTTCAAGAAAAAGGCCATGGTGGCAGCATGGGATGATGAAGAATCCACATTTTGTTCATCAGCTTCAGAATCTGAGGAAGAGGTCAATCTGACCTTAATGGTAAACAACAGTGAAGATCAGATCTGCCTTGAAGCCAGCAACATAAAATGGTACCTCGACAGTGGTTGCTTAAGGCATATGACTGGGAGCAAGTCGTTGTTCACTCAAATCAAAGACAAGACTGGAGGAATTGTTACCTATGGAGATAATGAAAGAGGGCAAGTCAAAGACATAAGAACAGTTGGATTTAAAACTACCCAATGCATAGATAAAGTGTTGTATGTGGAAGGATTAAAGCACAATCTACTGAGCATTAGCCAATAATGTGATAAGGGGCATCAAGTGAAGTTTGAAGTAGAACACTACATAATGCTTGAGCCTGACACAAACAAAGTCACATTCAAGGCACAAAGAGAGATAAATATGTATGTAGTATAGATGGATGATCTAAGAACGCAATAGGTGTGCCTTACAGCCAAGGAAGAAGAAGATGTAATTCTATGGCATAGAAGGTTCAGCCATGCAAGTCAAGGTGCTATAAGAAAATTGGTAAAATATGACTTGGTCGAAGGACTTCCCTTGAAGAAGATTAAAGAATTACCAATTTGCAAATCCTGCATGAAGGGAAACTGGTCATAAATTCCTTCCATAGCAAAAATATTGTGACTACCAGCAAACCTCTAGTACTACTTCACATGGACTTATTTGGCCAAATGAGAACCATAAGCCTTGGAAGGAAGAATTATGGATTAGTAATAGTGGTTGATTATTCGAGATTCACATGGGTCTCATTTTTGGAACACAAGGTTGATACTTTTGAAATGGATATCAGATTCAGCAAAAAAGTCCAAAGAAATCAAAGATACAACATAGTTGCATTAAGAAGTGATCATGGAGAATAATTCCAAAACGTCAAAGTTCAGTCACACTATTAGGAAAATAGAATTGAACATAACTTCTCAGCTCTTAAGACGTCTCAGAAAAATTGCGTAGTTGAAAGAAAGAATAGGACCCTGTTGGATATGGTAAGACCAATGTTAGCAGATTACAATCTTCCAAGATATTTTTGGACTAAAGCAATAAACACAACTTGCTATGTTATCAATAGAGTCATGATCAGACCAATATTAAAAAGGACACCCTATGAGCTATTAAAAGGAAAGAAGCCTAACATCAGTCATCTCAAGCCATTTGGATGCAAGTGCTATATACTTAGTAATGGCAAAGACAATCTGGGAAAGCTAGATTCAAGATGTGATGAAGGTGTCTTCCTTGGGTATATCTCTAAACTAAATTCATTTAGAGTTTTTAATAAAAGAAATCTTCTTGTTGAACAGACTACACGTATCAAATTCAATGAATCTAAACTTCTTTCAAAAGAAAGATGAAAGTATGTTTGTGACAATAATGATGCAGATGAGCTAACAACGCAAGTGGAAAATCTCTATATTAAAAAATAAAATCAACCAAATCCACTAATAGAGGAGCTCCAGCAGGAAGAAGAAATAGATCAAGAATTACCTAAGGAATGGAAATACGCCAAAAGTCATCCAAAGGAAAACATTATTGGAGATCCACAGGCTGGGGTAAGAACCAGACAAAATTTATTTTCCTGTGATTATTTAGCTTTTGTCTCGCAGGTAGAGCCAAAGAATGTGGAAAAGGCTCTCGAAGATGAAGCATGGATTCTAGCTATGCAGGAAAAGCTGAATCAATTCGTTAGGAACCAAGTATGGAGTCTAGTGGATAGACCAAAGGATTGCCCTATAATTGGAACTAAGTGGGTATTTAGGAACAAGTTAGATGAGACAGGGGTGATCACTAGGAATAAAGCCAGATTAGTAGCACAAGGCTACTCTCAAGATTATGATGAAACATTTGCGCCGGTTGCAAGACTTGAAGCTATAAGAATTCTTCTGGCATACGCAGCTGCACAAGGTTTAAGACTGTATCAAATGGACGTCAAGACTGCATTCTTAAATGGATACATTAAAGAAGAAGTATATGTAGAACAGTCACCTGGGTTTGAGGATTTGAGTAAGTGTGATCATGTCTACAAACTCCATAGGGCCCTTTATGGATTAAAACAAGTTCCACGGGCTTGGTATGAATGACTAAATTCATTTTTGGTGAAACATGGATTCAAAAGAGGTAAAGTAGATACAACTCTATTTATTTTGAATAACAATCTAGGCATCTTAATTGTTCAAATATACATTGATAACATTATATTTGGAGCAACTAACGACAAGATGTGCAAGGACTTTGAAAAGCTAATGCTGGGAGAATTTGAGATGAGCATGATGGGGAAACTCGGTTACTTCATAGGTCTACAAATCAAACAAATGAAAGAAGGAATTCACATAAGTCTGACCAAGTACTACAAAGAAATACTGAAAAAGTACAGCTTTGAAAATGTAAAACCATTATCTACTCCAATGAGATCATCGGCCAAAATAGACAGTGATGACATAGATAATCCCACGAATCAAAAAAATTATAGAGGTATGATTAGTTCTCTTTTATATCTCACAGCTAGTAGACCCGACATTTTGTTCAGTGTGTATATGTGTGCTAGATATCAAGCTAATCCAAAAGATACACATTTAGTTCAAGTTAAAAGAATTTTTAGATATCTTGCGGGTACTTCTAATATGAGTCTATGGTATTGTGGACGTATGAAATTGTACGTTCATATGTCCCACCAAGCCCCGCATTAACACCAAAGTCAAAGGGAGAAGACTTGGCTACTACTGGCCATCCATGGCTCCAGGAGAATACTACCATCCGGCAAATCCCCACATTTGCACAGGCGCGTTAAATGACAAGGAAAACACAAGATACCCTCCTGAATTGATACACTGCTATGGACCCACCCTCGGGTCCCTAACGGTGAAGAAATATCCCAAAGAATGCACGACCGTGAGTTTCTGAAGCCAGAGCCGTTGCTCCTCCAACGGCACGCTCCAAGCCTCCAGCGGCACAGCCCCAACGCCCTCTCGGCGGCACAGCCCCAACGCCCTCTCAGCGGCACGGCCTCCCTGCCCTCCAGCGGCACACAGCCCAAGCCTCCAGTGGCACGGCCTTCCTGCCCTTCAGCGGCACACCCCTGAAGAGCCTCCAACGGCACGCTTCAGCTGCCCCAGCAGCACACCCTTCTTGATGTCCTCCAGCGGCACGGACGTTCTGCCCCCCTCAGCGGCATGGCCCCTCAGCCCCAGCGGCACAGCGTTGAATCCCCTGGACGGCACAAACCGGTAGAAGACATAACAGTCACTAGGAAGGCCCCTTGGCGCGCAGTGCAGGCACCTCGAGGCCAGCTAGCACCTGCCTCAGTGTCACCTTCTGACTGGATGAGAGAGATCCCCACCTGATGAAGATGGGACTCGGGTCAACCTCGGATGGCAGTGCCATCATAAGGCTTCCCCGTCAACGGCCCACGTATAAAAGGGGCTCTCACGAAAAGAAGAGGGGACGAGAGGCGAAAAAGGCAGAGGCACCCGTTCGAAGGGAGCACCAGAGTAGAAGAAGGAAGAAGGAAAAGAAGAAGAAGGTAGAAGTGAGAAAAGAGAGAGGGAGAGCGTGCTGTGTAGTGGAGAGGGAAGGATGGCAGTGAAGGGGATGATCACCCTTCCTCATCCTGACCCTCTCCCCAAAACTTTTCTTTCATTCTCCCCATCTTGTTCGGATGTATTGTATTGCGTTTGGTCCTCTGGCCATGATTTTTGTCATCTTGAGTTTGTCATGAATGAAACACCTTTTGGCTTTGCCTTTCTCTGTTGCATTTGCTATCTTCTCTTCATCCTTAGTCTATGGTTTGCATCTTCCCCCCCGGGGCCTCCTAGCTCCGTTATGTTTTTCCCCTCGTACCGTCAGTCAGCTTAGCTCCACTGGTAGGGATTCATCTACTAGCCAGGAAAGAGCCTTCCCTCCAAATCCCATGGTATACACTGCCATTCGACCCCCCAGTCATCATGCCGTTCAAGCCCTTCAACGGCACACCTAATCCCACCCCCAGCGGTACACCATTAAGTCTGCCCAGCGGCACGCTCTTCCCTGGGTTCGTCCAGCGGTACAGCCTTCCCACTCTCTCGCTTAGCGGCACACCCCTATGGCTACCTCAGCGGCGCACTTCCTCTATTGATCTGCCCAGCGGCACACCCTTGGACTGTTATCCTGGCACACCTTGGCCATCATCTCTCCGGTGTATTCATAGCTTGCCTCAGTCTACTAGTTTCTCGTTCGGCGTTTCCTCCGAGTTTTCCGAAGTTTCCCCAAAGGTGGTTGCTTAGGCACACACCTTAGTTGTTGGTTCATGTCACTCCATGTGGACATGTCCCTTGTATTCCCTTACCGTCCGGGTTAAGGGGAGATGCTGCCGAATTTTTGCTAGAAATAACAATAAGTTAAAGGACAAAAGGAAGCAACAAACAAATGAAGCCAACAATAGTAAAAACATTCTAATCAACTAAGAGAACCGTTTAAAGCTCCAGGGATTGGCTGAACAAGACTCCAAGAGCTGCACTACTGAACATGACTTGGGGGTCAATCTCATGACAGGGAATTGAAAGCTTAACCATTTGGGACCCTCTATCAGACATGAGCTGGGCAAGGGACCTTCTCTTAAAAACTCTAGGCCATCCCTTTAGCGGCACACTCCTAAATCCCCCAGCGGTACACTCTTCTTTGCCTTCTGAGCAGTACATATCCTTTGCCCTTCAGCGGTACGTCCATCTTCAACCTCCAGCGGCACACTCCTAAATTCCCCAGCGGTACACTCTTCCTTGCCTTCTGAACGGTACACGTCCATCACCCTTCAGCGGTGCGCTCACCTTCAACCTTCAGCGGCACACTCCTAAATCCCCCAGCGGTACACCTCATCATCCCTTCAACAAATACACACATATAATAAAAAAAATTTCATAATAAAAGGAACAACAAATAATAGTAATGGTGATAAAATAGAGGGAGTAATTCTAATAAATGAGCGGTAATGATACATGTCACTCAAGGTAACTCACGAACATAACGACATGGTCTTCGTCTCCCCTTCTTGGATTCCGAATCTGGGAATATTGATGATGCTCTTGTAAGTCGAACTTCACCCTCGGGAGTTCTCTCTCTCGTCATGGTGACCGCTCGGCCTTACCTCGGGCCAATATCTCATCAAGGTCCCCTCCCTCACCGGGATCTGACTTTCCTCCCTGTATTTAAATTACCGTCCCTTGGCAGACATTTGCACGGATTCATCCCCCGTTACCGTCTTGCTTTCCGTATGAACTTTTGTCCAAACATGGAATGGTCCATCGGTGACCGACATAATCTGAGTATTCATGCACTCACCTCGGGCTCACCGCATAGCCCGACGGCTGTTTCCTTCCTGCATTAATTAGTATTTCTTTCGGCCGTGGAGCCCTTATTTCTGGCAATTAATCAAGGGTATTCCCCTCTCTGAGGGGATGTAAATGACGTTGTGACCTTTATGGCACAACGGGTCTCAGTCCCGACCCGAACCACACAGTCGCCTGATAGAGTTAGATCGAGCGCACCCGTGGCTCCTCGGGGTCTAAATAAATCATCACTCTGTGACTGGCACGCCCACGCACTTAAATAAACGAATAACATAATAAGTGAAAATAAGTGCGTCCACAAGTCTGGCACGCCCGGTGGGACGAGATCACCCTTCATCTCTTTGCCAGAATTAAGGGCTCTGTGGCCCCCCTTCTTGTAATACTGATTCCCTAATTTGTAAATGCAAGTTGCGTTACGGACGTTGGGATGGTGCTCACTTTCGGCCAGCAGCCCGTCGAGAGCCACGTGCGAAACGGCTACCTGGCCATCCCCCTCACTTTCGGGAGCTTCCCTCCTTCGGTTGGCTTCCCCAACTTTTTTGGAGTGGCCTTCGCGCACTTGTTGGACGTGGAGGCGCCTGACGGGACCGAAAACAACGCCTCCATCCAGGGGGCCACCAAGCTGCTGCCGGTCGACCAATGGCCGAATCCCCCGAGACTGTCCCTGTGAAGACGCTATGCTACACTGTGCACCATGTGCACCAGAATGCCGGCCCATCACGCCGAGGCTCGGTTTCCCACCAAAGAAGGCTCCGGAGGAGCCATGCCACTGCATCACCCCGAGGCCGGGTCTCTAGCACCGGAAAGTCTGCTGTCATCGGAACTTTATGGGTGCATCTTTCCGGGCAACGCTCCGAAATGATCCCGGATCGCATCATACCCACTGTACCAATGCGCAACCCTTTCTAGCCACTGGGGAAGATGAAGGGCGGTATGACGCCCGCATCTCCAGCCAATGTTCCACAGCACCAACCGGCCCCTAGGCCGACCAAGGGCAAACGGGCATGGGTTCCCAAAGCAGCCCGGGTCACTTCACCAACCCGAGCAGGGCCCGGCACCTTCCGCCCGAAAAGGGCTCAACAGACAGACCGGGTCAAGACATCGGCCCTCGTCTACCAACCGGCATTGGTCACACTGGCCCCGCCAGAGAACACCCGCCGTCGACACCACCGACGTCACTATCAGGCAGCCCGTGCGGAGCCTGTAGCCCACACGCCCGTTGCTATCAACAGGGCAGTATCACTCGCCTCTCCTCCTGATCAAGACTGGGAAGGAATGGAGTAGGCCATGAGAAATTACTTACGGGGCCCGGGGAGCACTCCCCTGGGTCGTCAGATACTGCTGGGGGCAGTAGCCTCCGCATTCGAAGAAGAAGAAATCTGACCCGTGCCTAGTGCCGAGTCCGCTGAGGGAAGAGGTGAGGCCGCGGGGATCGGTCTTTGATAGATTGGTCTTCCCAGGCAGGCCGTCGAGAAGAGCGACAGGAAGAGGCAGGGACCTAATGGTCTATACCTGCAACATGGCAGGAGTATTTGGCCGGTATGGGGCCTTACCGACCGAACCCGAAGAAATGGCCAAGCTTGCGGCAAGGCCAGGACCTCTCACCAGAAGAGGGAAAGCAGCAACTGAGAAGACACAAGCTCACACTGAAGGAGCTGACTATGGGGAGTCTTTGATGGCCCTGGCTGCCAATGTCATCACTGAAGGCACCACGGGAGGACCATCCATGTCGTCCGAGGAGACACCAGCTGAAGAAAGAGGGGGGACCCCAAGCCTCTCCATGAGTGACCCAGCTGTATTACTTATGATGTAGCAATATCAAAGGGAGATCGAGTTGCTAAGGAAGCAGTTGACCGACAGAGCTGCTCAGCCCTCGACATCCGGGCAAATCGAAGCATTACCAGAGACCCCTGGAGGCAACGGTCAGGCCTCAGAAGCTTCTCCGCAGGCGACGGTGTCTCCACCGGTCCCCAGCTACACCGGGGGCATACCCCTGCATCAACCACAGCATACAACTCCGGCCCCGCCACAGAACTTGCCATTCCAGGGATCAACCATTGCACCTCAGGCGACAGTATTAACAACGCCACTGGCGCAACCGGCTCATTTTTACCCGAACACGGTGGACCCGGCGACGGTGAACAGACTTATGTTAGAACAGATGATAGACATGAAGCTGGCAAAAAGGAGCGATAGTGATTGCACGCCCTTTGATGTGTATCGGGTACCTTATCCGGCACACTATGCTGCGAGGAGGCTCCCGGCTGGCATCACCAAGCCGCCGAAATTTGAGAAGTTTAATGGGCAAGGGTCTCCTAGGGAGCACATTGCCTACTATGTGAATGTTATGGGGGATCTAGCTGCAGATGAGGCCTACCTCCTCAAATTCTTCAGCTCGACACTTACCGGGCTTGCTTTTGAGTGGTATTCGAGCTTCCCCGTCGGGTCTATTGCAGACTGGATCGACATGCAGAAGAAATTCAAAGAAAGGTTCTATATAGCTGAGCAGGAGGTAACCGTGGCAGAACTCTACGCCACGAGACAAAGAAATGATGAGTCGGCTCTCGACTACATAAAGAGGTGGAGAAATCTCAGTATGAGATGTAGACGTCCCCCGCATCAGGAGGATGCAGTGCAAATTTGTAAACAGAACCTGAAGAAGGAAATCCTTGAGAGGATGATCGGCGCTGAGGTGCCGTCATTTGACCGTCTAAACAACATAGTAGCAGAGATCGAGGCGTTCCTTGCTCGATACTCCTCTACCCCAGTCACCTCATGCCAGAGGGCCAGGCAGGCCAAAAAGAGACCGATACCGCCAGAAGTCCACACATTAGACTTCGAAGTTTTTGAGAAACAGACAGAGAAAGTCAAGAAGATGGCCAATCCTCCTTCAGCCAGGTCTACTGAACGGCGGGAAGGTCCTTCCCTGGGAGAGAAGATGAGGAATAAGTTATATTCTTTTCCTCGAGAAAAGTCCCGGATCTTGTTTGAATGGGCCACCAGATACAACAAAATCACGCTGCCAGAACCGAAGAGGCCCGGTGACATAAAGAAGAAGGATGATCCTCATTTCTGCCCGTACCATCAGATGCTGGGACACACTATCGAGGAATGTTACATCTTCAAGGATGTCATTGAATCTTTGATCAGGAAGGGAGAACTGGATATGCGGGAGCACAAGATAGACCCTCCGCAGCCGCACGAGATGCCGAGCCTCGGTACTAGTGTCAACATGGTGTCTCTATACCAGCAGCTACCTGAAGAATGGGCGGAGGCCAGCACAAAGGCCACTTATGAAGCCTTCGTCATGGCGCCGGCTCAAGATCAAGGAGGCTGGCAGACCGCGCCGACGAGGAATAGAAGAAGAAGGTAGGCTCCCCGGCCCACGTCGGAGGTTCACATAAGGGGTGTCACTTCCCGACCAGCACCGCCACCAGTGACGCCTGTTTGGCATGACACAGCCCCTCGGCTGGTCATGAGGCTCCCCACTTACAACAAGAAAAAGCACGTCCCGATGCGGGTGCACAAAGAAACCAGTCCTGTAGTGGAAAGACTCCAGGCCATTATTGATGGGCTCGAAGATTATGAACAGCCCAAAATCCAGCCTGTGGAGCTGAAGGAGTATGTCCCTTGGAAGGAGTTCGAGTCACTTGAATTAGCTCCGGGGGTAGAAGCCGAGGCAGAGGGAGAGCCTCTCTTATGGGGTGAACCTCCCCAAGGCCGGTTGCCAGCCACTGAAGAAAAGAAGGAGAAGAAGAAGAGAAGGTCCAGAAACAAGAAGGAGAGCGGGGTTGCCCTTTCCTGTAACACCCTCTCAGCATTATTTGACACCGCCCTCTCCCTGGGAGAAGAAGAGCAAGAGTCGCCCGTTGAACCATCAGAAGTGAATCAGGCAGAAGCATCCACCTCCCAGCATGCCACTAGGTCTGGAAGGAAGTGGGGACACCCTCCTCAGGCCGACCATAACATCCTGCTCAGGGGAGAACGACCATATCATACCCCTGAACCTAGGATCCAAGGCATGGAGATCCCCCCTCCCTCGGGTCTCTACCCCGGGGAGCCGGTCGGCCAGAATATCCCTTCATTTATTGAGTTTCTCACGACTCAAGGGGGAAGGCAGTCATGCCCCCGCGAGTCTCAGCAGATCAAAGAAGCAAGTAGCCTCCCGGCCCCACTAGTAGTTATTCCTTCTCGGTCAAGGGAAGAACCTGACAACATCCCGAACCTTGCCGAGTTCATGCAAAAGAAGGAAGTGACCCAACAGGCCCCGCAAGCTGGAGTGATACCTGACCCGGTGGAGGAAGCACCCGCTGAGCCGGCTCCCCAGGCCCAGACCGGGGGCAGGCGCAGTAGAGCCGAAGAGATGAAGTTGCTCGAGGTCTGAACTAGCAATAGAATAGTCAAGCACCTGAAGAAGATCACAGCCAGGTTCACCGTCTGGGAGATCCTGTCCCTAGATGAAGAGACATGGCAGGCCGTCATCGCAGCGCTCCAGACACCAGCATATGTGGAAGCCTGCCTTGCAGAAATGTCACCCGAGCTTGCTGTGGCTTTTACAGAAGAAGATATGCTCCTACCTACCTGCAGTCACAACAGGCCACTCTATATGAGGGGGCAGCTGAATGGGCATCCCATCAACAGAGTATTGATTGACCCTGGGGCGGCAGTAAACATACTCCCCTACCGGATATACCAGAAACATTACTTTGATGTACACTTGATCGAGGTCAAGAATGTTAAGATTGCTGGCTTCAACCAGAAGTGCGAGGTCCCCATGGGGATTGCAGAGTTTAACCTCTCTCTCGGTGATTTCACAACTAAGGTCCAGTTTCATGTCATTAACTCCAGCACCTCCTACAAAGTATTGCTCGGTCGGCCTTTGCTACACCAAAACAGGGTAGTGCCATCTACACTGCATCAATGCATCAAGTACCCCGGCAACGGGAAGGAGGAGAGAATCTTTGCTGACCTCCACCCTTTTGAGGTGTTCGAGTGCCATCTCTCAGACGCCAATTTGTATCTAGAGAAGCCGAAGCAAGCTCCCCAAGTCACCCTGGACAAGGGAAAGAAGAAGGCGGAGCCCGACAGCTGGTTCCCTCCACCGCCGCCAGGCTATGTGGCCCTCCGTCAAGTGTCATTTATTTCTGGGGCAGAAGGAGTATTCAAAGCAACTCCCCTTTCCATCTACCCTGCACCGGGGTTGCCACACCTCGAAGACTTGCTGGAGGACATCCGGGTCCCGTTTGGGATTATCAAGGCTCTCGCGGAAGCTGACTGCCAAGTGGTTGAACCACTAAAGACCTTTGAGGTGCCTAACCCCGGAGGACGGTCTACTATTTTCTATGTGGCTAATGAGCACCCGGTCAAAGGAGACGATGATTGTAAACTCCCCGACGAACTGCATGACCCACTCGTCCCGATCACGGGACTGCCTGACATAACCGGCCGTGTAGCCAGAATGACCAGAAAACAAGGGATCCCCTTTTGCCATCTCTCCAGTCGGAAGGACATGTTCAAAAAGATGTGGAACCCACCAAATCTGGACCGGAGATTGCTGCAAATCATCCGACACACGGGATTAGGTTTCTCATTAGAAGATTCCTACAAAGCCGACGTTATATCGGTCTCGGCTTCGGATGGCGATAGCCTCACAGGTGCCGCAGCTCCACAAAAAGGTGAAGGTCGCTCACGCCTTAAGCCCCCGGCTGATGAAGAACAGGATGAAGAGGTATTCCTATGGAATCCACCTCCCTGTAGGAATAAGGGGAAGGCCCCGTCCTCCTCTGAAAGACCAACCCTGAATGACTACAGCAACGGTGCGCCATTGCCCTCGTCTGACACTGATGCAAAGGATGGGGAAGCAAGCCGGACCCCGGGCCTCCCTCGGTGTGACTCTGCCATATTTGCCCTATGCTATCAACAGCAGCGAGAAATTGAAATGTTGAAGGCTCGCTTGGCCGAAGTGACTGCACTCGTGTCCGACCTCATCAGCGGCATCCTTCGCCAACAGAGCATCGGCACGCACCAGTCCCTGAGCACCATCCCGAATGCCCCAGCGCACCTGAAGGGGGAGGCTGGGGATGTGGCCGCTCCCCCGACCAGACGGTCGGCCGAGCGAAACCCTACGCTACGGGAGAGGATGTAGAGACCCTACTCTTTCCCGAGGAATAAAACCCAAGGAACTTTTGATAGGGCTTGCTACTATGGCAAGGTCTCCCTCCCAAAGTCCAAGAGGCCGCAAGATGCTCGCAAAAGCGGTGACCCCTTGTTCTGCCCCTATCACCAAATACTGGGCCACTCTATCGAAGACTGCTACGTCTTCAAGGATATTGCTCAAGACCTGATTGAGAAAGATGAGCTCATAATGGGAGATTATGTGGTGCCTCCGCCACGCCCCCATGTGACGTCGGTCCAGCACCAGATTTTTGAAAATGCAGCTGAGAACGGGCAACCTCGGCTGCTAGCGGAGAACTAGCCCCTGGTGCGGCAATCCGTCACTTCGGCCCCTGTTAGAGCCGTCTATGATGATTATCAAGAAGACCCCGAGAAATCCTTTACTTCTTAGCACAGAAGGACCCCTCGAAGCCATGGCCCGCGAGCCCGGAGGCGGGGGATGCCAGCAAAGTCTCATTGTCCGACGAAGCTGAGCAGGGTGACACCTATGGCGTCCTTGAAGCAGAAGATGGCAAAGATCAGGATTTCGTCGACCTGTTGCCGGCATCGCCAGAAATTGAAGATGGCGGCCAGGCCATGGTAGATGAACTTGTTGAAATTAACTTGGGCACGGAGGGTGACCCCAGGCCGACCTTTCTAAGTGCCCTTCTTCCTCCACAAGAAAGAGAACAATATATCAAATTACTGCAAGAGTTCCGGGATTGTTTTGCCTAGAACTACAAGGAGATTCCCGGCCTAAGCCCCGGTGTGACCCAACATATTCTGGCCATCGACCCCAAGGTGGAATCGGTGAAGCAATCTCCCCGACGCATGAGGCTGGAGTTGATAAACCAAATTAGCAAAGAAGTCGACAAGCTCATAGATGTTGATTTTGTAGCTGAAAACCAGTATACCACCTGGTTGGCCAACATTGTACCGGTGAAGAAGAAGAACGGACAGATCAGAATTTGCGTGGACTTCCGCGACCTGAATAAAGCCTGCCAAAAGATGATTTCCCGGTGCCCATCACTAAAGTCATGATTGATGCAACTACTGGCCACGAGGCCTTGTCCTTCATGGATGGAACGTCCAGGTATAACCAAATCTAGATAGCTGAGCACGACTGAATTCACACGGCCTTTCGGTCACCCAAAGGGATATTCCACTACAAAAGAATGCCCTTCGGCCTCAAGAACGCCGGCGCTACTTACCAGCGGGCGATGACCAAAATATTCGACGAGCTACTATATGACAAAGTTGAATGCTACATTGACGATTTGGTCATCAAGTCGAAGAAAAGAGGAGATCTCCTGAAGGACCTCAGAGTCATCTTTGAGAGACTCCGACAGTACGAGCTGAAAATGAACCCGATGAAGTGTGCCTTTGGAGTCTCCAGCGGGAAGTTCCTTGGCTTCATTGTTCGATATAGAGGGATCGAGATTGATCCTTTCAAGATAAAGGCCATCCAGGATCTACCCCCTCCGAAGGACCTGGGAGAGTTAAGATTCCTTCAAGGCTGGCTGGCTTACGTCCGAAGATTTATCTCCAACCTGTCGGGGCACTGTCAGCCATTCCACAGATTAATGATGAAAAATGCACCTTTTGACTGGAACTAGGAATGCCATAAGGCCTTCAATCAGCTGAAGGACTACTTAAGGACCCCGCCTGTGCTGGGGGCACCTGTCAAGGGGAGGCCGCTTATTCTATACATAGCCGCCACCGAATGTTCACTGGGGGCAGTGCTCGCCCAGAACAATGACGAGGGAAAAGAGCAGGCTCTCTACTATCTTAGCCGAAGGCTAGTGGGGGCAAAAGCAAAATACACCCCGATTGAGAAGGTCTATCTCGCCTTGGTCTTCGCAGTCAAGAAGCTGAGGCATTACATGCTCTCCCATGAAGTGAGCCTGATCTCCAAGGCCGACCCAATTAAACACATTCTCTCCCAGCCAGTCCTGAAGGGACGTCTCGGCAAGTGGGCCGTGCTGCTAATGGAATTTGATATCACCTACATGCCGCAGAAGGCCGTTAAGGGTCAAGCCGTGGCCGAATTCTTCGCGGCACATCCTGTGTCTGAGGATTCCCCACTGGCTACAGAGTTGCCTGAAGATGAGACACTGGAGGTGGACCAAGTCCAACAGATCGCCTGGCAGCTGCACTTTGATGGAGCCTCAAGAACAGAAACGACCCCGTCCGGACGTACCAAAGTACGGGCAGGGGCCGACATCATCCTTAAATCCCCGGAGGGAGAAGTATTGCATACATCTTGTTCTATCAATAAACCCTGCACAAATAACGAGACAAAGTATGAGGCTCTGATCATCGGTCTCCAAGTCACTTTACAAATGGAGATTAAAATGCTGCAAGTATTTGGCGATTTGTTACTAGTCGTCAAGCAAGTCCAGGGGTAGTTTGATGTCCGAAAACCTGAGCTGCTCCCTTACCATGCTAAAGCGAAGCGGCTCATGGAGCAATTCTACCTTATTGAGATAGGCCATGTTGCCAGGGGAGAAAATGCACAAGCCGGTGCACTGGAAAAGCTGGCAAGCTCATTAGCAGTCCCGCCTGATGGATCTTGATGCGGGACGACAATGAGACTTGATGTTGTTGGTGCGATCCTTGGATGTCTACTAGATGGTGTGACTTGTTGGACGACGCGACCAGCAACAACACAAACAACTCGGCACCTAATGTGGCTCCTGAAGAGGCGACTGTGCCCAAACAAGAAGCATTCACTCACGGTCGTTCCTGGCGAGGGAAACGAGTCGATCGGTACGGTTGAGAAACCGGTAATGAGTCTCGGGTGGTCAGCTCACTCTCGTGCTCGGATCGAGCCACGGGACGGGTCTCGCACTCACAACTCACAGCGGTGACTAATTTGAACGATCTAGGGGCCTAACATGCTCACGAGCGACGGCATCAAGAGCCTATACTAGGAAAGCAAGCAACTAAAGAGGGGTGACGAGTGTACCTCCACGCTCAGGGCGTGGGGAAGACTTCCCGGCCGAGATCCGAAACTCCCGGTACAACAATAATTAATAATTGCAGAAATGATGCTAAAGCCCACTCCACGCAAGGAGGTAACAGGCGACACGTGGGGTCCGGGAGCACCAATCTCGGGTTGGCGGGCAGCAGTCGATGGCGCTCGGGTAGACGCAGTCGGCCGGTTCAGCTCCCTTCACTCGGGCCCGTCAGATGGTACGTGGGACCCGCTGCTGGTACGGTGGCGTCGGGGGTGGCTCCTGGCTGCAACGACTGATGGGGACGCTCCTGGAGTGTCCCGGGTCGATCCCCGGGAGCGGCGGTCACCGGAGTGGAGGCGGGTGATTTCTTGGGAATTATCTCCCAATGCTGTCCCGCGGCTGTGTTTCTGTCCAGATCTGCGCGCTCCGACGAGATCGGCTGGTACGCTCAACTCCGACATTGGATCGGGGCACAAAAGATACCGTTGGAAAGAGGACACAAAATCCTATGACATACTGGAAGCCCAAACTCATCCAACGGCTGGATTTAAAATTAAAATGACTGCAAGTGGACTGAGCTCACTGTCCCAAAATACATAACATGTTGGACAGAACCTAACCTCCCTGATCAAGGGCTTTGAATGAGGATCTAATAGAAGAATTAGGACATGAAATTTTTATGGTGGGTAGAAGGGAGGGTTACGAAGACGCACATATCTCTTTTGTGAAATTTGGACAACATTTGAGGGGTGAGAAAATTCGGATGCCAAGATCTATCTTGTAGAACTGCACACAGGCAGACTTTGGGGAAGATGAACAGGTGGCTGGGAACAGGGGAAAACGGGCTCTGATTGACCTAAAAATTTCACTGAGAATGGACTCTGATGGATGAAACCTACCCTCAAAGTTTCGCGACGATCCAACGGTCGGATCTCCCGTACCAGCCCTTTCACCGAGCTGCTGTCCTGTAACTCCGAATTTGGGGCAGCCGGATAAAGACCGGCTTGTGGTGGCTCACCGGCGGCACGAACGGCGGCGGTGGCAACGGTGAATGTTCACAATAGATAGAGGAAGAAGAGAAGTAGAAGAAATTTGAGAGAGATTGAAGATTTGGGATATGTCTAGAGAGAGTTGGGGGTGGGAGGAGGAAGAACACCAAGAACACTCAAGAGGGAGAGGGGTGTGCACCAAGCATTATGCCAAAATATTTCTTCATTAGTTCCTTCCACAATTGATACAAGAGACTATAAATAGCCACACCCTAGATCTAGACCAAAGGACATCCACTAACACCAAAGGACATCAACTAATATTGGTCAAGGGTAGGTGGGGGACAAGCATGGGGAACAAGGGGGGGACACCCCCCATTAAGGGTAGGTGGGGGACAAGCATGGGGGACAAAGTGGGAGAATCCTCTACCTTTGTCTCCTTGGCCCAATTGTCCAAATCTTCTAGAAGGTCCAATTGGGCTCTTAATGGTCTTGAGGCCCAATGTAGAAATTGACCTCTTACATGAATTGGAGCCCATATTACAAACTTGACCCATTACACTCATAAATACTCAAATACACACCAAGACACTCATAATACATATAAAAAAACTCAATACCCAGGTGGGGACTCCATGCTATCACCCAGCCACAAGGAGGTCGGCGTCGCTCGAGTCGTGCTGCGTGTCTGATATCGACGACTAGCTCTGGTGTCCTCACCAGATCTCTTAGCATCCGGGTGGTGAATCAGCGCCAGGTGCCTAGCATGATAGAAGAACTAGAAGAAGAAGAACTGGTGGTCACTGTAGCAGAATCCGTCGACCTACCTGACTGGAGGGACCCTCTTATGCAATGGTTTAAACACCAGCAACTGCCCAAGCAGAGAGAAGAGAAGATTAAGCTGATCAGAACAAAGGACTCTTATGAGGTTCGGAACGGGATCCTATTCCGAATTATGGTGGATGCCAGACGGAAGGTGCTCCTGCGATGTCTATCCACTGAAGAAGCTTGGAAAGTCATGAAAGAGGTCTACGCCGGGACAGTCGGTGCACACCAGGCGGAACCGAAGATGAAAATTGAAATAAAGAGGCTCAGCTACTACTGGCCGACAATGTTTGATGACTGCTGCAAGTACGCCAAGTCTTGTCAGAAATGCCAGGAGCATGCCACGATGCCCAGGAGGCCACCCGTGCCGCTACACCCGACATTACCATGCTGGCCTTTCGCCCAGTGGGGAACAGACGTCATGGGTCCACTACTCGCGTCATCCGCCGGGTGCAAATACATTTTGGCGGCAACTGACTACTTCTCCCGTTGGGCGGAAGCCGTTGCTTTGAGAGAAGTAACTGGGGAGATCATCGCCAGATTTGTCCGTCGTAACATCATATTCCGGTTTGGCACTCCGAACCGAATCATCTCAGATAATGGGAGCCACTTCCGCAACCAGAAAGTCTACCGGCTAGTAGAAAAATACAAGATCGACTAGAGGACGTCAACCCCCTACAACTCGCAAGCCAATGGTCTGGCCGAAGCTTTCAACAAAACTCTTTGTACTTCCCTCTCCAAAATTGTCAATTCTAACAAGAGGGACTGGGAAGAAAGAATGTATGAGGCCCTCTGGGCATATCGAACTGTTTACGAAACCCCGATGGGCTGTTCACCATTTTCCCTGGTGTATGGCTCAGAGGCGATCGTCCCCATCGAGCTAGAGATACCCTCCCTTCGGGTTGCAATCCAACACGGGTTGGTCCGAGAAGACCAAACAAATGTCGAGCGAAGGCTCGAAGAGCTCTCCAACCTGGAGGGGAAGTGGCTCCAAGCCCAGCAGAACATCCGGATCTATCAGGCCCGCATAGCTCGCGCCTTCGACAAGCTTGTCAAGGAGCGTGAATTCAAGAAGGGTGACCTCGTCATGGTAAAAAGAAGGGAAGTTATGGCTTCCAACCCCAAGGGCAAGCTGAATGAGAATTGGCTTGGACCCTATGTAATCCAAAAGGTTTATGAAGGCGGAGCATATGTGATAGTCAATCATCAGGGGGAGGTCCAGTTTTCACCCCTTAATGGTAGGCATCTAAGGTTGTACCACGCTCCGAATCCCCCTTTCAATGAATAATACATCCTCTCCCCCCGCAGCGGCCAAATTTGCACTTCGATTGCTCAGATGGTGTGTCATTATTCACTGTGCATTTCAAAAAAAAGGGGAGAAAAAAATATATAAAAAAAGAGAAGAAGAAAAGAAAAGAAAAGAAAGGAAAAGATGAAAAAGAGGGGAAGTAAAGAAGGAGGGGCCAGCCCTTCTTTACTAGCCTTCACCCGTACCAATGAACATTTCAATAAACGAATCAACCCTGTCAGCCCTTGACATTCTGTCGACACTGACGAAGAATACCCCAGCCGGACCTTTCACCCGGGATTGGGGAATCAACCCTTCTCTGTGCGTTGGCACCCAACGAATATTTCAATAAACGAATCAACCCTGTCAGCCCTTGACATTCTGTCGGCACTGACGAAGAATACCCCAGCCGGACCTTTCACCCGGGATTGGGGAATCAACCCTTCTCCGTGCGTTGGCACCAACCCGTACCATCAAATATTTCAATAACCGAATCAACCCTATCAACACTTGACATTCTGTCGGCATTGATGAAGAATACCCCAGCCGGACCTTTCGCCCGGGACTGGGGAATCAACCCTTCTCCGTGCGTTGGCACCAACCCGTACCAACGAATATTTCAATAACCGAATCAACTCTGTCAGCCCTTGACATTTTATCGGCACTGAAGAAGAATACCCCAGCCGGACCTTTCGCCCGAGATTGGGGAATCAACCCTTCTCCGTGCGTTGGCACCAACCCGTACCAACGAATATTTCAATAACCGAATCAACCCTGTCAGCCCTTGACATTCTGTCCGCATTGACAAAGAATACCCCAGCCGGACCTTTCTCCCAAGACTGGGGAATCAACCACTCTCCTTGCGTTGGCACCAACCCGTGCCAACGAACACATCAAGAGACAAATAAACCACACATGTCCTCGGCACTCTGTCGGCACAGACGAACAACCCTCTTTTGACCAAGACCTCCCGTCAGGGTCGTTGAACGAACAAACTCTTCTCTCCGTCCCTTCGGGCGACGAACAACCCCTTTTCGACCAAGACCTCCCGTCTCGGTCATTGGATGAACAAACTCTTCTCTCCGCCCCTCCAAGGTTGGATCAATCTGGTCGGGTCGAACATACCGGTGGCATCATTCGGATGAGTCGCTTGATGGACATGGTGGAGTGGTCCCCTCGTCCCTCCTCTGGAAGGGGCGAGCACTCTCCTATGTTCCTCTGCGAACCTCACCGGGTTCTCCTCGGGTAAGCTGTTAGTGTGGACTTGCGTCCCATCACATAGCAAGGAAAAGAAAAGAGAAAAGCGAGGAAGAGACTGCTCAACACCACACACATACAGGAGGCAAGTGGGATAATTGCATTGTATTCCTGTTATAAAGAAAAAAAGAGAATTACACCAGCCTCGGGGCATACCCCGGTGTTACATGCAAAAAAGGGATGGAAGGGGGACTGGCAGCTAGTCTAGCCCCCGGAAGATGTCCTCAAAAGAGAGGATCCCGACGCAAGGGAAGCTCATCATCTCACGTAGATGGTCTTCCTGCGTGTCGAGGCGTTCCAACTCTGTCGTCACAGAGGCCACCGCTGCTTCGACGACGGCCAGCTCTTCAGTTTCCCGGGTCTTGTCCGTCTCGGCCTCGAGCAAGTCAGACTCAGTCTGGGTAAGCCAACCACAGAGTTCCTCTATCCGGTTCTCCAAGGCGTGGATGTTGGCATTGGACCCGTCCAAGGCCCCCCGGTGTAGCTCCGTGCTATCCCTCCGCGCCGCCAGAGCCTCCAGATATTCATTCCTCTGAGCGCCGATAGCTGTAAGCTCGGTTGGGGCCTGCGTCTCAAGGAATGCGCGACGATTTACGTACTTCAATAATAAAAGAACGCGTCGCGGCCACTCTTCCAACGGGCAGCCCATCATCTGTAGTGCTTTGGTCAGCTGCTCCACAATAGCCCTTGCGTCTCGATATGTGAGCGTTAGGTCGGCAACGACCATAGAGCGCAACACCAACAGGATCTGGCGGACTGGCAGATCCGAACTCACGTGGCCGATAGAAGGGACGGCTGGTGGGTCGAAGCTAACATCCCTATCCACGGCCACCCACAGCTCTGCGTCAACCACGGCCGAGCTACCCGGAAGGGTCAGGGCTGAAAGGAGGGACCTCGCGGGTTCTGAGGTCGACCCCTGGCCAGCTACCACCATGGGTAAGAGAGAGATCATAACGTAGATGTCTGGCGCTGCCATGATGAGCGGCTGCTCTAGCACCATCGACCGGGCAGGTTTCGAGCTCGACAATGCCGCCTCCTCCATTGAGACTAGAGCCGCGGCCCTGTCGGGAGAATGGATGGTTGCAGAGGCCGGATCTTGTGCCGCAGCAGACAAAGTTGCTTCAGCCTCCGCCACCTCGGCAGACAAAGTATCCATGGTGAGCGGGTCCGATGTCGTTCCCGGGAAGTCCTCATCTCCTCCCGCCTGGAATTCCCCCGAATGTTCATTAAGGATCGCCAATATCCTACCTAGGAGTCAGGCTTCCTCGGGTACGACCGGCGTCGGGATCGGTGGCAGTGGGATCACCAGCCGCGGGACGGCCCCCATCTACAGAAGAGACGTCAAGGACCCCGCGTCCGTCCCCATAAGCATCTTCAATCTTTTAGCCGCATGCACGTGGAAGGATGAGCTCCACCTGGGGATGGCTTTACGAACCCGAGGTTCACGCACTCCGCGAGGCGTTGTTGTTACCTGACCATGTAAAGAAAGGTCAGCCGCTTGCCAAGTGGAGTAAATAACTGCATTCCCAAGGGAGCCAGATGGATCCCCGTGCTTACCTCGCCCGCCGGTACTATGCTGCTCTCCGGCGTCGTCTCTCCTCGGGCGGCAACTTCAGGCACCGCCTCCCTGCGGGTCTCGGTCGCCGGCGACACCTCCCCTTCTTCCTGGATTTCAACTTCGGGTACGATCGGCTCTCGCACCTCGATCTCGGGCGCTATCTCCCCCTCCTCCAGGGCTTCGATGGCTGGGATAGTAACCTCCACGGCTCCTTTGGAGGCGCGAGCCTGTATTGCCTCAAATAAATCAGCAACCCCAAAGGAAGACTTAAGGATGAGAAAGGAGGAAGAAAGAGGAAGACGTACACTCACAGCCACTACCACTTCTTCTCGGGGTGAGATCTCAGCGGTCGAGACGGCAACATCCAAGCTTACCCCGACTTCTTCCTGCCGTAAAACCTCGACCAGGGACGCCAGTCTATCCAAGCCAGCAGTGGTTGTCGCTTGTCTGGCGACTTCTAAACCCGGGGCGTGAATTACTGCATCTTTTGACGGGGCATGTTCCTGTTGGAAGCCAAAAATAATGATATCGAGGAGGTTAGTTGACGGCCTTGAGAAAGAAACCTGAATTAACAGGTTTGCACTTACGGGTGCCCGCTTCACCAGGCTAAGAGAAATGGGTAGTACCGGGGCTTTCCAGGTGGGAACTTGAAAGCTGGGCTCCCCGGGGATACCCTCAGTTGAAAGCGCTTCATCTGAAGAATAGTCGTAATCTACCCTCTCGCCCGACGAAGACTTAGTCCTAGTGGGCACCTCTTTCACTGTGAAGGCAGCCCCCGCCTCAGCATCCGAGGTCGGCTCGTCGTCGCGCCGAACAGGCAACTGCAACTTCCCTGACCGCCACCCCTTCTTTCGGTATGTCTGCCCGAACCGAGATGTCTCGGGGTCCGCCTCCGGTTGAGGGGCTGCCACATCAGCTCCTGCCAAGCAAAGCAAGATCCGGGTTCAGTCAGGCCCGCAGAGTTTCAAAATTTTTAATCGAAGCGACTAGCAAAGAAAGTGATATACCTCCTTCAGCTTCGATGGCGGGAGTTGGGGCGAAGAAGGTCTCTTCGACAGATTCCACGGCCCCGCGGGTCATGATAAGTGTCCATTTCTTATGACAATTCATTGCATGTACACCATTTTATGTGCATATAATTAGGCAATTATGCATATTTCATAGTTAACCTCAACTCCGCATTTAAATTGGAGCTTTCACGTAAATTGATTAATTTGATTGTCTTATTTAATAATAAATTAAAGTTGAGGGCCATGAGCATTAATTCTCCATTGCATAATCATGAGCATTTGAGATTTATATGCACATTGTGGTAATTTTTATGGACTAAAGTGCAATTATGTGTGTGTAGGACACCGAAGGCAATTACAAAAGAAGCCGGGGGCAAAATTGTCACCACTACTTTGACCAAGTCAAAAAAACACATATTTTGGTTGGAGGGAAAAGAAAGTTCAAAATTTTGAATTCAAAGTTTGAAAAGAAGGAATTCAAAGTTTAAAGTTTGAAAAGGAGGAAAAGGACATTCAAAGTTTGAAATAAAGGAGAGACATGATGAGCCTTGGGAAATGGGTGCCTAAAGTCCAAGAAAGGGGGTGCCCACCTACTTTTACTCTTCCCCATGCATCATATTCCACTTGAATCTCAGCCATCCATCTCCTTTTGATATAATCTCCACCCTCTATCTACCCAACTTTCCCTATAAATAGCCCATGGTAAGGAGGAGAGAAGGGAGTTCTTCTTTTGGCAATTTCTCTCCCAACATTAGGCCTCCGAGTTCTCCCACGTAAGTTCGTTTTCAGCTCATGCACTCTTCATCAAAGTTCTTTGTTTTTAAGTTATCTACAACTTCTTCTTCTGCCTCATCTTCTAATTCCTTCTTGTTTTTAAGTTATTTCATAATTTTCACTGTACTATCATGTTCATCTGCGAACCAGTGTTTTTCTATGTTCTTCCCCTTGTTTCTCACCCTTCTGATCATTTTCGCCTTTTATTGTCTTCATGAAAGTCCTTTGTTTTTAAATGTTCTACAACTTCTTCTTCTACACCATCTTCTAATTCTTTCTGGTTTGAAAGTTATTTCTCATTTTTCAACTTACTGTCCTGTGTTTTTACTGTTCATCCGAGGTGCTAGATTCGGTTATGTCTCCATTTTGAAGCCCTTCTTCTCTTCTTTTCTCTCTGAATTCTTCATTAAAGTTTTTTCTCTCTTCCCCCTCTTAAAATTCTTCTTCTTGGGCATCCCCTAATTCCTCTTGGGTTCAAAGTTATTCACCCTCCAAAGACTCCTTCAATGACGAAGGCGACTTCCTCCCGGCGTAGACGACATCTTCCACAAGGTTGTTCGTGATCCAAGGCCAAGAGAGGACGGTGCTATCATCACCATTGATGCTACCATCTCCAAACTCCAAACTCCAATCTTTTCTTGTGTTATTGCTTTTGTGATATTTCACTTCATTGTAATCTCATTGTGTCATTAGTATAAACTTGTTTCACATTTCATGTACTCTTTCTTTTAAGTTAATGAAAGGAGTTGTTCTCTTGATCTAGTTCTTGCTCTTCTTCCCTCTCTATATCTTTCTTCTATACCTTCTTTCCACTTCATGCAATTATTTCCTATAGCATAAGCGCATAGTCATGGTGTTTTCAATTAAGTGTTTGGTTTGTTCATCATTTCACTATTTTCTTCAATCAACCAAATCACAAGTGTTTTTCAAAGGACTCTAAGATTTTTAACTCTAAAAATCTCTTCTTCCCTGTGGATTCGACCCGTGCTTGCCATAGTACTACGTTCTCTTTTGATCATTTTGTGCGAGTTCGGTTTAAGATTGTTAGCGCGCGTGTTTTAAACGATGAACTTTCGCGTTATCAATTTTTGGCGCCGTTGCGGGGGAGGAGTGATGATTTTTGGTTTAAGAACTTTGTTTTCCTTGTGTTTATAAGTGTACTGATATCTCTTTCTTTTTCTTATTTCTACAGGTGAAAAAAAAAGAACGAGGGAATACACTTCAAGAATCGAAGCTAAAAAATCAAAAAAAAAGAAAAAAAAAGAAGTAGTTAAGAGGTAAGTTCTCCTCCCTTTCCTTAGTCATTTTGTCATTTCATTTCAAAAAAAAAGAAAAAACAGAAAAAAAAGAACGAGGGAACGCTTTTCAAGTAAGTATCCAAACTTTTCCTCCTTCATTTTAATTTCATTTCTCTACATTTCATATCTTGTGATTAGATAGGTTCACTAAATAAAAAATAAAAAAAATCATCACTTGAACTTCAATAAAAATCTTCATTGCAAGAGTAGAACCCACACTTCCATATTTTAGGTCATGCATCATTTAGGATAGAATTTATTTTTATTATTTAATTATTGTTAATTGCATTATTGAAGATTGCGGGAGGCAAGGTGAGTACTCTAATTTTTCCAAAAAATATGCTCATGCACTTCCATACTTGCATGGAACCCCTTGTTTGAACTTGATTTGTTGCATATCATTTTTAAAATATTCTAAGGGCAACACCCATAAGAAAGATAAGGTGGAGATTTCATTACCCTTCCTTAGCCCACAAACCTCAATTCCCATGTATCTTTGCATCACCTAGACCTTAAATAAAATCCAGTAGACATTGGCCCTAGGTTCACACTGTGGTTCTTATGTTATTTGGGCTTACCCTCTTATGAAAACCGGTGCCTAAGGCAAGACGGTCGGACGGCAAACGCCATAAGCGGGTTAGTGGTTTGGCATAATTAGGTCCCTACGAAAGTAGGGGGAACCTCCCACTACCCCACCCCTTACCTGGCCGGTGAAAATATTGAGGGTGAACTTAAGTTTCACTTTAACCATTTTGTGAAACCCAATTTGTAGGTCTAGGTCACATCTAGGACATTAAGTAATTTGTGTGACAACTTGTTTGTGTTTGAAAAAATAAAAATAAAAATAAAAAAAATAAAAAAGATCTCCTCTTCTCTCTCTTTGTCCTAGTTTGTGTCAAAACAAAAAAAAATCATCATTTTTCATTCATATAGTGACTAATTCATTGCAATTGCATCACTTAAAAAAATAAAAAATAATAAAAAAGTGAATTTCAAAAAAAAATGGGTGAGAAATTTTCAATCTTTGAGTGGGCTAGTAAATTCGATGAGGTGGACTTGTTGGCCCATGTTTCTTGATCTATTCTTTGGGCTATGAATTTGAATTCTTTCATTCCACCTTATTATCATGATCATAATGACATGTGGGCCAAGTCGGCCCATTATCTTAGCAATAGTCCAATTCAACAGTTATCATTCACCCACAATGGCCCGACCCATCACAAAAGCCCATACTCTTGGTCGGCTCACAATGAAAGCCTATCACTCATGGGGGCCCAACTTCATTCCTTTAACCAAGATCATATCCAATCCACTCATGAACCCTACAATTCATTTCACCCCCAAGAACAAGCCCAAATTGTTCAAGGACCCTCCATACCTTCTTATGATTCTTATGGGGGAGGATAATATAATAATTCTTGGGATTCTTATCAAGGCCTGGCCCAAAATCCTCCAGATCAATTCTTTCAAAATTGGGGTTCATCTTTAAATGGCTTTCATGATCAAGTCCACTATGGAGGATAACCCACATCCTCTCCCCTACCTCACTATCAATCTAATCATTATTCAACTTCTTATCCTTTGAACTCTAGTTCTCAACTTACAAATCTATCTCCTCCATGCCCAACTCTCAAAAAGGAGGAGAGCTTTGATCAATTTTGTCAATTCATCATGGCTCAAAATCAATCTATGCAATCCCGACTAGATCGACTTGCTGAGAACATCAAGGGCATGGAATTGGATCAATTGCCTAGTTACTCCAATATCAATTCTCATTACCAACTTCCACAATTTGACAATACTGAAAGCTTTCATGATCTACCCATGGTTTCCCATGAACATAATACTCAAATCACTCTTGATTTAGATCATGTGAAAAATATGGAGGAGTCTTATAAGGAAATTTTTGAGAAAGTTAGCTATAGTCATGATGATGATCGAAAAGATGAGTTCAAGGAGAATGAGCTTAATTGCCATTATGAGAAGGGTTCTAAGGAAGTTGACGATCTCAAGTTGGGGGGTGAAGAAGAAGAAAGTAATGTGCTAGTCCATGATCAAATCTCATTTGCTTCCCTTCTTGAATTTGAGGAGACCTTGTTCCAAGGGAAGAATGAAGAGGATGTGCGAGTAGAGAATGAATTGAGTAAGGTTATTAATGATCTCTCTTGGGTAAAGGAGGAGGCGTGTACCTTTCATAATCTCAATTGGGCATCTCTAAATCAAGGGGAGGATATTGATTTGCTTTCTATTCCTGACATCGACAACTCTCACTTTATGTTGGACACTTTCATGTTAGCCGATTTGTCTGATTCCATTGAACCTTCCAAGTTTCATGATGTTGAGGAGTATACTTCTTTCACTATTGATTCTCCTAACCTCCTTGATACTGATCCTTTACTTGAAACTCCTCTCCCTTTGATCCATTCTCACCTCACTGATGTTTATGAAATCTCTAAAAGTGAGGGAGAACAGAAAGTTTTGCTTGATAACAAGGTCTTCATTAATATTTTCAACACTTACAAAGACCACCAGTGGGAAGAAAATTTTGTGATCATTAATCAGGGGGATCCTTTTGGCCTAACTGATCCATCATGGTATTTATCTCAGGCCACCCCGTTAAAAGTATGGTTGTTAACCCATGCATTGCATGATCAACCTAATTGTGATTACAACCACTCTAGCCCCTACGCTATCATGCTCAATCTCATCATGTTGTGGTATAATACTTGGTTTTTCAGTGAAGATGAGATAACGTGGTGGCTCATTCTCAAGTCAACATGTTGGTTATGAAGCTTGCACCTTCTATGCATGCGTCTGGCTGAAGACGTTAAACTTAGCACTTGTTGGGAGGCAACCCAACCATTTTCCCTTCAATAACTTAGTGAGTCATTTTCACTTGTGTGTGTAGGAGCTCGAAGAAGTCGTTGCCATCCATGACATTGATGGAAGTTTCGTCCCGCATATCAGGTTGTTTCTTTCCTACTCAGAAGTATTTATTGATACATTATTCTATTACTTTCGATTCTATATGCCATTGAGGACAATGTCATTCAAGTTGGGGGGGAGAGAAAATTTTTCATGATGCATATAGTACAACCTGATAAGAGTTCTGTCTTGCATGTCATCATTGCATGAAAGTAGAAAGATATAAATCCCATTTTTGAGTTTCATGATTCATGCTTAAATTAAAAATAATTCTGGAATAGAAAAGACTAGGGAGAAGGATGATGGGAAATTTAGTCATTCTAGCCACGAAAAACTGATCTAAGAATCCTTTCAAAGTTCATGTGCACTTTAGAAAAAAGAAATTCACATTGCA
This sequence comes from Amorphophallus konjac, assembly GCA_022559845.1. NCBI lineage: Eukaryota > Viridiplantae > Streptophyta > Magnoliopsida > Alismatales > Araceae > Amorphophallus > Amorphophallus konjac. The sequence continues at coordinate 260,072,625 of CM040128.1, forward strand.
CACTAATGAAACAAGCAAGACAATCCCCCTGCCATTTTAGGTATGATGTCTAATATTATGCACTTCTTAAGAAAAAAGATCTTTTTACAAAGCTTTCTGTCAAATTATCTATCAAATAAGTGCAATGGCACTATGGGAAAAAAAAAAGATAGAAAAAAAATACCATGAAAAATGCCCCTAATCTTAGTAACCGGGCCTACTTCACCTAAGACGTGTTGAGATTCGCGTAAAACGGAAAAGGAAACTTGGATCTGCGAAACTGGGCCTACTTTTCCTAAGGCAAGAGTCGAGGTTCATGTTGAGTAGTGAAGGGTAGTGCAGCATCATGTGTGGTATAAAAGATCCCAAAGGGACAAAGCAATAAGGCAGATAAAAAGCTAATATACTTAATGCTCTGATCTAAGAAGTGCATAGTTGAAAGGCATTTGTTTGAAATAGCAAATAGGGGATGTAATTATCTAAACTGTGGATTTGGTAGTTACACATGCACAAGTGCTATTGAGCTTTAAGTTGAATTCTTAATCATGTACTATTAAGTTCCTACATAAGGCTAGTGTGCATTAATGATTCCAGATTCCTAATCTTTGGTTGATTATATGAAGGGAGAACTGGATATGAGAGCATGAATTTTACAAACTCTTGTTAGTCCTAAATTTTAATTTATTGGCATTGCTAAGGGACTAGCAATGAGTAAGTTGGGGGGTGTGATAAGTGTCCATTTCTTATGACAATTCATTGCATGTACACCATTTTATGTGCATATAATTAGGCAATTATGCATATTTCATAGTTAACCTCAACTCCGCATTTAAATTGGAGCTTTCACGTAAATTGATTAATTTGATTGTCTTATTTAATAATAAATTAAAGTTGAGGGCCATGAGCATTAATTCTCCATTGCATAATTATGAGCATTTGAGATTTATGTGCACATTATGGTAATTTTTATGGACTAAAGTGCAATTATGTGTGTGTAAGACACCGAAGGCAATTACAAAAGAAGCTGGGGGCAAAATTGTCACCACTACTTTGACCAAGTCAAAAAAACACATATTTTGGTTGGAGGGAAAAGAAAGTTCAAAATTTTGAATTCAAAGTTTGAAAAGAAGGAATTCAAAGTTCAAAGTTTGAAAAGGAGGAAAAGGACATTCAAAGTTTGAAATAAAGGAGAGACATGATGAGCCTTGAGAAATGGGGTGCCTAAAGTCCAAGAAAGGGGGTGCCCACCTACTTTTACTCTTCCCCATGCATCATATTCCACTTGAATCTCAGCCATCCATCTCCTTTTGATATAATCTCCACCCTCTATCTACCCAACTTTCCCTATAAATAGCCCATGGTAAGGAGGAGAGAAGGGAGTTCTTCTTTTGGCAATTTCTCTCCCAACCTTAGGCCTCCGAGTTCTCCCACGTAAGTTCATTTTCAGCTCATGCACTCTTCATCAAAGTTCTTTGTTTTTAAGTTATCTACAACTTCTTCTTCTGCCTCATCTCCTAATTTCTTCTTATTTTTAAGCTATTTCATAATTTTCACTGTACTATCCTGTTCATCTGCGAACCAGTGTTTTTCTATGTTCTTCCCCTTGTTTCTCACCCTTCTGATCATTTTCTCCTCTTACTGTCTTCATGAAAGTCCTTTGTTTTTAAATGTTCTACAACTTCTTCTTCTACACCATCTTCTAATTCTTTCTGGTTTGAAAGTTATTTCTCATTTTTCAACTTACTGTCCTGTGTTTTACTGTTCATCTGAGGTGCTAGCTTCGGTTATGTCTCCATTTTGAAGCCCTTCTTCTCTTCTTTTCTCTCTGAGTTCTTCATTAAAGTTTTTCCTCTCTTCCCCCTTTTAAACTTCGTCTTCTTGGGCATCCCCTAATTCCTCTTGGGTTCAAAGTTATTCACCCTCTAAAGACTCCTTCAATGACGAAGGCGACTTCCTCCCGGCGTAGACGACATCTTCCACAAGGTTGTTCGTGATCCAAGGCCAAGAGAGGACGTCGCTATCATCACCATTGATGCTACCATCTCCAAACTCCAAACTCCAGCCTTTTCTTGTGTTATTACTTTTGTGATATTTCACTTCACTGTAATCTCATTGTGTCATTAGTATAAATTTGTTTCACATTTCATGTACTCTTTCTTTTAAGTTAATGAAAGGAGTTGTTCTCTTGATCTAGTTCTTGCTCTTCTTCCCTCTCTATATCTTTCTTCTATACCTTCTTTCCACTTCATGCAATTATTTCTTATAGCATAAGCGCATAGTCATGGTGTTTTCAATTAAGTGTTTGGTTTGTTCATCATTTCACTATTTTCTTCAATCAACCAAATCACAAGTGTTTTTCAAAGGACTCTAAGGTTTTTAACTCTAAAAATATCTTCTTCCCTGTGGATTCGACCCGTGCTTGCCATAGTACTACGTTCTCTTTTGATCATTTTGTGCGAGTTCGGTTTTAAGATTGTTAACGCGCGTGTTTTAAACGACGAACTTTCGCGTTATCAGGTCACATCTTCACCCACGCCTGGGATAGATACGGGCGCAGTCCTCTCGGCGATAGCTGGAACAAAACATGTGTGTTACGAGAAACGCCCCTCTTAATGTCTGAATACATCCCGGAGATCCTCAAAGAAGAAGAAACCCGACCTGCAGGCCGACTCGGCTCGGTTCGAGTAGCTTCGAACTCCTCGAATGAAGAGATCAAAGGCACCGGGGGAACGGTCGACGTAGCTTTGGCGGCCTCCGTCTTTCGTCGCTTTGCCTCCCACCGCCCGGCCGCCTTGGCAGCATCTACCGCCTTCTTCACGGGCAATTTCGCCCGAGGCGTCTTCGCAGGCAGAGGCAGGGGAGTCGTGGTCGGAGCCGTTGGCGCCTCCTCGAAGTAAGCAGGTTTCCCTGCCTGCCACAGAAGATTGCGATACGTCACCGTCTGGAAACTATCAGGGTGGTCTGTTCAAAGAAAAGAAAGAAAAAAAAGAGACCAGATCAACCTCCAATACTCAAGAAAGGGCAGCATTGAAGAACACGAGGGAAAGAAGAGAACACTAAGTACCATGTGGGCCAGTGTACAGTCGCAGCGTTATCGGCCAATAATTGAGGGATGGCTCCTTGTCCCGGCGAGCCGCCTCCCAGATCAGCCAGCATACATCTTCAATCTTCTGGCAGCGATCGGCGAGGGCGGCCAGGTCCGCATGCTTCTTGGCGGCCAAGTGGCAGAAGAGGTTGAAGTGGTCCATCCCCCACCCCTTGGCGTAATAGTAGGTGATATGGAGGCGCTTGCCCAAGATGGCCGCCCCCAGATCTTCAATCTTCAACCCATGTACTCGGAGGAGGACGTAGAGCCATGTGGTGTCCTTGTAGTTTTCTGGCTTTCGTTCCTCCCTCCTCACAAAGGTGCGATAGGGACAAAGTGGGTCCCTCTCCGGGCGCCAGCTCCTCGCTGGGGTGCCTTCTTCCTCCATGGGAAATGGATAGTTGATCAGCTCCAGGTGGTCACCCCCGGTGTGGCAAAGGTCTCGCAAGGTCTTCTTAAAATCATCCTTCGCCACAGGCGGTAGTTTAGCCTGCGGTGCCGGCTTGTCCTCTCGAGCCCGCTTGCACGCGATCATGTACGCGGCCACTTCTTGCTCCTTGCCCTGCCTCAACCGGAGGAGGTGCTCTGGGACAATATCAAGGACCGGCACTGGCTGTCGGCTCAGAAACCTCTTCTCTGCCCCATCCCAGCAGTCGGTCCGGGATAATCGGTAAAAGGCTGTCCGGGCGTTCCACCACTTCACCCGTGGAATCCGACCCGGGGCTGGCACCCTGAAACTGGCAGTGTTTGTCCGATGAAAGAAATCCCACCAGGTTCGGGCAATCTCAGCAGTGGGGCTCCCCCGGAGATTTCACACCGGCAGGTCAAAGCAAGCACTATATGCCGGGATATGTTGATCATACCGAAATTCCTGTCGAAGCGAAAGGGATAGTACGGCTCCAGCAGCAGACTGTCCCCTTTGCAGAAAGCCAGCACACTGGGACGAATGGACAGCGCCCAGGCCCTAAGCTCCGGCTCTAACAGCGGGCAAACCATGTTCTCCTGGTTGATCGGGTGTACATATTTCTCCACTTGGTCGTCTCTGCATTCCCGGTTGCTGTTTACTAGCGGACTGGAGTGAGCGGCCAGGGTCCAGAATTGAATAGTGCATGCACTATCAAGGGGCACCGTCGTCAGCCTGCCCCGGATGTCATACAACTGCATGGACATCGAGCTCGACGCCACACTCGCGAACTCCAGCATCTGTGGAACCAGCCCCCAGCCTTGAATGGTGCGTGGGGCGAACTCTGGAAACAAGGAACAGACCCACGCGTTGAAGAAATGCAGTGGGCACACATACCGCGCCTGTCGTGGGAATTGGTGAGCGCTGACATCCCCGAGCGCCTTGTATATCAGACACAGGGTAGCTGGACATAAAGACAGCTTGATACCCCAGGCCATCTGACAGGCCGGGTAGATCGCATCCGATCGGATGACGGTCTCGTCTCCATACGGCATGGTGAACGAGCACAGCCAGTAAGTCAGGAACGCTGCATAATGCGTCAGTGGGTCGACCCCTGCAGGATTGGGCCCGCTTCGGCGCCCTCGGGAAGAGATCTTCACATCAGCCTTCGCCTTAGTATGCTTCTTGCTAGCGGCGGCAGTGCCTATGTGCGGGAAGTCTTTGTATTGTTTCAGTCCATCGTAGAAGTAATGCAGCCACAAGACCATGCGGACTCTCTTCCGGTCTCCACGGGGGGGTTACTTCCCGCCGTGTGCCAACTGATACAGGTCCCGGTACGCCTTCATAAGATACCGGTATGAATAGACGAAGGCGTAGTAGCCGTCCCCGTTGGTCTCATCCTTGATTAGATCTGGGAGGCAGACTTCTTCATAAGGCTCCCCGTCAATAGGCAAGCCACTGAGCTGACTGAGACTCCACAAGTCCAATGAAGTCTCGCCCTCCACCGTATAAAAGGTATTAGTCTCTGCGTTGAACACTTCAATCATCCCGCAGCCGAGGCCCCTGGAAATGGGGTAGCTATACCGGGAGACGTAGACACTGTGATAAACGCCAGCCCGGATAAGGATAGGGACGTAATTGAACAGCACATACTCTGTGAATTCCACGCCCCCTTCCCGAAAGCTATGCGCGTCCTTAAGCCTGAGCTCCCCGAACCAGCCCAGCGCCAGTTCGTGCTTGAACCGGATGGCCAGGCAATCCAGCAAGAAGGGTTCTTCTCTGTACCCCCACTTTATTGGAGCCAGAAACCGACCAAACCGTGGATGTTCGCCCTGGACTCGCCCAGCGGATGTGTCCCACCGAGCAGGGGTAAATTGAGGTGCCCGCACTAATTTGTCTTCTGTCGGCAACACGGCTTCAAGTCCCAAGATGGGTTTCCATTCTCGAGCCTCTCCCACCAGATACATCGGGATACTCCTCGGAACAATGTAGAGCAGGCTGTCCCGGGACCGCAATATCACTTGCTCGGCCTCCTTGACAACTCGGAAGTTCCGCCTCTCCTGGTGACTGAGATGCTTCAGGAAGCGGATGAGATGTCTGTCCTTCGGGTAGTCCTTCCGGTACTCCCCCGTGGCCTGATCAAAATTCATGCCACCTTCAACCCGAGTGAGCCTACGAAAATCCATCGTCTCGGTGTCGGAGCCTGACAATCCGGCCAATGCCGCTATCTTAGCATGCTCTCTGTCCAAGTCCTCCACGTTAAACCAAGTAACCGCTGGCACCAGAGGTGGGGGAACGCGCTCAGCATCAGAAGCCGAAGAAGCAGCAGAATCTCTTGGGGCAGCCATCTTTCTGCAAAGTGCAAGATAGCTCAAGTCAGAATAACACACAGACAAAAAGGGGGGGTCACGTAGGGGCTACGGTACAATCAAATTAAAAAGAATGCCAATAATTTCTGAAAAAAATTTGGCAGAGTTTCCCCTAGGCCGGAGGTGTAAGGGAAAAACATGGGTGCACGTCCACAAGGAGTGACGGCCCCAACAAAGTCACGGTGTGCCCAAGGGCGACACCGGAGGTCCTCCGGTTGAAGAAGTCTTCTTCTCCCCTTCAGCGGCACATCCCGTGCCTCCCTTCAGTGGCACACCCAGGCCGTGCCTCCCTTCAGCGGCACACCTAGGCCGAGCCTCTCAGCGGCACACCCAGGCCATGCCCCCTGGCGGCACACTCTGTGCCTCCCCTCAGCGGCAGACTCTGCGCCTCCCCTCAATGGCATACTCCGTGCCTCCCGTCAGCGGCACACCCCGTGCCAAGCTCCAGCGGCACACCCGTGCCCCCTGCTCAGCAGCACACCCCGTGCCCTTTCTCCAACGGCACACCATGTGCCCACCTTCTCCAACGGCACGCCCCGTGCCCTTTCTCCAGCGGCAGGCCTCGTGCCCTTTCTCCCGCGGCACGCCCCGTGCCCTCACTCCAGCGGCACACCCCTTGCCATCACCCCAGCGGCACACACCGTGCCTTCCCCCAGCGGCACACCGTGCCCTTCCCCAGTGGCACGCCTGTACCCGCTCCTAGCAGCACGCTCCGATGCCATGGCCACCTCCACCTCACGTCGAAGAGTAGAAGGAGAAGAGACGAAGAGGAAGAAGAAGAGAAGAAGGAGAAGAAGAGGGAGACGGGGAGTCTAGGGCTCCGTCGTCCCCCGAGCGAAGAAAGAACGAGAAGAAGAAGAGAAAGAAAAGGAAGAGGAAGACAGAAGGGGAAGAGAAGAAGGAGAAGAGAAGAGGAAGAGAAGAAGAGGGAAGGGAGAGGGGCACGGTGGCCTCACCCCTGGCACCGGTGAACGGCGGCGGTGTCCGGCTACGGTGAAGAGAAAGAGAGAGGGAGAGACATGATGGTAACCGAAGAGACAAAGAGAGAGAGAGGAATTTGAAGAGAGAAGGGGGGGAAGTTTCGAACTCCCCCTCCCCTTTTATAGTCGCCTCAAGAAAAAAAAGAAGAAAAAGAGAAGAAAAGGAAAAAAAAGAGAAGAGAAAAGAAAAGAGAAAAGAGAGAGAAAGAGAGGGAAAAAAAGAGAAGCAAAAAAAAGAAGAGAGACAAAAAGAGAAAAAAAAAGAAAGATAGAATAAAGATAATAATAATAATAATGTAGTACATATATGATAGTAATACAATAAATACACAATAAAGATAACGATATCTACATCACGTATCCTATAAACGTACACCCAATAATGTACGTTAATTCCACAGACACACCCGCGAGCACCGTCTGGCTCATCCTTCGCCCGCGCTGCCCGCAGGTGGGGGGCATTTGTGGACGTATAAATTTGTACGTTCATATGTCCCACCAAGCCCCGCATTAACGCCAAAGTCAAAGGGAGAAGACTTGGCTACTACTGGCCATCCATGGCTCCGGGAGAATACTACCGTCCGGCAAATCCCCACATTTGCACGGGCGCGTTAAATGACAAGGAAACCACATGATACCCTCCTGAATTGATATACTGCTATGGACCCACCCTCGGGTCCCTACCGGTGAAGAAATATCCCAAAGAATGCACGACCGTGGGTTCCTAAAGCCAGAGCCGTTGCTCCTCCAACGGCACGCTCCAAGTCTCCAGCGGCACAGCCCCAACGCCCTCTCAGCGGCACAGCCTCCAAGCCCTCCAGCGGCACAGCCCCAACACCCTCTCAGCAGCACGGCCTCCCTACCCTCCAGCGGCACACAGCCCAAGCCTCCAGTGGCACTGCCTTCCTGCCCTTCAGCGGCACACCCCTGAAGAGCCTCCAACGGCACGCTTTTCAGCTGCCCCAGCAGCACACCCTTCTTGATGTCCTCCAGCGGCACGGGCGTTCTGCCCCCCTCAGCGGCACGGCCCCTCAGCCCAGCGGCACAGCGTTGAATCCCATGGACGGCACAAACTGGCAGAAGACATAACGGTCACTAGGAAGGCCCCTTGGCACGCAGCGCAGGCACCTCGAGGCCAGCTAGCACCCGCCTCGGTGTCACCTTCTGACTGGATGAGAGAGATCCCCACCTGATGAAGATGGGACTCGGGTCAACCTCGGATGGCAGTGCCATCATAAGGTGTCACACCCCGAACCGATAGCAGCGGAACGTGTCCTTTTCTTGGAACGTGGCAGTTAAACAGTCATGTCAATTAGAGCATAGTCATTTCCACAAAACACAATTTGGACAAATAACAAATTTCATTTCAAATATAAGTTCTTTACATATTTGGGCCCATAATAAAGGAAAAGACTACAATGAGACATAAGACGCAAGATAACCAAACTAGACGGTTCATCTAGATGTCAGAGTTCTCTTCACTCTTGCCCTTGCCCATCATGTTCGCTCTCGTCGTCACTAAGGTCATTACCTCAAAAATATTGGAAAATGCGGGGTGAGCGAACGCTCAGTAGGACTTAATATCTCATGCTCCAAGCTAGCTTTAAGTCAAATTACAGTTTAACATGCTCATGCAGGTCATGATAGATATAGAAATCGAGAACTATAATAACACGAGATAAATTCAAGAACTATACAAAGTAAACGAGTAAGCAAGATGCTAGATACACTCATGAAGAGTAAGGACAATGATAATCAAGAGCGTATAGCAAGATCTTAACAAGTACTTTCTCAAGCTAGGTCAAGAGCATTCATGAGGAAATATAACATTCATCTCTCTATGATGAACACTATCATGAGAGCTTCATTGTATCCATTATTGTGACAAGATAACGTGTACTACCATTGGGGATAATTCAAGAACTTTTAGGATGATCGATATAGAAGTAGAACAATTACTTCTACAAGCACTATATAGCATTTGCCAAGACACTAAGGGAATATCACGACGATATGATAACCCCTCCAATAAGGTAAATCAAGATCTTTTCATGACGAATAATAAGTTGTAGAAAGGTGTACTATGATGGCAATTACTCCCGATCATCACTATCATGAGAGCGTTTGCACATCTAGAACTATATAGGATTGGCCAATGCACTAAGGGGAAAATCACGACGATATGACCACCCCTCATGGAAATAGCACTAGGTAGTATTTGGTCGCACACTTAGGAGTTCTCACGACTGTATGATTGCCCCTAAATGCCAATAACCGAGTTGGTGAATGCCAGCACCCGATCATCGTATACCGGTAACGTTTGGACTTTGCCTCGCCCAATAGGGTCAGATCAGGACCCGTAGCATTTAAAATGTCATTTTAGTGGGACCCATTGCCCCTGACATTTAGTCTAGACTAATTCCATATTAATGGCCAAGAATTTCAAGGATCAAGCATGTACGAACAATAGGGTAGATTTCATTGAACAGAGATTCAAGATAGACCTCGACAAGTCTAGAACGGTGGCACGCAAAAAACTGAGAGAATTCGAGAAATCTGGGAGATTGGCGTCTCGTTAGAGTGCCATATATTTAAGAAGTCACGCCCACAGTGGTGGTCACTCATTCTCTGAACAAAGTATTGAAGAATTGGTGCCTCCACAATACGGTTACTCTTACACTAAGCGCCCGCCAATAAGGTCACCCCTTCAACATGCTCACGACAGAAAACGGTGATAACCAATGTAGTCGCTAATTAAATGACTAACAGAGTTTCAGGGTTCTTGTGGTGCAACCAGCTCAGTCGACCTTGAGGGAATCCAAGGCTACGAGGAGACTTACGGAGGTCCCAATGACTAACTTGCCGGTCCGAAGGAACGGAATGTCCGACGGAGGGCTCGTATGTCACCGAGAGTTGAGGTGTATAACGTGAACCAATCATGAAACGGGGACTCCATCTACGGACGTGAGATGAAAGTGCCAAAAGACCCGAGGTATGGGTCAAAAGACCCGAGGTATGGGTCAAAACCGGAAGAAAACGGTGAGAACATGAATGCGTTATAGAATTCACGTCCATCCAATTCTATAATTAACTATAATTAAATAAATTTATATTAATTTACGTCCGTGAGTAGTGTCATTTATTAATTAGCATCCACTTGGAGGGACGTTAATTCTATGATTTTTAACTTAATTTATTTAACAAGAATTCACGTCAATATCTATTTAATTGAATAATTTTAAAACATACATTCAAAGACACATTTATTTATATAAAATAATTTAGAAAAATAGAATATATGATAATTAGGAGAAAAATTTAAGGATTCCAAAAATATATTTTTTATAATTTTATGTGGCATAATTTAATAGATATGGATTTTTGAAGATATAATCAGAAATTATATGTATATATATATATACATATATATATATATTTATATATATATATAATAAACCAATTGACGCTATTGCACGATGGCGTCAAAACAATTTGACGACATTTAACATGTCGTCAATTCAAATTGTCTCAATTCTTTACTCCCCTCGTTTCTCGACGTAACTACGTCGGAATCGAACCTATGATATACCGAAATGACGGGCTCAAAGAGCTCTACCTAACTGGATGTTCAAAATAATTTTTCGTTGAGAGATGGGAGATCTTGAGATAGGGGACACGAAAAATGGTGCAACCACACTCACTATCTCGGTTACCATCTCAACATCACGTCCATAAAATTTCATGTCCAAAGGATACCCTGACGCCTAAAAATGAGCCATCTCAAAAATAAACTCTAACTATGGTGCTACAGTGATATCCTGGATTCATTTATACGAATAAGTTAAATTGTCAATTTATATTATCACAAATCATATAAAAATTTACAGAAAAATATAGGAAGTCCCGTCATATACACCTTGTGATTTTTAGGCATACAGTTTTGTGAATAAAAGTTTTTAAACATGTTTCCCATATTAATTAACTAAGGATAATATATGCAACCGTAGTATAAAGCACGTACAATCATGCGGTAAGGAAATTTTGGGAGATATCTATATGTTCTATTTAATCTAGCATGAAATTTTATCTAGTATTTTGCTTGGGAGATTGCCTACCTTTGGGTTACTTCAGTGGTGAAGAAGGATGAATAGGAGAAGAATAATAGTAGAAGAAGAAGAAGCCTTTTCTGCAGCAACGGTTGCAACCTTCGCATAACAAGAAGGGATGAAGCTTTACTTCCCTCCTTCACGTCAACAGCAGCAGAAGCAGTACAACTCAACGGGGAGAAGAGAGAAGCAGCAACCACCAGAGGATGAAGGGGGTGTCTACGCAGGGTTCTCACGCATGAACGACAGTAGCCGCTTGCCTTCGCGGGTTGATTTATAGGGATGGAATGGGTGTAATTCTAATGGTGGTAAGGTCGTATGTTATCTTTCTCCATGCTAAAACAAACGCCGCTTGCTATTTCTATCTAAGAAAAACCCTAAGGTTTCAGCACAGCCGATACTTGGTAGCGTGGATTCGATTTGGGTGGTTTATCATTAGTAGGGCCCATGTATAAGTGAAGCCCATGGTTGGCTATTGACATGGGTTGACCATGATATTTATAATGCCCATCTATGTTTCAACGTTAAGCCCTTTATCACCTGGGTAAGAGGCTCCTAGTTTCAAATAGGGGAGTCCATCGTGGGTTACATGGCCTTATCACGTGGTATTCATATTGAAACCATGTTTACTATATATACATCGTAGGTTACATGGCCTTATGAATACTTGTCACGTGGTATTCATATTGAAACCATGTTTACTATATATACATCGTAGGTTACATGGCCTTATGAATACTTGTCACGTGGTATTCATATTGAAACCATGTTTACTATATATACATCGTGGGTTTATATTGAAACCCATGTCTACTATATAAATGTATATGTGTGTCTTGGTCTAAAGCCCACGTGAGGTTGGGAGTTGGCTTTGATTTTTAACATAGGATCCTCATATATATATATATATATATTTTTCTTTTGGATTTTAATTTAAAGACTATCATATACTATTAAAGACCATTAATTATGCATGCTAAAGTTAATAGGTTTTAACTAAATTAATTGGTAGGACTTTATAACTTTATTTATTTATCATATAAATTTCCATTGTTACCTTGGTATCAGAGTCGAGTTTGATTCTATGACTCTTTATTCATCATTTTTTTTTGCATCTCGAATGAGGCCCATTTAGTTTCTAGCTTAAGGGTTGGGTTTTAACCCTTTGAAGGATTTATTTATAACCTTTTAATTAATATGTAGGCCCATTATCAATTTAGGCTATTTCCATTATCATAATTTTATTTTCTATATTTATTTAATGACCAATATTAATATGTATCCTTTAAAAATTTTCGGGGTGCTACATAAGGCTTCCCCATCAACGGCCCACGTATAAAAGGGGCTCTCACGAAAAGAAGATGGGAGGAGAGGCGAAAAAGGCAGAGGCACCCGTTCGAAGGGAGCACCAGAGCAGAAGAAGGAAGAAGGAAAAGAAGAAGAAGGTAGAAGAGAGAAAAGAGAGAGGGAGAGCGTGCTGTGTAGTGGAGAGGGAAGGATGGCAGTGAAGGGGATGATCACCCTTCCTCATCCTGATCCTCTCCCCACAACTTTTCTTTCATTCTCCCCCCTATTTCTCTCCCCGTCTTGTTCGGATGTATTGTATTGTGTTTGGTCCTTTGGCCATGATTTTTGTCATCTTGAGTTTGTCATGAATGAAACACCTTTTTTTTTAATTCAAAGAAAGAATATATTAACTAGAGGAGAAAAGTCTTACAAAAACACCGGGGCATACCCCTGAATGAGAGCAACCAACAAAATCTATCCCATACTATGACCACGCTTGGCACACCAAGGTCCAAATCTGCAAGGCACTAAGTAGGATGAAAAACTCTGATTGAGGGCAAGCCAGCTGCATCAAGAATGATAGCCTCTTGCTTGCCATGGCAGTTGCCGCCAATGAAAAAATTCAGAATTGTTCTCCCCAACCAACGCCGCATTAGCTAATGCATCTGCCACGTAGTTGCATTCCCTATAGCAATGGAGAATCGGAGCGCGGACCTGGCTATAGATGCGAAGCAGAGAATCCCACCAAGGTAGGATGGACCAAGGTGGTTTAGAGCCAGCCTTTAACAATTGCACAATCACCATCGAGTCGGAGTATATCATAGAGAGCTTTAAGTTGTATTGTATAGCAAGTCTCAAACCATCAAGTAGCGCCCTGCATTCTGCCATGATATTGGTACCATGGCCATAAAAATAGGAGAATCCAAACAAGAACTTACCGTCAGTGTCGCGTATACATCCACCCCCTCCAGAAGGTCCAGGATTTCCTTTAGAAGCACCATCTACATTCAGTACCAGTCCCTGCTCTGGGGGCCGCCAACACAATGTAAAAAACACCGGTTGTTTATACAAGTAAGAAAGGCCAAGTTTTGCCAGAGTCTGTCGCCCCTGGGAAGAGGGCATTGTCTTAAACCGTTGCCTGTGGAAAGATTCTTGTAAAGATATGACAATCCGAGTGATGCTCCTAGCTGGAGCCTCAGAGACCCCATCAAATCTCCTGCTACACATGCTCTTCCAAATAGTCCAGATGATCATTAACAGCAGGTAAATGCACACAAAGCCAGCAGGGCACCGAGAGTTACATAGCTGAAGCAACTGCTGTAATCGATCCACAATAGAGAGGGTGGGATCAAAGGAAAGGTGCCACACAGAAGTTAGCCAGTCCCAGAAGAACTTTCCCAACTCACCCCAAATAAATAAGTGGCTGGCATTTTCAATGCTAGGAGAGGCTACACAGCAAGAACACTTAGACACCAGAGGAATCCCACAATCAATAACCGCAGCATCCACGGACACAGCATTATGAAGCAATCTCCAGACAAAGGTCGCCGCCCTCAAAGGCAGACCAGGGCGCCACATTTCTTGAAAATAATGACAGGGTGCACCGCGGCCAGTGACCATATGAAAAACAGATTTCACAGAAAAAGCCCCACTCACAGTGGGCGTCCACACTAGCTGGTCTGATCCCGGAGTTAATTGGAAGGAGACCACTTCATTCATCACCGGGCCAGGAATCGAAAGCAGTGACCAAACAGGGTGTGCGCGATTTGTCAAGGCAGTTCTAACCGAAACATAGGAACATGGGGAATGAGAAGCAAAATCCATAAGAGGGCACCTGCCGAACCAAGTATCGTGCAAAAAATCCACCTTACTTCCATCAAAAACAAGCCATCTCATGCCCTGTAGAAGAAGCTCCTTTGCCTTGAAGAAAACTTTACGGCTAACCCTAGAGGGAAAGGGTGTATTGCAGCAAAGAAAATGTTTATCAAGCAAGAATTTCCTCCGAGCAAAGGAGCTCCAGAGAGAGGAGTCCGAAATAATAAACCATAGCTGTTCCATAACCATAGAAATCTGCAAGTCACCCAATGATCTAATCCCCAAACCACCCACTGCAAGTGGTTGAGTAATGGTATTCCAAGCCACCCACCGCCGGTGACTCTGTCCATCTGTCACACCCCATAAGAAATTGGCACATAGTTGATTGATACAACCAATCACCGAAGCTGGTATAAAAGAAGCACTGGCCACAAAAACAGGAATAGAACAAAGAACATATTTAATTAAAGTAAACCTCCTAGCCTGCACTAAGAATTTTGAATGCCATCCTTGTAATCTAGCAGTGATCTTATCAATCAAATACTTAAAAAACACCACCTTCCTAGTACCAGCAAAAATTGGAACCCCCAGGTAGGTGAAGGATGTGCAATTGTGAACAAACCCAGTCAACCTCTTAATGCGAGATTCTGTAGCCGGAGGAGCCTTGTCTGCAATGAGAAAACAACTTTTACTGGCATTGATTAGCTGGCCAGAGGATGTCTCATATCTATCTAGAATGAAACACCTTTTGGCTTTGCCTTTCTCTGTTGCATTTGCTGTCTTCTCTTCATCCTTAGTCTGTGGTTTGCATCTTCCCCCCCGGGGCCTCCTAGCTCCGTTATGTTTTTCCCCTCGTACCGCCAGTCAGCTTATCTCCACTGGTAGGGATTCATCTACTAGCCAGGAAAGAGCCTTCCCTCCAAATCCCATGGTATACACCACCATTCGACCCCCCAGTCATCATGCCGTTCAAGCCCTTCAACAGCACACCTAATCCCACCCCCAGCAGTACACCATTAAGTCTGCCCAGCGGCACGCTCTTCCCTGGGTTCGTCCAGCGGTACAGCCTTCCCACTCTCTCGCTTAGTGGCACACCCCTCTGGCTACCTCAGCGGCGCACTTCCTCTATTGATCTGCCCAGCGGCACACCCTTGGACTGTTATCGTGGCACACCTTGGCCATTATCTCTCCGGTGTATTCACAGGTTGCCTCAGTCTACTAGTTTCTCGTTCGGCGTTTCCTCCGAGTTTTCCGAAGTTTCCCCAAAGGTGGTTGCTTAGGCACACACCTTAGTTGTTGGTTCATGTCACTCCATGTGGACATGTCCCTTGTATTCCCTTACCGTCCGAGTTAAGGGGAGATGCTGCAGAATTTTTGCCAGAAATAACAATAAGTTAAAGGACAAAAGGAAGCAACAAACAAATGAAGCCAACAACAGTAAAAACATTCTAATCAACTAAGAGAACCGTTTAAAGCTCCAGGGATTGGCTGAACAAGACTCCAAGAGCTGCACTACTGAACATGACTTGGGGGTCAATCTCATGACAGGGAATTGAAAGCTTAACCATTTGGGACCCTCCATCAGACATGAGCTGGGCAAGGGACCTTCTCTTAAAAACTATGGGCCATCCCTTTAGCGGCACACTCCTAAATCCCCCAGCGGTACACTCTTCTTTGCCTTCTGAGCAGTACATATCCTTTGCCCTTCAGCGGTACGCCCATCTTCAACCTCCAGCGGCACACTCCTAAATTCCCTAGCGGTACACTCTTCCTTGCCTTCTGAACGGTACACGTCCTTCACCCTTCAACGGTGCGCTCACCTTCAACCTTCAGCGGCACACTCCTAAATCCCCCAGAGGTACACCTCATCATCCCTTCAACAAATACACACATATAATAAAAAAAAATTCATAATAAAAGGAACAACAAATAATAGTAATGGTGATAAAATAGAGGGAGTAATTCTAATAAATGAGCGGTAATGATACATGTCACTCAAGGCAACTCACGAACATAACAACATGGTCTTCGTCTCCCCTTCTTGGATTTCGAATCTAGGAATATTGATGATGCTCTTGTAAGCCGAACTTCACCCTCGGGAGTTCTCTCTCTCGTCATGGTGACCGCTCGGCCTTACCTCGGACCAATATCTCATCAGGGTCCCCTCCCTCATCGGGATCTGACTTTCCTCCCTGTATTAAAATTGCCGTCCCTTGGCAGACATTTGCACGGATTCGTCCCCCGTTACCGTCTTGCTTTCCGTATTAACTTTTGTCCAAACATGGAATGGTCCATCGGTGACCGACATAATCCGAGTATTCATGCCCTCACCTCGGGCTCACCGCATAGCCCGACAGTTGTTTCCTTCCTGCATTAATTAGTATTTCTTTCGGCCGTGGAGCCCTTATTTCTGGCAATAAATCAAGGGTATTCCCCTCTCCGAGGGGATGTAAATGACGTTGTGACCTTTATGGCACAACGGGTCTCAGTCCCGACCCGAACCACACAGTCGTCTGATAGAGTCAGATCGAGTGCACCCGTGGCTCCTCAGGGTCTAAATAAATCGTCACTCTATGACTGGCACGCCCACGCACTTAAATAAACGAATAACATAATAAGTGAAAATAAGTGCATCCACAGGTATTCAAGATTATATGCTCCTAAATTAATAGGATATTCAGATGTTGACTACGCTAGTTGCAAGATAGATAGAAAGAGCACCAGCAGTACATGTCGATTTTTTTCAAGGTGCCTAATAACTTGGTCATCTAGAAAGCAGCACTGTCAACTGTAGAAGCAGAATATGTTACTGCTGGTATCTGCTGCTCTCAGTTGTTGTGGATTAAACATCAGTTAGAGGATTATGGACTAAAGCTGAAACAAATCCCAATGATGTGTGATAAAACATGCGTGATAAATCTGACCAAGAATCCTATCCAACATTCTAGAACAAAGCACATTAAGGTACGTCATCATTTTATAAGAGAACATTTGTAAATTATGATATTTTTTTGAATTTTGTTGATACTTTACATCAATTGGCTAACATATTTACCAAGCCTCTCTCTGAAGAACGCTTCACTACAATCTGTAGATAATTGGGGATGTGTGCTCTGGAATGAATAGATGATTAGAAAATTAAATGTAAAACACAAGAAACAATGATAAATCAAAGAGATTGACATATAAAGTACACAACAATTAATTTTTCATAAAGAAAACTTCAATTATCTCTCTCACTCTCTTAACCTAGTAAGATAGTCGATTTTCATTTGTATCAACTATCTCTTCGATTAAGTGATAGATCAATGCAGCTATCTGTAAATATGTCATGCCCCGGGCGCGGAAGATACCCAGTGCCGTGGCGAGTTTATATAGATCATGTCAATAAGAGCAATAAAATTTTTTGACAAAAGATAGGCGCAAAAGACTAGACAAATAATAACTAAGATTTTAAATTTTTAAGACAATATCAATATTCCGAGATGACAATTTTCCAATTAACCATAACGACAATAATTCTAGTCCATGACATTCATTATTCAAACCAAACTACTAGGTTACGAGTCTTAACAAGTTTTTCCCAAATAAAAAAAGATAATATAATATAGGACTCGACCAGACATGGCTAGACACGACTCGGCAATGGCTCGATATCCGGTAGCTCTACGCTCTTCACTCTGTCTCATTCCCATTCATGTGGTTGTCACTATCCTTGTTACCTGAAAATGTTTGAATGAAACTAGATGAGCGAATCGCTCAGTAGGAATTATATCTCAAGTCCGAACAGTCTTTAAGTAAATTACATGTTACGTGCAATGCAGGTATAGCTATGTATGCTGGACGAGCAAGAAATCAAGAACTGTATAGAAAGAATATCGCATGGTTTCAAGTACTATCAAGTGTTGACAAGCAAGAATATCAAGAACTTTATAGAAAGAATATTGCATGATTTCAAGTACGTTTGCACAATTTTCCAGGAAAGTAAAGAATCAAGTTCAAGCAAGTAATTATGAAGTACGTGTACGTGTTACAAGGATTGGCTATTTCAATCAAGCAAGTATTTTGCCAATTCTGGGCCACGCAAGTCAAGTCTTTGCCCATTCCGGGCCACGTTAGTCAAGTCAGGCACGCAAGTAGTGTCACGAGAGAGAGTGAGTGGAATGCCTCAAGTCAAGAACGTAAGTACTTTGGTTCAATGCTATCACCGTGATAATATAGCTCCCATGGGCACAAGTACTTTCGAGTGCTCCTCCCAAGACCAGATCGGGCCCCATTAACGCCAGCATTGTTTCATGTGTTTCTTTCGACATCCACTCTCATTTTATAGCCAATATATAATTTCAAGGGTTTAACCATTGTAGGAACATAAGGTAGATTTCATGAATAGAGTTTAAGGTCAGATTATTATGCAGGAAATGAACTTTGGTTATATCGGCTCAAACCACGAGATAGGTCAGGAATCTGGATGGAATTGGCGGCTCTTGGCTGAGATAACACCGCCTGAAAATTGAAACTCTGGCAACCAGCACTAAGGAAAATGGCGCCCAGATAGGAGCCATTTATTGAGTAAATGGCGCCCTGTCAGGTGCCATTATTTACTGAATTGGCGCCTGTAGTGAGGGGCGCCCATTCTTGAAAATTCTAGTATTTTTATAAGCCCTGGTAGGGCTATGTAAATAGCACCCAGATAGGTGCCTTCATTTTAGTAAATGGCGCCCAGGTGAGTGCCATTATTAAGGTAGTGGGCACCTGCTCCAAGGGGCGCCCATTCAAGTTTTCATTTTTTTTTCTTCATTTTGTTTGCCCTAATGAAATGGCGCCCCCTTGCAGTGTCACCATTTAATTGGCGACTCTGCAGAGGGTCATTATTCATGTAATTGGCGCCCTAGACAGGGGCACCCATTCCTATGTAATGCTACGCATTGGGAAGCTACGTTTTCAGACACAAAACATTGTTCATATTTTTACAGTTTCACATAATCAGAAAATAAAAACATGGGTAGACACAGAAAAATATCAAGATCTCAGAATCATGCTCATGCAAGAATATTAGGGTTTAGTTTCATAGATATAAATTTTCTAAGCATAAGTGATTATTAAATATGGAAAAAGAATTGGCGCCTATACATGGTGTCATCTATTAATAGGCGCCTGCCCACTGGGCGCTTATTCAACAAAATGACGCCCAAGACCTGGGCGCCCATTAAATGATGGCAATAGGCAGGGCGCCATTTACACATGCAGCATTTTCAAAAAATAGGTATATCAAGGGCTATATAATATGGAAGATGGAACCTAAGCTAGTGCTATTCATGCTTGTTACCCTATATTAACTACTAGTTTAGCTAAATCTTGAGAACACCTACCTTTTTGGTATGATTAACGAGGTATGGAAGAAGAAATAATAAAGAAAACCAAGCCCTCAACGTTCTCTATAGCAAAGCCTCAGAAGCAGGATGGAGAACACAGGCTTCACGTCTTCTTCATGTGATGTGAAGAGAAGAAGGGAGATCCTTCTCTTCTGCAAGAACAGTAGCAGGAGGATGGTAATGGCCCTCGCACGTTCGATGGAGGGGAATAAATTATAAGGAAAGAACACCAAGGGTCCATGGCCAGGGAAGGGTACATTGCTAGCGAAAACAATCTGTTCGTGTTTCAAACCCTTCTAGAAGAACATCCCCTTTTTATCATTGTTGGAATTGGCACCCTAGCATAGGGGCGCCCATTAACTGGGTGGCCCCTGTCAGTGGAATTGGCGCCCTTGCATGAGGGCGCCCATTCCTATTGTCTTGGAAAAGGCTGAACCCCTTCACGTGTTGGTCTTTAAGATATATAGTTAGTTAGTTAGTTAGTTAGTTAGTTAGTTAGTTAGTTAGTTAGTTAGTTAGTGGCCCTCATAAATTATAGGGCCATGCTATTTCTTTTTATTTGGCCTTCATATAGAGTTATTTATTTAGAACAAGGTCCGTTTTCTCTATTATTTTTATCCGAGATGCTACACCCTCCCCCACTTAAAAGAATTTGATCCCCAAATTCAACTGTATATACGGAGACATGGAGGGTGCGGAGTACTTACAGACTAGAATAGTTCCAGAAATCTCCTTCTCATAGACTCCTCGGTTTCCCATGTAGCTTCTTGTTCTAAGCATCGATTCCATTGGATTTTCACCATAGGGATCATCTTGTTCCTCAAAACTCGGACTTCTCGGTCGAGGATCTTCATCGGCTTTTGCTCGTAAGTAAGGTCCTTCTATATCACTAAGTCATTGTGGTCAATGACGTAGAAAGGATCGTGTACGTACTTCTTCAGCATAGAAATATGAAATACATTGTGAAGTTCTGATAGTTATGGAGACAAGGTAATGCGGTAAGCTACCTCGCCCACTCTTTCCAATACCTCGAATGGACCAATAAACCTCGGTGTAAGCTTGCCCTTAACACCGAATCTTCTAATACCTCGGCCGGGAGATACTTTGAGAAAAATATGGTCTCCTATTTGGAATTCCATATCTCTTCTTCCATTGTCAGCATAGGACTTTTGCCTGGACTGTGCTATCTTGAGTCTTTCTCGAATGAGGTGTACCTTCTCTGTTGTATCCCTTACCATATCTGGGCCTAGAATTTATTTTTCGCCTACTTCAACCCAGCATATTGGAGATCGGCAACTCCTGCCATAAAGTGCCTCGAAAGGTGCCATTTGCATACTGGCTTGATAGCTGTTGTTATATGTAAATTCGGCCAGGGGTAAGTGGCCATGCCAGCTTCCGCCGAAGTCTATAATATATGCCCTTAACATATCTTCGACAACTTGGTTCGTCCTCTCGGTCTACCATCTGTCTGGGGATGGAAAGCATTGCTAAAGTTGAGTTTTGTCCCCAGATAGTGTTGTACACTCTTCCAGAAATGGGAAGTGAAGTGCAGGTCTCTGTCAGATACAATTAAAACAGGAACTCCATGCAATCTAACAACCTCCTTGATTTACATGGCTGCAAGAATATCAACTGACCATCGACTCTTGATGGGCAAGAAATGAGCCGATTTAGTTAGACAATCTATAATTACCCAAATTTCATCATGTCCACCCCTAGACTTAGGCAAGCCCATGATGAAATAATCAATGCCGATGTCTTTCCACTTCCACTTGGGAATATCTAGCAGATGCAGTTTTCCGACGGATTTATGATGTTTCACCTTCACTTGTTGGCATGTCAGACAGCGAGACACAAAGTTTGATACCTCCCTTTTCATATTAGGCCACCAAAAAGTCAGTTTCAAGTCTTGGTACATCTTAGTGGCTCCAGGGTGAATTGTGTATCTTGATCGATGAGCTTCTTTAAGAACCTTCTTCTTCAACTCAGGACAGTCCGGAACACATGTCCTTTCATGAATTAGCAATCTACCATCGGATGCTATCTTGAAATTGAGTCTCTCGTCCAGCTTGTCCCTTATCTCCACTAGTGCAGGATCTTCTTCTTGTAGCTTCTTGATTTCAAGTAGCAAATCTAGATGTAGACTCATATGGGATAGAGTAATACACCCGTTCTTCTATTGAGTTCTGAGAATTTCTCTAGTAACTTCCATTCTTGAATCATACAATTGGCCAAAATTGCTCTCGACTTTTGACTAAGGGCATCTGCTACGGAATTACCCTTACCAGGATGCTATTGTATAGTGAAGTCAAAATCCTTTAGGTATTCAAGTCAACACCTTTGCCTCATGTTTAGCTCCTTCTGGGAAAATAGATGCTTGAGGCTTTTGTGATCGGAGTATACTATGAATTGTTCTTCGTAGAGATAGTGTCTCCAGATCTTTAAGGTGAATATTGCCGCGGCCAGCTCTAGATCATGCACCGAGTAGTTCTCTTCATGCTTCTTTAATTATCGGGAAGAGTATGCAATGACTCTTCCATCTTGCATCAATACACACCCGAGGCCAATACCAGAAGCATCGGTATATATCTTGTACTTCTCTCCTTCAATTGGTAATGGTAAGACTGGAGCAATGGTTAAAAGATCCTTCAAAGCTTGGAAACTTTTCTCACAGCCTTCATTCCACTCATAAGGCACTTCCTTGCGAGTCAACCTGGTAAGAGGAACAGCAATTGTTGAGAAGTCCTTGATGAAACGCCAGTAGTAACCAGCTAACCCCAAGAAGCTTCGAATCTTCGTTGCATTTGTTGGTCATTCCCAATTCTTTACGGCTTCGAACTTTGATGGATCCACGGAAATTTTGCTCTTCGAGACTATATGGCCCAAGAAGGATACTTCCTCGAGCCAGAACTTGCACTTGCTAAATTTTACATATAATTTATTTTCCCTCAATATCTGTAATGCCTTCTTCAGATGTACTTCATGGTCTTCTTCAGACTTTTAATAAATTAAGATATCATCAATAAAGACCACAATGAATTGATCTAGATGTGGCCTAAAAGTGTTGTTCATTAACTGCATAAAAGCTGCGGGGGCATTTGTTAGTCTGAAAGGTATAACAGTAAATTCATAATGCACATACCTACTTCGGAATGCAGTTTTATGAATGTCTTCTTCTTTGATCCTCAGTTGATGATAACCAGACTGGAGATCAATCTTGGAGAAGTATTTAGCTCTAGATATTTGATCGAACAGCTCATCAATCCTCGATAGCGGGTACTTGTTCTTGATTGTAAGGTGGTTTAGCTGCCGATAGTCGATGCAGAGTCTCATTGACCTGTCCTTCTTCTTGACAAATAGCACGGGTGCTCCCCATGGGGAAGTACTCGGCCTGATGAAACCCTTTTTCAAAAACTCCATTAGCTACTCTTTTAGCTCTTTCAGCTGAGCAGGGGACATTCTGTAAGGTGCCTTGGAGACAGGACCGGCACCAGGAACACGGTCGATTGTGAACGACACTTCCCTCTTCGGAGGTAAGCGAGGCAATTCTTCTGGAAAAATATCAGGAAAATTCTGAACTACACGGATGTCTTCAAGTTTAAACTCCTCAACTTCCATGGTACTCACAAATGCTATGAAATCCATACATCCCTTACTTATGAGTTTGCTAGCTCGGAGAGCTGATATAAGAGGTGACCTATTCCGAGGGCTTGTGTAAACCAACTCTAGGTAATCCACAAAAGTTACCTTGCCATTCTAGCAATCTACAGTTGCTTGGTGTGTAGATAACCAGTCGGCACCTCATATGATATCATACCCCTTCATATCTAGGCATATCAGGTTGACAAGTAGATTGTTCCTTTAACCATAACTTTACAGTTTGGGTAGTGATGTGTGATATCAGACTCGTTTCCGAGAGGTGTAGATATGACCAAATCTAACAGTTCAGGTTTCTTAGAAAATGAAGCAGTAAATTTCTTGGAAACGAATGAATGAGTTGCTTCGGTATCAAATAAAACTTTAGCAGTCTTAGAACAAACAATTAGTGTACCTTCCATAATGCCACCTTCTGTTGGTTCCGTCTCTTGGAGAGCTTGCAGACGGCCTTGTTTCTTTGTCGGACGCTTCTCATCTTTAGTGGTTTGCTCATTCATCATCGAGCAATCAGGGATTCGATGTTCTCGGCTCCCACATCGGTGACAGGCTCCCAGTCTCCTCCAACATTCCTCGGCTTTATGACCGGCCTTGTCACAGTGTTTACAAACTTCCTTAGAAGGTGTGGTGACGGAGGATGGCTTGTCATTCTTCTGAAATTTCTTTTCTTTCGAGGACTCCCCTCCGTTGTAGAACCTCTTCTTATTAAATGATGGTTTGAAATTTCCCGGGCTTGTGACAAGTTCCTTCTTGTCCCTTCTGCGAATCTTGTTGGATAGTTCAGTGACGTCCTCTAGCAACTGGGCACACCAAACTATTTCTGAATAGACTTGGATGTCCATCGGTGCCAGTTGGGTAATGTATTGGGGCCTAAGCCCGTTGAGGAATCTTCTTGCCTTCATCTTTTCAGTACACACCAAGTGGGGTGCATACCTGGACAGTCTTGAGAATTGGGCCTCATACTCGGCCATAGTCAGGGTCCGTTGTTTCAGTGCGGCAAATTCCGCGGCCTTCTTTTCCTGAATGCGGTCAAAAAAATATTTGTTGTTGAAATATTCAACAAATTCAGCCCATGTGACATAGTTACCAGGCAATATTGCTTCTACGGATTCCCACCAACATCGAGTGTCCCGCTCCAGTTGGAATGTAGCCAGCAAAACCTTTTCTTCATCCGTGCATTGCATTACACGGAAAATTCTTTCAATTTCCTTCAACCAGCTTTCAACATACTCAGGGTCAGACGAACCCGCGAATCTGGGTGGGTTCATGTTGTGAAAACCCCTGTGGAGATCACCAGCTCCACGGTTGGCTCCGCCCTGCGCCACTTGCTGTAGCGCCCATGTAAGACCTTACACTGTGCGCTGCATCTCGTGCCATTGTGCTCTTTCAGCAGCCATAATCCTACAAGACATTTTGATCAATTTAGTTTCGTGTTTCAAATTAAAAATTTTGGATGTCAACATAAGACTTAACCCATGGCTCTACCCATCTCACCGGGTATAAGGCGTACACCTATCCTTGGACTTGGGTTTTTCTAAGGAATTGAAATTCTAGGCTCTGATACCACATAAACTATCGTGCCCTGGGAGCAGAAGATACCCGGTGGCGCGGTGAGTTTGTATAGATCATGTCATTCAGAGCAATAAGATTTTTTGACAAAAGATAGAGTGCGCAAAAGACTAGACAAATAATAACTAAGATTTTAAATTTTTAAGACAATATCAATATTCAGAGATGACAATTATCCAATTAACCATAACGACAATAATTCTAGTCCATGACATTCATTATTCAAACCAAATTACTAGGCTACGAGCCTTAACAAATTTTTCCCAAATAACAAAAGATAATATAATATAGGACTCGACCAGACATGGCTAGACACGAGTCGGCAATGGCTCGATATCCAGTAGCTCTACGCTCTTCACTCGGTCTCATTCCCATTCATGTGGTTGTCACTATCCGAGTTACCTGAAAATGTTTGAATGAAACTAGATGAGCGAATCGCTCGGTAGGAATTATATCTCAAGTTCGAGCAGTCTTTAAGTAAATTACATGTTACGTGCAATGTAGGTATAGCTATGCATGCTAGACGAGCAAGAAATCAAGAACTGTATAGAAAGAATATTGCATGGTTTCAAGTACTATCAAGTGTTGACAAGCAAGAATATCAAGAACTTTATAGAAAGAATATTGCATGATTTCAAGTACGTTTGCACAATTTTCCAGGAAAGTAAAGAATCAAGTTCAAGCAAGTAATTATCAAGTACGTGTACGTGTTACAAGGATTGGTTACTTCAATCAAGCAAGTACTTTGCCCATTCCGGGTCACGCAAGTCAAGTCTTTGCCCATTCCGGGCCACGCTAGTCAAGTCAAGCACGCAAGTAGTGTCACGAGAGAGAGAGAGTGAGTGGAATGCCTCAAGTCAAGAATGCAAGTACTTCAGTGCAATGCTATCACCGTGATCAATAAAACTCCCATGGGCATAAGTACTTTCGGGTGCTCCTCCCAGGACCAGATCGGGCTCCATTAACGTCAGCATTATTTCACGTGTTTCTTTCGACATTCACTCTTGTTTTATAGCCAATATAGAATTTTAAGAGTTTAACCATTGTTGGAGCATAAGGTAGATTTCATGAACAGAGTTCAAGGTCATATTATTATGCAGAAAATGAACTATGATTATATCGGCTCAAACCATGAGACAGGTCAGGAATCTGGATGGAATTGGCGGCTCTTGGCTGAGATAACACCGACTGAAAACTAAAACTCTGGAAATCAGCACTAAGGAAAATGGCGCCCAGACAAGTGCCATTTATTGAGTAAATGGTGCCCTGTCAGGTGCCATTATTTACTGAATTGGCGTCTGTAGTGAGGGACGCCCATTCTTGAAAATTTCAATATTTTTATAAGCACTGGTAGGGCTATGTAAATAGCGCCCAGACAGGTGCCTTCATTTCAGTAAATGGCGCCCAGGTGAGTGCCATTATTCAGGTAATGGGCGCCTGCTCCAAGGGGGGCCCATTCAAGTTTTCATTTTTTTTCTTCTTTTTGTTTGCCCTAAAGAAGTGGCGCCCCCTTACAGTGTCACCATTTAATTGACGACTCTGCAGAGGGTCATTATTCATGTAATTGGCACCCTAGACAGGGGAGCATATTCCTATGTAATGCTACGCATCGGGCAACTACGTTTTCAGACACAAAACACTGTTCATATTTTTACAGTTTCACAGAATCAGAAAATAAAAACATGGGTAGACACAGAAAAATATCAGGATCTCAAAATCATACTCATGTAAGAATATTAGGGTTTAGTTTCATAGATATAAATTTTCTAAGCATGAGTGATTATTAAATATGGAAAAAGAATTGGCGCATGTGCATGGTGTCATCTATTAATAGGCGCCTGCCCTCTGGGCACTTATTCAACAAAATGGCGCCCAAGACCTAGGCGCCCATTAAATGATGGCAGTGGGCAGGGCGCCATTTACACATGCAGCATTTTCAAAAAATAGGTATATCAAGGGCTATATAATATGGAAGATTGAAGCTAAGCTAGTGCTATTCATGATTGTTACCCTATATTAACTACAAGTTTAGCTAAATCTTGAGAACACCTACCTTTTGGTGCGGTTAACGAGGTATAGAAGAAGAAATAATAAAGAAATCAAATCCCTCCACGTTCTCTGCTACAAAGCCTCAGTAGCAGGATGGAGAGCACAGGCTTCACGTCTTCTTCACGTGATGTGAAGAGAAGAAGGCCGGGAGATCCTTCTCTTCTGCAAGAACAGCAGTAGGAGGATGAAAATGGCCCTCCCACGTTCGATGGAGGGGAATAAATTATAGGGAAATAACACCAGGGGTCCATGGTCAGGGAAGGGTACATTGCCAGCGAAAACACTCTGTTCGTGTTTCAAACCCTTCTAGAAGAACAACCCCTTTTTATCACTTTTGGAATTGGCGCCCTAGCATAGGGGCGCCCATTAACTGGGTGGCCCCTGTCAATGGAATTGGTGCCCTTGCATGAGGGCGCCCATTCCTATTGTTTTGGAAACGGTTGAACCCCTTCACGTGTTGGTCTTTAATATATATATATAGTTAGTTAGTTAGTTAGTTAGTTGGTGGCCCTCATAAAGTATAGGGCCATGCTATTTCTTTTTATTTGGCCTTCATATAGAGTTATTTATTTAGAACAAGGTTCATTTTCTCTATTATTTTTATCCGGGATGCTACAAATCTGACAATTGACTATCTTAAGTTCAATCCATACGACAATCTCATCTTGCTCAAACTATTCTCCAACTATCCTATAACCACGTTAACTATCTTTTTAGAGTATCGAACTACGGTTATCAGCCAATCAACTATCTTTTACTTTATTACTAGTCACAGTCGACTGTGTCAGTATTCTACTTACTAGCTCGATACTCGATGGGTCACCTTTCTTTAGAAACCTAAAAGTCACTATCTTTATAAACCGACTATCTCGACCCATTTTCTTCACCTTCGAACCAGCAAGCTCTCCCGCACGCTTCGTTCTCTATGGAAGCTCTCGTGCCTCTCCTCCAGTAGACTATTCAGGCTCTCAAACAGGCTCCTTCCTCGTTTCTCTTCTCTAATCATGTCTATCCTTTTCTTTCTTTTCGGGATTCCTCAATCGACTCTCCCAAATATTTTAGAACCCTAGAACCATAGCAGTCATTTCCATAGATTCTTAGTTTTTCGCCACCAGTGTCAACAAAGCATTGTTTCTCAATATAAGTTCAGCCATGGTTGGAGGAAGATATGTAAACTTTGACGAAATGGACCAACATGGCTTAAATCTAAAGGAAGACTTTACCGATATAAAGCTGCTAAAGTTTTTCTCCTTGAAAGAAGAAACCTTGGAAGATGTTGATATGGTATTTTACTTTAATATGAAAGTAGAAGAAAACAAGTTAATAACTTCTGTCAAGAATACTCAAATTGAGGTAACAATGCAGTTTTTGACAGAAATGTTAGAATGTTCCTCAACTAGAATCAATCTGCTTAGCCGCGAATCCATGAATGTGAAAGGGCAGGATTTATGGTGAAAACTTCAGACCGACACCCAAGAAAAACTTAGATATCACACAAATGGATGCCAAAGCTCAGATGGTTCATCTCATTATCACCTATATTCTAGTTCCAAGGCATGGAACTCATTCCCTTTGTACTGTCAAAGATTCAGATCTTCTATATTTTCTTCTAGAGAAGTGAAAAATTAATCTGGCCTCCATCATTTTTGATGTAATGGCTGAAGGAGCCAATGAAGCCAGGAAAACGGCCAAAGAAGGAAGTAATAAGAAGTTCTTCAAGTTGTCTTATGGCCCATTGGTCACAAAGATCATCAAACATTTTCATATTGATGCTAATAACGAGAAATCCAGTTCGTGCACCCCTCTTCGTGTTAACTCCTTACAGAGGAGTGGATTCACCCTTCGAGAAAATCGATGGGTTAGGAAAGGTGAATCAAGCTCAAGTCCAGTTCCACCAAAGGAACTTGCTGGTACATCTTCTCTACCTGCAGCTACTGCCCCAACTGAACCTATTCCAAGGGAGATGGACACAGCACCCACTCACGCGCAGCCTGATCCAGAATCACTTCAAGCACAGGAACACCCAGTTAGGGCCAGCCCTGAACAGATACACCTTGAATAATGCCCTTCTCAAGAAGAGTTGGAAACTGCCCTTGAGCGGATTGAAGCATCACTCCACAAGATTACATCCAAGGAACCAGTTTCTAACACACCCATTAAGGGGGAGCCCTCTATACTACAGAATGCTCCACCTGAGGGGGAGCAGCCTATTGAGGAAAAAACTCAAATTGCTAGGGAGACAGTAGGGGTTGAAGTGTCTCCATCTTGGATTCATGCTAAAATCCACCCATCTTCCTCCACAGCACATTTTACCTCTCATGATACATAGACCCTCCGTGGTGAAATCAAAAACATCAAAAGTACCCTTCAAAGGTTTTGTGAACACATAGATGGAGTGGTCGAAGACATTGAGAAGACAATTATTGAGTCTCATAGTGAGATCAAATAGAAGTTGGTTACGGTACAATATGACCTATATGCAAGTTATGAAGCCAACCACCGAGCCTCCAAAGTGCTTGAAAGACAAATGCTTGCTGCACTCAGTGATGTTTGTGACACACTCAAGACTCAATATGGAGACTTTATTCGGATGAAAAATCAGTTTGTCCTTTTCAGGCACTCAACAGTCTATGCTTAATTAGCTCAGAAACACCTCCAGTTCCATTGAGGCATAGTTGACTGAATTTAGACAAAGTGTTGATGATCAACTACAAATCCATCACCAAGAAATTCTTGAAGTCAAGAACACTGTCAAGACAAATCAGAACCTTTTGATTGTTCTTCTGGCTCAAGTCCAAACCCTTGCAGCATACCATACCAAAGCACCACCACCACAAGTTGTTCTACCTTCCAACATTCCCACACCCTCATTTTCTCCATCTCCATTACCCTCTCCTCGCCCTGTTCACACCTTTGGTCCATCTAGCTCCTCTCCACGTTTTGTCTCTCTACCTATTTCACCACCAGTAGCTTCTCAGGACCAAACTGGTCCTTCCACCTCTACTCCGATTATTATATGTAGCGACCCAAGATCCGGATACTGGGAAAGGAACCCGATACCATTCGAATCTTGCCCCGTCGCCCACGAGTCGAAGCTCAGAAGGGCTAAAAAGGAGTGTGGAGGTACAAGGAAATAGGAAATAAAGCACGATAATTCAATAATTAACAAAAATAAATAAACAACTACAACAGAGTCTAGTCCAATAAAAGTATAGTCTATGACAGAAAACGTACCAAATGCCAAGTGAACACTAGGCCCGAGGAGCTGGCAACTAAGAACATCCGCACAGCACCCTCGAACAGCGAGGAAGAACCGCCGCACTTGAAAAGCAGGGGTGAGTGATAAGTGTGCATTTGTATGAGTTAATTTATGATATGCACACGTTTTATGAGCTTAAATGTTAGTAATTATACACTTATCACACTTAATATCAATTTTCAATCAAAATGCTTAGTTTGATGAAATTATTATAATTTGATTAATAAATATGTTATTTTGCAGGCACTCGACAAGAATGAGCCAAAGCCCATGGCCAACCAAGCCTAATCTTAATTCAAAAAAAAAAGAGAGAAAAAGAAAACTATAAATAGATATATACTCATATATATATTCTATCTATCGATTTATATATATATATAATTCAAATAAAGAAAAGAAATAAAATAAAAAGAAATAAAAATCAAAATCAAAAACATCTCTGGATAATAAATACTCACTTATCTAATAAATATATTCTTAATATATATACCTATATTTATATATATAACATATACATATAATATATATATCATATTTATATACATGATATATCTATATACATACTATCTTTATACTTATAATATATCTATAATACATATATATATATATATATATATATCTAATATTATAACATGGGGGTGTGACTCTCACGAAGACATCCTTTAGCCTCCATATAATATATACATATACATAATATCTCTATACATAAGATATCTTTAGATATAATATATATATATATATATATATATATATATATATTCTTAATGTGCTTCAAACAAACATTAGTAGAAGCTTCACGAAAATCTTCATGCAAGGCCAGAAGACTCACGTGCCCCTCTCGTGGCCCCTCATGCAGCTCACGCGTAGAGGCCTTGATGAAGGAGGCTCTCCACGATGCAGCTTCACACGAGGGGCCCACGGTAGCTTCATCGACAGCAGCAGGTGGCTCGCGGGCTGAAGGAGGCGAGCTGGCAAGGCCTTTGGCAGGCCAATGCTTCATCACACGGGCGAGCTGGCATGGTCAGCGCTTCTTCTAAGATGGGTTTCACGTCAGCCATCGTGGTGGCTTCGGCCACGGGGTCAACGCCTCATGCAAATGCGCAACGGCGGTTCACACAAGGTCGGCTGATGCGTGGCCATCTTCACGCACGCTGCTTTCACGTCGGTCAAGCGGATGGCTCATGTAGCAAATGCAGGGACGTCTCCACGGTCGGCTCACGCGGAAGGAGAAAAACGGCTAGTGTCTTCACACGGTGGAGAAATAGAGAGCAGAGAACAAAGAAACAGAAGGCTTGTTTAAAGCCTATAAAAGGAGGGTTGGGAAAGAGTTTGGAGAGTTAGTTTCATAATGCATTTGGGTTCTTTTTGCTTATTTTTGTGAGAGTTTTGTGAGAACTTTGTTCAAGTGATGTTTTAGTGTTTTTGAAGAAGCAAGGAGAGAGAGAGGGGCAGGAGGCCCCCTTCATTTAACAATTTCTTTCAATCTTATTATCCATTTAAATTATTAGAAGTTTTAGAATTTTGTAAGTTTAAGTGGTTGTTATTGTAAGTTCTTAAGATTTTAGCCATTGCTTAGCCATTTACATGCTTTTATAATCTTCATTTAAATTTATTATCTTTTTTAAAGTTATTCATACTTACATTCTCTACATTTTATCTTTCTATCATTTCCTCTAATTCCTCTCCATTTTTAAGTTATTACACGTTTTTCTAAGTTCTATCATGATAGATTACTGTTCATCTGAGATGGTAGTCTGTGTTATTCCTCTATTTTGAAGCTCTTCCAATCCTCTTTTATTTCTGCGTTCTTCATAAAAGTTGTTCCTCTCTTGTAAATCTAGATTTTCTTTTTCTACCACTCCCTCTAATTCTTCTTTGTTTTTAATCTATTTTTATTTTCTCATGGTTCTGTCTTTTACGAGTTTACTGTTCACCCGCGCGGATAGATCCTAGTATGTCATATTTTTCACCTTCTTCCTCTCATTTTCTATCTTTGCACTCTTCATAAAATTTCTTCCTAACTCTCAGATGTTCAACTTTCTCTTCAGTCACTTCTTCTAATTCTCTTTATTTTCCAAGTTCTTTTGTTTATAATCTTGCCCTATTTTCATTATGTTTGTTTGACTGTTTGTAACCCCCCTTCATTCATTCCCTTCTAAATTGTATCCAAATCTCCCTAAGGCGGTTTCAATTCAATTTTCATGATTTTTAAATCTTAAAAACTCAAGATTTTCAACTTTCAAATCTACTTCTCTCTGTGGATTCGACTCGGTCTCATCACTTAACTATTATATTTAATTTGTGGGCCGGATACTTTAATTTGATTGTGGGGCGTATTAACGACGTGCGTTTTTCTGCCATCAAATTTTGGCGCTGTTGCCGAGGAGGTTTGAATTTGAAGTTGATAACTTTGTGCTTTCTTTTGTATATATTATTACTCACTCTTATTTTTGCAGAAAAATAAAAGGATCCACAAAAGCATAAAAAATAGAAAATTTTAAAAATGCCAAAAATAAATGTTGTGTCTCCCCGAGGTAAGTCTTCTTTATCTTTTAATCTTGTTATTTTTCATTTGTCAAATAAAGAACGAGAGAATGCGATTAAGGTTAGTACTCTTACCCTCTTTCCATAGATTTAGTTTCTTTGTTTTTACTTTCAATATGTAATTAGTTTTCATGCTTAGAAATGTTCTTAAAAAAATAAAAAAATATGGTGGACTAGCTCAGTTCACTAAATAAAAAAAATAGAAAATAGAAAAATACAAACACAAAAAAGGCATACATTGGGCTTGCTATCATCTTTGAAACTGGTGTCTAAGGCTAGAGGTCAACGGCAAACGCTATAAGCGAGAAAGTGGTTACTTAATTAGGACCTTGTGAAAGCAAGGAGAGCCTCCCGCTTCCCCACCTGTTACCTGGCCGGTGGATAAGTTTGATGGTGAATCTAAGTTGGACTTTGTTTAATAATTTATTTGTATAAAAAATCAAAAAAAGAAGAAAATATAAAATATACAAAAAAAATGGTGAGAGCATAATTTTCATCTATGGATTGGGCACATAAATTAAACAAGTTTGACCAATTGGCTCATAAATTTGATCAATTTCTAGACATAGATCAAGACCACTTCATACCACCTAGTCACCATGATAATGATCACATGTGTGCTACCCCGACCCATTATGTTGGTGGTTACCCAAATCAATTCTCATTTCTCACCCAAAATAACCCGACCTCTTATGACAGTCAATACTCGTGGTCAGCTCAAAATGAGATCCCGTCACCTATGATGGCCCAGTTTCCATCATTTACCCA
Source organism: Amorphophallus konjac (assembly GCA_022559845.1). Classification (NCBI taxonomy): domain Eukaryota; kingdom Viridiplantae; phylum Streptophyta; class Magnoliopsida; order Alismatales; family Araceae; genus Amorphophallus; species Amorphophallus konjac. The sequence continues at coordinate 260,105,864 of CM040128.1, forward strand.
AGACAAGGTTCCAACCACTCAGTTCTTCCAAGGGGGCCATGATCTACCTTTCACCCCGGAGCAAGGCCAATATGATCAACGATTTTCTCAGCCTGATTATGAATTATCCTCAGATACCTATAACTCTAGCTAGGAAGATCACCCAAACATCTCTTGGATGGACCAAGCAAGACAAACCCAAATATCTCAAGACCTCTCCACACCTTATTTTGACCCATGTCCAAACAACTTTAATTCTAGTTGGAGAGATCAACATGATTCTTCTTGGGAGTCTTATCAGGATCAAGGCCAAAGTCCTCAAAAATAAGATTTTTAAAATCGGGGTCCATATCCAAATGATGATTCGTACGATCAACCTTATTTGTTTGATCAATTGACACGGCTCTTCCAAACTCAACAACAAGCCTTCTAGGAACAACTACAAAACTTTGAGGCCCAAGTGAGCAGGGTTACTCAAAACATCATAGAAATAGAAGTAGAGCAAATGCCTAGCAACTCCACTACAAGTCTTGAGGATCAACTTCCTAGATTTAATAACACTCAAAGTCCATATGATCAATCCATAATTCCATAATCTAACACTCATATCACTTTTAATCTTGAGAGGATAATGGAAGAATCTTATGATGAGGACTTAAAGGAAGAGCAGCCTGAGAAGCCTAAAACCCATTCCATTTATGAAGAGGATTATGATGATCTTGAGTCAGGGGGAGAAGAAGAGGAAGAGGATTTGCCAGTCAATAATCAAATTCCATTACTTTTCCTTCTTGAATTTGATGAGTCCTCCTTTCAAGTGAATGACGAGGAAAATGTGAGTGTGGAGAAAGAATTGAGTGTGGCCATAGATCTATCTTCTTGGGTAATTGAGGAACCGGGTACTCCATTTAAAATTCACTCTAGCCAGGCATCTCCTGATTTAGGGGAGGATGTGGATCTTTTACTCATCCCTAACCTTGGTGAATCCATAATCATTCTACATATTCTGCAACTCACCAACTGGTTAGATCCATATGAGCCTTCTGAGAATTCTTGTGTTGAGGAGCGCACTGATTTCATTCCTAATCTCCTTATCTCCTTGACACTGGCCATGTGGTAGATTCCCCAAAAATTCATAACACCCTTATCCTCTCTCACCTAAACAATACGCAAGTACATCTTAAAAGTGAGGATGAAGGAGAAAAGTTGAGAGAAATTAAGGTCCGCATTGATGTGTTTAATACTTATAAGGACCTTAAACATACAGAGGAATATTTTGTAATTGAAGATATGATAATTTCTCACCATTCTTTGACCGAGAGGGTCCGTCCAGATTCTTAGACCCACCTTGGCATGCTTCTAGCCCACATTTATCGAGGCATAATCTTTTTCTCCAATGGTCCAAGGGTTGAAATTTATTGAAGGATAAGATCACTTGGTGGCTCATTCTGAATGCTACACGTTGGTTAGTGAGCTACATTGCGTCTGGCTGACGACGTTAAACGTAGTGCTTTTTGGGAGGCAACCTTTAATAGTTTCGTATGAGAATAAATGGCTTCTTGGGAGGCAACCCAAGTTTTTCGTGTGTTTTGTTTTTCAGGTTTGAATAAAGATAAGTTGGGGGGAGAGCTGATTGCTTACTCTATTACTCAGATTTGTCAAGCCGTCACAAGCCAAACCCGTCGAAGTTCACTTCCGTCAGGTTGTCCCGTTCCGTCATAAATTTCATGTCTACATTGTTCTATTATTCCATATTGTTCATGTCATTGAGGACAATGTCATTTAAGTTGGGGGGTCAAAAATCATGTTGCACAAGTTGCATTCATATACAACCTCATTATTTTAAAAAATATATATACAAAATTCAATTATGTTTCATGATTTATGCTTCCATTGATAGTGATTCTGGAATAGAAAAGACTTGGATAAGGATGATGGAAGATTATTTAATCTAGCCATGGAAAACTGATACAAGAATCTTGTTAAAGTTCATGTGCACTTTTAGAAAAATAAATCACGTTGCACGCTAATGAAACAAGTAGGACAAGCCTTCTGTTATTTTGGGTATATTACCTAATATGCTGCACTTTTTGAGGAAGATATCTTTTTATAAGCTTTCAGCCATGTTATCTATTAAAAATAAAATTTTGAGAAAAATACCATGAAAAATGCTCCGATTCTGAGTAACCGGGCATACTTCACCTAAGACGTGTTGAGGTTCGCGTCAAAAAGAAAAGGGAACTTTGATCTGTGTAACCGGGCCTGCTTCACGTAAGACGTATTGAGGTTCGCATAAAATAGTGAAAGGTAGTGCAGCATCATGTGTGTATAGAATAGAAAAGAAAAAAAAAGAGAGATCCCAAAAGGAACATAGTAATAAGGCAGACAAAAAGTTATTATGCTGAATGCTCTTTTTAAGAAGTGCAGGATTGAAAGGCACTTGTTCGGAATAGTAAATGGGGGATGTAATTGTCTTCACTGTGGACTTAGCAATACACAAGCACAAGTGCTATTGACCTTTAAGTAGAATCTTGATCATGTACCTCAATTTCCTACATAAGGCTAGTATGTGTTAATGATTCAGATTCCTAATCTTTAGTTAACTCTATGAAAGATGATCTAGAAATGAGATATGGATATTTTAAACTCTTGTTGGTCCTAAATTTTAAAATTATTTACATTGCTAAGGGACTAGCAATGAGTAAGTTGGGGTGTGTGATAAGTGTGCATTTGTATGAGTTAATTTATGATATGCACACGTTTTATGAGCTTAAATGTTAGTAATTATACACTTATCAAACTTAATATCAATTTTCAATCAAAATACTTAGTTTAATAAATTATTATAATTTGATCAATAAATATGTTATTTTGCAGGCACTCGACAAGAATGAGCCAAAGCCCATGGTCGATCAAGCACAATCTTAATTCAAAAGGGAAAAAAAGACAGAAAAAGAAAACTATAAATAGATATATACTCATATATATATTCTATCTATCGATTTATATATATATATAATTCAAATAAATAAAAGAAAAAAATAAAAAGAAATAAAAATCAAAATCAAAAACATCTCTATTTAATAAATACTCACTTATCTAATAAATATATTCTTAATATATATACCTATATTTATATATATAACATATACATATAATATATATATATCATATTTATATACATGATATATCTATGTACATACTATATTTATACAAATAATATATCTATAATACATATATATATATATATATCTAATATTATAACATGGGGGTGTGACTCTCACGAAGACATCCTTTGTTTCCATATAATATATAAATATACATAATATCTCTATACATAAGATATCTTTAGATATAATATATATATATATATATATATTCTTAATGTGCTTCAAACAAACATTAGCAGAAGCTTCACGAAAATCTTCATGCAAGGCCAGAAGACTCACGTGCCCCTCTCGTGGCCCCTCATGCAGCTCACGCGTAGAGGCCTTGATGAAGGAGGCTCTCTACGATGCAGCTTCACACGAGGGGCCCACGGCAGCTTCATCTGCAGCAGCAGGTGGCTCGCGGGCTGAAGGAGGCGAGCTGGTAAAGCCTTTGGCAGGCCAAGGCTTCATCACATGGGCAAGCTGGCATGGTCAGCGCTTCTTCCAAGATGGGTTTCACGTCGGCCATCGCGGTGGCTTCGGCCACGGGGTCAATGCCTCATGCAAATGCGCAACGGCGGTTCACACAAGGTCGGCTGATGCGTGGCCATCTTCACGCACGCTGCTTTCACGTCGGTCAGGCAGATGGCTCATGCAGCAAATGTAGGGACGTCTCCACGGTCGGCTCACGTGGAAGGAGAAAAATGGCTAGTGTCTTCACACGGTGGAGAAATAGAGAGCAGAGAACAAAGAAACAGAGGGCTTGTTTAAAGCCTATAAATGGAGGGTTGTGAAAGAGTTTGGAGAGTTAGTTTCATACTGCATTTGGGTTCTTTTTGCTTATTTTTGTGAGAGTTTTGTGAGAACTTTGTTCAAGTGATATTTTAGTGTTTTTGAAGAAGTAAGGAGAGAGAGAGGGGCAGGAGGCTCCATTCATTTAACAATTTCTTTCAATCTTATTATCCATTTAAATTATTAGAAGTTTTGGAATTTTGTAAGTTTAAGTGGTTGTTATTGTAAGTTCTTAAGATTTTAGCCATTGCTTAGTCATTTACATGCTTTTATGATCCTCATTTAAATTTATTTTCTTCTTCAACGTTATTCATACTTAAGTTCTCTACATTTTCTCCTTCTATCCTTTTCTCTAATTCCTCTCCATTTTTAAGTTATTACACGTTTTTCTAAGTTCTATCCTGATAGGTTACTGTTCATCTGAGATGGTAGTCTGTGTTATTCCTCTATTTTAAAGCCCTTCCAATCCTCTTTTATTTCTGCGTTCTTCATAAAAGTTGTTTCTCTCTTGTAAATCTAGATTTTCTTCTTCTACCACTCCCTCTAATTCTTCTTCGTTTTTAATCTATTTTTATTTTCTCATGATTCTGTCTTTTACAAGTTTACTATTCACCCGCGCGGATAGATCCTAGTATGTCATGTTTTTCACCTTCTTCCTCTCATTTTCTGTGTTTGCACTCTTCATAAAATTTCTTCCTAACTCTCATATGTTCAACGTTTTCTTCTGCCACTTCTTCTAATTCTCTTTGTTTTCAAAGTTATTTTATTTCTAATCTCGCCCTATTTTCATTATGTTTGTTTGACTGTTTGTAACCCCCCTTCATTCATTCCCTTCTATTCATTCCACCCCTTCTAAATTGTATCCAAATCTCCCTAAGGCGGTTTCAATTCAATTTTCATGATTTTTAAATCTTAAAAACTCAAGGTTTTTTACTTTCAAATCTACTTCTCCATGTGGATTCGACTCGGTCTCATCACTTAACTAATATATTTAATTTGTGGGCCGGATCTTTTAATTTGATTGCGGGGCATATTAACGACGTGTGTTTTCCCGCCATCAGTGAGCCTCCTGTCATTGGCTCAGTAGGGATCCTGCGGAACCCCAACTGTAAACAACGGCGATAACGAAAAGCAGCAACAGCAAGAACAAAAGTAATAGCAGGAACAGTAAACATGGTGACCAGTAAAAACTCGGCACTACAGCTACTCCTACTGTATCGAAAAACAAACCCCGATCTCACAGTCGGGGGACCACCAGACAATGAACCACCCTAGCCACGCTACTAGGAAAGCGACCACCCCTGTCGAGAACTCAACACTGTCTAGGGGGAAAGCCCTCGGTGACGCTCACCAGAACCCCTAGACCGCGGCATCGGTAAAACACCCGAGAACTACACGTAAAACCACGTCTCGCAGATGGGAAGCGAAAACTCAAGTCACAAGAAACTCACGTCACGTGACGGGAGCACTGTCCACCAGAAGTAAAGTCAGAAGCGTCCACTAACGACTTAGTCTGCACCTCAAGTGTCTCACTGTGACGCCCCAGGCGGAGACAAAGATACAATAGTAACCAGTACCACGAACAAGAACTAGGTGGGGTCACGCTCTTCACCGCGGGTCCGACAGCCCCCAACTAAGTGTGCACACACAAACCATCCACTCTAAGTTGGATCCTCTAGCTGGTTTTCCCCCCAGCCCGGATGCAGGCTGCAAAGGCGAGGGGCCCTACGGTAACCAGACTAAAAATGGTCTCTCTTCGGTAAGCCACTCCACCACTCCCGGGTGGGTCAGCACACGCGTGCCATAAGAAGGCTACGACCAGTGGGAGGTCACTAAACATGAAAATGGAAAGCCACGCACGCACCTATCGTGAGTAACACAGAGTAACAGGTGGCACGACGCCACCAGACTCTGGACATCCCACTAGACCTACTAAATCTAACGTTCTTTGAGTCACAAGACTCGGGGTCAAGACCGTCGTACAGGGACAGCTCCACGCCGTTAATCCGCCCTAACCCTAGGGTCAGAAAACTCGGCACGATGACTCACGAGGCAGTTCACAACTACTGAGACCATTCTCTCGAAAAAGGAACTTAAGAGACTTCTAGCCCTAGGCTGGGAGACTGGACTCGCAGTCCAAGGCCACACACATGGCCCGCACGAAAAACACTTACCGGGAAGCCAATGACGTGTGAGAATAACCCACCGCACACATGCCGATACACGGCGACTCGTTCTAGCGAGAACACGAAAGTCCAGATCACGTGGGGTCACCTGAACCCACCAAACCTATGGGCACACTAACCGAGGTAACCCTACACCTCCAAACAACCCCGAAAACATGGACACTGAACCCTCGGGGTGTCCGGGACATCCACGAGACCGAAGGTCGACCACTGGGTCACAACTGGGTCGACCGGGGTCAACGCGACGCAACAAAACACATCTAACACGGAAAATAAAGTGGCGGTCCTCCCTAGACCATCAAAGTGCCTAGCGATCTACCCCTGGACCGCAAGTAGGAGTGTCAATGGATCCTTAGGATCCAAAAATCCGATCCGAATCTGAAATTATTTTCGGATTCGGAGCAGATTATTTGACCCGCAGTTGTGTTATCGGGGCGAAACTTCTCTGATCCGAAATCAAAGATTTCGGATCAGTCATCGGGGCGCCATAAAACTTTGCCTTTCGGGGCGAGCAACCTCACGCTGCGGTATTCGCGGCTCCCTCTAGGGTTTGCGCCCGTCTCCGCATCGCTCTGGAGATCGGCCGCCAGTGGCATCGCTGTGACGAACCCTCGCGGGTTGCTGCTGCCGCAACGCTACCTCCACCACCATGCCTTCGCCAGCTCCACACAATGGTGACCTCCGAGCACTCCCCGCTCCCCGCCGTGACCACTGATCACTGGGACGAAGAGGTTGGCGGGCCCTCCGACAGCGACGGGGGCAACCTAGTGGCGGATGTCTCACCCAGCACGAGCACATCTATTATCTATTGTTTAAAAAAACCCTGCACTCGCCTTCTCCGCCGGATTCCGTTCCCTCCCCAGTTCGTAGATTCCTTCTGCGAGAGGGCGGGCGGGGGGAAGCCACCGGCGTCTTCTGCGCTAGGGTTTCGTCAGCAATGAGGGTGAAGAAGCAGAAGTGCCACCGCAAGGTGGTGAGGTTCTACTCGGCGTGCTTCAGGTTCAGGGAGCCCTTCAAGTTCCTCTGCGACGCAAGATGGTTCAGGGAGCCCGGAGGGGGAAACCCTCCTCTGGTACCCTCTCTCTCTCTCTCATGCGTTTTGTGGGGTCTGGATCTATTCATGGGTTCAGCTGTGAACGAGTGTTTCTGCTGAGTCGGCGATGTTCCTGCTTGGTCCCGATGACGGCCATGCACAGCGGTGATCTCGACACTGACGAAGGTGATCTGGGTATGCTCTCTCTCTCTCTCTCTCTCTTGCCCTTTCTCTTCTTCTCTCCGGAACCATCTCTTTACTCTCTCTCCCCCAAATCTCCTACAACAAGAAGCGCGGCGGTGTCGGGGCAGGAGGGAAAACCCACTCATTTTCTTTAATCTCTCTCTCTCAGCCCGTGGGAAAATCCCCCTCCCACACCCACTCTCTTTCTCTGATCCCTCTCTCTCAGTTTCTGTTTTGGGTTTTAGAAGGTGGAGGGTTTGGTGTTAGGTTTCGTGGTTTTATTCTAACTATCTTCTGATGATATTATGATCCCGTCTTTTGACCGTGAAGCCGTGAACAGAAAGAATAACATGTCTTGTTTGATTCAAAGAAATTGGCTGAAACAGCAGTGAGCTCATGTTTCTATTCGGTTTGATATGCAAACAAAACCGATGAATCGATGGAATTCTATTTGGTTTGAAGCAAATGATAACCAACCCATCTCCTGATGACTAATGTTTACTTTTCCCCATTATTTGGCTGATTGAGGATACTTTTATTTTGGCAGAGAGCACTTGTGGGATAGATTTACTGTGAGTATACTTTAGTTCAAGTATTTCATCTTTATATGTTGTTTGATACATTGTTTTGATTGTTAAATTATATGAAGTAAAAGAACAAAATCATGACTGAAATCCATAGATGTTATTTTTCTTAGCAGGATGTTGATGCATGCTTTGCATTTCTTGACCAACATTCTAGGCAACATGGATTCTATGTTTCTTTTATGAGTCATGACCAAATCTGTTTGCATTATGCCACTTCACTCCCGACCTGTCATATCTTAAGCTATGCCAAAGTGGCTAAGGTTTTCTGGGTCTCAACACTTACCACATGATTTGGGGCCGAGATGTCTTAAAAGTTCTGTTTAGAATCTTCACCATCTTTATGGAAGCCATGTGTAAATTTGATGTCCGGTGAAATTGAGCATTGATTACAAAATGAGTATGAGGGTTTTTGCAGGAGGAGATAGAAAACAAGATAGAGGTGGCAGATGCATTGGCTCTCAAACTCTTTCAGTGCTTTAATTATTCTGTTTCAACAATGAAAATGGCTGCACATAATCTTGCAGAAGGTATGAAATAATCTCCTTTTATGAATTACAATGTTGCATGAATGTTGGGAGAAATTTAATGTGCTTTAGGATTTTCAAATTCTGTGAAACTTTATACAGGAAGTCATGACTTGAACTTGTGGCTGCATAATCCATCCTTTGACTACATTAATGAGGATGTCTATTCTACTTGATGCATTTGATTTTTCAATCATAAAATGAGACTTCATGTGTGATTACATACATAGATGCAGCATGCTCTGTCTCCTTCCTCAAGTTTAGATAGTTCATAATTCTGATAGCTATGTTGCTTAAAGAATGGCAAATAACAATAATTCTATGCAGATTCTCTGTCCGATGGCTCTCCTATGCTACAAGATATCCATGGACAGCTTTAATGAAAAAAAAGTAGTGCTGATGGCCATATCCATGGACAGCTTTAATGAAAGTAATTTACTATTCCCTTGAAAGTGATTAACCTTTTGGAAGTGGCACTCTGTTTGTTAAGCTAGGTACATACAATAAGAATACTGACATCGCATTCTTAGTTTACTTTCAATTTTCTTGTAGTTCTCATGACAAGCTACTTCATATTCTTGCACTTTTGAAACTAGATCTTGTTCAAAAGAAGGTTCTGATGTTTGTAAACCAAATTCAGATTGCCCTTATTCAATGCTCACCCCCCTCTGTGTCCTGGACTGCAAACCATTTTAAGCAGACAGACCTACATAAAGAGTGAGCTAGTAGTAGCAGGCAGCCACACTGTTCTTCCTTCCATGATCAATTCTTCACACTAAATGAGAATGTTGGTTAATGACATATCCTACTGCTTGTATGCCTACACCTTATCTTTGCTTTCAAGATACCCTATCCTACTGCTATCCCTATCAATTTGTAGGCTGTTGGGAGGAGCTATAATTCCATTGTGGATTTCTATGCTCTACAATTAATGTGGAATGCCAAATGCTTACATATAAAATGCTTTTCAATTTACTGTTTTCAGGACTTGAACAATTTCATAAGGCAACTAGAGGAAGAGAACAATTTGTGCTACCTAGGTAGATTGCATCAGTTGCTTGTCATTTATTTGCAGGACTTGAACATGCTAACATATATATGAACCTTTTGAAATATCTCTCACATTGTGTTAATTTTTTTCTTAGTCGTTCTTGCCATATCTTTCTTTGCCAGTGCACACATGAGAGACCCATGCAACCATCCTTTTTAAGCAACCAGGTAGGCACTCTTTATATTGATGGCATTGTCATTGATAGTTAGTATGATGTTTTTGGGTTAATGGGGGACAGAAAATTGGCCTCACAAAAATTTTATGTTAGTTTTGTTGGGACCTGCTATTGAGAGTAGAGAGGAGATGCAGAAATTATGTCTTTCCTCTCCAATTTTTTCTTCTTCCCATTCAAATTATATCACTGAAGTTATTTCTCATCACACATTGATGAATCATGTTCACTTGATGTTTTAGTGGAGATGCAGAAATTTGTCTCTCCTCTCCAGTCTTTTCTTCTTCCCATTCAAATTATATCACTGAAGTTATTTCTCATCACACATTGATGAATCATGTTCACAAATTGGAAAAGAAACTGTCTCTGCGTAAGTCCATCTCCTGTGTGTTGATCAAGGTGGTTTCTTGATTTTTCTTGTTGTTTAATTGGGTTTGCTGTCTGCTGTGGTTTCGAGTCTGCCATGGGATCTCGGATGGGTTTTCCTCTTAATATTTTGGTTCTTATTATAATTTTTAAGCAAGTCTTTACATCGGAGAGCCCATAACAGGTTCATAATGAGATCACCACACCTTTCGGTTTTTTGCTTTTTTGTGGGGTGGGAGTGGGGGTTGTATAGGAACCATGACTAAAAATTTGTCTGTCACATTGAAATGCACTGTATTTATTATGCACATTCATGCATGACCTCATGGTATATAGAATGGTGACATGAAAAAGGATAGGTTAGGCCTGTCTGGAAGCTTTCACTATGCGTGAGGACTTATCTCCGTCTGGTACCATGAGTCATTATTGCATTTAGGTTTTTTTTTTTACCCATATGAGTCTAAGACATCATACTCCCTTTGCATGTAATCTCATGTCTGCACGTGTCTATTTGTATTATCATGCATAGCTTGAAAAATTGATGTTCATACTGGCATGCATTGCACTTTCTGTAGTTATTGGTGATGTTCTGAAATGCGCTTCATTTTCAAGTTGGTATGCTTGCATATTTTATGTTATGAAATGTTGTGGCTTGCATATGCCCTTCTTTTTCAACATAATCCATTGCATATTTTGACCTCTTGTGGTCCTGTAGCAGAGGATGAGCTTGATTGGCAAGCAACAATAGTTGGTATGAACTCTGCCAACTGCCTTTAGTATAAAATTTTGTGTTTAGTGTAAAACTGGTTTTCGGCTTGTTTAACATGTAATCTGTAGTCTGTACCTTCCAAGAAAACATGTAATATGTGTGATAATTTGTTTAGGGCTAAATCTGTGTGATAAGAATGTTTTTGTTCTTATTATGTTTTAGAGTTATTTTATTCTTCTATTATACCATCTAGCATATAATCTTGAACTCATTGCAGCTTGACCTGTGGGTGAATAACACTGTCAGAAGGGACCAATTTCTATGGGTAAGATTACTTTCTAGAATCTCTGTTGGAAAATATGCAAATTCTGTAGATCCTTGCTAGTATTGCTGCATTATTTTTTATTCAAGAGAAAATGTATCCAGTTTGAGACCTCATGGCAGTGTTATTGTTTTCAAAATGCTTTAGGCCTGTGAGGTTGGAGTTATCACCAGAAGAGGAAGTAATTGCGTCCATGCAAATGATATCCAACTTTTTTTTTTTGCTTCAGCAAGCATGATTGTTCCAGAATATTGGTTATGTGATCTTTCATTATACTTTTTCAAAACAATTACCATTGCGGTTTAAAGATTGGCCAAGAACCATCCTGCCCTCCATTTCCTTTAGCAGCAGCCAACTTGTGCATTATGAAGACTTTGGAGAATGACATGCTGCACTTAGGAAAGACATTGAACATTGAGTTGAGTTTCTTGTTGGCTTTGTAAAGGGTGGTGTTGATGCTATGCAGGTTTTCAAAATAATTCATTTAATATTGATCCACCAAACTTTTTCATGTCTTTACATTGGATTATTCATATATGTGATTGCTGCAAACCTAGTGTATTCTTCCTTGTGACTGTGCTCCCAAAAATTGATGATGTGCATGCTTGGTGTGTGTCTGTGGATTTGTGCATATTTATCTTTTTGACAGATAGGGCTTTTCTTGGTTTCTGTTTTATTTAAATTCTTTCAAAAATATCTCACTATGAAGAACATATAAAATGACATGGCTTCCAATTGTGTAGCAAATTGTTGGTAGCCTATTTTGATGAATACTTCTCAATTTGGACTGTTCTTTGTTGCAGGTTGTGGCCGTTCAAAAGAATATGCAGAAGCAGATGAATGAGGCAATAGCATTTCCTGTTACTAAAGAAGGCAGTAGAATGGAGGCAGCTTTAGGCCGGCATATAGACGAAACTATAAAAGTAGATCCGAAAGTTTTAGGCAGCTTTAGTTAGTGATGAACTGGATTCTGATTGGATTTGTGTAATGTTTATGTTTATCATTTGGATGAGATAATGGATCCAAAGTACCCAAAAGCTTTTTGATTCAGTGTAATATTTGTGTTGACTATGTGGATCCGAAAATTCGGATTCTTCGATCCTCTTACAATGGATCCGAAGTACTTAAAAGTTTTTTGATTCAGTGTAATATTTGTGTTTACTATGTGGATCCGAAAATGATCCATTGGATCCAAAAATTTGGATCCTCCGATCCTCTTACTTATTACAGATTTGTATATAATAAGATCCGAAAATGATCCAAATCCGAAAATTTAAGTTCAGATCCGTATCTGATCCGGATCCGAAATAGTATGTAATTTCGGATCCGGGTCATATTCGGATCTGTTATTAACGGATCCGGATTCGGATCATAAAGGATCCGATCCGGATCCGACCCGTTTACACCCCTAACCGCAAGGGACAGCCTAGCAGTCTACCCCTGGACAGTTAGGCCCCAAAAACACTTGGACGGTAAAACCTCGAAAACAGTCAGGCCCCGACCACTAAGCCGTGCCTAGCGGTCTAACCAGGACCGCTAAGCCTCAGAAATCCCGAACCTCAAGCGGTCATCCCCAGATCGCAAGGCTATGCATGGGGGTCTCCTCTAGATCGCTAGGCACAATGGCGGTCTATCGCGTGACCGTAAAGCTTGAACCGACATAGGGGGGCCCTAGCGGTCTCCACAAGACCGCTTGGCACCCTAGCGGTCCCTGGAAGGACCGCTAGGCCGTCCCGAGCCCGAAAACGATGGAAACGGTGGGAAACCCCATTCCACATCTTTTCACACCCATGTGAAGGGGAAAACTAGTCCCCAGCCTCTCTAGCACCGAGAGGGCCCATTTAAACCCCAAAAACACAGTCAAAACACTAGATCGGGCTCACACCCCAAAACATTCTCCTTTTCCCAAAACGCTCAAATAAGCCCGCTCGACTCACCACGGCCTACCAAAATTACGGGGAAAGAAGTACATAGGTTAAGGATCCATCTCCCTACCTCCACCAAAGATTTCACGCGTCGTGGACGCCGATCCATGAAGAAAATGCCGTGAAACCCTCGTTGGGCACCCCAACGTGCGTCCGAGCTGGCCGCGCCTCCACCGCCTCGATCCTCACCCCATCCTCACGCTCCTCGCCCTCACGCTATCCTTGCCTCACCCATCATCGCCTCCGTCGGCCGCCCGGAGGAGAGGGGGAGAGAAAGAGAAGAGAAAGAGTGAGAAAGAGGGAATGAGAGAAAGAGAAGGGGTAGGGGGTTATTAATGGAAAAATCCAAAAATTCCAAAAATTAGAAAAATATGAAAAATTATCTATGCGATCCTCGGGAAGAGCACAACGCGCCAGTACTGTCCCGGAGCCAGAGAACGCAACGGTTCACCCTGCATAGAGTTCCGAAGGCACATCAGGGAAAAACATGCGTAAATCACAAAACACACTCCGAGACCCACGAAAGTGATCCGAAACCCACGGATCCTGACCTGATAAATAATTTGAAAATTTTGGGGCGTTACAGCACTCCCCCCTTAAAGAAATTTCATCCTCGAAATTCAAGACTAGCACCAGGTCACAGGGGGAGAACACCTTAATCAACTGACAATGCTGTCAGAGCCCCAACACTGAAAACCTTGATTCTCACGAAAGCATCGATCATGAGGGATACCGCCAGACCTTAATCACGAACAACGCCACACTCCACACACTGCACACACATCGATCATCAGAGCAAGTATAACACAAAGGCACAAGTCTAGCATCACCTCAGGCAACACGAGAACCAACCACGGCACCGCTGCCACCAACTCCCCCCCTAGGGAACGCAATCCTCGCCACAAGAACCAATCCACCGATCAACACCCATGCTCAGCGGACCAACCAAACGCCAGCTGAATAACTCACGCCCTACACCAGGGACGACCAACACTGAGCTTCCACCAGCTCACACCTAGCAAGCCAAACACCAACAATGGCACCAGACCAACTCTGTCAGAACTCAAACTTCGACAAAGCCCAGATCCCATCCGGAAAAATACATCATAGAAACGACCACCAAAGGCCTCACTTGCACACAGCTCTCGCCATTCCCGATGAGCAACCTCCAGCATCTTCTGTCTGTGAAAGACCATCCACTGGTCACCAGACACTAGCCAACGGGAAACCTCCACCGGCCCAACGGGCACGATCCAACTCATGACATGCCATCCGCTGACTCACGCACAGACCAACACCATATCCAGGCCTATCATCATCCCAACTTCACCCTCATAAGGGAGCACAGTGAAACCAATGACAAGAATCTGGAGTCTTCAGTCTTTACCTTACTCAACTCAGACTTACAGGGAAATCCTCCCATGCTGGTCACCAGACCAAGGATCACCATTCCACGTCAACCTCTCTTCAAGGACCTCCACGCATAGGCATCGACCAGCGTCCTGTCCCATCGAAACCTTCATCTCAATTGCTCCAAATGGATGCCTACCACTCTCGATTCCGCTCCTACCACAAAGCCATGGGACACACAACCTCTTACAATCCACGACACACTTCTCCAGAACCGAAAAGTGCCGCCTACTACCACAGCAAGCAGGTCGATGACACCGCTACCAATGCACACGGGTCCCCAGACAATACACGTCTTACCGCGGTCGACCACTCGATCAACCTGACCGACCACTCATAGCCACCAACCAAGACCCATAATCTCTCAGGGATCACTTCTCCAAAACATGATCTCATCCGCGACCACAACCTCTAATGCAAGAACAGGGTACTCATGCGGCAACCTCGCCAGCATATTTCCCCAACTCTCCAACCTGCCAGTGCCATAAACCACAATATCTCAAGCAACAGCAAGGCAACAACACGTCTCACACCGCCGGAGATAATCTCATATCGAGGAATCAATCCTCCAATGCTCAACTCATCCTCAGGAAATCCACCCGCAGCAACCAACGCTACAATCCACGCACTCTGATCCACATGCACAGCCAACCTCCATGACTCGGGATCCACCATCCCGACAATCCGCTGCAACTCCGCAGGCTCCGATCCTCAATACATCGGGAACCATAACACCAGCCGTAAATTCCTCACGAACACCGCCCAACCGGCACTCGTCCTTCCGGAACAGTGCCAACACCCTTACACATCAAGGAACGGGCAACACTTCTCACCGACAATCGCCTTACCAAAATACAAGATGCATCTCGCACGGACTTTATGGCACACGGAGGGCCAACCAATCCAGACACACGATGCAAGACGACGAACCTTAGCCAAACGCGATTCTCTCCAACCAAGAGAAAAACTCAATACACTTCCAACCAACGAAAGGAAAACTCCAAGCTTGACCTGACCTCGAACCTCGTACACGCCGGGAACAGCACCTTCTAGCACCAAGAAAACCATCACTTCCGTCAGGTCAGCTCCTCTGACAACACTCTCCAAGTGTTCGTCAGACCACGATCACAGCAGCTCTCGATGCACCATCACTATAATTCCTTGAACTGCATAAGCCATGCCAAGAGCCGCAAAACAAGCCATAATCGACAATCGTCAACACTCATCCTCGAGTCCCGAACCCACCACGGAACCTTCACATATCAGGCTAATTCTAGGGCGAACACAACCCATTCGCACGCAGGAGCGCAGGAGCAAGAACTTACTGGGACATCCCTGCCCAATCCTGCCTCAAAATTCGTGAAGATAACTGGGACCGACACGTCATTTTTGACGCCACAGAGCATGACAAGACCATCAGCTCGACAATCATCAGCTTAACAGAAAACCTTCCACTCGCCCGAGCACAATTCTCGACCAGAGCACCCGCTCCGACATCTCAAACCACAATCTCGACGCCTCAGGGGCTGGATAAACCTCAAGCTGGAGTGGCCCACACCAATAACAGCTCCCTCAGAGCACACCCACGGCCACTTAACCACGAACAACCTCGCCAGCCACCTAACCTTGCTACAAATACCACGAACACAAGCACCGCAGCAACACACCTGCCGGCAACCTCTGCCTAATGCAGCACAACCGGGGCCACCATCGATGAGGGAGAAAGCTCTCAACCTCGATCCTTAGACCCCACGTCGGCACTCCAACGATAGCAACCACCATTACAACGCCAACGCCGCGCACTCAAGCTCTTACACGAGAAACCAAGCAAAAAATATGCACAAAACCCTATGCCAACTGTCGACTGTATTGGACCTTACGGACTCTGATCACTACAGTATCTCGAATTTCCATGTATGTCCAGAACCACGCTCTGATACCAATGTAGCGACCCAAGATCCGGATACCGGGAAAGGAACCTGATACCATTCGAATCCTGGCCCGTCGCCCATGAGCCAGAGCTCGGAAGGGCTAAAAAGGAGTGTGGAGGTATAAGGAAATAGGAAATAAAGTAGGACAATTCAATAATTAACAAAAATAAATAAACAACTACAATAGAGTCTAGTCCAACAAAAGTACAGTCTATGGCAGAAAACGTACCAAATGTCAAGTGAACACTCGGCCCGACGAGCTGGCAACTAAGAACCTCCGCACAGCACCCTCGAACCGCGAGGAAGAACCACCGCACCTAAAAAGTAGGGGTGAGCCTCCTGTCACTGGCTCAGTAGGGATCCCGCGGAACCCCAACCGTAAACAACGGCGGTAACAGAAAGCAGCAGCAACAAGAACAACAGTAATAGCAGGAACAGTAAACACGGTGACTGGTAAAAACTCGGCACTACAGTTACTCCTACTGTACCAAAAAATACACCCTGAATCTCACAGTCGGGGGACCACCAGACAATGAACCACCCTAGCCACGCTACTAGGAAAACGACCACACCTGTCGAGAACTCAACGTTGTCTGGGGGGAAAGCCCTCGGTGACGCTCACCGGAACCCCTAGACCGCGACATCGAAAAAACTCCCGAGAACTGCATGCAAAACCACGTCTCGTAGATGAGAAGTGAAAACTCAAGTCACAAGAAACTCACATCACGTGACGGGAGCACTATCCACCAGAAGTAAAGCTGGATGCGTCCACTGGCGACTTAATCCGCGCCTCAAGTGTCTCGCTGTGACGCCCCAGGCGGAGACAAAGACACAACAGTAACCAGTACCACGAACAAGGACTAGCTGGGGTCGCGCTCGTCAGTGAGGGTCCGACAGCCCCCAACTAAGTGTGCACACATAGACCATCCGCTCTAAGTCGGGTCCTCTAGTTAGTTTTCCCCCCAGCCCGGACGTAGGCTGCAAAGGCGAGGGGCCCTACGATAACCAGCTTAAAAACTATCTCTCTCGGGTAAGCCACTCCACCACTCCAAGGTGGGTCAGCACACGCGTGCCGTAGGAAGGTTACGACCAGTGGGAGGTCACTAAACGTGAAAACGGAAAGCCACACACGCACCCATCGTGAGTAACACGGAGTAACAGGTGGCACAACGCCACCAAACTCTGGATAGCCCACTAGACCTACTAAATCCAATGGTCTTTGAGTCACAAGACTCAGGGTCAAGACCGTCGTACAGGGACAACTCCACGCCGTCAATCCGTCCTAACCCTAGGGTCAGAAACCTCGGCACGATGACTCATGAGGTAGTTCACAACTGCCGAGACCATTCCCTCGAAAAGGGAACTTAAGAGACCTCCAACCCCAGGCTGGGAGATTGGACTCGCAGTCCAAGGCCACACACATGGCCCGCACGGAAAACACTTACCGGGAAGCCAATGATGTACGGGAATAACCCACCGCACACATGCCTATACACGGTGACTCGTTCTAGCGAGAACATGAAAGTCCAGATCCCGTGGGGTCGCCTGAACCCACCAAACCTATGGACACACTAACCGAGGTAACCCTACACCTCCAGACACCCCCAAAAACACGGACACAGAACCCCCGGGGTGTCCGGGACATCCACCAGACCAAAGGTCGATCACTGGGTCACAACCGGGTCGACCGGGGTCAACGCGACGCAACAAAACACATCTAACACAGAAAACAAAGTGGCAGTCCTCCCTAGACCATCACAGTGCCTAGCGGTCTATCCCTGGACCGCAAGGCATAGCCTAGCGGTATACCTCTGGAGCGTTAGGCCCCAAAAACACTTAGATGGTAAAACCTCAAAAATGGTCAGGCCCCGACCGCTAAGCCCTAACTAGCGGTCTAGCTAGGACCGCTAAGCCTTAGAAATCTCGGACCTCAAGCGGTCATCCCAGACCGCAAGGCTATGCCATAGCCTTGCGGTCTCCTCTAGACCGCTAGGCACAATAGCGGACTATTGCGTGACCGCAAAGCTCGAACCGACATAGGGGGGGGCCTAGCGGTCTCCACAAGATCGCTTAGCACCCTAGCGGTCCCTTCCAGGGACTGCTAGGCCGTCCCGAGCCCGAAAACGGCCGAAACGGCAGGAAACCCCATTCCACGTCCCGTTCACACCCATGTGAAGGGGAAAATAAGGGAAAACTAGTCAACAGCCTCTCTAGCACCGAGAGGGCCCATTTAAACCCCAAAAACACGGTCAAAACACTACATCAAGCTCACACCCCAAAACATTCTCCTTTTCCCAAAACGCTCAAATAAGCCCGCTCGACTCACCACGGCCTACCAAAATTGCGGGGAAAGAAGTACATAGGTTAAGGATCCATCCCCCTACCTCCACCAAAGATTTCACGCGTCGTGGACGCCGATCCATGAAGAAAATACCGTGAAACCCTCGTCGGGCACCCCAACGTGCGTCCGAGCTGGCCGCGCCTCCACCGCCTCGATCCTCACCCCATCCTCACGCTCCTCGCCCTCACGCTATCCCTGCCTCACCCACCATCACCTCCGTCGGCCGCTCGGAGGAGAGGGGGAGAGAAAGAGAAGAGAGAGAGTGAGAAAGAGGGAATGAGAGAAAGAGAAGGGGTGGGGGTTACTAATGGAAAAACCCCAAAATTCAAAAAATTCAAAAAAATATGAAAAAATACCTCTGCGATCCGCGGGAAGGGCACAACGTGCCGGTACTATTTTGGAGTCGAAGAATGCAACGGTTCACCTGCACAGAGTTTCGAAGGCACATTAGGGAAAAATATGTGTAAAGCACAAAACACACTCTGGGACCCACAAAAGTGATCCGTAACCCACGAATCCTGACCCGATAAATAATCTGAAAAATCCGGGACATTACATTATACCTACCTCTTATGTGTCTACCCCACCTCTCATCCCTCTACAGCCATGGTTATTTATCAAACACCACTTGTACTTTCGTATCCTTCTGTATCCTCCACTCCTCCTAGAAAGACTCGTAGGGTTTCCTCCCTCTACAGGGATACCCAACCCTCTAAAGGTCCATCCTCTGTCCTTCCCTCTCCACCACCTGAGTCCACCTCTCAAGCCACACCGTCAGTCTCTGCACTTCTCTCTGAACACCCACCTGAGCCTACTCCTCTCACTTACCGCTTGATAAACTAATCCCACAATATCTCATCGAACTGGCATTCAACCTCTGTCTACCCAGAGTTTGACCCTAGGCCCTCTTTCCAAATTGTTTCTCCTCTTATCGATGATGATCAAAATTTTCCTCTCTTCCAAACTCAATTTTTGAGAGATGTGCACCACTGAACCATGTTTATTTGCATGCTCCGTATTAATACCGCTCTCTTGCTTCAAAATCAGAGAACCCTTGGCTTTAATGCCTTTCTTCTAAAATTTGTACGTGAAAAGCACACCACTACTGAAGCTCTTGCCCAAATCTGGTTTCACTATTATCAACATCCTCTTACTGAATGGCAACAACACTGCAAGGATGCACCTCTGTACCAACAGGAGATGGCAGAACGTCTTGCCTACAACCAACCATTAATTCACTTTGCTTACTAGTGCCTCCAGTTTTCCTTCCAGCCATTTGCCGACATTGTTGCTTGGGTGCCAAAATTCCTGGAATTATATGTTCAAATATGTCAGGAAAGGGAGCAGCAAGGACTTTTCTTTCTCTCCTTCGATGTTTTTCTCGATTGAGAGTCATTCTATGAGTATGAGGTTCAGAACGCTGGTTCTTTGCCGCCACCTCTTTCATCTAAATCCCTTGATGAACCACCTCTCATTTCGTGACCTCCACTACCCTTTGAACCATCTCACCCATGCACTTCTGCGATCTCTCCCGTCCGCCAATATGTCAGGAAATGGAAGAATACTTAACTTTGTACTTCCTTCTGAGCATGGGCATCTCTATGCTTCAGGCCATGTGGTTCATCAGACATTCTGTAAAACTATTTTTATATTATGTACAAAAGTTATCTTTATACTATTGACAAAATGGGGGAGACATTTGGTGTGCAACACGTAGTATGGTATACAGAAAAATATCTTCTACACCTTGTTGCTGTAATAGTTTTTTCATAAGACATTTGGTGTGCAGCGCGTACTATGGTATATAGAAAACTATCTTCTACACCTTGTTGCTACAATAGTTTTTTCATGAGACATTTGATGTGCAACCCTTAGTATGGTATACAGAAAAATGTCTTCTACACTTTGTTGTTATAATAGTTTTTTCATCATCAAAAAAGAGAAGATTGATAAGTTGATACATTTTTAAATCATTTATCCCTCTAAAATTAATTGATTTTGGTGATAACAAAACTAATTAGGACTATATGCCAAAGATAACTCAATAATAGTTAAACTTACGACAAAGAAAAACATAGTTGTTATTTAGGCTAAGACAAGATAACATATGCACACTGGGCTCACTTAAACATGTTTATATCATAATCGCTACCTAGAAAACTCAGTTATAAATTGTCTATAATTTTTTTTGATTTAGTCGCTTAATTTTTGTAACTATCTTCAGATATAGTTGATATAAAGCTAAAAGTAACTTAGTCGATCATTTAACAAGACTATCAAGCAAAGTTCACATAGTCGATACAACTATTCGACTACCGGGTAACTTTAGTCAATCTAGTAACCGACTATCGAGCAACATTCACATAGTCGATACTATCATTCAACTATCTCAATTATAGTTGAACATGTATTCGACTATCTCAAATCTATCTACGACTATCAGTTAACTTAGTCGATCATTTATTCAACTATCTCAACACTATCTATGACTATCAGTTAACTTAGTTGATACATAAGATACTAGTTTCATAGTCGAATCACCTATTTAGCTAAGTGAGCACATAGTCACTTGCACTTTGACTATCTTAAAATCGATTGCCGACTATCTCAACGGGATTTGAAATTCGGATGCTTTTAATGTCCATATACGAACATTTATTGCAGGTCATGCAAAAACTTTCCTTCTTGTTGTTGTGCTCCTCTAGTTTTGATGCTGGCAAAACTGTGTCGAATTAGTTTTGATTCTGGCAACACTGTGATGATTTGAAGTTCCTACTTAAGTCAGAATAGGTCTTGCTCATAACAAGGTCGATGCATCTTCCATCAGCATATAACATCAGGTCAATGCACATTCATGCATTTAGAAAGACAGGTCGATGCATATATACATTCTGGTCTAGAAGGTGGATGCAGATGTAGAAGTCTTGCACTATCAGGTCGGTGCACTTTGTACACAGGTCGATACTGCTAGGCACTATATGCTAGATGTTGCATCATCAGGTCGATGCACACTATAGACTGGTCAATGCTGTTCAGCCCGCGTTTGCAGTATAAGGTCGGTGCAATAAAGGTCATTTTTTTATAAGGTCGATGCACCTTGTGCATCTGCTTTGTAGTCAGGTCGATGCACTATGCATGTGCAGCAATGCAGATATCGTCCTTCTGACTGAATGAGGTCTACCTGTGTAATACACAGGTCGATGTTCTTTTGACATACTGATGCATTCTTCCTTCACGTCAGTAAGGCAGGTAGATGCACTTTTGATTGTGCATCGATGCATGTGTATATATTCACACACAAATTCATATGATTTGCATGTTCTTATGAAACATCTGAGCCTACAATTTCCTGATACTTACTACTTGTTTCATGAGTCACATGATGCTGAGATTGTTAATAAGTTTCTACCTTTGTTTTGGCAGGAAAAACAAAATCATCAAGGAATAATTTAGATTCATACGCGAACACCTAAGATGCATAAAGTTTTTCTGATTGTCACATGGGTTTGAAAGTGCAACTATTGAGGGCACGTGATCTAAGGTGATCTCCCAGTACTTTGGAGATTCCTAATGAAATAACCGTTCTATGTGGCTACAACTTAAAGGATCTTCACCTCTTCATCCGACACGTGGCCAAGCTTTTTCCAAAGCCTTGGGCGGGAGCGTTTGTTCCATACGCCTAAATCAAATCTTGTGGGGACCACAAGAATTCTTGTTCGCGAGAATAAATAGAGGCTAGAGCTTGAGCGACAAAGAGAGAGAAATTTTGAGGAGAGAGAGAATATGCATCTATATCTGAGAAGAAAATCAAGAGAGGAGAGAAGAGAAAAAGAGAAAGGGAGAGATTGAAGAGAGAAGGAGAAGCTAGGGAAGAGTGAGAGCCACTGCGAGCCTGAAAATTTAAAGTGCAGAGAAGAGAGATAGAAAGTAGAGTATCGGAAGAGGAAGAGAAATTCTGAGAGAAGAGAGAGCCTGCGAAGAGTCTAAGTTGGTCTCGACGTCTGGATCAGATCCAGAGTCGAATTGCTCTAGAAAAAGAGCTACAGCTATTTTGTTTTGTACTATTTTCTCTGTTTAGTTTTTTGAATCATTTATTAATCATCTATAAGCTGTGTAATCAGTGGATCAAGCTGTGAGACAGTAGCGAGGAGTGTTCCTCGGACAGCAAGCTGTGAGGCTCAGCGGTTCGTAAGCTGTGAATCAGCGGTTTCTAAGCCGTGTGTTCAACGGAAGCCTCACTCGATCGAGTTAGGGGTAGATGTAGATCTCAAGATTGAGATCAAACCACCTTAAAATTGCTTTGCAATATGTGTGTGACTATTTGGTTCTTCATTGATTCGTATAGATGTATGGTTAGGAACGCTCTTGTCTGGAATGTGATGTTTCTGATATTTTCATTCATATAATGTGCATGAGTCATCAACCAAAGAGTATATAGAAAGGCTTGGCTGGAAAGATAGGTTAAGCCTATCCGGAATGCCACACCTTGCGTGAGGAGATCCTAGATTAAACCTCCGCCCAGTACTGAACTTGGTTGCTGTTTTTCTTCTACAATTCTGTGTGATAATTCATCTAGAATTATCGTTAGCCTGGATTAGATATACTCTCTGTTAATTCAGTTTCAATTGATTGCTCGTTTCACAGTAGAGTTTTTATTCCGCATTTATTCACTATTGTAGAATATAAATTTGGGGTAGATCTATTCACCCCCCCTCTAGATTTGTAGTTCATCCATTCTCGTCACTTATATCACATCCATCTGAAGACCTGGAAAGGTCAAGTTTTTCTTTACGCTATCACAGGTAAAAGCAATCTGAAAGAAAGGCTACAACATAGAGATCGTACAGACACATATCAAAGCCTGACCGGAGGAAGAGATATATTTTACCTGCATATTTCTTTTGCCCTGTCTGTATTCAACATAATAAAATTACTTTCTGCAGAAGTGACAACCAGATAAATAGACATACCTCGAAGAGGTACTCTAACTTCAGGATATTATGCCAGAAAAGGATCTCCCTGCAATATGACTGACCTCTAAGGAAAAAGGAATATCTGTTAAAGAAAAGAAAGCTTCAAGACACATGTTTCTGCACTTATGTGTAACGAATATATTACAATTTCTAACATTCACTATTTTTGTGTTTAAACGCATCAAGAATGTGTCTAACGGCAGTATCTTAGAGAAGGCTATAAATACACAAATCCCAAGAAGATTTCAACAACTTTTTGGTCAATCTCTAGGCAGAAATATGTGTTACAAGAGTTGTGAAAAGCAAGCCAATCGCCTGCAACTCTTCATTCTGCTCAAGTCTCTCCAAGAAGAAAATCAACCACTGCAAACTTTCTACTCCTCTTTTTCTTCTGCTAATTTCTTCAAGTCTTCTGCACTACTTTGTTTTATTTCTTTAAAAGGTTTCTAAAAGTTCAAGATTGCAATATTCCTGTTCTAACTCTTCATCTTGAACTTACTGCATCAAATTGTACACCATAAGCCCCTACTTAGAGGCATCACTCGTGTATTCTTCTTGATTATAGCTTCCCTCTCCTTATGAAGGAGTGGTACTTGCTTGCGGGCAAGGTTGTCTAGCAAAAGGACAGTATTCTGTAAGGTTTAGCTAATACCAGGAAATTAAGCTGGGACTCTAATTACAAGAGTGCATGAGGTGTGGTTGAACACCTGAGAAAACAACCCATTATAGTTTGTGTCTTGGAAAGACTAGTGGAACCTTAGGTGTTATTCTAAGGAACTGGATGTAGGTGTGACTAGGAGTCACGACCGAACCAATATAAATTGTGTTATGTTCTCTTGTCTCACTATTTTATCTTCTGCCATATTACTGCTAAATAATTTTGTTGCATCTCATAGTTATCTATATAAGCTGATTAAATTTTTATTACTCATTCACCCCCCCCCACTAGGTCATAGCCATATACTGGGCAACATTTCCCAATGAATCAATAATCAAGGGATAAACATATATCAAATGATGAACATGTAACAATGAAAATAATTATAGATTTGGCCATATAACAATTGAATTCCAAAAACATATATCCCTTTTCGGGCCAATAATATCAAGTGGCAAGTCAAGCAATCGATCATATATCAAGAGTATCAATTAATCATATCATATCACATTTAGGTGAATTGTCTAGATCCAATCTTGCATATCAGTTGGTGCAATGTCACACTGATCATTCACATTTCCATGGACACAAGTACTTTTGGACATTCCATCCAAGACCAAATCAGGCCCCCAATTTACCAGCATTGAATGTCAAGTGGACCAAAAGTCCTAAATAAGTCACCAGACAATTCTATATAATGGCTAAACAGATTCAAGAAAGTCATGTTTCAATAACATGAAGTAAATCAATTAGAATGTAAGGATGTCAATTAATGCAAGTGAGAAATATATCGAGACGTATATATTTAAAAGGAAACTAAGTATAGAACATAGTAAGATCAAGGAATCAATAGATCAAGCTTGCAAGAAGAGAAAACTCTAATTTTCACAAAAAAAATGAGAGGTTCGGACTTATAGAGGCGATAACAATAAGATTTTTGCATAAAATCACGCTCAAACATGGGTCAAATCGTATCTCAACAATCAGACACAAACTAGTAGGCACTTGATAAAACACAGTCAATCGTAGGGTCGCGTTCATAAAAGATCAGACCGAACGTGGTTGGTCGCATGGGCATGATCAGAAGAAAATTGGGTAGAACACGGTCTTGCTCATGGCCGTGTTCAAACAAAAGTTGGGCAGAACATAGTTGTTGACACCCGTTTTAGCCCGCAAGTTGCGTCACTTCTCTTATTCATCATTTTGATGTCCCGAATTATCCGTTATTTTGGAGCCTTTCTTGGGTGGATTTTGAGCCCATTCCACTGTTCCCTAGTCTTTGAGCTTTGAAGATCATATTTTCTTAGAGCCCTGGAGCTTATTCTATCAACTTTCAGCTTTCCAAGTCGACTTACGGCCCATTTAGGTCGACTTCCCTCAAGCATTCGGTTCCTCTCACTATGCAACTCTGAACGTGACCATTTTTCATCCCCTTCCAATCCTCTATTGAAAATGTGCCCTTCATTAAAGTTGTTTGATTTTTCGAGATCTACAACTTCTTCTTCTACTCCATTAGCCCGTTCTAGCCCAATTGTGAGTTATTTGTATTTTTCTGACAGACTGCACTATTCACCTATGTCCCGATATTTTCCATCTCTGTTCTTGCCCCATTTTCTCCCTCTTATGATCATCTTTTCATATTACTCTCTTCATAAATGTTCTTCATTATTCTGTTCTCTACAATTTGTTCTTCTATCACTTTTGTTAGTTCTACACCGTTTTCAAGATATTCTCTGATTTCCAAAGTCGCGCGAGTCTGGCGGGCACCCCTTGATAAATGGTCAACTGTTGACCATTACTGTTCACACGGTCCACTGTTGACCACCTACCCTGGTAAATGGTCAACAATTGACCATATGAACAGTAACTTATTTTAATTTTTGATTTTTTAATTTTTATTATTTTTAAAATGTCAAAACACGGTCTTCTTGTGACCTCTACTATCCAAAAATGGTCTTTTGATGACCGTTTATCCCATTTTTATGCCAAAAGCTTCCCTAGACCGTGTAGCACCTAAGTGGTCTACTGCTAGACCGTCTCATTCACTAAGTGCTCTACTGCTAGACTGTCCCATCACTAAGTGGTCTACTGCTAGACCGTCCCATCACTAAGTGGTCTACCCCTAGACCACCCCATTCATGGGAAGGTCATTCTATAGACCGTTTTCATCCTGTTTTAGCCTGAACTGCCGTGGTCGCGCAGGTCTCTGTTCTTCATGATAAAAGCGGTCTAGTGATGACAGTTTCTTTCTAAAAATAGTCTATCGTGCGACCGTTTATTCCCCAGAGAGTCCAGATGACCCTGAACTCCGTTTTCTTCGCCGCTAGACTCTAAGGTTGATTTTTGTTCGCCGGGGTCACCTTTCTAAGGCTCTATCTTCTCGAATATTCCACCAAATCACTTCCCGTTTATTTTTACATCTTGCCACCACTATTATCCCGAGTTTAAGCCATATAACTTGAAATTTAGTAGAATATATTCGCGGTAATCTTGGCCGCAATATCAGGATTTTATGCATTTCGAGTAACACAAACCTTAGTAGATTAGGCTTCGAGGCCCCTTTCTAGCGCGAATATCTTCTAGATCCTTCCACCAAAAAGAGTCACGTTTGTTCCTAGCTCTTATCCTATCTATTATCTCGAGATTGATCTATAGATCTTGAGATATGGTGGTCTCTATCCTTGGGAATCGTGGGGGAAAGCTAGGGTTTTTTCATCATTTTTCAATATAAACCTGCCCAGTTTGCCTGCGCAACGGGGGGCTCTTCTTCGACCTGGGGCCAAGCCATGCCGGATTGTCCACTCAAACCTTCAACCCCAGGCTATTGAGGGAAGTATTAGCTTTAATTTGGTTCCTCATTTGCTTCATTTCATCTTCGTTTGCCCTCCTAACTTCGCCTCTACTTCTTGCAAATCATCACAAGTTCTTGAACCTGTGCGGCGGGGCGCCCTTCGTCGGCTCGGGGTGGAGTCATCCGGCATCCTCTTCGTCCTCCATTGGTCTCATCCTCAAGAGGGGAGTATCTTCTTCATTTTTCATCTCTCTGGGCTCTCTATGCTCTCTCCAATTTCTTATTCTCTTCTCCTACTTTTCACAAATCACCACCGTTTTTACACTTAGTTTTTTTGCACTATTTTCTGCACGTTCATGAATTTTTCTCCGTTTTGCACAATATTTTTCTCCCTCTTCTTTCCACCAAATTTCATGATTTCAAATCCTATGCATGCAAAACACTCCCACCTTCCTTTTGCACCCATTCATAGGGGTTAAAAACCCTCCCCCGGTGTGTTCTCCCCCATTCTTTCATGCTATTTCATCACTTCGAGGCATCTGCTATACTATCATATTCTAATGGGTTTTCTTCTATTTTTATGACTTTATTTTGCATGAGACTATCAATAGAACGTGAGGCCCTCTTCCTCTAGCCGGTTGGAAGGAGAGGAGGTCCGATCTCAAGAGTTCCCCGCACCCGTCTTCAAGGCGCGATCACACGTTGTGGCGATCACCTTCGGCCGCGGTTTTCTTCCTCTTTTCCCAAGGTACGCAGTAGGTTTGTTTTCATCATAGTATCTATTTCCTATTGCTATTCCTTGGGTGGCGATCACGGTTCATTTCTATTCTTCATCGCCCCTTTGCTTCCCATTGTTTACACTTCATGATCATATGCATGTTCATGCGTGCGTGCTTATTAGTTCGGGGCGAGATAGATTAGCACAAGCTTTGTATTTACAGTTTTTTGGCGATCACGGTGGGACACCTAGTGCCCATCACGTTATATTTTTAGTCTCTTACATGTTGGGCGGGTGTTCATGCATGTTTGGGTAGTCTTTGCCACATTTTTTTATCATTTTTTCCATTCCCGGGTTTGTCAAGGGTACACGGTCTATCGTTTTTGCCTAGCCCTTTAAACGGCCTTTCCAGGATCGCCCCAACCCTCTAGTGTTGTAAACAGTCCTCTCCGGAGCGTCTAGTAACTGGGTGGTCATCCAGTAGACCGCTTATAGGGTAAAAACGGTCATCCAGGGACCTTTTACTGGTTCTGGCCGGGCAGGATTTCTGTTCACAGGGGCCTTATTCATTCGGGCATAACTTTGTCTCCTGAAGTCGGATTGGGCTGATTTTTATTGCGTTGTGTTGTCATTTGTATTGTCTTTCCATACATATAAAGTTTACATCATTTGGACATCATTTTCAGATTTAAAAGGTGTCTCTATTTTTGTATTTTCTACATTTAGTTTGCATGCGGTCTGCGCACAGGTTCACGGGAGCATCTTTCTTGGACGATTTAATTGGCCTCCCGAGGTTGGATTGCCTTATTCTTGGGCCCATTGTGTAGACATTTGTATTGTCTTTCCATTCATAGTTCATTTGCATCATTTGGGTCACATTTGCCTAGTTGAATATTGTCATCATTTTAGCATTTTGTGCATAAAATCTGCATGCAGGTTCAAGGGCAAACACAAAGGTATGTTGTTCTTTTATGGTTTTTCCTATCTTTTAATGTCTAGTTGTCCCTATTTCTGGTCTTGCATCATTGTTATTCATATTATTTTGTATGTTTCATATATTTTTTGTGATGTTTGCATAATTTCATTATTGTTTTGATTTGTTAGACTTAGGTTAGAAATTGCATGCACTCCGGTGCACATAGGGTCATGCATATTACCATATTGTAGTCGCATTCTCTCTTGGTAAGTGATCCTCTCGCTCCCATATTCCTTAAGCTCGACTAGGTGATCTTATCCAGGACCTCCGTAAGTCCCCGCGAGCCGTGGATTCCCACACAGACGCCGAGCCGATTGTACCTTTCCACCCCTTAGGCTTGAATTTGCATACGTTGTGAAGGAATTAATCTTTGTCAACCTAAAGTTTGGACCTTATTCCCTATAGGATACATATCTTGAGGGAATTAATCTCAATTCAAATCATTAAAAGGCCCACCCAAAACTTTGACAATAAAATACTTCCCATCATATTAACTTGTTTGACTTGGGTGAAATCATTCATATTATTTATGTTGATTGGGCTTGTCCAAACCCATTTGTATTATTTTGTGTTGCATCCCCCACTACCCATATAGGTTTTGTCATTAGGCCCATTTAGGCTAGTCCATTCTGTGTGTCCATTTGTCTAGTCTCAATGTCCTAGGTTTCTTTTTCTTTTTTACCTTTGCATTATTGAGTCAGTCCCCCTCCTGGATCTTCGAGCCCTTACTTCCCTCGTTGTATTTCCCTGATTTTCCTATATAAAGTCTCCATTTGCCCTCATGGAGCGCCATTTTTCTCCTGTACATTATCCTTCTTCTTCCCCATCTTCCTATGCCCGCGTGGATTCCTCTTCCCACACGGGCCCATCTCCTCGTGGCCCTTCCGACCCACAAGCAAATCTCATGGCCCACTCTTCACCTCTTGTTTGCCAAATTGTCCCGGTCCAGGCCCAAAAACTCACTGCTAATCATCTTAATGTGTCTCATTCTCATAACGGGTCTCATTCATCAAATGGGCCTCATTCCTTTAATGGGTCATCTTTCTTGAGTGGCACATCTTCCTTTAATGGGACCCATTCTCTTAGTGGTCCTTGTCCCTTCAATGGGCCTCGCTCTTTTAATGGGCCTCATCCTTCTAACATGCCTCCCTCTTCTACTCTTAGTGGGCCCCCTTCCTTTAATGGACCTTCTTATTCTCTTAATGGGCCCACTTCTCTTAATGGGCCCGCTCCTTCTACCCATGTTGCTGCTGGCCCAATGGGTCCTTATTCCCATGGTCATGATCCTTCCAGGCCCATGCATCCTTCTATTCCTGGAATGGGCTTTCCTTCTTCTCAGTTCGGTTCTCCTTATCCAGCCCAATATCATAACCCTGGTCCAAATCAACATTCTCTTGCTCAGGCTGGCTTGCATCCTTCTCAGTCTCTCCCCATCGAGGAGATGATTGCTCAAACTCAACGCCGGCTTAATGAACTACAACACCGAATTGATCCCAAAACTCCTTCGAGCATTCCGTTTGCATTTGAAGGTCTTCAGTTTCCACCGCGATCACAAATTCCTGCATATCGTCGCTATGGTGGAGTAGGTGACCCCTATGTGCATTTAAAGGAGTTCATCTATGAGTCGGTCCAGTCTCGACATGATCAACACTTGATGGCATATTTGTTCGGTCTGTCGTTGGAAGGCCCGGCTCGGGATTGGTTCTTTTCTCTTCCGTAAGAGCAAGTTATGGATTATCAAGTCGTCCAAGAGAGATTTCTTCAACAGTATCAAGACCAGGTTGGGCCCAAGTATTCCATGGTTGATCTGACCCATGAGAAGATGAAGTCCGACGAGGAGTTCTCTACCTTCGCCGACCGCTGGCGTCACTTGGCCGCTCAAGTCCCGGGGCATATTCCGGAGGGAGAACAAATCAAAATGATCATTTCTAATGCAACACCCAAGTACCGCCTTATCTTAGCCCTCAATGATATCACTTCATGGCAACAGCTTTACAGCTGAGCCCGCTTCATCCGCCAACAACTCCTAGTTTCCCTTGACTCTGAGTCCCCTCCACCTTCTACGCCCACATATGCCTCCTATCCGTCATCTCCCATCAGTCAGCCCTCCACGCATCAACCCTCCACCACATATCCTTCCATGAGTCAGCCTTCCGCTCCCACATACCCATATACCACCCCGTATCAACCCTCTATGAGTCGACCTACCATCATCCACAGTCTGCCCTCCGCCGTTTCATATCCGCACACGTCTCCACCTCCAGTCAAAGAAACACCCCACCCTGAGCAGGTAGATGCCGTCCACTATATCCCCGCTCCACATATGCCTTCACCAAATCCTTCCCTTAGCTATGCGCCATTGCCTACACAACATACGCTACCTCCTCCACCTCCATCTCCATTACCTTCTTATACCCCTCGGCATCTCCTGTGCCCGAAGCAGGCTCCTCATCGTCCTCCGTTGCCGGAGTGTTTTATAGATATCTTTGGGGCTTTGATGGTTGCTCACGCATTGCAACTCCCTCCAGTTATGCCTTGCCGACCCGCGGCTGGAGATTTGCTCTAATTTTGTGATTTTCATCATCAGCAGGGGCATTTGGTCGAGGATTGCCCCAAGTTCCGGGAGTTTGTTTATGGCCTGGAAGATAATAAGAGGATCGATTGGGCCATCATGCATGAAGCTATTTTAAATCTCCGTAGCAAACAGCAGCAGCAGTCGCCGCCCAGGAAGCCGTCTCCACTACAAGACCACGGGCACCCCTGTGATTCTTTGATTAATGTAGCGTCCGCTCCATCACCTATTCCATCACCTACCCCATCACCTTCACCATCTACTACACCGTCCCCAACACCTCCACAAACCCAAGCCTCTAGTCAGGCTGGTGCCTCCACATCCACCACTTCCACCGCCACTACTCCTACCCCCAACGCTGCTCAACGTATCGTGTCAATACGCCAACGTTGGGTCCCACAACCTTCCATTTCCCCTTTACCTCCTTCCTCACCCTCTCCATTTCTACCACCTCCACTACCTCCATTGACCACATCACCCTCTCCATCATCTCCACTACCCCTACAGCCATCACCATCATCTTTACCGCCTCCTCTCCCGAAGGCCCATATTCCATCATTTCCACCATCTCCACCGCTGTTTCCTTCCCCACCATTACCCTTCTCGCCCGAGTTTGAGCAAGCTACCCCTACACCTACGCCTCCACCTTCACCTTTACCCCCACTTATGCCTTATGAACCTTCGCCAATGCCATGCCATCTGAGCCTATTCCCTCCACTTCTCCATCCACTTCCACCCCACGGAGCAAGTGTGCATTATCTTTGGTGCCCCTCAGGTTTGGTCCCCAGGGAGATGATGAGCCAAGCCAGGTTTTGATTGTGCATTTCAAGATTCAGGATGTTATTTCCCGCATGCCAATCCGAGTCCTAGTCCCTGGCTGTTTTGGAGATGATGAGCCTACACTTTCAAAGACGGTTGTTAAGAAGAGTTCCCTTGCACTAGTGCCAATTTCTTCACAAGCGAGGCCGGCGACAATCTCATTGCTCGCCGGGGGATTCACTATTGATGTTGTTATTTCTCCTCACTTGATTGTTGTTCAGTTCACTGGCCAAGAAGGGTTCTCTACTCAGATTGTGCTAACTCGTGCGGCCGCCAGGAGCCTGATGGATTTCCTATTCAAGGGGCAATCGACCGTATCTTCTGCACTTTCCAAGGACATTCTGCACTTGTTATGCAAACTCCCTCGGTTTATTGGTAAATCAGCCACGTCAACGCCGTGCATTACTCTCCCTTAGTTTTATCCTGCTCTTCGGGTAAGGGAGTTATGCTTCATGCCCGATTGCCGAATGGAGATGTCGAATCTCATGTTGCTAGTGCCGAGTGACAAGACTCTGTGGTTTCCTGATGTTCATCCTAAGGAGTTACTTGTTCAAGGATCTCTGCCTATGGTTAGCACCGGGTGTTTGGGGGCACCCGCCCTGATAAAACTACATATTCACGACCGGGCTAGGCCGTCTGCCAGGTGGGCCCGTTATATGAAAAGATGTTTCAAGATAAGAAGGCCGAAGGTCTAAGTCCGTGCCAGGCGGGTCTATTATGAGATAGTTTCTGCCAAGAAGAGGTGACGGCCTAAGTTTAAGGGCCGCGTAGTGCGTACTCAGGGGTCCACTTCTCCCTCTTCCTCTTCGTTCCATTCCTCATTTCTCTTGCTCAGCTCCTACCCTTGGGTGGTGTGCTTGCCCTCTTCTAATCATAGTTTTATCATCCTCTCCTCTCCTCCCGGGTCTAGAGTCACCGCTTCCCTTTTTCTCTTTCCGAGCCTCCGGATTCCCCATTTTCTCATGATTTTAGGCCTCGGCCTATGTCATCCTTTCATCCCACTTTTAGGACTTCTTCTGATCCTTCTCCTCCAGTATCCCTGGGTTCTACTTCTCATTCTCTTTCCCTGACCTTGTCGAGTGTTTATGATTCTTTTTCCTCGACCTTGTCGGGTGTCTATCACTTCCCTTCCCCGACCTTGTCGGGTGTCTATGCTTCTTCTTCCCCACCTCTGGTGGGTGATCGCTACTCTCCTTCTCCGACCATGTCAGATGATTCTTATTCTCCTCTTTCTTCTTACTCCTCCTCACCCTTTCGGGGTTCTTGTCCTTTTTCATGCTATTTTCGAGGCTTTAGCCCACCTTGATCCCAGCTGATCTCTGCTTATTCTATATATGGTTCCTTATTATCTGGGTCTCTGCACTTTTACGAGGGAGTTCTAGCTTCGTCCAGTTTGATGTTTGCTGCTCCTCCATGGCTAGGAATCTTGAAACCTTGTTATCCTTTCATCTTTGTCCTGTCAAGCAAGAAACATGATGCTCGATGATCAAGCTCTCGCTTCAAGATGCTATTTCCACGCCATGGACTTGCAAGGTATCTTTTAGTTTGTGCAAGAATATGCTATCATTTCCAGCATTACTTCATGCACATTGTTATTATGATGCTGGATTCCTCAACACGTATGAGTGGTAACACGTATGAGTGGTCTTAGTTGATTTAGTTATTTTAGTTTAGTCAAAAAGTGTCAAAATGAGTTCGCTTCTGTAGCATCCTTAGGTTGGTGATAGCTCCGCGCTAGGAGTTTAGTTTCTTTCCCCGATTGTTATGGGTTATCTTGAGTATAGGTTTTTTACACACTTCACGGCAAGCCATAGCTGATTCCTCTTAGGCACACCGTTGCTGCTTTGACCATACTATGGGTATGCACGAGGGCATTTTCTCTTCGTTGCTCGGCCAAGTGCAGGGGCAAGAGGTTGACGGATGAAATCACCAACCTAGGCATTTCCTAATACGAGAGAGGTTTCAAATAGGGGCAGTCTTGGAAAAAGAAATAAATGAAAAACACCATGAAAATGTCATTGATCTTAGTAACCGGGCCTGCTTATCCTAAGGCAAGAGATGAGGTTCGCGTAAAACGATGAAGAGTAGTGCAGCATCATGCATGTATCAAAATCAAAAGTGAGCATTATTTCAATATCTGGCCGATAAGGGCTATGTCAAAATTATATATGAAAATCAATGCAAAATTATGATTAAAGACTCAAAGCCCTGGCGCAACAGACCTACTCTTTGAGGGGTGGTGTCTTGGAAGGAAGTCGAATCCTAATATCTCCTATCCTGCACAAAGCTTGTCTCCCAATTTTCTTCTATTTCTCCCTCTTAGGCTGGGATGAATCTCGGGTATGGCCTTTATATATATATATATATATATTTCTATTTCATTATGAGAGAAACTTGCTTACAGTATCACCGGGGCATACCCCTGTACTACAATTGATATAGCAAAACCCGGAAACTATTAGCTAATGAGAGAATCGAAGGCTAGGCAGGCCGGTCTTATCTAAGACCACAGCACCTCTCGTCATCGGAGGCAAATCCGCTAAAGAAAAGAAAATTTCTGTTTTGGGCTGAGGTTTTTGCATGAGTGGCTAAAGAATCAGCCACTGTGTTACCCTCTCTATGCACATGACTCACTGATGCATTGCCCAGCGTTGCTTGAATTCTCCTCCACCACACTGTAGTCTCCCAGCTAGGTGTCCTTCTAGTGTGAATAGCCTGCACCAACAGTGCAGAATCTGAATAGATGGCCGACAAGGGAAAACCGTATCGGGCAGCTAAATGAAGACCATCATACAATGCCCTTGTTTCAGCTATGAGGTTGTTCCCTATTCCATAAAAAAAAAAAAAAGCAAAACCAATTAGGAAATTACCATGAATGTCCCTGATACAACCTCCGCCTCCACAAAGACCAGGGCTACCAGTTGAAGCACCATCTACATGCAACGTATAGTTATCCTTAGCCAATGACCTTGTAATAACAAATGGAGGTTTGATCATTACTCTAGGCCTGAGATTATACTGATGAAGGATATTAGCTTTATCAGCTGAAAGTGGTTTGTGGAAAACCATACTATCCAAGGCCTGCTGAATATTGGCACAGATATTCCGCTGAAGTTTCTCAATCGCAGGTAGCTTCCCTTCAAACCTGGCCTTGCACCTAGCTTTCCAAATTTCCCATATCATGAGAATAAAGGCATAGGATCCTACAAAATGGAACGCCGACTTAGAGCTGGCATTGGTTAGAAAACTCCAGCATCTTGTTGTAATATGATTGCTCAGACTCCTACTGTTGCCTGTCAAACAAGCCAGCCAGCGCCACAGTGCACTTGCCATATCACCTGTGATAAAAATATGGTCCAAGTCTTCCACCATCGGCTGGGAACAACAATCACACTTGGAGACCATTGATACTCCACAATCCATTACCCTATTGTCAACATGCACTGCTCTGTATAACAACCTCCAAATGAACATGGCAGCTCTCGGCGATATTATTTGCTGCTAGAGCTTGAGCAAACTATTTCTTCAAGTGCCACTTGGTCGAGCTATGGTATAAGCCGATTTGAGACTGAATTCCCCTGAAGGGGTGGGTGCCCAAAAGCATATATCTTCCTTAATCCCCAAATCCACCTTTATCAGACCCCGGTTGATGTTCAGAGTGCCCCATACTGTAGGCTGTTCATTAGTGAGCGCCTCTCTAACTGACACCCTTGGAATGTGGGAGCCCGTACCCCCTACACCAGAGTACATATAATTCAAAAGTGGCTCACCTCCAATCCAGACGTCTCTTAGGAAATCAATGCTGCTGCCATCCCCCAACACCCATCTGGAATTCTGAGTTACTATGTTCTTGGCTTGGTTGAAGACCCTGACAGGTGTACCTGTTGGGAAAGGGGTGGATATATCTGGAAGATGCTTAACCATGAATCTTTGTCTAGCCTTAGTAGGGGCACCGTTCTTTAGAGGCGGTTGGTTGTGGTAAGCCACCCTCATATGCACGCCCTGCTCAAGGGAGCTCTTTAATGAGAAGGGTAGGATGATTACCCATGGCCAGTAGTTTGAGTCAGTCTTAGGTGCTGCAGATTGCTAGATCAAAATTTTCAAAAAAAAATGAGATATCATCAAAATCTAAAAAAATCAAATATTGTTCAACAATTTTAAAAATTTTAAAGATGTCAAAAATTCAAAAAAAAATAAATAGATATTGTTAAAAATTCAAAAAGAATATAGATATTACAAAAATTCCAAAAAAAATTAAAATATTTCAAAAAAATCTAAAAAATCTAAAAATATATGTCTTTTATTTCTCATGCATTTTATCTTGAGGACAGGTACGTAATCTGTTTGCTTAGTGTGCAGGTTGCAAGTATTGAAGTTTCCTCGCTCTTCATCTTTTGCTCTATCTCATGTTCACGCTCATCTTTTGATCTGTTCTCTTCTTCAAACTTGTCCCTCGATCTGTTCCGAAGCTCATATCCTTCTCATACTTTGCTTTGCTTAGCTTGTGATCAGATCTTTGTGAGAGAGGGTTTTGCCTTATGATCGTGAACTTGGCGGTTCATCTTCATCAGATCTTGGGCTTGATTGAAGAACATAGTTGTCATGTCCCGTGTTGTCCCCCTATGGTCATCGTCCAGGTGTCCTTGTCCCATCTATGGTCATCTCATGCATATTCTAGTTCCACATGTTGTCTCGTTCCGCCATGTGTTGCATGTGTCCTTGTCCCATGTGGTTGTTTCACATGTGTTATGCCATCTCTCATGTGGTTGTCTTAGATGTCATTGTCCTACGTATCTATGTCCTGCTGCATGTGGTTTTGTTCTGCATGGTGTGTTGTCCCGCTATGATCTGGTCCCAACTATGTGTGTCGTCCCGCCGTGTGTTGTCATGTCCCACCATTTTCTCCGTTCTCATGCTTGTTGTTTGTTTATGTGGTGTTTTGCATATGTTACTTGTTCGTTCATTCTTCGTTATATTATGTTGTCTTTCGTTCATTTGGTTGTTATGTTTTCATGTTATTCGTGCTTGTTTATTCATGTTGTTGGTTGTCTTATTTGAAAATCCATAAAAATCAAAAAAATCAGAAAACCAAAAAAACTGTCGTTTCACCTGCACAGGTAAGTCGGGTATGGCTCTCTACCCCTGCTCATTGATGCATTACTATATGATATCTACTTTATTATAGCCTCTCAAGGACCGGCTGGTTGCCCGTGTGTTCTAGGATCCGATGTTCCCCTTTAACAAAAATGATGATGATCTACGAGCATACAGTTAATCGTTGGATAGGCCGCTCGATTGAGTCTGGTGGGGGATGATGGACTCTGTCTCGCACGCCGTAGTTGCAAGAAGACTCATGACCCCGTCTTGGCTCAGTCTAGCAATATTATCCTTGAGTACTTTCTATTTTATCTTTCTTTCCATTCGTTTTGATGATTTCTTTATTTCGGCCCAGCATGCATCATGTCACTTTGAGCACCCACGCCTCATGATCCATTCAAGGTTTCTCCTCAACAATGATTAATTGCACTTCATGTCTCTTGGATAAGAGATCTTCATTCCACTCTGAATTTGAACGATTTCTCTGATCTTTTCGCTCGGTCTGGTTGGTCAGCTGATTCTTATCTGGATTTTATCTCAGTTATATTTTTTCTGCTTTTTACGTTATGTTCCTTTCCGACCCCCTCATCGTCTGTGGATTGTGTCCCCGATGAGGCTGGTCGTGTTTCCTTTTTTTCCTGTTAGTTTAGTTCTCCAGACATGTCTCGTTCTTGTCATCCAGTCCTAGTGATAAGTTCGGCATTTTGGGGAGAATTCCTGTCACTTGTTGGTTGTAACGGGTGTCTTTTACCTTGATGCCCGCTTATCCGTTCTCTCCGCTTCATCTCCGCGTCATCTCCATTTCACGTCGCTATCGCTTTCGCTCCATCTCCTTTCCATTTCGCCTCTGCGTCATTTTCGCTCGTTCCCTTGTAAAGCAGACATCAAGGAGGGGCATCTGTTGACACCCGTTTTATCCCGCAAGTTGCGTCATTTCTCATATTCATCATTTTGATGTCCTGAATTACCCATTTTTTTGGAGCCTTTCTTGGGTGGATTTTGAACCCATTCCACTGTTCCCTAGTCTTTGAGCTTTAGAGATCATATTTTCTTAGAGCCCTGGAGCTTATTCTATCAACTTCGGACTTTCCAAGTCGACTTACGGCCCATTTAGGTCGACTTCCCTCAAGCATTCGGTTCCTCTCACTGCGCAGTTCTGAACGCGACCATTTTTAATCCCCTTCCAATCCTCTATTGAAAATGTGCCCTTCATAAAAGTTGTTTGATTTTTTGAGATCTACAACTTCTTTTTCTACGCCATTAGCCAGTTCTGCTCCGATTGTGAGCTATTCACGTTTTTATGACATACTGCACTATTCACCTACGTCCCGATATTTTCTCTCTCTATTCTTGCCCCAGTTTCTCCCTCTTATGATCATCTTTTCATATTACTCTCTTCATCAAAGTTGTTCATTTTTCTGTTATCTACAATTTATTCTTCTACTAATTTTGTTAGTTCTACACCATTTTCAAGATATTCTCTGATTTCTAAAGTCGCACGAGTCTGGCGAGCACCCCTTGATAAACGGTCAACTGTTGACCATTACTGTTCACACGGTCCACTGTTGACCACCTACCCTGGTAAATGGTCAATAGTTGACCGTATGAATAGTAACTTTTTATTTGTTGATTTTTTATTATTTTTAAAATGTCAAAACACGGTCTTCTTGTGACCTCTACTATCCAAAAACAGTCTTTTGATGACCGTTTATCCCATTTTTGTGCCAAAAGCTTCCCTAGACCGTGTAGCACCTAAGTGGTCTACTGCTAGACCATCCCATTCACTAAGTGGTCTACTGCTAGACCGTCCCATCACTAAGTGGTCTACTGATAGACCGTCCCATCAGTAAGTGGTCTACCCTTAGATCGCCCCATTCATGGGAAGGTCGTTCTATAGATCGTTTTCATCCTTTTTTAGCCCGAACTGCCATGGTCGCGTAGGTCTCTATTCTTCATGATAAAAGCAGTCTAGTGATGACCGTTTCTTTTTAAAAATGGTCTATCGTGCGACCGTTTATTCCCCAGAGAGTCCAGATGACCCTGAACTCTGTTTTCTTCGCCGCTGGACTCTAAAGTTGATTTCTGTTCGCCGGGGTCACCTTTCTAAGGCTCTATATTCTCGAATATTCCACCAAATCACTTCCCGTTTGTTTCTGCCTCTTGCCACCACTATTATCTCGAGTTTAAGCCATATAACTCAAAATTTAGTGG
This sequence comes from Amorphophallus konjac, assembly GCA_022559845.1. Taxonomy (NCBI): domain Eukaryota; kingdom Viridiplantae; phylum Streptophyta; class Magnoliopsida; order Alismatales; family Araceae; genus Amorphophallus; species Amorphophallus konjac. The sequence continues at coordinate 260,145,336 of CM040128.1, forward strand.
AATATTCGCAGGAATCTTGGCCGCAATATCAGGATTTTATGCATTTCGAGTAACACAAACCTTGGCAGATTAGGCTTCGGGGCCCCTTTCTAGCGCGAATAACTTCTAGATCCTTCCACCAAAAAGAGTCATGTTTGTTCCTAGATCTTATCCTATCTATTATCTCGAGATTGATCAATAGATTTCGAGATATGGCGGTCTCTATCCTTGGGAATCGTAGGGGAAAGCTAGGGTTTTTTCAGCATTTTTCTATATAAACCTGCCTGACGCGGACGGCGTCGGAAGACGGATCGACGGCAACTCCTAACGACACGGATAGGAATGGATAACTTGCTACCTCGTGCAGCTCGGCCTCACGCCGGACGGCCTCACACCGGGCGACACTCAAACTCACAAAATGAGAAAGAGGGAAGGGAAATACAAGAGGGGAGGGCTCTCACACACAAAATAATCTTTCATTCAATCTTATCATATCATACGTAACACCCTTAGCCCTCTATTTATAGGGAAGGCCATAACAACAATACCCTCAAAGTTTCACTAATTATGTTTATACCCTAGCCTAATAAAACAAAACCCACCCACCTAACTTTTGACTTGTGGGTTTTAATCAAATAAAATACACACATGTCTTTTGACTAGCCTAATAAGACGAATACACACAAATACATACAAATACATGTATCACTCAATACACACAAATACGCCGAGTCTTCAGGAAGTCGGATCTCCGAGCCATAAGCTCGGTGCAGTCGGGGCGGTGCGGCGTCGGCTCTGAGCATTGGGCCCGGTAGTGGGCCCGGTGTCCCCACCACTGCCCAGTTCGCCTGCGCGACGGGGGGCTCTTCTTCGACCTGAGGCGAAGCCATGCCGGATCGTCCACTCAAACCTTTGACCCCAGGCTATTGAGAGAAGTATTAGCTTTAATTTGGTTTCTCATTTGCTTCATTTCATCTTCGTTTGCCCTCCTAACTTCGCCTCTACTTCTTACAAATCATCACAAGTTCTTGAACCTGTGCGGCGGGGCGCCCTTCATCGGCTCGGGGCAGAGTCATCCGGCATCCTCTTCATCCTCAATTGGTCTCATCCTAAAAAGGGGAGTATCTTCTTCATTTTCATCTCTCTGGACTCTCTATGCTCTCTCCAATTTCTTATTCTCTTCTCCTACTTTTCATAAATCACCATAGTTTTTACACTTAGTTTTTTTGCACTATTTTCTACACGTTCATGTATTTTTCTCCGTTTTGCATAACATTTTTCTCCCTCTTATTTCCACCAAATTTCATGATTTCAAATCCTATGCATGCACAACACTCCCACCTTCCTTTTGCACTCATTTATAGGAGTTAAAAACCCTCCCCCAGTGCGTTCTCCCCCATTCTTTCATGATATTTCATCACTTCGGGGCATGTGCTACACTATCATATTCTAATGGGTGTTCTTTTGTTTTCATAGCTTTGTTTTGCAGGAGACTATCAATAGGACGTGAGGCCCTCTTCCTCTAGCCGACTGGAAGGGAGGAGGTCTGATCCCATGAGTTCCCCGCACCCGTCTTCAAGGTGCGATCACACGTTGTGGCGGTCACCTTCGGCCACAGTTTTCTTCCTCCTTTCCCAAGGTACGCAGTAGGTTTGTTTTCATCATAGTATCTATTTCCTATTGTTGTTCCTTGGGTGGCGATCACGGTTCATTTCTATTCTTCATCGCCCCTTTGCTTCCCATTGTTTACACTTCATGATCATATGCATGTTCATGCATGCGTGCTTATTAGTTCGGGGCGGGATAGATTAGCACAAGCTTTGTATTTACAACGGTCTATAACGGTGCCACATTCATATAGTAGTACGATGAATGTTGTCTCTCATAGCGCAACGTTCAGAATAGATAGAATAGAACTATGGGATATGGTTCCAAAGGTCCGTTGAATCACATCTTAAACAGTAAGATGGGATTCAGAAGTTTCTTTAGGGTTTTTGTAGTACAACCAGCTCGGCGTCTGAGGAGGGTGAAACCTGCTAGGCCCATTGCGGCCCACCAGCAACGGGCCCGCTCCGACCTAGTCCGGTTGGACCAACGCGGGCCTATTACTAGCCAAAAATTGGACAGCCCTGTAAGGGCATATCAAAGACTCGCCATCCCCTGGAGGCTTTAATGTGCGCGCCCCAAAAGCTGAATGACTCTCCAGTAATCGGACGTGTTCCCCGCCGTTACAGGCCATGTCTTCGGTAGTGACGAGGCCACACCCACTACACCATGATCCCCGCCTCGAGATCACAATTCCCAGTTGAGCAGGAGTACTATAGGAAACTCCTCCCATGATCAAGTGGGCGTTACCCCACGATTCACGTCTATCCCCGTTAAGGAACAAACGTCATCTTCTAGATGACCTATAAATAGGTCGTCGGACTTACGAAGGAAGAGAAACATAGACATACACAAAGATACGCCCACACACAGAAGATAGGCAGAGATTCAAACACTGGGAGCTAACCAGACGCACAGAGGGAGAAACGCAAAACAAGCACATCCTTCACCCAGCGAGAGTACTATAGGAAACTCCTCCTACGATCAAGGGGGTGTTACCCCACGATTCACGTCTATCCCCGTTAAGGAACAGACGTCATCTTCTAGATGACCTATAAATAGGTCGTCGGACTTACGAAGGAAGAGAAACATAGACATACACAAAGATACACCCACACGCAGAAGATAGGCAGAGATTCCGACACTGGGAGCTAACCAGACGCACAGAGGGAGAAACGCAAAACAATCACATCCTTCACCTAGAGAGCACTCTCCGAGCACTCGCTGGACGCAGCGAGCACTCCTGGGAATCAAGCCTCTACCTATAGGCTTGTCTGCTCTGCACTCTCTCTCTCTCTCTCTCTCTCTCTCTCAATCCCATGTCGCTCTTTTACTTGGCTTAGCTCTAACTTGAGCATAGGAGGGTTGTCCCCTAGGGTAACGCCCAGGGCTCCTTCTGATGCCACTTTTCTAATGCTTGCAGGCTTCCATGGGTGGCTGGGCGTCCTTCCCCAACCAAACAAATCTTAAAAGTGTGGTACGAGGCCCGAGAGACCATTTTCCCACCTTTATATTTTTTGGCACCGTCTATGAGAACCCCAACCCAATAAGCACAAAAGCCCACTTTTGTGGGGGGGCTAGTGTAGATGCCTAAGAAGGGGGCTCAAAAGACCCCATATTTGAAACTACAAAGATGTGCATATGCTTATAAGAAAGGTCCAAGCCTTCTCCTTTGAGGGCCTTTTACCAGCGAAAAGGATAAAACCCTAGCCGCCCTCCAGCGTGGCGGGGACAATAACTCAAAGGAGACACCCAAATTTGTACGTATTCTCATCCCTTCTCGCTACTCCACCTACCTCCAATGCCAGTAGGTCATGCCCCGAGCTCAACATATGGTGGCTTCCGAGCCCTAAGGGGCGAGCACTCATGCTCCCCCCGAAAACCATGGCATCTTGGCTTCCAAGCCTCCAAGAGGCGAGCACTCCTACTCCCCTTAGAAAACGTGGTGGATATTCAGCCCCCAAGAGGCGAGCAGTCTAGCTCTCCTCCAAATCTTCATGGGTAGCCTTAGAAGCTTCCAGGGGGGGGCAATAATCCTCTCCTCTTCAGAAGATGGATGTATGCTCACCCCCAAAATTCACTAACGGAAGCCTCATCACTCCCAAAGAAGCAAATAGTTACACTCCCCTAGGGATTGTTATTCAGCTCCCAGAGGCACAGTCCCTAACGACCTAGCCTACTCTACCCCGAAGCAACGGAGATGACTTGGCAGGGTTCGCTCAGGAACGTGGCCCTCGCCCCCAAAGCACAAACATAATCACGTCGCGAACAAGCCCTAACAAAGCTCACCACAGTGATAAGGTGTTTGAGAGAATCAAGGGTAGGTGCACACGAAGACAAAATAGAAACACAAGGAGGAGCTATTTATTTATTATAAAAAGAGAAGATACAAGCTCTATCAATTATCATCATCTAGTGGCTCGCCATTGAGGAAGGAATACAGTAGTAACGGCACGTTGTTGTGGAAGTGGATCGGGCATACCACAGCCATTACGGCCTTCATGCTGTCACGATGGCCATCGAACCAACCTCACTCTAAGTCCTCATTCTTGTCTGGTGCCACCAGAGAAGGACCAGACCTTGCCAGAGTGTCGGTAGCAAGACCGGAACCCTTGGGGGGATCCTTCCCTGCCTCAGCCGCAGGGGAGTAGACTCCGTTGCGCCGTCGAAGGGGGGCTTGGGACCCTTTGGTGGTTCATCCGCCAACTTGGTCAGAGGAGGGCCAACCTCCACCGTAGTGTCGACCGGCATGCAAGGGTACCTTGGGGGGCTCACCCCCCACTGAAGGATCCGTGACTTGCTGGGACATAGCTACAGCAAAGGCACATTGAATGGGGAGCAAAGGATGTCTAATGCTCGATATGAACTCACGACCCTATTATTTATAGAGGGAGACACCCCCTCTCGAAGAGGCAGCGGTAGGTCACTCCCTACCTACGACGTTTGGTCTCCCTTGGGAAACCAAAGCGTTGTGAGGAAAGTAGGGGCTCATTAATGGCAACCAAATAAAGGAAAATCAAGCAGACATCAAAAAAGGACAGGCGCAGAAACCATCAAGCATCCCACAAGTAGGGAAGGAATAGCATGAAAGGATTTCTTTTATTGATAACGGGGGGACTACAGGCGTTCACTTGTCCTCTTTGGGATGGAACCGCTCAGGGGTGAGCTCGAGCACCCCCTTGATACAATAGAACCTATGCACCTTCACCAGGGCTTCGCGCTAGCCCTAGAGGTACCCCCTCTGGTAGTCCAATATGTCACCTCCATCGCTAGAGGAGGTCAAAGCAGGCACTGGGAGGGCCACCTCCCAGAAGCAGGGATGCTTGGGGGAAGGTTCCCTGACAAGGAGTCCGACTTCTTAGATGACATCACTTTGGAAGATGATTTAGGCAAAGGAAGAGCGCCATGTGCCCCTAGCTAGAGCTCCTCACAGGTCCTCTATTTATAGGGAGCAAGCGAAACCTCCAAAAAGGGTCAGGGGATTTCCTCCCCTCCTGATTTGATGAAAAGCAAAGCGATGGGATTCCAGGAATCTAGCCCCCCAAATATCCCACGCTTCTCGAAGAAGCTTCGACCGCCAGTTCATATCTTGAGGAGGTGTAAACGAAGGAAAGCGACCCAAGGCTTTCCGAGGGGCGAAAAGGTACCAACCAAACAAGACGCTCAAGAGGAAAGGTAAGCATACTTCATTTCTAGTAGAAGAATGTACATGAGAGGGGTTATGCCTACTCGGGCGTACCCAATAGATACAAAACATAAAAGGAAAAAGAGAAAGACAAGGATGGCGAGAGCCTCCTGTAGTGCGAGATCTTCATTCGGAAGTGCTCGCCCCCTCGGCTGCCTGAGCAGACGTCGGGCCCTGAGTCTTGGACACATCCTCGGGCATCGACCCCGGTGGTGGTGGACCATCTGTCCGATCAACCAACTCCCGACCCACTGGGTACTCAGCCCCCGCATCCTGCTCCCCCCTACCCCGCCTCCAACTCCTCATCACCCAGCTCCTGATCGCCCTCCGGTTTGAATGGCATTGGAGGTGGCAGCAACGAAACTAGGGCCCCCATGGTTTCAGCAACCGCTCAGCCATCCTTGAAGCTGACATCTCTCGCTGTCCCATAGACTTCGAGGGTGGCAGCATTTAGTTCAGCCTCGTACTTCGAGGACTCTCAGAAGTGCTCGACCACCTCCTCACCCACCCTCACTACCTTAGCCATGGTTGCGGTGACCATCTCCTCGAGTTCCGCAACCTTGGCAGTGGCCACCTCTGCCTCCTTCCAAGCCAGATCGACCACAGCTTCCAACTCGGTCGCCTCTACCTCTGCCACCTCGGAGCGGGCCTTCACCCGCCTCCAAAGGTCCTCCGACGCTTAGGCATACACCTGGAATGCGTCCCGGTTACGCTCGGCCTCCACCAACCTGCGCCCTTGGGTCTCGAGGAGCTTCTAAAGACCGATGTGCTCGGCCTTCATCCTCTATAGCTGGGCCTCCAACGACGATTGCTCGAGGCGGCTATCGACCAGTTGTCGAGCAGCCTCCCGGAAGTGAACCCCCCATATGCCGAGAGCCCGGGCCATCGAGCACAGATTCCTGGCTGACAAACCAATCAGCTCCCTATCAATCTCTGGGGAGAGGGTGGCCATGTGATTCCTTAGCTTCAGGGCCTTCTCCATCAGCGTATAGGCCTCAAATTAATAGGAGAGGACCCCTTGGGCTTCCTCAGTCATGGGGGAGCTGGGATCAACATCAGGGCAGGCCGCCTTGCCCCTTTCAGTTGGCTCCTTGGGGCGAACAGATGGGCCAGCCCCCATCCACGGCGAGTAGATGGGGGAGATGGAGTCGATAATGGGACCTCCATTAGGTCGACCCTGGCAGCTGGAGGGGTCATAGATCGTAGAGGAGAAGGGATCTGACCATGTTACGTCTTGATGATGATGACCTTTGTCTTCTTCGACAGGCAACGCTGGCGGTCCATCGCAGCCACCACCCCAAGGTCAACCCTTCAACGCTTGTCCCCGACCATTGGTGAGACCTCGACCGGTACGACCATCGAACTCCTCAGGCTATTGGAAACTGCCCTTGGGCTAGCCGCGTGAGTACCTGAACTGGCGCTGGGCACAGATAAGGTGTCCGCGGGTGATGATGATGAAGGAGGCCGCATGCCCCACGCCACTAGCAAGGGATATGGGAGGCTCCTCGGCTCGAAGGCGACTGCCAATTGGGGGGCTGCGACAGTCACTGGTCCTCGCCCAGCTTGATGTGGTCACAAGGCCGAGGAACAAACCACGGTATTTCCACCATCTCAAACCGCAGTTCTGGTGGAGGTGGAGCTCTTACACCACAACAATGTGGTCATAGGTCAAAATTAGAGGCACCATGAAACTAACAAGGGCCTTACTAGGAGGCAATGGGGGGGCTCAGCCCTAATTCCCAAAGTACTTCGGGAGTCAACCTCGTGTCAGCATCGCGAAGGGGGTGATGAAGAAGGGCCTTCATCGCCCTGACCTCCTTGACGGTCGGGGTTGGCAGGTTGTCACCTGCACGAAGATAGGGAATGCTATAGAAACCCCAATCACTGGCTCGGCCAATACCCCCTACCTTCATCACAATGATGAAGCACTCGGCCCAGTGCTTGATGTTAGATACAATGAGGTGACGGAGATAATGGACCAGCTGGCTCTAGCTCGGAGGTAAAACGATGGGTGATCAACACCAAGACAGTGTTGAAGACTATAGAACTGACAGAAGAGGTGGATAGTGGGCATGACTACCACCTAGTTGCAGATGAACACAAATGCGTAGAGGATGCGCCAAGAATTGGGGGAAAGATCACTCGGAAACTTGCCATAGAAATGGAGGACATACTCAAAGAAAGGGTGAAGGGGAAGACGAAACCTTGCCCGAAAAGACTCGATAGGGATACTAATACCGCCAGGGTGGTAGCACCCTAAGTACTCATCGATGGAAGGGAAGATGATGTCGTAATCAACTGGAACCTGGAAGGCCTCCCGGAAGCCGTGGATAACCCGGTAAGACGCAAGGGAGGGAGAACGAGGGTGGCTGGGGCCTGCCCCCGAAGTGCTCGGAGCACCGGTGCGACTAGCCTCCTCCATCGAAGGTTCAGAGCTGGACACAATTAATCTCCTATGAGGTGCCATAAGACCTAGAAAGAAGGGAAGGAAGTGCTCTCACCAAGGCAAGGGCGAGTGCAGAGGGAGCAGCGGGCTCTCGTACTAAAGGCAAATAAAATGAGTGAATCCTCTTCCAGTGCACGTTCGCCTTAATTTATAAACCCTAGAGGCAAAGTGGCCGCCTCGAGGGGTTACACCAACAGAAGGCGGCTGTCACTGCCGAGGTTGGTAGCGAGTAACCCAAGTGACTGCTCACGCCAACTTTTCCAAAAGAAAAATGGCCACGCCATGATGATAATGACGTCGCCTGATACCCCGATGGGCTCTGTCTTGTGCGCCAAGAATTATAGTAGGAGACGGGGCCCACATACCAAATAGCGCAGAAGAGCCTCCTAGAAGCCTCCCATAATAGGCCCGTTAGGAGATCCTCTCGGGCCCCGAGCGCACTCAGCGCCCGAGAGTAGGGGGCTAGTGAGGAGGGTGAAACCTACTAGGCCCCATTGCGGCCCACTAGCAACAGGCCTGCTCCGGCCCAGTCCAGTTGGACCAACGCGGGCCTATTGACAACCCAAAATTAGACAACCCAGTAAGGGCATAATGAAGACTAGCCACCCCCCCATGAGGCTTTAATGCGGGCACCCCAGATGCCAGATGACTCTCTAGTAATCGGACATGTTCCCCGCCATTACAGGCCACGTCTCCGACAGTGATGAGGCCACACCCACTACGCCATGATCCCCGCCTCGAGATCACGATTCCCAGTTGAGCAGGAGTACTACAGGAAACTCCTCTCATGATCAAGGGGGTGTTACCTCACAATTCACACCTTTCCCCGTTAAGGAACGGACGCCATCTCCTGGACAACCTATAAATAAGCCGTCGAACTTACGAAGGAAGAGGGACATAGACACACACAGAGATACGCCCACACGTAGAAGATAGGCAAAGATCCAGACACTGGGAGGTAACCAGACGCACAGAGGGAGAAAAGCAAGCATCCGAGCACATCCTTCACCCAGCTAGCACTCTCTGAGTACTCGTCGGACGCAGCGAGCACTCCTTGGAATCAAGTCCCTACATATAGGCTTGTTTGCTCTGCACTCACGCTCTCTCTCTCTCTCTCTCTCTCAGTCCCCTGTCGCTCTTTTCCTTGATTTAACTCTAACTTAAGCATCGGAGGGTTGTCCCCTAGGGTAATGTCTAGGGCTCCTTCTGACGTCACTTATCTAGTGCTTTTAGGCTTCCACGGGTGGCTGAGCATCCTTCCCCAACCAAACAAATCTTAAAAGTGTGGTACGAGGCCTGAGAGACCATTTCCCCTCCTCTACAGTGTCTACATGGGAATCCATGGCTTACGGAGACTTACGGAGGCCTCAGTGAAGAAGCTCCAGTCTGATAGGAGGAATATCCGATGGACGGTTCTAACTTCACCAAGAAAGGGTTTTGCAAGAAATAAAATCAGAACACAATCGGTAGATACACGTCACTAGGGTGACGTGATCTCAAGATAAAACATTAATCAAAACTCTTCATGTATCAAAACACCGATTATATCAAGTAAAATAATTAAAAAGCAGAGGCTGGTTAGGGATAATGAAATCACGTAACACAATTAACAAGGCTAACATTACAAGTTGAAGATCTAACCCTTTTAAATATGTGAGATCAATTAGGAAGAAGAGATCAAGACATTAGGCATGAAGAGATCAATTTAGATCAAGATATTAAGCAAGTTTAGAAGAATCATGGCATGATTAGGACATAAGGGTAGAATCAATCAATAAGAACTTTAGGAAGATTTGGAATATAGTTGTTATAAAAATTAACATGGTTTCACGAGTTTATTACCTAATCAACTTTTATTCCAGACAATATGGTACAGAAAAGACATGATTTTGAAATCAATATATATAGTTTAAAATATTTTTTTGAAAATTAAAATATTTCATGAATCGAGTTTAGACGCGGTAGTCTCAAGTGCCGCGTTTAGGACAATGCACCGATGATCAAAGTCTATGCAAAGGACATGATCTGAGCAAGAAGGAGAGTCGCGGTCTATCGCACGGCCGCATTAAGGATGCGGTCTCTGCGATGAATGCAATCTCAGTCCATAAAGTAGAAACTCATAGAACACGTCAGAACTCTGAAAAAATATGATTTTGAAGGCAAAATTAATGACAAATACAAGAGATTTCAAAAAAAAACATACATAAAGTCAAAGCTTGCATCCATCTAAACTATGCCAGGCAATTAATTAGGTTTAGGCTGAGAGAAAGCCTACCAAATCGAAGAATAAAGAAAGAAGAGGAACGATGACGAACCACCCACGAACTCGAAGAACACCCAAGAAATCTCCCTACGAAAACATGTCGATCATGCCCAACAACCTTCCCACGAATGATTAGGGTTGGATGTTGAGGGGATTACGAGGTATTTATAGATCTAAACCCTCCTAGAGTCCTAATCCTGCAGATAACAAGGGGATAATACCCAAACGCCCAAATTCTGATTTATCTCCAAAATAATCTGCCAATGACTCTTCTAAAAATAATTTTATCTTATTCAAAACCCTAATTTGATGAGGGCAAACCTAACAAGGTTGATCCTATCATTAATGGTCTAGTCGTCAATTCTAGGGTTTAACCCACTAACGGCCCCTTAACTTAAATAGATTTAAAGTTTATGTAAAATTAGGGTTTTAACACTCTCTAAGGACCATAAAGATTTTAACGTTATCCCAATTTAATTTTAATAAAATGCTTATTCCAATTATTATAAATATAATATTTATCTGATATTATATTTATTTAATGTTCCATAAATTGTTATTTTAATTTATCGTTACATTTTTTATCACAGGGAACATTATTATTAATTATTCTCTCATTACTCATTATCATATTTGATTTTTTATTATATCATTTTATTTTTCTCATGTATAAATATTAATATTAATTTTCCATATATTATTTAGGCGGGTTGCTACATTGAGGGCATCTAGATTGCTACGTGCCATGGGTTGGTTTGGGGATGACTCATGGGAATGAAATGACACACCCTAGCTAGTGGTCATACAGTGGTGGCGACTGGACACCACACGTGGTAATGATGCATGCAATGGACTGAGAACACACCGTAGGACCTCCACTTGATGGACAAGTGGGTGACTTGCTTTAATACCAATCTGATGATAGACGAACTAGGGAATCTAGGGGACAGACCGAGGATCGCCCTTGGACCCATGCAGCAAGCATGCACAATTGGAACGCGTGACCTCGTTTTGGCAGACTGTCGTTCACTCACTGTGTTACCCTTTTCTTGGGGTGACTTAGTGATGGTTGAACGAGACTGGTCCCGCCGTCAACCCACACTAATCAGGGCATCAACGGGGCATATGTAGCCCATCCCTCGGTCTAGGATGCCCACGATCAACTCAGACGAAACACGTGCATTTGGGCATGGGACTCTCAGCTCTCTCTCGTAGCAACGGTGAAATTTCTCATAGTGGGAATCAAAAGGGTCGGGCACTCTCTCACTGTCAACGTGAGCTACAAAAGATACTAAATAGGTAACTATCAACTAGGAGGGAGCAAGCAAGCAGCTTACCATGTTGGTTTGAAGAAACAGGCCTGGTCAGAGATGTGGGTGAGTGGGGATGCGTGCTAGCACATTGACTGTGGAGCATTAATTGATTGAATTGATCATCTGGGTTGATATTTGAGGTCAAAGGAGATGAATGACAACGAGAAGAGTAATGCTGAGTTTCATTATTCTTTTCTTCTCCTCCCAACTTAGACTTCTCATTATTTTCTTCGTGATTATGCTTGGTCATAACAAATTGAGCTTCATTAGCTTCCCCCCAGTTCTCCTGATATGTCTTCTCCATATCATCCAAAATTATTTGAGAGTTGTTGGATTGAGAAATTATGGATTGATCATTCAAGTCATAATTAGGAAATGGATTTACAAAGTGCTCAGTGGGGAGGCTAGCATGTTGGTTCATGTTGAATTCTTTATCAAGTCGATCAAACTGAGCTTGAATAAATTGTTGGTTAGCCAACATGAGTTGAGTCAGTTGATTGAACTTATCCTCAAAATTAGATTGTGGAGGAGCTGGATAAGGTGAGTGATACGCAGATTGTGGTGGGTAAAAATCAGAATAAGAATCAGTCTGGTACTGAGGTGAATGGGAGTAGATGGGTTATCCTTGATGTTGGACTTGAGTGTAAGGATCATTGGAATATAAAGCCCAATTTGAAAGGTGTGAGTTTGAAGGACTTTGCTTGGGGTCTTGGTAAGGTGCCCAAGAAGATGATTGTTAGTTTTCCCACCTAGGATATGGATTTGTGTGAGAATAAGGAGTGGAAAAATCCAAAGATAATTGGTATGGTTCTTGAGTAAAAGATGAATTGTGAACCCCATTATGGAAGAATGAAGAGTCTTGATGATATTGGGTAAATGCAGAGTTCATGTTCAAGTGGCCCGCATGGTTTAGCATGTAAGGATCCATTAATGGGCCCTATTAGATGTGAATGTGGCAATGCAAAAGAGTAAAGATGATTTTTATGTTTGAAATTTTTTTTATTTATTTTTTATTTTTTTAGTACTATTATTTTATTTTATTTCGTAGGAAAATCTTTTTTTTCTCTCCTTTTTTTAAGCAATGCAATGAATTGATTCCTAAATGAATGGTTTATGCAACAATGATGATTATTTTTTTAAAAATTTTAATTTTTCTTGAATTTTGAAAAACAATGCAATGAATGAATTACTAAATGCAAATGTAATGCCTGATGATTTTATAGCATTTTATTTGATTGTTAAAAAAATTGTGTATGCCTAAAAATCTTGAGAATATTATAGAACTGATATATAATATTTGTAAGTTAATTCTCAGTATACTTTAGTCATTTTAAGTATTCTGGATAATTTTCTCTATTTAAAAGCTATTATTGTAAATTTTAGAAACTGATATAAAATTTTAGAAATTAGACATACTGAATGAAAAATGATGAAAGTTTTTATATATGACACTTATGTCTGGAAGAACGTTATGTAAAATTTTAGTAATTTCATGATCATTTTGATTATATTTAGTTGATTTATCACTCATGTTGTATTTTTGTTATTCTATTAACATATTACAAATACAGTGTGAAAAATAATTAAGAGTTTTCAAAAATGAAGTTTCTGTTATGAATGATTGTTTGCTGCTATAAATGATGGTTTGAATAAGTATTGTTATTTTTAGTATTACTTTGGATAAATTTCGTCACTTTTCCATGTATAAGAAAATTTATATAATTCTGAGAAATTTTAAATTTCTACATGAAAATTTTTCTATGTACTTTTACATGAAAATGTGATATGCAGTAAAAATTTAATGATTTATAGAATATTGTAGCTAAATTTAATCAATTTATGATACATGTTGAAATACAAGTAATTCTGGGAAAATTCGAATTCCTGCGTGCAAAATTATGAAAAAAAATTTGTACATTGTTACAGACAAATGTAAGTTTTTGTAAAAGTTTAATGGTATTCTACATTTAATAGCTAAATTTAGTCATTTTATGATGCATGTTGGAGTATAAGTAATTTCAGAACAATTATACTTACTGTCTGCAAAATGATGAAAAATTTTTGTTCTGATCCTTTCTGTAAATGTATTGATTTCCTAAAATTTCACTGCATTCTGATCTCTATAAATAGAATGCGTAATTTTTGATATATACATGTCATTATATTTGAATAAGTTGAGAAATCCAGAAAAATAAAAAAAAAGATTTCCAGAAATAGTATATTTCATACTTATTATTCACAGCATGATATTTGAGTGGCATGTGTCCATTGGATATGGGTTATTTATAAATAATTACCATACTGTTATTACTGCCAAATGGACACTGCCACCGTAGGGGGAGACTGGAACCAAACTATAGAAATGCCCATGTGGGGAGGTTCACACTGTACCGGCCCCGAGGGTAACGGGGATTGAAATCCTAGAGGCGGACAAGTACCACTGGTTAAGGTGGAGAGGATTTCTCCCGATTCTGCGCAATAACCAAGACTCATCACTATTTACCTAGGTGATCGAGTACCGACTGACTGTCCTTCTAGTGGTGGATTGGGCACTGTGTCTGGCTATTTATACTACTGTTACTGTTTACTAAACTAAAATTGAACGGTTGTTACAGCCTACTAAATTGATACTGAACTACTGCTACTATTCACTGTGAACGCGTCACGTGGTGGAAAGAGAGAGAGAGATGTGGTATTTCCCTCACTCTTTAATAAAGGGTGAAAGAAATGAGGACAAAAATAATGGAAACGCGCGCTATAGTGGATATGGAAGAACGGTGGATAAGTACGACCTACAGATGACACTCTAGTTGAGACAGAGAGAATTTAGACTGGCCGAACTCCGGTACGTGGCGGAGATAGGGGTCCGAAGACCCTCTCGCGCAAACTGAACCCCTTCCCGGTAGGCGTGACCCACCGTTCCGAGAGCAGCTTTTCAGATACCGAATTCGAGTTCTGGGACTCTACGTAATAGGAGTTGACAGACGGGAAGACTCGTAGACTCGGAATTTGTAACGGTATATCACTCCTCGGACAGTTACAAGAACAATATGAATAAAAGCACACCACCGCAGGACATTGGTCTTTGCGGGGTTTTAACAGGAATATAGCAATATGAGCAGTAATTAATATATGTACATATGGAAACCACCGCGAGACATTGGCCTTACGGGATTTTTAATGCAATATAAATAATACATATAAGTATATATATAAACCACCACGAGACATTGGCCTCTGCGAGGTTTTTACTATAACATAGATAATAAATATAAGTATATATATATATATAAACCACCACGAGACTTTGGCCTCTGTGGGGCTTTTATTATAACATAGATAATAAATATAAGTATATATATATATAAACCACCACGAGACTGTGGCCTCTGCAGGGTTTTTACTACGATATAGATAATAAATATAAGTGTATATATAAACCACCACGAGACATTGGCCTCTGCGGGGTTTTTACTATTACATAGATAATAAATATAAGTATATATATATAAACCACCACGAGACTTTGGCCTCTGCGGGGTTTTTATTATACATAGATAATAAATATAAGTATATATATAAACCACCACGAGACATTGGCCTCTGCGGGGTTTTTACTATAATATAAGTATATATAACAAGAAATAAAAGGGGATCAAATAAACCGCCGCGAGATGTTATTCTCCGCGGGATTTTAGAGCGATGATAGGGGAATGCTGAAATTAAATAGTTAGGGGTTAGAGAGTAGGGTGCAAAAAATAAAATGCTGAAATGGAAACGGTCGCGGGAGGTGACCCACCGCACCAGTTAGGAGTTAGATATACAGAAAGTAAACGACAGAAACCGCCGCGGGGAATAATCCTCCGCGCGGGTGAGGCCAAAGATAGAAGAAGATAACCGCTGCAGGAAGCAACTCTCCGCGGGTGTTATTAAAACAAAGATGATCAAAATGAAGCGCGCGTTAGAAGTTTTGTGATCGCCAGGGACCGAGGGTCCCGAGTGGATTGATCGCTTTTACCTTTGACGCGGGATGCGTGGGTTCCTTCTTCCTCTTCGTTCGACTGGCCGAAAAAGAGGGCTTTTGAGTGGTTACCTTGCAAAATGAACAAACAGAAAATAAAATTAAGTTAGAAAACTGATATAATAGTAATTCATGGGATAACGTGATAATAACATAAATAACAAATGAAAATGCCAAAAATAACAAGGGGTGAGGGGAGCTTATTTAGAAGCCCGGGGGCTCTAAACGGGCACGGCCCTGGTGAATGGTGGGACGACACTTCCTTCGTGTGCAGGGACACGAGGAGTGCTAACTGAGCCGAAGGCTTCCTTTTATTTCTGCACGTTTAAAAAGATGACAAACTAACGTGAATCACTCTGCTATGTAAATAGACATATAAACATATATATATATATATACAGTTTATACATATTTACAAAGAAACGAACATAAGATATATATGTATAATATATGTGAATATGTAATACATATACTATATAATATGTGTACACTTCCCTATGTAGGTATATGTATATAAGTAAATATATGTATGGAGATAGAGAGAGTTAATATATTAATAAAATAAAAAAAACTGCATGCACATACATATATATTACTGATAGCTAGGCTATTTCCCTCTCTCAACTACAGAAGCCTTATAAACTACAGAAGCCTTATATGGACGGCGGTTACATGCATGGTGCGGAAGTGTGAAAAGTGATTAAGGCATGTGTGTGACTGTGTATAAACTATATGCATGAGGGTGCACATGAGCATCATAAGGGGTTACAGTGCCATGGGAAGGGGGAGAAAGGTAGCGTGAGGGAAGGAGAGATAGAGAGAGAGAGAAGTAGAGAGGGAGAAAGTTCTCCTCTCTGTTTTTTTTGTTTTAAATTTTCTATACTTTAGTTTTTATATATGCAATACATATGTATAAAAAAATATACGTAAGATATATATATAGTGTATATATAATATTTATATATATGAGAGATAGAGAGAATACGTGAGAGAAAAAAAATAATAAGAGAGAAGAGAGAGGATGGGGAGTAAAAGTAAAATATAAAAGAAAGAAGGTGAGAGGGAGAGAGAGAGAGAGAGAGAGATGGATGGGGGAGAGAGGACGTGAGGGACAGTGGATTAAAAAGAGAAAAAAGAATTAAAGAGGAAGAGAGAGGGAGGGAAACCGAGAGAGAGGAAGAAAATAAATAAAAGAAAGAGAGGGGGGAGAGAGAACGCGAGACAGAGAGAGAGGGGGAAGAGAGAGAGAGAGTGAGACGGATGGGGGAGAGAGAGAGAGAGGAAGGGAGAGAGAACGCGAGAGAGAGAGGTGGATGGGGGGAGAGAGAGAGCGTGAGAGGGAGAGAGAGGGAACGCAAGAGAGAGAGGGAGAAAGAGAGAGAGAGGGAGAGAAACGGATGGGGGAGAGAGAGCGTGAGAGGGAGAGGAAGCCGCGTCGCGGCAAGCTCGTGCGGGGAAGGGGAACGCGGTGGACGGGCGACCGGTGGAGGGTGGAGTTCGCAGACGTGGTAGCCGTGGAGGTGGACGGGAGTGGAGGCTCTCAACGGTGAGAGGGAGGTGGTCTCGCGGCGGTGCTCGCAGGCATGCAGGTGGACGGCAGTGGCCTCACGGGGGTTGCATGGCGGCGGCGTGGGCGACCGACGACGACGGCAGTGACGGTGGCGTCTGGAGGTGAGGCCGGTGGCATGGGCGGTGCTTCCGTGGGTGCCCGGGAAGTGCAGCGGAAGTAGGCGATGGAGGTGAAGTTGAGGTGGTGCAGTCGCGTCCGAGGGCGAGGGGTCTCGCGGGTTTCACGGCGAAGGCCGGAGGGATGCAGTGAAACCGGTGGCAACAAGGGAGGTCGGCGAAGACGTGGGCGCGGTGGAGCTTCACGGCAGTGTCGGGGATGACGTTGGAGTGGGCACGGAGGAGGTGCTAAGTCGGCGCATGCAAGTGGGGCTCGGGTGTACCGGTGACAGTGACCGCGGCAGCGAGGTGGATGACGGCAATGAGGTGGGCAGCCGTGGGGGTCATCGGCGAGAAGAGAGAGGGGGCGGGAAGGTGCATGCGGTGGTGAGGAAGAGTCAGGAGGAGTGCAAAAGGGGGGAAGTGTGTTAGCAACGTGGGTTACGACGGAGTTCGACCGAGGGCTTCGGTGAGTTAGAGAAAGGGTCTGAGAGAGAACGTGGGGGTGAAGGAAATGTGCAGTGGGATGAGAGGGAGAGGGAGAGTGTGGTGGGGAGTGTGTGGCTTCGCGGGAGTGAGGGTGGGGTGAGGGTGAGTGTGCATGTGTGTGCCGTGAGGGAGAGGGAGATGAGCAGAGAAGTGAGAGGGAGAGAAAGAGAGAGAGATGGGAGAGGAGACGATGGGGAAAGTGATGGAGAAATTTCGTGAGAAGGAGGGAAGAGAATAGAGAAATAGAAAGGGACTTGAGGATAAGATATATATATATATATATTTTTATTTTTATTTTTATTATTTTAGTTGTTTTATTTATTTTTATTTACTTTTTATGTTTTTTTTGTTTATTTTTTATAATTATCATATCTTTTACTTTTTTTAATAAATATATTTATTTTATACATATAGTAATCACTTATATATATATTTACAAAAATATTATTAAAGAAAAGCAATTACATTTTTTTATGTAAACATAATTATACACACATTTTTTTGGATTTTATTTTCTTTTTTGTTTATTTATATGCACACATATTTTAATTTTCTCCCTTTCACAAAATAATGCAATTTAACCACAATTACGGAAATCACTCAAATAAAAGAACATGTAAGCCACTTCAGGGCATTACGGTACAATATGAGATTTACTCATCGTAACGTCAGAAATGGCGTGTCTACAGCTGCCCCGCCTTGGCATCCACTTTATAAGGGAATGGCGTGTAATGGAATGAAATGAAGTGTATTGAAATGAAATGGAGTGGACTGAAAAGTCGATGCCAAGGTGTGATGAGACACGCTTCTAACATCACGCGATGGGAATCTTTCCGAGTTTCACGAAGCAACCTTGAGGAAGGTTCTCCGAAATCAACGATTGTTTGGATGGTAAATAAACTAGGAAGACAGTGTGTGCGCTGGGGCACGAACAAACTAAAAGGACCAACTTCACGGTGCGGAAGTACCTGGGTCGTAAACCTCAGGTTTCACCATTGGGGAGCGGTTACCAGCCATTGTGGAAGTGCTGCAGCCAAGGTGGGTCCGAAGGAAATAAACAGATGATTGGAGACAAATCCAAACAATGGTTTCTTCCAGAGAACATCCCAAGGCAACCTCGGGAAAACTCATTACTCGACTCAGAATGGAATATCCCATATTTAAGCAATTAAGCACAGTAGCTCACACAATCAAAGTAAGTGAATGATTTTCCACAATGAACTCAAAGTCCTACATGAATGCATGCTGGGTTTAAAAGAAAAATAAAACAAACTAAAATAGAAACTAGCCAAGGATAATATTGCTAAGCTGTGGAGAGTGGGTCAGGATACCGATCCAATGGGCTGATACTGAGCCGGGACCCGTTTATCCACGTACCGACTCATCGAACGGAATTATCATCCCCATTCTATCACAACTTAACGGCCTATCCGTACGTCCTGAACTCCTCCGGGATCATCACTGTTTTTGTTGAAGGGGAACTCAAATCTCGGATTTGTCCAAGGCGTAAGGTCCTTGGCATGCTCTAGTAGCGTAAATATCATATAATACAATGCATGATAAGGGGGGACCACAATGATTGAATGATTAGGGGACAAGGCGGGACAAGGTGGGACATCGGTGGGACAATGGTACCCCACTCGATAATTAACATAACAAAACAAGATCACAACTATGCAAGCAAATTATCACACACAACAAAACGAAACTGCCAACACTGTTCCTAGATTCCTTTCCTCACTATAAGTATCGCCCCTTTGGCCTTAAGAAAATGCATTCAAGGGCGAGTTAAGAAAGTTGAAGCTTAGGAGGAGATCAGAGTTCGAGATGGAAGGCGAGTCTTCCCATCCCGTGAAGAAAAGCAAGCCCAGCAACGAGTGCAAGCGGCTTACCGACCTCGAAGGGCATCTTAGCGGGAGAATTCAGTCTCGAATGGTGAGTTACCATTTCTTTTTTGTGTTTCTGCAAGACTTTCTTACGCTCATTTTTGCCTTCTCCACTTTTCTATTTCCAGCCGTATCCTCTCTTTCCTGGCCCGAGGAAGTTTTTCAAGGTTACCATGGCTATCGAAGCTCACTTCGAACATCTCGATCAGCATGAGGGCCATCATCAGAAAGTGGCATCTCCAAAAGCTCGTAACTCATGCCAAACATTATAACGAGATTCACATGGATTGGGCGGCTATGGGTGCACTGGTAGAGCTTTGGCACCCTCAAACCCATACATTCATTTTCCCCACTTTCGAGGCAACTATTCTTCTCGAAGAAGCAGAACTTCTACTTGGCGTGAAGAAATTCCAGAGAAATGGCAAGGTAAAGGTTATGCGCATGCTAAGAAGGGTGACTTCCGAGGAGGTGCTCAGAAGCTTCATGCCGTCTGAAGCCATCAAGGGCGTCCAGACTCAGAAGGGAATCCATCTGCAAAAACTTACAGATTGGGTCATAAATGCTCTTGAAAGTTGACAAGCGATGATGATCGCATTGAAGGGCTCATGAAGGGATTCACCATCTGCTTAGCGGGTGCTCTCCTATTCCCTTATACTGACAACATAGTGGAGGAAGATCAGCTAAGCGCCATCTGTGGAATTTGGGAAGGAAAGAGAGTGGGACCTGCTATCCTTGCTTATCTCTATAGCGGACTCACGGCTTCCAGTATGGGTAAGCCTCCTTTTGGTTGCGCACTCCTTTTGAATTGCTGGACTGACTTGCATTTCAAATTTAACCATCGTGAGGGAATGTCATCTACTTCAAGACTCTTCCAACAAAGCCCGCTTCACCATATGGTCAATGTGTTAGGCTCTAGTGGTAGTATAGCAAATCGCGTTCCCTGGCTGAAGAAACGAGAAGACTGGCGGGCTCACTTCAGTACCATTGAAGAGTATATGTTCACTCGTGCACCGACATGCTTACTCCCATATGAGCTTCTCACGAGGTCTTCTCTTAACATGGAGCTCCAGCTTGTTGGCGCGTCTGAATTCATCCTTTACAACACGCACCGGTGTCATACTCAGATGGGCCTCCCTCGCCATTCATTCCCACTGCTATCCAACCTTCCTTTAATCAGGAAAAGGGAGCTGGGCACAGGGGGTGATGCAAGAAATGTGAAGACAATCAAAGCGTCATGGAAGGCCAGCATTACACTGAGGGCAACAGAGTCTGTGAGTGAGGACGAAGAACTGCTGAAAGCTTATGTAATCGAGTTGGGGAAATTGAGGCCTGAGATGCCCAAACCCTAATGTATCTTATCTTGGAATGAATATGGAAACTTTAATGCGTATTTAGATCCTAACTCTCTTCTGTTTTTTTTCTTTTTTTTATTCCCTTTTTTCTTTCTTTTTGTTTTGTTTTTGGCACAAACATCTGCAATAGCCAGTGCTAGGTGGTAGCCAACCATTCCGGACAAGAGCCAAAAAATCAAGGCAACTAGCATGAGGAGTTGCCCTGAGATGCCCGGGAGCTGAAGATTTCTCTCCGAATGGCTAAGAGAGAGATAAAGCAAGAGATAATAGAGAGAGAAAAGGCAAAAATAGAGCAGCACAAGAGGCCCAGGAGATGGAGCTCTGAGAGAAAGAGCATCCAGACATGGCTCACTCTGCAGATTGGAGGGGATTAGAGCTCGCAACAGAGGAGCTCCTGGAGTTGGTAGCATCTTCATCGGCAGAGCATAGGGCAGCTCAGCTAGCGGCCTCGACTTCAAGAGCTTCGCGGCCATCAGGGTCGCGAGAGAGACAGGAGGACGGCGAGGAGCACTGCCGAAGAGCAGGTGGGAACGCATGGCGCGACAAAGCGATTGCTGCGTCACGGAACTATAGAAGTCCTCCGAGGGACTTCTTGCCTTGAGAGAGAGAAGAGAAGCGACCAGGAGGGTGATGAGGGTTAGTGAGTGGCTTGTTCACTCACTCCCTTCTCATGACGGGCACAAACCCTTATATAGATGTGTGAGTGAAATAGCTTGGTTTGAACACGGCTGGTTCGCCCTGGATATGTTCCTTCTGCTCTACGCCTCTTCTCCACCACATGGGTTCTCGCGCAGTATGCTCGGCGAGATTTCACCTTAAAACACGGGGCGGTGACTCACCATAGCCATGATTTTCAAAGGGGATCAGCCACGGATTTCAACAATATCGGCCCGTGGTGCTCTTTTCCCACGTGAATGCCCCTCATTTCCTCGTTTGCGCAAAAAGTAGTCGCAATAGGACAAGAGACACGGGGAATCTTTGGACCAAATAGGAGTGGCGGGTGAACAAACCACAGCTCCGCTCCATTTACTCCACATGGCGAAGTGGCACACGAGTGTCCCGTGGCCATGACTTTCAAAGGAATCTACCACCAATTTCAACAACGTCGGTCCCTGGTCCTGTTTTCCCGTATAAATGTCCCCCACTTTCTTCTTTGCGCTACCAGTAGTCGCAACGGGACAATAAACACGGGGAATCTTTAGACTGCATAGAGAGTACAAGTCAACAAATCACGCCTCCGAATTGATCACTCCATATGGCAGAGTGACATGCGAGAGTAAAGAGAGGGTGACTTGTCGTAAAGGCTGTTGCTGGGGTGATGGTGATAGATCCAGATCACCTTCTTTCCGATCCTATAAATACCTCCCCTTTCGCTTGACTTGGAAACACCGAAGTTGTAAGAGCTAATTTAAGGAGTGAAGGTTTGTAAAGGGAGAGGTAACGAGTGTTGCTCATTTTTTGCAGGATGGAGGGTGAATCTAACTTCAGAGCAGAAGGCGAGTCTTCCCGCTCCTCGAAGAGGAGCCGATCTAGCAGTAGTTCCAGAAGACTCTCAGAAGTCGAAGGACAACTGAGTGAGAGGACCCGATCACAGCTTGTAAGTGGATCCTTTCGTTCCTTTCTTCATCCTTCTTCTCTTCTTCTTAGCAAAGCTCCCTTTTGTCACTTCTTGTGGATGTGCAGGGCATGATAAGATCGCACATCTCATGGGAGCTGGTGGTAGCGGCCTATCGAGGTCTCCCGGACTTCCAGAAGGCCAGATTAGACGTGATGGGGTTCGGGGCCTTCCTCAGAATCGAGCCGATCAAGCTCGACCTTGCCCTTATCCAGGCACTGCGCGAGAGATGGGACCCGATAAGTCGGGCATTCTTGATGCCTTGGGGGCACATGGTGCCCAGCCTGGAAGACATGGTCCGGATCACGGGCCTCAAAGTAGATGGAGAAGCCGTGACTGGCGTCACTTATGCGGACTACCGAGAAGGTGCCCAAAAGCTGCTGGGGCTAAACCTTGACAGTCGGAAGAACAGGTCAGTAGCGAAGGCGTCGATCATGGAGGCGCTAGGGCTTACTGACATTCGTCCACGGGATGACGAGTCCCTGGAGGAATTCATGGAAAGAGCCGAAAGAGGAGCCCGTGCTGTATACTGCGTGGACGCCAGCAACTGGGAAAGGACCAACATGGATCTGAGGAGGTTCCTCATCTTTCTGTTGGGCAGGCTGCTACTGGGCTCCAAGGGAGACAATATACACTGCCGCTTCCTGGAGCTGCTCGTGGATTTGGAGAGAGTAGGACAGTACGCCTGGGGAGCTGCCGTACTAGCGCATCTATTCACAGGTCTGTCGCAAAGGACAGGCCGAGAGGTGACAATAAATGGGTTTACGCCCTTCATTCAGGGAAAAGATTATTATTTTTTTGTTTTTGTTTTTATGCTTTTTTTGTATTTGTTGATGCCAATGACACATGATGGTGTAGCTATGGAGCTACTATTATATTCCAATGGGGAGAGCTCGACACTGACAGCCAATGACGATCCCGTTGGCTAGGCGGTGGCAACCCATCATGAGTACAGCACCACTATCCTACCAACTGATGGTATTGAGACGGGAGCTACAAGAGTTCCCTGCAGCGATGGTAGGATTTTTTTTCTTTTTCTTTTTTTCGTTATTCATTTTTTCATCATTTTTTTGTATTTTCAACTAACTAAGAAGATATGTACAACCCAACATAGGTAAACTGGAGGCCTTACTCGAACATGGTCGATGTCGACCAGCCGTGGGTAATTGGAAGCCGTGCCCGGTTCGGACGGGACCTCTAGCTCCATTGTTTGAATGAAATCGAGCCCCTCAGGCTGCGATTAGCCATGAGGACCCTCGGACTTGCCCAGGAGTGGGTGGATGTGACCACATCACCCAGCGTCGGAAAGAAGACGCGCGGGCCGGCAACTTGTGTTGATTGGAGGGTGCGCTTCCCCGAACAATATGAAGATTGGCAGCGGGGAGGCACACTCGTGGAATCGCAGGCGCAAGACAGTGAGGATTATCTGCGACTCTACAGGGCAATGTATGTGGAGAGACTCCAGCTTGGAGGGCTTGTGGAGGTAGAATAAAACATAATTTTTTTATCTTTTTACATTTTCTCCATTTTTTTTTCTTTTGGTGAACTCCTAAGCCATAACTGTAGGATGCCCGTGACACCATAATAACGAACTTACGAGCTCGTTTGGCGGACACGGAGCAAGAGTTGAATGACACCCGAGCGGCTCTGGGTTCATCAGTAAGTATTCATGTACACACTCCTGATATGATTTGAGATTCATGGCACTAACCACTTAAATGTCACCTCATGTGCCGCAGCGTGCCCAGCTCGATGCAGTTTCATCGGCAATGGGGGCAGACGACGCTTCTTCCAGTCTATGGATTCCTACTTCAGAGTTAGATCTACTCCACGAGCAGCTTGCTCATACCACACAACGGGCTGCGGAAGCAGAAGGGATGCTTTCTGCACAGGTGAGAGTCTCACCATTTAATATCCCTTGTTTAAGCATTGCCATATGCTTGAGATGATATGTATGGCAGGAGAAAGAAATAGAGGAGGCACTCGCGCATGTCACCCAGAAGGAGGCTAGAATAGCCGAGCTAGAAGAGGAACTGCGTCGTCGTCCAGATGACGACTCTTCTAGGGATGCTGTGGAGCTAAGGATCACCCTTCAGCTGGAGAGAGAAGACAGGGAGAGAGAACGTGTCGAGAGATAAAGGGACAGGGAAAGAGAGAAGGCCAAGAAATTGACCGAGAAAGAGGAGAAGAGGGCCATGGAGGCCCAACTATTTGAATTGAGGACCAGTCTTGGCCTCGCCGAGCAATGGCTGAAGGATGGCGAGGAACGCTACCGAAGAGCACGAGAGCGTGGCTTTCGTGTTAGTAGCTTCTTTGCTACCCCCGCAGATCAACGCCGGGGTGTGGAGATAGGAAGAGGAGCACTGAGCGGTAGAAGTACCGCTTTTCGTAGTTGGGTAGCACCCTCTAGAGCGTCTTGTCCGGAGAGCGGTGGGACGAGTAATGTAGAGAGAGAAGGTGGAACTTAATGTACAACTTCTAGTTTTGGAATGGAATAAAAAGTTTGTTTTTTTTTATTTTTCATCTCTTTCTTGCTATCTGGAATCTCCGCACACATCACTAAAATAAACAAGTCAGAATTTCTGCTCTGACTTGGCCCCTTGCTCAATAAGCAGGTTTGTTTTGACTGTCCTTGATAATGGGTCAAGGGGCCAAGCCTTTATTAATAAAGGCAAGATAAAGATATGATGATGAATGCGGCACACAAACACACGGATGCAAGCGAAATTTAAAAGTGGGATGCTGCATGCAAATGCAATCATAGGAAATATTTTTTTTTTGTTATTTTATTTTTCTTGCATTTTTTTTGTTGTTTTATTTTTATATCATTTTTTTGTTTTGCATATATCTACATTTTTCTCTTTTTCCTTTTTTTGGTGTTTTTATCATTGTCATCATTTTTTTTGTTGCTAATGCCTGGTAAGGACCCATAGGGCACCTAACCTGCATGAGAATAGGGATTTCTTACTAACCTCCCAGATATCCTAAGTGCACATCTAGGTTGATTTGAGCCTTTAGACTCCTCGAATGATAATCCCGCCGGTTAAGACTTATCCTGATGACAATGCCGTCATGCCATGCTTAGGCTCCCAGTTGCTTCGACCACAGGGATTCACCCAAAAAGTGTTCGAGGTAAATGATTTGCCCGACCCGGGTCTATTTCCTCACAACTCTAGATGGTATGTAATGGAACACCTTGGAACCCAAATGACCAACCGCGCGACGCTGACCCGGAATCAGACGCCGTCGCACCTATAGGTGACGCGCTTGCATTGGTCTAAGCCCGAGGTTAGACTAGAAGACATTAAGGTGGTAGATAAAGGTCTTGACCGGCCAGAAACACGGAGACTCTTTCACGGCAACGACTTTTGCTTTTCAAAATAAATAACCATATGCTTGTATTGAAAGGAGGTTGCAGGCCTTGGCGAGTTTCACCCTTCGGGAACTCTATTGAGCCTTCATCTTTAGGGGAAGACGGAAGAATATTGGGGGCAAACCTCCTGAGAGGACCGACCAAACCGTTAACCCGGCGAGCCAATAGGGGCACACTTAACTTCCCCTTTCGGGCAATTTCAGACTAAATCTCGAGCATTTACATCTCATGACCCCTTTTGTGTAATTTGACTTTCAGTCGAAGGGGTTTCATTTAGTGGAATCAGGCACGGTTACGACCAGGCCTTTCTTTTGACTTTGATTTCTTGCTTTTCTTTTCTGATTTTTTTTGATAGATTTTTGCAAGGGACATAATATTTTGACATTTATGGAATCCCTCTTGGATGCCTGCGGGGACACTGCCCTCTTCTCGTGCTCTGATCGATGCTCGAGGAATTGGGTCCTAGTCTTACCCTAGGGGCTATGTTCGTGTTTCCCATGCTCAGCGTTTTAAGGGCGCCGGCTGTCTCATTCGGTCGAAGAGAGAGAGAATAAAGATTTAAGCCTTCTGGAGACCTTCTGGGTGAGGCCTCACCATGAGCGATGCTAACGATCCTTATAGAACACATGTGTACATGCATGTTGCCTTCTTTTGAAAGGGGCATAAGTCGAACCAGTCGGACAGGGATCTCTACAGTTCTGGCAAACCAAGACCTGAGACCTACCAATCTTAATGGGCCCTATTCTAACATGGAGGTTGAATGCAATGACTTAACTACATGGTGATCTCCATGCATCAGCATTTTGAATTTTCTATTTTTTTATCTTTTCTTTTGTTTTATACACAAGTTTTTGTTGTTTTCATTATTTTTCATTATTTTTTTGTTGTTTTCCTTTTCATTATCATTTTTTTTATTTATTATTTTTTTAAAAAAAACTATGTACACCTATCTAAGGGTAGTACTTCTTAAGATACAGTCCATTCCAAGGGTGGATAACTCAACTCCCTCAGCATTGACTAGCCTGTAGGCGATACCAGGATGCACAGCCTGAACCACGTATGGTCCTTCCCAATTGGGTTGGAGCTTAGAACGCGGCCCGCCAGGTTTTACAAAAATTCTTTTCACTACCATTTCACCAACTTTGAATTTTCTCTCGACAACCTTCTTTTGATAAAAACGTGCGAGTCTATTTTGGTATACACGAGCATGCTCGGCTGCAGCCATGCGCTTTTCATCTAAGAGTTCCAATTGGGCAAGGAGTGAGTCACGACGTTCGTCGAAGGGAAGTTCCTTATCCAATTGTACCCTAAGAGAAGGGACCAGAATCTCATATGGGACTACCGCCTCCATCCCGTAAGTAAGGGCGAATGGAGTTTGCCCAGTGGGAGTACGGACTGAAGTGCGATAAGCCTATAGAGCTTCAATAAGTTTTTCTGGCCAATCCGAGAATCTGCTAGACTCACATGTTTTCTTTATGATCTTAATCAATGTTTTATTAGTGGCCTCCGCTTGGCCATTGCCTTGTGGATAATATGGTGATGAATGATGCAATACAATCTTATACCTTTGGCAGAGGTCCTTAAGATCCTGAGAAATGAATTGTGGCCCATTGTCGGTGATAATAGTTCTTGGGATGCCAAATCTGGCAATGATGTTCTTCATAATGAACTTGCACACTGTTGATGCCTTGATTTCCGTGTAAGCTTCGGCTTCAGCCCATTTGGTGAAGTACTCCGTTGCAGTGAGGATGAAGGATTTTTGCTTGGTGAGGGAGTTAGGATCACCAAGAGGACCAATGATGTCGAATGCCCACATGGAGAAAGGCCATGGGGAGGACACTGGATGGAGAGAAGAAGATGGGGAATGGATCTTATCGGCGTGAAGTTGACACTTGACACACCTACGGACATAGACAGCACAGTCTTCCTCCATGGTGGGCCAGTAAAAGCCTTGCCGAATGATCTTCTTGGCAAGCATTTGACTGTTCACATGGCCACCGCACACACCTGAGTGTGCTTCCTCTACACACTTCCAGGACTCATCATCATCAAGACACCTCAGGAGAACACCAGTGAGGCTTCTTTGTACAGCAATCCTCCAACAAGTGTGTACCTCTGGGCTACTCTCCTTATTGCCCTCTTATCTTCTGTTGTTGCCTCTTCAGGATAAGACTGGTCTTTGCAATATTTAACAATCTCATAGAACCATGGCTTCTCCTCATCAGCCAATTCTTCTTCCAATTCGACCAACATAATTTCCCTCTTTTCAACAACTTCTCTATCCTGAGCCATCTTTGACATTTCCTCCTGAACCCTTAAATAGGAAGGGTTGTGAATAGCAGGGAGGATAAGCTTGTGGATAGAAACGGACAGAGCCCTTCTGCCCAGAGGAAACCTTAATGATGATGCCAACGAAGCAAGGGCGTCGGCGAGAATGTTCTGATTGCGAGGAACATGGACAAAGACTAACTTGTTAAACAGTTTGGCAAAAGCAACAGTGAGCTCTTGATATGGCTTGAGCTTGGGATCGCGTGTGCGATATTTAGTGAGCACCTGGCGAAGAACAAGTTGACTATCACCTATGACTCGTAATTCGGTGACCCAGAAGGAATAGGCAAGATTCAGACCTGCTAGAAGAGCTTCGTATTCAGCCACGTTATTGGTGACTGGAAATGAGAGCTGAAATGCCTCTGGGATAGTGACGCCTTCGGGCGACAAAAGGACAATGCCAATACCTCTCCCCTGGGAATTCAAAGCTCCATCAAAATATAATGTCCACATGGGATCATCAGACTGGGTAATGGACATTAGTTCCTCATCTGGAAACTCTGATTGAACAGGATCAAATTTGGGGAGAGGGTGGTGAGCAAGATGCTCAGCTATAGCATAGCCTTTAATCACCTTTTGCTGGATATAGATGATGTCGAATTGAGATAGAAAGCTTTGCCAACGTGCTAGCCTATCAGTAAGGACAAACTTTTCCAAGAGAAATTTGATAGGATTCATGCGAGCAATTAAATGGACTTCATGAGCAAGAAAGTAATGTTTTAATTTCTGCACTACCCACACAAGGGCGGCACATGTCTTCTCCATGGCTGTATACTTTCGCTCACAGGGGTTGAGAAGTTTAGACAAGTAATAGGTTGCCCGTTCCTTGCCTTCTTCATTGATTTGTGCCAGAACGGCTCCCACAGAGTCGTCTAGGACTGAGATATATAGGATCAGAGGTTTATCTGGAATAGGTGGAGTGAGAACAGGTGGGTTGGCCAGATATTCCTTTAATCCATCAAAAGCGTTCTGACACTTAGAATCCCAACAAAATTTGGTCCCTGCTTTGGTCAACTCGTAGAAGGGCCTGCATCTTTGCGAGTGTTGAGACACAAAGCGGCGGATGAACTGCAACCTCCCGATTAATCCTCGAACTTCTCTCAGATTCTTCGGGGGTGGCATATCCCTAATCGCCTTAGCCTTGTTGGGATCTATCTCAATGCCCCTTTTGCTCACAATGAAGCCAAGTAACTTGCCCGATGATACACCAAACACGCACTTTTTTGGATTCATTTTCAAATTGAACTCACGCGATCTTTGCAACACCTTTGCAAGGACCTCAGGATGTTCTGCCCTAGTTTTGAATTTTAACAACAAATCATCCACATACACTTCCAAATATATGTGCATCATGTCATGAAATATTGCCATCATAGCCCTTTGGTAAGTGGCTCCAGCGTTCTTCAGTCCAAATGGCATGACCACATAACAGTAAGTTCCCCAGGGAGTAGTGAATGAAGTTTTCTCCTGGTCTTCTTCTGCCAGACGGACTTGGTTGTATCCAGAAAATCCATCCATGAATGAAAGGGTTTCATATCCTGCCGTATTATCAATCAACACGTCAATATGAGGCAAAGGAAAATCATCCTTCGGACACGCGCGGTTAAGATCCCGGAAGTCAATACAAATTCTCACCTTACCATCCTTCTTCATGACCGGGACAATGTTTGCCACCCACTGAGGATAAAGGACGACTCTAATAAACCTAGCTTTGTGGAGCTTATCGACCTCTTCCTTCATTTTTAAAGCCATTTGTGGGTGAAAACGTCTTAACCGTTGTTTTACCGAGACGGACCCTGGTTTTAAAGTGAGACGATGTTCCACCAAGGTAGAATCCAAACCTGGCATATCCTCGTAACTCCATGCGAACGTGTCCTTATATTCCTTAAGAACCTTAATCAATGCCTCTTCGTCAGATGAGGGTAAATTATCACTTATGAGGATAATCCTAGGGTCATCCTCAGTTCCCAAGTTTATCTCTTTGGTGGACTCTTCTACAGCGGCTGACGGCTCGTCAAATCTGCTCATTCCACTAGCATAGGCGTCAGCCGCGTCCTCATATTCTTTATCCTCTTCTTCAATGGGGTATTCCTCGTCAGTGATTTCATAAACCCCATATCCTTCATCAATCGTGCAATCATTCTCACACTCTTCTTCAGGCAGTTGGATGGGATTTTCTAGCAATTGAGGGATAGCTAGAAGGTTTTGACACCTGGTGGCTAGATCCAAAAGGAATCGACGGGGAATCTGTATACCCTTGGATTTCTTCTTAGGCACTACCCTTGACTTATTATTGCTAGCTAAACTGACATTTACAGCAGAAGAAAAAGAAACTGAAGAGGATGGTGAAGAATGTACAGGGAAGGACCCCTCAGATGAGGGGTAGAGAAGGTCGCTCAGGGGACCTTGAATGAGTGGCCCGTGAGTCGGGGCACACTCGTGGGAGATATAGGAGGTTTCCTCAAAGATAATGCGATGTTGAGGAGTTGGGGAATTGACGTTTTTTTTTTCATTTTCATCTTTGATAACAAAACAGTGAAAAGAAATTGGAGGAGGTGAAAAGGGAATTACAGCTAAAGGGTTGTGTAGCTCGTAGAGCAGATCGTGATGGAAGACCTGGCGTGAGTTGAGAAACTCACGCAAGTGAATAAGTAAAGAAGGGGACCTGGGGAGATCATCAGACAACCGTCTGACCCAGGAGGGAGACAGCAACAAAGGCTGTGATAAGTGAATGGAGAAGATGACGACTAATGAGCCGTCAGTGGCAATCTTGATGACGGATGATGATCCGTCGATGACAACACTCTCCTGACGAGGAGGGTTTGACATTCTGGCAATAGTGGTGATATCCCCTGGCATTTTGGAGATCGAAGGTGGCCCTTCTAGATGTGGAGGTGAGAACATTCTTTCCAGTGCAATGGATATATCTGGTATGTCAAACCATTTATACCATTCACAATCCAAGTGGACAATCTTTCCTTTTTTGGGGGGTTTTTGAACATCCTTCAGCCAAGAATACATTCTGTAACCCCCCATGTGATTCTGGTAGAAGATCTCCCATATGAACGACGGGCCCCTTCTTGAAATGTGAGGACAAAGTCCAAGTGAGGGGTTTCCCGTCTGATTCAAACTGCCCCTTAAAACCTAAGCCTGCTCTACAGGTTGGCTTTGTCTTCTGCAGTGGTCTCAACCTTCCTTGTAGTTGTGCCCCTAAGCCTTTACCCTCTTGATAGCCAATATTTCTCATAATCTCCCATCCTTTGGAAGGAATGGGAGACGTGAGTTGGCACAGGAAACGGCTTTTGTTGTGTGAAGGGAGCACGACAGGGATCATAGACATCTAACAAGGATAGTATGGGCCGATGAGTCGGCCAGACCGAGGCAAAGAGGTGGTGATAGCATCCACCGTAGAACAAGAGGGCATGCTCATTACCTTGATAACCCATCCTTTATATGGAAATTTCAAACACTGATGATTGGTGGATGGTACAGCATTCATGGCTTCAATGTAGGTACGGCCTAGTATAGCCTTGAAAGTGGGATCCATATCAAGGATATGGAATTCCGTGAAGACTGATACAGGGCCTAGTTCTACATTGAGGGTAATCATCCCCATTGGCGGCCTTTTACTATTGTCATAGGCCGTGACTGTGATTGAGGAGGGCATGAGTTGTTCTTCATCAACCCCACATGCTTGAGAGTACTCGGGGAAATCACATTTATAGACGCGCCCGTGTCTACCAGGCACGGATCCACTGACACACCATTGATTTTTACCGCAATACACAATGCATATTTTCGAGCTTCCTTGGGGGCAAGCTCGTGATTATGGAACATGATGGGCGGTTGTGTATCGGTGGGTGTCAGGACTGCCGAGATTTTCTCCGCAGGTAGATCCTCATTCACCATGACTTTTTGGAGATATTCTCTTAAAGCTTCTTGGTGAGATGTGGATCTTTTGATCAACTCGAGGATGGAGATACGGGCAGGCGTCTTATCCAGATGTTTCAACAAGTCATACTGGGTCCCAGGGATGGACTCTTCTGACTGCTCTTCCTTATCTTTCTCTGGCTGAGACTGTTCGGGGGCCTGACTATTCTGGGGAAACACCCGGTGGAACATCTTTCCACTCCGGAGCACCATTGCTTGTGGGTCTTATTGCACCTCTATGGTATTGAGTGTGGATTTTAACAGGGGTTTGAGAGGTAATGGTGAAGGAACAGTTGGTGGTATAGGGGTGATGACGGATGTAAAGGTTTTAATTAGGGGTTTGTTTGGTGGGGGAATGGTAGAGTGGTGGATGATAAGGGGCTTAGATGGTGGAGGTAGATTAGAAGTAGAAGGGACCTCGGATGAGTGGTGGATAATAAGGGGCTTAGATGGTGGAGGAGGAGGTTCAATGGAGGTAAAGGCAGATGACGCGTCATACGGGTAATGGGCGGTAAAGAAGTTAAAAGGCTGGGGTAGAGATTCAATAGAGGTAGGTGGTGAAGTAGAGGGATAAGAGGTAATGAGAGGGTTTAGAGGTAAAGGAGATGTGATAGATGGTATTGGGTGATGGACTGGTGGTGAATTGACGATAGGGGTATGAATAAGAGGGCGTGATGGCTGTGGAAAGGAAGAAGGACCAAATAGGGGTTGTGAGGGGGTTGGGTGATAAGAAGATGATGTTCGAAGGAGACGAGGAGGCTGATTAGTAACATGGCTGGTAGCAAGGACAGAGGTGCTTTCCAAATGCCAAGTTTGCTCTCTTCCAACTTCCGGGAGGGAGGAAATGGGATTAGCCTGGTGGTTAGGCTGTTGGTGCTCCGGAAGTGGATTATAGATGATGCCCATATTAGGCTGCTGTTGTGGGGCCTGCTGAGGTTGCTGATGTTGCTGTGGTGGTTGGGGTTGCTGAGGCCTAGGCGGAGGTCTCCTGGCCTTCAGGGTGGCGATGTATCATCTCATTTCATCCCAATCAATTTCACCCTGATCATTCATGTCATAAATGTAATCTTTGAAGTTAAAACAATTCTCGACCGTATGACCTGGTTGCCTGTGATAGACACAGTACCTGGAGGTATCAGCATTCGGGGGCCATGCAAACTTTTCTTTGGGCAAAGTAAGTACGTTGGCAGCCATGAGGGCATTAAAAATATCTGACAATGCCTCGGGCAATGGTGGATAATGGGCTCTTTTGGGACCAATGGGTCTCATCCGTTGTTGTGGTGAGCCATAATTTCCCGAGGGTGGAACTTGGTGGTACTGAGGTTGGGGTTGTTGCTGTTGTTGCTGGGGATGGAAGGGTTGAGGCATGTTGTTTTGAAGGGGGTTATTTTGGGGTGGAGGACGATAAAGGGGTGGACCTTGTTGAAAGGGAGGTCGTAAAACTTGACGAGGCCTTGGGTTAACTGGTTGGTTGGGGCCGCCAAGCACACTCACTTGCTCATTTATGACGACTCCCTCAGTTGTTCCTCCTTGAACACCGGTACCTATTTTCTTAAACACCCTAGGCTTTGGGGGTTCAAACATATGCATGATGGGGGAATCTTTTAATTGGGTCTGGATATACCGAGCCCTCTCATAAAGCTCCTCCATCGTAGTAAGCTTATTCATGGCCAAAATGTGTCTAAACTGCGGGGTTGCATTAGACACGATCATTTTCACTTGCTCGGGTTCTGAAAGGGTATCCTTTACTTTATCGGCAAGAGACCTCCACCTATCAACATACTGGACAAAATCCTCATCTGACCTCATTTTCTCAGCAACTAGGTCGGTGATAGAAAGGGCTGGACCGACCCTATCCCGGTACTTTTGTATGAATTTAGCTTTGACCACGTCAAAATCCTCAGCCTCACTCGGCTCTAGAGAATAGAACCATTCTAGGGCGGGACCATCCAGTGATTTCCGAAAAAGGTAAGCCAGGGATTTTGGATCGTTCTGCCATGAGGAAGATTCATACATGAAATCCTTGATGTGAATAGAAGGATTTCCCGTGCCGTTATACCTACGATATGTAGGCATTTCGGAGGGAGGGAGATGAAATGTGGGAAGATTTGGCAGGGAAATGTCAAGAGCAGACTTCCCATGTACCTCTTTCTTGAAATTTCGGAACTCCTCGTTCATTTCATTGAATTTGTTGAGGAGAGACTGAGTGAGGTCCTTGGCAGGTGGAGGTTGGGCCTGCCACTGAGGCTGAGAAGGCCTGCCAAGGGCCTGAGAAGGGAATCCTGAACCAGAAGGGTATGGTGGCCCAGTAGTGGACGGACCCGTTTGGGGTACCGTATGAAGGATGGCAGGGGCTTGAGATTGTGGAGGGGGAAATTGGTAAGAGGCAGGCTATTGACTCGCATGTCCTTGAAATGAGGAAGAAGGAACGTCATGTACATATGACGGAAAAGTGATAGCCTGGAGCGGCTGTTGGTGGGATGTGGGAGCCGGAGTTGACTCCTGAGGAGGGGGAGCAATAGATTTCCCCTTTAAAATAGTCTGAAAGGCTAGAAGTTGCTCAGGGCTGAGCTGCATACTGGCGAGGACACCTAACAGGGAAAAGATGTCCTGGGGTGGGGCTACTTCCCGTGAAACAGCGGGGACCTCTTGTGAGGTCTCACGAGAAGGGCCTGAGTCCATTGCGTGGACACGTGGGTCAATTGACTGACCACATCCTGATTGGTTCTCTTCGAGAGAATCGTGGGCCATTCTTGTAATTTTTCCAGAACGTAAATGCATACACTAGCAAACAAGTATCAGAGATTAACAGACAAGTGGATGATCTTACGCCATTTTTTTTGTTTTAACCTTTTTTTGTGTTTTGATTTAATTAATTTTTTTTTGATTTTCTTTTTTTTTCTCTTTTTGATTTTAACAAATATAAAATTCACACTTAGCAGGAGGGACCCTAATTGCACTTTGTTTTACCGCCGTGTCAGCTAGGGGCACTCGTCTCACCACGAATAGGTAACTAACTCTGGGGTACTTCAGTGGTACAACCAGCCCAGTGAACGAAGAGGGAATCCTTCGCTATCGGGGACTTACGGAGGTCCCAATGGAGGAGATCCTAGTCCGTCGAGAGGAATTCCCGACGGAGAGTCCTTCCTTCACCGAGAGGGGTTAATCCTTAAATAAGTAAAAGAAAGAAAAGAAAAGGGGTAAATGCATGAAATGCAGTGCTGAATAAAAGATGTATAACACACAAATACCAGAGATAAACACACAAATAGAACAGAGATAATCACAATGATATAACAGAGATATAAAAGCAATAAACAGATGGAGTAGGATACAACCGTTCCTCTTTCCGAGACACGTAGATCACTTGAAAAAAGAGAGAGGGACTCTGAGGGTGCACGTAGTGCACGAGGGGAATGACGTAGCGCACGTGGGCGCAATAAGGAGAGGGGGACACGAGGGTGCCAAATAGAGGGGAACAAGGAGGGGCACACGTGGGTGCCAAATGGAGGAGGGCACACGTGGGTGCCGAATGGAGGAGAAGGGGCACACGTGGGTGCTAAATGGAGGGGCACGCGTGGGTGCCGAATAGAGAGGGACACACGCGGGTGCCAAATGGAGGAGAAATGCACGTGGTGCACGAGACAACGTTAACCTCTCAAGTAACCATAAAGGACCGGGGGAGTGCACGAAGTGCACGAGGGGAGTGGACGCACGTGGGTGCAATAGGGAAGGGTACACGTGGGTGCCGAACGGAGGGACATGCGTGGGTGTCAAAAGGAGGGGCACACGTGGGTGCCAAAAGGAGGGGCACATGTGGGTGCCGAAAGTTTGTGGGTAACCAAAAAAAAGCAAAAAGTAGGTCCCACCGTGATCGCCAGAGATGTGAATGCGTCACGTGGTGGAAAGAGAGAGAGATGTGGTATTTCCCTCTCTCTTTAATAAAGGGTGAAAGAAATGAAGATAAAAATAATGGAAACGCGCGCTATAGTGGATATGGAAGAACGGTGGATAAGTACGACCTACAGATGACACTCTAGTTGAGACAGAGAGAATTTAGACTTGCCGAACTCCGGTACGTGGCGGAGATAGGGGTCCGAAGACCCTCTCGCGTAAACTGAACCCCTTCCCGGTAGGCGTGACCCACCGTTCCGAGAGTAGCTTTTCAGATACCGAATTCGAGTTCTGGGACTCTACGTAATAGGAGTTGACAGACGGGAAGACTCGTAGACTCGGAATTTGTAACGGTATATCACTCCTCGGACAGTTACAAGAACAATATGAATAAAAGCACACCACCGCAGGACATTGGTCTTTGCGGGGTTTTAACAGGAATATAGCAATATGAGCAGTAATTAATATATGTACATATGGAAACCACCGCGAGACATTGGCCTTACGGGATTTTTAATGCAATATAAATAATACATATAAGTATATATATAAACCACCACGAGACATTGGCCTCTGCGGGGTTTTTACTATAACATAGATAATAAATATAAGTATATATATATATATATAAACCACCACGAGACTTTGGCCTCTGTGGGGCTTTTATTATAACATAGATAATAAATATAAGTATATATATATATATATAAATCACCACGAGACTGTGGCCTCTGCAGGGTTTTTACTACGATATAGATAATAAATATAAGTATATATATAAACCACCATGAGACATTGGCCTCTGCGGGGTTTTTACTATTACATAGATAATAAATATAAGTATATATATATATATATATAAACCACCACGAGACTTTGGCCTCTGCGGGATTTTTATTATTACATAGATAATAAATATAAGTATATATATATAAACCACCACGAGACTGTGGCCTCTGCGGGGTTTTTACTATAATATAAGTATATATAACAAGAAATAAAAGGGGATCAAATAAATCGCCGCGAGATGTTGTTCTCCGCGGGATTTTAAAGCGATGATAGGGGAATGCTGAAATTAAATAGTTAGGGGTTAGAGAGTAGGGTGCAAAAAAATAAAATGCCGAAATGAAAACGGTCGCGGGAGGTGACCCACCGCACCAGTTAGGAATTAGATATACAGAAAGTAAACGACAGAAACTGCCGCGGGGAATAATCCTCCGCGCGGGTGAGGCCAAAGACAGAAGAAGATAACCGTTGCGGGAAGCAACTCTCCGCGGGTGTTATTAAAACAAAGATGATCAAAATGAAGCGCGCGTTAGAAGTTTTGTGATCGCCAGGGACCGAGGGTCCCGAGTGGATTGATCGCTTTTGCCTTTGACACGGGAATTGCGTGGGTTCCTTCTTCCTCTTCGTTCGACTGGCCGAAAAAGAGGGCTTTTGAGTGGTTACCCTGCAAAATGAACAAACAGAAAATAAAATTAAGTTAGAAAATTGATATAATAGTAATTCATGGGATAACGTGATAATAACATAAATAACAAATGAAAATGCCAAAAATAACAAGGGGTGAGGGGAGCTTATTTAGAAGCCCGGGGGCTCTAAACGGGCACGGCCCTGGTGAATGGTGGGACGACACTTCCTTCGTGTGCAGGGACACGAGGAGTGCTAACTTAGCCGAAGGCTTCCTTTTATTTCTGCACGTTTAAAAAGATGACAAACTAACGTGAATCACTCTGCTATGTAAATAGACATATAATCATATATATATATACAGTTTATACATATTTACAAAGAAACGAACATAAGATATATATGTATAATATATGTGAATATATAATACATATACTATATAATATGTGTACACTTCCCTATGTAGGTATATGTATATAAGTAAATATATGTATGGAGATAGAGAGAGTTAATATATTAATAAAATCAAAAAAAAACTACATGCACATACATATATATTACTGATAGCTAGGCTATTTCCCTCTCTCAACTACAGAAGCCTTATAAACTACAGAAGCCTTATATGGACGGCGGTTACATGCATGGTGCGGAAGTGTGAAAAGTGATTAAGGCATGTGTGTGACTGTGTATAAACTATATGCATGAGGGTGCACATGAGCATCATAAGGGGTTACAGTGCCATGGGAAGGGGGAGAAAGGTAGCGTGAGGGAAGGAGAGATGGAGAGATAGAGAGAGAGAGAAGTAGAGAGGGAGAAAGTTCTCCTCTCTGTTTTTTTTGTTTTAAATTTTCTATACTTTAGTTTTTATATATGCAATACATATGTATAAAAAATATACGTAAGATATATATATAGTGTATATATAATATTTATATATATGAGAGATAGAGAGAATACGTAGAGAAAGGGAGAGCAGAAAAAAAACAATAAGAGAGAAGAGAGAGGATGGGGTGTAAAAGTAAAATATAAAAGAAAGAAGGTGAGAGGGAGAGAGAGAGAGAGAGAGACGGATGGGGGAGAAAGGACGTGAGGGACAGTGGATTAAAAAGAGAAAAAAGAATTAAAGAGGAAGAGAGAGGGAGGGAAACCGAGAGAGAGGGGGAAAGAAGAGAGAGGAAGAAAATAAATAAAAGAAAGAGAGGGGGGAGAGAGAAAGTGAGACAGAGAGAGAGGGGGGAAGAGAGAGAGTGAGACGGATGGGGGAGAGAGAGAGAGGAAGGGAGAGAGAATGCGAGAGAGAGAGAGGTGGATGGGGGGAGAGAGAGAGAGAGAGAGAGAGCGTGAGAGGGAGAGAGAGGGAACGCAAGAGAGAGAGGGAGAAAGAGAGAGAGAGAGGGAGAGAAACGGATGGGGGAGAGAGAGCGTGAGAGGGAGAGGAAGCCGCGTCGCGGTGAGCTCGTGCGGGGAAGGGGAACGCGGCGGACGGGCGACTGGTGGAGGGTGGAGTTCGCAGACGTGGTGGCCGTGGAGGCGG
This sequence comes from Amorphophallus konjac, assembly GCA_022559845.1. NCBI lineage: Eukaryota > Viridiplantae > Streptophyta > Magnoliopsida > Alismatales > Araceae > Amorphophallus > Amorphophallus konjac. Next base: position 260,184,124 of record CM040128.1, read on the forward strand.
ACGGGAGTGGAGGCTCTCAACGGTGAGAGGGAGGTGGTCTCGCGGCGGTGCTCGCAGGCATGCAGGTGGACGGCAGCGGCCTCACGGGGGTTGCATGGCGGAGGCGTGGGCGACCGGACGACGACGGCAGTGATGGTGGCGTCTGGAGGTGACGCCGGTGGCGTGGGTGGTGCGTCCGTGGGTGCCCGGGAAGTGCAGCGGAAGTAGGCGATGGAGGTGAAGTGGAGGTGGTGCAGTCGCGTCCGAGGGCGAGGGGTCTCGCGGGTTTCACGGCGAAGGCCGGAGGGATGCAATGAAACCGGTGGCAACAAGGGAGGTCGGCGAAGACGTGGGCGCGGTGGAGCTTCACGACAGTGTCGGGGATGACGTTGGAGTGGGCACGGAGGAGGTGCTAAGTCGGCGCATGCAAGTGGGGCTCGGGTGTACCGGTGACAGTGACCGCGGCAGCGAGGTGGACGACGGCAACGAGGTGGGCAGCCGTGGGGGTCGTCGGCTAGAAGAGAGAGGGGGCGGGAAGGTGCATGCGGTGGTGAGGAAGAGTCAGGAGGAGTGCAAAAGGGGGGAAGTGTGTTAGCAACGTGGGTTACGGCGGAGTTCGACCGGGGGCTTCGGTGAGTTAGAGAAAGGGTCTGAGAGAGAACGTGGGGGTGAAGGAAATGTGCAGTGGGATGAGAGGGAGAGGTAGAGTGTGGTGGGGAGTGTGTGGCTTCGCGGGAGTGAGGGTGGGGTGAGGGTGAGTGTGCATGTGTGTGCCGTGAGGGAGAGGGAGATGAGCAGAGAAGTGAGAGGGAGAGAAAGAGAGAGAGATGGGAGAGGAGACGATGGGGAGGGTGATGGAGAAATTTCGTGAGAAGGAGGGAAGAGAATATAGAAATAGAAAGGGACTTGAGGATAAGATATATATATATATATATATATATATATATATATATATTGTTTTTATTATTTTGTTTGTTTTATTTATTTTTGTTTGCTTTTTATGTTTTTTTGTTTATTTTTTTATAATTATCATATCTTTTACTTTTTTAATAAATATATTTATTTTATACATATAGTAATCACTTATATATATATTTACAAAAATATTATTAAAGAAAAGCAATTACATTTTTTTATGTAAACATAATTATACACACATTTTTTTAGATTTCATTTTCTTTTTTGTTTATTTATATGTACACATATTTTAATTTTCTCCCTTTCACAAAATAATGTAATTTAACCATAATTACGGAAATCACTCAAATAAAATAACATGTAAGCCACTTCAGGGCATTACGGCACAATATGGGATTTACTCACCGTGACGTCAGAAATGGCGTGTCTACATGAATTGATACTAAATATTACACATATTATTTATATGTACACATATTACAGCCTACTAAATTGATATTGAACTACTGCTACTGTTCACTGAGTCGTTATTAATACGACTATTACTGCTCACTGATTCGATATTGGAATTGCTTTTATTGTTCACTGAAACTACTGTTACTGCTCAATGAACTGATATTGAAGTGTTATTACGTATTGAACTGTCATTGTATTTTACTGTTATTACACTGTAAATGTTTACTGTTAATGAATCTCCAGTATATCGAATGGTGATTTGGAAAAGGGCAGATTATGTCTGTCTGGATCCTTTCACTATGTGTGAGACTACTCCGCCTAGTACTGGAATCATTCATTAATGTTTGCAAATGATGAATTCTTATTTACTTTGTCATTGGTAGAATAAAGTTTTAATGTACATATTTTCTTTGTAAAATGATAATAGCATGACTTATGATCATACAAATTGAAATTGGGTTAAATGTATTAATCTCATATGTATCTAATTGAAATTATGCCTAAGAATGACTTTATAAAATGAATTACCGTAAATCACTTTGGATATGTTTGTACATGTTATGACTGGGGACTATGCTTAGTCTCTTACTGGGTCTATTCGTAGACTCACCCCGTTGAACATTTTCAGGAGAAGCGGTAGGAGAAAGCGAGGAGTGATCTCGCAGTGTTCTGACCGCGGCTTGGAGTTACTACCAGTCATTATATTAGGTAGTTGTGTCATGAGTTATGTTAGTTATATTAAAAAAAATGTGTGTGAAATTTGGATTTGTAATAAAAGACTTGTGAAATTGTTATCTTTATTTCTATCTGTGTGGATGTAGTCTTTGACTGCAAGCTCATGATTCGAGAAATTTTATTTCCGCTGTAATAATATCTCAGTGTTTATGTGAAATTCTCAACCATAATGTACCGTTTGGGTTGTCCCACTGTGACGTCTCGATCGAAATCCGACGTGAGTCTTTACGATTGGACCGGATTTGCGAGTCGGGGCGTTACAGCAAATGTTATTAATTAATCATATATGAATACTTGCAAAGAAGGATTGACACTCACTATCAAATTGGTCAACCAACCAGGTGAGAGGTGGGATTGTGGGAGACTCCCCCTACTTTCGTAGGGTCCTAATTAAATAACCACAAGCCCGCTTAGGCATTTGCCTTTTAACCTCTAGTCTTAGACACCGATTTTTTAAAATAGTAATAAATTTTAAAACTCCTTTTCTTTTTTTTATTTTTTATGTGAAGTCTTCTAAGGGCAATCTACCTTCGGGGTACTTTGCGATACAACCTGGCCGACTTTCGTGAGGGAATCCACGGGTGCTGAGACTTATGGAGATCTTAGAAAAGGGAATTCCAGTCCAAAGAGACGGAATACTCAATGGAGGGTCCTCCCAATTCCAAGAGAGGTGTAAGGAACCTAATATGCCCTTAAGAAGGGGAAATAGAAAGAAGAGAAATATTTTTTTCAAATGATGATGAATAAACAAGAAATCAACTAAATGCACCAATGCATTAAAGCAATGCAACTAACATGATATCATGATGATGAGAAAAGTTTTTTTTTTCTGTTTTCTGATTTTTGTTTTTTTTTTCACAGAATTTAATTTTTAAGAGATGAATAAAAGAAAATTATGAACTAAAAAATACCAAACAATATGCAAAACTACTGCAAATGCAGACCTAAAATCAAGTTTTTGATATTTTTGATGTTTCTGATTTTTTTGAATTTTTTTAGAATTTTTCAGATATTTCTGTAATTTTTTAGAACATGACCTTTTCCTACGTTTACTTATCTTTAGCGACGCTTGATTTTCTTGAATTTTCTGATTTTCAACTTTTCAGCTACAGTTCTGGCTTTCAGCAATACTTTCTGTGACAATTTATTTTCTGAGATTTTCAAGTATGAATTTTTGTGATTTTTGTGATTTTTCTATTTTTTTTATTTTTCTTGTAAAATAAAAATAGAAAAATAAGTATTCACATATATACATCAAACACAAGATTTTTCAACCATAAAAAATAATTTCTTCTCCGATAATGGCGCCAAAAATTTGATGCGCTCGACAAATGTCGTTTAAAAATGCCGTGCCACACACAATTTTAAAATTATTAACCGCACTTACGCACTTAAATGGATTTGAAAATACGAGTAAAGTGGTGAATAGCAGGTCGATCCCACGAGGAGAAAATATTTTAAATTTAAAATTGGTTCAAAAAATTTTATATTTGAGAAAGAATCATTTTGGAGTGCGTTTATACAAAAAGAAAATCAAGATGTATGGGAAATAAATCTAACTAAAGAAAATGAGAGAGATTGGGAAGAGAAGTTTGGAAGAGATAGAGAGAGAAAAGAAATCACAATTTGTCAAAATAAATTTTTATTTCTATCAAAATAGAAATTAAAATTATAAAAATTAAAATTACAACTTGAAATTAAAAGAACACGGGAAGAAATATAATCGAGGGATTGGAAGATTGACGCCGCCACGCTATGCCAAGCCTTTGATTGTCGCCCCGCTTTGGAGTTAAACGCCGCCGTGAGAGGACCGAAAGAGAAACTCTGCCTTAGAGAGATGAGAAGAAATTTGAAAGATGGAGAGAGATAGAGGAAGAGAGGAAGCAATCAAAATGAAAACTATGTGCTACGGTGAAGGGAAGTGGGGCATAGTAAAAGGAAATGATGAAAACAGAGGGGGAGAGAAATGTGAATAACTTGTAAACGGAGAAGAATTAGGAGATGGGGAGGAAGAGAAAGTTGAAGAGAATTGAAAAACCTACAACTAACTTAAAGACTACAAATTCAAATAAACAACAAAAATAAGGAAAAAAAGAGGGGAAAAAACTAGCTAGCTCCCCCCCCCCCCCCGGTCTCCTCTCGGGTGAGTTTATATAGAGTTTATAGGGGCTTCAATGATTAGCAGGCTAAATCTCGCTCATTAAGCCTCCAGCCATCAAAGGGAGTGAATTAAGGAGACGTTGTGGAGGCTTCGGAGGCGTAGGTTACGCAACTGAAAAGGCGACCGGGACGCCAGTCGTTCATTTGAATGTGCGACTAAGGAGATGGGTGCCATTTCTTTATTGCCTTCTTTTATTTCCCGCATCGATCCATGGGCCAAGAAGGGGGCGACTACTCAGTAGGTCGCCTATTCAACATTTTCGTACTTTGACTACTGTCTAAAGTTATGTGAAAGTGTCTCGAACTACGAGCCTTGAAAGGGGCGCCCAAGCAGCTGGGCGCCTCCTACTTTTTTATTATTGTTTTTCTTCTTTTCTGCAGGACTGGAAAAGGGGCGCCCAGCCCCTGGGTGCCTTCTTCAAGGGGGAGCCCAGGGGCCTGGGTGCCTCTTTATTTTCTCCTTTTCTTTTTTTTTCTGCAAGTCTGGAATAGGCGCCCAGGTGCCTAGGCGCCTCCTTCAAATGGGCGCCCATTCAAAGGGGCGCCTCCTTCTTCAGTGCTTGAAAATGCAAGGAACGTCAAACGATCATTGTTCTTGGCTGGTAAATAGTTGTACAACTTCTTGAATGATTCTCATATTGTCATTTTTGCTTATAAATGTTGATAAAATGCATGCAGACTCAAATTGTATATGAGAGTGAAGTTAACTGTCCAGATTGCACAACTGTGTTCCTTTAATGCTAAAAGATGATGTGTGTGATGCAAATTATGATACAAAATGTGATACTCATCACACCCCCCAACTTATTCATTGTTAGTCCATTAGCAATGTAAATATATTAAAATTTAGGACCAACATGAGTCTACAAAATTCATACTTCTATCTCCAGCTCTTCTTTCATAAAATCAGCCAAAGATTAGGAATTCGGAAACCTTAATACGCACTAGCCTTAGATCATGACTTAAGAATACATCCCAAAGTTCAATAGCACGTATACATGTGTAATACCAAATCCACAGTTAAGGTAATTACATCCCTCATTTGTTATTCGAAGCATGTGTCTTTCAACCCTGCACTTACTAACTCAGAGCATTAAACATACTAGCTTTTTGTCTGCCTTATTTCATTGTCCACTTCGGATCTTTTATTTATTTTCTTTTTTTTTCACACATGATGCTACACTACCCTTCACCTTTTTACGCGAACCTTAACTCTTGCCTTAGGAGAAGCAGGTCCGGTTACTCGGATCAGGGTTCCCTTTTCCACTTTACGCGAATCTCAACACTTGTTAGGTGAAGCAGGCCCAGTTACTAAGATTAGAGATATTTTTCATGGTGTTTTCATCATTTTTTCCAATGTGCTTTTGCACTTATTGATAGATAACTTGGCAGAAAGTTTGAAAATATCTCCTTCTTGAGAAGTGCAGAGCATCAGACACAATACCCAAAAATAACATAAGGCTTGTCCTGTTTGCTTCATTAGCGTGCACAGTGAATAAATTTTTTTTAAGTGCTCGTGAACTTTAAGGAGCTTCTTTTATCAGTTTTCCTTAGCTAGATTGTCTAAATTTTCTATCATCCTTTTCCCCAGCCTCTTCTATTCCAGAATTGCTTTCAATAAGAGCGCAAATCAAGAGAACTCAATTGGGGATTTCATCTTTTCTCTTTCTGTACAAATAATATGTAAGATATTATACAAAAACTCCTATCAAGTTATACTATATGCATCATGAAAATTTTTCTCTCCCCCCCAACTTAAATGACATTGTCCTCAATGACATATAAAATTGAAATGGAAGAATAATGTAATAGAAAATATTGCTGAGTAGGAAAGAGACAACCTGATATGCGAGACGAAAGGCTCCTTTAAAAGAACAGCGGCAGCTCCTTCTCCTCGACCTGCTTATTGAAACACTCTAAACAAAAACATCAAATAACAAAAAATCATGGGTTGCCTACCAGAAGTGCTAAGTTTTACGTCTTCAGCCAGACGCATGAAAGCTCCATAACCAATGAGTTGATTTTAAAATGAGCCACCAAAGAATTTTGTTCTTGTTAAAATTTTCTTTTTCATGCCCTGAAGAAAACGAATGTGGCTAGTGAATGCAAGGGCAAGACAGATATCGGGGTGGAGGTAGCTCAAAAGAACCATTCCGATCATAGGATAGAGGAGGAACATTGCTCAGGATCATATCGTCAATAATAAACTATTCCTCCTGAAGGTCTATAAAAGATGTGAATGAAGTGATGCAGACCTTATCTTTCAAAAAATTTCACTTTTAAGAATTTCATGAATATGAGTGAGGTGTGGAGAGAACGGAGAGTTAGAGACTCCCATAAATTGATTGGTGTCGAGGAGGTTATCAACATCAAGAGTCAAAGAAATGTGCTCCTCAACACAATGGTCATGAGATTCAATGGGATCAGATAAATCAGCTAGATGTAGAGCAAGATTAGACCAATCGGCTAGAAGATTGTCAGAGGAATCACCATGGTCAGGAATTGGTATAAGCTCTACCCTCTCCTCCAGATTGAAAGTATAAAAATTGTTATGCGGTAGATTCAACCTATTCAATTCTTTATTAACCCCAATTGCATTGTTCAAGCACGTGTTCCATTCTCGTTCTATCTTCACTTCATCTTTCTTCCCATGTTCAAAGAGAATCTCATCAAATTCAGGGAGAGACATTTGATCATAGATTTGAGGTTCATTATTCTCCACCTCTCCCCCCAACTTGAGATCATCCACCTCTCTAGCATTCTCCTTATGAGAGCAATCAAGCGCAGGTTCCTCAAATTTAATTTTAGGAGGGGGAATATGATCATTCAATAATTCATCACCTTCCTTCATTTCTTTTTCAACAAATTCCTCAATCCCCTCAAATTTTCTAGGTTCCTCATTCAAATTTTCTTGACAAGATCTCTCCATAATCCCTTCATCTTCTGGGTCACAGTGCATCTGAATGTTATGATAATGGGGAATCAAGGATTGATCATAGTCAGTATCAAGAATTTGATGAGAATGATTGGATCCAGAGTAATCAAGGAATTGATCTCCCTCCATATTTTTTACTTCCTCAGCCAGATTATCGATTTGATGCACTCGACAAATGTCGTTTAAAAATATCGTGCCACACACAATTTTAAAATTATTAACCGCACTCACTCACTTAAATGGATTTGAACATACGAGTAAAGTGATGAATAGCGGGTCGATCCCACAAGGAGAAAATATTTTTAATTTTAAAACCCGTTAAAAAAATTCTTATATTTGAGAAAGAATCATTTTGGGGTGCGTTTATACAAAAAGAAAATCAAGATATATGGGAAATAAATCTAACTAAAGAAAATGAGAGGGATTAGAAAGAGAAGTTTGGAAGAGATAGAGAGAGAAAAGAAAACATAATTTGTCAAAATAAATTTTTATTTTTATGAAAATGAAAATTACAATTATGAAAATTAAAATTATAACTTGAAATTAAAAGAACACTGGAAGAAATATAGCCAAGGGATTGGAAGACTGAAGCCGCCACGCCGTTTTGAGCCTTTGATTGCCGCCCCGCTTCGGAGTTAAACGCCGCCGTGAGAGGATCGAAAGAGAAACTCCGCCTTAGGGAGATGAGAAGAAATTTGAAATATGGAGAGAGATAGAGGAAGAGAGGAAGTAATTAAAATGAAAACTATGTGCTACGGTGCAGGGAAGTGGGGGCATAGTAAAAGGAAATGATGAAAATAGAGGGTGAGAGAAATGGGAATAGCTTGAAAACGGAGAAGAATTAGGAGATGGAGAAGAAGAGAAAGTTAAAGAGAATTGAAAAACCTAAAACTAATTTAAAGACTACAAATTCAAATAAACAACAAAAACAAGGGGGAAAGGGGAAAAAAACTAGCTAGCTCCCCCCCGGTATCATCTCGGGTGGGTTTATATAGAGTTTATAGGGGCTACAATGATTAAAAGGCCTAATCTCGCTCATTAAGCCTCTAGCCATCAAAGGGAGTGAATTAAGGAGACGTTGTAGAGGCTTTGGAGGTGTCAGTTACGCAACTGAAAAGGCGACTGGGACGCCGGTCGTTCATTTGAATGTGCGACTAAGGAGATGGGTGCCATTTCTTTATTGCCTTCTTTTATTTCCCGCATCGATCCATGTGCCAAGAGGGGGGCGACTACTCAGTAGGTCATTTATTCAACAGTTTCGTACTTTGACTACTTCCTCGAGTTGTGCAAAAGTGCCTCGAACTACGGGCCTTGAAAGGAGCACCCAAGCAACTGGGCACCTCCTTCTTTTTTATTATTATTTTTCTTCTTTTCTACAGGACTGGAAAAGGGGCGCCCAGCCCCTGGGCGCCTTCTTCAACGGGGCATCGAGGGGCCTGGGCGCCTCTTTATTTTCTCCTTTTCTTTTTTTTCTTTTTCTACAAGTCTGAAATATGTGCCCAGGTGCCTGGGCACCTCCTTCAAATGGGCGCCCATTCAAAGGGGCGCCTCCTTCTTCAGTGCCTAAAAATGTAAGGAACGTCAAACGATCATTGTTCTTGGCTGGTAAATAGTTGTACAACTTCTTAAATGGTTCTCATATTGTCATTTTTTTCTTACAAATGTTGATAAAATACATGCAGACTCAAATTGTATGTAAGAGTGAAGTTAACTGTCCAGATTGCACAACTGTGTTCCTTTAATGCTAAAAGATGATGTGTGTGATGCAAATTATGATACAAAATGTGATACTCATCACACATCCCGCATGCAGTGTCGATGAAGCTTGCGGCGTTGCCCTATTTTACAACCAACTAAACTCCTCACACAAAAAGGTTGAGCTCAGGGTGGGGATAGCTCGGGTTACAACCAAATCTACCTCTTGTAGGGAGAGGTGTTAAGCTGACCAGGCATAGGTGAAGGGGGAAAGGAAATGTTGGACGTCGAGGTGATGTCGTACATGCCTGACCTGAGGGTAGTTGGCAAAATGGTTCAGTAGAGTGGGGAGTTGTTCCAGTGAGCAAAGGCAGCGCGAGAAGGCGTCGAGAGTGGGCTCTCTGGGGTTCTTGGCCGTGGATGAACTAGATGGGCGTATAGCGTAGACTGAGACCAAGGCAAAGCAAACTCCTTCCCACTATCAGCAGGGCGACCAGAGGAGCTAGGGGACGGCCCCATGGTAGTTGTAGGAGCGTGTCTTTGACAGCAGCAACGGCTTCTTCTGGTGGCGCAGACTGGGGTGTTGCAGCTGTAGCCTCGGACATTGAGGGAGCTCGGGGACTGGGGAGATGTAGCTTCTGGCGAGCTCTCCACCCTGCAAAGTGAACAGCACCCGTCGAGCAAAGGGAGAGGTGGAGGGAGAAGAGTTGCAAGCAGGTGAGGCTTGACCTAGACAGCCAGACAGAGAGAGGGGAGGGAGAGGGGCGGTGTGTGCATGTGTAGGTTGAAGGAGAGGAGGGAAGTGAAAAGTGTAGGGAGAAGGGAAAGATAGGGGCCTTCATGTGGTGAAAATAGTAAAGGGGGGAGAGGTGAGCTATCACGCCCCGACGTGGAATATCGAGGCGCGACGAGTCGTAACACTCGTGTCGATCAGAGCATGTATAATAGGATCCAGTCACAAAGAGAGATAATGAAAAGAGGATACTTTTATTTCATTGAAATAAAGTTTTACAACAACATTAAGTCTTAAGAGGCATAATACAACTTCCAAGTACATAACTCTAGCAAGAGCAACACTCATAAACCTAGGTAACTAATATGAACTTGATCCCTCGTTTCACTCTTGTCCATCCCCATGTGTTTGGGGTTCACCGTCGGAACTACCTGTAATGTTAACCGAAAACGTAGGGTGAGCAAAACGCTCAGTAGGATTTATATCTCTATACCAGACAACTTAAAGTAATTAACATTTTGGATAAAGGTATGTGCTATGCCGAGAAACGTAGATAAAACATTGAACAAGAATAGGAGAGAGAGTAAAGTTCAAGTAGAGAATGATCATGTAGCAAGTATTATCATGGAATTGGCCATTTCACACAAGTATGTACAAGTCAAGTATTTCACGTAATTCAAGTACTTCATGTATTCAAGCAAGTCAAGTAATTCACGAACTGTGGAATATCATAAATCAATCTAGCAAGTCAAGCACTTCGATGCAATGCCACACCAGGTCATTCAACTCCCATGGGCACAAGTACTTTCGAGCGCTCTCCCCAAGAGCAGACCGGGCCCCATTAATGCCAAGCATTGGGGTTATGGATCATAGATCCCAAGTATATTTAGACATCCACATAATATGTATGGCCAAAGAATTTCAAGGTAAAGCTTACTAAATTAAGTACAGATCTAGCAAAAATTATCATTCGAGGTATGAGTAGTACAAGATTACATGTAGTTGAAAGAGAAGTTCGAGAAGGATTTAAGACATCATGTTTAACGATATTAAGTCAATAAAAGATTGAATTTTGGTATAAGGCACAATTAGCCCTTATGAAAAATCTCGTAAAATAGGTTTAGATCAAGTTTTTCACAGTCGGTTGTTTAGTTAGAAAACCAAGGAATTGCGGTCAGGTAAGAGGTGGGACAGTGGGAGGCTCCTCTCGCATTCACGAGGTCCTAATTAATAAATCACTTATCCACTTAAAGCATTTGACCGTAGACCTCTTTTCTTAGACACTATTTTTTCTTGGAAATCTAGCTATTTACACGACTTGTCGGAAATGAGAAACAATTATTGCGGAAAATTCTATCACATTTTTCGCAGTCGGAGCTTAACTAGAAAACCAAAGAATTACGGCTAGATAAGAGGTGGGACAGTGGGAGGCTCCCCTCGTATTCATGAGGTCCTAATTAAGTAACCACTTATCCACTTAAAGTGTTTACCCGTGGACCTCTTTCCTTAGACACCGTTCTTTGAAAATCTAGTGAACTATGCGACTTGTCAAAAATACGGTAACACGATAACATGAAAATCGTTAAACTCGTATTGATCACGATCATGCAACTAAGCCCACGTAATTTTAACAGATAATGTCTATTCCATTTAACATGCTAGAAAGATAATATAGTCATGGAGATCAAAGATATCATGAAGGTAACAAGAATTAGGACGGAAATATAAGCTCATGGAATAGAATTATTATCTTCCATATCCTCAACTTAATCGTGTGTGAATTTGAATGATATGCAACTTAACATGACATATTTAACATGCTAGATGATATATTGGTTCATTTAGAACCTGATGACATCATGATTGGGGCGGAGATCGTGCATCCGGAACACGGTCTTAAAAAGACGCCATGATCCGAGACGGATCTTCTGGCGGTTAAAAATCTCGTTTAGAATCTTATGTCTAGTTGTATGGACAGCATTCTTAATACTCAATAAAAATTGAGAAAAAATGGTATAGAATCAAAGTAGACATGCATCCACATCTAATTCATACATCAATTTGAGTTTAGCCTGAGAGAATACCTATCTAGTGGAAGATCGAAGAGGAAGAACAACAAGAATGAAGAATACTTCGAACACTCCTCCAAACTTCAAGATTTCCTCCTCTCTACAATCAGCACTTCCCTAATGGATTTGTGCTTTGAGTAGGGAAGATCACAGCCCTATTTATAATTCAAGTCCCATAATTATTTTATTACTAATTTAATTCTATCTTCCACCTAATTTTCTATGTCACCTACCCATGTTACTATTACACCAACTTATGTTGGCAATAATTTTCAACCTGTGAATGTTGAAATAAATCCCCCTCTATGACATAATGACCTCATTTATTCTGTTGGCCCAGAGAGATGGCGGACAAGAAGGGAGGTTGAATTGTCCCCTTGCCGAGATGGCGGAATTTAAAGACTTTCTAACCCAATTGCAACTAAAGTAAAATTAACTACGTTGATTAATAAAACTCAAGTGAGATTATGGTGTTCTTTCAAGCTTTCCGATCTCACTCGAATTAACAAAGCAACCAATCAAGTAAATTAAGCTCAACACAAATAAATTAATGCTTAACACAGATAGCGGAGGTAGCGGTGTGTGACAGTGTAGTGAATTAAAAACTTGTATAGTGTACCTGTGAATGGAGATAGAAGAAATGATAATCACACAGGCAATCACATACAACACAAGGCTTTTAAGGTGGTTCGGGACCACGACAGGCTCCTACGTCCACCCCTCACCCAACTGGGTGAGGCTTCACTCCACGCTACAAAATGTAGAAACACGGGGACGAACCCCAACCACACACGCTGCTTCCGCAGCAATGTCCACACACGGGGACAAGCCCCAACACGCTGCCACCGCAGCACACACACACACACGTTCGGGGATCACACCCCGGACACTTAGACCACGCGGAGACGCAGCTCCGCCCACACACAATGAAATTTCAATGTTCAAAAACAAACAAGAAGATATACGATATATGCTTACAAAGATTTAAACCAAGAAAACCATCACAAACAAATTGGTAAAGGATGTAGACTGTATCCCCTTCATTTTTCAATGGTCGTTTGAAGATGTTCCTTGAAGTTCAGCTCGGAGGGAGTTGAAACTATCGTAGGATGGAGCAGCAGATCCTCCTTCTTGAAGATCCCGACTTATCTGAACTTCCGTAGCTCGTACAGGATATATCCGTCAGGTCCAAGCTCCAATCTCACCTACAGACATCAGAAAGTGATGAATCTCTCAAAGCTCTCTCTCCTCTCCCTTTGTGGCCGGTCTCACTATTTTTCCCTTGTTGCTGTACTTTCTTGGAAGTCTGAAATTACAGCAATATGTGTAGGAGACCTCAATAGGATGCAACAACACCCAATCGAAACTTTAACATATGCTCATTAAAACATGGAAATGAAGGAATCTCTCTCAGATCTTCAGTGAAACACATAGATAGGGAGGTAGGGTGTGCTGGGAGATTTAACCACTGAGTGGGAAGAACTTAGCCTTGTGAAATAAGATGCCCAAGATAGCAAATCACGATGCTACGCCAGGAGCAGCCTTCAGATTTCAGCAAGGGCTCGTGGATGGCCTTGACAACAGGTTCTACGTCCTCCTCCACCAGGGTGTGACGCCCTTCCTTCTCCTCCTGCAAGAATAAAGATTTTAGCCCACTTGATACAACTCCCGATCGGACAAAGACAGCTATTTATAGTGATGAGAAAGCAACCCAACAAGGCAAGAATGCCCTTGCTAAAACCCTTTAATACAACCCTTAGACATGTAGAGAAACCCTAAGGGCAATAGCGTCAAACCCCAAGCAAATCGAACCAAGAAACCCTGAGTTCGAAACCAATCCGGAAAACCCGATCCGGACGAACCAGAGAAAGTGTCGACTTATGGAGTCGACACTTTTTTCATCTCATTCTGTCCCGTTTGTAAAAATAGGATCCAGGACAAAAGTGTCGACTCACAGAGTCGACACTTTTTGTCGATAGTTCTTCTAGAAAATAAAAAAATAACTTACAGGACAAAAGTGTCGACTCACAGAGTCGACACTTTTTTGTCAGCATAACAGAAATCAATGCAAATAGCATACCGTGAAATAAATGTCGACTCTTAGAGTCGATACTTTTACTGACATAAGTGAAAACTCAATTAAACTCAATTGAAACCTAGAAAAACCATCAAGGATCAATAAAATACCAATTAAACAACATTTAACCCCTTCAAATACAATTAAATGTCATGCATGAGGGGTCTTTAAAACATCAAATCAAATCAGATCTTGCAAGAAAGAATGGGAATTAAATTGAGCATGATGCATCATGAAGCTCACTTAATCAAAAGACAATTAAGTAGCCAAATAAATTAAACCCAACTTACCCACTTGGAAACATATACTTAATTGAATTCTTACCATGATTACAAAGGTTTGTGGGTATCTTGAAACCTGCACTTTCAAGAAATTCAAATCATGAGAGTTATGAGTCAAAGTACTTGAAGAAGTCATTTTCAACCCATTTATGAAAACTTGATTTAGCCAAGTGAAAAACATGCATTGGAGTAAAGTAAAATGCATTCCTCTCATGGATCCAAGGTTCAGTCTAAATTTCAGTTTCAATCCAAAACTGTCCACATGCACATTGAAATCAAATATGTAATTGACATGTGTTCAACCTACATGTTCACATATTAAAATGCAAAGCCACAAATGAGTGATTTATGGATTTTCAAATCGAGATTTTCATGAACTCACCTATCAGATGAGGTTCAGGTAAGTCATACATGAATCCCATGATCAAACCAAAACTATCAAGTTCAGTCCAAGAATTTAAGTTTAGTTCATTGATAGCTATTCATCTCATCAATCAAACTTGTCAACACATATCAATGCACATGATGATTTCTGAATATCAACCAATGAACAGGTCAGTACATATGAACTATTAATGTATATGCATATAAGCCCAAGGACTGTCCACACATAAAGAATTGGCAAATGTGGGTCGGTGCATATGTCAGCTCACTTTAACTCAAGGAACCCAATTCTTCTACGCAACTTTCACAAATCAAAATATGATTTAACAAAGCTGCACATAGAATTCCATTTCAGACCAAAACAATCAAGTTCTTTCAATCAAGTCAAGCACATTCAAAACTAGTTTGAACTTAACTCATCCACATCAAAACCAGTTCTTTCAATATGAGTAATCACACATTCATATAATATCATGAGAACAGAAAAGCTGTCTTAGTAGTCCAATGCATACCAGTCCAATGCAATCGAATGAACTAGTCAATAGAACAACATACAAGAAGATAGATTCAGTGCATGTGACATATTGGAAGTAGTGTCGACACTCAACAACCAGTGTCGGCACTTTGTTAAAGCAGTGAACCTGACCATCCAGATCCAAGTATATACATGGAGAACTGTTAAGGCCAGTCAACCCAAGAACATCCAAAGCTGCAAAGCATAAGTTCAACATGTAAGCTCATTTGCCACAACATTTATCACAAGACTTACACAGATTATTTTCACTTTAAAACATACGAAAATCACACAGTATATTGGAATCATCAAAATCATTGTCAAAGACAACGAGGGAGTGCACTGAACCCAACATATTCAATGTTATTTTATTACTAATTTTATTCTAAGTCAATTTTTCACCTAATTTTTTTATTTCACCAACCCATGTTACTATTACACCCACTTATGTGGCTAATAAATTCTAACATAATAATATTGAAATAAATCCCCCTTTATATAACCAATGACATCATTTATTCAATGATGTAAGAAATGACATCATCCACTAATTAAGATTTAATTAGAGCTAATAATTCTCTCTTAAATCGGATGCTACAGTACTGTCGTCTTTGCCTTCTCCGAATCATGCTACGAATCTCGCCGTTTGTGTTAACACATGGGATAGGGTTCGCGTTTATATATTCTACACTATAAAGACATAAAGAAAAATAGTTATCATTTATTTTATTTTCATCTTTCATTATTTTTTTCGCATATAAATGCATATATAAAATTTTGAGTTGCTACATGAGCGACCTAGTTTGAGGGGCGAAAGGTGAGGGGGTCTGTGTGGGGAGGGAAGGTGGAGATGGTAGAGGAGGGGTGGAGTGTAGCTTGGGAGGGCTAGAGTGAGATGGAGGGAGGGAGAGGGGTTGAGTTCGGTCTCTCTATGACCCTTAAGAGGTGGAGGTACCTTGGGAAAAAAAGGGATGCATGGGATGTTGGGTTCGCCCTTGGGACTGGACAACATATTATGGGGCAAGTGGAGGTGGGCAGGTGGTAGTTGGGAGCTAGAGAGAGGGGGAAGGGGAATGGTCCTTAGTGGAGGGGATTGGGAGTTAGATGGTGGGTGAAGGGAGGGTGTTGGCTGGCAGATGGGGTGAAGTAATGAGGGCAGTTGAGGGTTGGGGAGAGGGGAGTGCGAATTTGGGCTAGGAGAGAGAGGGGAACGTATGTTAGAGAAAGAGGGGACAAGCTAGAGAGAGAAGGCAAAGAGAGGGGGTATGGGCTTCTCACCTAAGGGCTTCTCACCCTTTATGGTTTCTCACCATCACACTTAACTAAAGAGGATTAACAATCTAAAAAGCATTTTTCATTAAAGGAAATAGAACCCTTGGGCCACTATTTATGGGAGTCAAGTTTTTACAAGATCGAAATACCCTTGTCAATTCACACAATGTCCCTTACAGTCCAATGGAGCAATTAAAGGGTATAATTGACTTTAAACTTGGGAAAATGACTCAATTAAAAGGAAATAAGGACTCAAAAATGGAAAATGACTTATGCGACTTGAGACTTAAGCTCCACAACAATTTGGCACCGTTTGGACCCAACCGGAGCAATGTGCGAGTGATGTCCCCATCATTGACCCAATGCATAAACCCTCCTACCTGACTGTAACATCTTCCACTATCCGCCTGTATGTAAGCTTCAAACCAGACTCTGGCATGGTGCTAAACCATAAACCATCTATAACATTATCTAATCGACTGACTTAACCCACAACAGTAAAAAGTAGATGAGAAACTAAGCTTTTTCGCATGTTCTTCCTCTGTTGAAATCTTTGTTTTCTATGTACCGACCTTCTCTGAAAATTTCATTTGTCAAGTTATCGCCGGCTGGAGCATCCGTCGTGTCGTCGACCTCATCCCTTTGTAGCGTCGGAGCTGGACGAAGGAGTCAAAGACAGTAGGAGTCACCCGTCGTCGAGCCAGCAGAGGCGACACAAGTGGATGCCGGATCACCCTCCCCTATCCCACAAAAACCCTAGCTTCGATTCCCATATGGTGAACAATGCGGGACGAAGAGGGGGAAGGAGTGAAGTTGGGGGCGCTCGAGTGTGATTAACCAGGGACAATTTTATCTTTTACTACTATTGGGTTAGTTTAACTAGGGTTGGGTTTCACTCTAGTTACGAGATAGAACGAAAGGGACTAATAGGGACAACGGCAAAGATTGAGAGACAAAAAAATAAATAGTTACATTTGAGGGACTAATAAAGAAATATGCTTATTTATAGAGACAAAAGTAAAATACTCATCTATATAATGGAGAGAGAGAGAGAGAGAGAGAGAGAGAGAGGGGGGGGGGGTTATGTATATGTAAACGACACCACATTTTTTGTGGCTCTTCGATTCAGTGGAAAGCGTCTGAGTTTCCTATGTCTATATGTTTCCCCTTCATCTCCTCTGAGGCATGCACTCACATGGTCACACGTTAATCCATCCAGAGATCCCATATGTCCGACACTGCTGTGCAGCAAACACATGCCTTCAATTTAAGCTGCACCAACCGGGATATGGTTGGCTGTTCCTCAACTCCTTTCTCCCATGGTGGGGCATGGGGGCCCGGGGGGGAGAGAGGTTGGTGTTTCCAACTCTCTACCTCGGCCTTTCGGGGGATCACAAAGAATACTTGGACTACTATTTAATTCCCTATATAAGCTTTCTTAAGATGTCGACTACGGCTTTGCAGCATGTGGAGAAAGCACATGGGTCGCCATTAGAATACGAGGAGGTGCGGTTTGCCACCAACTAGTGGCATGTGACCTGATGCCCAGAGCAGGCATGGCTCGCTTCCTGTCCTTTCGTGTCTTGGCAGTATTTTAATCTGCATAACAGTGCGCTGTACACCAGACCTCCACGGTTCATTGCGTGGCTAAACAGGCTTATAGTTTTGGCAGTTGATAAGGAGATGACAGGGAGACTGGCGGTGCTGTCCGATGGGATGCAGCATAGATCTGCTCTAGCTTTTGGTTTTGTCCGGAATACACATCCAGATCTCCCTTGTGTTGCTGCCTCTCTTCTCTGGTGTATTTAGAGGACGAACACCAGAAAGTAGAATATAAGTTGGTGGATGACATCAACACGGCAAGACCTCACAATTACGTTGGGATCTGAGTTCTACTACCACTCATCTTTATGGTGGGCCGGGTGGCAAGTCCATTGCCTCTCTCATCTGCGTCTGCAAGGTGTGAAGGCACATTAATCTAGCACACCGTCCATGACCAACCCATGAAGAGAAAGAAGGGTAAGCACCGTCACCAACTAATCATTGAGGCCCTGTTTGCTAATCGATTGGGGTTAGCTTACTAGACCCTGAAGGGTCGAGTAAGTCAACCGACCCCGATTAACATACATGAGTGTGAGGAGGAGGTGGGTCCCATCGCGATATTCTCTCTCATCTGTTTGCGTACCGACAACTCTGTTGTCAAAACGGCCCTGAAAGACTCTACCCAACTGGACGAGATTCTAATTAACTTACGAGGAATTAGGTGGGATGTCCTTCCATTGCTTGAGGACAAGGGGAGCAATCTAAGTGGCGTCCCCATCCAGCGGAAGACTAATTCCCTCGAGTCTCAGATGGAGGAAGATCGCATGGTTGACAAAGGACAGGAGACATGAAAATTGGCCACATGTACGGAGCCCACTGTTTTTGACCATGAATATGTTTATCCATGTGATTAGGCCACTCAAATCAAATATCGCCGACATTGTGAGGGTTGAGACGCATCTAATCTCATGTGGGTTGGGGTCAAAGTCAGAACGGCGAGTCCAGGATTAAGCTTGAAGGTTTCGGCTTAATTTGAGACCTTTCACATTTGTAGTCAAAAGAAAGCCATTGATCTAGTAAGGTTGGGAACAGCGCCAAGGGCGCATCCCAATTTGTCGTCTTCTCCGAGCGCTACCCAATACGTAAACACTCACATATACTTGACTTGTGTGCGTATATATATATATATATATATATATATGCAAGTGTTATCCGTAGCTTCATAGATCAGGAGAGTCGAGGAAGCTGCTAACGACCTCGCTGTAGTCTTAGTTTCTTTCTCCTCTTTTTTTTTTCACCCCCTCTCTGAGAGTACCTGGCTGCCACCAATCCACGGCCCCCCATGTTACCCATCGTCGTCTCAGATCGCAGACGTTTAAAAAGAGGGGAAAGAAACGTCGGCTTCCGTCGGAACATGATCACATGAGAGGCCACCGACAAGACATTTTAATGACCGTAAGGTGCTGCAGGGCCTCTTGGAGCCCATCATTTTCAAAATACGCAAGGAGACGAGTCACCTCGTGGACAAAAAAACGGACACATTTGATCGTAAATGGAAGAAACATGCGTGTGCCCCACCTGGACGCCCCATCGAAACTCTGGCACCGTGGCCGCCTTGGAGGAACGCAGCTCATCTCAGCTGGGCGAGTTCAACGAGAGAACATGATCATCGGAAAGATACACCACCCTTTCACAGCCCAGACAAAAATTGGTAGCAAATTCAAAGAAATAAATTCCAGAAGTTTATCGCATGACCGAGAATATAGTTGGCTTGCATGACCAACATTAGTATACAGCTATTAAGACAGCTCAATACAACAATGAAAGCCAATTCGAAAGATAAGATTAACAAAATCTGAATGAGGCAACAGGATCCAAAGAACGGGGCAATTTCTATCAGACTGTCATTCAAATCAAACTAACGACAATTTCCCGGTGGGTCGCCGGTAACGAGACACAGGATTCATCGGTCAAGGTATTGCTCGTCTAGAATTCGTCATCATCCTCCTCCGCAATGTGTTTTGCAAGTTCCTCTTCCTGCTGCTGTCTTTCCCTTCTCTTCTCTGCACTTTCCTTCTCCTTGTGCGAGTTAGGTGGGAACCTCAGAGCTCTCACTGCTTCATTGTGCATGTTCAGGCAAAAAGCAATCCTAGAGTTGAATGCAATCTGAGGTTCATTTGTAGAGTACACATCCCCAGTCTCCTTAGACACCATCCAGCCATTGGCATGATCAATTGTCGCATCAATGGCACCATCTCGGATTGCTTTCGCCACAATGCTTTCGCATCAGCCACAGGATTTGAAGAGTCCAACCTCAACTTCTTAGCTACATCTGCCAAAGATATGCGGGAATAGGAGATGCTAATGTTGCGAAGTCCAGTTCTAATAACATTGTGTCGCAGCCGCACAATTAGATTGTGAGTTCTGTCCAAGCTAAAGGTGTTGGAATATTTATCTGCAACAGTTCGGAACAGCTCCAAATCTCCAATTCGCACAGCCTGAAAATGGAATCCAGGAAATTTTCGGTATTCCACATCTTTAGATTGAATGCATCTAAGTTGTGAGAACAACTTACATTTGTAAGTTCAAAGTATGGTGTCAAAGCTTTCTTCATCCCTTTCTGCATGAAAACAGTCCTCTCTGGAATTTCTCCAAGCAGTAAGCGGACTATCACAGCCCACTTGTTGCACTGAATTCTGAAACCCCGGGCTGCAATGGGGGCCTTTCGGGCAGCTTGCAGAAGGCTTTCTTTTGCATCTGTGTACTCTAACTGAATGGTCATGATCTTCCCATGATAGAATAAATACCGACAGAACTGCAAACAATACGGGGAAATGACATTAGAAAGCTAGGGGTCACATTACACATCTTGCTTCCTGTTGTGTCTGCTTTATATAAATAAGCATAATCAGAGAATGCTGTAACTGAAGCATGATCAGAGGATGTTGTGTTGCCAGTTGCATTTGTGCAGCAGCAATAGAGAATCCACCAAGCACTAATTATACTTACCGAGAACTAAGATCTTTAAAGAGAATATTTATTATTGAAAATAAAGGTTAATTTAGCTGTTAACAGGATTGCAACAAAGACAGCATTCGTCGCTCAGATTGTAAGCAGTAAATTAACATCCAGTATAGTAAGTACACTATTCATAGAATAATCCTGAGATGCTTAATTTAATACTATATTCATGTAATTTGAAGAAGTGAATAACATATGCCATAAAAGAGGAGAGAATGACCTGCTGATTTGAATGAGCTTCAAATCGTGGAGCTTTCGAGCGAAGTTTTTCTGCCTGATCGTACAAGTTGTAGTGGAGGTAATTGCGAAGCAAAAGATTAAGAAGGGTTTCCTGCAGCAAAGCAAATATGAAAACAGATATTAGATATTCACAAATTGTGTGCAAAGCCTATTCAGCAAGAAACAAGTTACACATTAGAGTTCATTTCCTGCGGCATAGCAAGTAATTAGACAGATATTATATATTTGCTAATTGTATGCAAAGCCTATTCACAAAGAATCAAGACACTTCTACAATTACCATGCAAAATCCAATTTAGACAGAAACAAACCTGACCCAGTTCATCACGGCGCAGTGTAGCCAGGCGATGCAATGCCAGCAAATTCCTGACAAGGCAGGCCAATCAAAGTGAGCATAAACATATACAGCAAAAGCTAAATAACTTCTAGAACATAGTTGTCCTTGGTTACTTGAGTCACATGTCACTCAATTGCTTAAAAGGAAGAAAGAAACATACATCAGAAAGTCAGACTGTCCTCATATCTCCTAAAAGTTGGCTCATGCATACAGCTAAATGTTCAAATTTCAGGCATGGCTTGAGGCCTTTGCATTTGTTCCAAGGAAGTAATTTAGAAATTTTATAAGGTGGAGCTTCAGGGAATTAAATATAGTCACCAAGAAACTTAAGAGTTGCTCTTTCCCTGTTTCTTGGACAGAAAGTTTCATCTCACTGTTTCTTCTCTATACAGTCATGAAGTCATGATGGAGAGATGTGGTCTTGCTCCCTCCAGGATCTTGCTCTAATTGGTGGCTACTTAGAACACCCAAAAAAGAAAGAAAAAGAAAACAACACAAAAAGTGTAAACTTATTTGGAATCTCATTTGATTCATAACTCACCCTCGAATTTCAGCAAGACTGTTAGTAAGCTCATGGCTATATGAGTAATAGAAGTACAGCCTAGCTGCCAAAATGTCAACTGTTCTTCTGTTCAAGTTTTTGAGTCTAGCAATACTCGCTGATGAACATGCTTTGGCCTAACAGCAACATGAAAAGGAAGAAGGAAGAAGCAAAGTTACCATATTAGGTGTTGTGTTGCAGAGATAGATCAGATGCCAACCACAAGAAAAAATGCACACACCTCATTATATCTCTTTTGATCTATCAGGAAAATAAGCACAAGTAAATAACAGTATATCTCCAATTCAGGCAAAGCATGTTTAGCAGGACCTTGAGATGCTGAGGTTGCAGTATCCACATCCATATCATGATCATCTTCCTATCAGGAAATAAAACCAAGGTCCATAAACAGGTAAAATTATAAAAATTGGTATGATGTATATAAAGTAAGCATATAAAGCAGCAGAAGAGCTCTTAGCAGTGATGAATTTTTCAACTTAAAAAAAAGAAAAACAGCAGTGATCTACAATCCACAGAAGCAATCACAAGACTATCAATGTTCTACAGCAGACATGAAGTGTACAAATTTTGTCAATGTGGTTTAAAGCACAGTCCAAACAGTTTTAACACCATTAGGTCCTTGGACCTGTTCATATCCTGCTCAAATTGTCTGAAACCTACATAAAAATCCAATTTCTCGAATCAACAAGTGAACTGGCTTATGCACAGGCCCATATGGGCTTCCCCATCAGACAAATACCCACTTCTACCTCAAGGACTCTATTTCCTCCCATGCTATATTCCCAAACGACAAAGCCTGTGCCCAGGACATGAGCTTATGGAAAGAAGAAAAGGCAACATGAACTCTCGATTGTTTTTCGAAGGTTTCTCGGATACATATTTGTGAGTCTAGAAGAACCCAGGAGAACCACCATTAAAGAGGCTCGAAATAACAATTTTCCAACAGAGATGGATACAATGAATCGTGTGAGCACTCAAAATGTGGTACATGAAAATATGTGACAACACAGATGAATGCCAATAAATTGGAAACAGTATGCAGTCTGTATTTTGAAAAACAAATTCAATATATAGCTTGTCAAAAGAGATGCTAATACATGTACATAGTAAATATACATAATGGCATATATTAGACACTTGTAGGTGGTTTCATGAGACAAGCCGTCACGGGATTTTTCTCATATACCAGGTTCCATTTCAAAATCTTAACAAGGAGACATACAAATCTAGAAACATGGTAGTCTGGGATGTTTAACAACATTTGTGGGGAAATAAGAATAACAGGCACCATCAGACAACCATACGATCTGGCTCACAAATGGTTTATATCACATTAAATGATCTTTTCCAGACTTGAACTTTCATTGAGATATCTAAATGAAGGCATTAAATCAGCCGATCAATCCAACAAGTCTAACGAAACTAAAATATGGGGTTGGCTAGAATAATATATCCAGAAACAATCTGATAAGAATGGTAATATGTGTCAACTTCAAATTCCATACAACACATGCCAAATTCATGATATCTAAGGGACTTCACTGCAATTCAATGCAAGTTTAAAGATAAAAATGTAATCTAGCAACTAATCATTTCACACTTCCCTGAACGTTAGAGGAAAGACACCCGCATTTTTTTCAATAAAATTCCTTCACTGAATGGAAATATGGCAACTCACTCTAATAGGTGAAATCACGAATGTCTTTTAAATGCTACAATTATAGCCTTATAAAGCAGTTATAGCCTGCCTCCTTTACACACTATTGTTCAATTACTCCATTTTCAAGATCCCCAAAATGGTGGCCAAGAAGCTGGAGTCCATTCAAACTAGATTATTTTGGCATGGCAGTGGTGACAGTCGCAGGGGTTGGCATGACATCTCATGGGATAAAAGTTTGCAAGAGCAAGGAAGCAGGAGGTGTGGGCATCAAAAGCATCAGAGATTTCATCCTGGCACTACCATGTAAATGGCGATGGAGGCTTGGAGCGGAAGACAGTGGGCTATGGCTACAACTGATCAAGTAGAGTGACATTAGCATCACTGCACAATGTCACCCCGACTTGGAGAGGCATCCTTCAGTGCGGGGATATCATCAAATCAAGTGTTCAAGTCCATTTGAGAAATGGACAAAGGGCTTTGTTCTAGAAGGACAGGTGGTGTGGGGATTTCACTCTAGAAGAAGTATTCCCGAAACTCTTTCATATTTCAGTCGTACCCATGGCATTTGTGGCTCAAACCATTGACACAATTATCTAAGGGTACATGGGCACCCACCTTCAGGAGAAATCTGAAACACGGGGAGATGGATCAGCTGGAGGGTCTACTATTATTCCTCCTAGACTATAATTTGAAGAAGAGTAGAGCGGACAGGTGGTGGTGGAGATGGGAGAGTGAGTGAGGTTTCTCAATCAGGTCTGCATATTCTCTCACATTAGATGGAGGAATGTGCCACCTTTTTCGCCACAAATTTAGGCCCCCAAGCCTGCTTGAGGTGAAACTGTTGATATGGAGGATATCACATGATGGCTGCCCACTTGTGATAGGATTGCCCTTCTCCTACATGATATACCTACCCTTTGCTATTTATGTGGGGAGATGAAGATCTAAACAACCTCTTCACAGGATGCTCTTTTGCTAGGGAGGTTTGAACAAAGATCAACAGGATCAACCTTACTTTTGGCCCATTTGAGAGTGTGCAGCAGCTCCTACTCAAATGGCACAAGAGGTGGAACCTAAAGGGAGATAGGATTACCTGGTGGCTTATAATACAGGCTACACTAGGGGCATTGTGGAATGAAAGAAACAGCAGAATCCTCAAAGGTGAAGCAAGAATTGAGAAAAGGTTCGTTTCTTTCTAATGCGAGTGAGCTAATTAATGGGCTAAGCACTTATGTAAAGTGGAGTCTCACAACTCCTCTCTTTTCCTTTTGTTGAGGGGATAGCAAGGGGTACACCGACTCGGTGTGGTGTGTTTTGTCTAGGGACTTTTGGGTGCTGACTGACTATACTTGTACATCCCATTTTATTTTTACAATTAACACAAATGTAATGCTATCCACTTTTCAAAAAAGCAACAACAAAGACCATATCCATGACATTTTCTGAGCTGTTGTGCAAGATTTTGCATTCATTCATATCCCTGTTCACATTTTTATACAGAACAGCTGATTCAGGAACCAGCTAAATATGGATCACTCTCAAACATCCCATTTAAGGTAATTCAAAACAATCCAACAGGTGTCTTTCCCTGAGACTCTTTACACTTGCTTACAGAAAGGGTAGGCAGCTGCAAAGAAAAAATGACGGAGGGTTGGATGATGTAGACCAGGATCTGGTGATATATGTTCCAGGGATTAAACAATCGGTACACATTTTAAGAGAAATTCAAGCATTAGCATACTCCATAGGAAACAATCCAGAATATTGAGGAAGCATAATAACTTGAATTAATTTCAGTTAGCAAAGGAGAAGAAAAAAGAGCAGAAAATGTAGATGGCCTCTCCTAGACTCCTACAAATGAAGGAATTACCGAGCATCAGAAAATGAACACTAACTAGCAACATAGTTACCTAGCACTACAAGATTTTCATTTCTGACATTGATCATATTGTCACAAGGGTGGCTCACCATTTATGTAACATTGTTACAAGCGCGCATGCTTCCAGAAACAAGTATGTCACAGATGATATGTTAATTCTAATCAATGATCTCCAAATGCAATTTAAGAACATTTTAATATGCACAAAATAAATCAACATCTGATTGAAGACCATCCTCAATCCAAAACAAAGTTGCCAAGGTTATAATGCAATTTAAGAACATTTCAATTTTCAGATATTCAAATCAACATGTAGGTTGAAACCCATCCTCAATCCAGAGTATAGTTGTGAAGATGATAAGGCAACCCAAGTGGTCCTTGGTTGCCTGAGTGCCTAAAGCACTAGGGCACCCGCCCAAGCAGTGCCTAGGTGGCTAGATAGCACCTTTGACACCCTGTGTTACACTGTTACAAACAGCAAAACTGAAAGGGGGGAATGGGCTTGGGGTTGGGGTTCAGAGTCCAGACTACATACATAGATAGAGACAGGGAGAGGAGTAGATTGGGCTTAAGGCAGATGTGTGGTGTGGGGGAAGGAGTGATGAGGAACAAATGAATGAAGTGAGAAAAAACTTTTGGGTCTTCGTGTTTCTCTGAGAGGAGAGAGCTCCCTGCGAGAGGGAAGGACAAGAGGCCCGTACCACGGCCTTCCCACTGCTGCCATAGCCCCCTACCCGTTGACCTTCTCTTCTTCCTCCTCACTTTTCTTTTTCTTCTCCCGTCCATAAGCACCCCCCGAGACCATGTTCCCTCTCGCACGACCTCCTCTCCACCCACGTCTCTTGCCTCTTCACTTCTTCTCCCTCTCTTCTTCCTCTGCCACTCTACGCCTCTACGCACAACCCCGCTGTGCCCCCCCCCAACCGGTGACACATGACCTCACCGGGCACCCCCAGTCCCGACGGCGGAGTCCCCACCATCGCCCCCCGCACCAGCTCCACCCCTGCCCCGACTCCACACCGGCCGTGGCCCAGCCGCCATCCCCCGCCCTACCAGTCATGCACTGCCACCGCCACAACTAACCCCCCTTCCAGCCGTCTGTGCAGCCACCGCCACCCCCCCCCCAACGTTCCCTCTGTTTCTCCTGCCCCTCCTCTCTTTATTTGTCTTCTTCTTCCCCCCTTCCTTCTCACCTCTCCCAAGCATGGTGGCACTGAACAGTGCGGCCCATCCCGGTGCCTCCTCCAACGGGCAAGTGCACCGCCAGAGACTACTGTGGCCCCTGACTGCCCAACAACACTGCCCCTCCCTTCCCTCACATCCGACCACCCCGCCATCCCTCTGCACCCTCCCATGGCCCCTTTCCCCGGGCACAACCTCACCCTCTCCCCCGCCTCCTCCTTCCTCTTCTTCACCCCTGCTACTTCCCCCCTCGCGTACAGGATTGCCCGTCACACCCACACCTGGCTCCCACCTACCACCGTCCACGTACCTTCACCGCCTGCAAGTAACAATGGCAATCGCACTGTTGCCCCCACCACGCCCCCACTTTCCCTTGTCCGCTCCGACTTTAGCCAGAAGTGGCGCCCCAGACACGTACCCCGCCAGCCACAGCCGCCCACGGCGGTCCTTGCCATCAGTCGCGACCCGTCGCAAGCCAGCCTCCCTGCCAACAGCAGCAACATGCCACCCTCCTGCAGCGGCAACCACGCAGCCCACCCTCACAAGTCAACCTCCCCCTTCGCTCAGCTTCTTGCACGTGCCCGAGCTATTTCCCGGATGAACCTGAGAATTGACGGAGATGGAGGTGGCATTTACTTGTACGACCCTGTATATCCGCACGAATTCAGCCAGCTGCAGCAACCAAGTACTCCCCCATGCCCACACCCAAGCCGACTTGCGGTGTCACCCCCGCGTGAGCCCCGCCTAGATGCCCTGCTCATCGGCTTTGCGGCCCTATAGGCTCGCGACAGGGAGCCGCCTCAGCCTAGGACGATGCGAGCGACTACAGCACCCGCGTGAGTCCCCGGCCAAGCCATTCTGTCTGCATCGATGTAGCGAAGGTCCGGTCTCTTTTTCTCACCCAAGGTGATTTCTTGTTCATCTAGTATGCTTATCTTCTGCTACACACTTGTGAGCCCATTATTTATTGGACTTTAGGTAGTAGAATCATTGTCGGACGTGAGCAAGTGAAACCTTTTCTTGTGGCTATTTGATCAATTCATTAAATTTTGGAACTCGCACCCTGTTCTGGCGGTAACGGGTTGCACACAACCTGAACGCTTACTCGATTTGTCCTTTTTAGGAATGATCAGTAACGCCACTATTTAATGTGCTAATTAAAATCAACTTCACTCATTGTTCCGCATCAAAGGGAGGGAACCAGTGGGAAAGGCAGATAGAGAAATGAGAGAGCGTGTGAATGCAACAAAGGAGAGAGGAGAGGTATACACCAATGAGATGGACAGTGGGAGAAGGCCAGAAAGAGGTGGACTTAAGGCCAACAAGAAACATATGTCCAGGCAGCAGTATCTGGGAAATGGCAGGTGCGGTCCCTCAAATGGTGAACTCATCTAGTGTTTGGTGAGTAGTAACAAGAATGGACATGAAACACTCAGTGGCACTCATACAAAAGGGGGGTGTTTAACAAGATCCAGCATCCCGGTGGCCCAAGTGGGCACCACGGACTGCTCTGTCCACTTAGGCATGCAGTAGCATGGCATCTAGCAGGCTGAAAAGTAGCCCAGGAACCAGACCCCTTTCGTGCGAGGATGCCTAGGTGGCACCTTGACAACAATGATCAGGAATACCTTAGAACTCCATTAATATGAATTGATCAATTAATAAAAATTCAAACAGCAAATGATATTCTAAAAGGAAAAAAGAAAACCAAGATTGGAAAAAGAACATCACAGACCATATCGTCATGTAGGTGGCTCACCATCTACTTTAATATCTCTATAGTTTCCCTTTTTGAATACCAAGAAGAAACCCACAGTCCCAAGATCAAGTCCGAATCACCGGTAGCCCAAGCCGTGGACAGGCCAAACATCTCAGATATACATATATAAGGGTGGATCTTCTATTACCAATTAACAGGAAGCTTCATTGAAGTGTTTGAGACCTTGTTTCTTATGGCGTTGATTCATGAGAGGTAATGGGCAAAAAGATGGGCGTGGACCACATGTGATTTCAGACAATTAAAAAAAAAAAACTGGTGCTATGCCATCTGATCAGTAATGGGCTGTTGATCAGATGACCCAACCTGGGCAGAAATCATGCAGTGATCTCCACTTTGCATCCACTTATTCCCTCACTCAATATTCACCGTTATTACTTCTCTAATGTAGTCAGTAACAGAGAACCTCCCTGTTACCTGGTCACAGACCACTCTCTCTCTCTCTCTCTCTCTCTCACACACACACACATCTACATCTACACTACCATATAATTTTGAAATAATGGGATACTCAACACATTCCATCTGTCCAGAAAGAATATGGACCCTTGAGTTTAATTTTGCAATCTCAACCACCTATTTCTTCATGTAACTTAATATCATATCAATTTTTGGGGGAAAAATTGCCATATCAAATTTATTTATCTTAACCTAACATTTGTGTTCGTATTGATCCTTCAATATGAGATATAGCTCTCTTCCCCCATTAACCACAAGATTCTAACTGCCCACCTCCCTCTCTACCACCTAAATGGAGATAAAACTAGCATTAGTTCTGCCTTCGCTACCTGTCCCAAAATGTTCTTTCCTGTTCCTTTTTTGAGATTTTTTGATGACTCCATATAATCTACCATATTTAAATATTACGCCCTCCAATCTTTACACTTACAATCCACTCACAATCTCAAGTCATTTGGCAAATAATGCAGAAAATTAGGAATAACCCTTTCAAAGTTTTGAAAAAAACCCATAAAAGGCAAATTGTCAAATAAATATATAATTGCTACAAATAAATATTTGTATTAAAGAATGATATGGCAGATTGTAAAGAGTGATATCAAAAAATTATTGTTTCTTATTTCCCTCATCACATGATGCTATCACTACAGTACCGCACGAATCCAATGATAAACAAAAGTATACATACATTATTTAGTTTCAATGAACAAGATGCAAGAATGCAAGGACATGCATCAAAGGGAAATTGGTACAATACAACCTTTTTAATCACCCCCAACCTGTTTCGCATATCAACTTCTGAACTGGGAAATACATACATAATAATGGTGATAATTATGTGAATATGTATAAAAATGTGTGAACAAAGTACGTTGAAGTATGCTACGTATCGGTAAGTTTTGATTAACATATTGTCTATTAAAAAAATTCTTTTGCCAACAATCAGAGAAAAACTTTGTGAAAGTTCTATCTCTTAATTTGGAATTTGGTCTAAATGCAAACATTTTTCATACAAAATGTAAAAGTCCACTCTTTTTAAAAAATCACAATCTTCTCTCTCTATCTGCATTCACCTAAAAAAATTCCCTTCTAAACATTATTCTAAAAGAACATGAACAATCAATAAGACTAAGTACCCCTCACCAACTCATTACAATCCCATAGGAATGATGTCAAATATAGCACTAGATCAACCTACTTCTGTTCCTGGTAGGCCAGAAATTCAACACTAGAAATACAGGATGAGTAAACAGATTGTGAAACAAGACCGTTCCAACAGCCCAACTTCAGACATATATATGGGAGTCCCCAGATCTCCCAGAATTTGCTCCCATAGGTCAATCCACCATCCTCAAAGGGGAGACAAGCAAAGAGGCATTACCTGGTTGGACCCACCATCTATTTCAAAGCACAAAAATACCACAAAGCCTCTCTCTCCCCAAAGCAGCACACCCACTTTAATGCCATCAACGAAACTCTTGTGCGGATCAGCACAGATCGGCCATTCCATGTCAGATTCAGGTGGACTGAACCGAAGGTTGGCCAACTCGCCAAGACAGACCGACTTAGTTTCATCCTGGTATGGAACAAGCCACATAGACCCGTCGGATCACCACAGATCAACCATTCCACATCAGATTTAGGTGGGCTGACCCAAGGTTGGCCGACTTGCCGGGACGGACTGACTCGATACCATCCTGGCATGGTACGCATCGGCCCGACTCGGACTGAATCGCCCAGTGAAGACTTTGATGACTTGGGCTGACTCAGGCTGACTTGGCCGATCTGGACAGACGCAGGTTCCCCCAGATACGCTACAAGTCGGCTGACTCGCATCAGAGTCAGCCAACCATGGTTGATCCAATTCCAACCACTTTCCTGATTCTTGGGGCCAGATGGGGTAACTAGGCCAAGGATTGGACCAATCTTGCGACCATGGCCAGCCAAGCTAGCCACTGGAGAAAGCGGATAGACATTGCTAGCTGTTTCCTCTCATCTTCTGGTAGTGAAGGCATTCCTGGTCTGTTAGGAAATTGTCCACAACTGTCCTGCACCGAGTAAAGCTCATCTAATCTAGTACCAATGGTTTTTAAAATTGGGTTTTTTGCATATATACCCCCTATAAACTGCTGTATTTATACATATATCCCTGATTCTCACATATTGTTATAAATACCCCTGATAAATTCAAAAGGCTTGCAGTTATACCCTTCCTGTCATAACACCGTTAACTATATGCCCTTGACTTCATCAAAATTTATGGAATCTTCCTGGCATATTCAGTTGAAGTTAACGTAATTTTGACTGAAAGGTATAATTGCAATCTTTTTTTGAAAGTGGGTGGAACCATGTTGTATTAAATGAAAAGGGATGTACAAATATAGACAGTTAAGTTCACAAAAAAACCCTGTAATCTTTTTTAAAGATACTTATGACAATATGTGAAAATCAGGGTATTTATATCTATAAATAAATATATATACGGCAGTTTATAGGGGTATATATGCAAAAAAAACCTTCATAATTATTTTATAGCACCCATTCAGTAGCCAATAAGTCAAAGGTGAGATAATTCCACAAGCCCCTCTTTCTTAAGGGCGTTAAAATCAGCAAAGTGGAGCTGAGATCCTCAATAGAGATAGGTCTATTCTCAGACCCCCACCACCCTCACCAGACCATTATTCAGAATATCCCAAAATAATTGCTCAAGCCCTGAACATATGGATTTATGTACAAAAACCTTGCCTCCACAGTTTCTAATTCATCAGATTCAGCAGTTAAAGCCTCTGCTTCTTCTTCCATCGGCCTCCACAGCAGTCCTTCACTCTGAGCTCTAGTCTTGGTTCTTTGGAACGATGCTGAAGATAATCAGCCGCACTTTGAATTTCCTCTGTCTTCACTCATTTTTCCATCTACCTTGATTCTAACTATGCACGATGCTTTTTGTGGAGTTTGCAATTTGCAGGGTGTTTTTGCCCTCATCTTGAAGCCAATTTTCTTTTCATCTCTTTTTTTCCAGATTTTTTCATCCCCAAGTAACCATTCATTATGAATCCTTGCGTTCCTTGCATCTCAACCTTTTTTTGTCTAGTGAAAGAACTCATTCCTCCTTTTAGCTTCAATCCATATGTTTGTTGAATGAATCTGTGTATCAATGTAGATTGCCCAAATGTTTCCTTAGACTTTAAACAGCCTCTAGCCCACTGCCCATGTTAGCTTCCCTTGAAACATGGACAAAACAATTATTTGCCACCTCTACACACCAAGGAACAACTTTGATATTTGATATCTTCATGTCCGGTCCAGGCCTTCTCAAAACTGAATAGTTCTGGTTCTATAAAATTATCAGCATAATACTTAATTAGCATGGAAGGTAGAATCAGATCGGATCGGATCGGCCTGAATCGGCCAATCCGATTGGTTTTGGGCTAAACCAACCTCACCCCCACCCCCCCCCCGACTCCTATTCTTACTAGGGATTGGGGGGGGGGGATCAAGTTGATCGGCTTGGGATCAGCGCGGATCGACCGATCCCACACCAAGATCGGCCGTCCCGGCCCAATCCCAGCTAGGTCGTGCCCATCCTCCATTGTTCAAAACCTTAGAAAAGAGGATAAGATGAAGAAAAAGGATGGGCCCTTGTTCAGCACCATAAAAAAGGAAAGAAGAGAGACATGAAGAAGGGGGAGGCAGGGAAAAAACAAACTTACCTGTTCGCGCAAACATCCATTCGTTGTCACCATCGCCACCTCCCGCCGATGTCTGTTGGCCACCTATCCCTAATGTCACCGTCACCATCACTGCCACCAGCTACCACCATCTCCTCCTCCTCCACCTGCCACCTCCTCCTTCACCATCCGCCACGTCCTCCTCCAAGGCTGCAAAAAGACAAAAGAAAAGGAGATCGAGAAGGGACATTTGCAAACATTGTATAAAATCCCTCTTAAACTAATATAAGAGCATTTAAACCTCTAAAACATATATGTAAATTTCTTGGTTCAACTAAAAAAGGCCCTTGCTTTCTGTTCAGGACCAATAATCCCAATCAGACAAGTATCTGTGATCCATATCCCAAATGCTTCTTCATAGAAACCCCACTAAATGCTAAATGCTTGAATTCATTCTATAGACCAGAATTACCAGAATCTGTCTAATTTAGACTACATGCTCTTGTCTTCTGTTCAGGACCAATAATCTCAATCAGACAAGCATCTGTGATCCATATCCCAAATGCTTCTTCATAGATACCACACAGAGTGCCTTTTTTTCTCCCAGGGATATCAGAGCTCATTAATAAAGTCATCACAGCCACATCATTCCCAGCTGAAGAGTGCTGATCTAAGCAAATTGTTCAAAGACTTCCTCCTTACCTGGCATATCATGTGGGCGACCAACAATGGCAAAAGCTCATTCAGAATCATGTTGACTCAATTGAATTTTGCTGCCACTAGAAATTTGCCAACGAAAATAGTGTTGGACCCATAGTTGCAGGGAAACGCTCAGGGAAGTGGGAAACGCGTTTCTTGGGAAATGCATCCAGGAAACGAATTCAATGCATTTGGGAAACGCATGAGTAACGTCCCCTTGTTTCCCATATGTATTTTATGGGTATTTTAATCATTTTAGGAAGGTATGTTAGTAATTTAAGGTATTTTAATCATTTTAGAAATACAAGAGATACACTTGAAGAGCTAAACCTTCACTAAAATGATTAAAACCCCCCCTTGTTTCCCATACGTATATCATTTCTCGTTTCTCACTAAATTTTAGAGCCTCGTTTCTCGCTTTTGTTTCACGTTTCGTTTCCCACTTTTGTTTCCCATGTTGGTAACTATGGTTTGACCAGCTTCCCATCATTCCACAAATTGATAACACCTCCTTTCATCCCCTCAGCTTCCTTGCCAATCCCACCAACCAGCCTGAAAATTCTACTACTGACATTATGATTTCCAACAGACACTGCTTTTGCTTTGTTTTGTTTCACCATATCCTTGACTGTTCAAACCTTTTGATCACTGCTCAGCATTCTTCATGTTCCAAAATAATATATTTCACATTGATAGCTTGAAATATTTTGGGGGAAGTGAACATGATAGCTCATTAGCTTATTTTCTTTTGAAAGTGGATAGCTCATTAGCTTGTTGAGTCCTACTTTTCACTGCTCCTCTTCTTTATAGTCCATCTTAATATTGTTCAACATAAACCCCAGATCCTGCAGCCCACCTTCACACCATTTCCAACAACTTTGCCACTTTGCCAAGGATCATGTCCTTTCTAATCTTCCTCCAAAAATTTCTCAGAACTCTTCCTTTCTTGAAGAAACCCCAACAAGGTTGTCCGATTTGATGATCTGATTGGCAACCCATTCTTCATTCTGTTCAGGTCTGGTAACTTCTAGGAGAACATAATTTGCATTTATGAAAATGTGTAGATCAGTTGACTTATTTGCATCTCTTTATTTGCATCTCCTTGGTAGCCAATAGAATATCTTCTGAGTCCTACACCCTGTTCTCAGCCTCCCAGATGACCACAGTTCCTGATCCCCAAGCATTCCCAGTCTCTCTCTCTCTCTCTGATCAGCAAATGAAGACAGATTTATCCTCAACACATATTCTTATAATTTTCCCCAACCCGTTCCTGTTCATCAGACTCCACCATAATTATAAGTTAACCCAGTGTAACCAGCCAACTTCAAACGTCCCTCAACTGCACCCCCCTAAACTCAAATAGAAAGGGAGAGAACATTAAACTGCATACGATCAGCTCAGATCTGCTAAACATCCTTCAAGAAGGCCCCTGACAATCATCTTAATCATTTCTCTTACAGAAATTGTCTTCAAAATGGATAACTAAGATTACAGCAATTAGCTAGGTAAAGTGCAGCCATACTATTTACCATCATTTTACCCCCCCTATAGAGTTCAGTGTTTCAACCTCCAGATAAATAATTTTTTTACCATGGATCTTCATTAAGTCTAGAAGAAAGCAGCAAAATACTTTATGAGAACCTGTCAAACTCATATTTTAATCTTCTTCTAAGTTTTGACATTTAACTTTCCAAGACACTAGCCTAGAAACATCAAAGAATTTGAGAACAGTATATCTGCCTTTCTGGAACATTTCTAGACTAGCGGGTGTCAACTGCATCATGAACGAGAGAAGTATAGATGCAAGTCTAGAGGGGCTTTAGAAGAGCAGCCTCTTGTAAGAGAGAATTCTTGGGAAATGGAAAACACAAAGAAACTTCAAGATTTCTTAGGAGGTGATAATTGAGAGCTATATTCTCAAGATCCTGTTCTACGAATAACTAAAGTACCATAAGAACAGAACCTGAAACAATGATGAGATCCGAGGTCATGTTTTCAAGGTCTTGCTATACAAATAAATAAAGCACCATACAAACAGCATCTGAAACAATAAGCCCCATTTTGGTCCGGGGTTAGGCTAACCCTGGTTAATCTAACCAGGTCAAAGCATCCCTGGCTTAGCCCTCTTATGCTTTGATAACCAAAGGGTTATCCTAGTAGAACAAAGTAGGTTAACCTACTTTGAATCCATGTGCTTTGGTAAAAACTAAGGACAAGTGGGTGGGACAAGTCGGTGACTCGCCTAAAATGGGTAGGACGAGTGGGTGGGGCAGGGGGTAGGTTAAGTAAACCGCTTCCACAGGGGGAATACATAACGCAGGGTTAACCCTGGTTAACTTAATTTCTAACCCAATTAGTTAACCCAGTATATCAAACTGAAATCAAGTTAAATCTAGGTTAACCCCAAACCAAAGTGATGCTAAGGAGATCACAGGTCTAGTTATAAAATATTAACGCACAGTCCACACTTGAAAGAAGTAGCCTGGCCCACGTTGATAACCTTTGCATCTAAGCAGTATAGAAACCTATATAAATTAGAACCCTAGATAAACCCAAATTAGAAACCTAAAGATCACTAATTCTCACGCAGTAATGTCCCCGACAAACAGCCCTTGACCGTTGCTGCAAATTAAATTTTACTTGGCAGCCTCAATCTCAAAACAACTTTGAGAGCCAACTACCAAGTGAAAGTTCCTGGCGTCAAGTGAATTATTTAATCATATAGAAGTTTCTATGCTCATAATCCATCAAAACGTAAAATGAAGCTGCCTCTTTCATATCTAGAGACCACTAAGAACAACTAACCACAGTGTGTCAGTAACAGACCCCTCCGAGAAATATAACCACTCGTCCAATTCAACGCGAAAACCCAGTTTTTTTCCAAATCAATCACTAAAGCACAAGAAATCAACAACAGCACTAAGTAGGTAGAATAAAAGAACATGGCCAACGAAACCCTGAGCCCCTATTTCACCAAGCATCCCATCACAGCATCCTTCAGCGGAGTAGAACAGCAAGAGGGACAGTCCCACATAAGGCGCGACGGAAAAAGTGAAGGCAAAAGGTTGCCACCTTGGGAAGATAAGACAACAGGCGAGTATGAGTCTCGGAGCCCTGCGCCAGCGCATAGTTGAGAAACGCCGCCACTACCCGCGATGTCAGCTTCCTCCGAAGCACGATCGTGAGGCGCACGGCCCGGACGATCCGGCGCACCTCCTTGGCGTACGCCCCCGTCTCGATCAGCCCCACGATCTCCTTCAAATCTACACAGCAGCCCACACAGATAAAACCCAACAACAACCGAAACAAACACTCAACACCACAAATAGAAGCAAAAAGATTAGAGCAAAAAGCTGCGGAGAAGAAGAAACAAGAACAGATTGGCGTTTTACGTTGGAGAGTAGAAGTCCCAGCGGAGGAGGTGGAATTGGAGGGCGCTTGGGGCTCTTTCATCTCCACATCCTCGTGGACCTGAGCATCCATGGTCATCGTCTGGTGGAGGAGCAGAAGTGGACTGGAGGAGAAGGCGGAGGATGGGGATCTGCGATTAGGGTTTCGAATTCTCCGCCGTGGGCAGCGGCACCACCGCGAAAGCCCTCTTGTCCCTTGCGATCTCGCTAGTCGCTACTGCTCCTGCCTTTAACTAGCCTTACACCCCAAGCAACCAAAAAAAACAGATTTAAAGGCGTTATATCTGAGGGGTCCTCTTGAATTTGTATATTTTCTTTTCTGTCCTTTCTACATATTATATATATATTACTCATTAAAATTAAAATATATAAATCATCTTAAATCTGTATACATGTACACACATATGTATATATATATTCTACAATGTGAATTTGATATCTCATTTATGTATTTTTAAATATAATATATTTTATTTTATAATAATGTGGGTTGTTAATTTAGTTAGTTTAAAACGTCACATTGCAACATGAGATCCTCGTTCTAAATTTGGAAGGTGCTCTTTTTTATTTTTTTATTGAAATCAATAGAATCATTATCAAATCACCTAAATTAAAATTAAAAAAATTAAAATCATGATCAATCTATGTTTCAAACTTGAAATCTCAAGTATTAAAACACACAATTTAAAAAATTTAGCTACTAAAGCATCTTTGATATGAACTAATAATTTTATTATAATAGTTTTTCAAAGGTGAAAAAAATTTTCTTTCTTTCATCTCGATATGCAACAATACCGTATCGTACCATATCATATCAGTCAATGACCAGTATGGTCAATACGAACGATTTGTCAAACCTTGATCTCATGTACTTTAAAATAAACTTCTAGTTAATATCTCTGAAATACTTCATCTTCTTAACTTTTAAACAAAATTATCTATCTCTCCTCCCCCAATTTGCCACATGTTACGACCAAAGTTCACTGAGTCGTCAGATCAGATCGTGTCAATCTTCGGATGATATAGTTTAGCATGGTATGGTATGATATCGTGTCAAGAAGTGATTCCTTTTTTACAAAAAAGTAACATTTTAATGAGAATTTATTTTTTAGGATTAACTTTAAAATTTCTAAAAAATGGATTTAACTTATATAGGGCGTATTTAACTACACTAAAGAAAAATTATTTATATAAAAATAACAATATGTGTGCTCGAGAGATCCATCATTGGCGTTCAGTTAACGATAGCATAGAAGGTCCAGCATACGAGTAATTTGACTTAAAGTCAGATGAAGATACAGGCACATATTGCTCATGACCTGTAAACTCTAAGGCTATCTTAGTGGGTGATTGTATAGCTCTGATCATTTGCACAAGTGATAGTACATATGCAGTGGTAGAGGAAACATGAAACTCTTTAAAAAAGTCTCACTGCATCCACTAGTGCATTTATAGAGAAGGGAGATTGCATAGGTGTTGGTGGAGCATTGGAGGAGGATGCAGTCCCAACTCTTCAACCACAAAGAGGGCCATCCTATAACGCTATCCAAAAGTGAACTCAAACATCCTATGGAACAGAAGAACAAGGATCATAATCTCGACCCACTTTTACAAGATGCTCAGAAAAATTATGTATGTCGATGACACGATGTTGACAATAAATACAATGAACGTGACAATCACTCTCGACAATGTACCTATGTCCCCCCTTTTAACAGTCGACTTAAGTTGAGAGACGTCACAATTGAACCAACCAAATATTGTGAGATAAGAAATCTATAAGACACTGTAGGCCAGAATATCCATATATCCAAAATCACAAACACATCATTTTCACAACAGAAATACGCATAATTCTCATCATATATAATATTGTACATCTCTTTCAAAAATATATAATATTTACATCTCATACACGAAAGGAACTAAACTTACTCTACCTTATATGTTGTAAACTCTAAAATTTTCTTCTTGGGTCACTTCTCTGACGAGTCCCTTGTTGGAGCCAAAATTCATTAGACACTAAGTTCTTGAAAAATATAATTAATCACGTGTGAGTCCTAAGATTCAATAAATATCAAAATCAATAATATGTCTACTACATAACAATTTAATAAATCACATAATAATTCCAAATTTAACACAATTTTTGCATAGTCTGTACATATGACATAAGTAAAAAAATGTAGATATTAGAGCATTAGCAAACACTAGACGTACGTGCATATCTCTCAAATTCTTTAATAATCAAATAATTCAAATTTATAAATGACTTGCACAACAAAATAAATCATATTCACATGAGCTTAATAGATCAAATCACATTTGTAAGTCTCACAAATTAGATCATATTCATATGCACTTTTAGATTATTTAGGATGATTTAACTAACTGACTAAATCAAATTACATATACTTTAATTTCACATATCAGATATGCATTCAAACCACAACATAAAAGATAACACATATATATTGTAGCGCCTAAACAAACTTGATCAACTATGTAAGATCGAGAGTCAATAGCCCACCATCTATTAAACTGGCATATGACTTCTGTATTTTTACAAAAGTTTGTCATCTTCAGACACAAATTGACTATCTATAACAGACGCTAATTATGGGATCATCCACACCCCTTAAGATGGTATTATCTATATATTTGATTTAATATTAAAATTATTCATAAATCTTATTTAAATAGCTTGAAATTGACATAATGTACAAATTGACAACATATCAAATATGATTATGGATAATAGAAAAGTTAATTATAAGCATTCAAATCATATCTACTAATTAAGATATAAATTTCGGTGCTTTGGGAACTGTATGCAACTATGTTTAACCTCATCATTTTAATTTAAACTCGACTGAAAGCTCCCCAAATAAATTATACATTCTTGTGATGCAGAAATTAAGTTTCTAAATATCAAAATAAAATCAAAACAACATAAATAAAAAATAACATGACCTCAATTCAATGCATGCCTACTTTGAAGATGAGGTTCTCAACCAACTCTTTAAATCTCTATAGCTCTATAACGATTTATGCTCACTTTTGACATCTCCTTAATGTTGGGGACGACCTCTCTACCTTTAACCACAACAAAAATATTATCCCTAAATAAAACTTCTCAAAATCATAAAATTTCTAAGAACAAAATAATTTGAAACCTTATGTTTCTCATTCTTCTCCTCCTCTTCTCCTTCTCTCACTTTTTCCCTCTCCTGTTTGCTCTAGAGGGTTCTAGTTTTGGGAAAGTAGCATAGAAAGAGCATTAGATCAATTAATAACCCCAACTCCCTTTGATAGCCTCCAACACCATAGTCAGGAGGTTCAATTTCTTTGCCATAGGCCTCCTCATGCGCCTTCTTAACAACCACCCGTCATCGCATGGTGGAGGGCAAAACATATAATTTCTATAAACTTTTATGTCAAGTCAAGAAGATTGTCTTATTTGATATTTTTGACCTAATAATGACATAATCTAAAAAAGTGCCCAACATAAAATTTATAGATAATTAAAATATCTTTTCAATTTGTCAATTTCATCTCATTTGGACATCCTTACGCAAAGTTTCACTATTTATAAATGGACTGCTCCTTGAGTCTAATTAATAAAGTTTAATAGACCCAACCAATTAAGTTGGCTAACCCTTTTGCCTAAAATCCAATGTATATTTGGTCTTCCTAAAATTAGAATATTATCGGTACATATTCATTGATAGTCGAAACGAATACAAGTGCAAGATTTCACCTGAGTGATGTCAGATATGAGGTTCAACTGGATGATTCAGTGACAAGTGAATATAGTTGAAATGGTCAGCAGAAAAGTCCTTCTGCTTGATTAGGACAATCGAAGTTAATCAATCAAAAGCGTAATTGAATGACAGTCAGTCGCACGAATTTGATTGGATCTTTTATTCCAACTGAAATCTCACTTTGAGTGGGGTTGTCACATTACTCTCCCCTTAAAGAAATTTCATCATTGAAATTTAAACTACATACATATCGAGTAATTATAGATATTTTCTTCTCATTTCTCCCTCAGCCTCCCACATAACTTCTTCAGTTGAATAACTCCTCCGTAATATTTTCACCAATAGGATTATGTTTGTCATTAGCACTTGATTTTTCTGATCCAAAATACGGACTCGTTGTTCTTCATACGAAAGATCTGAATGTATCTCTCATGGTTCATAATCGATGATGTGAGATGGATCTGGTACATACTTTCTCAGCATTGATATATGGAATATATCGTGGATCTCTAATAGTGATGGCAATAGAGCTAGTTGGCAATTCACTTCATCAATCCTCGCAAAATCTCAAATGATCCCACATATTTTACACTAAAGTTTTCTTTCTTGCCAAATCTCATCACATCTCTAGTAGGAGAAACCTTCAGGAATAAATGATCTCTTACATTAAACTCTAACTTCCTCCTCCTATTATCAACATAGCTTTTCTGCATACTCTGAGCAGTGAGCAATCGATTCCTGATTAAATCAATATTTTTTATACAATCTTGCACAATCTATGTCCCAATCAATCTCTGCTCGCCGACATCATCTCAAAAAACTAGTGATCTCCATGTCTGACCATATAATGCTTCATATGGTGTCATCTCTGTACTTCCATGATGGCCATTGTTACATTTAAAGTTTACCAATGGCAAATGCTCATCCTTGCTGCCCTGCCAATCTAAACTTCAAGCTCTCATCATGTTTCTAGTGTTTGAATAGTCATCTCTAATTGTCTATCTGTCTGAGGGTGGAAGACGAAACTAAACTTCAACTGAATACCAAGTGTCTTTTTTACGCTCCTCCAAATTTTGTTGCGAATCTCAAATCTTGATCTGAAATACTATACAATAACACAACATAAAGTCTCATAATCTCCTTAAATAATTAAGACAAATCCTCCAATGAT
Source organism: Amorphophallus konjac (assembly GCA_022559845.1). Taxonomy (NCBI): domain Eukaryota; kingdom Viridiplantae; phylum Streptophyta; class Magnoliopsida; order Alismatales; family Araceae; genus Amorphophallus; species Amorphophallus konjac. The sequence continues at coordinate 260,225,703 of CM040128.1, forward strand.
TGTGTCTTTATAATTGCCAAAAAATGAGATGACTTTGTAAGCTTATCAATAATCACCTGTAAAGAGTCATGTCTTCTCCTGGTACTAGGTAATCCTATCATAAATCCATAGTGCTAAGCTTCAATTTCCATTGTAGAATCTCCGTCATCTGTAGTGGTTCTACTGACCTTTAATGTTCAGCCTTCACCTACTAGCATGTGAGACAATTACTAACAAATTTTGCTGCTGTAGATGCCTGAGAGCCCTCAAGGGCCGGAGGAGCAGGAGAATGGATGACGTTGACCGAGAGGTTAGTCGGCTCTGCCTCTTGACTGGCATCCTGCTCTCTACGCCTTCGCAGTCACTCGAGCGCCTCTTGGTTATCAGTCCGGAACTCAATCCATTCCGGAGGATGCTGGTAAGGCAACCCGTGCCCATTTTCTCGGGGAGAGTCTGGCCGCTCTGGCGCATCCCTGGTAATGCTCAGGGTCTCTTCGACAACTTACCGAAGCCTGACGAGCGACATGGAGTTTCCTTCCCCATCGATCTGCTCCCATTGGATCTGTTCCTGGATGAGGTATTGAACTTCCTCACAGGACTCGATCGGGTGACAGATTCTGGTGTGGAAGGGGCAGTATTGGGGGTGACTATGATCCCAATGGGTGTAGTCAGGAGGCGAGTCGCGGGGCATGATTTGCCCAGTCTCGACGAGGACGTTGAAGAGTCTTCGGGCTCTCTCCCTGGGGAAGGAGAGAGGTCTCTGATCATGCCAAGGCCTCCACCCTGGATACCAGATCGAACGTTCCCTTCGACTGGCGTTAGGCCCCTCTGATTCGTCATCAGAAAGAGAGAATGCGGCCAACATGTGGATGACATTGGCCGAGGGGTGAGCCACACGTGCTGCTTTAGCTGGCCTGGCCCACGTATGTGACTGCGGGGGATCAACGAGACCGCTCTTCATCTTGATGAGGCCGTCCCGGATCAACTTCTGCGCCTGAGTCTTGAAGACGTAGCAATCTTCAATTGAATGACCTAGCATGCGATGGTACAGGCAATAGCTGGGATCGTCGGTCTTCAAAGCCTCCTCCGGCTTGCGGATTTCTGGCAACTCGATGATCTTTTGGGCCATACAGAGGTCGAAGAGTATCTTCGTGTGTTCCTTCTTGAAGGAGAAGGGTGTCTTCATGCGCTCCGAGAAGGAGGGAACAACCGGCTTATCCGCTGGCTTTTTGTCAGAGCCACTAGGCTCGGCCCCTTTACTGGCCTTGGTGGTAGGGTTGAATTCTATGATGTTCACCTCCTTACCGGGCTGGCATTCTCGCACTTGTTTACCCTTTGCTGCAGTATAGCTCGGGTTGTCGGTGAATAACATCTCTATCTCGACGACTGCCGAATTGAGCTGGTCGAAGCCCTTGATATTGGTGCCGAGAAGCTTTTCGCTGACCTCAGCTGCTAGACCTCGACGACATATGGTGATGGCGTCCTCCTAGACAGGTGGATTGACACACCTCATGTTGAGGTCTCGCCATTTTTTGATGAAGTCGAGGGCGCCCTTGCCCTTTTTCTGCCGAAGGGAACAGAGTTTGGCTAATGAGACCTTTCGCTCGGCCGTCTGAAATCGGTCAAGGAATTTCTTCTGGAGATCCGCCCAGTCGACGACTGAGCCGGGCTTCAGGCGGGAGTACCATTGGAAGGCCGTTCCCGTGAGCGAAGTGGCGAAGTAGCGGAGGAGATATGATTCGTCCAACACTAACTCGCCCATAGTCGTAACATAGTAGGCCAGGTGCTCATGTGGCGACCCCTGCCTGTCGAACTTTTGCAACTTCGGGGGATTGGAGTACTCGGGAGGAAGCTTCTTCAACTGGTGGTGAAGCGGGTAGGGTACACTGTAGAGATCCACCGTGACCGTCCCTTCACCATACTGGGCGAGCTTTGTCTCGACAATGCGCTCGATCATCTGGCGTTGCACCAAGAGATTTTCTGGCACTGGCGTGTTGGAGGCTCGTGGTTGAGTCTCGACCGGAGGCGTGCCAAACCCAGTTGCCAACGGGGTTCGGGCAATCGCCGCTGAGGTGTTGGCAGCATCGCGGGCCGCCGGGGGTACCGTTGCCTCGGCCTAAGGCCTATCAGGTTGCGACGGATGAAGGTCTCGCTCCTGGAGGAGGTCCTGCAGGAGGGCCTTCAGGTGCTGGTTCTCCTTCATAAGAGTGTCGAGGGTCACTTCCTGAGCCTCGTTTGCAGGAGGGTCATTGTTGACCGACTCTGCGTTGATAGGAGGGTCGCGGCCTTCCACCGGGCCCTCTTTTACGCGTTCCGATGCCTGCGGTCCGACAGAAGTACCGATATGACCGGTTGGAGGAGGCGGCGAAGCCTAATGGCGCGGCCTCCTAAAGTGGGACAGAGGCTGATTCAAGTTGTCAGACTGGGTGTCTGGTGGTGTAGCACGCGAACACTCGAACCGCATCATTGATGAACCGGGCCGTCCGCTTCCTTCGCGGGTGTCGCTCGGGGCGGACAGGCGTCCCTAGTCTGTCAAAGACCGAGATGCGTTGCGGAGGGGGCTCACTCCCGCTGTTAGCCAGAGGAGAACTCTGGACAGGTTGCTGGAGGGCCCGAGGATGGGCTCGCCTTTGCCTCCACTTACTTGCGCGGGGGACATTGGATGAATGGGCGTCGTCCGACAATGCCATTGTGAAGCCAGCTGCATCCCGTCTGATGTCGCGTCTGAGTGCTCGCAGGGGGTTGGTGATACGCGCCCTTCGAACAGCTTGAGCTTTTTCTGGGGTGACCCAGATTCTCCTCAAGTCCGATTGCTGGTCTCCCTTGTCGCCGTTTTTCTGACGAGTTGTCTTGGGAGGCCGTGTGTCTGGCTGCGGTGGGTGCCCCCGGGCTGCCGTCGAGGAACCCGCTCCTTTGAGCTTAGCCCCGTCCTCTCGTGTTTGACGCAAGAGGTCAAAACGATTGGAGGTGGGGATGGTGGTAATGGTCCATTCTTGGGGTATGATTGGTTCACCCCCATCGAGACGGATCCGCAAGTCACCGACAAGGACCGTCTTGTCGGAGTTACTGGTTGCAGCAGTGAGTCGCCTGCCTCTATGGCCATGGCGACGCTTCTTCTGAGGAGCTGGAGAAGCCTCCGCCCCAAGATGGTAGACCGAGAAAATATGGCTCGGAACGACCGACAACATGACGCCGCCAGTCCAAAGTGAAGAGATCGGTCCCCGGGGCAAGTAGCCCGCACCGAGGGTCGATGGCTGGGTGACTCGGGTGTAAGCCTTAGTCCGCGCCGATAAGAGTGTTGCCGAGGCTCGAGATGACACTCTTGCGCCAGAAGGCAAAGCCGTTGGAAGTGTTGGAGAGCCGACGCCCCTGGGTCGGGGACCCGGGGTAGGTGCCGGCGTAGCCCGGGCTCGGGTCGGGATGCCCAAGGAAGGTGCCGAGGAACGCTGCCCTCTGGGTGGAAGACCCACGGGGAGAGCAAGTTCAGCTAGAGCTCGGGACTGGGGTCCCGAGTGCACTACCGGGGAGCCGCGAACTCGGGGCTGTGAGCCCATGTCGAGTGTCGGCCCTGCCGGGATTCGGGGTCGGAAGCCCAATACAGATGCTGGGAAGCCATAAACCCGGGGCCGAAAGCCCTTGTCGGGTGCCGGCTCTCCTGGGGCTCGGGGTTGGAGACCCGAGAAAGGTGCTGGGAAGTCCTGGACCCAGGGCAGGGAGCCCATGTTGGGTGCCGGCTTGGCTGCGGCTCGGGGTTGAAGACCCGAGGAAGATGCTGGGAAGCCGTGGACCTGGGGCAGGGAGCCCGTGTTGGGTGCCGACTTGGTTGGGGCTCGGGATTGAGGACCCGAGGGAGATGCTGGGAAGCCGTGGACCCAAGGCAGGGAGCCCGTGTTGGGTGCCGGCTTGGCTGGGGCTGGGGATTGAGGACCCGAGGGAGATGCTGGGAAGCCGTGGACCCGGGGCAGGGAGCCCGTGTTGGGTGCCGGCTTGGCTGCGGCTCGGGGTTGATGACCCGAGGAAGGTGCTGAGATGGTGACCGAAGTCCGGGGCACGGGGCCCGTGTTGGAGGTCGAAAGAGGCTGACCTCGGGAGCTGACGTTCACCCGGGCCGGCGTTAATATGGGGGCCCTGTAGGGGCCTGCAGTGGCAGTCCGACGCCCGACACTCAGGCGGGACACTGGAGCTGGAGGCGCGCATGGCGCGTTGGCCGCATGGGCCACTGGAGAGACTGGAGTTGGCTGAAAAGCAGCCACAGGGATCACACCCAGGAAGTAGGGCGATCCGATAACCGGGGTGAAGCTGCCGAAAGCGATCGGCGTCGCCAAGTAGCCCACCCAGGCATGGGTGGCAATGAGGTTGGGGCCGTAGGTGACTGCCGCCATGGTTGCTGGAATGTTGAGTGTTGTGGAGGCGACGGTCGCTGACAGTCGCCGGGAGCAGCCCAACGATCGGAACGCGGACCGGAAGCTGCTGGAGAATGCGCACGAGTACCCTCCTCTGCCTGGTGAGGACACCAGAGCAAGAATATGGCTCGACTAAGAGAGTCGTCGGTACCGGACACGCAGCACGACTCGGTCGACACTGACCTCATTGTGGCTGGGGGACAGTCTGGAGTCCGCCCCGGAGCTTTGACACTTAGTACGTATTTTTATACGTATTTGTATTTTGTATGTATTTGGGTCATATTTGTATTTTGTACGTACTTGGTCGTATTTTGTATTGTGTACATCTTAGGTGTGTCTTTGGCATGTATTTGGGTTTGCATCATTTTGGGATTTCAAATTTCCAATGGGTTCGAATTCAAACTCCAAGGAGGGAAAATGGAGCCCATAGAATTTAAATTTCAAATGGGTCAAACACAAACTCCAAGGAGCAATGATGGAGCCCATAGAATTTAAATTTCAAATGGGTTCCAAATCCAAACTCCAAGGAGCAATGATGGAGCCCATAGAATTTAAATTTCAAATGGATTCAAATTCAAACTCTAAGGAGGGAAGGTGGAGTCCAAACTCTATATATTATCATGTATTCCCCCTCTTGAGGGATTTGATGAATGAATGAATGAAATTAGAAGTTTGCCAAGAGCATTTCCTTTTTCTTCCTCCCCTCCCCTCTAGGGTGTGACACCCTCTATCTCTCCTCTCCCTCTTCCTCTTCCCTTGGGAGCGACTCCTAAGGTATATTACAGGTTTCTTGCTACTCAAGCTGCTGGGAGACGACCTCCCCAACCTCTCCCCAAGCCCGGAGTTCAGAGATCGTGGCTGTGTTGCAAGCGTGGAGGAGGTAGATCTATGCTGTCCTGCGCCCCCCTTCTAGCTGTCTGCCTGCAGAATTGGGCCTCAAAGACTAGGTTGGAACCACATATTCCCGTCCTCAAAACCCCTTTGCTTCTTCATGACATTTCTTCCTCTTCCTGTCGTCGACCTACCCTGAAAATACCATGCCCTAACTCGCTCTGTACGAAAAGTTACTTTTGTAAGCCTTTTTGCTGCGCAGGCTGCCTCTGTGCAGACCTGCATAAAATCTAAACCCTGAACATCACCTTGGTACGCCCCCTTCCTGATCTCTGATCACTTCAACCTCTTCTTCACGTTTCTTCCTCTACATGTCCTCCATCTCCCCTCAAAATCATGCACCGAAATTCGCTGTGTCCACGAACTTCCATTTAGAGCCATTTTTGTTGCGCGAACTGTCCCTATGCACTCCTGCCGGGACAGTGCTAAAACTCCTCCAAAGGGACATCCCCAAAAACGTCTCCAAATTCTCTTAAATTTTGAGCACTTCTTAGTTATGTCAAACCCCATCATTAAAAATTTTCTTGCATTCTCCTAAGCCCCTTTTCCTTGCTTACCTCATCCACCTTCATAGCTCTCAGTTCTGACTGCATTGAACTGTAGAACTGAGCAGCACATGTTTTCACTTTCCACGCCCAAAAACCTTCACTGCACACCACCCCACCACTGCTACCCAATCATCCTACGTCTATCAGCTATCCACCAGAGAAAATCCCGCCCCATTCGCCTCTAGGAAGCCCAATTCCAGCCCCATCTTTGGCCTCTTGTCTGGCTGCCAGCACACAGTCCCGATTGCGCAGGGTCTATTTCAAAATTCGCCAAGGCTACCACAGTGCTCCGTTTCAGTTCCGCTTGAACGACATCCCTGGGACATCCCGAAAAGCACCCACGCCAAGTTTCGTGACCGGCAGACACTCAGAAGGGGGGGCGTACCGAGCTCTTCTTCTTGCTGCTTCCCAGCACCGGGCAGATTGGCCAGCAGTCTGCCCGCCCGTTCGAGGCCACATCGGAGCTTTCCTCCCGTGCCGACGGCATCCGGCGACTTCCCGAGCGGTCATCATCCCTTGCTGCATACCTCCAGGGATCGTGCTTCTCCCCCGGAGCCCGGGACTTGCCTTCCTTGCTGCGGGATTCAGACCGGTTCGTGAGTGCAGTGCAGTCCGCGGCTGCACGTGGCGATGAGCTCCGCCGACCCGGTACCCGTCACCCCATTTCGCACGACCCTGGAGAATACTTTGTAGCCTTTTACCTCCCTGCGAGGAGTGGGCATTATTTCGGGTTGTATCTACTTGGCTTGTACCGGGGATTGTGTGACTTGGCCGGGTTTCTTCCCCACGCCCCGAGCGTGGAGGTACGCGTCCGTTCTCCTTCTTGGTTAGCTTGCTCTTTAGTATATACTCTTGAGGCCGCTGCTTGTGTGTATGTTAGGTTCCTAGCCCGTTTATAAATTATAGTTCACTGCTGCGGCGAGAGAGTGTGACCGTCCCGTGGCTCATCCGAGTCACGAGTGTGGAGCTACCCACCCTAGACTCGCCGGTTTCTCAACTGTGCGGAACGGCGCGCTTCCCTCTCTTGGGATGCCTGTGAGCTTAGTTTCTTGTTATTTGGCATAATTTCCTTCTAGGGAACTCAAGGTGTCGCATCTACGCCATTCAAACAATTGCAAAGTTGCTGGTCTAGTGTCCACTTGGTCCCGTCTTTACATAGAGTCCCAATTCTCCTAGCGTCCCGCATCAATTTTGGTATCAGAGCCATAGGTTGTCTAGGGTGCATTTGAGTCTTAGTTCTACCCCCATTTGTCCCTTAGAGTCTTGCATTAGTTTGCATTAGAAAAAAAGAAGAAAAAATTCCCTTGCATTTAGTTCCATTACATGCCCACTCGGCGTGGTACAGATTACCAACACCCGGTCCCAATGGGTGACCCTAGGAATGCTGCCCCTAGTGACTTTTCCCTTCAGGATATGATGCAGGCTCTCATGAATCGGATAGATCAGTCCGATAAGAGCTTTAGAGATCATGCTGCATTCATGGAGGGCCGGATGAAGGCCATGGAGGACCGGATGGAGGCTTCCGACCGGACCATTCAAGGTCTAGTTGGACGGCCCAACTAGGATAGAGCTCCGCGTGAGGATGTCCCCGGGCAGGCCCAAGGCCCACTTGACCCTGCTCTTCGGCCCGCACACCCTAGGGCCGACGACCGGAGACCACGTATTCAGGAGTTTGATGATTTTGGGTCCGATAATGAGGTTGAGGGTTATGGCCGTGCTCGACGTGGCTATAGGCCCCATAGGGACGACGAGGATGACCGTCTCCTTAGGTTCGTGCGCGCGGATCCTCCCACCTTTGATGGGTCCTTGGACCCTAAGGTCTATGTTGATTGGGAAGCGGGTATGGACCGCTACTTTGAGTGGTATGAGATGACGAACCATCGGAGAGTCCGATTTGCCAAAATGAAATTGCTAGGGCAGGCACAGACTTATTGGAGAAACGTGGAGAGCCTGTTGATGCAGCGACATCAACCCCAGATTGAGACATGGGATGATATGAAGGTAAAGCTCAGGCAAAAATACCTTCCTTCCACATACCGTCAGAGGCTTATTGATAGGTGGCAGAGTCTCAGCCAAGGGGATCGGACTGTGACCGACTACATCGCTGATTTTGATGAGTACTACTTGCGATGTGGGGTCACGGAGGAGAGTGCCATGACCATCTCTCGCTTCCGTCGGGGTCTGCGACCGCACTACCAGTATGAGTTATTTCGCCGCCATGCCACGACCCTGGAGGAGGCTTATCAGGTCGCACTCGAGTTAGAGCAGTTTGAGTCCGAGTTTGCTCCGGTCCAGCGCCTGGGACCCACATATCCTCGTGGGTCGGACCCTCGTGCTATGACTGGACCTTACCCTCGGGGACCTGTGGCCCGTCAACAGGAACCCGCTCGTCAGGACTTCACTGCCCTTAGACCTCGTCCTCCCCCTCCGAGGGACTATCCCCCTCGACCCCAGGCTCTAGCCCCGGCCCCTCGGCCTCAGCAGCCCACCATTCCTACCCGACCCCAGCTTCCACCACCCCCGGCCCGTCGTGATGACAAGGGAAAGGGGCCGATGACTGGTGGAGCACCTCAGGGCACTGGGTCCCGGCATGAGTGTTATAGGTGCGGAGGGGTTGGTCATTATGCTGTTAGTTGTCCTACCCGATCCTCTTTGGTCATCGGAGATTCTTCGACTGGTGAGCTCGCACATAGTGTCGTATCGGTCAGTTATGAGGCTGACCAGGAGCTCGCGGAGGAATTCTTTGATGAGCTGCTTGAGGGCGAGCAACTAGATGTCCAGGGCACACAGTGCCAGGATGACGTTCAGCTGGGTGTTGTCAGGTGTATCTTGACCCAGCCGCTGGTGAGTGATGACTGGCATCGCACCACCATTTTTCATACCTTTTGTAGGCTGGGTGGGAAAGCCTGCAAGGTGATCATAGACAGTGGGAGCTGTATTAACGCTATCTCCACGGGTACTGTGACACGCTTAGGGTTGACCCCCGTGGACCACCCTTCCCCTTATCGCGTGTCATGGGTAGATTCCACCTCTATCCCAGTAAGGCTGCGATGTCTGGTGTCATTACAGTTCCATGCCTACCAGGATAGGATCTGGTGTGATGTGTTGCCTATGGAGGTAGGCAGTATTATCCTGGGAAGGCCCTGGTTATTTGATCAGGATGCTACCCTCCATGGCCGGTCAAACACATGCACATTCGACCATAATGGCCAACGGATTACCCTTCACCCGTCCCAGCCAAGGAGTCCATCCATCCGGGGTCCCACTGGGCCTAGTACCCCGACTCTTGCTATTCCAGGGCCCAGTACCCCATTGCTAGCTCAGGCTACGACCTTGCCTCCGGATGTCCCCGCCCTGAGTGTTCCTCCGACTAGGAGGTTGATGCTAGTTAGCTCTCGGGAGTTAGAGCGTGACTTTGTTAGAGGGGACCCTATTTTTGCCATTATAGTCCGAGAGGTGGTTGGAGAGACGGAGAGTGATCTCCCATCTGATGTTGCTGATGTCCTTCGGGAGTTTACTGATGTATTTCCCGATGATTTACCCGAGGGTCTTCCACCTATGCGGGACATTCAGCATGCTATTGACCTGATTCCGGGGTCCTCATTGCCCAATTTGCCACATTATAGGATGGGCCCCGCTGATCACGCTGAGCTTCAGCGTCAGGTTGAGGAGTTGATGACGAGGGGATCTCTCCGTGAGAGCATGAGTCCATGTGCCGTCCCTGCCTTGCTTGCCCCTAAGAAGGATGGTACTTGGAGGATGTGCGTTGACAGCCGTGCAATCAATAAGATCACGGTAAAGTATAGATTTCCCATTCCCCGCTTAGATGATATGCTCGATATGATGGCGGGAGCCACTATGTTTTCTAAGATTGATCTGAAGAGTGGCTATCACCAGGTGAGGATCAGGCCCGGTGATGAGTGGAAGACGGCCTTTAAGACCAAAGATGGTCTTTATGAGTGACTAGTCATGCCCTTTGGGATGACCAATGCTCCCATCACTTTTATGCGGCTGATGACTCAGGTCCTTCGACCTTTGATTGGGATCTTTGTGGTGGTATATTTTGATGATATCCTTATCTATAGCCGCACTCGGGAGGCCCACTTAGACCATCTACGGCAAGTCTGTCTTATTCTGAGGAGAGAGAGTCTTTATGCCAACCCTAAGAAATGCACTTTCATGACTAGTCAGGTCACATTCTTGGGGTTTATCGTGTCTAGCGAGGGAGTCTCCGTTGACCCGGAGAAGGTCAGGGCCATAGTGGAGTGGCCCGAACCTCGTACTCTTCATGATGTCCGCAGCTTTCACAGACTGGCGACCTTCTATCGCCGCTTTATTCGAGGCTTTAGCTCTATCACGGCCCCAATTACAGATTGCATCCGAAAGGGGACGTTTGAGTGGACGAAGGCCGCCTCAGCCGCATTTGGGCTCCTCAAGGAGCGCATGACCCAAGCACCTATTCTTAGACTTCCTGATTTCACGAAGGTGTTTGAGGTCTCTTGCGATGCCTCCGGGGTTGGTATTGGTGGTGTTCTGAGTCAGGAGACCCACCCCATTGCATACTTCAGTGAGAAATTGAGCGATGCTAAACTGCGTTATTCTACGTATGATAAAGAGTTTTACGCAGTTGTGCAGGCCCTTCGGCATTGGAGACATTACTTGTTGCACCAGGAGTTTATCCTGTTTTCTGATCATGAGGCACTCAAGTATCTCCATGCCCAGAAAAAGCTCAATTCTCGTCACAGTCGCTGGGTGGAGTTCCTTCAGGATTATACCTTTGTGCTGAAGCACAAGGCCGGTGCGGAGAATCGGGTGGCCGACGCTCTGAGCCGTCGCGCTTATCTTTTGACCACCATGAGTGTAGAGGTGGTAGGGATGGATATGATGAAGGAGACATATGCCGATTGTCCGGACTTTGGTCTGATTTATACCACCCTCCAGTCGGGGCCATCCCAAGAGCACATTGATTATATGTTGCAGGATGGTTATCTCTTTCGTGGGAGTCGCTTGTGTGTTCCACGGACTTCCGTTCGCGACTTCCTCACTTGGGAGATGCATGCGGGAGGTCTAGCCGTCCACTTCGGTCGGAATAAGACCATCAAGGCAGTCGAGCATCATTTTTATTGGCCTAGTTTGAAGCGTGACGTTGCTCGCATTGTGGCCCAGTGTCGTACCTGCACTGTGGCCAAAATGAGGAAGCAGGTTTCTGGTCCTTATACTCCTCTTCTTGTGCCTGATAGGCCGTGGCAGGATATCAGCATGGATTTTGTTTTGGGGTTGCCACGACCGCCCTCAAGCATGATTCAATTTTTGTGGTGGTTGATAGATTTTCGAAGATGACCCTCTTCATTCCTTTTTCAAAGACTTCAGATGCCTCTAGGGTTGCTCGATTGTTCTTCTCTAGTGTAGTGAGCCGATTTGGGCTTCCTAAGTCCATTGTGTCCGATCGAGATGTCCGGTTCACTAGCTACTTTTGGAAGACCATTTGGCATTTGATGGACACTCAGCTCAAATTCTCCACAGCTTACCACCCCCAGACTGACGGGCAGACTGAGGTAGTCAATAGAAGTTTGGGGAACCTCTTGAGATGTTTGGTTAGGGAACGCGAGAGGGACTGGGATTCGGTTTTGCAACTTGCCGAGTTTGCATATAATGACTCAGTCAATAGGTCCACAGGAATGAGTCCTTTTGAGGTTGTTACAGGATATAGACATAGGAAGCCAGTGGATCTTGTTCCCTTACCCATGCATGCTAGAGTGTCGCAGTCTGCAGAGTCGTTTGCCGAGCATGTTAGGGGTTTGCATGATGGTATTCGTCGTCATATAGAGACCAGCAACGCGCGATATAAAGAATTGGCTGACGCTCATAGACACCCCCGTGAGTTCCGGGAGGGAGATTATGTCATGATCCGGGTCAGACCGGAACGGTTTCCGTCTGGAGTTGTGAAGAAACTACATGCTCGTGGTGCTGGCCCCTTTAGAGTAGTGAAGCGAGTTGGATCCAGTGCATATGTTGTTGACTTACCGGATGACTATGGTATCAGTTCCACATTCAATGTATCGGACTTAGTCGCATATAGGGACCCGGCAGTGATCCCTAGTGAGTTGTTTGGGCCTTCTCCACCCTTTGTGAGTGAGCCCTCCCCTAAGAGTCCACTTCCAACCCTGTCACCTCAGCAGCGTGAGCGGATAGAGTCTATACTGGATGAGCAGGTGACCACCACCAGGAGTGGCGCGTATCATCGCTACTTGGTGCGTTGGAGGGGACGGCCCGCGTCCGATGATGCATGGATCTCCCGGGCAGAGCTGGAGAGGTTAGATCCAGACTTGCTAGAGCGGTACCAGAGCGACCGAGACCCTTACTCGACAGGGTCGAGTTCTTCCCACTCGGGGAGAATTTGAGGACACCAGAGCAAGAATACGGCTCGACTCAGAGAGTCGTCGGTACCGGACACGCAGCACGACTCGGTCGACACCGACCTCATTGTGGCTGGGGGACAGTCTGGAGTCCGCCCCGGAGCTTTGACACTTAGTACGTATTTTTATACGTATTTATATTTTGTATGTATTTGGGTCGTATTTGTATTTTGTACGTACTTGGTCGTATTTTGTATTGTGTACGTCTTAGGTGTGTCTTTGGCATGTATTTGGGTTTGCATCATTTTGGGATTTCAAATTTCCAATGGGTTCGAATTCAAACTCCAAGGAGGGAAAATGGAGCCCATAGAATTTAAATTTCAAATGGGTCAAACACAAACTCCAAGGAGCAATGATGGAGCCCATAGAATTTAAATTTCAAATGGGTTCCAAATCCAAACTCCAAGGAGCAATGATGGAGCCCATAGAATTTAAATTTCAAAGGGATTCAAATTCAAACTCTAAGGAGGGAAGGTGGAGTCCAAACTCTATATATTATCATGTATTCCCCCTCTTGAGGGATTTGATGAATGAATGAATGAAATTAGAAGTTTGCCAAGAGCATTTCCTTCTTCTTCCTCCCCTCCCCTCTAGGGTGTGACACCCTCTATCTCTCCTCTCCCTCTTCCTCTTCCCTTGGGAGCGACTCCTAAGGTATATTACAGGTTTCTTGCTACTCAAGCTGCTGGGAGACGACCTCCCCAACCTCTCCCCAAGCCCGGAGTTCAGAGATCGTGGCTGTGTTGCAAGCGTGGAGGAGGTAGATCTATGCTGTCCTGCGCCCCCCTTCTAGCTGTCTGCCTGCAGAATTGGGCCTCAAAGACCAGGTTGGAACCACATATTCCCGTACTCAAAACCCCTTTGCTTATTCATGACATTTCTTCCTCTTCTTGTCGTAGACCTACCCTGAAAATCCCATGCCCTAACTCGCTCTGTACGAAAAGTTACTTTTGTAAGCCTTTTTACTACGCAGGCTGCCTCTGTGCAGACCTGCATAAAATCTAAACCCTGAACATCACCTTGGTACGCCCCCTTCCCGATCTCTGAACACTTCAACCTCTTATTCAAGTTTCTTCCTCTACATGTCCTCCATCTCCCCTAAAAATCATGCACCGAAATTCGCGGTGTCCACGAACTTCCATTTAGAGCCATTTTTGTTGCGCGAACTGTCCCTATGCAGTCCTGCCGGGACAGTGCTAAAACTCTCCAAAGGGACATCCCCAAAAACGTCTTCAAATTCTCTGGAATTTTGAGAACTTCTTAGTTATGTCCAACCCCATCATTAAAAATTTTCTTGCATTCTCCTAAGCCCCTTTTCCTTGCTTACCTCATCCACCTTCATAGCTCTCAGTTCTGACTGCATTGAACTGTAGAACTGAGCAGCACCTGTTTTCACTTTCCACGCCAAAAAACCTTCACTGCACACCACCCCGCCACTGCTACCCAATCATCCTACGTCTATCAGCTATCCACCAGAGAAAATCCCGCCCCATTCGCCTTTAGGAAGCCCCAGTTCCAGCCCCATCTTTGGCCTCTTGTCTGGCTGCCAGCACACAGTCCTGATTGCGCAGGGTCTATTTCAAAATTCGCCAAGGCTACCATAGTGCTCCGTTTCAGTTGCCGCTTGAACGACATCCCTGGGACATCCCGAAAAGCACCCACGCCAAGTTTCGTGACCGGCGGACGCTCAGAAGGGGGGGCGTACCGAGCTCTTCTTCCTGCTGCTTCCCAGCACCGGGCAGATTGGCCAGCAGTCTGCCCGCCCGTTCGAGGCCACACCGGAGCTTTCCTCCCGTGCCGACGGCATCCGGCGACTTCCCGAGCGGTCATCATCCCTTGATGCATACCTCCAGGGATCGTGCTTCTCCCCCGGAGCCCGGGACTCGCCTTCCTTGCTGCGGGATTCAGACCGGTTCGTGAGTGCAGTGCAGTCCGCGGCTGCACGTGGCGACGAGCTCCGCCGACCCGGTACCCGTCACCCCATTTCGCACGACCCCGGAGAATACTTTGTAGCCTTTTACCTCCCTGCGAGGAGTGGGCATTATTTTGGGTTGTATCTACTTGGCTTGTACCGGGGATTGTGTGACTTGGCCGGGTTTCTTCCCCACGCCCCGAGCGTGGAGGTACGCGTCCGTTCTCCTTCTTGGTTAGCTTGCTCTTTAGTATATACTCTTGAGGCCACTGCTTGTGTGTATGTTAGGTTCCTAGCCCGTTTATAAATTATAGTTCACTGCTGCGGTGAGAGAGTGTGACCGTCCCGTGGCTCATCCGAGTCACGAGTGTGGAGCTACCCACCCTAGACTCGCCGATTTCTCAACCGTGCGGAACGACACGCTTCCCTCTCTTGGGATGCCTGTGAGCTTAGTTTCTTGTTATTTGGCATAATTTCCTTCTTGGGAACTCAAGGTGTCGCATCTACGCCGTTCAAACAATTGCAAAGTTGCTGGTCTAGTGTCCACTTGGTCCCGTCTTTACATAGAGTCCCAATTCTCCTAGCGTCCCGCATCACTGCCTCTCCTGCAAGGACAGGGAAAGGGCACCGGGCTTCAGGGCTGGCACAAACTTTTCCTCAGCAAAAAGAAGGAAGGCAGGAGATGTCCCATCGGGCATGCCATCCTCTCTGTTGCGCGGGTTTTTATGCCGATTAACCGGGGTGAGGGAAGGAAAGTTTGATGTATCTCAGGTATCCTCCTTACAAGTGCATGCCTCTCACGGCGGTATCGGGCACTCTCCTTTCACGGAAAGTTGGAAAGGGTCGAATGGCACGAAAGTGTCGGGATAAAGGTTAACCGGAGAAGATGCGGGCGTGCCAGTCGATCTCTCGACAATCACTCATGGAACCAAGGTTTGACCGGGGAAGCGCCACAAGGGCGTGGCACGTGGGCTCGGGCGATCGGGCGACACGTGGAGAGAAGGGGTTCCATGGGTGCGAGTGCGTAGGCGATTGCGGGAATCG
The DNA here is from genome assembly GCA_022559845.1 of Amorphophallus konjac. NCBI lineage: Eukaryota > Viridiplantae > Streptophyta > Magnoliopsida > Alismatales > Araceae > Amorphophallus > Amorphophallus konjac. The sequence goes on from CM040128.1 coordinate 260,240,896, forward strand.
TGTACATGACGTCTTTCCCCACCGGCCGTAAGCAACCGGTGTTTATTTACATCGGATTGAATCCGAATACCTTCGTTCCATGCTGAAGAGAAGTCTGTATGTATGTCTGAAGCCATGGGTGGACGGCTGGGGCATTCAACAGCTAGGGGTGCGTGTTGGACCGAGGGGTGTTTATTGGGGGTTAGAGTGTTAGGCATGGATGCCGAGGAATGTGGATAGAAGGTTGAAGGCCAAGACGTGGGTGCGAGAGAACTCATTCAATCGGAAATGTTGTGCTGAGACATATATTTCTTTACAGGAGAGCCGTGAAGGCCAAAGTACAACTGGCGCATGCTGCGGGACAATTCCGACGTGTAGGTCGGTCCCCGGGTCGATGCGTGATGGATGCACATATGTGCGTTTTACAGAGGGGTCCTCCCGTGGAGTGGGCCATAGCCGTGGTGCCGAATGGGCGGCCTATAACTAGATAACTGGGGGATACGTCGATCCGGTATCTGGGAAAGGGCCGGTCGCGACTCGAGTTGAGTGGTCGGACATGGCCTCGTAACTACGAGTGAGCATGGCGTCATGGCACGCGTGTAGTTGCGACCGACGAGTGTGCGAGGTGAAATCTCGACATGAGGGGACGTCCGCCCATATCACAATGTCTCACATATGGTGGGTGTTGACTCGTGTGTGACGGCTACATACGGCGTGGGGGGAGTGCGAACGACATACCCTCGGCGTAGCAGACCGCCGAACAAGTCACCCACACACAATTCTCCTTAGCTCGTTGCTTGGAGCCGAAGCGCATGAATTGTCTTGAATCCTTTGGAGATGCCTCTTCTTCAATGCCTTGCCCCCTAGGGGGTTTTTATAGGGAAGGTGAAGGGTCACAAGGGGGTTTACGCGGACCAGCTAAGGGGGGTGAGCTGGTCTGCGTAAACCCAATGGAATAGTGCATTGGGTTACGGGCTGAGAGAGAGATAGGGAAAGGGATTTACGCGGACCAGCCAGGGGGCCCTGCTGGTCCGCCTAAACCCCCAAGGGTTTAGGCGGGCTGGCTTTCTTTTTTTTTTGAAAAAAATGGTTTTTTTTGTTTGATTGGGGGTTTACGCGGACCCACCAGGGGGTCCCCCCTGGGGGGTTTAGGCGGGTTCGCAAGGAGAGAGAGGGGGGGGGGGCTGGTCCCCATTTTATAAAATTCCATTTTTGGGTTTTTTTTCTTCCCAATTTGGCTAAGTACAAGGGTACGTGGCAGCTTGTGGAGACTTGTGCGCGTTGACTTGAGGACGAACCCGTCGTGCTGTCGCTTTGTGCTTCCACGTCCTCGCTTTGACCCCTCGAACTGGTACGGCACACGAACCGCATCGTAGGACCGTAATTGAGCAAACCAGGGCTGAGTGGGGTCGTGGGACCATCGAGCTGGAGAGAGGGCGTGGCCCCCCGGGGAGTTCGACCTCCCCGGGGGCGCTGCCACGCCTTGGGCGAATTTGCCTCGGGCCGGCCGTAACCCCGGGGGATGGCCCCCGGGGGTCTTCTTGTGTTGCCTGGGGACGTCCTTTGATGGACTATGACCTTCGGGAGGTTGACATGGGCCCGTGGGGCCGTTTTTCTTTGAGTCGGAGTAGCCGCTCGCAAGGTGTTCGGGCAAATGCCCGACACACCCCGGGTTGCCGAATGAGCCGCGTAAGTGGCCGACGGGCCTTGGATTTGGCCTAGGGCCAAGGGTAGAAGTCTGTAGGGGTTGGGAGGAGGCCCCTTAGACCCATGGGCCTTGCCTCGTGCTGCATGCTGTGTTGTCCGGTGGGTTGGCAGGGTAGCTTCGAGTTGGCTCAAGAGCTAAGTTCAGTGGCTTGTTGCCACGTGTCTGAGGGTCGGGGGTGGCCCCAACTTGCTGAGGGGTCGTTGTGGGACGTGTTTTAGAAACCGCGTCTTCTGCTTAGACATGTCTCGCGTCTGTTCTATTTGCTATCCGAGAGTTGTCTGATCAAGGCTACTATTCTAAAATGCACCTTTCGCAGAAGGCGCCTTTCATGATATGCGTCCTCCTGTTTAGATGCATCTCAGATCTTTGTAGTGCTTGTTTTTCTGTTTATTTACATCAGTTTTGCATCGCCTTGACTTTGTTCAGGCTCTAGGGCATCTGAGGTTGGGAGACCTTCTCTCCCCACACTTCTTAAGAGATAGCATCCCCTCTTGGTGAAGGAAAGACCCTCTGATTGAGAACTCTGCTTATCAAACTAGAATCTCTTTCATCAAGACCTCCGTAAGTCCCTGACATCGAAGGATTCCCTCTTCGATCACCGGACTAATTGTACCTTGAAGTTTCCTAGAGTTAGTTGGCCTAAACGTGGTGAGAAGTGTGAAATCCAAGTTGACGTCAGACTTTAAATCAAATCGGAACTAGGATCCTTAACCTTGATCAAGTGAATTTGGAAAACTTACTAAAAAATCAGCTAACTCACACAAAGAAGCTATAAACCGAGCATAAAGCATCCACTTGTTTGAATATCTTTACAAACTTGTTTGAGAACCATATTGAGTTAATTTCATTATGATGCTACGTTCAGGTAGAGTTCTTAAAATGGTTGACTATAGCCATGATGACTATGAGGATGGTCAATTTGACATGTCTTATAATCCTCCAAATCATGATTCTCATCTTAACCTCTATGAAGAATATCCTCTGGCGTTTCCTTTTCATGATAATTCCCATGTCCATGTCATGGGCACTAATCAAGGACAAGATCCCTCACTGGAGAGGCATCCCCTTCACTAGATCTCTCCTCTGCTTTGGGTGTTCTAGCCATCCATCTCACTCCCCAAGAGCTTCAGGTTGTGCAAGCCATGATTAAGGGGAAGTCAATTGTCCCCTCTCCCTAGGATCCATCTCAGGCCATGAGTGGCCTTCACATCTCTTCTTCTAAGGACCGGGTAGGTCAACAAGCGCCCTCATTCCACCTCCCATCACGGCCACCAAGTCCAGCCATTCCTCATACCCCGATCCAACCGAGCCACTCTGTTGGAAAATCACATTACCTATCTCACCCTAAGTCTCCTTCCCAAGCCTCGGGAAGACCCTTTCCTACTAATGAGTGTTCATATTTCTATGATAATTCATCTCAAACACACCATTTCATATGCACATAATTAGCCAATTATGCATACTTTACAGTTAATCTCAACCTCACATTAATCGGGTCGTTTACGTAAATTAATTTAATTTGTAGGTAATTATTCAATAAAAAGGAGTTGTGTAACGACCTGGAGATCCGGATACCGGTAAACTGATACCAAGACTCGGAGACGTCACCCAAGAGGCTGATGAGGCCCCGTAAGGGTTGGGAGGATTGGTTGAGGAGGTGTATAATGGACTGAAATTACACGCACAATTATAAAATAGAAATTTTAAGCATAAACAGAAGCAATTTACGATATCAGAGTGATATATTTACATAAAATAGTCCAGATCCATACATAACAAGTCCAAACACTATATAGGTATCAAAATAAACAACTACACGGGACATACCCCGGTCAAGAGAGAAAGAAAGACAGACAGACAGACCACTGCTGGCACCTATGACTTGCCGTCAAAAGTACGAGAACCACCGGCGGACGGCTGCTGCTGCTCACCTGGAAAGGAAAGGGTGAGTCTCACAACAAAGACTCGGTAGGATTCACGTGAATCCCTACCTCGTAACTAAGCATAAAATAGCAATTAAAGATGCAATGGTATATGAATAACAACAAAAATTAAAGCTGTACAGTTATATGAACAATTAGAGACAGCTAATCTAAATGCCATTTGATATTCAACTGAATAACTAAGCATGAGAATCATAATCTACCTGATAGAATAAAGCAACGTTTCCATCATTTCCAAGTGATAGGAGAGAGAGAAGACCACCAGAAAGAAGATCAGACGCGTCCACTGACGACTTACACTGCGCCTCAAGTATCTGCACGAGCCTAGAACGCGGCAAGTGAGACACGTAACAGTAACCAAAGTCAAGAATTAGTCAGGGTCATACTCGTCAGTGTCAACCCAAGCCCCTGACCACGTGTGCACACACAGGCTCAATGCCTTGAGCCAGGCCTCTAGCTAGTTTTCCCTCCTAGTAGGACACTACTTCCAAGCAAGGGGGCTTAAAAACCGTACACCGGGACTACCCCGCCACCTCTCCCAGGTGGACCGACACTAAAGGTCGTCGGGCCACGACTAGTGGTTCCATCACAGGGAAAGAGAAAACAATTCTATTGGAATATAGAATTGTGCCACAGTTTGTAAAAATATCTAAACATGGCAAACATATATCATTAAATGCATAATGAAATGAACAGAATATAATTGATATGATGCAGGACCAAACGGTCTAATACAGGCCCGCCAGGAGCTGGGAAACGGTCATGCGACTGACCGCCAAGCTCACCCATGCGGTCCTACCCGTGACCGTCGGGCCACGCACAATTCATATACTTTGAATAAAATAAAACCTTGAACGGAAACGATCGGTCGATTGGCCGCTAGGTGACCGAAAACGGTCAGGTCAACGCCCGCTAGGCTCCCACCGCCTTACCCGGTCAAAGGGGCTTAGCGGTCATCTGCTAGCCCGCCAAGGCATGCAAACGGTCGGTCGCAAGACTGCCAGAAATAGCAAATGGTCAGGGGTGAGACCGCTAAGGTCCACCACCTTACACCATTATGAAAACGGTCCCTGGAACGACCGCTAGCCGTCCAGAGGACCCGATTCGTGGGTAACGCATATGAAACCCCTCCCAATCGATCCAGATCGACGGGAAAACCTGTTTAACCTGCCTTACACCAATCCTACACCCATTCCATAACAGTTATATGCCCAAAAACATAAAAATAATGGCCATGGATGGATTGAAAACATAAATAGCGAAGTTCATGCTTTGCAAACATAAATGACGATTTTCATGGATATAGTCGTCCTATTAACATGCTGATGGATAGGAAATGATCCTAACGAGGCAAGGAAGCCATCCCCTACCTGGTTTAAGCCGAAAACACCGTTTCCTCACCGTTCTACGTGAAGGAAGCAGTGCCTCACCAAGTGGGTTTCCCGCCTCCACGCTCCACTGTCGCCTCCACGACGACAACGGCACTCCTTCCACGCCTCAGCCTCGCTGAAGCCGCCTCCTGCAATCCCTACAAGACCCCGGGGTCGTCACACCGCCGAGAATGAGAGAGAGAGAGAGAGACGTGTGTAGAGTCGAGAGAGGGTGAAAGGGGAGAGAGAAAGAGTGAGAAGGGAGAGAGAGCTCCCACGTAAACACAAAAAAAGATTTTTGATATATATTTTTTTGTTATAAAACTTTAAATTACAATAAGGCCTTAAAATAAGCAAAATTGCATATATGCATTATATGATTCTAAAAGCTTATACAAATGGGCAATTCAATTGGATTTGGCTCATTAAGCCAATTAAAAATAGCCTAAATTCGTGAATCAATTCACACTTCAATACCAATAAGGATTCGCTAAGAATCCATTAACTACCGGGTCTTACAGTCCCTCCCTCCTAATAGAAATTTCATCCTCGAAATTTAAAAGGAAGCACAAGGAGAGAACTGAAAGAAAATATACCTTACTCGAATAGAAACGGAAACTGCTGACGCATGTCGTCCTCACGTTCCCAAGTAGCTTCATTACCCGAGTGACGCTGCCATACTACCTTTACCAGAGGGATTACCTTATTCCTCAGTCGTTTTTCACGACGATCATCAGTCCGAATCGAAAACTCTGGCGTGGATAGATCCACTATCACTTCAGGCCACATTGAATCATCTAACACGTGAGATGCATCAGGAATATACTTCCTTAACTTAGATACATGAAACACATCATGGTTTGCTTGCATTGCCGATGTCAATTGAAGTCGATAAGCCACTTGGCCCACACGTTCTAAGATAGGAAACGAACCAATATATCGGGGACTAAGCTTTCCATGCTTCCCAAACCTCATCACGCCTTTCATCGGAGATACCTTCACAAAAACCGAATCTCCAGGCTCAAATTGCAATGGTCTTCTACGCCGATCTACATAGCTTTTCTGTCGACTTTGAGCTGTCAACATTTTCTGTCTGATCAGACGTACCACATTAACACATTGCTGAATCATATCCGGTCCTGTCAACAGTCGGTCACTAGTCTCAAACCAGTCCAACGGTGTACGACAAGGACGCCCATGCAAAGCTTCATACGGTGCCATATCAATACTGGAATGATAACTATTATTATAAGAGAATTCCACCAGTGGAAAGTGTTAACTCCACAAACCCTGCCAATCCAAACAACATGATCTCAGCATATCGTCTAATGTCTGAATAGTCATTTCTGACTGACCATCAGATTCAGGATGATACGCTGAACTAAATGCCAATTCTGTGCCCAACGCCTTTTGAAAGCTCTGCCAGAAGCCAGAAGTAAAACGCGGGTCACGATCTGACACAATAGATATCAGAATTCCATGCAATGGCACGATCTTTTCAACATAAAGCTCTGCCAATCTCTGAACATTCCACGTCACCTTGATCGGCAACATTCTCGCTGTCTTGGTTAGACGATCAACTAACAGCCAAATTCCATCATAGCCTTGAGAAGTGCGGGGTAAACCCACAATAAAATTAGTAGTAACATGATCCCACTTCCACATCGGAATCTCCAAGGGTTGAAGCATTCCTCCAGGCCTTTGATGCTCAGCTTTGACCTGTTAACACGTCAAACATTTAGACACAAAATCAGCTACATCCCTTTTCATACCTGGCCACCAAAACTACCTTTTCACATTATGATACATTTTCTTGATGCCGGGATGAATAGCATAACGGGATCCATGCGCTTCACGCAAAATAACATTCCTCAGTGATTCATCAGTTGGAACATAAAGTCTATCTCTGAATCTAACCACTGAATCATCACCAAACTCCACATCTAGCATTAACACAACACGAGACAACTCAACATCTGCCTGTTGTGCCTCCCTGATCTGTTGGTAAATCGTTGGAGTCATCACTAGACTAGCAAACACGGCTACCATCAGATCACGGGGAATTTTCAATCTGAATGTCTCACAAGGAAACTGTTCCCACAACTTCCATTCTCGTATCAACAAATGACTGATCTGCACTTTCCTGCTCAATGCATCAGCCACCACATTCGTCCTGCCAGGTTGATAAGATAGAGTAAAATCATAGTCTTTCATATACTCCATTCACCTGCGCTGACGAAGATTCAAATCCTTTTGAGAAAACACATATTTTAGACTTTGATGGTCCGTGAAGATCTCAAATTTCTTGCCATACAAGTAGTGTCTCCATATCTTTAATGCAAAAATCACCACCGCCAACTCTAAATCATGAGTGGGATAATTTTCTTCATGTTGCTTTAATTGCCGGGATGCATATGCCACAACCTTGCCATGCTGCATAAGCACTGCACCCAAACCTATTCGAGAAGCATCCGTACATACTACGAATCCACCCGAGCCAAAAGGCAAAACAAGCACTGGAGAAGTGGTGAGCAGCCTTTTCAATTCATTGAAGCTCTGTTCACACTTACCCGACCACACAAACGGCACATCTTTGCGAGTCAACTTGGTCATTGGCGCGGAAATCCGTGTAAAATCTTGAATGAATCTTCTGTAGTAACCTGCAAGAGCCAGAAAGCTCTTGATCTCTGTCACAGTCTTAGGGCTCTGCCATTGTAGAATAACTTCAATTTTAACCGGATCAACTGCAACTCCATCACCAGAAATCACGTGGCCTAGAAAATGAACTTCTCGAAGCCAAAACTCACATTTGCTTAATTTTGCATAGAGCTCGTGATCTCGCAGAGTCTGCAAAATTACTCGAAGATGTTGAACATGTTCTTCCTCAGAGGCAGAATAGACCAAAATGTCATCGACAAAGATCACCACAAATTGGTCCAAATAGGGATGAAACACACGATACATTAAGTCCATAAAAGCTGCTGGAGCATTGGTTAGCCCAAATGGCATAACAAAAAATTCATAGTGACCATACCTCGTACTAAAGGTAGTCTTCTCCACATTAGATTCCCGAATCCTCAAATGGAAATAACCAGATCGAAGATCAATCCGTGAAAAAACACTTGCTGACTGAAGTTGGTCAAACGAATCATCAATCTTGGGCAAAGGATATTTATTCTTGACAGTCACCTAATTTAATTGCCTGTAATCAATGCAAAGCCTCAGGCTTCCATCTTTCTTTTTCATAAATAACACAGGAGCACCCCATGGAGAAAAGCTAGGACGGATATAGCCCTTTTCCAACAATTCTAGAAATTATGATCTCAATTCTTTCAATTCGGCAGGAGCCATACGGTAAGGTGCCTTTGCTAAAGGTGTCGTACCTGGAATTAGTTCACTTATCATCTCAATCTCTCGATGTGGAGGTAAGCCTGGCAACTCATCATGAAACACATCAGAAAATTCACCAACCACAGGAATATCATCTATCTCCTGCTGTGGTGTCTCAACAGCAACCACGGAAGTGAAGAACCCCTGACAACCTACATTAAGTAATCTACATGCTCGAATAGCAGAAATAAGTAAGCGAGAAGAACGAGATCGAATACCTTGAAAATAGAATGCTGCTTTCCCAGATGGCTGAAAATAAACTTTCTTCGATTTACAATCAACCACGGCTCCATAACCCTCTAACAAATCCATGCCCAGAATAACATCATAGTCTACCAGCTTCAACGCATATAATGTGAGACACGTCCTTTAATGGATCTTTACCGGTAATAAAATAGAATTAATTCCATGAATTTAGGAGTTTTTTAGGGATTTATTGGGCCTAATTAATTGGGCTTTGTATATATATACAAGGGTTTTGAAAATGAAAATGGGCATTTATCGAATTTTGCTTAACTTGGGGGCTTTTAGCAATTCAAAGGTTTTTTTGAAAAAAAATATAGGTCGAAGGGTTTTTCGTGAGAAAGAGAACCGATGGTTCTCTCCCTCACGCCTTAACCCTTCCCCCCCCTTTTCGGCCAAACCCGCAGGCGGACCCACGGCACAGCGAAACCGGTGACACCGCCCTCCCCTTCTCCGTCTTCTCGGCGCGTGCGGCGACTCAAGGCCGGCGGAGGAGCGGCGGCTCCCCGGTGAGCTTGGCAAGGAAGAGGACCGCGAGCAGCGGCCCCCCCTCGCGCCCCCTTTCTCCCTTCACAGCACGCGGAGGCGGGACGAGACCGGCGACCCTCTCTCCCTCTTTCTCTCTTCTCGGTGGGCCGCGACCCGAAGGCCATGGCGGAGGCGCCGGAGCTCCGTCGATGAGCCTGCAGAAGTGTAGATCGCGGCGGCGCCCTCATCGGCTCCCACCCCGGTGTGGAGGCGCGAACCCAGAGTGGAAGACGACGGCCCTATCTCCCATTCTCACGACGGAATCGGCATCCTTGGCCTAGATCTGGCAGGGGGATGGCCTTCTAGCTTCGCTGGGAGCGACGAGAGCTTCCCCACGACACGAGGAACGCTGTGGCATCAACCCGGGTTGAATTGTGGAGTGGAGAGATGGCCGGGAAAGGCGAGTCGCGGCGCGTCCCTTGGCTTCCATGCGGCCGGATCGGACGTTTTCATCACATTTGAGGTAGGGGGATCGTTGCCCTAGCCCATTAGATCATTCCAAATGGCATGCCCATCGTCCTTATGTTTTAACAGCATGCCCATCATCTTTATGTTTTAACAGCATGCCCATCGTTGCTGAGTTCATGGGCAATAAATTGTTGTATTAAGATGATGGATTGGCAGGGAACATGTTAAAAATTATAATTCCCGTTGATTCGAGTCGACCGGGAAGGGATTCGGTTATGATTCCTGTGGATCCGGTTCTCCGGTAAGGACCATGTTTATATTATTTCAAATTTTGTAACGGTCCGCCATAACTGTTTATTTATCCGAATAGTTGACATCTCGACCGCGTAAATAATTTAAATTTAAATGGCAGTAGAAACTTCACGGTTAGTCCGTTTATTATCACGCGGCGGTTCGTTGTTCGACCGCCTAAGACTATAGCGGCTCTAGTTCAACCGCTTGTTCTACAAATTATGCGTGTTCATTTAATTATGCATTTAATGTTGCATCTTCGCCATGCTTAAGTCGTTTTATCGACTGGGGCAGTTTTCTTTCAACCGTTTAGTCCCGAAAGATTTCAATTCTTAACATAGTCAATTATTCATGCATTTAATTATGGAATAATTGCCATTTTAACATATTCAATTATTTATGCATTGAATTATTGAATAATGGCCATCTTAGCATATTCGGTGAATTATGCCTTGAATCTTGCATATTTGCCATGTTTAATCGTTATCATGAATTATGGCATGTTTTTAGATCCCAATAGAGATATATTCTCTTTCCTTATGATGGAACCACCAGTCGTAGCCCGACGATTTTTAGTGTTGATCTCACCCGGGAGAGGTGGCGGGGTAGTCCCGTGATACGGTTTTTAAGCTAGTTCCATGGGCCCTAGTCCAACTGTAGCGTCCTACGGAGGGGAATACTAGCTAGAGGCCTGGCTCTAGGCACGAGCCGGTGTGTGCACACGTGGTCAGAGGCTTGGACTGACATTGACGAGTGTTACTCTGACTAGTTACTTGTTTCTGGTACTGTAGGCACGAGCCGGTGTGTGCACACGTGGTCAGAGGCGGAGCATCAGGCTGCAGGATTCTCTCGTGCTTTTGGTGAAAAGTCTTAGAACCAGCAGTGGTCTGTCAGTGGTCGGTTAGTAGTCAGTCTGTCTTTTGTTTCCTTTTGGCCGGGGTATGCCCCGTGTAGTTATTTATTTTGACCATTGTTCAGTGTGGGACTTGTGATATATGGATATGGACTACTTGTATAAATTTTACCACTCTGATATATGTAATTGCTTCCGTTTAAAGTTCAAATGAATGCTTTAATTAATATTACACGTGTAATTTTTATTCGTTATGCATCCCCTCGACAAACACTTACTAACCCTTATGGGGCCTCATCAGCCTCTTGGGTGGCTTCCCTGAGCTCTAGGTATCGGTAAATCGATGATATCAGTTTATCGGTATCCGGATCTCCTGGGTCGTCACAGTTGGTATTAGAGCGGTGTTGAGGATTTATATAAGGAATTGGAATTGCATTAGTCCAAAACAAGTCCATGTGAGTCTACTACTGGCTTAGGTTGTTTTCCGTGATGACTTAGGGTTTTCTGTTATTTTTGTGTTTCCGTTTAGTTCAAAATGCCGCCTCGTAGAAGGGCACGCGTCTCGAGGGAAGGAAGTGGTACTTCTATGATTTATGGCCATTTAGCTCGTGTTTTGTTTGATTCATGTATTTCTCATTCATTTCATTATGAAGACTATGATTCCTTTTAGTTCTCTTCTTATTCTTCCTTTTAAATTTCGAGGACGGAATTCTTATTAGGAGGGAGGGACTGTAAGACCCGTCCTTTAACGAATCTTTATCGGTAATAAAATAGAATTAATTCTATGAATTTAGGAGTTTTTTAGGGATTTATTGGACCTAATTAATTGGGCTTTGTGTATATATACAAGGGTTTTAGAAATGAAAAGGGGCATTTATCAAATTTTGCTTAACTTGGGGGATTTTAGCAATTCAAAGGTTTTTTCGAAAAAAAATATAGGTCAAAGGGTTTTTCATGAGAAAGAGAACCGATGGTTCTCTCCCTCACGCCCTAACCCTTTCCCCCCTTTTTGGCCAAACCCGCAGGCGGCACCGCGAAATCGGCGACACCGCCCTCCCCTTCTCCGTCTTCTCGGCGCGCGCGGCAACACAAGGCTGGCGGAGGAGCGGCGGCTCGCCGTCGAGCTTGGCAAGGAAGAGGACCGCGAGCGGCGGCCCCCCTCTCGCCCCCTTTCTCCCTTCACGGCGCGCGGAGGCGGGACGAGACCGGCGACCCTCTCTCCCTCTTTCTCTCTTCTCAGTGCACGGCGACCCAAAGGCCACGGCGGAGGTGCCGGAGCTCCGTCGACGAGCCTGCAGAAGTGTAGATCAGGGTGGCACCCTCGTCGGCTCCGACCCCGACGTGGAGGCACGAACCCGCGGTGGAAGACGGCGGCCCTATCTCCCCTTCTCATGACGGAATCGGCATCCTTGGCCTAGATTCAGCAGGGGGATGGCCTTCTAGCTTCGCTGGGAGCGACGGGAGCTTCCCCACAACACGAGGAACGCCATGGCATCAACCCGGGTCGAATCGTGGAGTGGAGAGACGGCTGGGAAAGGCGAGCCGCGGCGCGTCCCTCAGCTTGCATGAGGCCGGATCGGATGTTTTCATCACATTTGAGGTAGGGGGATCGTTGCCCTAGCCCATTAGATCATTCAGAATGGCATGCCCATCGTCCTAATGTTTTAACAGCATGCCCATCGTCTTTATGTTTTAACAGCATGCCCATCGTCTTTATGTTTTTGGAGCATGCCCATCATTGCTGAGTTCATATGCAATAAATTATTGTATTAAGATGATGGATTGGCAGGGAACATGTTAAAAATTATAATTCCCGTCGATTCGAGTCGACCGGGAAGGGATCCGGTTATGATTCCCGTGGATCTGATTCTCCGGTAAGGACCAAGTTTATATTATTTCAAATTTTGTAACGGTCCGCCATAACTGTTTATTTATCCGAGCGGCTGACATCTCGACCGCGTAAATAATTTAAATTTGAATGGCGGTAGAAACTTCACGGTTAGTCTGTTTATTATCACGCGGCGGTTCGTTGTTCGATCGCCTAAGACTATAGCGGCTCTAGTTCAACTGCTTGTTCTGTAAATTATGCATGTTCATTTAATTATGCATTTAATGTTGCATCTTCGCCATGCTTAAGTCGTTTTATCGACTGGGGCAGTTTTATTTCAACCGTTTAATCTCGACAAGTTTCAATTCTTAACATAGTCAATTATTCATGCATTTAATTATGGAATAATTGCCATTTTAGCATATTCAATTATTTATGCATTGAATTATTGAATAATGGCCATCTTAGCATATTTGGTTAATTATGCCTTGAATCTTGCATATTTGCCATGTTTAATCGTTATCATGAATTATGGCATGTTTTTAGATCCCAATAGAGATATATTCTCTTTCCTTATGATGGAACCACCAGTCATAGCCCGACGACTTTTAGTGTTGATCTCACCCGGGAGAGGTGGCGGGGTAGTCCCGTGATACAATTTTTAAGCTAGTTTCGTGGGCCCTAGTCCAACCGTAACATCCTATGGAGGGGAATACTAGCTAGTGGCCTGGCTCTAGGGATGAGCTGGTGTGTGCTCACGTGGTCAGAGGCTTGGACTGACACTGACGAGTGTTACTCTGACTAGTTACTTGTTTCTGGTACTGTTACGCGTCTCGCTTGCTATGATCAGGCTTGCGTAGATGCTTGAGACGCAGTGTAAGCCGTCAGTGGACGCCTCTGGTTTCTTCTTCTGGTGGATCTCCTCTCCTTCTCTCTCTTGTCACTTGGGAATGATTGAGTTGTTATTCTATTGGTAGATTTTGAGTACTCGCATTTAAATTAAATTGGCATATTGGTTAGCTGTTTATAAACTGTTTAGATAGTTTTACAGCCTTATTAAATTATCATTTATTTATGCCGATGCATACTTTACTACTTTCCTTTGGTTAGTTGCGAGTTAGGGATCTTTGTGAACCCTACTGAGTCTCTGTTGTGAGACTCACCCCTTCCTTTTCGTAGGTGAGGCATCAGGCTGCAGGATTCTCTCATGCTTTTGGTGAAAAGTCTTAGAACCAGCAGTGGTCTGTCAATGGTCGGTTAGTAGTCAGTCTGTCTTTTGTTTCCTTTTGGCCGGGGTATGCCCCGTGTAGTTATTTATTTTGACCATTGTTCAGTGTGGGACTAGTGATATATGGATCTGGACTACTTGTATAAATTTTACCACTCTGATATATGTAATTGCTTCCGTTTAAAGTTCAAATGAATGCTTTAATTAATATTACGCGTGTAATTTCTATTCGTTATGCATCCCCTCGACAAACACTTACTAACCCTTACGGGGCCTCATCAGCCTCTTGGGTGGCTTCCCCGAGCTCTAGGTATCGGTAAATCGATGATATCGGTTTATCGGTATCCGGATCTCCTGGGTCGTCACATATAATCCAGCTGGTAACTACTGATTCCCGATCACTATTGGAGTCTCATCAAGATAGAAAGGTCTAAACATGAACTCCCCAGAAGGCAATTCAACAAGTAACTCACAAGACATCTCCGATGTCGGCTCCTCAATACAAGCAACAAAATCTTCAGAAATAAATGAATGAGAAGCACCCGAGTCAAATAAAACACGAGCTGCATTGTTAGCGCAGCAAGAGTGATATAGAAGGGGGGGATGAATAGATCACTCCCAATTTGTAGAAACTTAGGCAGAAAATAAATTCTACTGCTAACGCCCCTCCTTAACCCGCATACAGAGAAATGCAAATACAGTCACGAAGCAAGGCAGTATAAGTAAATGAGAGTGAAGAGCTGATTACATGGAAGCAAAGAGACAAGCAGATGGAGAGCGCAGATAACAACAGCAAACCATAGAGGAGGCACTCGTTTTTAGGTGGTTCGATTGCAGCCCGCAATCTACATCCACCCCTCACTCCAACAAGAATGAGGATTCCACTAGACAATGCTAGATCACTGCAGACTCAGTCTGCGAACAACATGCTGCCACACAGCTTGAACAACCAAGGGAAACAAATCCCTCAACGAAGCTCTGCTACCCACAGAACTTGAAACCTGTTCTAGCTACCAGCTAGAACACAACCGGAGAATCCTCTCCCTTCCTCCACACACCGGAGGGAAACTGCTAATGACAACCTGTCACTAGCAACACCAGAGATCACCGATCTCTCTTCCTCTGCAACCCAGAGGGAAACTGGAGTAATACTCCCTTCCTCCACACACCGGAGGGGAACCAATTCAAATCAGAAGGATGAACAAAATGAAACGAAAACAAAGTAGAAACAAAAACCAATGAAGAAGCAGTCGGTTCTGAAACCAATACAAATGTAGCTTCAAATGAAGCAATTCATCAAACCACAGACACTGCTCTCTCTCTCGAACAAACTCCTCTCGGATCTGGAACTCTCTGCTCTTTTTCTTTTCTGGATCGTGCAAACTCTCACCAATGGCTTCTGCTTTTTCTTTTCACGATCAGGCTTCTACTGAAGATGAAGCTCTCTATTTATAGCAGATATTGGCGTGTGGCTGCCAGGTTCCCGCCCATGCACTTTTTGCCAGATCATTTGAATTTCGACCACATGGCAACATCCTGACTAGGTTGCCATCCATGTGTCATGCGCCTGTTGTCTTGGATCACGTGCCAGGTGCCAACCTCAGTTTACGTGCCCAATCATCAGCCTGAATCGCCTGCAGACAGACAGATGGAATGTATATACTTAGTTAGTTCATGCTATAAACAAGAATGTATATACTTCAGAAACATCAACTGATTAAGTGTGTACAACGTGAGAGAGTGTACAGACTTAATGAATAAAGCGCATGTGAAGGCAGTGTATAGACATATGAACAATGCAAACGAATGGCAGTGTATAGACTTATGAACAATGCGCACGAGCCTTACTAATGTGTACACTTTACAAAGCTCAGCCACTGTGTAGACTTCACGAAGCCTAACCAGTGTACAGGCTTGGAACGAGTGTGCTGTGAGCATTGAAGACTCAAGTTATAACAACAGAATGTATAGGGTTGTGGTCGGACAACCCAATGTATAGACTTGAAGCAAGAGGCCAGTGTTCAGACTTTGAGGAAGCGATGTACTGTACGCAATGTACAGACTAGATAGTGTAAGACTCTTAAGAAGATGGTGAGCAATGTATTGACTTGAACCCCAACGGTGATGTATAGACTTCGACATGCTTGAGCCATTGTATAGACTATGCCAGGGTGAGACGATGCATTAGACGCTCGGCTGTACAGACTTGCAAAGTTCTGAATGAAACGATCGGCTGTTGAACCGATGTACAGACTCTGAATGTAAAGGTATGCTGTATAGACTTGAATCGCTTGAAGCGATGTACAGACTTGGTGAAGCTCAAGCAGTGTATGGACTTGTGAAGGCTTCAGCGTTGTACAGACATGGAAGAACCACTAGTGAATGTATAGACTTGATGAACCACTGTGGATGTATGGACTTGAGCGAATGAAGCCGATGTACAGACTTGCCTAAGACGCAGCATGAGACGCTGGCTGAGACGGACGCTGTACAGACTTTGAAGAGCAGTTCAATGTATAGACTTCACGCTGTACAGACTTTGAGGCTTTGAACGTTTGAGCAGAATGCAATGTACACACTTAGTGATGTAAAGACTTGGCCAGGAAAGCGTAGGGAAATGTATGAGTGTATGGACTTGGCCAAGCGTAGGAAAAGATATCGAATGTACAGACTTGGTGAAACACAGTCCAGTGTATAGACTTAGAGAAATGAAGTCCAGTGTATAGACTTGGAGAACTGTTCAATGTATTGACTTGGCGTTGTATAGACTTGGCTTTGAACGCTTGAGCTGAAGACAATGTGCAGACTTAGCGATGTATAGACTTCGCCCAAGGAACTGAATGTATAGACTTTGCCACAGTCTAATGTACAGACTTTGCAAAAGTGAACGAGCCAATGTATGGACTTCAAAAGAAGCAGTCCGATGTACAGACTTCAAGAATTCTAGACAATGGACGCTGTACAGACTTGGACTCAAGGAGTGTATATACTTAGCATGAAGACTGCCAGTCGATGTATAGACTTGGCTGAAGCTATCTCTGAACCAATGTTCAGACATTGTGCAATGTATGAACTTTAGTGTGTGCGAGCCTGCTGACATGCAATGTGTAGACTTGAGTGTGTGAAGCAGGCGTTGTACAGACTATGCAAGCATGACACTGGGTGCTGTATAGACTTACACTATCAGATGTGTAGACTTCATGAGAGTGCAGTAACCAGTGTATAGACATTAAGCTTGACACTCCAATGTATAAAGTTGAAGCTTGGAAGGATGTATAGGGTTGAGCTGAACTAACTTTGGCAATGTGCAGACTTAACTAGTCGGGCAGTGTATAGACTTAGAGTATTAGGATCAGTGTGTAGACTTCAGTTAGAAGGTGCTCGATGTACAGACTTGAAGAAGTTATGCCAATGTACAGATGAGTCGACGCATCAGCAAGGGTGGGTCGACCCACTGCTGTCAATACTAACTAAGCAGAGTGTAGACAGAATCAAGATAGCATGCTTATCTGACAACCATATGAGCTGTACTCACTCACATGATGAAACAGCATAAATCTAGAGATAGAAGATTGATTTATAGTGTGAGACATCGTCAAAACCATAGGGATGCAACAATCTCCCCCTTTTTAATGATGACAACACTATGAATCAAGCAATATCAAAGTTCAACAAGAAGTTAATACCAGCTGCAACAAGCAGAATAAATTCAAGGCATGCTCATGCAAATGACTTAAACATTCCCTACCACACACTCTCATCTCCCCCAGAACTCACAAGACTATCTCCCCCACAACTCACAAGACTCACTGATATTGCATAACTTCTCTCCCCCTTTGACATCAGCAAAAAGAAATACAGAATGTATGACAGTGCTGGAAACATGAAGAATAAGGGCAGTAACTTCTTAGTGCAGAAAGTCACGAGTAGGTCTTAAGAGAATAAGTGAGTTTCTAATCTCAAGAGAAGATTCTTTAAATTCCAGTACACAATAGAGAAGTAGAATGATTGACAAGTTTATCAGCATACATAGTGGATGATTTAGAGCAGGAGTTCACAAGTATGGCCAGATATAGCTGAACATTCAACTATCCCACAAGACAGCAAGAGACGAAATCAGAGAGGTGTTCTCAAGGTATTGAGGACAAGCAATCCATTAGTTGCATAACAACAAGGAATTTTTTTGTTGAGATGATTTTCAAGAAGATCAATGAGTAAGTTGGTAGTTCACTCCTTTGACATTAGAGAGACACCTGGATTAGAGGCCTGAATCCCCAGTTACTCAGAGTGAGTACCTCATTACTTCCCTTTTTTTTATTATTAAGGAACAGAGTTAGTAACTGTGGCTTTTGACATGAGGAAACACCTTGATTAGAGGCCAGAGTCCCCAGTTACTCACCAGCAAGCCACCATTGCTCTGTCATGTCTTTTCATTCATTTTAAGCATTTGACACCTCATGACATGGGAGAAATATTCATTTCATTGATGAAGCTCCCAGTTTCTCAGTGATTAAAATAGAACATGTTTGTTCAGTTAATCCCTTGAGTTAAAGAGATAGAATGATTGAAGACAATACCAAAAGGACTATTTCTTGAATTGAGTCTTGAAGTCTAGATTTCAAGCTGATTGGGTCAGATATCAAGACATACAGGTTTTTGGCCTGAACCAGAATCAATGACAATGTAGGAAGATATACTTTATGCAATTAGTCCAGATCTCTGAAGGAGTACCAAAGGAAAGATTCTAACTGGAGATTAGAGTCACTGACTTATAGACTTAAGAGATAAGTGACACTCTACTGTCTGAGATAACCACACTAGATCAGTCATGCAAGACCAGCAAAGTTACACATCTGGACAGCCCTTTTGAATCTGTCAAAGAACTTCTCTTCTCACATGACAACTCAGCTCCCCCTAAGAAATAGCATTCCTCAATAAAATAATCCAGCATAATCTCAAAGCTTCCCCTTACTCAAAGCATTCCTGAAAGCTAACCAGTAAGCATTCTGAACTCCCCCTTAAACCAGCAAGAAAGAAGGCTAAACATCAGACAAACACAACTCCCCTTTCACAACAAGAACATGCTTCATAATTAAGACAATTTGTATAAGCCTAATTCTCTTCTCAATGTGGTGAATTTTTCATTATCCAGAGGTTTTGTGAATATGTCAGCAATCTGATTATCTGTGCCTACATGAATCAGTTCAAAATTATTCTTAGACACCTCATCTCTTATAAAATGATGTCTTATCTCTATGTGTTTGGTTCGTGAATGCAAAACATGATTTTTAGCAATATTGATGGCACTAGTATTATCACAGTAAATTGGTGTGCACCCCAGGTCTACTTGGTAGTCCTGAAGCTGGTGTTTAATCCATATTACTTGTGTTCCACAACTCCCTGCAGTCACATATTCAGCTTCTGCAGTAGAGAGGGCCACAGAATGTTGTTTCTTGGAGCCCCAAGACACTAAACACCCACCCAAAAATTCACAATGGCCACTAGTGTTTTTCCTGTCTAGTTTACAGCCTGCATAATCAGCATCTGTGTATGCTACTAAGTTAAGTGTGTGAGATGCAGGAAACCATAAACCAAGATACTAAGTAGCTGACAAATATCTGAAGATTCTTTTAACTGCAGCTAAGTGTAATTCAGTAGGTCTAGATTGATACCTTGCACACATTCCTACACTGAATTGTATATCTGGTCTAGAGGCTGTCAAGTAAAGAAGTGATCCAATCATACCTCGATAAAGTTTGGCATTTACTTCTTTACCTGTCTCATCTGCATCCAATGAGGTATTGGTGCCCATGGGTGTTGTAATGTGTTTTAAGTTTTCCATACCAAACCTCTTGAACAATTCCATTGTGTATTTGGTTTGGTTGATGAAGCACCCATCCTCTAGCTGCTGTACCTGCAATCCAAGAAAATATTTCAGTTCACCAACCAAGCTCATTTCGAATTCAGCAGACATCATGGTAGAAAATTCATCACATAGTTCATGCTTAGTTGATCCAAATACAATGTCATCTACATATACCTGAACTATGATGAGATCTCTGTTTATGCCCTTGGTGAATAAAGTTTGATCAACTTTACCTCTTTTGTAGCCTTTGCTGATCAGAAATTCAGACAATCTTTCATACCATGCTCTTGGAGCCTGCTTTAGACCATACAAGGCTTTGTTTAACCTGAAAACTTGGTTAGGTTGAGGAGAGTATTGAAATCCAGGAGGTTGTTCAACAAAAACTTCTTCTTTAATGACTCCATTTAAAAAGGCACTTTTAACATCCATTTGTTGGAGTTTTATATTCTTTGAGCATGCAAAGGCAAGCAACAATCTTATAGCTTCCATCCTAGTCACAGGTGCATAGGATTCATCAAAGTCTACACCGAATTCCTGACAGTAGCCTTTGGCTACTAATCTGGCCTTATTCCTAGAGATGATTCCATCTTCATTCATCTTATTTTTGAACACCCACTTGGTTCCTATGATGTTAATACCATCAGGTCTTGGGACAAGCTCCCAGACATTATTCCTTTCAAACTGACCTAATTCCTCACACATAGCATTGACCCAAGCTTGATCAGCTAAAGCCTCTTCTACTGTTTTGGGTTCAATTTGTGAGACTAAAGCAATTAAGTCATCATTATTCACATTTCTAAAATGAGACCTAGTCCGAAGAGGATCTTCAGGCTGGCCTACGACATTATCTAATGGATGGTCTTTAAGAAATCTAATATTTGTTGAAGACTCACCTGTTTCTCTTGGACCTTCCTGATTTGGGGAATTTGTTTCTCCACTCGGCTGAGTCTTCTCTTCTTCCTGTTGGTCTTCTAGAAAATCCCCACCATGATTGGAATCCCTGTCAAGATTTTCAACATTAGAGACATCTTTCTTTTCACTAAAAAGGATGTGTGGAGACTCTTCCACTTTCTGATCTGATATGTTAAATACCCTATATGCCCTTGACACTTCAGAGTAACCCAAGAATATTCCAGGTGAACTTTTGGCTTCAAACTTGTCTAAATCTTTCTTATCATTGTTATGAATAAAACATTTTGCTCCAAAAATTCTGAAATGAAACAAGTTTGGTTTCTTACCTTTTAGAAGCTCATAGGGTGTTTTCTTGTGTATGGGTCTTACCATGGCCCTGTTGATTATGTAGGTTGCTGTATTCGCCGCTTCTGCCCAAAATCTTCTAGGTAATTTACTTTCAATCAACATGGTTCGGGCCATCTCCACCACTGTTCTATTTCTTCTCTCCATAATCCCATTTTGTTCAGGTGTCCTGGGAAAAGAAAACCTGTGAGTTAGTCCTTCTTTGTCACAAAGATCAGTAAACATGGAGTTTTCAAACTCACCTCCATGGTCAGATTGAATAGAACAAACCTTGTACTTTCCTTCTTGTTTGACCTTATTGAAAAACAGATTAAACTTTTGAAATGCATCACTCTTATTTGCTAAGAAAAATATCCATGAATATCTAGAGAAGTCATCTATGATGACATAGCCAAACCTGTTTCCATTAAGACTCTGAGTTCTAGTGGGACCGAAAAGGTCCATATGAAGAAGTTCAATTGGTCTAGAAGATAATGGCTCAGATCTTAATTTAAAGGAATTTCTGGTCTGTTTGCCTAGAGCACAGGCATCACATGCTTTTGATATTGAGTTGAATTTAATTCTAGGCATGCCTCTAACTAAATCATGCTTGACCAATTTATTTAAAGTTGAAAAGCTAGCATGACCTAGACGTCTATGCCATTCAAAAGCATCATTTTCAGAGTTGGCAGATAAGCAAATAGTAGATTCAGATTTCTCATCTAAGTCTACAATGTAGACATTATTAATCCTGTTGGCTACAAATTTAACCACATCAGAATTTGTTTCAAGGATTTTGCATGAACTATCATCAAATACAACCCTGTGACCCCTGTCACATAACTGACTAATACTAATCAGGTTGTGTTGAAGCCCTTCCACAAGTAAGACTTTTTCAATGGAGTTTGTGGAAGACTTACCTACTGTTCCAACTCCAATTATTTTACCTTTGTTCTTTCCTCCAAACTTGACCAGACCCCCTGGCTTCATCTCTATCTTGCTAAACTTGGATCGGTCTCCTGTCATATGCCTGGAGCAGCCACTGTCGAGGTACCACTTGTTGTCTTCAGCTGCCAGGCCGACCTACACAAATACATCAAGCAGAGTGATTTGGAACCCAAGATGAGTTGGGTCCAAGGACATTGTTCAAATCTCTGATCAAGTGTTTAGGTATCCAGATTTGCTTCAGCATGGTTTTCTCTGGCACCTTCCTTTCTGGTTTATTAAAGTTGAATCCAGCTGGACTGGAGAAGTGAGTTCTATTCCATTCATTAGTCTTCCTATTCCTAGGAAATTTCCTGTAAACTTGTTGATTAACATATTTTTGACTATGAGAGTTATTTCTCCAGTAGGTCCTGTTTGGACCCATCTGATTGTTGTAATTCCAGCTCTTATTCTGATTCACTTTCTTGGTCCATCTACCATTTGTGTTCTGGTGAGTGGGCTTAGTGTTATTCTTCATAAAATTCATTCCCATCTTAAATGATTGTCCAGTACTGGTTTTTGTGTTTTCTTTAGGACTTTGATTTCCCTTAGAGCTGTTTGAGCTGGATGGTGTGTCCAGCTTCTCTTTTCCCTTCTCTGGGCAGAAGGTGATGGTCTTGAATTGCAAGGGTCTCTTGTTGGTTGGGTCATAGCCTAGACCCTCCTTATTGAAATTGACCCTAGTCCCTAGTATAGCATCTAAACTAGTCTTTCCTTGGACAAACTTTTCTAAGACTTTCTGTTTGTCTTCCAGCTCCTTTTGAAGGAACTCAGAATTTTTTAGGAGTTCAACATTTACTTTCTTCACAGCTTCATATTTCTCTGAATTCACTCTAATTTCATTCATGCTTTCTTCAATTTTAGTTTTGAATTCATTGAGCTATTTTTGACTTTCTTGAGTTTCTCCCTTGAGCTTATCATTTTCTTTCCTTAGTGAGGTCATTTCTTCTAGTTGTTCTTTTAGCTTCTCATTTTCCTCACATACTAGAGTTTGTTCTTCAACATTTGTGTTAAATTTTCTTTTCAGAACTCTGTGCTCTTTGCTAAGAGAATTAAATTTATCTAGCAAGTCACCATAAGCATCCTCCCAGTCATCAATTGAGAAATTTTCAAAAACGTTTATTACCTCCTCTTCACTGTTTGCCATAAGGCAAATTCCATCTTCATATTCTTCTGAGGAAGCGTCTTCGGGGTCTTCTTCTTCCTCGCTCCATGTACAGACCATCGCCTGTGGCTTCTTCTTCTTCTGCACCTTTATGTTTTTCTTCTGAAGATAGTGACCCTTCTTCTGGAGGTCTGGGCATTGGCCTTTCATATGTCCCTGTTTGTTACAATTAAAAC
Source organism: Amorphophallus konjac (assembly GCA_022559845.1). NCBI lineage: Eukaryota > Viridiplantae > Streptophyta > Magnoliopsida > Alismatales > Araceae > Amorphophallus > Amorphophallus konjac. The sequence goes on from CM040128.1 coordinate 260,264,092, forward strand.
AAGTCAGTCTCTTAGGATTTCTATCCCTGTAATTAGTAAATTCAGCACTCTTGTTGAAAGAGTGTGGCTTCTTCTTCCTAAAGGTCTTTCCCTTTTTCTTCAAAAATTTTCTGAACTGTCTAGTGAGCATTGCCTGCTCCTCCTGGTCGAGATTTGAAAGACCTTCAAGCTCGGACTCAGACTCGGGGCTACTGCTGCTGCTCCCGCTGTTGCTACCCTTGTTGCGGGATGTCCTTAGAGCCACATTCTTACCCTTCCTCTCACTTCCTTCTCCACCTCCTTTGAAATTCATCTCATAGGTCATAAGAGATCCTATGAGCTCATTCACAGTCAAGGTAGTCAGATCTTTTGACTCCTCAATCACTATGGCCTTAGTGTGCCATGCCGGGGATAAAGATCTAAGGATTTTCCTGACTATATCTGCCTCAGCAAGATCCTTCCCTAGCCCTTTAAGTGTGTTAGTGATCAAGGACAACCTGGCATATATTTCGGTTATATTCTCATCTGCATTCATCTTAAACATTTCATACTTAGAAGTGTAGAGGTTTACCTTCGAGGCTTTCACTTGAGCTGTACCTTCATAGATCAATTGCAGCTCATCCCACATTCGCTTGGCAGTTCTGTATGCAGATATACGGGCATATTCCTCTGGATGAACAGCACACTGGATGATGTTCAGCGCCGTCCAGTTGAGTGAAGAGAGCTTGACATGGTCATCTGTCCAAGCATCCTCGTTTGGTGGCAGATCATATGGCCCAATAGTAATTACTCTCCATAGTTTATGGCTCTGAGCTCTGATGAACACTTCCATCCTGTTCTTCCAAAACAGATAGTTACTACCATCAAAATACGGAGGACGACTAATGGATTGACCTTCGGCCATGAAGGTTCTAGGACCACCAGCATTTCCTTGACCGTTCGTCCACATGGCGTTAACCTGCTCTGATACCAAGTGTTAGCGCAGCAAGAGTGATATAGAAGAGGGGGGATGAATAGATCACTCCCAATTTGTAGAAACTTAGGCGGAAAATAAATTCTACTGCTAACGCCCCTCCTTAACCCGCATACAGAGAAATGCAAATACAGTCACCAAGCAAGGCAGTATAAGTAAATGAGAGTGAAGAGCTGATTACATGTACGCAAAGAGACAAGCAGATGGAGAGCGCAGATAACAACAGCAAACCATAGAGGAGGCACTCGGTTTTTAGGTGGTTCGATTGCAGTCCGCAATCTACATCCACCCCTCACTCCAACAAGAATGAGGATTCCACTAGACAATGCTAGATCACTGCAGACTCAGTCTGCGAACAACATGCTGCCACACAGCTTGAACAACCAAGGGAAACAAATCCCTCAACCAAACTCTGCTACCCACAGAACTTGAAACCTGTTCTAGCTACCAGCTAGAACACAACCGGAGAATCCTCTCCCTTCCTCCACACACCGGAGGGAAACTGCTAATGACAACCTGTCACTAGCAACACCAGATATCACCGATCTCTCTTCCTCTGCAACCCAGAGGGAAACTGGAGTAATACTCCCTTCCTCCACACACCGGAGGGAAACCAATTCAAATCAGAAGGATGAACAAAATGAAATGAAAACAAAGTAGAAACAAAAACCAATGAAGAAGCAGTCGGTTCTGAAACCAATACAAATGTAGCTTCAAATGAAGCAATTCATCAAACCACAGACACTGCTCTCTCTCTCGAACAAACTCCTCTCGGATCTGGAACTCTCTGCTCTTTTTCTTTTCTGGATCGTGCAAACTCTCACCAATGGCTTCTGCTTTTTCTTTTCACGATCTTGCTTCTACTGAAAGATGAAGCTCTATATTTATAGCAGATATTGGCGTGTGGCTGCCAGGTTCCCGCCCATGCACTTTTTGCCAGATCATTTGAATTTCGACCACATGGCAACATCCTGACTAGGTTGCCATCCACGTGTCATGCGCCTGTTGTCTTGGATCACGTGCCAGGTGCCAACCTCGGTTCACGTGCCCAATCATCAGCCTGAATCGCCTGCAGACAGACAGATGGAATGTATATACTTAGTTAGTTCATGCTATAAACAAGAATTTATATACTTCAGAAACATCAACTGATTAAGTGTGTACAACGTGAGAGAGTGTACAGACTTAATGAATAAAGCGCATGTGAAGGTAGTGTATAGACATATGAACAATGCAAACGAATGGCAGTGTATAGACTTATGAACAATGCACACGAGCCTTACTAATGTGTACACTTTACAAAGCTCAGCCACTGTGTAGACTTCACGAAGCCTAACCAGTGTACAGGCTTGGAACGAGTGTGCTGTGAGCATTGAAGACTCAAGTTATAACAACAGAATGTATAGGGTTGTGGTCGGACAACCCAATGTGTAGACTTGAAGCAAGAGGCCAGTGTTCAGACTTTGAGGAAGCGATGTACTGTACGCAATGTACAGACTAGATAGTGTAAGACTCTTAAGAAGACGGTGAGCAATGTATTGACTTGAACCCCAACGGTGATGTATAGACTTCGACATGCTTGAGCCATTGTATAGACTATGCCAGGGTGAGACGATGCATTAGACGCTCGACTGTACAGACTTGCAAAGTTCTGAATGAAACGATCGGCTGTTGAACCGATGTACAGACTCTGAATGTAAAGGTATGCTGTATAGACTTGAATCACTTGAAGCGATGTACAGACTTGGTGAAGCTCAAGCAGTGTATGGACTTGTGAAGGCTTCAGCGTTGTACAGACATGGAAGAACCACTAGTGAATGTATAGACTTGATGAACCACTGTGGATGTATGGACTTGAGCGAATGAAGCCGATGTACAGACTTGCCTAAGACGCAGCATGAGACGCTGGCTGAGACGGACGCTGTACAGACTTTGAAGAGCAGTTCAATGTATAGACTTCACGCTGTACAGACTTTGAGGCTTTGAACGTTTGAGCAGAATGCAATGTACACACTTAGTGATGTAAAGACTTGGCCAGGAAAGCGTAGGGAAATGTATGAGTGTATGGACTTGGCCAAGCGTAGGAAAAGATATCGAATGTACAGACTTGGTGAAACACAGTCCAGTGTATAGACTTAGAGAAATAAGTCCAGTGTATAGACTTGGAGAACTGTTCAATGTATTGACTTGGCGTTGTATAGACTTGGCTTTGAACGCTTGAGCTGAAGACAATGTGCAGACTTAGCGATGTATAGACTTCGCCCAAGGAACTGAATGTATAGACTTTGCCACAGTCTAATGTACAGACTTTGCAAAAGTGAACGAGCCAATGTATGGACTTCAAAAGAAGCAGTCCGATGTACAGACTTCAAGAATTCTAGACAATGGACGCTGTACAGACTTGGACTCAAGGAGTGTATATACTTAGCATGAAGACTGCCAGTCGATGTATAGACTTGGCTGAAGCTATCTCTGAACCAATGTTCAGACATTGTGCAATGTATGAACTTTAGTGTGTGCGAGCCTGCTGACATGCAATGTGTAGACTTGAGTGTGTGAAGCAGGCGTTATACAGACTATGCAAGCATGACACTGGGCGCTGTATAGACTTACACTATCAGATATGTAGACTTCATGAGAGTGCAGTAACCAGTGTATAGACATTAAGCTTGACACTCCAATGTATAGAGTTGAAGCTTGGAAGGATGTATAGGGTTAAGCTGAACTAACTTTGGCAATGTGCAGACTTAACTTGTCGGGCAGTGTACAGACTTAGAGTATTAGGATCAGTGTGTAGACTTCAGTTAGAAGGTGCTCGATGTACAGACTTGAAGAAGTTATGCCAATGTACAGATGAGCCGACGCATCAACAAGGGTGGGTCGACCCACTGCTGTCAATACTAACTAAGCAGAGTGTAGACAGAATCAAGATAGCATGCTTATCTGACAACCATATGAGCTGTACTCACTCACATGATGAAACAGCATAAATCTAGAGATAGAAGATTGATTTATAGTGTGAGACATCGTCAAAACCATAGGGATGCAACATGCATGATCATAAATCATAATGGTACCTTCGACGAGATGAGACGCCATTGCTTTAGAATGCGTCATATGCGTGACTCTCCCTTTCTGCTTCTTTCTGCCCGCCGTTGACTGCTACGACGACGACACTGATGCCTGTGAATACTGCTGTGACTGTGTAGGTGGTGGGGGAGGTCGAAACTGTTGTGGCTATGAAAACGTAACAGGCTGCTTCGGCCTTAACGGACAATCACGAACCACGTGACCCACCTGATCACATCGGAAACATACCACGGGCATCAAACACAGTCTCCCCAAATGGTTACTGCCACACCTCGGACATGGCCTCGGATGACTAGCCACCGATCCCTGTCGTTGAAAAGAAGAGGGTGCTGATTGTTGCACGGTACCAGAGGAAGCTTGCATGTCATGCTGTTTCTTGGATTTCCTAAACATCCGCTTGAATTTGGATTTCATGGTGGAAGTACCATTGGCAGAAGGAACAGAAGATGGTACCCCCATTACACTAGGTAAACTACTAGCCTGTTGATGCTGTACATTCTGTTGCATCGGCTCAACTTGGGTTTGCCCTCGAGTTCTTGCCATATCCAGTTCTAACGCTGCTGCCGCTTGTTAAGCCACATCTAACTCTGCCACTCGAGTTGCAATCAGAGGCTGCCTCAGCTCTGGCTTCAAACCACGCAAAAATTGCTCAGTCTTCAGCCCTTCATCAGCAAGAATATGAGGAGCGTACCGACCCAATTCCATAAATTTGTTCCGATATTGCAACACTGTCATCTCACCCTGAGCCAACTCTATGAACTGGTACATTTTGTCCATTCTGAGATAAGCTGGACTGTATGTACGGTCGAACGAAGTGAAAAATTCCTTCCATGTGATCAGTCGAAGAGGACGGGACTTGAAGGTCACTTCCCACTCCGTGGTCCACCACGCGAGTGCTACCCCTTGCAACTGAAAGGTAGCTAGCATCACCTTCTCATCTTCAGTGCATTCCATAGAACGGAACACATGCTCGGTTGCATCCAGCCAAACCCTAGCTGCATCTGGATCAGCTTGTCCTTCATATATCAGTGGGTGGAATAGAAGAAATTCTTTGAGAACTCGACCACGACCACCTTGAGGCAATAATTCTTCACCAGCAGTAGGGTCAACACGGCCTTGCCCTCGAACATTGGCTAGAGGAGGCGAAGTACCGCTCTCTTCCCTTGGAACATCTTGGGGCACAACAGCTTGGACACGACCTCGGCCTCGCTATCTAGGCGGCATTTCAATCTAAGCTTAAGAGAAAACACACAACGAAAAAGCCATAAGTAATCATGGAAAAACAACCTAAGCCAGCAGTAGTGGTACATATGGACTTGCTCTGGACTATTGCAATTTTAATTCCTTATACATCACCATAACACGGCTCTGATACCAACTGTAACGACCCGGAGATCCGATATCAGTAAACCGATACCAAGACTCGGAGACGCTACCCAGAGGTTAAGGCCCCGTAAGGGTTGGGAGGATTGGTTGAGGAGGTGTATAATGGACTGGAATTACACACGCAATTATAAAATGAAAATTTTAAGCATAAACGGAAGCAATTTACGATATCAGAGTGATATATTTACATAAAATACTCCATATCCATACATAACAAGTCCAAACACTATACAGGTATCAAAATAAACAACTACACGGGACATACCCCGGTCAAAAGAGAAAGAAAGACAGACAGACGGACCACTGCTGGCACCTATGACCTGCCGTCAAAAGCACGAGAACCACCGGCGGACAGCTGCTGCTGCTCACCTGGAAAGGAAAGGGTGAGTCTCACAACATAGACTCAGTAGGGTTCACGTTAATCCCTACCTCGCAATTAAACATAAAATAATAATTAAAGATGCAATGGTATATGAATAACAACAGAAATTAAAGCTGTACAGTTATATGAACAATTAAAGACAGCTAATCTAAATGTCATTTGATATTCAACTGAATAACTAAGCATGAGAATCATAATCTACCTGATAGAATAAAAAGTAATGTTTCCATCATTTCCAAGTGATAGGAGAGAGAGAAGACCACCAAAAAGAAGACGAGACGCGTCCATTGACGACTTACACTGCGCCTCAAGTATCTGCACGAGCCTGGAACACGGCAAGTGAGACACGTAACAGTAACCAAAGTCAAGAACTAGTCAGGGTCACACTCGTTAGTGTCAGTCTAAGCCCCTGACCACGTGTGCACACACATGCTCAATGCCTTGAGCCAGGCCTCTAGCTAGTTTTCCCCCCAGTAGGACACTACTACCAAGCAAGGGGGCCCACAGAAACCAGTTTAAAAATCGTACACCGGGACTACCCCGCCACCTCTCCCAGGTGGGTCGACAGTAAAGGCCGTCGGGCTACGACTAGTGGTTCCATCACAGGGAAAGAGAAAATAATTCTATTGGAATATAGAATTGTGCCACAGTTTGTAAAAATATCCAAAAATGGCAAACATATATCATTAAATGTGACGCGGACTGCGTCGGAAGACGGATCGATGGTAACTTCTAACGGCACGGACGGGAACGGATAAGTTGCTACCTCGCGCAGCTCGGCCTCACGCCGGACGTTCTCACACCGGGCGACACACTCACACTCACAAAGAGAATAAGGGAATGGAAATGCAAGAGGGGAGGGCTCTCACACACAAAATAATCTTTCATTCAATCTTACCATATCATACGTAACACCCATAGCCCCCTATTTATAGAGAAGGCCATAACAACAATACCCTCAAAGTTTCACTAATTGTGTTTATACCATAGCCTAATAAAACAAAACTCACCCACCTAACTTTTGACTTGTGGGTTTTAATCAAATAAAATACACAAAATACACATATGTTATTTGACTAGCCTAATAAGACGAATACACACAAATACATACAAATATGTGTATCACTCAATACACACAAATACGCCGAGTCCTCAAGAAGTCGGATCTCCGAGCCATAAGCTTGGTGCAGTCGGGGCGGTGCGGCGTCGGCTCCGAGCATTGGGCCCGGTAGTGGGCCCGGTGTCCCCACCAACCCTCCCGGGGCGGTTGGAACTCGACTCCGTCGAGTAAGGGGGGACACTGCTGTGGTAGTGCTCCAGTAGATATGGATCGAGACGCTGGAGATATTCCCGGCTGATCTAGGAATCATGTGATAGTGGACGGTCTCACCAGCGGACAAGGTAGCGCTGGTACACCCTGCTCCGTGTAGTGGTCACCTGCTCATCCAGTATCCTCTCAATGTGATCGCGCGGTGCTCTCAAGGCTGTGAGACGCACAGGGGTGGGCTCACTCTCAATGGGAGGAGAAGGCTCGAAAGGGTCACTAGGAATCGCTGTGGGTTCCTTGTAGGCCACTAGGTCTGCCACATTAAAAGTCGAGCTAATCCCATATTCGGGAGGTAAGTCCACAACATAAGCATTGGAGCCAACCTTCCGCAGGATAGGGAAGGGACCATCACTACGGCCTTGCAACTTTTTAACGGCTCCCGAGGGGAGTCGTTCGGGTCAGACCCGTACCATAACCAAGTCACCTTCTTGAAATTCATGGTGACGCCTATGCGAATCATCAAATTTTTTATAAGTCTCATTACTGAGGTTGATTTGCTTGCTAATTGACTCATGCAAACTATTGACATGCTGTGCAAACTCCTCAGCTGACTTGGACATTCTAGACTCGAGGGGAAGGGGAATGAGATCCACAGGTTTCCTAGGTTTGTATCCATGCACGACCTCAAATGGACTCATACCTATGGACCGATTGACCGAACTGTTGTATGCAAATTCGGCTCTAGGCAAGAGAAGATCCCAAGTGCTAGAATGTTCCCCTACAAGACACCTCAAAAGGTTTCCTAAACTCCTATTGACGACCTCTGTTTGCCCATCGGTTTGTGGGTGATAGGCAGTGGAGAATTTGAGTTTGGTGCCAACTAGGTGCCAAAGTGTCTTCCAGAAGTAACTAGTGAACCAGACATCTCAGTCAGACACGATGGTTTGGGGGAGACCGTGCAGACGCACGACTTCATCAAAGAATAAGTGGGCTACTCTAGATGCATCAGATGTTTTGGAACATGCAATGAAGTGGGCCATCTTAGAGAACCTATCAACGATAACAAGGATGGAATCATGCTTGTGAGCAGTGCGAGGTAAACCAAGGATAAAATCCATACTCACATCAACCCATGGTCGATCAGGAACGGGGAGAAGAGTGTAGAGACTAGTGTTTTATTTGACCTGTTTGGCCATTGTGCATGTCCTACACTGGGCTACAATCTTGGCCACATCTCTCTTCAGGCCATGCCAATAGAAGTGCTCCTCCACAGAATGAATGGTCTTGTTGCGGCCAAAGTGACCAGCAAGACCTCCAGCATACATTTTCCAAATCAGGAAGTCCCGAACAGAAGTCCTCGGGACACAGAGTTGCTGCCCTCGAAATAGAAAACCATCCTGGAGTAGATAGTCAGAAAAGGCTATCGAGGGTCTAGCAGACAGAGCAGAGTAGGCAGGGCCAAAATCAGGACACTCTCCATAGAGTTCCTTCATGCGGTCAAATCCAGTGACCTCTACCCGAATAGTGGAAAGAAGGGAGACCCTTCGACTCAAGGCATCGACCACCTTATTTTCCTTTTCGGCCTTATGTTTTAGGACAAATGTGAAAGACTGGAGGAATTCTACCCACCGACCATGCCTAGGGTTTAAGCCCTTCTGAGAGCTAAGGAATTTCAGAGCCTCGTGGTCCGAATATAAGACAAACTCTTGAGGTAAGAGATAGTGTCTCCAGTGTTTGAGAACTTGGACCATGGCATAGAACTCCTTATCATAGGTGGAGTAACGAAGCTTTGCATCAGAAAGCTTCTCACTGAAATAAGCCACGGGGTGGCTTTCCTGGCAGAGCACTCCTCTTATTCCTACGCCAGATGCATCACAGGATATCTCGAAGACTTTGGAAAAGTCTGGCAGGCGGAGGACAGGGGCTTTGGTCATGAGTTCCTTTATGGCATGAAAAGCCTGGCAGGCAGCTTTAGTCCACTCAAAATTCCCTTTACAGATGCAATCCGTAATGGGTGCCATAATGGTACTAAAGCCCTGAATGAAGCGTCTGTAGAAAGTGGCTAGCCCGTGGAAACCACGAACGTCATAGACATTATGGGGCTCTGGCCAGTCTACTATGGCTCGAACCTTGGATTGGTCCACAGACACTTTATGACTTGAAGCCACAAATCCGAGAAAAGTGACCCGGTCTGTCATGAATTCACATTTAGTAAGGTTAGCAAACAAGGTTTCTCTCCTCAAAGTCTCACAAACTTCCCTCAAATGGCGGATGTGATCCTGAGGGTTGTGGCTATAAATGAGAATGTCGTCAAAGTAGACGATAACAAAGTGACCATTGAGAGGACGAAGGGCTTCTGTCATATGCCTCATGAAAGTGCTGGGGGCATTGGATAACCCAAACGGCATGATAAGCCACTCATACAGACCTTCTTTTATTTTGAAGGCTGTCTTCCACTCATCTCCCGGTCGAATCAGGACCTGGTGGTAGCCACTTTTCAAGTCAATCTTGGAAAAGATGGTGGCTCCACTCATCATGTCAAGCATGTCATCAAGACGGGGAATGGGAAACCTATACTTGACAGTGATCTTATTGATGGCGCGGCTGTCAACACACATCCGCCAGGTGCCATCCTTCTTGGGTGTGAGCAAGGCAGGGACAGCACCTGGGCTCTTGCTCACCCTGAGGAAACCTTTGTGGATAAGGTCCTCGACAATCCTTTGGAGCTCAGCATACTCCTTAGGGTTCAATCGGTAATGGGGAAGGTTGGGTAGGGTGGACCCAGGGACAAGATCAATGGCATGTTGTACATCACACATTGGTGGGAGTTGTGAGGGCAAGTCCTCAGGGAAGATGTCATGGAAGTCTTGTAGGATTGCCTATACTTCAGGTGGGACAAAGACTCGGGACTCCTCGGGGGTGATGTGACAACAACAGCCCAGACAGGGGCACCTTCCGCAACCTCCCTATTCAGCTCACGAACACCTATGAAGTTAAGGCGCCTAACCGGGTCATAACCAACCTTAGGGGCCTTAGGAACGGGTGTGATAGGTGCAGGGGGAGATGGAATGAGAAGTTTCCCTTCAGTGGGAGTCCGAGGACTCTCTTGAACCTTGGGGATTCCAGTGGGGGTGGAGGTGGAACTCTTTCCCGGGGTCACCTTTGGGGGTGCCGGGTACAGCTGTATCTTCTTCCCATTGTGTGAGAAGGAACACTGATTGGACCGACGAATGTAGTAAGATCTACATCATAGATCCACGGTCGCCCTAGGATTATGCTACCGACCTTCATAGGCACTACATCGCACAAAATCTGTCCTTGGTAGGACTAGAATTGGACGGGAATGACACATGTAGTGGTGACTGGGATAGAAGTGTCATCAACCCATGTCACGTTGTATGGCTTAGGATGAGGGTGTGTAGGTAGACCCAGACGGGAGACAAAGTCTGAAGAGACTGCATTGATACATCTCCCGTTGTCAAAGATCACCTTATAGGGTTGAGATTTCACCATAATGTATGTTTGGAAAATGGAGGTTCGACGCCAGTCGTCCTCCTAGGGGTGGGTTAGGATGCAGCGAACTACACCTAGTCTTCCCTGGTTTGAACTCTCGGCAATTTCTTCCACTTTCATGTACTCGACATGCGTTCCATCATACCCTGCATCCGTTTCCTCGAACTGGGAGATGAGGTCAGGGTCAGCCTCATACCTCTCTATGAATTCTCCCTCCTGAGGTGGAAGTTCCACAGGTTGGGGGTCGGTGATGACTAAGGCTCGGGTGGGGCAGTTGGAGGCAATATGCCCTAGGTTATGGCACCTAAAGCAACGAACTCCCGAGACAGGGACTGGTTGGGAGGTGCTAGGGATGACTCCCTTTCCCTTGTCATCTCTCCTATCAGTTGGCGGAGTGTACTCCAGCCTGGGCACAACAGCGGGTGCAGGTAAGGGGTTCCGTGGGAAAGGAGCCGTAGGGACAACGGCCCGGAGTGGGGTAGCAGTAGGGACATAAGGAGTGGAGGGGCCAGGCCTCTCAGAGTAGCGGACCATGGGGTTTCGGGACTCAGGTTGACGGTAGGTGGGGACCCGAGGTTGGACCACCTTTTGAAACCGCTCGACGTCTCGAGCAACCTAATAGGCATGCTCGAGAGTGTTAACTTCCCGTAGGAACAGCTCCCGCTGTATGCTCTCGTGTAAGTCAACCCTAAACTGTGAGAGGGTGACGGAGGCATCCTCCATGACTCGACTCCGAAGGAAGAAGTCATCAAATTTGGCGATGTACTCGTCCACGGGCTTTCCATCTTGGGTGAGTTTCTACCATTGGTCTAAAAGACGCTGATGGTAGGAGGGTGGCAGATATTTCTCCCTTAATTTCTTCCCACGTGCTTATAGGTTCCTCTTGTCTCCTTGCTAGGAGATTCTCAACGTTACACCAGTAAGTTTTGGCTTGACCTAGGAGTTTCATTTTGGCAAACCTCACCCTTGTAACAGGGGTCATGCGACGATGCCAATAAAAATATTGGTCCATCCCAGTCTCCCAATCAAGGAATGTAGCGGGGTTGAGGGACCCATCAAAACCCGGAGCGTCAATCTTGACGTTCCGTAGGATGATATCCTCATCATCGTGGTCTCTCTCTCGAGGCACACGGGTCTCCTGCTCTCTACCTTGGGGAGCCTGATTCGGGCGGACTTGCTCTCTCTCCTCCCTAGGAGTGGCTACGGGATCGCCATGGCCATTCACTCATCCTTCCTCTCCCTTCAGTCGTTCCTCTAAGGCTCGGATCCTCTCATCTAGCTTTGCTCGTAGTTGGCCTATGGATTCTTCAAAATGGGTCAGAAGATAATGCTCAAGCTGAGCCAACATAACACTTACGCTCTTCTGATCCATGTGAGATTGTAGAGTTGAAGGGCGCTCTAGATGGCCGGATGAATTCCTAGGCCAACGTGGCATGCACGACCTCGGACCTAAATGATGTAATCCTTGGACCAAAAATTAGCAAGCTATAGACCCGAATTTTGTTGGCTAATAGGCAAAGGGTCAACTTGAAGGGACCGGTCTGGGGGAGTTGCTCGCCCGTAGGCGAAGTAGTTGTGGAACTACCTCCTGACAATTAGGTGGCCTTAATGCGGCAATCTAGGGCCTAAGGATAGGTGCACACATGCAAGCTCTCGCTTTCCGTCCACAGCGATGCACTCAGGAGACTGGCTGTATGGAATCGGGCTCTCGCTCACTTCATCGCACGACAAATGATAAGGATACTAAATAAGCAAGTGATTTGGAGCACGTACCTAGCTAGACTGAAAAGTCTAACTCCGACCGGCGATGAAGGCGAGTGGGGACGTGCGTGTCCGCACGGCGTCGATGAAGCTTGACCGGTTACAAAGAATTCACTCCACGCAGGGAGGATTTAATTATTACAGAACCACTCAATTTTAAAATTTCTCTCGCAGGGGAACAAATCAATCCAAAATCTCTTCGCGCAGGGAGACTCAAGGTCACTTAAACTCCGTAAATCACGGACCGTCTGTCGACGATCAAGTCACTCGAGCGCTGCTCGAGCCGTCGTGGTGGACGCGGATGCCACACTCAATAAGTTAAAAGATATATATAATTATATATATATATAAGATTATATATATCTCATATATATATATATATATATATATAAATTCAAACCTTTTTTTAATCAAATAATATATATATATATAACATTATACATATCCCATATATATTATATATATTTAACACATTTTTTCAACCTTCAACCCTTTTTTTTCACCTACTTTTTTTGACTTTTCAAACTCTTTTTTTTCCACACATTTTTTTTTCAAACTCTCAACCTCCTTTCTTGACTTTTTTTTTCTCTTTTGACTCACCCTTTTTCAAACCTTTTCAGATTTGTCCTGCGCAAATCACGCACGGGAGGTTGGCGGTGGTGTTGACGCTGCGAGTGTGGAAAGGTGGAGAGGGAGTGAGGCTCCGTAGGCGGGGAGCTCGTTGGTGAGAGGACGTGGCCGTCTGAGAGGGTGGCGATGGGAGCGAGCTGCCGCGGTGGTGGTTGCAGGCGGCGGATGGTGCTCGCAGGTGTGCTCGGACGGCGGGTGGCCTCGGCGGCAGGGCGCTGCGGCACGGTGGCAGGGGAAGGAGGCCGTCGCAGCGACCATGGCAGGCGTGGGTTGTCAGGGGTGATGACGAGGGGGGGTGCGGTCGCTTGCCGGCGTGCGGGCGGGCGCCTGCCAGTGCGCAGGAGGGCTGGGTGCAGGCGGAGGGCGTGCTTGGGCGCGGTGGACGCGCTCGGGCGCGGTTCGTCTGCTGGCGCAGCTGCGGGCGGTTGCTGCCGGCGCTGCCGACGGTGGCGGGTGAGCGGCCTGCGGTGGCCGCCGCAGGGGCGCACAGGAGGGCGGCGGTGGCTAAGGTGGGCGCGCACGGCGGAGGGCACGGGCCGTTGCGTCCGCGACCCCTTCGAAATTGGCACGTTCGACGATGCTTCCCGTCGCGAACGTGCCCCCCTTATATATATATATTTGCCTATTCTCTCCCAAACGTAAGCTTTTGTTTTCTCCTTTTCTTTTCTCAACCTTTCTCAGTTGAGACTTCTGGTAGAGAGAAACAGAGAGAGAAATGGAGAGAGAAAGAGAATAAGAGGGACAGATTGAGCGTGAGAGCGAGAGAGAAAGAGAAAGTCGAGAGAGAAAAAGAGAGAGACAGAGAGATAAACCGAGAGAGAGAGAGAGAGAGAACGGGAGTGGGTAACAATTTTTTTTCTTCTAGCAATCTAGAGAGAGAAAGATCGACGATAGAGACGTCAGGGTGCAGAGGTGCCGTTTGTTGGGCTCTGATACCAAATTTGACGCGGATGGCGTTGGAAGATGGATCGACGGCAACTCCTAACGGCACGGACGGGAACGGATAAGTTGCTATCTCACGCAGCTCGATCTCACACCAGACGGTCTCACACCGAGCGACACACTCACACTCACACTCACAAAGAGAATGAGGGAAGAGAAATACAAGAGGGGATGGCTCTCACACACAAAACAATCTTTCATTCAATCTTATCATATCATACGTAACACCCATAGCCCCCTATTAATAGGGAAGGCCATAACAACAATACCCTCAAAGTTTCACTAATTATGTTTATACCCAAGCCTAATAAAACAAAACCCACCCACCTAACTTTTGACTTGTGAGTTTTAATCAAATAAAATACACAAAATACACACATGTTATTTGACTAGCCTAATAAGACGAATACACACAAATACATACAAATACGTGTATCACTCAATACACACAAATATGCTGAGTCTTTAGGAAGTCGGATCTCCGAGCCATAAGCTTGGTACAGTCGGGGTGGTGCGGCATCGGCTCCTAGCATTGGGCCCGATAGTGGGCCTGGTGTCCCCACCAAAATGCATAATGAAATGAACAGAATATAATTGATATGCTGTAGGACCAAACAGTCTAATACAGGCCCGCCAGGAGCTGGGAAACGGTCTTGCGATTGACCGCCAAGCTCACCCATGCGATCCTAATCGTGACCGCCAGGCCACACACAATTCATATATTTTGAATAAAATAAAACCTTGAACGGAAACGGTCGGTCAATTGACCGCCAGGTGATCGAAAACGGTCAGGTCAACGCCTGCTAGGCTCCCACCGCCTTACCCGGTCAAAGGGGCTTAGCGGTCATCCGCTAGCCCGCCAAGGCATGCAAACGGTCAGTCGTAAGACCGCCAAAAATAGCAAACGGTCATGGGTGAGACCGCTAAGGTCCACCGCCTTACACCGTTATGAAAATGATCCCTGGAACGAACGCTAGCCGTCCAGAGGACCCGATTCATGGGTAACGCATATGAAACCCCTCCCAATCGATCCAGATCGATGGGAAAACCTGTTTAACCTGCCTTACACCAATCCTACACCCATTCCATAACAGTTATATGTCTAAAAACATAAAAACAATGGCCATGGATGGATTGAAATCATAAATAGCGAAGTTCATGCTTTGAAAACATAAATGACGATTTTCATGGATATAGTCATCCTATTAACATGCCGATGGATAGGAAACGATCCTAACGAGGCAAGGAAGCCATCCCCCTACCTGGTTTAAGCCGAAAACACTGTTTCCTTGCCGTTCTACGTGAAGGAAGCCGCGCCTCACCAAGTGGGTTTCCCGCCTCCACGCTCCACCGTCGCCTCCACGACAACAGCGGCACTCCTTCCACGCCTCAGCCTCGCCGAAGCCGCCTCCTACAATCCCTACAAGACCCCGAGGTCGTCACACCGCCGAGAACTAGAGAGAGAGAGAGACGCGTGTAGAGGAGAGAGAGGGTGAAAGGGGAGAGAGAAAGAGTGAGAAGGGAGAGAGAGCGCCCACGTAAACACAAAAAAGATTTTTGATATATATTTTTTTGTTATAAAACTTTAAATTACAATAAGGCCTTAAAATAAGCAAAATTGCATATATGCCTTATATGATTCTAAAAGCTTATACAAATGGGCTATTCAATTGGATTTGGCTCATTAAGCCAATTAAAAATAGCCTAAATTCGTGAATCAATTCACACTTCAATACCGATAAGGATTCGCTAAGAATCCATTAACTACCGGGTCTTACAAGTAGAGAGGCCATGAGCATTAATTTCTTATTGCATAATTGAGAGCATTTGAGATTTGTATGCATAAAATAATAATTTCTGTGGATTTAATTGAAATATTGTGTGTAGGACACTCTCGGTATTTGCTAGAAGGGCCAGGGGCAAAAGTGTCACAAGACCAGGGCAATGAAGCCCTAGGGCGCCCCTCCCTTCTTGACCAAGTCAAAAGAGCAGCCGTCTTCCTTTTTTTGGTGTGAAAGGAGATAAAGAAGAGATTTTTATAGAATTATCTTGGAGAGAAATTCTAGGAGAGGAATTAGGAAGGAGATCTCTCCCAAATAGGAAACCCAGCCCAAGGAAGGAGAAGGGTGCCCCAAACCCTAAGGGAAGGGGGCGGCCCTCTCTCTTCTCCCCACCATCCAACCCTAATCTCCTCTAATCCCAGTCCTCCATCTCCATCTCCGTGAATCTCCACCCTCCGTATTATCCAATTCTCCTATAAATAGCCCACAAAATTGGAGAAGAGGGAGTTCTTCTTTTCTTTAGCTTAGAATTTTTCTTTAACCCTAGGTCGCCCCTTTTCTCCCCTATATGTTCCTCTTTTCATGAAAGTTCTTCGTTTTTAAAATCTCTACAATTTTTTATTCTTCATCTTTAGTTAATTCTACTTTATTTTTAAGTTATCATCTAATTTTTAAAGTTCAATTTTTTACGTTTTACTGTTCATCTCGTACCCGTGTCCCTATGTTCTTCCCACTTTTTCTCACCATCTTGATCTTTTTCTCCCTCTACTCTCTTCACCAAAGTTTTTCCTCTCTTCAATTTCTTCAACTTCTTATTCTTCGTCATCCTCTAATTCTTCTTACTTTTAAAGTTATTTCAATTTTATTCTTATTCTATTTTTAGTATTTCTATTTTACTATTTTAAAACCCTCATCTCTCTCCATCTCCCTTCTTCTTCTCCATTCACATAGATAGATAGCCTTCCTTGTTGTTTTTCTTACGTTCACCCTTCTACCCAATCTCCTCTCTATTTCTCTCCAAGATTTATCATCCAAATCTCCTTTTCACGGCGTTGTGTACACTAAGGCGGGGCGACATTCAAAGGCTCGGCAAGACGTGGATGACGACGACTTCTTCCTTTACCTCTTCACACGACGTTCTCCTTCAAGGCGGGGCGACATTCCAAGACTCGGCAAGGAGGATATGGCGGCGTGCTTCATGATCTCATGGCTCTAGTTCTTTTCTTTTTGTTCTTAGTTCATCATTAGTTGTAATTTTCATTTTCATAGATGTTGTAATTTCAATTCCTAGCAATATAAATTTCATTTATGCAAGTTGTCTTTCTCTTTCCCTCTCTACCTCTTCCAATCTTCTCTTCTTCAACCCTCCAACATTCTTTAGTTAGATTTAATTTCACGCAATTTAATTTCATGCACTTTTTATTTTCTTTTTCACAAACTCACTCAACGCTTGATCTCAAAATATAAGGATTATCTAACTTAAGAAAAAAAAGATATTCCTCCTCGTGGGATCGATCCGTGCTCATCACTCTTTGCTTAATCTAAGAGTTTTCTTTGTGAGTGAGTATGGTATTTACTTTGTGAAATTGTGTGCGCGACATTTTAACGACAAGTGTTATGCACATCAATTTTTGACGTTGTTACTGGGGAGGATAGATTTCTTTTTGGTTGAAATTTCTTGTGTTTCATGTGTATATGTGAATATTAACTCATTTCCTTTTTATTTTACAGAAAAAAGAGCAGACATTTAGACCTAAAATCTTAGAAAATCAAGTGTTGCAGGAAGCGTTGCTGAAAGGGCTACAATTTGTCACCAAAGGAAGCAAAAATCAAAAAATCTAGAAAAAAGATATGTCAGAAAATCTGTCACAAAAGGCAGAAACGTAGGTGCAGAGGTACTGAAATCTGCTAATCAGAAAATCTAGGAAAAATAAGCATCGCTACAGGTCCAAATCTGAAGGTAAAAAGTTCTGTTTTGAAAATTTCTAAAAAATCTAAAAAATTTCTGAAAAATCTCAAAAAATTAGAAAAATTTCCTGAAAACTAAAAAAAAAATAAGAAAATGATAAAAAAAATCTTCATCATTATATCATACTAATTACATCTCTTACATGCATTGTTGTATTTAGTTAATTCTCTACTTATTTATTTGCGTCATTTGAAAAAAAATTCATTCTCTTCTTCTCTTTCTCCCTTCTTAAGGGCAATTAGGCACACCCCTCTTAGAATTAGAAGGACCCTCCAATTGAGCACTTCATCTCATTGGAGCAGAATCTCTTTTTTCAAGACCTCCATAAGTCCCTGTACCCGTGGATTCTCTCACGGACACCGGGCAGGTTGTACCAAGAAGCACCCCGAAGTTAGTTGCCCTTAGAAGTAAAAAAAAGTGGTTTGGGACTTATCGCTACTTTGGAAAAATTGGTGTCTAGGCTAGAGATTAAGTGGCAAACGCATAAGTGGGCTTGTGGTTATTTAATTAGGTCCCTACGAAAGTAGGGGGAGCCTCCCACAACCCCACCTCTTACCTGACCGGTGGACCAACTTGGTAGTGGATGCCGATTCCTCTTTTATTAAAAAAAAGAAAAAAACCATCATGTTGCATGCATTATCCATATAGTTGTTGATTTATTGATTGCATTGTTTAAAAAAACAAAAAAAATCAAAAGAACTTTTAAAAAAATTGGGTGAGAAATTCCTATTTTTGAGTTGGGTTGCATATTCAATAAGGTGGACTTCTTGGCCCATTTCTCTTGATTCATCCTTTGGGCTATGAATCCAAATTCATTCATTTCACCTTATTATCAAGATCATAATGACATGTGGGCCAGATCGGCCTATTATGTTGACAATTATCCAACTCAAGCTTCACCATTCACCCAACCTGGCCTGACCCACTACAAAAGCTCATACTCTTGGTCGGCCTACAATGAAAGCCCATCACTCATGGGGGCCCAGCTTCATTCCTTTAATCAAGATCATATCCAATCCACTCAATTCTTTCATGGGCCTTATGATTCATCTCATTCCCAAGAACAAGCCCAAATTGCTCAAGGACTCTCCACACCTTCTTATGATTCTTATTGGGGAGGATAACATAATATTTCTTGGGATTCTTATCAAGGCCTGGCCTAAAGTCCTCCAGATCAATTCTTCCAAAATTGGGCTCCACCTTCAAATGACTCTTATGATCAAGCCCACTACGGAGGACAACCCACATCCTCTCCACTATTTCACTATCAAGATGATGGTTATTAAACTTCTTATCCTTCGAACTCTGCTCCTCAACTTACAACTCTATCTTCTCCACACTCAACTCTTAATCAGGAGGAGAGAATTAATCAATTTCATCAATTCATCATGGCCCAAAATCAATCCATCCAAGCCCGACTAGATCAACTTGCTGAAACCATCAAGGGCATGGAATTGGATCAATTGTCTAGCTACTCCAATACAAATTATGATTACCAACTTCCAAGATTTGACCATAATGAAAGCTTTTGTGATCAACCCATGATTTCCCATGAACACGATACTCATATCACTCTCGATTTAGATCATGTGAAAAATATGGAGGAGTCTTATTAGGAAGTTTAAAAGGGAGCTAGCTATAGTTATGATGATGATCAAAAGGATGAGCTTGAGGAGCTGGAGCCTAATTGCCGTTATGCGGAGAGTTCTAAAGAAGTTGATAATCTCAAGTTGGGGGGTGAAGAAGAGAAAAGTAATGTACTAGTCCATGATTAAATCCCATTCACTTCCCTTCTTGAATTTGAGGAGACCTTGTTCCAAGGGAAGGATGAAGAGGATGTGCGAGTAGAGGATGAATTGAGTGAAGCCATAAATGATCTCTCTTGGGTGAAGGAGGAGGCAGGTATCCTACATGACCTTTATATCGATTGGGCATCTTCTGATCAAGGGAAGGATATTGATTTTCTATCTATTCCTGACATCGGCAACTCTCACTTTGTGGTGGACACTTTCATGTTGGCCGATTTATCTGATTCTATTGAGCCTTCCAAGCTATATGGTATTGAAGAGTATGTTTCTTTCACTTTTGATTTTTCTTATCTCCTTGACACTGACCCTTTGATTAAAATTCCTCACCCTTCGATCTATTCTCACCTCACAAATATTCATGTAATTCCTAAAATTGAGGTGGTAGAAAATTTTTTAAAAGATAATAAGGTCTACATTCATGTTTTCAACACTTATAAAGACCTTAAGTTTGAAAAGGAAAATTTTATAATTGAAGACATGATAATTCCTCTTCCATTCTTTGAGTGGGGATGTCATTTTGGCCAGTTGGATCTGCCATGGTTTGAAATGCTGACCAAATCAAAAATAATGAATATTGATTTTTACATGACTCCCACGGAAGAGAGGTTGTTGACATATGCACTTAATGACAAAATCAATCATGCTAACAACCAACCTACCTCAAGTCCACAAATATTCTTTCATGATCTTATCTTCTCGTGGCACAAACATTGGAACTTACAAGAGGGTAAGATTATGTGATTGATTATTTTGAATGCAACTCGTTGGTTATGGAGCTTGTATGCGTCTGGCTGAAGATGGTAAACTTAGTGCTTCTGAGAGGCAGCCCAATATTTTTGTTATTTGATATTTTGTTTTAGTTTGTTTTTTAGTGAATAGGTAAGATCCAAGGAGTTAAAGTTGTCGTCCATATCAACGATGGAGTTTCACCCCACATATCAGGTTGTCTCTTTCCTACTCAGTAATATTTATTGTTACATTGTTCGGTTACTTCTCTTACTTACATATGCTATTGAGGACAAAGTCATTTTAGTTAGGGGAAGAGAAAAATTTCATGATACATATAGTACAACCCGATATGAGTGCTTGCATAATGTCCTGCATATCATTCTATCTTGTAATCTGCATGAAAATTTGAAAGATGAAATCCCCGACTAAGTTTTCTTGATTCATGCTTGAATTGAAAATGATTCTGGAATAGAAAAGACTAGGGAGAAGGATGATGAAAATTTTATTCAACTTAGCCATGAAAAATTGATGTAAGAATCTCTTTAAAGTTCATTAGTACTTTAGAAAAAAAAAAGAAAATCACCTTGCACGCTAATGAAACAAGCATGACAAGCCTTTTGTTATTTTGGAGTAGTGTCTGATACTATGCACTTCTTAGAGATGAGATCTTTTTGATAAAGCTATCTGCCAAAGTTATCCATCAAATAAGTGCAAAAGCACAATGAAAAAAAATACCATGAAAAATACCCCTCATCCTAATAACCGGGCCTGCTTCTCCTAAGGCAAGAGTTGAGGTTCGCATCAAACAGTGAAGGGTTGTGCATCATCATGTGTGTATCAAAAAAAAAAATCTCAAAAGGGGACAAAGAAATAATGCAGAAAAAAAGCTACTGTACTCAATGCTCGGATTTAGGAGCTA
Organism: Amorphophallus konjac; assembly: GCA_022559845.1. Lineage (NCBI taxonomy): Eukaryota > Viridiplantae > Streptophyta > Magnoliopsida > Alismatales > Araceae > Amorphophallus > Amorphophallus konjac. Next base: position 260,285,221 of record CM040128.1, read on the forward strand.
CAGAGTTGAAGGATACCTATCTAGAATGGTAAATTGGGGATGTAATTATCTTCGTTGTGGATTTAGTATTACACATGCACAAGTGCTACTGAGCTTTAGGTTGCATTCTTAGTCATGTCCATGAATTTTCAACCTAAGGCTAGTGCGCATTAATGCTTCCTGATTCCTAATCTTTGGTTGATTCTATGAAGGAGGATCTGGATATGAAGGTATGAACTTTACAAACTCTTGTTGGTCCTAAATTTTAATCTAATTACATTGCTAAGGATGTAGCAATGAGTAAGTTGGGGGGTGTGATGAGTGTTCATATTTCTATGATAATTCATATCAAACACACCATTTCATATGCACATAATTAGCCAATTATGCATACTTTATAGTTAATCTCAACCTCACATTAATCGGGTCATTCACGCAAATTAACTTAATTTGTAGGTAATTATTCAATAAAAAGGAGTTGAGAGGCCATGAGCATTAATTTCTTATTGCATAATTGAGAGCGTTTGAGATTTGTATGCATAAAATAATAATTTCTATGAATTTAATTCAAATATTGTGTGTGCAGGACACTCTCGACATTTGCTAGAAGGGCCAGGGGCAAAAGCGTCACAAGATCAGGGCAAGGAAGTCCTAGGGCACCCCTCCCTCCTTGACCAAGTCAAAGGAGCAGCCGTCTTCCTTTTTTTGGTGTGAAAGATGATAAAGAAGGGATTTTTATAGAATTATCTTGGAGAGAAATTCTAGGAGAGGAATTTGGAAGGAGATCTCTCCCAAATAGGAAACCCAGCCCAAGGAAGGAGAAGGGCGCCCCAAACCCTAAGGGAAGGGGGCCGCCCTCTCTCTTCTCCCCATCATACAACCCTAATCTCCTCTAATCTCAGCCCTCCATCTCCATCTCCATCTCCATCTCATTGAATCTCCACCCTCCGTATGATCCAATTCTCCTATAAATAGCCCACAAAATTGGAGAAGAGGGAGTTCTTCTTTTCTTAAGCTTAGAATTTTTCTTTAACCGTAGGCCGCCCTTTTCCTCCCCTTTATGTTCCTCTTTTCATCTTGCTCTTTTCATGAAAGTTCTTCATTTTTAAAATCTCTATAATTTATTCTTCTTCATCTTTAGTTAATTCTGATTCGTGTTCAAGTTATCTTCTAGTTTTCAAAGTTTAATTTTTTACGTTTTACTGTTCATCTCGTACCCGCATCCCTCTTTTCTTCTCACTTTTTCTCACCATTCTGATCTTTTTCTCCCTCTACTCTCTTCACCAAAGTTCTTCCTCTCTTCAATTTATTCAACTTCTTATTATTCGTCATCCTCCAATTCTTCTTGCTTTCAATGTTATTTCAATTTTATTCTTGCTCTATTTTTAGTATTTCTATTTTACTGTTTTAAAACCCTCATCTCTCTCTATCTCCCTTCTTCTTCTCCATTCACATAGATAGATAGCCTTTCTTGTTGTTTTTCTTACCTTCACCCTTCTACCCAATCTCCTCTCTATTTCTCTCCAAGATTTCTCCTCCAAATCTCCTTTTCACGGCTTTGTGTACACCAAGGCGGGGCGGCAATCAAAGGCTCGGCAAGGCGTGGATGACGACAACTTCTTCCTTTACCTCTTCACACGGCGTTCTCCTTCAAGGCGAGGCGACATTCCAAGGCTCGGCAAGGAGGAGATGTCGGCGTGCTTCATGATCTCATGGCTCTAGTTCTTTTCTTTTTGTTCTTAGTTCATCATTAGTTGTAATTTTCATTTTCATAGATGTTGTAATTTCAATTCCTAGCAATAGAAATTTCATTTATGCAAGTTGTCTTTCTCTTTCCCTCTTTCCCTCTTCCAATCCTCTCTTCTTCAACCCTCCAACATTCTTTAGTTAGATTTAATTTCACGCAATTTAATTTCATGCACTTTTTATTTTCTTTTTCACAAACTCACTCAACGCTTGATCTCAAAATACAATGATTTTCTAACTTAATAAAAAAAGATCTTTCTCCTCGTGGGATCGACCCATGCTCATCACTCTACGCTTAATCTAAGAGTTTTCTTTGTGAGTGAGTACGGTATTTACTTTGTGAAATTGTGTGCGCGGCATTTTAACAACGAGTGTTTATGCACATCACCTACTCAAATGGATACTCCACCATCCCATGTTAGATCCATCTACCCAAACTCTCCTCAAACTAATTAAGATGGATGGGCAATATAGAGACTTGAAAAAGATGGAAGACGCAAAAGGTGCACACGAAGTCTTTTTGCTGGTCCTCCCGGTGTTCCACTTGCCTCATTTGGAGATGCCTACATACCGTAGATACATTGACACGAGCAACCCTTTCATACATCTCAAGGACTTCATGTACGAATCTACCTTTTGGCAAAATGACAAAAGGTCCCTGGCCTATATGTTTAAAATATCCCTAGATGGCTCTACACTTGAATGGTTATATTCTTTTGAACCAAGCGAGACCGAGAACTTTGACATGGTGCAAAGAAAATTCTTACAAAAGTATAGGGACTGAGTTGGCCCTTCTCTTTCTGTGACTAATTTAGTGGCTGGGAAGATGAGGTTGGAAGAAGATTTTATTCAATTTGCCGATAGATAGAGGTCCATGGACGAAAGGATAAAACACACTCTCTGAGTCTGAACAATTCAAAATGATAGTTTCCAATGCAATACCTCAATTTAGACATATTCTAGCAATGAATAAGCTCACCACCATAGATGAGTTGTATGAGAGAACCTGATACATTTAGACACACCTAAAGGATTCTTCCATAATGAACATGTTTGAACAAGTTAGACCAAGGATGGTATGGAAAAATGCCAATACTAGTACCAATGGTGGTGTGATGGAAGTGGTGGTAACAAACGAACAAGTTAGTGCGCTTGGCAATCCCAATGTCTTTCAAAACCAAATCACCAACCAAAGGCCACCACAAAAAACCTCCCATAACCCTCAAAATCATCAAAATCAACAACAACTCCATCTTCCAGATAACCCTCACCCACAACAATTCCATCCTCAACAACAATTTTATCCCAACAACAACATCCTTAGCCACCTCAGTACAATCAAGTACCCCCTCCTGGAAACTATGCCCCCCAACAACAACAAAGGAGATCACTTTGCCCTAGAGGAGCCCAAACTCCCCATTGCCAAAAACCCTTTCAAATATTTTTAACGCTCTTACGACCACCAACGCACTCACATTGCCAAAGGAGAGGGTAGTCTGGCCCCCAAATGTTGACACTACCCGGTATTGTGTCTTGCATAGGTAGTCGGGTCATACTATAGAGACTTGCTTCCACTTCAAGGATTACATATATGATATGAACGATCAAGGAAGAATTGACTGGGACGAGATGAGAAGATATATTGCCACCTTGAAGGCCAAGAGACCTCCCAGACAACCATAGCAACAACAACCTCAGTAGGTACAACAACCCCAACATCAGGTGTAACAACAATCCAACATGAGAATTGTCCAAAACCCCACTCCTAGAACACCAACATCAACAAGAGCCAAACTAGCAAGTCAATCCAGCCACCTCTTTTCAGGAAACTAAGAGAGGACAAGACTGGCATGTGAAAGTACATCAGTTCTCTCTACCAACCACACACCCTGCCTCATCAGGATGCTAACATCCACCCCTTCACCAACCCCGCAACCTGCCCCATGGCCTTCACCAATACCACAACCTTCATGCCCGCTCATTCGCTAGTCTACCACTAGCCCTTCCCCAGTGCACCACCAAACCTTATCCATGCCACCACCATACGCTCAACCCATGCCCTCTAAGCCCCTCATCAACCACAACCCATCCACCATTCCATCTGTTTCCACTAATCCTCCACCCAATAGACCCCTCATTAAAAACCCTCAACCAGTCACTACCCCTCTATCCACAGTTCCATCCACTTCCACTAATCCTCCACGCAATAAACCCCTCATTAAAAGCCCTCAACTCGTCACTTCCCCAATACCTTCATCCTCCACTAACCCTCTACCCATACCCTCTGAACCCCTCATCAAATTTCCTCAACCCATCATTTCTCCAACACCTCTTTCCTCCATTAACCCCCTACTAAACAAACCCCTCGTCAAAGTTCCTCAACCCGTCAATACCCCTACTGTAACGACCCGAGAATCCGATTACCGGGAAGGCCCGATAACCCGAGACTCGAACCGTCACCCACGAGCCCGAAGACTCGGAAGGGTTAGAAGGATGGTGTGGAGATTACACAAGTATCACAAATAATTACAGAAATTAAACAGTTTATATGATTAAGCAGGAAATAAATTAACATTTTTCATGATACATGGTCCACAAGATATAACAAAATAACAACAGTAGTCCACAACTAGTACAGAGACAAGAAAGAAAAGTACAGCTACACGGGGTATATCCCGGCTCTGACCTCTGGCACTAACGCTGGGCACCTGAACCATGCTGAGCCTCAGACGCGCTCCGTTGAAACCGCACCTCGCCTGAAACACGGTGAAAACACACAGGGAATGAGTCTCAGAAAAAGGCTCAGTAGGGATTAGACCTGTAAACAGAGCGGACAGTATGATATCTGAATTCGTATCTGATTATAATCGGTCGGATATCCGAATCCGACACATTCTATTAGGATGTATTTTTGTCACTATCCGAATTCGAATTCGACGGATACTATTCGGATTCGGATATATCCGACTATCCGATTAAGTATAAAAATATGTTATATGTTCGTAAGTTTTTAATTTTTAAATATATACATATATATACAATGAATTTTAATTTTATATGTTACACTCGAGCGTCATGTAGTCTTCTTATCTTTCTATAAAATCGTAGTTGTTGCGGGTAAATCTTAGCACCAAAACTTGAATAAGAACTTTCTGGATCTCGCTGTAGTTCATGGATGTTGACAGCTGATAGCATCTTTCTGCATACTTGAAAGTTATCCGCTTTACTGAAATTCTCAATGTACATGTGCTGGTAACCTATATTGACAGAGTTATGGGTCTTGACTAGCCGAAGCAGCATTTATGTTTTTTTTCATTTGATAGTTCCTTCTGCATTGCAACGGTGCACTATTTTTTGAGATAATAGGAAGATATAACTGGATATAGACATCTGTTTCTATAAATCTTCCACCCAGTGTAGGCCAGAAAGGGGAGGGGAGTAGGTGAGGAAGGGGAGCCAGAGGGTGGGAGAGAAAGAGAGAGGGTGAGAGTGCGTGAGGGGCAAGAGAGAGGGAGAGGGAGTAGAAGATAGAGCTGGGCTGTGGGAGCACTGGGAGAGTGGGAGGAGAGTGTGGGTTGCAGTGCGGTGGTGCCCCTGTTCCAAACAGGGGCACCGTAACCGCGCTGCAATTGAGAGAGAGAGAGAGAGAGAGAGAGGGAGAGAGAAGAAGTGGGAGAGGGATTGCAGGGGATGCTACAGGCATGGTGGGGGAGAGAAAAAACTCACCTAAAGATGGTGCTGCTACGGGCATGGTGGTCCGATGGATGCTAATATATGTGTTTAGATTTACCTGTGACACTGTACGTGCCAGAGGGAATGGATTCACCGGAGGTGCACGGCTACCAGAACTGATGGTGGAGAGTAGCACCGACTGGAGGACCTGACGTCGGCGTGGACTGTGGAGGACGGTGTTGCTCTGGAGATGTTGGCAGAGCGTGGCTCAGGCCTCACGGGCTCCTCGCGGCTACGGCTGGTGAAACGACAAGCAGTGGAATGACTGGACCACCCGCCACCACCGGTGGAGGTGATGGATGTCGGCAAAACGACGTGGACCACCCGCCGTCGCCGATGAAGGTGGTGAGGGAGGCCGCTCGAGTGGAAGGAGGCCGTTGGACCACCCACCGCCACCGGTCGCCGGCACAGACGCCGGTCGTCGGGGTTGCCTTTGCCAATTGTTGCTAGCCTGCTATTGTGGCCGCTTCGTCAAGGCTCAAAAGATACTTTGCCCATTTGCCATCTGTCCGCAGGGCTCAAAGGATGTGAGTGTGAGGCTGTGAGCCGTGAGCCATGAGGTGTGAAACTGTGAATTATGAAATATGATTATGTGAATAGATGAAGTGTGTATTATGTGAACTTGTGAAGTTGTGAACCGTGGCGTGAAGCATAGGAAGCGTCGAGACACGGAGAGTCGGCGAACTCACGGAGATAGGAGGAGAGTCCAAAGACTCTTCGTCTCCTACCCACTACCCAGCCATGATATAATGACTATTTATTACCATAATAAATGACATCTAAAACATGCAGCCGAGCAACATTGCGTTGCGGTCACTGCAAGCCTGCAATCCTCCGTAATCTCTGATTCTCCATTTTCCAATGCCTCATTGATTTTCTCATATTTTTTTACTAAAAATAAAATTATCAGATTTATGCATAATCACAAAAAACTCTATGTTTATATTCGGTCGGATAATATCCGATACTGATACTTAAATATCTGAATTCGTATTCGATTAATAATCGGATATCCGATATCGATTAAATTATCCGTCGGATATTTTATTCGGATAATTATTCAACCAAACGAATACGAATTCGAATCGAACTTTAAACGAATAATTGCCGGGTCTAGTAGGGATTACTCGAACCCTACCTCGCTAAACGGAAAACTGCTACGCTAGTAGCAAGCGAGTACCTCGGAAGTGAAAAAGCCCTGCAACTACAAACACCGGTCGCATGGCCCGAAAATCGACACACGCGCTACGGCGAGACAACCGTAACTCAACGGTCAACCCGACAAAAACCCCGAAGGTCGAAGTCACAAAAACTGACTGACAGTCTGTCACTCCCGACTCGACATGAGTACCTCCCACTAGAAGCAAGATCGGATGCGTCCACTGACTTCTTAGTCCGCGTCTCAGGTGTCTCCCTCCGGCCCAGCGGAAACTGAGACACCGTACAAGTAACCACAAAACAAGTGACTAGCTGGGGTCGCGCTCGTTAGTGCGGGTCCAACAGCCCCTAACCACGTGTGCACAGACAGACCGTGCGTCCCTGGTCTGGCCCTTTGACCGATTTTCCCCTCAGCCGGACTCTGGCTGCTAGACACGGGGCTCGACGGAAACCAGTCTAAAACCGTCCTCAGGGTAGCCTCTCCACCACTCCCTAGTGGGACCATTGACGTGTAAGCAGGCTACGACTAGTGGAGGGTCACTGAAGGAGTAGACTCTCAAGTCAACGGAAAACAACGTCCGAATCTGATGAAGTACGGGAACCGTCCCACGTACTAGCACCGTCACACGGTGACCACGGTCGGAGAACAAATGGGACTCACAGTCCACGGGCCACACACTCGGCCACGTAGAAACACAGAAACACGGTTCCCAAGGCAGCTCACAGGCCGCCAAACCGAATCCCACTCTCAAGGAAAAGCGGGAACCCTCCAGCCCTAGGCTGGGCAACTGGACTCACAATCCAAGGCCTTACTCATGGCCCACTCAGAAACCTCTTCCCGAAGAAACTCACGACGTGCGGGGAACCCTCGCCGCACTCGCACCGATACACGGTGACTCGGTCAAGCGTAACATAGTAGCCCGGAACACGAGGAGTCACTCAGACTCTCAAACCCATGGGTACGCTAAACGAGGTAACATGGTCCTCCCGACACCCTTAAGACACGGACACAGAACCCTCGGGGTGTCTGGGACATCCAAGAGACCGCAAGTCGACCACTGGGTCGCAACCGGGTCGACCAGGGATCCACACAACGCGAAAGGATCGCGGTAAGCACGAAGAACAACTTCGGCACAACACAGTGCCTGGCGGTCCATCTTTGGGCCGTCACAGCTGTAACGGTCCAAAGCCAGGCCGCCACAGCACTATAACGGTCCAACACAGGAGCGTTACATGAAACGGGCAACACTGGCTGTGGCGCACCCACCCTGGGGCGTCACAGCCTCTAACGGACCAAGCCTGGTGCGTTAGAAGACAGACCAAAACAAGTTGTGACGCACACACCTTGGGGAGTCACAACCCCTAACGGACCTACCTAGGCGCGTTAGAAGAAGGGATACGTCAACTCTGATGCACCCTAGCTAGGGCGTCACAGAGCTCTGACGGTCCACCCCTGGTGCGTGTTGGCACTCAAAATATACTCGATGGCGATCAAGCCTCAAAGACAAATGATGCGGCCTACCGAAGCAGAGAAGTCGAAGGAGACCAACACATTGAAGCGTTCTCAAGCTGCCAGGGCCTCAGGTCACCCATTATGAATGCCGGGGACTTCACCTGACGAGGATCGAGAAGAATACACCATAAGCGGGCATTATCTATCGTCCAATCAAGGATGAGCATGCCCTCGTCGTCCGACCAAGGACGAGAACATATCCGTCGTCCGATCAAGGATGAGGATGTACCCATCATTGGATCAAGGACGTGCACGCCTTCATCATCCGACCAAGGACGATAACATATCCATCGTCCGATCAAGGACGAGGATGTACCTGCCATCCGACCAAGGACGAGCTGTATCCGTTGTCCGACCATGGACATAGGTACACTTGGCGGCACGCCGCCTGAATGAAAGATCCTCCCCAGGTGAGAGAACACCCTCGGCCCCTCAAAATAGAGGACCGAAGGCTCTGTTAGTAGAAGACCCCGATTACCTGACACGGGTGTAGACACGCCAAAATTGACGTTATGTTGATCAAATCTCATGTCATTATATAAACGCCCCAAGTGGACTTCAATATTCCTATAAAATGAAGTTTTTCTATTTTTGTGAGTTTTATGCATTTTTCTACATTTTCGTGATTCACGACCTGAAGAAGGGCGTTATTTTTAAAATTAGCGACCTGTCATAGGGCGTTTTTCAAAGAAGAGACGACCACAAGAGAGGGCGTCAATTCCTGGTATTATCCGTTAATTTCTGGAATTATCTATTTTCAAAATAAAAAGCATTTTGTGAGTAACGTCCTTCCTCAGGGCGTGTTTTTAATAAACGCCGTTACCTCAGGCGTGTTCCCTTGATTTCTAAACAAAGAAAGTTTTATTTCCAAAATTAAATCCAGGAAGAAACGGCCTTTCCTAGGTCGTGTTTCAAGAAACGCCTTTGTGAAGGTCGTCAATTCATGATTTGACGCCCTGTCTTAAGTCGTGTTTCACTCCAGAGTCCTTCCTTTTTCCATCTTTCCCTCACAGTTCCCTGCCATCCATGGGACTCTTGCTCGATCTTGATCCTTCCTTGGATGCCTCATTACCCGTTCTTATCTTACCTTGTTTGATCACATCCGATTGAGGCTATAAATTGAGGCCTTGATCGATCGTGTAAAAGGTTAATGACTGAGAACGACTTAGAAGGTTAATGACTCAGAAGGCTTCAAGAGTTTAAGCATTCAAAAGGTCACAGCAGAGCCTTCTTCGTCCTTTGCTGCTTCCCCTCTGCGTCCTTCATCCGGCTTCATCCATCTACTTCCATCATATTCATCCGGTTTTCCCTTTACTGTCGCCAGGGACAGCAGGGTTTCTCAGCTTTTCATCTGTTTGTTTTACTTCATTCATACCACTCCATTCATCATATCTATTCATCCTTCGTATTTATTCACACTTTGTTGCATTTTTATCATCATACTCCCCCTCCCTTAAGTCTTATTAAGGGGTTTAAAAACAACCAAAAAATAAGGTGCGCATGTGCCTTTCTTTCTTTCATTATTACACGTCTATTTGGATAGATACTACTTCATTTGGGCTGATCCCTCTCTTCTTGTTTGTTTTTTTTTATTGTCCATTTTGCAAGGTAATCAACCAAGAAAACCCACTTCATCGGCCGGCCGATTGAAGTTGGAGGAGGAAATCCACATCCATCCCGCATCCCAATTTCCACCAGGTACACGCGATCTCCTTTTCTTCTTATTGAGGTAATCCCTCTGGCGATCACAACTCCCCTTTAAGCACCTCGTGCTATTTTTATTGCATTTTATGCATTTTATTTTTTTCATTCCTAAAGTGAGGATTTTAATCCGATCTACAAATTGGCGATCACGGTGGGACATCCACTGTTTTCTTTATTGATTACCATCTCCTTTGGCACCCTCGTGTGCCCTTTCCCCTTGGCACCCTCGTGTGCCCTTTCCCCTTGACACCCTCGTGTGTCCTTTCCCCTTAGGCACCCTCGCGTGCCCTTTCCCCTCGGTACCCTCGGTACCCTTTCCCTTGTGCCCCTCGGGCACCCTCCATTGTGCACCCTGCACACTCCCCGGATCAGTCAATTGCTGCTTATTAACGCCTTCAACAAGGGCGTCTTTTGATTTAACGCCCCTCACAGGGACGTGTTTTGTTGATTAACGCCCCCTTTCAGGGCGTGTGTTTATTGCACCTGCTGGCGTTCTGTTTGCTCATTTTATCGTCTGCTATTTAACGCCCCTCTCAGGGACGTGTTTCGTTGAGTAACGCCCACTTCCAGGGCGTCTTTTACCATAACTGCTGTCTGCTGCATTGTCTGTGGATTAACGCCCCTCTCAGAGGCGTTTCATTTCTTATCAACGCCTGTCATTAGGGCGTTTCTATTTATCATAACTGCTGCTTATCATATTGCCTGTGGATTAACGCCCCTCCCGGAGGCGTTTCATTTATTATCAACGCCTATCATCAGGGCGTTTTCTCTGAGTTTTGACGCCCTCCTCTGGAGGCGTCCTTTCTTTATAACGCCTCACCTAAAGGCGTGTTTTCCTACCGTCTGTGAGCCCCTCACAGAGTTTAACGACAGCCACGCTGCCGTGTTTTCATTTTGTCACGACCTACCGCAGGGCGTGTCTTCCTCCTGCTGTGAAAACGACCTTTCCCAGGGCGTTTCTTTACTGTTCTTTTTCACAGATTAGCTCTTATTCATTGCTTGGCATTTGTCTTGATATTACATTGCTGCTTGGATTGTCTTGATTTGTTGGCTTGGTTGAGAGACCTCCTCTCTCTACCCTAGGATCCACACACCCTTCTTGGAATCGGGACGACCCTCCATTGAGCATTCCGTCTCTTTGGACCGGAAATCCCTTTTCCAAGACCTCCATAAGTCCCCGCACCCGTGGATTCCCTCACGGACGCCGGGCTGGTTGTACCCTTGAAGTACCTGGAGTTTAGAGAACCTATGCGTTGTTAAAGAGAGAGAAAAACTTAGTTGACCCGGAGGTTACACTTGGATCAAACTAGGTCTCATTTGGCAAAAGAGTGAACTTTCACAAATAATCCACCCTAATTCAAACGTCAAACATTAAAATCTTGCGTTTCTTGCCAACCTTGTTTGCATAAACATAGTTGGGTGATTTGATTGCCTTGTTTGGATTAAATATTTTGTGATAGTTCCTTCATTAAACACTCTCTCTCTTAAGAATGAAACTCCGTTCAGGTAAAACCATCAACATGTCAGGCAACGGGTACTCTTATGATGATGAGAATGAGAACATATTTGGTCAATATGAGGACCCTCTCCAGGATTCTGTTTATTATGAGGGGAACTATCTTCCTCCTCACCCCCATTACTCACAAGTTCATGTGGTTGATACCACTATTCATGAGGCGGACCCTTCGTCTCAAGTTCCATCTTCCAACACTTCGGGGAACCCTTCCCCATCCATTAATGTCACGGATTTGATCCAGGCTCTCTCCCAGTTGGATGACTCCCAGCGGCAAGCCATTCAGGCCGCTTTAAAAGGGAAGTCGGTTCTTTCTTCTTCTTCTAATCCCCCTCCGGCCGTGAGTGGCCATCAGATTGTTAATGACCAGGCGGTCTTGCATCCCCCCTCCTCTCGTCCACAAACGCCTACTGCGGCCATGCCGGCCCAGCAGGCGAGCTATTCAGCGGTTAGGCATCAATCCTTCCAACCTCCTCGGATTCTACGAACGCCTATACCGCCTTCTTTTGCTCAGAATCAGGCCCCGGTCGAGCCCGATACCAACACTCTCTTGCTTCAGAAGCTGGCCAGCATGGAGGAACAGCTCAAGAAGGTTACAGCGACTAAGAATGCTCCGAAATTTCTCTTCCTACGTTGCCGGTGTTCCATTTACCACCTTCTGAAATGCCGAATTTCGGCGATATAATGGGACGGGCAACCCATTCATTCATTTAAAGGATTTCCGATATGAGACTTCCTTTTGGCAGGACAATAAGGCCTCCTTGGCCTACTTATTCAGGAGGTCTCTTGAGGGGCCAGCCCTCGAATGGTTTTATTCTTTGGAGCCGGCTGATGCCGGCGATTTTGATGTTATTCAAAGAAAATTCCTGCAAAAGTACAGAGACCGGGTGGGACCTTCCCTTTCTGTTACAGATTTAGTTGCCGAGAAAATGAAGCCCGAGGAGGACTTCATTGTATTTGCTGATAGGTGGCGGTCTATGGCCGAGAAACTAAAGGACACATTGTCGGAACAGGAGCAAGTGAAAATGGTCATTTCTAATGCAACCCCCCAATTCCGGCACATTTTGGCCATGAATCGGCTAACAACTATGGAAGAGCTCTATGAAAGAGCTCGTTATATACAAACGCAAATGAAGGACTCGCCCATCATGGGCATGTTTGAGCCGAAGCCTCGGCTATTTAAAAAGAATACAAATGTCAACAGCGGGCCCACGACTGAAGGCACTGTCACAAATGAGCAGGTTGGCGTAGTTGGCAACCCCCATAATCAAGCTAACCCACGTCCACCACCACCTCCACGACAGAACCCTCATTTTAACCCTACTCCACCACCCCAATTCGCGCCTCAACGCTCCTTCGCTCCACCGCAAAACCAAGCCCCCCGCATAGATCCTCCAGCTCCACCACAATACCATCAAGTGCCCCCACCAGCCAACTACGGCCAACAACAACAACGGAGACCGCCACTTGGCCCCAAAAGGGACCACTATCCCCCACTTCCTGAAAGTCTCCCCGATATTTTTAATGCCCTGATGGCCGCCAACTTGCTCGCATTACCAAAGGAAAGAACCGTGTGGCCCGCTAATGTTGACACATCCCGTTATTGTGCCTTTCATCGCGGCCCTGGTCACAACCTGGATCGTTGCTTCCACTTCAGAGATTACATCTACGATCTAAATGACCAGGGTGACATCAATTGGGATGAGATGAGACAATTCATAGCCGCTATGAAAGAAAGAAGGGCTTCTCGGCAACAACAAAATCAGCAACAACAGCAGCCAGCTCCGCAACAAGTTCAGCCACAGCAAGCTCCAGCACCCCAGCAAGACATGGGGATCGTCCGTAATCCATTGCCGGAGCACGCTCCTAATCAACATGTGAACCCTGTCACGTCTCTCTACGAGGTGGAGAGAGGGCAGGGATGGCACGAAGAAAACGCCTCTGTCGGGGCATTTCACCATGATCCAACTCAAAATCAAACTCCGCGCCTTTTGCGCAAACCTCCTTCTTCTTCTATGCTCCTATCGGGACGTCCCCTTCTACGCCCCGTCAATCCTTCTACCTCCACCAATTCCACGGCCTTGCCGACTCGCTCTCTTCTTACCCGCCTACCACCTCCACAACCTACCATTCCACCTTCCACCACCAATCCCACACACGCGCCATCCAGGCCACTCCTACTCCGCTCACCGCCAGCACCCGCTACCCCCTCTACCACTCCTACACCGGCAAGAGTTCCTCCGTCATCAGTTCAACCACCTTTTGTGCCACGATCTCTCCTTATTCCACCACCTGCCAATGCTCCTCGCATTCGGATATCCCTCTCTTCTCCCACGCCTCCTGCGAGGGCACCTTCATCAAATACTCCTCCCATGCCTCCCGCGGGGGCATCTTTGTTAAACACCACTACCACGTCTCCTACGGGGGCGCCCCTTTCATTGAATTCCCCTTTGATATCCCCTAGCAGGGTCTCTGCTACCAACATTCCTTCTTCTTCTTCCAACCCTCCTCCTATTTTTGCCCCGACAGAGGCGCGTCAAGGCGTAGCGCCGCTCCGCAGTGGACGGATATTCCACCGTATTTTCCCACAGAGAGAGCTAGAGCCCGTGCAGGGGCCGCAAGAGCAGGAACAGGAACAAGATTCAGTGCCGGGAACTCAGTATGATTTATTAAAGCACTTGGATCGCACTCCAGCCAGAATCTCCATTCTTGAATTAATCAAGAGGTCCACCACTCATCAGCTGGCCCTGAAGGAATACCTGCAGAAGGTCATGGTCAATGAGGACCTTCCGGTTGAACAGATAATCACAGTCTTGACCCCTGCCAGCAGTCAGCCGGCAATCACATTCCATGAACATGAGTTAGCACCTCTACCGGCAAGAAAATATGCCCTATGTATTACGGTTGATATCAACAAAGTGGCCGTTAAGCAGTGTTTGGTAGACACCGGTGCATCTATCAATGTGTTGCCTCCGAGCACTCTGAAGTTATGCGGTATCCCTGAGAGCCAGATTCGGCCATCTACCATTACTGTCACAGCATATGACAATACAAAGAAACCCCCTCTGGGTATGATTACTCTCAAAGTCAGCTTGGGTCCAGTCACCATTACAGCAGATTTTCATATTCTGGATATGGATCCGACCTTTAATGGCATCCTGGGTCGCCCTTATATTCAGCAGCTTGACGCAGTGCCCTCTACAAACCATCAGTGCCTCAAGTTTCCGCACAAGGGCCGCATTATCAAGGTGACCAGCGTGCCGATCTTGCCAGAGGAAGACATTCATGTAGCTTCATCAGTTCCTTCCATATGGCCTGCCAACAAGCCGTTATTATCTGTGCTGGACGTTCCCCGTCCACGGCCGATGCTATCTGAGACGGTTACCACAGTTGCTATGACACCCCTGCCTTCTAAGGGGAAGAAGAAAAAGAAAAATATGATGAATACCCCCGGCTGGAACATTCTGATAAGAATGGGATATCAAGATGGCAAGGGCCTGGGCGCCAAACTCCAGGGCAGGATTAGGCCCATTAAGCCTCAAAAGGTGATTGCACGAGGCGGCTTAGGCTACAAAGCACCGGGCAAGAATGAAGGAGAGCCGTGGGCTGTTATGACGTCCACCTTCAAACCAGACCGCCAGCCGCTCACCTGGACTTTAAAGACACATTTTGTCACCGGTGGCATTCAGAACAATGAGCAGACTACCGTCATTACTTCATTGCTTGATTGTCAAGATGTGCACGCCAGACAGTTTGCTCGTCACATTGCCCCACTGGCTACCTACAAAGCCCTGGAGACTTTAAGGCCAGATAAAAGAAGAAAAATGGGTGATCCGGAATGTGACTGGTACAGGTGGTTTGACATGAATGACATCACGATCTCTCTGAGCCGCCTGTTCATGCCGACGGATCCAGAGTGGCCGCCGCTGATTCAAGAACTGATTGAAATGCCAGCAGTAATCACAGATAAAAGGCAGATGTTAAGTGACTACACAGATACGGGGGAGCCAGATGTCCCCTTTGAAGAAGGATTTTCCGTGGATAGGCTGTGGGCCGGCCTTTTCTCCCTCACTTCTGTGCATCCATCCTTGCTGGCTTCTTTATATTCCCGTTGGTTTGGTCACGTGCCGCGACCACCACCGATTACCATCAACTTGTCTCCCGATTCAATTCAGATTTCCCTCCCGATTGCTCCTTCGCTCCTCGAGCGATTTTCTAAAATCTCCATCTCGCCCCCGCGTGGGCCATCTTTGATTAAATCTTTCTCCAATCTTGCAATCTCCACTCCTCCTGCTATTCTCCCTTCACATTGCTTTTTACTTGAAGAAGAAAATAAAAACAAAGGAAAAGCTAAAAATGAAAAAAAAATGCCAAATCTCCAACATTCCAATCCTCCATTTCTATTGAGGAGACCTCCTATTTTTCTCCCGAGTGCGTCCCAACCCAGGGGCCGCTCCTTCAGGATTCCTTGATCAATCTCTTCTCCCCCTCTGGTGAGGGGCCCTCCTCTGTATCACCTCCTGTATCCGCTTTTTCATCTCCTTCCCCTGGTCAAGCTAGTTGTTCCTATTCTTCCTCCTTTCCTTCTAATAATAAAAATCAGGGGATAGTTCCACATAAGAAGGCCAAGGGTAGGCAGATTCCCCGAAGATTTTTGTTGGAGTTGGCTGTCAGATGCCAAGCTTGTTTAGCAATCCCTGAGTTTGTGGAAGAACCGATCATCCTGCCGGAATTAGAATATGAGGATTCTGTTGCTGCTTATGAGGGTTTGGGCGTTTATGAAATCATGAATGATGAAGACCCTATTGAAGAGGGGGAAGAAAGTTATGAAGACTATGAGGACGAGGCGGATGCCTTTGCTAGTGGCATGAGACGATTCGACGAACCATCAGCCTCGGTAGAAGAGCCAACCAAAGAAATCAATCTGGGTACCGAGGAAGACCCTAGGATTGTCCTCATCAGTAAGAATTTACCGCCCTCCGAGGAGGAGGCGCTCATTTTGGTTCTGCAAGAATACAAGGACACGTTCGCGTGGAGCTATGAAGATATGCCGGGATTAGACCCTGCGCTCGTTGAACACCGCCTTACACTTAAGCCAGGGTCTGTCCCGGTCAAACAACGGTTGAGGCGTTTCCACCCTAACATGGCTTTGAAGATGAAAGAAGAGGTCGATAAACTCCATAAGGCTAGATTTGTTAGAGTCGTTCTCTATCCCAATTGGGTGGCTAACATTGTCCCGGTTATGAAGAAAGATGGAAAAGTTCGAATTTGCATAGATTTCGGGACCTCAACCGGGCGTGTCCTAAAGATGACTTCCCCCTCCCTCATATTGATGTTCTGATCGACAACACGGCAGGATTTGAAACTCTTTCATTTATGGATGGCTTTTCAGGTTACAATCAAATTCGTCTGTCTGAAGAGGATCAAGAGAAAACCTCATTCACTACACCATGGGGTACATATTGCTATGTGGTCATGCCCTTTGGACTTAAGAATGCTGGAGCCACCTACCAGAGGGCTATGATGGCGATTTTTCATGACATGATTCATATTTACATCGAGGTGTATGTGGATGACCTGGTAGTGAAATCAAGGACAAGGATTGAGCATCCTGGGGTTCTAGCTAAGGTTCTACAGAGGTCGCGAGAATATCAATTAAAAATGAACCCCAAGAAGTGCGTATGTGGCGTTTCTTCAGGAAAGTTGCTTGGATTCATTGTCAGTAAGAGGGGAATTGAAGTTGATCCCAACAAGGCAAAGGCCATTAGAGATATGCCTCCTCCCAAGAATTTGAAGGAAGTTCGAGGATTAATAGGGAGGTTGCAATTCATTCGCCGCTTCGTCTCCCAGCATTCACAAAGATGCAGGCCGTTTTACGAGCTTACCAAGCCGGGAGTCAAGTTTAATTGGGATGACAAATGTCAGGCAGCCTTTGACAGATTGAAGGATTATTTGGTCAATCCCCCTGTCCTGAGGCTGCCAATTCCAGGCAAACCACTTATTCTGTATGTTTCAGTCCTGGATGACTCTGTAGGTGCTGTCTTAGCTCAAGTGGATGAAGAAAGTAAGGAGAGGGCAGCATACTACTTGTCTAAACTTCTTAACCCCTGTGAGCAGAGGTACTCAGCCATGGAGAAGACTTGTGCAGCTTTGGTTTGGGTAGTTCAGAAATTAAAACACTATTTCCTAGCTCACGAGGTTCACCTCATTGCACGCATGAATCCAATCAAATTCCTCCTTGAAAAATCTGTCCTCACTGATCGATTAGCACGCTGGCAAAGCTTCCTCTCCCAGTTTGATATCACTTACATTCAACAAAAAGCTATCAAAGGATATGCCATCGCCGAACATCTTGCTCATCACCCTCTACCTCATTTTGATCCTGTCAATTCTGAGTTCCCAGATGAAGAATTAATGTCCATTAATCAACCCCTTGATCCTATGTGGACGTTACATTTTGATGGAGCTCTTAATTCTCAAGGAAGAGGGATCGGCATGGTTCTTTTAACACCTGAAGGAGTCACCATTCCATTTGCTGCTCGGCTTACTTTCCCCGTCACCAATAATATAGCCGAGTATGAAGCTCTTTTGGCCGGTCTACAAACCGCTCATCGATATGGTGTCACTCACTTGCGGATTGTCGGTGATAGTCAACTCATTCTGCGCCAGGTATTGGTCAAGTGCCGCACTATCAATCCTAAGCTTAAGCCCTACCAGGAACTCGCTTCAGCTTATGCCAAACTCTTTACCAAGTTAATCTTCGTTCATGTGCCTCGCAGTCAGAACATTCTAGCTGACGCTCTTGCTTCTTTAGCTTCTGCTTTAGTCTTCCCCCCTGAGCGTGATTTCCATGTCCCTCTGATTCATCAGCGTGACACTCCAGCTATTAAGGATCGTGCTTTCCTTGATATTAGGGATCAGGTGCTCGAGAAGGCCAAGCAGAAAGAAACTCTTAAAGGCAAAGAGGTCATGCTTTTGGACTGGGAAGAAGAATTGGCTAACGAAGAGAAGCCTTGGTATTATGAGATTGCCAGATACTGTAATGATCAGTCTTATCCCGAGGAAGCCACAGCAGAAGAAAAGAAAGCAATTAGAAGAGTGGCTCAACGTTATACTTTGGTTGGAGGTGTGCTCTACCGAAGAGGGCTCACCGGTGTTTTATTGAGATGCCTCGATGATGATGAATCTTGGAAAGTCGTGGAAGAGGCGCATTCTGGTGTGTGTGGTGGTCATGTGAACAGCCAGATGCTAGCTAAGAAAATCCTTAGGCTAGGTTTCTATTGGCCAACTCTAGAAGAGGATTGCTCTATCTACGTTCGTAGGTGTGTTAAGTGCCAACTGCACGCCGACAAGATTCATTCTCCTGCTTCTTCACTCCATCCTACGTCCTCCCCATGGCCTTTTTCCATGTGGGCTTTTGACATCATTGGACCTCTTGGTGACTCGAACCTCCTGACCAAGCAAAAATCATTCATTCTCACGGCAACGGAGTACTTCACCAAGTGGGCGGAAGCGGAAGCTTACGTGGAAATTAAAGCATCAACCGTTTGCAAATTTATCATGAAGAACATCATCACGAGGTTCGGCATCCCGAGCACCATCGTCACCGACAATGGACCTCAATTTATCTCTCAAGATCTCAAGGATCTCTGCAACAGGTATAACATTGCATTGCATCATTCTTCTCCCTATTATCCGCAGGGTAATGGACAAGCAGAAGCAACTAACAAAACTTTGATCAAGATCGTTAAAAAGACGTGTGAGGCTAATAAATTTTCGGACTGGCCAGACAAGCTGGTTGAAGCTCTTTGGGCCTACCGCACTTCCATTCGAACTCCCACTGGGCAAACTCCTTTCGCCCTTACTTATGGGATGGAGGCAGTAGTCCCTTATGAGATTCTTATTCCCTCTCTGCGAGTACAATTGGATGAGGAACTTTCTATTGATGAACGTCGTGATTCACTCCTTGCCCAATTGGAACTCCTAGATGAGAAGCGTCTGGTCGCCGCTGAGCATGCGCGCGTTTATCAAAATAGGCTCTCACGTTTTTACCAAAAGAAAGTAATTGAGAGAAAATTTAAAGTCGGTGAAATGGTAATCAAGAGAATTTTTGTTAAGCCGGGTGGCCCCCGTTCCAAACTCCAACCAAATTGGGAGGGACCGTTCGTTATAAAAGAAGTTTTTCCTGGCAATGCTTATAAATTAACTAATGCTGAAGGTGAAGAGTTAACTCACCCTTGGAACGGTTTATATCTTAAGAAATACTACCCCTGATTTTCCAAAATCCAACAAAAAATGAATATTTTCCCAAAATCCAACAAAAAAAATGAATTTTTTCCAAAATCCCACAAAACAAAAAAAATGAATATTTTCCAAATCCAAAAAAAATTAGAATATTTGCCAAAATCCAAATCCAAAAAAAAAACACAAAAAAAAGAAGAAAAGAGAGAAATTTCAAACAAACAAAAAGGCTTTTGTCATGGCACACAAAAGATCAAGGCCTGAAAGGTCAAAATTCAGAATTCATTTATCAGTCTTGGTAACTTAAAAATGGGGTTGACACCCGCACACACTACACGCTTTATTCTTGAACTCAAGCAGTGCAAAATCTGATAGAAAGTCAAAAACCTGACTAAAAGTGAAAGACAATACCCGTTCTTTTCTTCTTCGGCCCATAAGGGGGGAAGGGAGACCTCGAGGCAGAGGCGCCAAGCCTGTCCGCCGCCCTAGTAGGTGGAAGTCAAGGCCCAAAAGGGAGCAAATGTCACAAAAGCCCAAGTACAATTAGGTTTATTTTTTTCATCAATGCAAATCAATTCCAAAGTGAAAGTCAAGTTATGAAAAGAAAAGCATGTCAAGAGGGCAAAGTCCCCGCAAGGAAAACCTTGGGCGTATGCATGCATTATAAATGGGCAAAAAGGCAATAATTTCCTACGCCAAAGACCGAACCCCAACAGGCATAGGGCAGGGGAGGTAACTTTACTTTGAGCATCCCAGAACCCCTTATGGGCTTCCCTTATATTTTCTTCCATCCTTTCTATGTGGTAAAGTCACGAACTGGCAGGATGGTCAAGACGAACTTAAGAAATTGCACTGTGCGAAATCTCGGATATAAGTCAACTTTGAGCACGTTGACTCCCTTTTAATTATTCAAGAAAGATTAATGAATCCTAGATGGTGACCGTGTAGGGCCCGCGATCTGGATAGCCTTGTCAATCTTTTTTGAAAATTCATATAATTCACGCCTCTCACTAAGGCGTTTTTAATTTAACTCACGCCCTCGTGAGGGTCGTCTTTATCAAATTAACGCCCTAGTTCAGGTCGTCTTTTCACCAAATTCCAAAATCCTTTTAAAATGCACGCCGTCTGAGGGGGCGTCTTTCACCCGAGTCACGACCTAATCTAAGGCGTTTTCTTTCAGGAAAATAACAAAAAAATATATATATAATGCCTTCTTCATTCGTATGCCTGCATTTTGCCTGTGCATATTTTGATTTATTGTTTGCATGTGTGTGCTTGCATGATGCATCTCCCCTTTATTGGTTATTTCACTTCACCTTATTTGATTAAAGGCTTGGCCCCTTGACCCGTCATTAAGGTCAGAATATTGCCACCCCTTGCTCATTGGGCAAGGGGCCAAGTCGAACAGATGAATTAACCTGTTTTATTCAAGTGAAAACCGCAGCTGCAGATACAGGGCAAAAGCAAAGTAAACATGAAGAACGTGGAGGAAAGGAAAAGTACACAAACACAAGTCCACAACAACACAAGTGCTCAGGTAACAAAAGCTCAAATCTCCCATATATATATATCATCATGTCTATCATGTACAGGTGTGAGGGTGGAGGAGTACAAGTACAAAACTCTCAGCTCTCGCCTCCACCCTCCTCTACTCTCCTACTCTCAACCTCCTCCTCACCGTCCCGAGCTGGCGCTGGTGGAGGAGGCATAGGCCCCCGTGAAGAAGCCGGAACCCGAACGTGTCCCCCTGTCTCGCTCCTCTCTCGGAGGGAAGAACCCGCCACGAAGGTGGAGCTGGTGAAGGAGTACCCCGCAGCCCGTGCTCGCTCACGGCCTCGCTGCAACCGCTCCTCGGACACTCGCAACCGCTCCTGAGAAAGGATCAACTGGGTCCTCGAGTCGGCTAGCTCTCGCTCCCGTGCTGCTACCTGCTCCTGGAACTGGGCACGCTCCGCCTGCTGAAGCTCAAGGAACCGGGCACGCTCCGTCTGGTGCTCCTCTCGCTCTCGGGCACGCTCCCGCCTCTCCAGCTCCAGGGCAACCCGCAGCTCCGCCACGTCCTGGGGAAGCTCCTCCCGACGCCTCGCAGAGCGCTCCAACTCTATGATCCGCTGCTCGCGGATCGCCAACTCGGTACGCGCCGCTCGCAGCTGTGCACTCTGAAAATAGGCAAACAAATCATCAAGATCGACAATTCAATGAAGCAAATAAACAACACATGGTTGAAGGTAAATCACTCACCTGCGAGGACGTCGTCTGCTGTCCCTCACAGACACAAGCAAGGGCGGCTCGGAGCTCCTCAGTCTGCAACACAACTTTTATCAGTACACAATGCCATACTTAATCAATAAATGAACTGACTGAGTTTGAGTTCAGAATTTACCCGCGAGGCGAGAGCCCGCTCTGCTGCCTCAGCCCGTGCATCCGCTCCAGCTAGCTGCTCTGATAGCGCGGTCACCTCCGCGCTAGGTCCCCTCGAGCTGGAGGCCTCCCCTGGATCTCTCCTCACTACTCCCTGCTGGGCACGCTGCATTCATTGAGATCGTCAGTGGCTAATCATCAATAATTCAACAAAAAAGATTCATTTGCATATGGAAGTAATTTAAACACTCACCAGGGCCTCTAGGTCTGCCCGTGTGGCGGCTAGCTGGTCCTCCAGGCCGTGTAGATGGGCCTGGGCATCCATCGCCGTGATGTCTCGCGCATCCTGCATTCATCACATATTAGTTGCATAATAGACATGTATAAGCATCTGCATTTAGAAATAATTGCATTCATACATACCCCTAAGACCCTCATCTGGGGTCGGCCGGCGTATACCTCCCAGTAGCGCCGGAGGTACTCGGAGCTGTCGGTCGCTCGGGAGGTGACTCTGGTCCCGCCACGCTGCCAGTCGGCATACTGCTCCTCGAAACGTACCCTCCAGTCGGTCGTCTTGGTGCGACCGCGGGTCTTCTTGCCAATCCCTCGAGGCTCCCCGACCTCGATCCATTCCTGGTGCAAACCCAGGGTCCTCATCACCAACCTGAGCCGTAACGGCTCAATCTCGCTCAAGCAGTGCAGCCACAGCTCACGCCCAAAGCGAGGTCGCCCCGATACGACCCAAGGCTGGCCCTCATCTGTCATCCCCTCGTATGGCCTCCACTGCACCTGCATTCATACATGTCTTTATCATTTCATCATAATCAATTCAAATCAATTCAAAAGAAATGCATATCATTTATTCATACATACCAGCGAGGGAGGGAAGTCGCGAAACTCTCTCCGTAGAACCCACAACTCGTAGTCGAGTGGGGCACCGAAGACGACTGGTAACCAGCGTCACGCCAGAGGGAAG
Source organism: Amorphophallus konjac (assembly GCA_022559845.1). Lineage (NCBI taxonomy): Eukaryota > Viridiplantae > Streptophyta > Magnoliopsida > Alismatales > Araceae > Amorphophallus > Amorphophallus konjac. The sequence goes on from CM040128.1 coordinate 260,308,144, forward strand.
GATCCCTCAGCTCCTGGCCGTGGGTCGACGCGCCCCATCGGCATGTACAAGTGGCTCCACACCTGCATCCATGCATTGCATTAGTAAAGCATTCATTTGCATGAAAAGAAAAGAAAAGGAAAAAAGGAAAATAACTACCTGAAGAAAAGGTGAGAAGCCACTGACGGTCGTCTCACGTCCTGTGCCCGTGGACAGGTCCGCCAGCAGGTGTGCCAACAGCGCCGCTCCCCAGGCGTAGGTGCCAACTGTCTCCAGGTCCTCGAGGATCGCCAAGAAGCGGCAGTTGATGACGTCGGCTTTCGTCCCCAGCAATAATCTACCGAGCAGCAGCAGCAGGAACCTCCTCAGGTCTCGATCCGCTCTCTCATGGTCAGTCGGGTCCTGGCAGCATACCACTCTCACCCCGTCGGTCAGCCTCTGTACAAACTCACCTAAGGTCTCCCCTGACCTATGCCTGGCATCTCCTAAACCCATCACCGTAGTCAGGTCGGTACGGAAGATGGTCCTGCACTCACTAGGTACCTCATAGACCATATCCAGCCCTAACAATCTCTGGGCCATCTCCGTGTAGTCAGGATAGGTGAACCCGCTCACGGCCTCACCATCTACCCTCAATCCTGTGATCCTGGCCACATCCTCCAAGGTAGGAACCATATGCCCCCAGGGCATCAAGAAGGACCGGCTCACCCTATCCCAGCGTTCCCGTAAAACCTGGATAAGTGCTAGGTCGGGTCTAAATGGCTCAATGGATAGGAAAGCCCCGAACCCCATAGCATCTACCCTAACCCTCTGGAAGTCGGGGAGACCCTGATATGCTGCCCAGACCATGACCCATGAGATACGGGTCCTCATCAGCCCCTGCACGCATTAAAAGAGAAGAATTTTGCTTAATTGTTTGGTTAATCGTGTGTCATTGCACTATGTTTTGCCTGGGCATTGATTTTAATATTTTGGGAGTCACGACCCTCCTCAGGTCGTTTCTTGGTAAATTCACGCCCCTAAGGGAGGCGTTTTTCTAAATGTGGTTTGAAGTAACGTCCTTGGTGAGGGCGTTTTCCATATTTGAAACGCCTCTGGGTAGGGCGTGAACATGTTGTTCATTTCTAAAATCCTAAATTGTTTTCAAATCACGCCCTCAGCCTGGGCGTTTTCCATTTAGGACCGTTCAGTTTAAAAGAGAATTAATGAAGAGACGCCCTCTGGTCAGGGCGTTTCCTGTTAAAATCACGCCCTGGGGAGGGGCGTGGCTTTCATGATTTTCAGATGATTTAAATAAAAATGGCAGCATGCGAAATAATTAATGAAAACATCTAATGGGCATGGAATTAATGAAAAATCATAATTTTTGGAGAAACGACATGCTTCAGGGCGTTTTTCATGGAGGTTAATTGATTTTCAGAAAATAAAAGCAATTTACGCCCTGGGTCAGGGCGTTTCGTTTGTGATTAACGCCCCCGTGGGGGGCGTTTCTTTTCTGAGTTGCAGGTTTCGCACCCGAGGGCTATGAAAAATCAGGAAAAATGCAAATAAAATAAAAAAAAATGGAATTGAGGCGGGGGAACTTACCTTTTTGTGCTTCTGGGGTTGTGGCCGAGGCAGTGGCCGTCTGGGCCGCCGGAGTTGGCCCCGGGGAGCGACCGCCGCCGTGGGCGGTGGTCCTTCTTCTTCTCCATCTCCCTCTTCTTCATCTTCTTCTTCTTCTTCTCCACCTCCGTCTTCTCCTCCTTCTTCTGTTGCCGCTTCACCGGCTTCGTCGCCGCCGGCAACCACCGCCGGTTCTTCAACCGCAACAATGGCGAGCTCCTCCACGGCGGGTTCCTCTTGGGCGTGGGCAGCGTCGAGGTCGACCACCTCTGGGGCACTCACCCTCTGGCGTTTGGCCATGGCTCGGCCTAGGAGAGAAAGAGAGATAGAGGGAGATTGAGAGAGTGAGAGAGGAGAACGAGAGAGGGAGATCGAAAGAGGGGGGGTTTCGGTTAGGGTTTGCAGAAGGGGGGAAATGAGAACGGAAGGAGGAAGAAGAAAGGGGCCGATGACTTTTGGGTTTCGAAAAGAAGACACGCCCTAAGGGAAGGCGTTTCTAATGGAATTCACGACGAAGCTCTGGGCGTTTCTTAAAGGTAGACGACGATGATTAAGGCGTTAATTTGTTTTGCATGGGGAACGATAACCGTCGTCAGACGCATTGAATGGGCGTTGATTGATGTAATGAAAGTCATCATTGCTGGCTTAGAGTAACGCCTCTGTTGAGGGCGTGTTATGCTTGAGAAAGGACTAAGGCGAAGGCGTTACTTTTAATTAGTCAACGATTATATTCTTTGGGGTTTGAACTTAGTCACGCCTTGCTTAAAGCCGTTATTTCAAGTCACGCCCACTCATGCAGGTGTCAAATGTGGAAGATGGGCCGGTGGAGGCGCCTTGAGGTAAGGCGTTATTTCTTGAATTCGCGCCTTTATTTGAGGCGTTATTTGCAACAGAAACGCAGGTTTTGGAAGATTTCGATCATAATCACAGTGGTATTTGGCTCAATCACAAGGGCAATCTTTATTATTTTGAAGAAGAAACTACAATGACTAATGAGCCACTTTCGGCCTTAATTTTCTCAATGAGATTACATAATTTTTCCACTGTTCCTTGTCTTCATCCAAGTCTTCTACAGGTTGATGAAGCTTGCTTAGCCTCCACAGAGCTTGAATGGTGATAACCTCCTCACCATCTTCATTACTGCCTAGGTCTCTTGATTTGATTGGAGGGAGATGGGAGATGTCTTCTAAGTGTTGCCTTGAAAGTCCAATTTGAGGAAGGCACCTGTGAGAGTTGTACAAAACGAAGTCCGAAGCGCCAATAAGACGAAGGTCCGTCCCGATGGAGAAGCGTGCACGAAGTTCCTGCATTTTGAATACACCCGGGGCACAAGTAAAGAGATTCTTTGGCATTACCTTTAAGTGCTCCCTCCAATCCCCTCTCTTCTTAATTTGAGGAATCCGGTTAGTCACTCTATTGCTTATACCTAATGAGCCGGTTATATAGGAGAGTGGGCTCTTTGAGAAAATTCTTGAGGGTTGTTGGGCTTCGTGGCATGAATCGAATTTGAAGTGTAGATCAACCCAACTTGAGAGTGCTAGCATGCACCCGTAGATGGGCCTTCCCATGGCCGCCGATGTAAGCCCGCTATAGAGATATGCTAGGATCGCCGGTCCAACTCTTTCTTCTTCCCATAAGCTCACCACTGCACTTATTTGACTCTCTTCAAGGAAGTCCTCCGTGGATGGAAACAAGAGTGCGCCTGCTAAGCACACCACGAAGGCCTTTGCTATCTTTTCTATCTCCTCCTCTTCCTTTGCTTGATCCGCTCTCTTGTATACCCATGAGGCGAGCTTCAAGAGGTTGATTCCTTTAGTGACCTTGATTTGGTTCACTATGTTTGGACTAGATATCAATGAGGTTAGCAATTCATGAGAGGAGATTGGCCTTGGCATGATGGCCATCTTTTCTTCTTCTCCGTGTTTCATCTTTTTCAAGCCTAGGATCATCTCTACTTCTTCCAGCAAGATGGTGGCCTCAAATGTGGAAAATAAGAAAGTATGGGTGGAGGGATGCCATGTTTCAATCAATGCTCCTATGGCAGCCCAATCTATGTGGATTTGATCATAATGCTTGGCATGGGTTATCAACCCTAAGAGATGCCATCTAACAACATATACCCTCATATCTGGGGAGAATTTGGAGAGGATGAGGGGTAACCACTTGACTTTTATGTATCTTCTAGCTCCTGGAAGGGTTGGGTAATCCTGTGAGAAGAGAATATAACATGCAGTGACAAACATAAGCATATGCAATATAAGAGGAGAGTTCGGCGGAAAAGAAAAGAAAAGGAACAGTACAAAAACAAAGAACAGAGGAATATTTTACCTGATTCGAAGCAATTCGGTTGCTTATGTGCCCTTGTATTTCAGTAATTCTGGGAGAAGAAAGCCTAGGTTTCTTCATCACCCTGTCCATCGCTTTACTGCAGATGAAGAAGAACAGAAGCAGATGAAGAAGAACAGAAGCAGAAGAAGAAGAAAAAGAAGCAGTTCGGCTGCAGAGAAAAATTTCGATTGGTTTGTGAAAGAAAGCCTTCCTTTTTATAAGGATTTGAAGAGACCTGAAGAGTCCCGAAGATAGAAGTTTGATTAGGTTAAGGACTGTGCTGTGCTGTTAGAAACGGAGGTTCGTGCTGAATTAACGCCTTGTGTAAGAGCGTCGCTTTTTGATTTGACGACCTGACAGTGGTCGTGTTTTATGTAACGCCCTTGATGAGGTCGTGTTTCTTCTAAGCTTCCGTTATTGGTTACGCCTTTGAGTAGGGCGTGTTTTAAATGTTTAACGACCTATAGTCCAGGCGTCTTTCATGCTGTTAACGCCCTGTTCTTAGGCGTGTTTTATTGGCCTACGGATTTTTGACCTCTCCATGCTTTTGATGAATTTAAGTGCTATTATTTTGGTGAAGTTGTTTATGATTAAGCACTTATGTTCATGTCATGTTCTGAATTGATGGATGAAGGCTAATAAGTTTCAAGTGCAGAAGTTTGCAGGATTCGAGGCGTTTGGATCATTCGTGGGAGTGACATAGTGCCACCTTGTATCTGTTTTTGTAAGCATTGTTACTATATGATATCTACACTATTATAGTATGTCAAGGACCTTGTGGTTCTGATGAACCTGAAATTCGAGTTCCCCTTCATCAAAAACAATGACGATTTCAGGAAAGTCTTGATCACACGGATAGGCCGTTGAGTTGTTAAAGGTTTGGGACGATGGTTCCGCTTTCTGAGTTGATGCGCGGATAAACGGGCTTCGGCTTAGTGTTAGCTCAGAGATATGGATTCTTGACCAGATCAAAATAACTTAGCAATATTATCCTTGATTATTTTTTATTTTTAGTTTGTTTTAAACCTTTTTCTTTTAGCCCAGCATGCATCATGTAGGACTTTGAGTTTCATGCTGAAAATCTTCATATTATGGCAATAATGAAGTTCACTCGCTCTCGATTGAGTTGACATGAGATATTCCACTTCAAATCAAGTACTTCGTTCTATTTGAAGCCGTTCAGGCTGATTCCTTGAAAGTATCCCTTTTGTTGGATCTCTATCCCAATTCTCTTTACTTTTCTGCAAAATTTACCTTGGTTGTAGCACGTCCACGTTGGCTGGTAATCGCTCTCCAATGGTCTTTCCCTGTCGTGCCCACGCGCACATCCCTTTATTTGCTTAGTTTAATCTCCATTTATCCAACAAATTGATGTTTCCTTGGAACCACTCAGAGTTGTTTCACTCAGAATCTTGGAAAGATTTCAAATGCTTAATGTTCTGAGGCGTGTCACATCACACCTTGGCGTCTCCTTATCAGTTCATTCCACTTCATTTCTTTCATTACACTTCATTCCATTTCCGTCTCACTCCCTTGCAAAGCAGACGCCAAGGCAGGGCAGCTGTAGACACGCCAAAATTGACGTTATGTTGATCAAATCTCATGTCATTATATAAACGCCCCAAGTGGACTTCAATATTCCTATAAAATGAAGTTCTTCTATTTTTGTGAGTTTTATGCATTTTTCTGCATTTTCGTGATTCACGACCTGAAGAAGGGCGTTATTTTTAAAATTAGCGACCTGTCATAGGGCGTTTTTCAAAGAAGAGACGACCACAAGAGAGGGCGTCAATTCCTGGTATTATCCGTTAATTTCTGGAATTATCTATTTTCAAAATAAAAAGCATTTTGTGAGTAACGTCCTTCCTCAGGGCGTGTTTTTAATAAACGCCGTTACCTCAGGCGTGTTCCCTTGATTTCTAAACAAAGAAAGTTTTATTTCAAAATTAAATCCAGGAAGAAACGGCCTTTCCTAGGTCGTGTTTCAAGAAACGCCTTTGTGAAGGTCGTCAATTCATGATTTGACGCCCTGTCTTAAGTCGTGTTTCACTCCAGAGTCCTTCCTTTTTCCATCTTTCCCTCACAGTTCCCTGCCATCCATGGGACTCTTGCTCGATCTTGATCCTTCCTTGGATGCCTCATTACCCGTTCTTATCTTACCTTGTTTGATCACATCCGATTGAGGCTATAAATTGAGGCCTTGATCGATCGTGTAAAAGGTTAATGACTGAGAACGACTTAGAAGGTTAATGACTCAGAAGGCTTCAAGAGTTTAAGCATTCAAAAGGTCACAGCAGAGCCTTCTTCGTCCTTTGCTGCTTCCCCTCTGCGTCCTTCATCCGGCTTCATCCATCTACTTCCATCATATTCATCCGGTTTTCCCTTTACTGTCGCCAGGGACAGCAGGGTTTCTCAGCTTTTCATCTGTTTGTTTTACTTCATTCATACCACTCCATTCATCATATCTATTCATCCTTCGTATTTATTCACACTTTGTTGCATTTTTATCATCATACTCCCCCTCCCTTAAGTCTTATTAAGGGGTTTAAAAACAACCAAAAAATAAGGTGCGCATGTGCCTTTCTTTCTTTCATTATTACACGTCTATTTGGATAGATACTACTTCATTTGGGCTGATCCCTCTCTTCTTGTTTGTTTTTTTTTTATTGTCCATTTTGCAAGGTAATCAACCAAGAAAACCCAGAAGTTGGAGGAGGAAATCCGCATCCATCCCGCATCCCAATTTCCACCAGGTACACGCGATCTCCTTTTCTTCTTATTGAGGTAATCCCTCTGGCGATCACAACTCCCCTTTAAGCACCTCGTGCTATTTTTATTGTATTTTATGCATTTTATTTTTTTCATTCCTAAAGAGCGGATTTTAATCCGATCTACAACGGGTACGGCTTCTCCGTATGTTGGGCCCATCAGTGGCCAGATGATCGCCCAGTCGAGGCGGAAGCACCCCGGGCAGTATACCACTCCCCGTGGAAGGTACCAATGCAAACCGAGTCAAGCCATCAGCGCGAACCATTGTGCCGAGAGCCATATCAGCGGAAAACCCGCATGTCTGAGCTGAAGGTGCACGAGTTCTAAAAGCAGCCGTTTGGCGGCCCAGAAGCTTCATCAATATCTCCCCCTATGCTTTGGCAAGACCACGGAGAGATGAAGAATCACAACGACTCTCGGGGTCAGTCCGGGGCCCGCTGTCGGACCCGTATCAAGTTAACGTGACGAAGCGGCCCGAATCGGCGTGCTCCTCCTAAACCGGCGCGCCCTCTTTGCATTTGGCAGCCCCCTAAACCGGCGCGCCCTGCTCAGCTCGAATCCGGCGCGCATAGAAGGCCTTAAACCGGTGCACTAAATCCCGCGCCGGATTAAGCCCAATCGAGAGATTGCCTATAAAAAGGCCTCATGTTCGAAGAGAAAAAAAAAGAAGGAGAGAAGAGGAGAAATACAGAAAGAGATAGAGAGGAAATACACAGAGAGAAGTGCGGAGAGGAAGAAGGGGAGCAGAGAAGCCGTTCGCTTACGATACTCTGTTTTCTCTGTTGCGAAGCTTTGAGGTGGGTTGGCGGAAGTCGTCCCTTCTCCCTTTGCTGTTTTCTTTTACTTTTCTGCTATAATAGCTCCGCGGAGCGATGTAATAAAAGGGGCGATGATATGAGCCCGGGTGTTCCTCGAGCTTCCCCCTTCTATCTTCTCTCTATTTTTCCCCTCTCTTTCCAGGATGGGATCAGCTTCGTGTGACAACGCCGAGCCGCAGTGGTGTAGAATGCGCTTGTAATGCCTTCCCTGTGGGATTGAATGAATGATTAGGATATATGTTCGTTGCTATCTTTCTGATTAGATTACAGTCTATCTCCTCTATCTTCTGTGTGTTATTTGTTTCGATTTTTCTACCGCCGAATACGCCCTGCTGCTTCTAGGGGCAACAACAATAATCCCCTCCCCGGGATTCTTTCATCGTGTAGGTCGCACCGACTAGATTTTGTGCTCATGTGTTTTCCCTGTGCGGAGGTATGCCTATGAATGCACTCCCTTCTCCCTCGGAGATGATCCCTCAATGTTCCCTATTTCTGGTTCAGGGCTAGGAGGATGGCCATCTCTGTAGATGCGTTGTATTTGCTCAGATTGCAGACGCCGTTAAGCTATTCGACCGTTTGCCCCCGACCCTCCAGGGTCTCAGTCTGTTGGCTGACCTTCTGGTCTTAAGTCCGGTTTGCTGGTTTCCCTTTTAGCCCGTCTCTTCGATGTGTATGTATATGATCATCTACTACCCATTCCCCAATCAAAGGTATTCCGGCTGTAATGGTTTTTTGTGATTCGCCCTCTCGAAGAACTCACTGCCCGGGGAGGGGAACATCGCCCATCATCTTTAGTCACTGCCGAGCCACAAGGTCATATCTCCTAATGATATGAACCATGTGACTCATCAAGTGAACATTGACAGGGCTTTAGCCCGACATCAAATCCACCATCTCTTGGGAGTGGTGGTGGCTGTGGGAAGGCAACCTCTCGTAGGCTAGCCCTCGAGGTGCCTTCTTATCTCAGTTGTCCCTCAACGATTTTGACTTGTGGAGATGGATACCCCTAGCAGGATAGTCCTCGGGGTCTTTTCTCTCTATCGAAGTCTGCTGGTCACCGCTTGGCATTCTCGACTTTAAGGAGCGTATCCCAATCTTGTGGGACTGTCTCCACTTCGCCCCTGCAACCCTCCAATCATGGGGAGGTGCTGCCCAAATTTTGACTGATGACTTGGTCTGATTTGCAATTGATCTGCACTTATAAGTTCACTGACGACTATACTTGAGTAGGAACCTCGCATAAGTCTAGTTTTGTCTTAATGACAGGGCATCTGGGGCCCCAATAAGTCTTCTAACCTTTTGAAAATAACACCAAAGTCCCAATAAACCTATCTGAAGTTTCATTAGAACTTAAATAGGCCAAAAATCCCCTAATCCGACGCGCCCCTAATCCGGCGCACCAATTTCCGGCGCCCCCCCCACACCGTTTTAACACGATACTCAAATTTCAATTGGTCCCCTTTGGCCTCCATCTGACGCGCCCAGTGCGCGCCGTTTTAGTTCCCAACTTGCTACCGCGCCGTTTTAGCCTTCAGTTGGCACCGCGCCGCTCTAACCTCAATTAGTCACCGCGCCGTTTTAGGCCAATCATATCTATATATGCATCAACTTCATGTGCATTTGATTGTTTGCGTGTCAGCTTTCGACGCTTAATGTTATAGGCTCAATTGGTTTAGTAAACCTAGCCAAATCAAGGAATAAAGGGGGTTTTGACACCTTCAATTATATTGAATATCCATCTCGAAAGCACGAGCATGCATCTGCATCGGCATACATTGCTACCCAAACAACCATAATAGCTCATCTAATCACACGAATAAACCAATCAACAAATCCGTTGCATTTCGCACGGACGGTCAACCAAATGGCCGCACCTCACAACATTCAATTAGTGCATTCAGTCAGTGTTTCTTATGCCTTCGCATCATCCCTCGAGGCATCTTCTCTTGGCAATTAATCAAGGATTGTCCTCTTTCTTAGAGGACGTAATTAACGTCATAACCTTTATGGTATGACGGACTCCGAGTCTCGACACGAACATCATAATCGATTGACCAAGTCAGATCGAGCGCACAATAAACTTGTCTCTCTCCTCCCGTTCTCCCCCCTCCCGTCCATCTCCCGCGCCAACCCTCCCCTCCCCGCGGTTTGACCATTCCCGTGGCTGCTGCCCTCCGACGATGGCCGGCGGTGGGGGGGGCCCTGTGCCTCCCCCTCCCTCCCTGGTTCTATCCTCGCCGCCGGTGGTCCTGCCGAGGCGGGTCCCGTTGCTGACCTCCCTCGCACAGCTGTGGACGGGTTCGTCGTGGGTGGCTCTGGTGCTCCTCCTACCGGCGACGGTGTTCTTGCAGGAGGTCCCCCTCCTCCGGCCGCCGCCGCGTTTGACCCTCGTCGCTTGGAAGAGGGCCTCCGACCTTCGTCTGGCACCATCCTTGGCAGTGCCTCGATGCCCCTCCATCCCTTACCCCCTTCGTCGCTTTCAGCTGGGCCTCTCCTAACCCCAGCTGGAGTTCTTCCTACGGCGTCCCTGGCCACGGTTTCAGCTTCTCCTGGCATTTCCTCTGCTGCATCCGCCCCAACGTCCACCAGAGCTTCTCCGGTGTCGCCGACGTTTTCCCACGCTGCATCTTCTTCCCTCGGCATCATCGCGTCTCTCCCCCCATCAACCGACATGTCTTTGGCCTTTCCTACACGCTACCGCTGGCGGGATGTCAAACTGGGTTTTCTAGCTTTGACCCGCCATCTCCCGTGACTCATCTTCCTGCCAGTTTGTCCAACGCCCTACCTTTGGGCCCCACCCCCCTCCTTTGGATGGGACCTTGGGCGAAAACGGTGCTCTATTTTCGCCCCAAGGCCCCCTGCTTCCAGCGCTTCTCTCACCGCCCCCCCCGTCTCACCTTCTTCTAGTCTGCTCTTCGTCCCCAACCCCCAACACCTCTTGTCTTAGCATCCTTGGCCCAGGTGGGGCGACGGTCGTGTCCGCCTCCACGCTCCACCATGGCCCATCTTGCGACCCCCCTCCTCTTGAGGTTGTCTGTGGCCCTTCCATGGTGCCCCCCTGGGCTCGACGTCCCTTGGGCTTGCAGTGCCTCCCTTGTCTGCTAGTGGCGCCCCACGTCCTCCTGGTCAAGTCGCTGGCCTTGCTCCAGTGTTGCCTTCCACTGGAGGCCCCCGTTCTGGGGCCCCTCCTTTGGCGTCTTCCGCTGGCGCCTCGCTGCTTGCCAGATCCCCGTGGTCTAGCCCTGCCCGCCCAACTGTGCCTCGTGGAGCTGCCCCATCGTTGCTAACTTCGGAGCAGGCGGGGTCCCTTCCAGCGGCTCCTACTGCTCCTTCCTTTGCCAACGTACTCCTGCAGTCCTTGGCCCCCCCGGCTCTGCCACTGTCTATCCATGCTCCTGCATTCACTGACGGTGGGGAGCCTGCAACCTTCTTCAGCATGGAGGAGATCAGCCTGTCTTGCAGTCTGCTTGAGTTCACCGTTATCGCTCAGACGCCACAGGGACACCCCTCTTTTCAGGAAATAAGAGCACACCTTGCGCAACGATTTCATTTCTCTCAAGACTTCCTCATTAGCTCCTTGGATCGCTGCCATCTTCTTCTTTGCTTCCCCAACAAGGAGGACTATCTCTAGGTCCTCCTCAGAGAGTCCCTCCTTGTTAAAGGGCGGCCATTCTCCTTCTTCAAGTGGTCATTGTCGTTCTCTGCTAATGAAGACTCACCCCTTGTCTCGGTTGCATGGGCTTCCGGCTAACTTTTTCAACGAAGCTATGTTACTCTCCATTGCGGGAGGCATCGGTTCTCCTCTAAAAGTGGACTGCAATACCCTGTGCCGCACCAGGACGCACGTGGCCAGGGTTTGCGTGTTGTTTGACATCTCCAAGAACCCTCCCCCTGGGCATGGATCGGGTATGGTGGTAGCGTCTTCTAGCAGGTTTTAGAGTACCCCAACCTCCCCTCGTTCTACTCCAACTGCAAGCGCCTTGGCCACCCCGTGCTCCACTGCAAGAAGCCTCCTTCTGGGCCGCGTTCCCTGCCAAAGCCCGCTCGCCGTGCTGCTCAAGGCCCTGCTGGCCTCCCCAAGCATGCTGCTCCTTCTCCACCCTGCTCGCTGCCCTCCGGTTGTTCCCAGGAGGCTAGTCTGCCCCTTGCGTCCACCCATGCTGCTTCTGCCGCCGCCGGTTCACCTTTGTCAGGGTCCATGTAGCCGGGTAGCGTGTCTCAGTAGTTGGGACCAGCCACCTTCGTTTCCTCTGCTGGCCATGAGGAGGGTGCTGCAGCTATTGTTCTTCCCGCCGTGGCTTTGCCTCCTGCCTGCCTTCCCGCTCTCGGGAGTGCATCCCATGGCTTCCTGGCAGCGGAACCTCCTGGCATCGCTGCCCCGGTCATTTCTTCTGCCTCCCTCCAGCCAATCTTCTGCACGATGCCTTCTGTTTCCCTTCCATTGGAGCCTACACCGTCGCTTGCTACGGTTCGCACCGCGGGTTTGCTGGGCTCGGGTCCCCTTGATCCCCCTGGCAACTCTAGGCCCTCGCATGGATCCCTGCCCTTTGGTGGTTCTGTCAACTTTGAGGGTGACTCCCACATCCTGGGAGTTGTCGATCCTTCTGCTGCCCCCCCTCCAGACGCGGTGTCTCCCGTTGCTGCTCATGTGCCCCAGGCATTGGAGCTACCGCCTGCGGTCTCCCACCTCCAGGCTAGCAGCCTCCCCGCGCCTAGCTTGCTCGTCCAACGCCTTGGGAGCCCTACCGGCCTTCCTACCTGCCCCGCCACGTCCGGGCGGGCCCAGGCTTCAAGGCCACTCCTCAGGCTGCTTCTGCTATCCTCCAGCCAACTTCTTCGTCTCCAACTGCCCGGTCATCTCGTTGTGCTGCCTCGGTCGCAGCACCCTCTTCGATGGTCCTTGGCCTCCCGGCGCCAGATGTTGAGCCCCCATGCATCCCCTCTTTGGCTCCTCCTAACCTCAATGCCGCTGCGGTTGCATGGTTCTTTGGGGCGCAACACTCCAAGTCTGCGACAGCCGTTGATGGTCCTATGACGACTTCCTCTTCCCCGTCGGGCTCCCCCCGCCTCTCTTTTGCCCAAGCTCTGAAGAAGAAAATCATCCGGGATCCGTTCAGTCCGATCGTTGACTCTGCCCCGCGCCCTTCCACGGTGTGCCCAGTGGTTACTTCGTCTTCCTCGCCTCTTGGCACTTGTACCAAGCTCCCCCAGATCATCCAGGTGCTCTCTGTCCCTGGGCTCGAGCTGCTCACAACGCTCCCCAACTTTGCTGCTGCTCATGCGTCCTTCGTTGGCTCCCACGCTTTGGACCGCTCTCGACCAGCGGGCAGGGTGGACCCCAGTGCTCCTAGGATCAACCTCAGGTGATCCTTTTCCCCCTCCTCCTCGCGGGCTTATGCTTCTTTGTCGCGGGAGTGCGACCACTGACTCTTGTTTGGTCTTCGGCCGGGTTGCTGGTCGTTGATTGTCTCCTCATCCTTTTTGTTGCTCGTCTCTTTGGCGCCTCGTGCCCTCGTGTTGTACTTCACCCTCTTTCCTTTGGGTTCCCTCTTCTCTCCCCCCCCTTTTGTGTACCCTTTTTATCATTATGCAATGCAAATTACCATATTAAAAAAAAAACTGGCACGCCCTACGCGAATAAACCCCTAACAAAAAGGTCCCCCCCACAAGTCTGGCACGCCCGGTGGGACTCGAGTCTCCCTTCATCTCTTTGCCGAGAGGGGATGCCTTCGGGGGCTTCCCCCAAGAATACTGACTGTTTGTCTATTTATCTCAGGTGAACAATGACGTCATCGGGACTCACCGCTCTTGAATTCGACCCCGCGATCGTCATCGGCCACGCTGAATGTGGGTACCTAGCGGTGCCCATGGTTTTCGGCTCCTTCCCGCCAGCTGTAGGCTTCCCCAACTTCTTGGGGTTGGGCTTTGCCGACACGCTGAAAGTGGAATCCTCGGAACCTACAGAAGAGAAAGCTGCAAAGAAGGTCGAGGCCCCGGAGGCTCAACCCTGTGCTGGCTCACTCACGAGCCCAGTTCAAGTCGCCAACTGCATGGTGCACCATATCGCTCATGGGGCCCGCCCCATCCCCACCAAGAATTTCGGGAGGCTCCGACACCGGAACCCCCGGAGAAAGGTTGCTGCTGTTGTGACCGGACGTCTCTCCATGTCCGGCAAGTCTATGCTGATCGGGGGAGTTCGCGTCTTTCTGGATGGGCGCAGAGCTCGGGTAAGCCCGGATCGGGTGATCCCCGTAGTGCCTGTCTAGAACTCTTATCAGGCTCTGTCCGGAAGGAGAGCCGAAAAGGAAGAAGCCGGCCACCATGGCCAAAGAAAGTTGGCTCCCGAGCCAAGGAGATTTAAGTAGGTTTGGGTCCCCAAGAAGGTCCAGCCTACCTACCAAGATGCACCAGTCCAGTACATCTCTAGATTTACGGGAGCAGAGGAGAACAAGAAGAGGGGCCTTGCCCTGAGAAATGAAGAAACAGTCTTAGATCCTCCACGCCGTGGAAGCTTCAGGGCCTGGGCCCGACAGGCCAACATCCCCGCTGTGGGAGGAAGATTTCAACAAGTTGCCTAAAGAGCCTGGCTTGCTTACATCCCTCCGATGGGAGGCCGACAATTATCCCCGACCCTACATCTGGGCCGAGGGCAAGAAGAGATGACTAATATGGTCAGGAGCTATTTTAGGGGACTAGGCAACCCCTCTTTGGGCCAACATCGGCTATTACAAGCAGCCATGGCTGAAGAAGATCACTGCTCATCAATGGCAGTGGAAGAAGAAGAAGAAAGAAGAATGACGTCATCGGTCGATGACAACGGGTATGAAGACGGCTTGGATATTCGAGCCGATGAAGCTACTCCCTACCAGGAGGAAAGAAGAAGAGTCTCTGTATTTGAAAGGCTCACCTTCCTAGAGAATGCAAAAAGGAGGGTTCGCAGACAGATAAGAAGGATGCAGATCTTCACCTGCAACATGGCTGGGGTGTCTGGCCACTACGGAAGATTGCCTGAGGAGCCTCAGGAGCTGGCCCGGTTAGCCGGGAGGCCGGGGCCGAGTACTCGAAGGGCCGAAGCCGCAAAAGAAAAGTTGACAGCAACCAAGGGAAAGCAAACCCCACCTCCAACAACATGATAAAGCCATTATTCTCACTGCAAATGTGGTGACGGCAGAAGAAGAAGAAGATGTCTTGCTCGACATCCTACCTGAGGGTGCACCTGGTGAGACAACAAAAGCTATCCCCAGCACTGCAGCTATGAATCCGACCGTACTAATGATACTCCAAAGGTACCGACAGGAGATAGAGCTGTTGAAGAAGCAATTGATGGAGAAGACGGAGTAGTCTTTAGCCTCCAAGTAGCCTGATATGCAGGCCGAGTCATCACGGGGTGCCGTCAATCAAAATGACTTCCCACCACTCTACACCCCGCCTCAGCCGGTAGAACCAAGCTTGGCAACAACTTAGCAACGCCCACCACAGCCGTTGATGCCGCAGGTGCTACCACAGGTGCACCAGACATCTCCACTGTCACGTCCTCCTCCGCAGGCGACCACCCTGGTCACCCCCTATTTGCAACCAGCACATTTCTACCCAGAACCGATCGATCCGACCGTCATGAGCAAGATGATGGTGGAAAGAATGATCGAGCTGAAGCTCGCTGAAAGGAGTAAAGGTGACTATGTTGCATTCGATGCATACAGGGTTCCATACCCGCCGCATCATGCTGCTAAGTGGCTCCCTCCAGGGATTAGTAAGTCGCCAAAATTCGACAAGTTCAACGGGAAGGTATCCCCAAAAGAACATGTCACTTACTACATGACCGTCATGGGTGATCTGGCCACCGACGAGTCATATTTGCTGAAATTCTTTGGGTCCTCGCTCACGGGACTCGCATTTGAATGGTACTCTAGCCTCCCAGCCGAGTTGATCAGCGATTGGTCGGACATGTAGAGGAAGTTCAGAGAAAGATTCCATGTCACAGAGAGGGAGGTCACAGTGGCCGAACTCTATTCAACAAGACAGAGGGTAGATGAGACAGCCCTTGACTACATCAAGAGGTGGAGGAACCTCGGAATAAGATGCAAGCGGTCCCCGCACCAGGAGGACGCTGTACAAATCTGCAAGCAGAACCTCAGGAGAGAGGTGCTAGAAAAGATGATTGGCATAGAAATTCGACCGTTCGACCGCCTAAATAATGTTGTGGCCGAGCTAGAAGCCTTCCTGGCAAAACCGGCCCTGACATCAACTATTGCCACTGCACAGAAGGGCAAGGCACCAGAGCGGTGCTAGGTACCTAAAGAAGCAAACGCCCTTGATATCAAGGCGTTTGAGCAACAAAAAGACAAAGGAAAGAAGACGGCTGCACCCCAGCCTGCCAAAATCGAAGATGGCAAAGAGGGTCCATCACTCCGGGACAAGATGAAGAAGGCCTACTCTTTCCCCAAGGAGAAGACCAGGATCCTGTTTGATTGGGTCACCCAGTATGATAAGGTCACCCTGCCTGAGCCAAAGAGGCCGGAGGACCTGAAGAGAAGAGACAGCCCAAGATTTTGCCCTTACCACCAGATGCTAGGACATCCGATTGAGGACTGTTATGTTTTCAAGGATATTATCGAAGGCATGATGAGGAAAGAAGAAATAGAGTTGGGGGAGTACAGGGTTGACCCTCCACAACCACATGAGGCGCCTCTAAGAAGAGCCACAGTCAACATGGTCTCTCTATATCAAGCATTGCCTGAGGAGACTGCAGAAGCCAGTACTCAGCATACTTATGAAGCATGTTTTCTGGCCCCAATGAAAGAACAAGAGGGATGGGAGCAAGTCCCTGCAAAAACCAAGAAGAAGGGCACGTCTCGCCCAATAGTGGGGGCACATATTCGTGGCATCACACCACGAACTCCTTTGCTAGTGGCAACACCTGTGTGGACCAATCCACCGGCAGCTATCAGAATACCTACTCACAACCGGAGGAGGCAGACTCCGTTGCCGGCGGTCAAGGAAGTTAGTCCAGAAGCCCGGCGGCTACAGGACTACATAAATGGGCTAGATGAGTATGTACAGCATGAACTAGAACCTTTACTGGTACGGGATCATGTCCCGTGGCAGGAGCTAGAACAGCTTTCACTGAAGTAGGAAGAAGAAGCTGACAAAGCATCAGACAAGGATGGCAGCCTATTCTGGGGGCAAGCACCAGCCGAAGAAAAGAAAAGAAGACAAAGAAAGAAAAGAAGGGCCATCAAGGCTACAAAGGGTATAATCCTCTCTTGCAACACCCTCTCTGCTCTGTTCAATCTGCATGGTGAGGAGGATGAAGAAGAGATATGCTTCGCACCCGCCGCCAAGGAAAGTCAGGCCGAAGCCGCAACTGCTGCACATGCAACCCGGTCAGGCCGAAGATGGGGGCGTCAATCGCCCGCCAACCACAACATTATCTTCAGGGGGGAGCAACCCTATAAAATACCACCCCCGGAGGTTAGGGGAGTCTAAATCCCTCCTCCGTCAGGCCTATACAACCAGAGTGGGGGCAGCACTGCCGCTCCTTCCTTCCTAGAATTTGTGAAGATGTCAAAGGGGAAGCAGCCATGCCGGGATGTCGAACCGGCAACTGGGGGCGTTCACCCATAACTCCAGCAATCTTCTGAATTGCCAGATAAAGAAGAAGCTGGCCTGGCAGTAGTCAGTGAGGGACAGCAGGCAGATGACCCCAAGCAGAAGGGTGCAACCTCCGAGTCTGATGAAGCGGGCCCATCAGGGGTCACAGTCCAAGACTCTCCCAAGCCCAGGTGGGTAGAAGAGATGAAACTATCCAATGTCCGAGCAAGAAGTTTGGTGGTCAAGCTGTTGAAAAAGCTCCCGGCAAGATTCACTGTCTGGGAAATCCTCTCTCTGAGTGAAGAGACCCGACAAGCAATCATTACTGCTCTGCAGACGCCTGCTCAATATGAGGCCTGCCTGGCTGAAGCACTTCCGGAGGCCAGCATGACCTTCACTCAGGAGGACATGCTGCTCCCCACTACCAGCCACAACAGACCGATGTATATGAGGGGGTGTCTGAATGGCCGGGAGTTGAACAGAATCCTGGTGGATCCCGGGGCGGCTGTCAACATCATGCCCTACAGGATATATGAGAGGCACTACTTCAACGTGCGTCTCCAAAAGGTCGGAGATATGCGTATTGCCGGCTTCAACCAAAAGTGTGAGGTGTCGCTAGGAGTAGCGGAGTTCACACTCACTCTAGCAGACTTTATCACGAAGGTGTAGTTTCATGTCATCGATTCCCGCATCTCGTACAAGGCACTGCTCGGCCGCCCCTGGCTACACGAGAACATGGTGGTGCCTTCCACGCTCCACCAGTGCATCAAATATAACCTGGAGGGGAAGGAGGAAAGAATATTATCTGATCTCCATCTGTTCGAAGTGTTCGAGTGCCACTTGGCGGACGCCCCTCTATATGCAGAACGGTCGCAGAAGGCCCCTGAAGCCAAGACCTCTTCCAGCACAACAAAAAGCGCCTCCGGAGCCGAATGGTTCCCTCCACCGCCGCGTGGATATGTTAATCCCAGGACGGTCTCACACATCACTGTCACTGGGAACGTGGGCCGGGTAGCACCTCCCGCCATCTACCCCGAAGCTAATAAAGTCAGGGTCGACCAGCAACACGACCATATCGGGATCCCGGAGGGCCTTACCAAGCCAATCCTTGATCTCGACAATATCATTGTTGAGCCTTTCAAAGCATGGGAGGTGGCACAGATAGATGGCCCCAGCAGGTTGTTCTACACAGCTGAGGAGCACCCTACACATGAGGATATTGACTGTCGTCTGCCTGAAGATATAGATGACCCGCCAGTTCCAATACAGGGGTTGACATTTATAACAAGTCGAATGGCCAAGATGTTCCAGAAGCACCACATCCCCTCTGGCCAGCCTTGCAAGAAGAAAGAAGCATTCCAGAAGCTGTGGTATCCCCCGAACCTGGATAAAGAAATGTGACGTGTCTCTCAACACCCAGGGCTGGGCTTCACCCTCGAGGAATACTATTACAGCGGACGCTATGAAGTGGATACCATTTTCTCTTTCTACCCAACTGAGGATAACTCACTAGGGGCAACTTTTGGTGGACACCCAGCAGAAGCTGAATACACTGAGCCAGTTCAACTAAGAAGTCTGGAATCAGAAGCCATATTCCCCTGCCGGTGCTGGGAATAGGTCTACCCTGAAGAGGCAGCTCTTCAAGCCAAATTCGACATAGCTAGCAGTAGTGAAGCTGAAGATGTTGAAGAAGCAGGGCTGCCTCCCTCTAGTAACCTTCCTCTGATGATGATGTCAGCACTTCTTGAACCAGTCAAGGAAGCTTCTCCCAAGCCTGATCAAGAGATAGGTGCTTCTAGAAAAGAAAAAGCTACCTCCACTGAAGATATGGTGATCCAAGGGAGTGAGACCTTCTCGCCATGTACCATGGAGCTGCAGTGCTACCCTGACTCAATGACAAACAATCACCAGTCCCTAGTGACTGCAACCCCCTCAGCGAGGGGTGAGGCAATCGACTCACCCCTCAGAACGACTATTGAGGTAGATTTGCTGGCAAAGCAATCCATGCAGCCACTACCGGCCGAACCAGAGATTCTTGACGAAGCTCAGATAAGGCAAAATGAAGAGATCGAGGTCCTCGACCTCGAAGATGATATACCAGACTTTGTCGACCTTTAGCCTGCACCCCCAGAGATAGAAGACGGAGGCCAAGCAACAGTCGATGAACTGATAGAAGTCAACCTGGGAGATGAGAACGACCCCAGGCCAACCTTCCTCAGTGCCCAGTTATCCACTGAAGAACAGGGGCTGTATGTCCAGCTGCTGCAAGAATATCGGGATTGCTTTGCTTGGACCTACAAGGAAATGCCAGGATTGAGCCCTGCAGTCTCACAACATGAGCTAACCATAAACCCTGAAGCCGAATCGGTGAAGCAGCCACCGCGGCGCATGAGGCCAGAGCTCATCACTCAAATATGCAAGGAGGTCGACAAGCTCATTGAGGTGGGTTTTGTCAAAGAGAATCAATATACCACGTGGCTAGCTAATATTGTGCCCGTGAAGAAGAAGAATGGACAGATTCGGATATGTGTTGACTTCCGAGATCTGAATAAAGTCTACCCCAAAGATGACTTCCCAGTGCCAATAATAGAGGTCATGATAGATGCAACAACCAGTCATGAGGTCCTGTCATTCATGGATGGGTCATCCGGCTACAACCAGATATGAATCACGGAACATGACCGGATCCACACTGCCTTCCGAACTCCCAAAGGCATTTATCATTACAAGAGGATGCCGTTCGGATTAAAGAACGCCGGCGCAACTTATCAGCGGGCGATGACTAGAATATTTGATGAGCTGCTCTACCATAAGGTCGAGTGCTACATAGATGACATGGTAGTCAAGACCAGAAAGAAAGAAGACTATCTGCAAGACCTCCGAGTTATTTTCTAGAGGCTGAGGTAGTATGAATTGAAGATGAACCCTATGAAGTGTGCGCTCATAGTTTCGAGCAAAAAGTTCTCGGGTTTCATTGTCAGATATCGGGGAATTGAGATAGACCCCGCAAAGATCAAGACGATCCAGGATCTACCTTCACCAAGGAACCTCTCGGAGCTGAGATCTCTACAAGGCTACATGGCATACATCCGACGGTTTATATCCAACTTGTCAGGGCGATGCCACCCCTTCCATAAGCTAATGATGAAAGATGTTCCCTTCTACTGGGATGAAGAATGCCAGACAGCCTTTGATAAGCTGAAGGATTATCTAAAGACTCCTCCAGTGCTGGGTGAGCCGGTGAAAGGACGACCGCTAATCCTCTACATAGCAGCCACATATAACTCCCTGGGGGCAATGCTAGCCCAGAATAATGAAGAAGGGAAGGAACAAGCCCTCTATTACCTCAGTCTAAGAATGGTCAGAACTGAGGAGAGGTACACCTCTATCAAGAAGATCTGCCTGGCACTGGTCTTCGCGGTCAAGAAACTCCGACACTATATGCTGTCGCATGAGGTTAAGCTGATTTCCAAGGAGGATCCGCTTAAATATATCATGTCTCAACCAGCCCTCAAAGGCCGCCTAGGCAAATGGGCAGTGATTCTTATGGAGTATGATATCTCCTATGTACCGCAAAGGGCTGTCAAGGGCCAGGCCATCGCCGACTTCTTCGCTGAGCATCCAGTACCTGAAGACTGTCCACTAGAACCCGAGCTTCCCAAAAATGAAACCCTAGAGGTCGGCCAAGTGCAGCCCTCTCTGTGGCAGCTGTATTTTGACGGCGCTTCCAGAATTGACACCTCAGCAACTGGATCAGCCAGAGCTAGGGCAGGGGCAGGCATAGTCTTGAAATCTCTAGAAGGAGAAGTCATACATACATGCTGTTCAATAAACAAGCATTGCACAAACAATGAAGCAGAATATGAAGCCCTCATAATCGGGTTACAGATTGCTCTGTCCATAGGGATTCGGATGCTAGAAGCATTCGAGGACTCTATGCTAGTTATAAAACAGTTGGAGGGGGAGTTTGATGTACGGAAGCAAGAGCTCGTTCCCTATTGCTAGTTGGCACACCGCTTAATGACAAGATTCTATTTCATTAGCATCAAGCACATCAATCGAGGACAGAATGCTCAAGCAGACGCCCTCACAAAGCTGGCCAGTTCTTTGGTAGTCCCGCCTGATACAAGCCTGAATATAATAGTAATCAACCGGCAGTAGGTCCCCAGTGTGACAGAAACCTTAGCCGATGAACAAGCAAATGAAGTGGCAGTTGTAGAAGGAATCCAATAGTCCGATTGGCGGGAGCACCTCCTACGTTGGTTTCAATACCAACAACTCCCGAACGAGAAAGAATAGAGAATGAAGCTCCTGAGGGTCAAAGACTCTTATGAGATGAGGAATGAAACGTTGTTCTAGATAATGGCAGATGCCCAAAAGAAGATCTTATTTCGGTGCTTATCTCCATGGGAAGCCGGGCAGGTAATGCAAGAGGTCCATGCTGGGTCAGCTGGGGCACACCAGGTCGGTCCGAAAATAACAATTGAAATAAAGAAAATGGGCTACTATTGGCCCTCTATGTTTGACGATTGCTGCAGGTTCGCCAAAGCATGTTAGAAGTGTCAAGAACATGCCACTGTGTCAAGAAGGCCACATGTGCCACTGCATCCTACCATCCCAAGTTGGCCGTTTGCTCAATGGGGTACGGACGTGGTAGGGCCACTACCAGCGTCTTCATCGGGATGCAAATATATCTTAGCGGCTACAGACTACTTCTCCAGATGGGCAGAGGTAGTAGCACTAAGAGAAGTGACGGGGGAATTAGTCGCCAGATTCTTTTGGTAAAATATAATATTCTGATTTGGAGTACCCAGCCGAATCATCTCTGACAACGGAAGTCACTTCAAGAATCAGAAGGTGTACCGACTAGCTGACAAATACAAGATTGATTGGAGGGCATCCTCTCCCTACTACCCTCAAGCCAACGGGCTTCCAGAAGCCTTCAACAAGACGCTATGCACTCTGCTAGCGAAGATTGTCAAGGATAACAAAAGAGATTGGGAAGAAAGAATGTACGAGGCACTCTGGCCTTACCGTACAGTCTATAAAACCCCGACTGGCTGCTCACCTTACTCCCTTGTGTACGGGTTGGAGGCTGTGGTGCCAATTGAATTAGAGGTCCCCTCGTTGCGAATCGCCATCCAGCATGGATTGGTCAGCAGCGAGCAGACTAACATAGAAAGAAGACTAGAGGAGCTCGTCGAGCTCGAAGGAAAGCGTCTCCGTGCGTAACAAAATATCCAACTCTACCAAGTCCGCATGGCCCGTGCTTTCGATAAGCTGGTCACAGGGTGAGAATTTAAGAAAGGTGACCGAGTAATGGTTAAAAGAAGAGAAGTGATGGCCTCCAACCCCAAAGGGAAGTTGGTTGAAAACTGGGTTGGACCATATGTCGTCCGCCGAGTATATGAAGGAGGTACGTACGTCCTTGTAGATCACAAAGGAGTCGTCCAATTCTCTCCCCTTAATGAAAAATATATGAAGCTGTATCACACAGTTCAACTGACATTCCCAGAATGACCTATACCTACCTTGGTCTAGTGGCATTCCACCCTGGTCGAGCTCTACTTACCTTAGTCTAGCGGCACTCCGCCCTAGCTAAGTTCCACCTGCCTTAGTCTAGTGGCACTCCGCCCTAGCTAAGTTCCACCTACCTTAGTCTAGTGGCGCTCCGCCCTAGCTAAGTTCTACCTAGCTTGGTCTAGTGGCATTCTGCCCTGACCGAGCTCTACCTGCCTTAGTCTAGTGGCACTCCGCCCTAGCTAAGTTCTACTTACCTTAGTCTAGTGGCACTCCGCCCTAGCTAAGCTCCACCTGCCTTAGTCTAGTGGCACTCCGCCCTAGCTAAGTTCTACCTAGCTTGGTCTAGTGGCATTCCACCCTGACCGAGCTCTACCTGCCTTAGTCTAGTGGCACTCCGCCCTAGCTAAGTTCTACTTACCTTAGTCTAGTGGCACTCCGCCCTAGCTAAGTTCCACCTACCTTAGTCTAGTGGCGCTCTGCCCTAGCTAAGTTCTACCTAGCTTGGTCTAGTGGCATTCCGCCCTGACCGAGCTCTACCTGCCTTAGTCTAATGGCACTCCGCCCTAGCTAAGTTCTACTCACCTTAGTCTAGTGGCACTCTGCCCTAGCTAAGTTCCACCTGCCTTCGTCTAGTGGCGCTCCGCCCTAGTTAAGTTCCACCTACCTTAGTCTAGTGGCGCTCCGCCCTAGCTAAGTTCTACCTAGCTTGGTCTAGTGGCATTCCGCCCTGACCGAGTTCTACCTGCCTTAGTCTAGTGGCACTCCGCTCTAGCTAAGTTCTACTTACCTTAGTCTAGTGGCACTCCGCCCTAGCTAAGTTCCACCTACCTTAGTCTAGTGGCGCTCTGCCCTAGCTAAGCTCCACCTACCTTAGTCTAGTGGCGCTCTGCCCTAGCTAAGTTCTACCTACCTTAGTCCAGCGGCACTCTGCCCTAGCTAAGTTCTACCTACCTTAGTCTAGTGGTACTCTGCCATGGCTTAGCTCTACCTACCTTGGTCTAGTGGCATTCCATCCTGGTCGAGCTCTCAAAAATTACATAAATAATGATACACAAAATAACATTGCCATTGCGGGCCTTACCCCCGAATCAGCACAAATCTATCCCTTGCGTTAGCATTACCTTCTTGCTAACGAATAAACCCTTTCTCGGTGTAATACTTCGTGTCCTAGCTGACCCTTCTACAACATTGCCATTGCGGGCCTTATGCCCGAATCGACACAAATCCATCCCTTGCGTTAGCATTACCTTCTTGTTAACGAATAAACCCTTTCTCGGCGCAAGACTTCGTGTCCTAGCCGACCCTTCTACAACATTGCCATTGCGGGCCTTACGCCTGAATCGGCATGAATCTATCCCTTGCATTAGCATTATCTTCTTGCTAACGAATAAACCCTTTCTCGGTGTAAGACTTCGTGTCCTAGCCGACCCTTCTACAACATTGCCATTGCGGGCCTTACGCCCGAATCGGTACAAATCTATCCCTTGCATTAGCATTACCTTCTTGCTGACGAATAAACCCTTCTTCTCGGTGCAAGGCTTCGTGTCCTAATCGACCCTCTCAACGTCCTCATGTTATATGAATCAAAAAAAAAAAGAAAAGAAAAAGATGGGGCTTAAAAGAGAGGTGCCTCGCCGGCCTTGTTCCTGCATTAGGACAAGGGCAAAAATGGCTATAACCCGACTGTGCCGAAAATTCGAAAGGGCGTCACAGGCAAAATCGGGTACCCCGCCATGTGAAAACCCAAAAGGGCGCGTGGGCAAAAGCAAGAGGGGGCTGACTTCGGCGAAAATCTGAAAGGGCGCTTAGGTCAGTAATATGGTAATTTAAGTTCCACCTTACCCTCATTCTAGTAAAACCCCGAAAAGGGCGATCACCACGATCCCCATCGGAGATCTTTCTCTATACCTCCTTGCGACCCTTGTCATCATCGGCAAGATCGGTCGGCCTACTTCTGACCATTGTCATCATCGGCAGGATCGGTCAGCTTCCTTGTGACTCTTGTCATCATCGGCAAGATCGGTCGACCTACTTCTGACCCTTGTCATCATCGGCAGGATCGGTCAGTCTCCTTGAGACCATTGTCATCATCGGTAAGATCGGTCGACCTACTTCTGACCCTTGTCATCATCGGCAAGATCGGTCGACCTACTTCTGACCCTTGTCATCATCAGTAGGATCGGTTAGCCTCCTTGCGACCCTTGTCATCATCGGCAAGATCGGTCGACTTACTTCTGACTCTTGTTGTAACACCAGAGAATTTTAAAATAGAAATATATAATTTTTTTAATCATTGAACTCATATTCTAATTCTATTGGATTAACCATTTAAAGCATTTAATTACCTATAGATGCTTTAGAAGATGCCAAATTATATTTTGGAAATACCAATTTATATTTTTAATCACTTAGGAAATTAATATTACACTATTCCAAAGAAATAGTAAATATGTTATATAGATAGTGTTTTAAAGGTTAAACGTCACTTTTACAAGATGCCAATTCATATTTTCATAATTTAGAAAATTTCATATTTCAACTTTTACATTATATAATTATTTTGAAGAAATAAGGGTATATAGATGAAGTGTTAAAGGATAAACATAATTTAGAAAGTGAAAAAGGGTATATAGATAATTTTAGTTAGTGTAGAGTGAATACAAAAAACCTCCATTCAAAATAACGACGTATGCTAAGTCGTTATTTCCTAAATATGAATAGTGACGTGAATAGTGCTACTTTTTATTGAAAAAGAATTTTTCAAAAAAAATTATATGTAAAAATAGAGAAAAATGTAAGGGTCTCACTCCTGAAATTTCACAAACAAATTCCCTCAATTTTTAAAGATAAAAATCTTTGAAGTTAACATAGAAATCTTAACTTATGAAATACGTAACCTACTCGTCTTAATAAAATCCTAGGCTTTGGTTAAAGAATTAAACTATAGGGGGACTAGAATACAAATGTGCAAAATAACTTTAAACACATGGGCCATGATTTGTACGTAAGTGGACTTCCACCTTGTCCACTTAGTGAATTGACGCCCCTCACTAGGGCATCAATTGAAAAATTGAAGACCATGTATGCAGGCGTCAATTTGAATAGGACCCCATTCTATTAAAGTATTAATATACATATGCACAACACGTGAGTGGGGCAGAGTTGTCTAACAAATGACGCCCTCTTGCAATGTGTCATTTCCATTAATAATGCCACAATAATGCTACCCAAATAAATGACGCCCTCATGCAAGGCGTCATTTATTAAATGAACGACCCTTTACACGGGCGTCATTTAAACATGTGATTCTAGAAGATTGAGACACGAGCAACCCATTCGAGCTGGCAAAAACAATGCCTACTCAGCATGACCCACAAGGCATTAACAATGCCTTATCGTTCCCTATAACTAATCGCATCCGTAGCACTGTCAGAGGCTACTGCTGTGTTGCAGAAGCGTCGTCCTCCGAGGCTACATCCTGCTGTGATCCTGCTGCAGCTCTGAACCTCGTATCACACGTCAAAAGGTAGGTGTTCTCAAATCCTTGCCTAACTAGTAGCTAATAGGTTAATTGATGCATATTTAGAGTTCGATCAACTAGTCAACCATGCTATATATATATATATATATATATATATATATATACCATGACCCAGAATAATACCATGTTATACATCTGTTAATAGCTCGTTACATACTGTTATCATGATTTTTTAGCATGATTTCATGAGCTTTTTAACAGATTTTATCACACTAGTTTTCAGTCTTAAATCCTTAAATTATAGCCTCTGTTAACGTGTTAAACACACAGGGGCATTAAAAATGACGCCCCTGACTAGGGCGTCCCTTTCAAAATTGAAGACTGTGTAAACAGTCGTCAATTAATTAACGACATGACCAATGTCGTCAATTTAATTTTCCAAATTTTGAGTAATTAATAATTCAACACATTCAAAAATCCATAACTATCAAACTAAAGCACTAAATTTTTGCATGAACATGTTTCTGGAATCTTGACATTTTTCTAGACATATTCGTATCATTACTTCCTGATTTAGAATATTTTTATACGGATGAATAGTGCATGAATAGTGTGTGAATAGTGACACAGTTTTGTAAATGACGCCCATGACCAGGGTGTCAATTACCAAATTGAAGACTGTGTAAACAATCGTCAATTAATTAACGACATGACCAACGTCGTCAATTTAATTTTCTGGATTTTGAGTAATTGATAATTCAACACATTCAAAAATCCATAACTATTGAAATAAAGCACGAAATACATATTCATATCATTACTTCTTGATTCAGAATATTTTTTTACACTAATGAATAGTACATGAATAGTGAACCACGGTAAATGACGCCCCTAATCAGGGCGTCAATTACTAAATTGAAGACTGCGTAAACAGTCGTCAATTATCAAATTGAAGACATGGCCCATATCGTTAATTCAGAATATTTTTTTACACGTGAATAGTGAACCACTGTAAATGACGCCCCTGACCAGGGCGTCAATTACTAAATTGAAGACTGCGTAAACAATCGTCAATTATCAAATTGAAGACATGACCCATGTCGTCAATTTAGAATATTTTTTACACGTGAATAGTGAACCACTGTAAATGACGCCCCTGACCAGGGCGTCAATTACTAAATTGAAGACTACGTAAACAGTCGTCAATTATCAAATTGAAGACATGACCCATGTCGTCAATTTAGAATATTTTTTTTAACGGATGAATAGTACATGAATAGTGCATGAATAGTTACCATTATATGTAAATGACGCCCTTGACCAGGGCGTCAATTACTAAATTGAAGACTGTTCAAACAGTCGTCAATTAATTGAAGACATGACCCATGTCGTCAATTTAATTTCCTGATTCAGAATATTTTAACACTGATGAATAGTATATGAATAGTACATGAATAGTGCATGAATATTGAAACAGTTTTGTAAATGACGCCCCTGCCCAGGACGTCAATTACAAAAGTGATGACTGTTCAAACAGTCGTCCATTAGATGACGCCATGGTCAATGTCGTCAATCCATTTTCCTCAAATTTTTAGAAACCAGTAAATCAAAACATTCAAAAACCTATAACTAATAAACCGGACCATGAAAATTTTGACTGAACATATTTTTGTGACCTTGAAATTTTTCTCTACATGTCCATGTCTTCGATTCCTGATTTATTGGAAGAATTAAAAATGAATAGTGTTTAAATAGTAAATTGTGACTCATAACGTAGAGCCACCATGTTCAGACATTATAACTTTTTTAACCTAATCACGAAACTCATGCATGAACATGGTTCTGGAACCCTCATATTTTTCTCTATTTAACCATCTACTTAATTCCTGATTTATTGAAAGTATTAAAAATGAATAGTATTTGAATAGTGTTTTAAGTCACAGAATGTACATTCCTAGCGTAAATCACCTCAACTTATTAAATAGGAGAACCCAACAATTTCACATGAGCATGATTCTGAACCCCCGAGAATGTCCTCTATCTGTCCATATCCTTACTTTCTATTTTTGAGAAAATTTTACGGTATGAATAGTATATAAAAGTCACTATTTCAATGAATAGTATCACTTTTCCAAATAAAAGAAATTTTTTTATATAGACACGTAGGTAGGTAGAGAAAAGTATAAGGAATCTAACGGTATGCTCATACATCAGATTAGGTATCATAATTCACATTTATTAAAATTTTCATATGGAGGATTAATATACTAAATGATTAATATATACATAAACTTAGGAATGACGACTGTCATCATTCACAAAACTGACGACCTAATCCAGGGCGTCATTTGGAGGTGAATAGTAATTTCAATGAATAGTAATGAATAGTAATCTAAATAGTAATTGAATAGTATTCTTAAATAGTAAACTGGCATAACTGTATAATGGCCCTTATGGGATGTTCTAACTTTTGTTTAACCTTACTATAGAGTTATCCAGAGTTTTGTTTAGGAAAAATTATATAAATTGATACTTTTTCCTTCATTTCTATTGTGGTTTATACCGACACAACCCTAAGTCATTTTCTTGCATATTATGAGTTCTTGAATTCCATTCCATAAAAATCTACCTTGTATATCCTACTAAGGCAACCCTTGAAACTCTATATTGGCTATAAAATGAGAGTGGATGTCAAAAGTAATACATGAAATGCTGTGCATATAGGGCCCGGTCTGGTCCTGGGAGGAGCATCCGGAGGTACTTGTGCCCATGGGAGTTTATTGACCACGGTGTTTAGCATTGCACCGGAGTACTTGCTTGACTTGAGACACTCCACCCTACTCTCTCTCTTTACTCACTTGACTTGACTTGCGTGGCCCGGAACGGGCAATACTTGACTTGTGGCCCGAGAAAGGGTGAAATACTTGCTTGATTGAAATAGCCAATTCTACTGATACGTACTTAACTTTATTTGCTTGAATTAAATTTACTTGCTCGTACCTGAGATATACTTGAACATGAGTACATACTTGCACTTGAATTCGTAATCGTACATGAATCCCTGCTAGACCCGAAGTGGCATTTACATCTATAATTCTTGAAATACTGCTAGTCAAATACTTGAAATCTTGATATACTCTCTGTATATAGCTCTTGATCTCTTATTGTTCATCATGTATAGATATACCTGCATACCCGATTCTTTTATACGTACGTCATGCATAGCCATACTGATAATACATGTAAATTGTAATTCACGTAAAGATTGCTCAAATTTGAGATGTAATTCCTACTGAGCGATTCACTCATCCAGTTGCTTCCTAACATTTTCAGGTGATTCGGATAGCGACAAGAATGGAGTTGACACCGAGTGAAGAGTGCTATAACGCCAGTCACCTATCATTAGCTAGTCGCGTCCTTGAATTTTATTTGAGTCCTACTTTGTATTCCAGTATGTCAGTTGAATTGTCCGAACCATGTTAAGGCACTTAGCCTAGTGTTGTCTTTTTAATTCAGAATTTGCCATAAACTATCTTTAATTCATTTGGTTAATAAAATAAACATCACTTGGTTTATTGGAAATTATTAGATTGTATTAGTCTTTTGCGCACTCTGAAATTATGTATATCAAAAATTTTATCGCTCAAATGACACGATCTATATAGACGCGTCACACATCCGAGTATCTTCCGCGCTCGGGACGTGACAGTCTTCGTGGTATCAGAGCCTAGGTTTTCAAACCTAGGGAACTAGAAGAAATAAAAGGTTAGAAATTGAAATCTAAGTAAAAACTTGAGTCCAAGGATAGGAAAAATTCGAGTCTAAGGATAGATATACCGTACTCGGTGAGATGGATAGAGCCATGGGTTTAGTTCTATAATGACTTTTGACCTTACAAGTAAACCTGATCTTTATCATACTTAACTCTTTTGTAGGATCATGGCTGCGGAAAGAGCACAATGGCGCGAGATGCCGCGCACCGTGCAAGGCCTCACACAGGCACTACAGCAAGTGGCCCAAGGCGGAGCAAACCGTGGAGCGGGAGATCTCCATCGAAGTTTCCGTAACATGAACCCACCGAGGTTCACGGGTTCGTCCGACCCCGAGGATGCCGAGAATTGGCTAAAGGAGATGGAACGAATCTTCCGTGTAATGCAATGCGCGGACGAGGAGAAGGTTTTACTGGCCGTATTCCAACTTGAGCGGGACGCTCGATGCTGGTGGGAATCCATAGAAGCAACACTGCCAGAATACCACGTCACATGGGATGAATTCACGGAGCATTTCAACAACAAGTACTTCTCCGATCATATCAAGGAAAAGAAGGCCACAGAATTCGCCGTTCTAAAACAACGGGGCTTGAAAGTGGCCGAGTATGAGGCCCAGTTTTCCAGATTATCTAGGTATCCACCCCACTTGGTGTGTACGGAAAAGATGAAGGCGAGAAGATTCCTCAACGGGCTTCGGCCCCATTATATCACACAACTTGCCCCGATGGACATCCAAGTCTATTCGGAGATGGTTCGGCGTGCTCAATTGCTGGAAGACGCCACCGAATTATCTGAGAGAATCCGAGGAAGAGACAAGAAGGAACCCGTCACAAGCCCGGGAAAATTCAAACACTCCTTCAACAAGAAGCGATTCTTCATGGGAGGGGAGCCCTCTAAGGCGAAGAAATTGCAGAAGAATGACAGGCCATTCTCCACCACCACACCATCAAAGGAGATTTGCAAGTATTGTGATAAAGCTGGTCATAAGACTGAGGAATGCTGGAGAAAGTTAGGAGCTTATCTTCGATGTGGGAGCCGAGAGCATCGAATCCCAGACTGCCCACTGATGAAGGAACAAGACACCAAAGACGAGAAGCGTCCGGTAAAGAAACAAGGTCGTCTGCAAGCTCTCCAAGAGACGGAACCCACTAAAGGTGAAATTGTGGAAGGTACTCTCACTATTTGTTCAAAAACTGCTCAAGTTTTATTCGATACCGGAGCAACTCATTCATTCGTTTCCAAGAACTTTGCTGCTTCATTTTCTAAGAAACATGAACTGTTAGATTTGGTCAGATCTACACCTCTTGGGAATGAGTCTGATATCACTTATCACTATCCAAACTGTGAAGTGATGATTAAGGAAATAATTTACCTGCTGACCTGATATGCCTAGATATGAAGGGTTATGATGTCATACTAGGTGCCGACTGGCTATCCACATACCAAGCAACTGTAGATTACCGACATGGCAAGGTAACTTTCGTAGATTTCCCAGAGCTAGTTTACAATAGCCCTCGGAGTAAATCACTTCTTATATCAGCACTCCGAGCTAGTAAACTTATGAATAAGGGATGCATGGCTTTCATAACATTCATGACTGCCACAGAAGTCGAGAAGGTTAAACTTGAAGACATCCGTGTAATTCGGGATTTTCCTGATGTTTTTCCAGAAGATTTAACCGGCTTACCCCTGAAAAAGAAAGTGTCGTTCACAATCGACCTTGTCCCTGGTGCTGGTCCTATTTCCAGGGCACCATACAGAATGTCCCCTACTGAGCTGAAGGAACTAAAAGGGCAGCTAATGGAGTTATTGAACAAGGGTTTCATCAGGCCGAGTACTTCCCCATGGGGAGCACCCGTGCTATTCGTCAAAAAGAAGGACGGATCGATGAGATTATGCATAGATTATCGGTAGCAAAATCACCTTACAATCAAGAACAAGTATCCATTGCCAAGGATTGATGAGCTGTTCGATCAACTATCTAGAGCTTTATATTTCTCCAAGATTGATCTTCGTTCTGGTTACCACCAATTGAAGATCAAAGAAGAAGACATTCATAAAACTGCATTCCGAAGCAGGTATGGGCATTACGAATTTACTGTTATGCCTTTCGGACTAACAAATGTCCCCACAGCTTTTATGCAGTTAATGAACAGCATATTCAGGCCCTATTTAGACCAATTTATTGTGGTCTTTATTGATGATATTATGATCTATTCAAATACCAAAGAGGATCATGAAGAACACCTCAAGAAGGCATTGCAGATATTAAGGGGAAACAAGCTATATGCCAAATTCAGCAAATGCGAGTTTTGGCTCGAGGAAGTATCCTTCTTAGGCCATATCATTTCGAAGAACGGAATTTCTGTTGACCCATCAAAGGTCGAAGCCGTGAAGAACTGGGAACGACCCACAAATGTAACTGAGATTCGGAGCTTCTTGGGTCTAGCTGGTTACTACCGGCGTTTTATAAAGGACTTCTCCAAAATTACTGTTCCCCTGACCAGGTTAACCCACAAGGAAGTGCCTTATGAGTGGAAGGAAGACTGTGAAAAGAGTTTCCAAACTTTGAAGGATCTCTTGACCACTGCTCCAGTCTTATCATTACCAATGGAAGGAGAAAAATACGAGGTATATACCGATGCTTCTGGTATTGGCCTTAGATGTGTATTGATGCAGAATGGGAGAGTCATTGCATACTCTTCCCGATAATTGAAGAAACATGAAGAGAACTATCCAGTTCACGACTTAGAACTGGCCGCAGTAGTATTCGCTTTAAATATCTGGAGACACTATCTCTACGGAGAATAATTCACTGTGTACTCCGATCATAAAAGCCTCAAGTACTTATTCTCCCAAAAGGAGCTGAACATGCGGCAAAGGCGTTGGCTCGAGTATCTCAAGGATTTCGACTTCACTATACAGTACCATCCTGGTAAAGGTAATTCCGTAGCTGATGCCCTTAGTCGAAAGCCAATAATAATATTGGTCAACTGCATGATACAAGAATGGAAACTGCTGGAGAAATTCTCCGAGCTTGATATCAGCACAGATGAGAAGAACATGTGTATTATTCTATCTCATATGAGCCTACATCCAGATTTGCTACTTGAAATCAAGAAGTTACAAGAAGAGGATCCCTCGCTAGTGGAGATAAAGAGCAAGCTAGACGAGAGACTGGATTTCAAGCTGGCACCTGATGGCAGATTACTATTTCATGAACGGACATATGTGCCCGACTATCCCGAATTGAAGAAGAAGATTCTTGAAGAAGCTCATAGATCGAGGTACACAATCCACCCTGGAGCCACTAAGATGTACCAAGACTTGAAAAGAACTTTATGGTGGCCTAACATTAAAAGGGAGGTAGCAGACTTTGTGTCTTGTTGCCTCACATGCCAACAAGTGAAGGCGGAACATCAAAAATCTGCCGGAAAGTTACACCCACTGGATTTTCCCAAGTGCAAGTGGGAAGACATTAATTGGCATGGACTTTATCATGGGTTTGCCCAAGTCTAGGGGCGGTTATGATGGAATTTGGGTAATTATCGACCGGCTTACTAAATCGGCCCATTTCTTACCCATCAAAAACTGATGGTCAGTCGACGTACTTACTGCCCTATATATTAAGGAGATGGTTAGATTGCATGGAGTTCCCGTCTCGATCGTATCTGACCGAGATCCACGCTTCACCTCTCATTTTTGGAAGGGTCTATAAAACTCTCTGGGGATGAAACTTAATTTCAGCACTACTTTCCATCCCCAGACAGATGGTTAAACTGAAAGGACAAATCAGGTTGTTGAAGATATGTTAAGGGCATGTATTATATATTTCGGCGGAAGCTGGCACGACCACTTATCCCTAGCCGAATTTGCCTATAATAACAGCTATCAAGCTAGTATTCAAATGGCTCCTTTCGAGGTGCTTTATGGCAGGAGTTGTTGTTCTCCAATATGCTGGGAAGAAGTCGGTGAAAGACAAATTCTAGGCCCAGATATGGTTAGAGATTCGACTGAGAAGATACACCTTATCAGAGAGAGACTTAAGGTAGCTCAGTGCAGGCAAAAATCTTATGCTGATAATAGAAAGAGAGATTTGGAGTTCCAAGTTGGTGACCATGTATTTCTCAAGGTATCTCCTGGCCGAGGTATTAGAAGATTCGATGTTAAAGGCAAGCTCACACCGAGGTTTATCGGTCCATTCGAAGTATTGGAAAGAGTGGGCGAGGTGGTCTACCGTATTGCTTTACCTCCTCAACTCTCGAAAGTGCACAAAGTATTCCATATATCTATGCTGAAGAAATATGTGCACGACCCTTCTCACGTCATCGACCATGCTGATTTGGTGATTCAAAGAGATCTTACTTATGAGCAAAGGCCGATGCGGATCCTTGACTGCGAAGTCCGAGTTCTAAGGAGCAAGATGATCCCTATGGTAAAAATCCAATGGAATCGATGCGCAGAACAAGAAGCCACTTGGGAGACTGAAGAATCTATGAAAAGAAGATACCCAGAATTATTCTAAACTGTAAGTATTTTGTACTTTCCACAATATCCTTATACAGTTGAATTTGGGGACCAAATTCTTTTAAGTAGGGGAGAGTGTAACACCCGAGAATTTTAAAATAGAAATATATATAATTTTTTTAATCAATGAACTCATATTCTAATTCTATTGGATTAACCATTTAAAACATTTAATTACCTATAGATGCTTTAGAAGATGTCAAATTATAGTTTGGAAATGCCAATTTATATTTTTAATCACTTAGGAAATTAATATTACACTATTCCAAAGAAATAGGAAATATGTTATATAGATAGTGTTTTAAAGGTTAAACGTCACTTTTACAAGATGCCAATTCATATTTTCATAATTTAGAAAATTTCATATTTCAACTTTTACATTATATAATTATTTTGAAGAAAGAAGGGTATATAGATGAAGTGTTAAAGGATAAACATAATTTAGAAAGTGAGAAAGGGTATATAGATAATTTTACTTAGTGTAGAGTGAATACAAAAAACCTCCATTCAAAATAACGACATATGCTAAGTCGTTATTTCCTAAGCATGAATAATGACGTGAATAGTGCTACTTTTTATTTAAATTTTTTTTTTTAAAAATTATATGTAAAAATAGAGAAAAATGTAAGGGTCTCACCTCTGAAATTTCACAAACAAATTCCCTAAATTTTTAAAGATAAAAATATTTGAAGTTAACATATAAATCTTAACTTATGAAATACGTAACCTACTCGTCTTAATAAAATCCTAGGCCTTCGTTAAAGAATTAAACTATAGGGGGACTAGAATACAAATGTGCAAAACAACTTTAAACACATGGGCCATGATTTGTACGTAAGTGGACTTCCACCTTATCCACTTAGTGAATTGACGCCCCACACTAGGGCGTCAATTGAAAAATTGAAGACCATGTATACAGGCGTCAATTTGAATAGGACCCCATTCTATTAAAGTATTAATATACATATGCACAACACGTGAGTGGGGCAGAGTTGTCTAACAAATGACGCCCTCTTGCAAGGCGTCATTTCCATTAATAATGCCACAATAATGCTACCCAAATAAATGACGCCCTCATGCAAGGCGTCATTTATTAAATGAACGACCCTTTACACGGGCGTCATTTAAACA
Organism: Amorphophallus konjac; assembly: GCA_022559845.1. Lineage (NCBI taxonomy): Eukaryota > Viridiplantae > Streptophyta > Magnoliopsida > Alismatales > Araceae > Amorphophallus > Amorphophallus konjac. The sequence goes on from CM040128.1 coordinate 260,343,666, forward strand.
TGTGATTCTAGAAGATTGAGACACGAGCAACCCATTCGAGCTGGCAAAAACAATGCCTACTCAGCATGACCCACAAGGCATTAACCAATGCCTTATCGTTCCCTATAACTAATCGCATCCGTAGCACTGTCAGAGGCTACTGCTGTGCTGCAGAAGCGTCGTCCTCCCGAGGCTACATCCTGCTGCGATCCTACTGCAGCTCTGAACCTCGTATCACACGTCAAAAGGTAGGTGTTCTCAAATCCTTGCCTAACTAGTAGCTAATAGGTTAATTGATGCATATTTAGAGTTCGATCAACTAGTCAACCATGCTATGTATATATATATATATATATATATATATATATATATATATATATATATATTTACCATGACCCAGAATAATACCATGTTATACATCTGTTAATAGCTCGTTATATACTGTTATCATGATTTTTTTAGCATGATTTCATGAGCTTTTTAACAGATTTTATCACACTAGTTTTCAGTCTTAAATCCTTAAATTATAGCCTCTGTTAACGTGTTAAACACACCAGGGCATTGAAAATGACGCCCCTGACTAGGGCGTCCATTTCAAAATTGAAGACTGTGTAAACAGTCGTCAATTAATTAACGACATGACCAATGTCGTCAATTTAATTATCTGGATTTTGAGTAATTGATAATTCAACACATTCAAAAATTCATAACTATCAAACTAAAGCACTAAATTTTTGCATGAACATGTTTCTGGAATCTTGACATTTTTCTAGACATATTTGTATCATTACTTCCTGATTTAGAATATTTTTATACGGATGAATAGTGCATGAATAGTGTGTGAATAGTGACACAGTTTTGTAAATGACGCCCCTGACCAGGGCGTCAATTACCAAATTGAAGACTGTGTAAACAGTCGTCAATTAATTAACGACATGACCAACGTCGTCAATTTAATTTTCTGGATTTTGAGTAATTGATAATTCAACACATTCAAAAATCCATAACTATTGAAATAAAGCACGGAATTTTAAAATGAACACATTTCTGGAGTCCTGACATTTTTCTCAACATATTCATATCATTACTTCCCGATTCAGAATATTTTTTTTACACTGATGAATAGTACATGAATAGTGAACTACGGTAAATGACGCCCCTGACCAGGGCGTCAATTACTAAATTGAAGACTGCGTAAACAGTCGTCAATTATCAAATTGAAGACATGACCCATATCGTCAATTCAGAATATTTTTTACACGTGAATAGTGAACCACTGTAAATGTGTCACGCCCCGAACCGATAGTAGCGGAACGTGTCGTTTGCTCGGAACGTGACAGTTAAACAGTCGTGAACGATCAAGAGCAATGGCATGAGACCAAATAATTTGGAACAACAATAAAAATTTTATTTCGAATATAAATCTCTTACAAGAACTTGAAGACTCAACTACGTCACTATGAAAGAAAAGGAGATGACACACTAATAGACTTAGACAAGATAACTAAATAAGAGACATCAGGCTAGACCCAAGAAAGATAAAAGACACAGGTTCACTAGTTTTCGAAGCTCGCTTGCACACTTGTCCCTCCCATGTGAGTCACGGTCTCGCTAGCCACCTGATTACCTGAAAAATGTTGGAATAAACTGAGTGAGCGAAAGCTCAGTAGGAATTATATCTCAAGAACAAGCAATTGCTTTAAGTAATTACATCTTTCACATGTAAATGCAGTAAGGCTATGCATGTAAAATTAACCGAGCAAGTGAAACAAAACTAGCAAGAGATCAACAACGTCGTGCAAAAACTTTCAAGCAAGAGATATCAAGAGAGATTTATAGAATATTGGCTATTTCACGCAAGTACTTGCCCATTCCGGGCCACGCTAGTCGAGTCACGCAAGTCAAGTCACGCACGCAAGTAATATCAAGTAACATCACGAGAGAGAGAGAGAGTGTGTGGAAATTCCAAAGATCAAGAGAGACAAGTACTTCGGTGCAATGCCAGACACCGTGATCAATATAACTCCTATGGACACTAGTACTTTCAGGTGCTCCTCCCAGGACCAGATCGGGCCCTATATGCACAGCATTAAAGATAGATCTAGACATCCACGATAGTTTATAGCCAATAAGGAGTTTCAAGAACAAACTTTAATAGGATGATAAGATAATATTTTATGGAATTCAAGGACAAGGCCCTTGAGTAAGTACATACTTGCAAAAAAATCCACGTGAAAGCATAGAAACCATGACATGTCGAGAAACTGGGTGGAATTGGCACCTAGATAGGTTGCCATGAATAACTTGAATAGATGACTCACCAGATAGTCACCAATTCAATGGACATGAAGTAAGCTGAAGAATTGGCACCTAACCATAAGATACCCAATTCAATATATCGCATAGTGGAATGATCATTCATTCCACTGGCTAAGAGAATTCTCTCATGGGCCAAGAATAGCACCATGAAAGGGCCGGGTTATCACGTTTCTCCAGAGTGACGTGGCATTAAAATGGGTACAAGGTGTTTAAGGTACAACCAGCTCAGTCGGCCTTGAGGGAATCCAAGGCTACAAGGAGACTTACGGAGGTCCCGATGACTAACTTACTAGTCCGAAGGAACGGAATGTCCAACGGAGAGCTCGTATGTCGCCGAGAGTTGAGGTGTATAACGTGAACCAATCATGAAACATGGACTCCATCTACAGACGTGAGATGAGAGTGCCAGAAGACCCGCGGTATGGGTCAGAATCGGAAGAAAACGGTGAGAACATGAATGCGTTAATTATAGAATTCATGTCCATCTAATTCTATAATTAAATAAACTTATATTATTTGATGCCCGTGAGCGACGTCATTTATTAATTAGCGTCCTCGTGGAGGGACGTTAATTTTATGATTTTTAACTTAATTTATTTAACAAGAATTCACGTCAATATGTATTTAATTGAATAATTTTAAAAATATACATTCAAAGAGACATTAATTTATATAAAATAATTTAGAAAAATAGAATATATGATAATTAGGAGAAAATTTCAAGGATTCCAAAAATATATTTTTTATAATTTTCTGTTGCATAATTTAGTAGATATGGATTTTCAAAGATACAATCACAAGTTATATGTGTATATATATATATATATATATATATATATATATACTTAAATAATTTGACGATCGTTTTCATTGGCGTCAAAAATATTTTGAACGACATCTACGATGTCGTCATTTCAACAAGTCTAAATCTTCAACTCTTCCGTTCTCGATGTACACGTGTCGGAATCACGCGTTCTATATATCGAAATGACGGGCTCAAAAAACTCTACCTAACCAGACGTTCAAAATAATTTTTCGATGAGAGACGGGGGATCTTGAGATAGGGGGCACGAAAAATGGTGCAACCACTTTCACTACCTCAGTCACCTCCCCAACAATACACTCATAAAATTTCATAGCCAAAGGACGCTCTGGTGATTAGAAACGAGTCATCATAAGGAAAATCTATAACTAGTATGCTACAGTAATAATTCTATTAACTGAGTAACATGATTATATATATTAAATTATTTAATTTATTTAAGCTTATAGCATATACGGCATGACAATTTAGGAATAATCACGAGGAAAGAAGTATATTTATCAAGAATTTTTGGTGTATGATTACTTGGTTTTAAAATTTTTAACATGCTGAGATTTTTTAATTTAATTAAGCACTAAACTAAACTTAAGCAATCGATGGTAACAAAAACATGAGTCTTAAACATGCAATTTAACTACTATTATTTTTGGGCTTCAGTTATTGAGAAAACCTACCTTAGATGAAGATTTTGGTTGATAATCGATCAAAGGGATTGAAGAACAAAAGGGCAGACAATGCTCTGTATCAAACTGTAGCAACTAAGAAGATATAAGTATATCTTCTTTTGATAACCGCAGCAACAGAAGAAGTTGATTGTTATTCACCCTGTAGCTTCACGAGATATTGTAGCAGTAGTAACTCTAATGATCTTCTCTTAACAGTAAATGCCCTTCCTTCAAGTGCGTTGGCAGAAGAAAGAAGAAGGAAGCTCTTTCTACTTTGGTAGAGGCAACAACGTCCCCAACAGGTTGATTTTCGGTTTGAAGAATTGGAGAACGATGAAGAATAGATAGAGACGAAAGGCAACTGTAGTCTTCTCTGCAACTAAAGTAGAAAGTGATGGCAAGAAGCTTGTCCAGCATCCAAGGAAGAAGTTAATAGCGGGCTCCTTATTGCTCAGCCGTGGGAGGTAGAATGAGGGAGAAGAAGCAATGTCAGTGGATGTAGCATCGAGGTATTAACGCGTTGGGGGGTTCTAGTAAGGTATTTATAGGGGTTTGGAGAGTTAGAGTTTGAGTAAGATTACACTTTAAGAAAGAATCCTAATAGTATTAGGATTCCCTAATTTAATCCTTTCTAAAACACTAATATTTCCTAGTTCGGACCGGAGGTTTCCTTATTTTAACTTTAAGAAAGACGCGTCTAGACATAAGTCACGTTTTTACTAAATAACGCCCATGCAAAAGTTATTTTTAAAGAAATAACGCCATTCCGTCGGGCGCTATTCACGATTTCACGTTAACTTATGCTAGTTACAATATTTGGGGATTTTTATATTTTTTATTTGATAAGGTCTAGTTACGAAATTTTATGAGTAATATTTTTCTATTTTTCTTAATTTTTTCATATAATTGGTTTTTAAAAATTCCTTTAAATCAAAAAGTGACACTATTCACCTATTTGGAAATAGCGCCCTTGACCTTGCCATTTCATGTGAATGGCACGTCCATGTGTTGGGCGTTATTTACATTTTCTTCTTTGCCATAACACTCCAAAGGACCAAAATATCATATATGCCCATTACTTTCTCTTTTGATTTTCCTTAATTCATTTAAATCTTATTAATATATACTTCTTCCTTCTAATAAAAGTATAATGTAATAAATGTGAATATTAAATTTTATAAATTATTAATAAAATACAAATTGATGTTTTCTTAGAGATTTATTGATTCTAAATTCAAATAAAATTATATTATGCATTAAATGCCTACTTAAAAATAACATGTTATTCTTAAATTTATTTATAATACAAGGGTAAGGTCATTAGGATGTCGGGGGTCGTGTACAGGGTCTGGGCATGATATAATAATGAGCGTAAAAGTCTTTATTTTAAGTGAGGCTTGAAGGCTTTTAATTAAGTTGGTATGAGGCTCATTAAAAGGCTTTTAAATTCACAATTAGTCAAGGCCTATGAATCAAACATAATTTGTTTTGGTCTTTCATTTAAGATGGCATATGGGTAAAAGCCCATTTAGGTGTGTTATATAGATTTTGTATTAGATAGATGCTCAAATATAGTTTAATGCAATTGTAATATGTATATATATATATTTATTAATATATTTAGATATACATATAAGTTCTCATGTTTATTATTATATACGGCTTTTCCTTGAAGGAGTTCATATATATATAAATCGATTATGTATATATATATATAGGTTTTTTTTCCATATAGATATATATATATTTTCCCATGTATATGTATATAGGTTGGCTTGGGTTTCTTAGTGACCTATTTTTGTAGGTGGGTCATGATATATACTAGGGTCTTCACTGATTAAGAGTTTGCTTAAGGGAGTACTTCAGATAGGGGTTTCTTTTCTTATAATTTCTTTCACTTTTATTTCCTTCTTAATCATTATCTTTGGTATTAGAGGCAGGTTCGATCCTAGGTAAAATATTTACTTTCATTTCAAAAGGTAATATTTACTAGTCTTTTATTCACCATTATTAACTATTTATAGGAATATGTATTTGTCATTATGTATAGGTTTTCTTCCTAAATATATTTATTCCTATTCCAAATTACCGGGTGTTACAAAATGACGCCCCTGACCAGGGCGTCAATTACTAAATTGAAGACTGCGTAAACAATCGTCAATTATCAAATTGAAGACATGACCCAAGTCGTCAATTTAGAATATTTTTTACACGTGAATAGTGAACCACTGTAAATGACGGCCCTGATCAGGGCATCAATTACTAAATTGAAGACTGCGTAAACAGTCGTCAATTATCAAATTGAAGACATGACCCATGTCGTCAATTTAGAATACTTTTTTAACGGATGAATAGTACATGAATATTGCATGAATAGTTACCATTATATGTAAATGGCGCCCCTGACCAGGGCGTCAATTACTAAATTGAAGACTGTTCAAACAGTCGTCAATTAATTGAAGACATGACCCATGTCGTCAATTTAATTTCCTGATTCAGAATATTTTAACACGGATGAATAGTACATGAATATTGAAACAGTTTTGTAAATGACGCCCCTGCCCAGGACGTCAATTACAAAAGTGACGACTGTTCAAACAGTCGTCCATTAGATGATGCCATGATCAATGTCGTCAATTCATTTTCCTCAAATTTTTAGAAACCAGTAAATCAAAACATTCAAAAACCTATAACTAATAAACCGGACCATGAAAATTTTGACTGAATATATTTCTGTGACCTTGAAATTTTTATCTACATGTCCATGTCTTCGATTCCTGATTTATTGGAAGAATTAAAAATGAATAGTGTTTAAATAGTAAACTGTGACTCATAACGTAGAGCCACCATGTTCAGACAATTATAACCTTTTTAACCTAATCATGAAACTCATGCATGAATATGGTCTGGAACCCTCATATTTTTCTCTATTTAACCATATACTTAATTCAAGATTTATTGAAAGTATTAAAAATAAATAGTGTTTGAATAGTGTTTTGAGTCACAAAATGTACCTTCCCGACGTAAATCACCTCAATTTATTAAATAGGAGAACCCAACAATTTCACATGAGCATGATTCTGAACTCCCGAGAATGTCCTCTACCTGTCCATATCCTTACTTTCTATTTTTGAGAAAATTTTACAGTATGAATAGTATATAAAAGTCACTATTTCAATGAATAGTATCACTTTTCCAAATAAAAGAAATTTTTTTATATAGACACGTAGGTAGGTAGAGAAAAATATAAGGAATCTAACGGTATGCTCATGCATCAGATTAGGTATCATAATTCACATTTATTAAATTTTTCATATGGAGGATTAATATACTAACTGATTAATATATACATAAACTTAGGAATGACGACTGTCGTCAAACTGACGACCTAATCTACGGCGTCATTTGGAGGTGAATAGTAATTTCAATGAATAGTAGTGAATAGTAATGAATAGTAATGAATAGTAATCTAAATAGTAATTGAATAGTATTCTTAAATAGTAAATTGGCATAACTGCATAATGGCCCTTATGGGATGTTCTAACTTTTGTTTAACCTTATTATAGAGTTATCTAGAGTTTTGTTTAAGAAAAATTATATAAATTGATACCTTTTCCTTCATTTCTATTGTGGTTTATAACGACACAACCCTAAGTCATTTTCTTGCATATTATGAGTTCTTGAATTCCATTCCATAAAAATCTACCTTGTATATCCTACAAAGGCAACCCTTGAAACTCTATATTGGCTATAAAATGAGAGTGGATGTCAAAAGTAATACATGAAATGCTGTGCATATAGGGCCCGGTTTGGTCTTGGGAGGAGCACCAGAAGGTACTTGTGCCCATGAGAGTTTATTGACCACGGTGTTTAGTATTGCACCGGAGTACTTGCTTAACTTGAGACACTCAACCCTACTCTCTCTTTACTCACTTGACTTGACTTGCGTGGCCCGGAACGGGCAATACTTGACTTGTGGCCCGAGAAAGGGTGAAATACTTGCTTGATTGAAATAGACAATTCTACTGATACGTACTTAACTTTATTTACTTGAATTAAATTTTACTTGCTCGTACCTGAGATATACTTGTACATGAGTACATACTTGCACTTGAATTCGTAATCGTACATGAATCCCTGCTAGACCCGAAGTGGCATTTACATCTATAATTCTTGAAATACTGCTAGTCAAATACTTGAAATCTTGATATACTCTCTGTATATAGCTCTTGATCTCTTATTGTTCATCATGTATAGATATACCTGCATACCCGATTCTTTTATACGTACGTCATGCATAGCCATACTGATAATACATGTAAATTATAATTCACGTAAAGATTGCTCAAATTTGAGATGTAATTTCTACTGAGCGATTCACTCATCCAGTTGCTTCCTAACATTTTCAGGTGATTCGGATAGCGACAAGAATGGGGTTGACACCGAGTGAAGAGTGCTAGAACGCCAGTCACCTATCATTAGCTAGTCGCATCCTTGAATTTTATTTGAGTCCTACTTTGTATTCCAGTATGTCAGTTGAATTGTCCGAACCATGTTAAGGCACTTAGCCTAGTGTTGTCTTTTAATTCAGAATTTGCCATAAACTATCTTTAATTCATTTGGTTAATAAAATAAACATCACTTGGTTTATTGAAAATTATTAGATTGTATTAGTCTTTTGCGCACTCCGAAATTATATATATCAAAAATTTTATCGCTCAAATGACACGATCAATATAGACGCGTCACGCATCCGAGTATCTTCCGCGCTCGGCACGTGACACTTGTCATCATCGGCAGGATCGGTCAGCCTCCTTGCGACCCTTATCATCATCGGCAAGATCGATCGACTTCCTTCTGACCCTTGTCATCATCGGCAGGATCGGTCAGCCTCCTTGCGACTCTTATCATCATCGGCAAGATCGGTCAGCCTCCTTGTGACCCTTGTCATCATCGGCAAGATCGGTCAGTCTCCTTCTGACCCTTGTCATCATCGGCAAGATCAGTCAGCCTCCTTGCGACGCTTATCATCATCGGCAAGATCGATCGACTTCCTTCTGACCCTTGTCATCATCGGCAGGATCGGTCAGCCTCCTTACGACCCTTATCATCATCGGCAAGATCGGTCAACCTCCTTGTGACCCTTGTCATCATCGGCAAGATCGGTCAGTCTCCTTCTGACCCTTGTCATCATCGGCAGGATCGGTCAACCTCCTTGTGACCCTCGTCACCATCGGTGACATCGGTCAACCTACTTCTGACCCTTGTCATCATCGGCAGGATCGGTCAGCCTCCTTGTGACCCTCATCACCATCGGCGAGATCGGTCAACCTACTTCTGACCCTTGTCATCATCGGCAGGATCGGTCAGCCTCCTTGCGACCCTTGTCATCATCGACAGGATCGGTCAGCCTCCTTGTGACCCTCGTCACCATCGGCGAGATCGGTCAACCTACTTCTGACCCTTGTCATCATCGACAGGATCTGTCAGCCTCCTTGCGACCCTTGTCATCATCGGTAAGATCGGTCAACTTCCTTGTGACCCTCGTCACCATCGGCGAGATCGGTCAACCTACTTCTAACCCTTGTCATCATCGGTAGGATCGGTCAGCCTCCTTGCGACCCTTGTCATCACCAACAAGATCGGTCAACTTCCTTGTGACCCTCGTCACCATCGGTGAGATCGGTCAACCTCCTCTCGACCCTTGTCATCATCGACAAGATCGGTCGACCTCCTTGCGACCCTTGTCATCATCGGCAAGATCGGTCAACTTCCTTTTGACCCTTGTCATCATCGGCATGATCGGTCAGCCTCCTTGCGACCCTTGTCATCATCGGCAAGATCGGTCAGCCTCCTTGCGACCCTTGTCATCATCGGCAAGGTCGGCCAACATCTCTTCAAGCCCGGCTTTGCCCCAAGAATTGAGTTCAAAAAAATGATGAATAAAAAATGAGGCTTAAAATAGAGGTGTCTCGCCGGCCTTGATCATATACTAGGACAAGGGCAAAAATGGCTATAACCCAGCTGTGGTGAAAACCCGAAAGGGCACCACAGGTAAAATCGGGTACCCCGCCACGTGAAAACTCGAGAGGGCACGTGGGCAAAAGCAAGGGGGGGCTGGCTTCGGTGAAAACCCGAATGGGCGCTTAAGTCAGTAATCTAATAAATGACAAATAATGATGACGCATCCTCCGCCCAGAAGACCCTTTGTAGGGCCAGAACGGAGTCTTCCCTCAAAAGTCTCACCGACAAACAATATCTTTCGACCCTTGTCATCATTGGGAAGACCGGTCGACTTTTGCCTTAACTTGGACCTTTCATCCTCGTTAATGAATAAACCCTCCTTTGCTTCGACATTTATCCAATGTCGATGAGCAAGCCTCTGTTTGACCCATGCCACCATCGGCAAGTCCGGTCAACATCCCTTTAGCCCTCATCCATTCCAAGACTATGTCAAGTCAGACGGGAAATCCATCCAGACGGAGCTCATCCGCAGGTCCCGCCTCGCTTATGCCTTGCTCACAGCACCCGTGACTGGGGGGCATTTATTGGCACTCAAAATATACTCGATGGTGATCAAGCCTCAAAGACAAATGATGCGACCTATCGAAGCAGAGAAGTCAAAGGAGACCAACACATTGAAGCCTTCTCAAGCTGCCAGGGCCTCCGGTCACCCATTATGAATGCCGGGGACTTCACCTGACGAGGATCGAGAAGAATACATCACAAGCGGGCATTATCCGTCGTCCGATCACGGATGAGCATGCCATCATCGTCCGACCAAGGACGAGAACATATCCGTCTTCCGATCAAGGACAAGGATGTACCCGTCGTTCGATCCAGGACAAGCACGCCTTCATCGTCCGACCAAGGATGATAACATATCCGTCGTCCGATCAAGGACGAGGATATACCTGCCATCCGACCAAGGACGAGCGTGTATCCATTGTCCGATCAAGGACATAGGTACACTTGGTGGCACGCCGCCTGAATGAAAGATCCTCCCTAGGTGAGAGAATGCCCTAGGCCCCTCAAAATAGAGGACCGAAGGCTCTGTTAGTATAAGACCCCAATTACCTGAGACGGGTACGGCTTCTTAGTATGTTGGGCCCATCAGTGGCCAGATGATCGCCCAGTCGAGGCGGAAGCACCCCGGGCAGTATACCACTCCCCGTGGAAGCTACCAATGCAAGCCGAGTCGAGCCAGCAGCGCGAACCATTGTGCCAAGAGTCGTGTCAGCGGAAAACTAGCATGTCCGAGTTGAAGGTGCACGAGTTCCAAAAGCAGCCGTTCGGCGGCCCGGAAGCTTCGTCAATATCTCCCCCTATGCTTTGGCAAGACCACGGAGAGATGAAGAATCACAACGACTCTCGGGGTCAGTCCGGGGCCCGCTGTCGTACCCGCATAAAGTTAACGTGACGAAGCGGCCCAAATCTGGTGTGCTCCTCCTAAATCGGCGCGCCCTCTTTGCCTTTGGCAGCCCCCTAAACCGGCGCGCATAGAAGGCCTTAAACAGGTGCACTAAATCCCGCGCCGGATTAAGCCCAATCGAGAGATTGCCCATAAAAAGGCCTCATGTTCGAAGAGAAGAAAAAGAAGGAGAGAAGAGGAGAAATATAGAAAGAGATAGAGAGGAAATATACAGAGAGAAGTTTGGAGAGGAAGAAGGGGAGCGGAGAGCCCGTTCGCTTACGATACTCTGTTTTCTCTGCTGCGAAGCTTTGAGGTGGGTTGGCGGAAGTCGTCCCTTCTCCCTTTGCTGTTTTCTTTTACTTTTATGCTAATAGCTCCGCGGAGCGATGTAATAAAAGGGGCGATGATATGAGCCCAGGTGTTCCTCGAGCTTCCCCCTTCTATCTTCTCTCTATTTTCCCCCTCTCTTTCCAGGATGGGATCGGCTTCGTGCGACAACGCCGAGCCGTAGTGGTGTAGAATGCACTTGTAATGCCTTCCATGTGGGATTGAATGAATGATTAGGATATATGTTCATTGCTATCTTTCTTATTAGATTGCAGTCTATCTCATCTATCTTCTGTGTGTTATTTGTTTCGATTTTTCTACCGCCGAATACGCCCTGCTGCTTCTAGGGGCAACAGCAATAATCCCCTCCCCGGGATTCTTTCATCGTGTAGGTCGAACCGACTAGAATTTGTGCTCATGTGTTTTCCCTGTGCGGAGGTATTCCTATGAATGCACTCCCTTCTCCCTCGGAGATGATCCCTATTTGTGGTTCTGGGCTAGGAGGATGGCCATCTCTGTAGATGCGCCGTATTTGCTCAGATTGCAGACGCCGTTAAGCTATTCGACCGTTTGCCCCCGACCCTCCAGGGTCTCAGTCTGCTGGCTGACCTTCTGGCCTTAAGTCTGGTATGTTGGTTTCCCTTTTAGCCCGTCTCTTCGATGTGTATGTATATGATCATCTGCTACCCATTCCCCAATCAAAGGTATTCCGACTGTAATGGTTTTTAGTGATTCGTCTTCTTGAAGAACTCACTGCCCGGGGAGGGGAACATCCCCCATCATCTTCAGTCACTGCCGAGCCACAGGGTCATATCTCCTAATGATATGAACCCTGTGACTCATCAAGTGAACATCGACATGGCTTTAGCCCGACATCAAACCCACCATCTCTTGGGAGTGGTGGTGGCTGTGGGAAGGCAACCTCTCGTAGGCTAGCCCTCGAGGTGCCTTCTTATCTCAGCTGTCCCTCAACGATTTTGACTCGTGGAGATGGATACCCCTAGCAGGCTAGTCCTCGGGGTCTTTTCCCTCTATCGAAGTCTGCCGGTCACTGCTTGGCATTCCCGGCTTTAAGGAGCGTACCCTAATATTGTGGGACTGTCTCCACTTTGCCCCTGCAACCCTCCAATCATGGGGAGGTGCTGCCCAAATTTTGAATGATGACTTGGTCTGATTTGCAATTGATCTGCACTGATAAGTTCACTAACGACTATGCTTGAGTAGGAACCTCGCATAAGTCTAGTTTTGTCTTAATGACAGGGTATCTGGGACCCTAATAAGTCTTCTAACCTTTTGAAAATAACACCAAAGTCCTAATAAACATGTCTGAAGTTTCATTAGAACTTAAATAGGCCAAAAATCCCCTAATCCGGCGTGCCCCTAATTCGGTGCGCCAATTTCTGGTGCCCCCCCACGTCGTTTTAACACGAGGCTCATATTTCAATTGGTCCCCTTTGGCCTCCATCCGGCGCGCCCAGGGCACGCCGTTTTAGTCCCCAACTTGCTACCGCGCCGTTTTATCCTTTAGTTGGCACCGCGCTGCTCTAACCTCAATTAGCCACCGCGTCGTTTTAGGCCAATCATATCTATATATGCATCATGTGCATTTGATTGTTTGCGTGTCAACTTTTCACGCTTAATGTTATAGCCTCAATTGGTTTAGTAAACCTAGCCAAATCAAGGAATAAAGGGGGTTTTGACACCTTCAATTATATTGAATATCCATCTCAAAAGCATGAGCATGCATCTGCATCAGCATACATTGCTACCCAAACAGCCATAATAGCACCTCTAATCACATGAATAAACCAATCAACAAATCCGTTGCATTTCGCACGGACAGTCAACCAAATGACCGCACCTCACATCATTCAATTAGTGCATTCAGTTAGTGTTTCTTATGCCTTCGCATCATCCCTCCAGGCATCCTCTCTTGGTAATTAATCAAGGGTTGTCCTCTTTCTTAGAGGACGTAATTAACGTCATAACCTTTATGGTATGACGGACTCCGAGTCCCGACACGAACATCATAATCGACTGACCAAGTCAGATCGAGCGCACAATAAACTTGTCACGTATGTGACTGGCACGCCCTACGCGAATAAACCCCTAACAAAAAGGTCCCCCCCCACAGTGCATCAGAGTCTCAGGACCCCAATCGGTCAAAATCATGAAACACGGCTGTAAAGGTCGAACCCGGGCACGTCACACCCTCTGACGATTTATCATAAGACTGCCAGAGCGACCAACGCCCTGCCGACACCACAAACCTCTGTGACGCACCCCTCTTGGGGCGTCACGGCATGTAACGCACCCACCTTGGGGCGTCACAGCCTGTGACGGTCACTAGAAGGACCGTCACACTGTCACAAGAGCGGGACGACGGAAAATGACCTAAAAATCATCCCATGCCCCCATACCTCCATGGGAGAGGGGGAAAACAAGGGGGAAGCCCCCAAATAACCTTTAGCATGAATGTAAGGCCTCGGATCGGCCAAAAACGCGATGAAACGGTAGATCGGGCTCACACCACAAAAACATGGATTTTTCCCAAAAATCCCCAAATACGCCCGCTCGACTCACCACGGCCTACAAAACTTGCGAGAAAGGAAACGCACGAGCTGGGGGTCCATCTCCCTACCTCCACCAAAGATTTCGCACGCCGTGGACGCCGATCCACGAAGAAAACGCCGTTGAAGCCTCACCGGGACACGAACTCACGGCCGAGCTTCACCGCGCCTCCACCACCTCGATCCTCACCCATCCTCGCCCGCGCCATCCCCGCCTCGCCCGTGCTCCACTCCGTCGGTCGTCGGAGAGAGAGGGAGAGAGGAGAGAGTGTGAGAAGAGAGAGAGATGGAAGAGAGAAATGAGAGGGGAGAGAGAAAGGGTTAATATATATAGAAAAACCCAAAAATTCTAAAAATTCAGATAATTATGAAAAATTGCCTCCGCGATCCTCGGGAGGAGCACAACGCATCGGTACAGTCTCGGAGTCGGAGAACGCCACGGTTTGCCCTGTACAGAGTTCTGAAGGCGCATCAGGGAAAAACACGTGTAAAGCGTAAAATACACTCCGAGACCCAATAAAATGATCCGAAAAAAATATCCGAAAAAACCGGGGCATTACAGCCCTCCCCCCTAAATAAATTTCATCCCCGAAATTTGGGACAACCGCGGAAACATGGGGGAAGAACGTCGTAACTCACTGACAATGCCGTCAGAGCCCCAGCATAGAAAACCTTGATTCACACGAAAAGCTCCGGACCTATGGGACGCAGCCAGACTTACAATCACGAACAACACCTCGCTCCGCGCGCCGTGCACACTAGCCATAAGAGAAGGCACACCAACAAACGCAGTTCGGCGTCACCTCAATCACAACCAACCCAATCATGGCATTGCTGCTGTTGTGCCCTCCTTGGTTTTGATGATGACAAAGTTCTTTAATAGATTGAATAAAACATCGTGAGTGGCCATATGCTTCACATTCATTCATTCCATCTTTGATACACTCTACATTCACAATGATCAACTATCTTCTGAGATGCCAATTCATTGATCAAATCTTTATCTCACTAACTATTTGATGAGAATGAATAATGCTGACAGCAAGCTCACTCTTTCTCCATGGTGAAATTCAGAAATCTGGAAGAAGGAAGACAAGGTAAGTGAAATGAAGAATCTCCATGAAAGGTGAGTAGAATTGATTCATTCAGATCAAACATGGTAAGAATTTCCCCTAGAATAACTTTGTTTAAGTTTGACCAAAAATCCCTTGAATTGGTTGTGCTTAATGTCTTTTTCTGTTTTAACCTGAAGTGGGTCGACCCCCCCAGACAGATGGGTCGACCCCTGTTGCAACAGATGCCACTCTCTTGGCTCTGGCACAAATGGGTCGACCCAGCTGATAAAGGGGGTCGACCCCTGTGATCTCACAGAACTTATTTTTGGCCCCTGTGAAGAAGTGGGACGTCCCACCTATCAAAGGGGGTTGACCCCTGTAACAAGCAGAACCTGGAAACAAGATCTGTTTGATACATGGGTCGACCCACTTGGCAGATGGGTCGACCCACTCTTGAATTTTCTTATTTTCTCCGAATTCCGCAATATAATTTCATTTATAAATTTTGTGGGCCATACCTCATGTTCGAATCACTTGATTGCAATTGGGATTAACTGGTAAACTTGTGGTTTAGTCTATTAAACTCTCTTAACACACTACAAGTGAAACTAACTATTATATTGTGTGTTAATCACAGGATTAAGACTGGACGACCTATACGCCATGTCATCCACGAATGGCCAATCAAAGAAGAGATTCCACATCTCTTACCTCCAGATCAGTGCCTCGTTGTCCAAGATATAAATGCCCATGATTAGGGCGTCCTTTGTACACGACCAGGAGAGCCTTCGCTGAAATTCGTGCGTGCAAGAGCCTCATCCGTAGAAGAAGGGCGGAGGCGGACGAACCAGAGAGAGGGTCTTCGTCCTTGAAGTGAAGGTCGTGATTCAAGTGAGCTTCATCGTTCAAGAGCCCCAGGTTGCTTCAGGCTGCTCCGATCCTCCTCCAAACCTCAACGTCTTCATCAGTTCAGCAAGCAGCGGCTTATTCTGTCAAAGCATCTCACGCCAAGATTGAGACAAACAGGGGGAGTTGCACACGGCTGTTCTTCATTAGATCTTAGATTAATGTTCATCTGATTTCTGTTATTTTCGAACTCAGAAACTGTGTGTGGGTGATTGGAGACTTGATCTCCGTGGTCTGTCCTTGTTTGGACGTGTGTGTGTGTGGACTGAGGTCATTGACCTCGTGTGTGTGTGTGTGGGTGCTGCATGTGTGTAGCCCTCCTATAGTGGAATCCTCTCAGTTGAGAGGGGTGGATGTAGGATCGCACCTAGTGCATCCGAACCACCTAAAATTTCCTTGCGTCCTGTGGTTTGATGCTTGTGGGATTGCTTGTCATCGTTTGTGAGGTGTGATTCGATTGCGTCCTCTATATCATCTCTCGCATCGTTGTTGAGTGCGATTATCTTTTCCATATCTTTGTTCATCATTGCTGGCTCTATCCTCTATTTGTGGCTGCTATTCTCTTGTAGTGGGTATTTGCAATTTGATTATAATTAATTTCCCTAGTGGTGTTCCTTCTAAAATTTTAATTAGGCGGCAATCAATTCACCCCCTCTTGCTTGTCAAGTCAGTGGGACAACAATTGGTATCAGAGCCTCGGCTCTTCTATTCTGAACCCCACGGTTCATAGAGTGATCCTTTGATATGGCAAACAAAGGGATGATGCCCGAAGGGCATTCGATTCATCGACCGCCATTCTTTGACGGAACGAACTACAGTTATTGGAAAAATCGAATGACTGTATTTCTTCGCGCTGAAAGTCATGAGACCTGGACCGTTGTCAACAAGGGTCCACATGCTCTACCTCCTGATGAAGGAAAATGGTCTGAAGAACACATTAAACATGCCACTGTTAATTTTAATGCCTTGAATATTATCTAATGCGCCATTCATCCTAACGAGTATGCTCGTGTTTCTATGTGTAACAGCGCTAAAGAGATGTGGGACAAATTGAAGCTGATTTATGAAGGCACGTCTGAAGTTAAGGAGACTAAGGCAAACCTGTTGATCCGAGACTACGAGCTATTCCAGATGAAGCCAGAGGAGACCATATCAGAAATGTTCGCAAGGCTTGTAGAAATTACAAATGGGCTGAAAGCTTTAGGAAAGGACTACTCCAACTCAGAATTGGTTCGGAAGGTGTTGAGATCCTTATCACCGGCGTGGCACACTAAAGCCACGGTGATTGAAGATTCTAAGGACTTGTCAGTTTTGACTTTGGATGAGTTGATTGGGTCACTTATGACCTACGAAATCAATGTTAAAAGGTCTGAAGATGAAGGCAAGAAAAAGAAGACAGTTGCTCTAAAAGCAAGTCCAGAACAAATCAACACAAGTGATGAAGACTCAACGGAGGATAGCAATGAGGAGGAAGACATTGCTATGCTAACCAGGAAAGTGAGGAGATTCCTGAGAGCAAGAAAGAAATTTCTAGGGAAATCTAAAAAGCCATGGAAGAAACAGTCTAAGTGGAAGACGGAAGGAAGCAAATTGAAGGATGTGATATGCTATGAGTGCAAAAAGCCAGGCCACATGCGTGGCGAGTGTCCAGAGATGAAAAAGAGATTTAAGAAGGACAAAGAGAAGAAGCCCAAGGCAATGGTCGCTACTTGGAGTGACGATGAAGAGGACGAAGATGATGAAGATGATGCGGAGCTGGAGGAGCTAATGAAGAGCATGTGTCTAATGGCACATGAGGAAGACTCAGAGGAGGTAAATTCTGACTCAGAAACCCTTACAGTAGAACAGTGGGAGTCCGAGTATGTAGCTCTGTATGCTAAATTTAAGAAGATAAGGTCTGAAAATAAACAGCTGAAAAGGAAAGTAGAGTCCATGAGTCATGCTGATGCTACAAGTGAAAAAATTGTTGAACTAACGGAAACTTGTGCAATTATGAAAAGTGAAAATGAAGTCATGGCTGAGATGATTAAAAGTTACGAAGAAATTGAGCAGCACCTCAAGAGTGAGTTAGAAAACATAAAAAATATTCAACTCCACAACATCGAAAAAGAAGGCCACAGTAAAGAAAAGGATGATGGGATTCATGCTCTTGAGAATGAGAATGAGAAAATGAGAAATGACAATAAAATCTTAAGGGATCAAATATCCATATGTCATGAGAAATTAGATCAATCAAATCAAAGGATTCTCACTCTCAACCAAGAAATTGACAAATTAAAAGATGCTTTGGCAAAATTTGTGAGAGGAAAGGATAACCTAGAGAAAGTTCTGGGAACTAAAGTAAATTTTCAAAGAGAAGGAATCGGTTATGAACCGACTAAAAAGAAATCTTTTGGAAGCACATTAATGACATCATTTGTATCCTTTGTGCCTGCCTCAAGTAGCAAATCCTCTTCTCAAGAAAAAATGAAAGATAGCTCGGCTAAGCATCAACATGAATTTTCAGACTCTAGGAAAAGAAAATCAAGAGGAAAGAGAGTCTTCTGTCACTATTGTGGTCGCGCTGGCCATGTCATGTCATATTGCAATATTATGAGTCAGGATGATGAATATTTTGCTCATAAGTCAAGAAATTCCTTCATGTTTAACAGATCTCACAAGCATGGACCCAACCTTATGTGGGTGCCAAAAGTTGTTCCTTGAGCTTATGTTCTGATGTAGGGATGTCTCAAGGCCGAAGAATCACATTGGTTTCTAGACAGCGGCTGTTCGAGGCATATGACTGGGAACAAGAAGATTTTTGCTGATTTCAAGGAAAAAGAAGGAGGTCTTGTTGCATTTGGAGGAAGCGACAAAGGTAAGATCGTTGGTATTGGCAAGGTAAGTGTAAATAACTCCAATACCATCGACAATGTTCTGTTAGTTGATGGACTAAATCATAATCTTCTAAGCATTAGTCAGTTATGTGATAGTGGTCTAAAAGTCACTTTTGAATCCTCATTTTGCACAATTGTAGATAGTCATACAAATGAAATAAAGTTTTTAGGACATAGGAAAAATAATGTCTATACAATTGACATGAATGAAATTCCATGCAATCTTTTGTGTTTAGTTGCCAAAGATACCGACGGTTTTTGGGTTTGGCATCGGAGGCTTGGACATGCTAGCAGTAGTGTTATTTCAAAACTGTGCAGAAATAATCTTGTCATAGGTCTTCCCAGAATAAAACTAGATGTAAATAAAGTTTGTGAAGCATGCGCCAAAGGGAAGCAGACTAGATCTTCATTTAAATCCAAAAACATCATTTCCACATCTCGCCCCTTAGAATTATTGCATTTTGATCTTTTTGGTCCTACTCGGACACATAGCTTAGGGGGCAAGTCCTATGGTTTTGTCATTGTTGATGATTTTTCACGTTTCACGTGGGTTCTATTTCTTAGTAATAAAAGTGATGTTTTGCAGGAGTTCCAAGTTTTTTGCAAGAAGGTCCAGAACGAGAAAGGATACATGATTACTAGTTTACGAAGTGACCATGGATGTGAATTTGATAATGCAAATTTTGATGACTTTTGCAGGAGTGAAGGGTACACTCATAACTTCTCGGCACCAAGGACACCGGAACAAAATGGCGTGGTTGAAAGGAAGAACCGCACGCTAATAGATATGGCGAGAACCATGCTAAGTGAGCGGAATCTTCCTCGATATTTTTGGGCTGAAGCGGTGAATACGGCATGTCACATTGTCAACCGTGCAATGATAAGGCCGTTTGTAAGTAAAACACCCTATGAACTCTACAAAGGTAAGAAACCGAACATCTCATACTTTAAGACCTTTGGGAGTACTTGTTACATATTGAATAATGGTAAGGACGATCTAGAAAAATTTGATGCAAAGAGTGATGTTGGAATTTTTCTGGGCTACTCTAACAACTCACGGGCTTATCAAGTTTTTAATAAAAGAACCTTAGTAATCGAAGAAACTCCACATGTGATTGTTGATGAGAATACTTCCAAAAATTTCACTTCACCTAATGAAGAATCAGATTTCTTGCAGGACAAAACTCAAGGGGACACAAATCAGGGAAAACAAGAAGATCCATCCACTTCTGGAACAAAAACTGATAAGAACCATGAAGCTGAGGAAAATAGCACAGAACAATTGAAGGATGCACCTCCAACTCATCCAGATCTGCCTCCCTCATGGAAATATCTTAAAGACCATCCAGCAGCAAACATTCTGGGTAAGGTAGATGAAGGTATAAAAACTCGCTCATCCTTAAAACTCTTGCTCACTCTGAATGCCTTTGCACACACGTCACAAGTTGAACCCAAATGTGTTGATGATGCATTAAAAGATGATTTCTGGGTAATGGCAATGCACGAGGAACTACACCAATTCCAACGGAATGAAGTGTGGAAACTAGTGCCCCGTCCTAATAACCACAACGTGATCGGAACGAAATGGGTTTTCCGAAACAAATTAAACGATCAAGGTGTGGTTGTAAGGAATAAGGCCCGTCTTGTGGCCAAGGGATATTGCCAAGAGCTCGGAATCGATTTTGATGAATCATTCGCACCGGTTGCTCGCCTTGAAGCCGTGCGCATCATTCTATCTTTTGCATGCTCAAAAAATTTTAAACTTTATCAAATGGATGTTAAGAGCGCATTTCTAAACGGCTTCATTAAGGAAGAAGTTTTCGTTGAGCAACCTCCGGGTTTTGAGGATTTAAAAAACCCGGACCATGTGTTCAAACTAGAAAAAGCTTTGTACGGTCTAAAACAAGCCCCAAGGGCTTGGTATGAACGTCTAAGCTCCTTCTTGATTGAACATGGTTTCAAAAGAGGTTCTGTTGATCAGACTTTATTTTCTAAGCATTCTAGAAATGATTTGCTTCTGGTTCAAGTTTATGTGGACGATATCATTTTTGGGTCTACTAATAAGAAACTGTGCAAGGAGTTTTCTGAGTTGATGCAGGCTGAATTCGAGATGAGTCTAATGGGCGAGCTAAATTTTTTCTTGGGGCTACAAATTCAACAAAGGGAGGATGGAATTTTCATCAATCAAAAGAAATATCTGCTGGAACTTCTAAAGAAGTATGATTTTGAGGGTGCAAAATCCTATGCAACACCAATGTCAACAAGCATAAAACTGGAGAAAGACTGCAAAGGTAAACAGGTTGAACAAAAGCTGTTTAGAGGTATGATCGGTTCACTTTTATATCTAACAGCTAGTAGGCCTGACATACACTTTGCAGTTTGTCTGTGTGCTAGGCATCAAGCTAGTCCTCGTGAGTCTCATTTGAGTGCCGTTAAAAGGATTTTTCGTTATCTTGCTGGTACTCCTGATCTAGGACTGTGGTTTCCTCGTAGATGTGATTTTAAACTTGTGGCTTTCACCGATGCCGACTATGCTGGGTGCCTTCTTGATCGTAAAAGCACAAGTGGCACATGCCAATTTCTCGGAGGTTGCCTAGTCTCTTGGGCCTCCAAGAAACAAAATTCCGTGGCATTGTCAACGGCCGAAGCCGAATACATGGCTGCCGGCAGTTGTGGTGCACAGGTCCTTTGGATCAAACACCAGCTAGTCGATTATGATGTGTTTCTGAATTGTGTTCCGATCATGTGTGATAATAAAAGTGCAATTGATCTGTCTAAAAATCCAACTCATCACTCAAGGTCCAAACATATAGATATCCGGCATCATTTTCTGAAGGACCATGTAAATAAAAAGGACTTTGAGCTGAAATACATTGAAACTGATAAACAATTAGCGGACATCTTTACAAAACCTCTTAGCAAAGAAAAGTTCATCTCCTTAAGAAGAGAGCTAGGAATATGCAGAGTGGAGAGCACTTAGATAGACTTACAAGTCTGCATTCTACTCAATCCATGAAATACTCTTTTTGTCCTGCCTTCAAATAATACATTTTAATAACCTTCATCACCCATTTCACTCCGTTGAGCTTTTCAGACTTACTCCCCACTTGGTACTCATCTATTTCATTTGACTCACATCACTATTCACATCATTTTTTTTCTCATGCATATGCATAATTGTGTGCCACACTCATTTATCAATAAAACCTCTACTAGTATTATTGTCTGAACTCATCTTGCCTGAAATAACCTAAATTTGCATTTCTTTCTTATTTGGGCCTGTTTAGATCCTTGCTAAATAAAGTGCAGCTTCAATCGAAATGATGGTCAGGTATACTCTCCGCTAGACAAAATGGTTAGTCAAATAAGAAGAAATCTCAGATCTTGCTGTAGCATGTCTCACTAGGACCTCATTCTATTTTGGTACCTATCCTGCTATATTATACTCACTAGGTCCAGTGGGCCATCCTTCTGCCATTTACTGCCTTCTTTTAATGTTTTAAAATGAGATGCCCAATGGGTCGTCCCTTACGGTCGAGCCCTCTATTTTTTGTTGTCAAAACGCCATAAGCAAACCGGTCAAACCCCCTTCTCAACCTTTTTGACCGGAGCATTATTAAACGGGGCATCTCCTCTATAAGCCAGCCGCACCTTTTCTACACGGGAAGACCACTCCCTTGCCCTTCCGAAAAACCCTCGCACCGGCGGACATCCCTGCGGCTACCGCCAAACCCTCCATTCCGGGCATCAACGTCTCTCCTTCCTGCTCCCCACGACGGTGTCAAGGAACCCTGACTGGTGGAGGGAAGCTCCCGTCCAAGGTCTGCTGTTCGCCTACATCTCAAGGAGAAAGAGACGAAGTTCTGCGGTTCAAATCCAGGCTCTTCACATGGCTCCGCGGACAAAGGCCATGGCAAAGCGTCCAAGACGTCAGGCTACTAAGAAGGTAACCTCGTATGCTATTGATCCTCCTTCTTCGAGCTCAGAGGAAGAATAAGCTCCCGAAGCAATCCCTATATATACTGGACAGACATCAGAGTTGCGGTCCAAGAGAGTACATGATGAAGTATTACAAGGTTCCACCTTTCATAGTCTCTATCCTCGTCCAATCATGCATCCAAGGTCAGTGAATCTTGAAGATATCACAAATTTGGTCCCTGAGCTATTTGATTTGCTGAACACCCAAGTAAGATGGATATCGTTTATGTCTAAGCATCGGAAAGTTTATCCCACACTAGTTCTGCAATTTTATCAAAATTTGGTGATCAAGAACAACAAGCTCTACACTGCAGTAAACAACAAATCTGTCATGGTTTCTGCCGGGCTATTCAGTACAGTCTTTGGTTTTCCAAGTCATCATACCACCAACATAGCAAATACAACATTGAATGCAGTGTCTGTTTACAAAATTATGATGGGTTTTGATGACTCAGTAGTCATAGATGAAGATGACATTCCAAAAGATTTGAATGCCAATGTTTTTCCTCCTGCTCAGCGCATTCTTCATCATCTCTTCACCACCATCTTTTATCCCAGGGGAGGCAGCAGGAACAAAGTTAACAAAGTTCATAATTTTTTGTTCCACTGCATTTACAATGGTATTATAGCTGATTTCTCAAGTCTCATGTACGACTTAATATTCCTATGTTACAAAGAAAAGAGACGCAGTCTTCCTTATGCTTCACAGTTAACAGCTATTTTTACGCATCTTCGTATCGACTTGGATAAGGAAATCTGTGAAGCGTTATTGGACAAGGATGTCTATACTGCCCAAAGTCTTTGCAACAACATGGGCTACAAGAAAAATGCAGATGGTCAGTTAGTTCGAAATCTAAGCAAGGTCAAAGGAAAACAAGTGGAAACTGAGGAAAGTGATGACAATAATGCAGAAGACGAACCTAATGCTACAGATGATGATGAGCCACCTCCTAGTCCCCCTCCAGCCACTAGAAGTAGTTCTGGACAAGAGCAGTTTGGATCTCGTCTCGATCAAATTGAACACAAGGTCGATAAGTTGACTGAGGATATGAGTGGACTGAAGCTGCATCATGAGCTGTTCCTGCACCAATTTGAATCCATATCGAAGACTCTTGATGCCCAAACCCAAATGCTTCAGCACATTAGGGATTCTGTTTCCGGATCACCCAACTAGTCTGGCTAGGAGTAACCTTGCTGTCAGTTTTTTGATGAGAAGCTGCCCTTTTTGTTTAAACCCTACCTAGCAGCACCTTTGCTTACCTATGTTATATGTTAAGCTGCATGTCTGGATGCTTGCGTGCTCATTTCAATTTCTTTCTCCTTGGTCATCTTCTTTCTATCTACCTTGTTCCTTCTTTAAATCCACCATTTACTCAGCTTATCTTTGTGCACCTGCTCTGCACATCTCCTTTTTGCTCATGAAAAAAAAAGGGGGAGAACTAGCAATTTGCTGACAGTAATATTTTGTGATCATGTCCTACTATGTCTTGTTTTGAAGTTGCTATGTTTTTGACGTTCCAGTCTTGATATGCTCATGGTTCAGTAAGTAAATGGATATGCTGTTGAATTCTGGAGTGATGTTCCTTGACACTCATTAGAAAATAAGTGTTATGCTCTCATGTCTGTTTGGCTGACATAGTAGTGAAAATTGTCTCAGTTCTCTCTATATTACTCTATCTTCCCTTTATTAGCTTAAATTGCTTGGGTTGTTTTGTGTTTTTTTTGTCATCATCAAAAAGGGGGAGATTGTTGTGCCCTCCTTGGTTTTGATGATGACAAAGTTCTTTAATAGATTGAATAAAACATCGTGAGTGGCCATATGCTTCACATTCATTCATTCCATCTTTGATACACTCTACATTCACAATGATCAACTATCTTCTGAGATGCCAATTCATTGATCAAATCTTTATCTCACTAACTATTTGATGAGAATGAATAATGCTGACAGCAAGCTCACTCTTTCTCCATGGTGAAATTCAGAAATCTGGAAGAAGGAAGACAAGGTAAGTGAAATGAAGAATCTCCATGAAAGGTGAGTAGAATTGATTCATTCAGATCAAACATGGTAAGAATTTCCCCTAGAATAACTTTGTTTAAGTTTGACCAAAAATCCCTTGAATTGGTTGTGCTTAATGTCTTTTTCTGTTTTAACCTGAAGTGGGTCGACCCCCCCAGACAGATGGGTCGACCCCTGTTGCAACAGATGCCACTCTCTTGGCTCTGGCACAAATGGGTCGACCCAGCTGATAAAGGGGGTCGACCCCTGTGATCTCACAGAACCTGTTTTTGGCCCCTGTGAAGAAGTGGGACGTCCCACCTATCAAAGGGGGTCGACCCCTGTAACAAGCAGAACCTGGAAACAGGATCTGTTTGATACATGGGTCGACCCACTTGGCAGATGGGTCGACCCACTCTTGAATTTTCTTATTTTCTCCGAATTCCGCAATATAATTTCATTTATAAATTTTGTGGGCCATACCTCATGTTCTAATCACTTGATTGCAATTGGGATTAACTGGTAAACTTGTGGTTTAGTCTATTAAACTCTCTTAACACACTACAAGTGAAACTAACTATTATATTGTGTGTTAATCACAGGATTAAGACTGGACGACCTATACGCCATGTCATCCACGAATGGCCAATCAAAGAAGAGATTCCACATCTCTTACCTCCAGATCAGTGCCTCGTTGTCCAAGATATAAATGCCCATGATTAGGGCGTCCTTTGTACACGACCAGGAGAGCCTTCGCTGAAATTCGTGCGTGCAAGAGCCTCATCCGTAGAAGAAGGGCGGAGGCGGACGAACCAGAGAGAGGGTCTTCGTCCTTGAAGTGAAGGTCGTGATTCAAGTGAGCTTCATCGTTCAAGAGCCCCAGGTTGCTTCAGGCTGCTCCGATCCTCCTCCAAACCTCAACGTCTTCATCAGTTCAGCAAGCAGCGGCTTATTCTGTCAAAGCATCTCACGCCAAGATTGAGACAAACAGGGGGAGTTGCACACGGCTGTTCTTCATTAGATCTTAGATTAATGTTCATCTGATTTCTGTTATTTTCGAACTCAGAAACTGTGTGTGGGTGATTGGAGACTTGATCTCCGTGGTCTGTCCTTGTTTGGACGTGTGTGTGTGTGGACTGAGGTCATTGACCTCGTGTGTGTGTGTGTGGGTGCTGCATGTGTGTAGCCCTCCTATAGTGGAATCCTCTCAGTTGAGAGGGGTGGATGTAGGATCGCACCTAGTGCATCCGAACCACCTAAAATTTCCTTGCGTCCTGTGGTTTGATGCTTGTGGGATTGCTTGTCATCGTTTGTGAGGTGTGATTCGATTGCGTCCTCTATATCATCTCTCGCATCGTTGTTGAGTGCGATTATCTTTTCCATATCTTTGTTCATCATTGCTGGCTCTATCCTCTATTTGTGGCTGCTATTCTCTTGTAGTGGGTATTTGCAATTTGATTATAATTAATTTCCCTAGTGGTGTTCCTTCTAAAATTTTAATTAGGCGGCAATCAATTCACCCCCTCTTGCTTGCCAAGTCAGTGGGACAACAGCTGCCACCATCTCGCTCACCGAGGAAAGGCAGTCCTAGACACGAGAAACAGCTACCGATCCATCCTATGGTCGGCGGACAAATCGCACGTCAGCTTCACAGCCATTTGACTGGTCGCACTCCCTCTCAAGGGAACAACCAATACAGAGCCTCCACCAGTCGTAGCCTGCTTACACATTAGTGGTCCCACCAGGGAGTGGTGGAGAGGCTACCCTGAGGAAGTTTTAGACTGGTTTCCGTCGGGCCCCGCGTCTAGCAGCCAGAGTCTGACTGAAGGGAAAACCGGTCAGAGGGCCAGACTAGGGACACACGGTCTGTGTGTGCACACGTGGTTGGGGGCGGTTGGACCCGCGTTGACGACCGTGACCCCAGCTAGTCACTTGTTTTGTGGTTACTTGTACGTGACGTCCCAAGAGGGGTGCATCACAGAGGTTTGTGGTGTCGGCAGGGCGTCGGTCGCTCTAGCGGTCTTACGATAAACCGTCAGAGGGTGTGACGCGCCTGGGTTCGACTGTTACATCCGTCTTTCATGATTTTGACCGATTGGGGTCCTGAGACTCTGACGCACCAGGGGTGGACCGTCATAGCTCTGTGACGCCATAGCTAGAGTGCGTCAGAGTATCCCTTCTTCTAACGTGCCTAGGTAGGTCCGTTAGGGGTTGTGACGCCCCGAGGGGTGTGCGTCACAACTTATTTTGGTCTGTCTTCTAACGCACCAGGCTTGGTCCGTTAGAGACTGTGACGCCCCAGGGTGGGTGCGCCACAGCCAGTGTTGCCCGTTTCGTGTAACGCTCCTGTGTTGGACCGTTACAGTGCTGTGGCGGCCTGGCATTGGACCGTTATAGCTGTTTGAGATGTTTTATTTTGTTGATTTTATTCCCTTTTTATTAAAATTTATTTTTTGTTTGGTTTATTCACGCATCGATCAACCAATTAATTAACCGGTAGTTAACTGACTGATTGATTGCGCGGGCGTGCCAGTCACGTGAGTGACGAGTTTATTGTGCGCTCATTCTGACCCGTGTCGGGCGAGAGTGAGATTCGGCCAGGACCAGCAGTCTGCCATACTATAAAGGCTATGGCGTTAATTACATCCCCCATGAGGAGGGAAGACCTTTGATTAATTACCGAGATAATGGGCTGTCGAGGCCGGAATAAAGAATGCAAAGGATGCGAATGATCATGCAAGATATCATAATCTACCATGCACGGTTTATTAGGGCGGAACCCTCAATACATGGCGGGGGACTTAGGTCCGAAGACCACCATCACGCATAGCAAGAGCTTCTCGTCGGGCGTACCCCGACTTTCCACTAATGCCATTTGATATACCAAGGGCCCGTGCACTCAGGCATACATTAATGCGGCATGAATGGTTAGACTGAAACATGATGATGAAGCTATGGAGTTAGCTAATTCAAGTTTAGACAAACCAGTTCACTCAATTTATTGATTGCAGGGTTTATTTGATTCTATTATTAACATTGGAAATCACCCCGGAGGCGAGGAGAGGATTAAAATGGCATGACGACGCAATTCGGAATGAAACCGGCGTGGAATGCGTAGCTAAAAGGTTAAACGGCGCGGTCCAAGCGTGGGAAAAGGCTTAAAGTGGCGCCACCAGCCGTAGGTATAGGGGGTGGGTTAAAATGGCGCGCCCCTCTTGCTGGCACACCGGAATAAGGCGCGCCGGGCGTCGACGGCACCGGTTTGGCCCTGTTTAATGGAAGCCGAGGTTTTATTGGTTTATTTTTGGACTTATTAAAATGTTTTGAAAGATTTCGAAGCTTTATTGGGTCAATTATTCACCGGACCGGCCTCGGGCCGTCCAGAAGTCAAGTTACGGGCTCGCGCGAGGTTCACACTCGAGCGCGGTGATCGTTCCAAGTCAAGCTGGCTAGTTTATTAAATGGTTTATTTAACTCGTTCGAGCCAAAATTTTGGCAGCATCTCCCCATCCCGGAGGATTTTCGGGGAGAAGCGGGGAATGCCCACGTGGTGGAGCAACCCCTAAAAGCCGGGTGGCACAACGGCGGCCGGCAAACCTGGACGGATAGGAAGACCTCGAGGGCTAGCCTACTAGGGGCACCAAGTCTGTGGGTGGAGAGTAGACGGATAGCGCGACTCATAATGGGAGCGAAGACCCCGAGGGCTAGCCTGCGAGGGGCACGCGACCCGAGTCGGTACCGCACTCGAGTCGGGACGGCCAGTAGAGAGGGAAAACCCCGAGGGCCAGCCTACGAGGGGCACCCATCTCACGGACACCACGAAGCCCATTAAGGACCGTGGATTTCGGTCTGTTGGGATCAATCCCACTTACTATTCACTCATTAATCCATAGGAGATTCGTCACTGTTGGACGGGCCCCTGTGGACAGAGTGTTATCACGATGGAATAGTGGGGGATGTTCTCCTCTCCCCGGTCACCTGATCTCCTCGAAGAGATGGCGATACGGTGCTGTTACAAAACACATTCAGTCAGCAAGCTGATTGTGATAGCTATAGGTATACGTATACGCATATATATATTAACGAGTTGATAGAATGACTGTCACATTGACATCTAGAAGACAATGAGGTAGAGTATAGGGACGACCTCATCTCCTCTTGTTCATGGTTAAGAACAAAGGGGGATAGGAGGACGAACCCAAAATTAGCCAGAGAGACGCATTCATGTGTATGTCTCTGGCGACGAGACCTTCGACACTCGAGAGGAAGAGAACCCCAGGGAGAGGGGGATTAATGTAGCCCGTAACGTAGCAGGGCATACCGACGTCAGAGAAGATGAACAACAGAAACCATTTGCACAGTGAAATGCACAAATAGAAAAGACAGGTTAATGGAGGGAGATGAAAATGGCGCCGCGCTCAAAAGCGTTTCATTTATCCTCTTGGGCACAATGGATGGTGCACATATACATGTTGCACGTCCCCGGCGCCGGCACTGTTGCACGGCGCCGCTTTAGCGGCCAAGAGAAGAAACGCAGAGGGGGAAAAAGAAGAGGCGATGCAGAGCGAGAATAGAACTATTAAACTCCTTAACCCATTGATATAGATATTCATTCATTCTACAGTCAATAGATAGAATGCACATAAGCACGTTCCGGCGCCAGCGTTGTCGCTCGGTTGTCGTTAACATCGAACGGAAGAGATCACAGAGGAGAGTAGTGAGTAGCGGAGATGGTGAGGGGGGGAGGATAGGCTCATATCATCGCCCCTCCCCCCTCTCACTTACATTATATTGGAGAAGAAACCCAAACGGAGGGGGATCGGCGGAGGAATCACGACCACCCACCTAAGTGAACAAAGAAGCAGACAATATTCTTCTTCGGCACCGGGAGGTTCATGCGGAGCGGAGGACGGGCGGCGGCCAGAGAACCCTCGGAGGAAGCTGTTCTCTCAAGAAACCCTCACCTTCGAAGCTCTGATTGGCGGTCTCAAGCTCTTTCTCCCCTCTGTTGCCTCTCTCTTTTCTTTTTTGTTCTCTCCCCCCCTTTAGTTGGTCGAGCAAGCGGTCTTTATAACACCCAGTTGATCCGGCGCCATGGAGGGCACGCCGGATTCAGTGGCGCTGGGGACAAGTATCCCCAAAGCATTTTGGCACGCCGGGTTCAGTGGCGCCGGGTTACGGGGCACCGGTGAACTTTTGTGCACCGGTTTAGCTTGTTCGCTCGACGCCGGCTAGCCGATGGGTCCGGGGATGGTTCCGAAAGCCCCCGTTGACTCTTCCTCTTGCCACGGTCCTTGGAAAACCTTGACGGGGCATTGACGAAGCTCTCAAGACGACATATGGCCTTAATCCAAACTCCGTGTGTGTTTGGCTTGAGCACGTGGGTTTTCTGCTGACACGGCACTCGGCACTGCGATCTGTGCATCCGGCCCAGCCTCGTCGGTGCTCCAAGCTTCTTTGTAGGGTGGGATGACACCCGGGATGGTTCCACCTCAACTGGGTGATCATTCGGTCGCTAACGGACCCAATATAGCGAGATGCCGAGCCCGTGTTGGGTGATCGGGACCTTCTGCTGCCAGAGCCTCCGGCTCCTTGTTATGAAGGGCCGATGGTGTTCTTCCTCCTCAGGAGAGTCTTCATTCAGGTGGCGAGCCACTGGGTAGACCGTAGTCCTTGGTCGGGCGACGGGTGTAGGGTAGCGGCACGACGGAGTCGATACCGGATCATTAGGCAGGCTTGGTCGCACTATCGGTTGGTTGTGGATTCATCTCGACTCTCCCCAGGTGAAGTCCCCGGTGTTCATTCCAGGTGACTCAAGGCTCTGGTAGCTTGGGAAGTCCTTAGTAGGTTGTTCTCCATCCGCTTCTGTACTTCAGTAGGTCGTATCATTCATCTTTGCAGCTCGATTGCCGTTCATCACATTTTGAGTGCCAACAAATGCCCCCCAGACGTGGGTGTTGCAAGCGAGGCAGGAGTGCAGTAGGACCGACGGATGAGCTTCGTCTGGATTGATCTCCTCCGGTGACGGAAGCTCGAAACGGCACTTAATTCCAGCGTTGGATGCTAATCCGGCGTGGTCGGAAACTTGAACGGCGTCGTTTAAAACGACGTGCCCTTATCTTTGATGTTAAAATGACACTGTATGAAACGGCGCGCAAACTTGTTTGGAGCTTAAAACAGCGCCGGGCTCACCGGCGTGCAAACTTGTTAAAACGGCGCGCTCCGGGGCGCGTCATTTTAAGGGGGTTGAAGCCCCACTATAAAAGGTTTTCACCCTTTATTTTTTCTTCTTCACTGCTCATTTGGCAAGAAATTTTCTCTCTCTTCATTCCCTTCTCCACGCGGTGCCGAGCGAACGAGCGAGTGAGGGGATTTCTTGAGAGGGTGAGTTTGTGTTCATTTTGTTTGGGTTAAAACCCATTTCTCGAGCCCTGGGAGGCTCCTAGCAGGACTTGTCCTCGGAGCTAAATCCCCCGGGTGTCCCGTTTGGCCTTGGCTTAATGCCTATGGTTGCTTTTAGGGGCCGTTCCCTTGGTGGACGGCTTCCGCTTCCCTTTTGGCAAACTCCCGGGCTGGGGAGACTCTGCCGAAATTTTACCAGAAATCTTGTCTCCATTAACTGACTTCTGACTGTGCTTGTTATTTTCTGGATGCTGTCTCGCAGATAACATGGCATTCGGTTCTTCTTCCTCCGCATCATGCGTTGCTGTGACATGGGAGACTGTCCATTCCCTTGATCAGGGGTCCAGGCGGATAGCCGTGGTGGCAGAGTCTTCAGATTCGGAGATTGATACCGTTGACACCAGCCGCCTGATGATTCTCGATGGTAATCATTTTAAGTACGAGCGAGGGGATGGCGTCAGGCTGGACCACCCCAAGGAGAAGCACTTGATGGACTTCCTCACGCGCTTCAACCTTCACGGGAAGCGTGATATAATTCTCGTCTGCCGAGCTGAGGGAGCCTTGTTAGCGGACAGAGATAGTCTGAGCGAGTCAGTCATTCAGAGCATGCCCATATATCTTCCCGGGGAGTCTAGAAAATGGGGTGCTGTCCTCGGCGTGCAGGAGCTGACTCCAAATGTTGGGATGTTGACAAGAGCACCGAAGTTTACTCCAGCCTGATGGAACGAGACTGTCGGGCGCGTTGACAGAGAGAAGTCCATATATGGTTTATTCCTCGCCCCGCTGAAATGGGGGTATCGAGATGAGCCTTTTCTTCTAGACTGCTTGGCAGTCTGCTTCAAACATCAGATCTCCGTGGGATGGTTCGGAGAGCTTAAAGCCACTGACGCTCACGCTTTCAGGCCGGGGGCTGTTGAATTCACAGACTACGTACTGCGGCAGTATGCTCCAATCCTAGTGCACGCAGGTGTTTATCAGAGCGTGTATGCTTCCCGGTACCGGTATCCAATCTCCCGAGGTTTGTGCTGTGGGATGATTGAAGTCTTCTTCCTGGAATACAATACTTTCTATACTGCAGAGGGAGAAACTTCGCTGGATCTATGGAGTCTGTCCCAGCTGAGCGGCTTGCCGATAGACGGGGAGCCATATGAAGAGGTTTGTTTCCCGGACTGGCTGAAGGACCAGACGGACGGCGAAGGCAAGTACTTCACAGGCTTCGCTTATCGCTATTTGATGAAGGCATACCGCACCCTGCTGCGTTTGACGCTTGATTCACGAGAAGCGCGGAAGCCTGGCGAGAAGAGGCGCGTGTGGATGGGCACGTGGCTTCAATATTTTTTTGGTGGGGAGCAGCAATATGAAGACTTCCCCACAGTTGCTCCGACAGCGATGAAGCGAAAGAAGAGGGCCCGTCGCCATACAACCTACCCCACCACTTCCAGGAGAGGGCGACAAGGGGGCCAAACCCTACAGGAGTTGACACAGTTACGCACTGTGCCACATATTTAACTTATTGGCTTTGATCGTTCGCTCTTCCTCAGGGGGACGAGACATTAATTAGACCAGAGGCCATTTATCCTGCTTGTCTGATGGCCTGGGGGACGAAGCTGTCCCTGTGCCCAGTGGCTTTATGCCTTATTTACAAGATGCTGGGGGATCTGCACAAATCATGCATCCCCATAAATTCACAGGTAGTTGGTCCAATTCATTTCTTCAACGCCTGGGTCTGTACTTTGTTTCCTGAGGCAGCTCCCCGGTCGCTTAAGTCTGATCGTCCCGTGCCGAGGATGATCGAGTTTGCCAGTGCTGAGCCGTCTTCAATGGCAGATCAACTTTTTGCTATTCGGGGGAAGTTGACCACAGTCCCGACAGATTCACCAGGAGTTCTGCATTTCTGGGGCTTGGCAGCTAGCTCCAGCCCCCTTGTGAACAACATGCGACAGTGCCGTTTATTTGAGACAGAGGAGTTCATTCATCCGCTCACCGGCACCAAGAGCACAAGGCCAATCTTGGAGTCAGAGCTGGTTGATTGGGCACTGGCCATCCGTCCCAGTGTCCTTGTCTTTAGAAAGAGCGGCTTGCTGTGGATGGAGCCGTACTACCCCTTCCGTTTCGACCAGAATTTTGGGTATGACCAGAACATCCCCTCCTCCTCTGCATGGTTTAATCTTCCGAGCAGACATCGAGCTGGCCAGACGACCACGGATGAAGCTCGTACATGGTGGGATTACTTCCACCGCCGGGAAGATGTGTCCTTCAGGGTGCCGTCCCCTGCTTGTTCGCCCAGAGTCACTCCGGACTTTATCAAGTGGTGGAATGCACAGACGGGCTTCTACCGGAATTCCCGCAAAGACTGCTGGCATGTTGCTGAGCGTCGTTTTCTAGATTCTCAGCCAGAACCTGCCTTGGACATTGACCCGACTTACTTGAAGAAGTTGAAATCCTGGTCCAATACTGAGGTAATGGCATATTTGGAAGCCAGGAAGGCTGTGAAGTGTCGGTTGTCCAAGGCTGACCCAAAGATGCCGAAAATTTAGAAGGATGACTATGTCAAGACACTTTGGGGGTTATGCCGGGTTAGCAGTGAGCAGATAATTCTTCAGACGATTCCCATCCCTGCGGAGGAGCCCCTTCTGGTAGTGGCGGACTGGCGTCCATCAGTTGATCGTCTTTATCCATATAGGACTTTCATCAGGAGGGAGGATAGGTGGGAAGGCATGTATTCCAATACCCCCTGGATATTTGCCATGCTTCATTCTCAAGGGGTTTCAATTACCAGCTCATTAGAAGCCATTTTGGACCACCAGCTCTTAATATCTTTTAAGTATGCTGACGGCTGGGGGTTGGACCACTTGGGCCTATATTATCACTTATCTTCTTGCGGCCATGAAGATTTGGCACAGTTAGTCGAGAAGAGTGAGAAGATAGGTGATGTTTGCTGGCTTGTTCGTAAGGCCGAGATAAGGTGCCCCCACTATTTTATTGGTCGCTCACTCCCCGATACACAGGACCGCCAGGTATGCTTGTCTTTCGTTTCAGCTTCAAGCTGTTTCTTTCATACTCAGCATGTATCTTTCTCACCCATATACCTTTGCAGCTCACCTCTCTGTGGAGGTGACTCGGCACTACAGGGAGCTGATTTCCAAGGCGCAGAAGCCTTCATATTTTGACATCCCTAAGCTAGCTCCGACCACGACGCCACTGCCTCCTGGCGATTCGTGGAAGCGAACCAGGTCTCAGGTTGGGGAGGCCATTAGCAAGGCCAAGAAGGCCAAGAAGGCGGACACCCATGCTACACGAGCGCGCCAGAGGAGGGCTGCTGAGGAGGAACCAGTTATCGTTCCTCCCTGGGTCCCCTCGTTCGCCGAGTTTGAGGCCGCTAGGACACAAGGGCCCGAAGATGAAGGTAACCTCTCATTCCTCTGAGGCTTATTCACTTATTTCTGCCACTTTGGCTGATCATCTTTTTGCAGCTGTTGGCACTGTTTACGCCGTTGTTGGACTGGAGGCGGTGACGGGTGCCGCGGCCAGAGAGAGAGAGAAGGAAGCCCCTCCAGCTTTTGTTGAGAGAGATTTACCTTCACCAACACCCCATCAGGAAATGGAAGGTAACTTGTAGTTTGTCCATAGAGCTCTGCGGCCCGCTATGTCTTCAGTCAGGCCTTGACTGTTTATTATTTTTGCTTCCAGTCGACGTTCAACCGATGATACTCCCCGAAGTCGGGGTCGTGGGAGAAGCTGCTGCTGGAGAGCAGGTGACTTCAAGGGAAGAGCCCCAAGCTATTCATCAGGTTGATGTTCCTGAGACAGAAACCTTTGAGGAAGCTCCGGCTGAAGGAGTTGCTCTTAGCAGCACGGCACCTGCTCAGATGCTGGAGATCAGGAGGTAGGCCGAAGAGTCTTCCTCTCTCGAGCAGGTTGATTACGGTGGTGGCTCCAGTGACGACGAGCTTCCACCGGCTGATACAGAAACTGAAGATGCTGGGGCTTCTTCAGCTTACGAAAGTGACCTTTTGACATTCAGCCCTCCGAGGCTACCAGGAATCTAGCACGGGCCATCATACCCGATCGCAGGAGGAGGGCCGGAACCGTCAGAGGCCACTCTTGGAGGTCTAACTATAGTGCCGGTCGAGGTAGGAAGTGTTCCGACACCCGCCTGTAGCCCTTCTTGTTATTTCCAAATCAGCTGGCTGACATACATATATGTGATGCAGGCTGAGGTGGCGTCACCAACTGTGACGGTTCGCATACCTCTTCCAGATTTAGGCATGGGCCAACCAACCTTTCCACCAGTTCTGCGGCCCATCGCCTTACGACTTCCAAAGACTTATGCGGCAGCAGTAGCTTGAGAGGGGCCCGGAGCAATTGTAGAAATTGGTGGCCCGACGGAAGTCGCGGAATCTCAAGCCCCGGCCGTCGGCAAAGAATTGCTGCTGGAGCAGAGTAGCCTCCCGGAGATAGAAGCAGGAGAAATTGTTGAAGAAGAGGCCAATGCTTCTAAGGCCTTGGCCGTCACTGAGGAATCTTCTCCCGTAGAAGCCGGTGGGACTGCACACGAGGAGCGAGTATCCTCGGCTATCGAGGTGGCCATCACGGCTTCACCTCAGGGGGCAGGCAAGGAAGTTGCTGTAGTAGAGACTCTTCCAACTGTATCAGCTGTCGTTGCCGAGTCCAGCGTTGGTGCCCTACAAACCATGCCGTCGACGTCCTCCGGGGTGAACGACGATATCTGGGCTGAGGTGGACAGCAAGGTGGACTTTCAGCTTCCCGAGACTTCGCCACTGGGTTTACAATTTTCTAGTGACATGGTATGGCAGTCTCTAGATAATCTTCAGCGAGCCATGTCGGCTTCCCCGGGCTTGACTTATGCACAGCTGAGGAGTCTGATAGAACACCTCTCCCGCTCATTATTGGCATTCGGGTGCCCGATGGATGATTGGACCCCGCGAGTTACAATGTTGTTGAAGCACGCCAATAGGCGATAGTATCTTAGATGGGAGATATCTGATCAGCTGGCAGAGAAGGCTGACTACCGAGCTGCGGCGACCTCATTGAGAGGGATCGTGGGGCAACTAAGAGATGCTGCTAGCACTACATCAGAACACCGGTCCTTCCTCACAGCGCGTATAGTGGAGCTGCGTGCAGAACATGCCAGGGTTGAAGCTGAATTGCAGCAGACTGAGCGCCTGGAGGTTCAGACCGTAGAAGAAGCTGACCTAGCTGAAGGACAACTCGCCTCCCTGGATGAAAAATTATCGTAGCTGACAGCTACCGAGTCTCGGTTGCAAGAGCTGACTCAGTATCCCTCCCTGGGCCATTTGGAATTGGAAGACATTTTCCGACGCCCTCTGCAGTAACTTCACTTTATTTCCCCTTTTTCTTAGTTTCGCTCCTTTTTGTCTTCGGAGCTCATGTATCTTGGGGAATGCCCCAAATACAGATGTATTCTGACAACTCATATCAATGAAATGTCTTTATTTGTTGCTTCAATCGCGACTTCTTTTTCTCTTTTCTTTTCTTTCTCCTTCCGGCCGATTAGCTCAGTCCGGGGATGTAAATTACTGGCGCAGGAGAGCGCTCACGCCTTCAGCAAAGGGGTGAGGTGCTCACTCCACCGTGGATTAACTACTCCTGGAATCGAGCTTTGACCATGGTGGGACATGGGTAGAGTAGGCGGATGCGCCCCACTAATTTTGCCAATGGTGACGAAGGCTGAGAGTGCGGTTTATTCATCGACACGGTTTACATGGCGAAGCAATGGTAGTTTGTCTATTAACGAGGATGGAAGGTCCAAGTTAAGGGATAGTTGACCAGGCTCGCCGATGGTAACGAGGGTCGAAAGGTAGCGACCCATCTTGCCGATGGTGACAAGGGTCGAAAAGATAGCCGGTCTTGCCGATGGTGACAAGGGCTGAAAAGGTAGCGACCGATCTTGCCGATGGTGACAAGGGTCGAAAAGATAGGCGGTCTTGCTGATGGTGACAAGGACCGAAAAGGTAGCGACCGATCTTGTCGATGGTGACAAGGGTCGAAAGATGGCCGGTCTTGATGATGGTGACAAGGGCCGAAAAGGTAGCGAACGATCTTACCGATGGTGACAAGGGTCGAAAAGATAGGCAGTCTTGCTGATGGTGACAAGGACCGAAAAGGTAGCGACCGATCTTGCCGATGTTGACAAGGGTCGAAAGGATAGACGATCTTACCGATGGTGACAAGGACCGAAAAGGTAGCGACCGATCTTGCCGATGGTGACAAGGGTCGAAAAGATGGCCGGTCTTGCCGATGGTGACAAGGGCCGAAAGGGTAGGTGGAAGTGGAATGACGAACGAGGGTAACCTCGTTACTACATCATCATTTCATCATCATTTTTTTTATTTTTTATCACATTACTTACTCAAGTGCCCTTTCAGGTTTTCGCTGAAGTCAGCCCCTCTTGCTTTTACCCACACGCCCTTTTGGGTTTTCACGTGGTGGGGTACCCGATTTTGCTTGCAACGCACTTACAGGTTTTCGCCATAGCCGGGTTGTAGCCATTTTTGCCCTTGTCCTAGTTTAGGAACAAGGCCGGCGGGGTATCTCTATTTTTAACCCCATTTTTCGTTTCCCCTTTTTTCTTTTCGTACTCCGTGGAGAATCCGGAACATGGGATTGCTTGCCTGCTAGAATGCCGACCAGCCTTGTCAATGATGACAAGGGTCGGAACCCAGTTTAGCTCATCGACATTGGTTAAATGCCGAAGCAAAGGATATATAGTTCTTAACAGGGATGAAAGGTCCAAGTTAAGGGATAGAGGTCGTCCTATCTCGCCGATGATGACGAGGGTCGAATACCGGTTTGTTCATCGACATGGGTTACATGTCGAAGCAAAGGTATGTTCATTAACAATGACGAAAGGCCCGAGTTAAAGGTAGATGTCGATCGATCTCGCCGATGATGACGAGGGTCGAACATGGGTTTGTTCATCGACATGAGTTACATGTCGAAGCAAGGGTATGTTCATTAACAAGGACGAAAGGTCCGAGTTAAAGGTAGAGGTCGATCGATCTCGCCGATGATGACGAGGGTTGAAGCTGGGTCTGTTCATCGACATGGGTTACATGTCGAAGCAGAGGTATATTCATTAACAAGGACGAAAGGTCCGAGTTAAAGATAGAGGTCGACCGATCTCGTCGATGATGACGAGGGTCGAACATAGGTTTGGTAGGAGATCTCCAGTGGGACTTTTGATGATCGTCCCTTCTGGAGTTTCATTAGGGGGAGAGTAAAGAGGAACTTTTTAAATTACCACTTTACTAGCCTGAGCGCCCTTTCGAGTTTTCGCCGAAGTCAGCCCCCTCTTGCTTTTGCCCACGCGCCCTTTCGGATTTTCACATGGCGGGTTACTCGATTTTGCCTGCAACGCCCTTTTGGGTTTTCGCCACAGCCGGGTGATAGCTATTTTTGCCCTTGTTCCGAATATAGGAACAAGTCCGGCATGGTATCTCTATTTTTAACCCCATTTTTCTTTTCTCTTTGTTTTTGAAACATGTGGGAGAGGATAGTCGGTAGGTCCAGACGTGGTATCTACGCCTCGATGACAGCAAACAGCTGTTGGCTGGGGCACGGGGCCTTGCGTCAATTGAGGAGAGGTTTATTCGTTGGCAAGGGGAGAATGCCAATGCAAGGAGAGAGCTTCTTGCCGAGTCGGATGTAAGGCCCGACGTGGCGATATTGTTTGAGAGTCGGCTAGAACACAAAGTCTTGTGCCGAGGCAAAGGGTTTATTCATCAGCAAGTAGATAATGCTGACGCAAGGGACAGATTTGTGCCGGCTCGGGCGTAAGGCCCGCAATGGCAATGCTATATAAGGGTCGGCTAGGACACAAAGTCTTGTACCGAGGATGAGGGTTTATTCGTTAGCAAGAAGGCAATGCTAACGCAAAGGAGGATTTGTGTCGATTCGGACGTAAGGTCCGCGTTGGCGATATTGTTTATTTTATGCGAGCTTGGTCAGGGCAGAGTTCCACTAGACCAAGATATAAGGGTAGCTCGATCAGGGCGGAGTGCCACTAGACCAAGATGAAGGATAGCTCGGTCAGGGCAGAGTGCCACTAGACCTAGATATAAGTAGTTCGGCCAGGGCAGAGTGCCACCAGACCAAGATAAGGGTAGCTCGGCCAGAGCGGAGTGCCACTAGACCAAGATATAAGTAGTTTGGCCAGGGCGGAGTGCCACCAGACCAAGATAAGGGTAGCTCGGCCAGGGTGGAGTGCCACTAGACCAAGGTGAAGGTAGCTCGAGATCAGGGTGGAGTGCCACTAGACCAAGGTGAAGGTAGCTCGATCAGGGCGGAGTGCCACTAGACCAAGGTGAAGATAGCTCGATCAGGGAGGAGTGCCACTAGACCAAGGTGAAGGTAGCTCGATCAGGGCGGACTGCCACTAGACCAAGGTATGGGTCATTCTGAGAATGCTGGTTGAGCTGCATGATACAGCTTCAAGTGTTTTCCATTAAGGGGGGAGAACTGGACGACTCCTTTGTGATCTACAAGGACATACGCGCCCCCTTCATATACTCGGCGGATGACATATGGTCCGACCCAGTTTTCAACCAACTTCCCCTTGGGGTTGGAGGCCATTACTTATCTTCTTTTGACCATTACGAGGTCCCCTTTCTTGAATTCTCGACCCTTGACCAGCTTATCGAAAGCACGTGTCATGCGAGCTTGGTAGAGTTGAATGTTTTGTTGCGCACGAAGACGCATTCCTTCGAGCTCGGCGAGCTTCTCCAATCTTCTTTCTGCATTAGTTTGTTCACTGATGACTAGTCCATGCTGGATGGTGACTCGCAGCGCAGGGACTTCTAATTCAATCGGCACCACAGCCTCTGACCCGTATACGAGGGAGAATGGTGAACAGCCGATTGGGGTTTTATAGACTGTACGATAGGCCCAAAGCAGTTCGTACATATTTTCTTCCCAGTCCTTCTTATTGGACTTGACGGTCTTTGCCAGCAATGTGCATAGCGTTTTGTTGAAAGCTTATGCAAGTCCATTGGCTTGAGGGTTGTAGGGGGACGATGTCCTCCAGTCAATCTTGTATTTATCAGCTAGCCGATAAACCTTCTGGTTTCTGAAATGGCTGCCGTTGTCAGAGATAATTCGGCTGGGAACCCCGAACTGGAATATTATGTTCTGTCGGAAGAACCTTGAAACCAATTCTCCTGTCACTTCTCTTAGTGCTACTGTCTCTGCCCATCTGGAGAAGTAATCTGTAGCTGCTAAGATGTATTTGCATCCTAATGAAGATGCTGGCAGTGGCCCTACCACGTCCGTGCCCCATTGAGCAAACGGCCAACTCGGTATGGTGGGGTGTAGCGGCACTAGAGGTCTTCTTGACACATTGGCGTGCTCTTGACATTTCTGACAAGCCTTGGCGAACTTGCAGCAGTCATTAAACATAGTGGGCCAATAGTAACCCAATTTCTTTATCTCAATTTTTATTTTCGGGCCGGCCTGGTGCGCTCCAACTTAACCCGCATGGACTTCTTGCATCACCTGCCCATCTTCTACTGAAGGCAAGCAACGAAGTAGAACTTTTCTACGGGCATCCGCCATTATTCGGAACAGGGTTCCATTTCTCATCTCATAAGAGTCTTTGACCCTCAGGAGTTTCATTCTCTGTTCTCTCTCCTTTGGGAGCTGCTGGTGCTGGAACCATCGTAGAAGATGTTCTCGCCAATCGGGCTGTTGAACCTCTTCGACGGCTGCCACCTCACTATCTTGTTCGTCGACCAAGACCTCTGTCACACTGGGGACCTGCCGGCAGTTGATCACTGTTATGTTCAGGCTTGTGTCTAGCGGGATCGCCAAAGAACTGGCCAGTTTAGCAAGGGCATCCGCCTGAGCATTCTGTCCTCGGTTGACATGCTTGATGCTGACGAAGTAGAATCTTGACATTAGGCGGGTTGCCAGCTGATGGTAGGGGAGGAGCTCTTGCTTTCGCACATCGAACTCTCCTTCCAGTTGTTTTATAACTAGCATGGAGTCTCCGAATGCTTCCAGCATCTGAATCTCCATGGATAGAGCAATTTGCAACCCGATTATCAGGGCTTCATACTCTGCTTCATTATTTGTGCAAGGCTTGTTTATCGAGCAAGATGTGTGAACAACTTCCCCTTCTGGAGATTTCAGGACTATGCCTGCTCTTGCTCTGACCCTGGCTGATCCGGTGGCCGAGGTGTCAATTCTGGAGGCGCCATCAAAATATAGCTGCCACAAGGAGGGCTGCACCTGAGCGGCTTCCAGGGTTTCATCTTCAGGAAGCTCCGGTTCCAGCGGGCAGTCCCCCGGTACTGGGTGCTCGGCGAAGAAGTCTGCAATAGCTTGGCCCTTGATAGCCTTTCGCGGCACATAGGAGATATCAAACTCCATAAGGATCACCGCCCATTTGCCCAGGCGACCCCTGAGTGCCGGCTGGGACATGATGTATTTCAGCGGGTCCTCTTTGGATACCAGGCTGATTTCATGCGACAACATATAGTGTCGAAGCTTCTTGACTGCGAAGACCAGTGCCAGATAGATCTTCTCAATGTAAGTATATTTCTCCTCAGTCCTGACCAGTCTCCGACTGAGGTAGTAGAGGGCTTATTCTTTTCCTTCTTCATTGTTCTGGGCCAGCATTGCCCCCAGGGAGTTGTATGTGGCCGCTATATATAATATCAATGGTCGTCCTTTCACCGGTGCACCCAGCACTGGAGGAGTCTTCAGATAGTCTTTCAGCTTGTCAAAGGCCGTCTGGCAATCTTCATCCCAGTAAAAGGGAACATCCTTCATCATCAATTTGTGGAATGGCTGGCATCGCCCTGACAAGTTGGAAATGAACCGCCCGATATAAGCCAAGCGGCCCTGTAGTGATCTCAGCTCAGAGAGGTTTCTTGGCGCTGGTAGCTCCTGAATTGCTTTGATCTTCGCGGGGTCTATCTTGATTCCCTGGTATCTGACGATGAAACCCAAGAATTTTCCGCTCGATACTCCGAACGCGCATTTCATAGGGTTCATCTTCAATTCATACTGCCTCAGCCTCTGAAAAATGATTCGGAGGTCCTGCATATGGTCTTCTTTCCTTCTGGTCTTGACCACCAGATCATCTATGTAGCACTCGACCTTGTGGTAGAGCAACTCATCAAATATTTTTGTCATTGTGCGCTGATAAGTTGCGCCAGCATTCTTCAGTCCGAACGGCATCCTCCTATAGTGATAGATGCCTTTAGGGGTTCGGAAGGCAGTGTGGACCCGGTCAAGCTCCTCGATCCATATTTGATTGTAGCCGGATGACCCATCCATGAATGACAGGGCCTCATGGCTGGTTGTAGCATCAATCATGACTTCTGTTATTGGCACCGGAAAGTCATCCTTGGGATAGGCTTTATTCAGATCTCAGAAGTCAACACATATCCGGATCTGTCCATTCTTCTTCTTCACGGGGATGATATTCGCCAGCCACGTGGTGTACTGATTTTCTTCGATAAATCCCACGTCAATGAGTTTGTCGACTTCTGTACAAATTTGAGTGATGAGCTCCGGCC
This sequence comes from Amorphophallus konjac, assembly GCA_022559845.1. Taxonomy (NCBI): domain Eukaryota; kingdom Viridiplantae; phylum Streptophyta; class Magnoliopsida; order Alismatales; family Araceae; genus Amorphophallus; species Amorphophallus konjac. The sequence continues at coordinate 260,386,543 of CM040128.1, forward strand.
TCGTGCGTCGCGGCGGTTGCTTCACCGGCTCGGCTTCAGGGTTGATCGCCAGCTCATGTTGCGAAACCGCATGGCTCAGACCTGGCATTTCTTTGTAAGTCCAGACGAAGCAATCCCGGTACTCTTGCAGCAGCTGGATGTACAGCTCCCATTCTCCTGGCGATAGTTGGGCACTGAGAAAGGTAGGCCTAGGGTCTTCCTCGCTTCCTAGGTTGCCTTCTATCAGCTCGTCGATTGCAGCTTGGCCTCCATCTTTTATCTCCGGAGGTGCTGGTTGGAGGTCAACGAAATCTGGAATACCGTCTTCGGGGTCAAGGACCTCGATTTCCTCATTTGACATCATCAGAGTCTCCAGAAGGTCCTCTGCTTCATTCAATAGCGGCCGTGTATATTGTTCTCTCAGCAAATCCACCGCCGTTGCAGCTTCCAAGGGCGAGAGAGCAGCTTCATCCCCCGTAGATGGAGTTGTAGCCATGATGGGCTGGTGGTTGTTTATTGCTGGGCTGGGACAGACTCCCAGTCTTGTAGTAGAGGTTGAGGAGGTCTCGCCCTCTGAGGCAATGGCCTTTTCTTTCCTGGCAGCATGTGCCTCTTCATCGGAGTCGGCTGATGCTTCCCCGATTGGCAGGAGAGGTGCTGAGGTCATCATCAGTAGGACTCTACTGGAGGGCGAGGTCCCTGTTGATAAGTGTGTATTTTTACCTATTAATTCATGATTATACATATTTTTATGAGCTTAAATAATAATAAATATACACATATCACACTTATTGTTAATTTAGAGTAAAATATTTAATTTTCTGAAATTAAATAATGTTCATAAAGATATTTGCTTATTTATGCAAGCATTCAAAATGGAAAAATAAGAAAATAAAAAAATATATATATATTTGGAAATGGGCCAAAAGCCCAAGGACTTGTTCAAAAAGAAAAGAAAAAAATAGAAAAAAATAGATTTATTTACTATTTTTAGAGATTTTATAAGATTTATACATAAGATATATATATATATATATATATATATATATATATATATATAACTAATTTGTGTGTGTGTGTGTGTGTTTTCCTTTGCAGGGATCGAACCCGCGCCACGAAGGGCACGGGCGACGAGGCGGGGGAGCGCGGGTCAGCGCGATCCCCTGGTCAACCGCCACGCGGCGAAGGAGGAGGAGGCGGGGCCGGGCGCACCGCGCCCGCGGCCGACACGCGGCGGCCGGGCGGACGGCGGCGCACGGAGGGCCCACGCGGCCCGCGTCTCACGCGGAGAGAAAGCGGTCGGTGCACGGCGGCGCACGCGGCCGCAGGAGAGAGAAAAAGAGAGAGAAAGAGAGAGAAAAAATGCCAGAAAAATCAGAAAAAATCAGAAAATTAGAAAAGTGTGCAGCACATGCTAGCACACAATTCCAAGTCAAAAATAGCAGCCATTGCTTGTATTTGTCAACAAAAGAAGCAAGAAGTGTTCATATTAGAATAGGGTTATTGTGTTACCCTATATAAAGGGGTTCAATTGTAATGAAAGGGGAGATAGCAAAGAGTTGTAAGCTATGGGTTGCTAAGATTTGTAAGTGTTCTTGAAGTTCTTGCTTTGTGGCTTTGGTAGGAGAAGATTTTGAGAGCTTTGTTTTTAAGTTTTGAAGTTTGTTGTTAGTTTGTATTGAATACTTTCATTGTACTCTTAGCCATTTTTGGCTCTTCATAGTCAATTTACAAACTTGTGTGATCCTTATTTCAATTTATTATCTTCTACAAAGTTGTCAATCTGTAAGTGTTCTTCAACTTCTCTTTCTAGTATTTCCCTCAATTTCTTCTAAATTTAAAGTTATTTTTTGTCTTTCTAAGTTCTGTTCTACATGATTACTGTTCATCCGAGGTGATACCTTCTATTATGCTTCTATTTTGAAGCCTTTCCAATCTTATTTTTACTCTGAGTTCTTCATGAAAGTTGTTCTTCGCTTGTAGATCTAAAACTTCTTCTTCTACCACTTCTTCTAAATCTTCTTATTTTGAGAGTTATAATTAATTTATCACTGTTTTGATTTTTGCCATATTACTGTTCATCTGCACTGATAGCTCTTGAGTTTTTCATATTTTTCACTGTCTTCCTCTTGTTCTCTGATTCTGTGTCCTTCATCAAACTTATTCATCTTTTCATTCTCTACAACGTTTATTTATGCCACTTCTTCTAATTATGTCTGGTTTAAAAGTTATTTCTCTTCCTAGTTCACCTTAGTTTCATTATAATTGTCTATTTATTATTCTATCGATTTCACATTTCTAAATTGCATCCCAATCTTTCTAAAGCGGTTTAAATTCAATTCTCTTGATTTTTAAATCTTAAAAATACAAGGTTTTCAACTTTTAAATCTACTTCTCCCTGTGGATTCGACTCGGTCTCACCACTTAACTATTCTGTTTATTTAATTTGTGGGCCGGATATTTTAATTTGGTAGCGGAGCGTATTAACGACGTGCGTTTTCCGCCATCAAATTTTGGCGCCGTTGCCGGGGAGGTTTGAATTTGAAGTTGATAACTTTGTGCTTTCTTTTGTATATATATTGGTGCTCACTCTTATTTTTGCAGAAAAATAAAAGGATCAACAAAAGCACAAAAAATAGAAAATTTTGAAAATGTCAAAAAGTATTGTGTCTCCCCGAGGTAAGTCTTCTTTATCTTCTACTCTTGTTATTTTTTATTTACTAAATAAAGAACGAGGGAATGCGATTACAGTTAGTACTCTTATCCTCTTTCCATATATTTAGTTTCTTTATTTTTAATTTCAATATGTAATTTGTTTTCATGCTTAGAAATGTTCTTAAAAAAATAAAAAAATAGAAGAAATAAAAAATATGGTGGATTAGCTCAGTTTACTAACAAAAAAAATAGAAAAATAAAAGTAAAAAAAAAGTATAACTTGGTCTCACTATCATCTTTGAAACTGGTGTCTAAGGCTAGAGGTCAACGGCAAACGCTATAAGCGGGAAAGTGGTTACTTAATTAGGACCTTTGATGTGACACAAAATGCAGCGGAGACTTTGATTCCTTGGACCTAATTCGCAATCACAATTACAAGGCGCCGAGAATATGTTAAAGCTACCAACGCACCGTGCGCACACGATTCCCGTGGTGACCCGGTGATGCCGAGTCGAGGTGATGGAGATAGCCCCTGACTGATTTAGAGGACCAGCACCACTTTAGTTAGCCCTCCCGAAGGTTTGAAAGCCCACAAACAAGGGCTGCCGGATGCCTTAAGGGCACAGGGTCACTCGCTCACTTATAGCCACGGTGACCACACTGAAAGGTGGCGCCGGGATCGGGCACTTGCTCTCCTACCGGCCGATATGTTTCGCGGATATTAAATAAACAGGTATAAGGAGGCAAGGGCAGGAGGCTCACCTGGTTGGTTTGAGGAAACCAACCCCGGTCGGAGACGCGGGCGAGCGGGGAAGTGTGGGTTCCCCGCACACTGTGCCGGTGAAGCTTCGAACCTGTTTAAGTGTACACTCACTACACCTCACGCAGGAGGGTGATCTCGGGGGTGGGAATTGATGGATTACAACAAACACTACCTCCCGCAGGGAGGGGCGGTAAGTCGGCCAGGCAAGAGGGGAGAAATAATCTTAGTAGCCCACGAGGAGGGACCGCTTCCGAATTGGACCGCTGGCTGTGGATGTTGATAGGCAGTCGGTGTAGTCCCTGTAGATCTCGATCAGAATTTCGCCGATGACGAGCCCAAAGGGGATCTTCTCGTAACAGGAACCCAAACGCCTCTGATTTATATCGATTTATTCTGACGTCGTCGATGGCTGCAGTGGAGGTCTGAGTAGGGCAACAGATTCTAGGACGGGTGGCTCCCTGTTTCTGTCTGCAACTTGCAGAAGTTGCTTCGGTCCCTCCTGGACGCCGAATCATGAACCGTTAGAGTTTCTGGAACCGGGGACAAAGCCTATACACAGCAAAACTGACGGCAACACCTTCTGAGGTCGGGGTGGACAGGGGGACGCCGATGAGTGGGAACTGGTCGCTGCAGACTGCAGGAGGCAGACACGCGCGACTGAGAGAGAAAATTCGGAACTCTGGCCCCCGGATGCCGAATGAGGTTCTGTCTCTTGCTCCTGGTTGGGGACAGATGGAGGAAGAACTTTGATGAAGGGCCCTCGGTCTGAATCCTCCGCCGTTGGTCGTGGTGCTGCTTCAAATCGGGCTCAGGCTAGCTGCGGAGGGAGTCTGGCGCAGTCGGGGGAGAATGGCTCTCCCGGACGGCCCCGAACTCGGAACAGGACGATTCCACCTTGCCTGCGTAGTGCACTGGACGACCTTTCCAGAAAGGTAAGACACACCCTAAGATGTCACCTGATGACCTCGGGGGAACTTCTGCAAGACGGGCCTTCTTCTGCCACCTGCAGATGTGACTGAATGAAGGAGATGGTGGTGGGGTTAGGTGTAGGGGGATTGGAGTTTGGTAATGGAGGGAAGGGTGGAGGTGATTGCAGATGGGGGAGGGATGTGTGGAGGTGATGATGGGGGTGGAGCAGGTGGTATGGAGGTGCAGGAGAGTGGAGGGGTGAGGGGGCCGAAGCTTGGAGAAGGGGGGGTGGAGGGGTCGGCCAAGGCAAGGGGATGGGTGTAGTTGGTGAGGGTGGTGCGCAACTTGTGGTGGGGTGGGGATTGGGATGGTCAAGGGATATGAATGAGGGTGTGGGGGAGTGGGAAGGTTGCTTGGGGAAGAGGGATGGGTGTCTTGGAGGTGGGGAAGGGGTATGGGGAATAGGAAGGGTTGCTTGGGAAGTGGAGGAAATTGATGAATATTAAGTGGCCTAGGGGAGGTGAAGGGGTGGAGGGTGAGGTGACAGCTGAGGTGGCAGGGGCAGGGGGAGGTGAAAGGGCAAGTTCGCCCAAGGGAGAGAGAGAGAGAGAAGGGGGAAGAGAGAGAGGGGTTTGCCCCCTAGAGAGAGAGAGAGAATGAGAGAGCTAGAGAGAGAGGGGGGGGCACTTATGCTCAAATATTCAATACTTCATTAGCTTCAGAAGAGGGGGTTTGGGGTCCTATATATAGGAAAACCCAATTTACAAAAAGTCCTCATGAAATGGGCAAATGACGGAAGACCAAGGGGTGGGGAGAGGGGCGCCCATGGGCCAGACCAAAGAAATGGCCCAATAAGACCTACTAGCCCCATTAGCCCACTAGCCTACATACAAGCATAAGTAAATAACATGATAACCTAGTAACATGACTCAAAACATAGGCAAATACATCAAAATGACTCAAGAAAATAGGAAAATGTAATAGGATGATAAGCACCAATGTTCCGTCTGAAGAAGGGCTGCTCCCTAGCTGCCTCAGGGAGGGAGAGAAGTGCCAAGCCAGAGGGTATGTGGTGTGATGCCCACGTCAATTCTCCTGGGCGGCGAAGAGCTCGACTCTGTCGAGTAAAGGCCCTCCCTGCTGCGGTACTGCTCTAGGAGATCGGGGGACAGCTGCTGGAGATCCTCCCGGCTCACCCAGGTATCGTCCGAGGGTGGTCGTCCCTTCCACCTGACCAGGTAGCGCTCATACGCCTTGCTCCTTGTGATGGTAACCTGTTCATCTAATATCTGCTCCACTTCATCGCGCCGGTTTCTCAAATGGGGTTGATCTCTCTGGGGTGTGGGGGCGCTCTCAAAGGAGGGAGTAGGATGGATTTCCTCACCGGGTGTCACCGTGGGGCCCTTGTAGGGCACCAGGTCAACCACATTGAATGTGGGGCTTACTCCGTACTCTTCAGGGAGGTCCAACACGTAAGCATTGGTGCCAAGGCGTCTCAGCACCTGGAAGGGGCCAGCTCCACTCGACCTCAACTTCGAAGTATTCCCAGGGAACAACCTCTCAGTTCTCACCATCACAAAATCACCAATCTGGAATTCATGGTGGCGCCGGTGGGAGTCAGCAGACTTCTTGTAAATTTCGTTGCTCTTGTTGATGTTTTTGCGAATGTTTCCATGCAACTCTGTGAATGTTGATTCACTAGTGGATAATGGGGGTCTTGGGCAACCAAATGGGGACCTAGCATGCAGTGGCGCTACATAGACTTCGATGGTCCTAGGAGGACCGGGACATCCATAGATGAGACTATCATGCAAAGGGGTGTTTGATGCCGGGGGTCCGGGACATCCATGAATGCTTTCTTCATGTTTTGACTTTACTTGGATTGACCTAGGGGGGCCTGGACATCCAGATGTAAACCTATCATGCTTAGAAGTCATGTGGACCTTGATGCACTTAGGTGGTCCGGGGCAGCCACAAGTGGCCCTATCATGAATGAGATGGATGAAGAGTGGGGGAGGACCCGCTTGTTCAAATGTAATCCTGTCGTGCACTGGACCTAGTGTGTATGTGACACAAATGACATGACTAGCCTTACCACATGATGCAGAATGTTGTGACATATGTATTTCTATCAAGATGGTCCCATCTTTTGGTGAGGGTTGGTTTGGGGGTCTCCACTCATGGGGTTCGAAGGGGTCCCAGAAAGTGGACATCTTGGGATGGGTTAATTCCTCATTTCCTAGGTGGATGTCACCCTTGGTCATGGCTCTCATGGTGTGGGCTAAGTTTTGGAATGGGTGGGTTAGGTTTGACATGGTGTGTGAGGGTAGGAAAATGTTGGTGTTGAGTAAGGTGGGTGGGTATAGGAAGGGATCGAATGGGTCATGGTATGGGTTACCTAGAAACTCTAGGTCCACATGTGGTGGGGAGTCATTCACCTCTATTGAGATTTTTGGGCAAAAGTTGTTGGTGGGTGGGTTAGCCTTGTGAGGATGGCTGGGTTTTCTTCCTGAAATGAGGAGCTCCAATTTAAGGATGGCCTCGGGCTCATCGGGTGTGGGAAGAAAGAGAAGGAGGTCGCTAATGTAGCAACCAACTGTGCAAACTGAAGTGATAGACCCGACACATGGGTGTAGAAGACCAAGGCCCCTAGGTTGGTCGACCATGGGGTTCAACATAGCCGTCAACTCCACTTGCCATGCTAGGCCTTGTAGGAGGTCCCCTAGAGTTTCCACTTGGTAAGAGGATTGGATGGTAGTGCGATAGGTGGAGAAGGGTACTATGGGGAGGTGTCGTTCCATGGGAGGGCAAACATGGGCCATGAGATCTCTAAAGGGGTTCTCCTTTAGCCAACGTAATAGGGGTTCTCCTAAGATGAGCTCGGCCCCTACTAGGGAGGGTGGTGTAAGGTGAAGACCACCATGTGAAGTGTCTTCTTCTTCCTGGGTATGGGTGATTTCCATGGCGGGGGTTGGGTCCAGAGTGTTCACCACTATGGGGTCGGGTATGGGTTCTTCTACCAAGGAGGTGAGTGGGTCCACTGAGGGCGAGATGAAAACGGTTGGTGTATGGTGTACCCAGGGGGGTGAGTGAGGCCGGACTTGGGTTGGGGTTGGGAGTGGAAGTAGCGGGGGGCTAGGTTTGGGTAGGATAGGAGTTGGAAGTGGAAGGTAATTTGGGTGAGTAACCTTTTGTTGGGGAGTGGTGGCTGTCACGGGCCTAGGTGGAGTGAGGGTGGGGGCCACTTTGGTTTGAATGGTGGTGGTGATCGGGATAGGAGTCATTTGGGGTGGTGGAGTTTGGGCCCTAAGGGAAGTGAAGATCTTCCTGATCTCAACCCTTATCTCTTCCAATGAATCTAGGGGTCCTTTGGGTGGTGGGGTTTGGGTCCTAATGGAGGCCTTGGGTTGACTGGGAGGAAAAGGGGGAGTGGGAGTGCTCCTCGGGTTATGATCCTTATGGTAGGAGTGGGACGGTCGGGGAGCGTAGATCTTCCTAAGCTCACTCTTCATCTCTTCCCATGAGTGAATGGGCTCTTGTCCCCAAACCCTTCTGAATCTCTCTTTGTGTTCCCACATTTTCTTAGCTAGACCCCGAAGTCGTGCCTTGGCCCTGCGGACTCTCTCGGACCCATATACCCAAGTACTTTCAAAGTCCCTTTCCATGGTATTCTCCCACCTAAGATAGGCATGAGGATTAATTCCATCAAAATGAAGGTCCTCATCTACAATGCAGTCCATGTGGAGGGGGTCAATCGGACCATGTGACCAACGAGGGGTATGCATGAGGATCGGGTGATGAATGCAAATGCCCTAGGACAAGACTTAGTAGAGACAAGTCTAGAACCTGGCTCTGATACCAAATTGATGTGACACAAAATGCAGCGGAGACTTTGATTCCTTGGACCTAATTCGCAATCACAATTACAAGGCGCCGAGAATATGTTAAAGCTACCAACGCACCGTGCGCACACGATTCCCGTGGTGACCCGGTGATGCCGAGTCGAGGTGATGGAGATAGCCCCTGACTGATTTAGAGGACCAGCACCACTTTAGTTAGCCCTCCCGAAGGTTTGAAAGCCCACAAACAAGGGCTGCCGGATGCCTTAAGGGCACGGGGTCACTCGCTCACTTATAGCCACGGTGACCACACTGAAAGGTGGCGCCGGGATCGGGCACTCGCTCTCCTACCGGCCGATATGTTTCGCGGATATTAAATAAACAGGTATAAGGAGGCAAGGGCAAGAGGCTCACCTGGTTGGTGTGAGGAAACCAACCCCGGTCGGAGACGCGGGCGAGCGGGGAAGTGTGGGTTCCCCGCACACTGCGCCGGTGAAGCTTCGAACCTGTTTAAGTGTACACTCACTACACCTCACGCAGGAGGGTGATCTCGGGGGTGGGAATTGATGGATTACAACAAACACTACCTCCCGCAGGGAGGGGCGGTAAGCCGGCCAGGCAAGAGGGGAGAAATAATCTTAGTATCCCACGAGGAGGGACCGCTTCCGAATTGGACCGCTGGCTGTGGATGTTGATAGGCAGTCGGTGTAGTCCCTATAGATCTCGATCAGGAATTTCTCCGATGACAAGCCCAGGGGGGATCTTCTCGTAACAGGAACCCAAACGCCTCTGATTTATATCGATTTATTCTGACGTCGTCGATGGCTGCAGTGGAGGTCTGAGTAGGGCAACATATTCTGGGATGGGTGGCTCCCTGTTTCTGTCTGCAACTTGCAGAAGTTGCCTCGGTCCCTCCTGGATGCCGAATCATGAACCGTCGGAGTTTCTGGAACCGGGGACAAAGCCTCTACACAGAAAAACTGACGGCAACACCTTCTGAGGTCGGGGTGGACAGGGGGACGCCGATGAGGGGGAACTGGTCGCTGCAGACTGCAGGAGGCAGACCCGCGCGACTGAGGGAGAAAATTCGGAACTCTGGCCCCCGGATGCCGAATGAGGTTCTATCTCTTGCTCCTGGTTGGGGACAGATGGAGGAAGAACTTTGATGAAGGGCCTTCGGTCTGAATCCTCTGCCGTTGGTCGTGGTGCTGCTTCAAATCGGGCTCAGGCTAGCTGCGGAGGGAGTCTGGCGCAGTCAGGGGAGAATGGCTCTCCCGGACGGCCCCGAACTCGGAACAGGACGATTCCACCTCGCTTGCGTAGTGGACTGGACGACCTTTCCAGAAAGGTAAGGTACGCCCTCAGATGTCGCCTGATGACCTCGGGGGAACTTCTGCAAGACGGGCCTTCTTCTACCACCTGCAGATGTGACTGAATGAAGGGGATGGTGGTGGGGTTAGGTGTAGGGGGATTGGAGTTTGGTAATGGAGGGAAGGGTGGAGGTGATTGCAGATGGGGGAGGGATGTGTGGAGGTGATGATGGGGGCGGAGCAGGTGGTATGGAGGTGCAGGAGAGTGGAGGGGTGAGGGGGCCGAAGCTTGGAGAAGGGGGGGGTGGAGGGGTCGGCCAAGGCAAGGGGATGGGTGTAGTTGGTGAGGGTGGTGCGCAACTTGTGGTGGGGTGGGGATTGGGATGGTCAAGGGATATGAATGAGGGTGTGGGGGAGTGGGAAGGTTGCTTGGGGAAGAGGGATGGGTGTCTTGGAGGTGGGGAAGGGGTATGGGGAATAGGAAGGGTTGCTTGGGAAGTGGAGGAAATTGATGAATATTAAGTGGCCTAGGGGAGGTGAAGGGGTGGAGGGTGAGGTGGCAGCTGAGGTGGCAGGGGAAGGGGGAGGTGAAAGGGCAAGTTCGCCCAAGGGAGAGAGAGAGAGAGAAGGAGGAAGAGAGAGAGGGGTTCGCTCTCTAGAGAGAGAGAGAGAATGAGAGAGTTAGAGAGAGAGAGGGGGGGCACTTATGCTCAAATATTCAATACTTCATTAGCTTCAGAAGAGGGGGTTTGGGGTCCTATATATAGGAAAACCTAATTTATAAAAAGTCCTCATGAAATGGGCAAATGACGGAAGATCAAGGGGTGGGGAGAGGGGCGCCCATGGGCCAGACCAAAGAAATGGCCCAATAAGACCTACTAGCCCCATTAGCCCACTAGCCTACATACAAGCATAAGTAAATAACATGATAACCTAGTAACATGACTCAAAACATAGGTAAATACATCAAAATGACTCAAGAAAATAGGAAAATGTAATAGGATGATAAGCACCAATGTTCCGTCTGAAGAAGGGCTGCTCCCTAGCTGCCTCCGGGAGGGAGAGAAGTGCCAAGCCAGAGGATATGTGGTGTGATGCCCACATCAACCTTGTGAAAGCAAGGGGAGCCTCCCACTTCCACACCTGTTACCTGGCCGGTGGATAAGTTTGATGGTGAATCTAAGTTAGACTTTAATTGATAATTTGTTTGCATCAAAAAAAAAGAAGAAAAAATAAAATATACAAAAAATGGTGAGATCATAACTTTCATCTATGGATTGGGCACACAACTTAGCTAGGTTTGACCAATTGGCTCATAAATTTGATCAATTTTTAGCCATGGATCAAGACCCCTTCATATCACCTAGTCACCATGATAATGATCACATGTGGGATAACCCAGCCCATTATGTAGGTGGTTGTCCAAATCCACACTCATTTCTCACCCAAAACAACCCGACCTCTTATGACAGTCCATATTCGTGGTCGGCCCAAAATGAGATCTCGTCACCTATGATGGCCCAGTTTCATCGTTTACCCAAGCCCATATTCCAACCACTCAGTTTGGGGGCCATGATCTACCTTTCACCCCGGAGCAAGGCCAATATGATCAACAGTTTTCTCAGCCCGATTACGAATCATCTCCAGATACTTATACCTCTAGCTGGGAAAATCAACCAACAATCTCTTGGATGGACCAAGCAAGGCAAACCCAAATGTCTCCAGAACTCTCCACACCTTATTTTGACCCATGTCCAAATAACTTTAATTATGGTTGGAGAGATCAACATGATTCTTCTTGGGAGTCTTATCAGAATCAAGGTCAAAGTCCTCAAGAACAAGATTGTCAAAATTGGGCCCCATACCCAAATGATTCTTATGATCAACCCTATTATGGAGGGTAACCCATACACTCTCCACCATCTCATTCTCGGACTGAGTACCCTTCAAACTACTATCCATCACAATCTGACTCTCAGCCCACTTATCTATCTCCCCCATACACAGATTTGCATAAGGAGGAGATGTTTGATCAATTGACACGGCTCTTCCAGACTCAACAACAAGCCTTCCAGGAACAACTACAAAACTTTGAGGCTCATGTGAGTCGGGTTGCTAAAAACATCATAGAAATGGAAGTCGATCCAATGCCTAGCAACTCCACTATAAGTCTTGAGGACCAACTTCCTGGATTTGATGGACGTGATAACGATGAAAATCCATATGTTCAACCTATGATTCCCCAATCTATCACTCATATCACTGTTGATTTTGAGGGGATCATGGAAGAGTCTTATAAGGAGGACGTAAAGGAAGAGCAGCCTGAGAAGCCTAAACCCCATTCCATTTGTGTAGAAGATTATGATGATCTTGAGTCGTTGGGGGGAGAAGAAGAGGATGATGATTTGCCAGTCAATGACCAAATTCCATTACTTGCCATTCCTAAATTTGATGAATCTTCTTTCCAAGTACATGATGATGAAAATATGAGTGTGGAGGGTGAATTAAGTGTATACATAAATCCATCTTCTTGGGTAATTGAGGAACAAGGTACTCCACTGGAAAGTCACTCTGATTGGGCATCTCATGATTCAGAGAAGGATGTGGATCTTTTCCCCATCCCTAACCTTGATGAATCCATAATCATTCTAAATATTCTGCAACTCACCAACTGGTTAGATCCATATGAGCCTTCTGTGAATTCTTGTGTTGAGGAGCGCACTGATTTCATTCCTAATCCTCCTTATCTCCTTGACACTAGCCATGTGGTAGATTCCCCAAAAATCCATAACACCCTTATTCTCTCTCACCTAAACAATACGCAAGTACATCTTAAAAGTGAGGATGAAGGAGAAAAGTTGAGAGAAATTAAGGTCCGCATTGATGTGTTTAATACTTATAAGGACCTTAAACATACAGAGGAATATTTTGTAATTGAAGCTATGATAATTGCTCCACCATTCTCTGACCGAGGGGGTCCATCCAAATTTCTAGACCCACCTTGGCATGCTTCTAACCCACATGCATCAAGGCATAATCTTTTCCTCCAATGGTACACGGGCTGGAATTTATCGGAGGATAAGATCATTTGGTGGCTCATTCTGAATGCCACCCGTTGGTTAGTGAACTGTAATATGTCTGGCTGAAGACGTTAAACTAAGCGCTTCTTGGGAGGTAACCTAAAATTTTTGTGATTTCTATGTGAGAATAAATAGCTTCTTGGGAGGCAACCCAAGTTTTTATTGCGGTTTTGTGTTTATTTTGTAGATTTGAATAAAGGATAAGTTGGGGGGAGAAAGCTGATTGCTTACTCTGTTGCAAGGATTTTCAAAGCCAAGTACCGCCTCTCAAACACCAAGGCCGTCGAAGTACACATTAGGTTGTCCCATTCTTTTCCAAACATATCATGTCTACATTATTCTATTGTTCCATATTGTTCATGTCATTGAGGACAATGTCATTTAAGTTGGGGGGATGAAAATCATGTTGCACATGCATTCATATACAACCTCATTTTTTTTCAACCCATTTTGAGTTTCATGATTCATGCTTCCATTGAAAGTAATTCTGGAATAGAAATGACTGTATAAGGATGATGGAAGATTATTTAATCTAGCCATGGAAAACTGATATAAGAATATTTTTAAAGTTCATGTGCACTTTAGAAAAATGAAAATCACTTTGCACGCTAATGAAACAAGCAGGACAAGCCTTCTGCTATTTTGGGTATTTTGCCTGATACTCTGCGCTTTTTGAGGAAAAGATCTTTTATAAGCTTTCTGCCATGTTATCTATTGAAAAAAATTTGAAAAAAAAATATCATGAAAAATGCTCCGATTCTGAGTAACCGAGCTTACTTCACTTAAGACGTGTTGAGGTTCGCGTCAAAAGGAAAGGGGAACTTTGATCTGTGTAACCGGGACTACTTCACCTAAGACGTGTTGAGGTTCGCGTAAACCAGTGAAGGGTAGTGCAGCATCATGTGTGTATAGAAAAAAAAAGTAGAAAGAAAAAAAGGAAAAGAGATCCCAAAAGAGACATAACAATAAGGCAGACAAACAAAGCTATTATGCTGAATGCTCTAATTAAGAAGTGCAGAATTGAAAGGCATTTGTTCGGAATAGCAACTGGAGGACGCAATTGTCTCTACTGTGAATTTAGTATTACACATGCACAAGTGCTATTAATTTTGATCAGAATTCTTGATCATGTATCTAAATTTCCTACATAAGGCTAATATGTGATAATGATTCCAAATTCCTAATCTTTAATTGACTCTATGAAAGATGATCTAGAAATGAGGCATGAATATTTTAAACTCTTGTTGGTCCAAAAAATTTTCATTATTTGCATTGCTAAGGGACTAGCAATGAGTAAGTTGGGGGGTGTGATAAGTGTGTATTTTTACCTATTAATTCATGATTATACACATTTTTATGAGCTTAAATAATAATAAATATACACATATCACACTTACTATTAATTTAGAGTAAAATATTTAATTTTCTGAAATTAAATAATGTTAATAAAGATATTTGCTTATTTATGCAAGCATTAAAAACGGGAAAAATAAGAAAATAAAGAAAATAAAAAATATATATATATTTGGAAATGGGCCAAAAACCCAAGGACTTGTTCAAAAAGAAAAGAAAAAAATTAGAAAAAAAATAGAAAAATAGATTTATTTAATATTTTAGAGATTTTATAAGATTTATACATAAGATATATATATTATATAACTAATTTGTGTGTGTGTGTGTGTGTTTTCCTTTGCAGGGATCGAACCCGCGCCACGAAGGGCACGGGCGACGAGGCGGGGGAGCGCGGGTCAGCACGCTCCCCTGGTCAACCGCCACGCGGCGAAGGAGGAGGAGGCGGGGCCGGGCGCACCGCGCCCGCGGCCGACACGCGGCGGCCGGGCGGACGGCGGCGCACGGCGGGCCCACGCGGCCCGCGTCTCACGCGGAGAGAAAGCGGCCGGCGCACGGCGGCACACGCGGCCGCAGGAGAGAGAAAAAGAGAGAGAAAGAGAGAGAAAGGAGGAGAAAAAAATGTTAGAAAAATCAGAAAAAAATCATAAAAATTAGAAAAGTGTGCAGCACATGCTAGCACACAATTCCAAGTCAAAAATAGCAGCCATTGCTTGTATTTGTCAACCAAAGAAGCAATAAGTGTTCATATTAGAATAGGGTTATTGTGTTACCCTATATAAAGGGGTTCAATTGTAATGAAAGGGGAGATAGCAAAGAGTTGTAAGCTATGGGTTGCTAAGATTTGTAAGTGTTCTTGAAGTTCTTGCTTTGTGGCTTTGGTAGGAGAAGATTTTGAGAGCTTTGTATTTAAGTTTTGAAGTTTGTTGTTAGTTTGTATTGAATACTTTCATTGTACTCTTAGCCATTTTTGGCTCTTCATAGTCAATTTACAAGCTTGTGTGATCCTTATTTCATTTTATTATCTTCTACAAAGTTGTCAATCTGTAAGTGTTCTTCAACTTCTCTTTCTAGTATTTCCCTCAATTCCTTCTAAATTGAAAGTTATTTTCTGTCTTTCTAAGTTCTGTTCTACGTGATTACTGTTCATCCGAGGTGATACCTTCTATTATTCTTCTATTTTGAAGCCTTTCCAATCTTATTTTTACTCTGAGTTCTTCATGAAAGTTGTTCTTCTCTTGTATATCTAAAACTTCTTCTAAATCTTCTTATTTTGAGAGTTATAATTAATTTATCACTGTTCTAATTTCTACCATATTAGTGTTCATTCGCACTGATAGCTCTTGAGTTTTTCATATTTTTCACTATCTTCCTCTTGTTTTCTGATTCTGTGTTCTTCATCAAACTTTTTCATCTTTTCATTCTCTACAACTTTCATTTATTCTACTTCTTCTAATTGTGTCTGGTTTAAAAGTTATTTCTCTTCCTAGTTAACCTTAGTTTCATTATAATTGTCTATTTGTTCTTCTATCGATTCCACCTTTCTAAATTGCATCACAATCTTTCTAAGGCGGTTTAAATTCAATTCTCTTGATTTTTAAATCTTAAAAATGCAAGGTTTTCAACTTTTAAATCTACTTCTCCCTGTGGATTCGACTCGGTCTCACCACTTAACTATTCTGTTTGTTTAATTTGTGGGCCGGATATTTTAATTTGGTAGCGGAGCGTATTAACGACGTGCGTTTTCCGTGCATCACCTGCTTCTTCAACATCTTCGGCTTCGTTGCTGCTAGCCGTATCAAATTTGACTTGAAGGGCCGCCTCTTCGGGATAGGCCTGCTCCCAGCATCGGCGAGGAATCAAAGTCTCCGCTTCTTGATTTTTGGGCTGAGCTGGCTCAGCATATTCAACTTCTGCTGGGTATTCATCAAAAGTTGCCCCCAGTGGGCTATCTTCAGCGGGGTAGAAGGCGGAGATGGTGTCCACCTCGTGCCACCCACTGTAGTAGTATTCTTCCAGGGTGAAGCCCAACCCCGGGTGCTGAGAGACGCGCCTCAGTTCCTTGTCCAGATTTGCGGGATGCCACATTTTTTGGAAAGCTTCTTTGTTTTTATGAGATTGATCGAAGGGTATGTGTTGCTTCTGGAACATCCTGGCCATCCGGTCGGTTGTGAACGCCAGACCTCGAACGGGGACTGATGGATTTTCTATGTCTTCGGGCAGGCAGCAATCTGTGTCTTCCCGGGTAGGGTGTTCTTCAGCCATGTAGAACAAGCTGCTGGGCCCATCTATCTGCGCCACCTCCCAAGCTTTGAAAGGCTCGACAGTGGGGTTATCAATGCCTGGAATTGGCTTGGTGAGGCCGTCAGGGACTCCAATGTGGTCGTGCTGCTAATCGACCTGGGCTTCATTTACTTCAGGGTATATAGCTGGAGGCGCTATTCTACCCACGTCCCCGACGACAGTGATGTGAGAGACCACCTTGGGCTTGACATATCCGCGTGGTGGTGGTGGATACCAGCTATCGTTGGACGAGCTTTTTGATGCCCCTACAGGGGTCTTGACTTCAGGGGCCTTCTGAGGCCGCTCTGCATATAGGTGGGCATCTGCCAGATAACACTCGAACACTTCGAATGGGTGGGGATCAGCAAAGATCCTCTCCTCTTTCCCCTGGAGACTATATTTGATACATTGGTGGAGCGTAGAGGGCACCACCATATTTTCATGCAGCCATGGGCGGATGAACTGTGCCTTGTACGAGGTGCGGGAGTCGATGACATGGAACTGCACCGTCGTAGTGAAATTCGCCAGGGTAAGTGTGAACTCCGCCACCCCCATCGACACTTCACATTTTTTATTGAAGCCGGCGATACACATATCCCAGACTTTCTCGAGACGCACATTGAAGTGGTGCCTCTCGTAGATTCTGTAGGGCAGAATATTGACAGCCGCACCAGGATCGACCAGAATTCTGTTCAGCTCCCTCCCATTCAGGTGCCCCTTCATGTACAATGGCCTGTTGTGGCTGATGGTGGGAAGAAACATGTTCTCTTGAGTGAAGGTCATGCTGGCTTCTGGCATCGCTTCAGCCAAGCAGGTCTCAAAATGAGCAGGCGTCTGCAGAGCAGTGATGATCGCCTGTCGGGTCTCTTCACTCAAAGAGAGGATCTCCCAGATTGTAAATCTAGCAGGGAGCTTCTTGAGTAGCTTCATTATTCAGCTCCCAGTTCGGATATTGGAAAGCTTCATCTCTTCCGCCCACCTGGGCTTGGGAGAGTCCTGAGTTACGGCCCTTGACGGACCTACTTCATCTGCCTCGGACTAAGCACCTGTCTGGTTAGTACCGGATCCTTGTTGTTCTTCATTATCCGTTGCAGGGTAAGCTCCATCTGCATTCGGAGCTTCGGCAAACTGTGCTGGTTGCGGGTGAACATCCCCGAGTGCAGGGTTAGCCTCCTGGCATGGTTGCTTCCCCTTAGACATCTTCATTAATTCAAGGAATGAAGGGACTGCCTTGCCCCACTCTTGTTGTATAGGTCTGGCGGAGGAGGGATCTGGACTCCCTTGACCTCTGGGGGAGGTGTCTTGTAGGGCTGCTCTCCCTTGAATATAATGTTGTGGTTGGGCGGCGGCTGACGCCCCCTTTTTCAGCCTGACCGGGTTGCATGTGCAGCAGTCGCGGCTTCGGCCTTGCCTCCCTCAACAGGGGGTGTGAAGCAAATTTCCTTTTCTTCCTCCTCACCGGGCAGGTTGAAGAGTGTTGAGAGGGTATTGCAGGAGACAACCTGCACTTTTCGGCCTTAGCAGCCCTTCTTTTCTTCTTTTTTTGTTTCTTCTTCTTCTTCGCTTCAGCAGGTGCCTGCCCCCAGAACAGACTGGCCTCCTTATCGGATGCCGCTTCAGCTTCTTCTTTTTGTTCAAGTGAGAGCTGCTCCAGTTCTAGCCATGGGACATGGTCCCACACCAACAAGGGCTTCAATTCGGGCTGCACGTACTCGTCTAACCCTTCTATAAGGTCTTGTAGTTTGCAGACTCCGGGACTGGTTTCCTTAACTATTGGCAGCGGAGTTTGTCTCCTCTGATTGTGTGTAGGTATTCTGATGACTGCAGGTGGAGTGGTCCACACAGGTGCTGCCACTGGCGGAGCAGGTCGTGGTGTGACCCCACGGACATGTGCCCCCACTTTCAGGCGAGGTGCCCTTTTCTTTTTATGCTTCGCAGGGACCTGCTGCCATCCCTGTTGTTCTTTCACAGGCTCCAAGAAATGAGTTTCATAGGTGCGCCGCGTGCTTGCTTCAGAGATCTCCTCGGGAAATGCTTGGTATAGGGAGATCATGTTGACTCCTGCCCTTCTGGGAGGGGCTTCATGCGGTTGATGAGGGTCCACCTTGTACTCTCCCAACTCTATTTCATTTTTCTTCACCATCCCTTCGATGATGTCCTTGAAAATATAGCAGTCTTCGATTGGGTGCCCTAGCATCTGGTGGTAGGGGCAGAATCTTGGACTGTCTTTTCTCTTCAGGTCCTTTGGCCTCTTCGGCTCTGGCAGGGTGACCACGCCGTACTCCGTTACCCAGTCGAACAGAATCTTGGTCTTATCCTTCGGAAAGGAGTAGGCTTTCTTCATCTTATCCCTCAACGGGGGACCTTCTTTGCCATCTACGGCTCTTGCAGGCTGTGGGGCGACAGCCTCCTTGCCTTTACCTTTCTGTTGGTCAAACGCCTTGATGTTAAGAGCATTTGCTTCTTTAGGCGCCTGGCGCCGCTCCACTGCCTTGCCCTTCAGGGTTGTGTCGGCAGCTGATGTAGGGGCAGGTATGGCCAGAAAGGCTTCCACCTCGGCCATGACATTGTTCAATCGATCAAACGACCGTATTTACATTCCAATCATCTTTTCCAGAACCTCCCTCCTGAGGTTCTGCTTGAATATTTATACAGCGTCCTGCTGATGCGGGCGCCGCTTGCACCTCATCCCGAGGTTCCTCCACGTCTTAATATAGTCGAGGGCTGTCTCATCTGCCCTATGTTTTGTTGAATAGAGTTCGGCCACTGTGACCTCCCTTTCTGTAACATGGAATCTTTCTCTGAACTTCCTATGCATATCCAACCAGTCGCTGATCGACCCGGTCGGGAGGCTGGAGTACCATTCAAATGCGAGCCCCGTCAGCAAGGACCCGAAAA
Source organism: Amorphophallus konjac (assembly GCA_022559845.1). NCBI lineage: Eukaryota > Viridiplantae > Streptophyta > Magnoliopsida > Alismatales > Araceae > Amorphophallus > Amorphophallus konjac. Next base: position 260,405,609 of record CM040128.1, read on the forward strand.
ATTTTAACATGCATGACTCATCGGTGGCCAGATCACCCATGACGGTCATATAATATGTGACGTGTTCCTTCGGGGATCCCCTCCCGTTGAACTTGTCGAACTTTGGTAGCTTATTGATCCCTGGGGGAAGCCGTTTAGCAGTATGGTGCGGCGGGTATGGTACCCGATAGGCATCGAACGCGACGTAGTCGCCCTCACTTCTTTCTGCGAGCTTCAGCTCGATTATCATTTCTACCATCATCCGATTCATGACCGTGGGGTCAACTAGCTCCGGATAGAAGTGTGCTTGCTGTAGGTAAGGGGTGACCAGAGTGGTCGCCTGCGGAGGACGCAGCAGCGGGGGTGTCTTGTGCACCTGGGGGAGCACCGACGGCATCAGCGGCTGCGGCTGTGGCGGCCATTGCTGAGTTGTCACCATGCTCGGCTCTGACGGCTGAGGCATGGTGTAGAGCGGCGGAGGGTCGACATGATGGATCGCTCCTCGGGATGATTCACCCTGGACTTCAGGCAGCTTAGAAGCCGATGACTGTTCAGTCTTCTCCATCAGCTGTTTCTTCAGCAAGTCTATCTCTTGCCGGTATCTCTGGAGCAGTATTAGGACCGACGGGTCCATAGTTGTAGTGCTGGGGATGGCCTCTGTTGCCTCCCCGGACGTACCCTTGGGCAGGATGTCGAGGAGGACGCCATCTTCTTCCTCCGTTGTCACTACATTGGCGGTTAAAATAGCAGCTTCATCATTCCGCTGGTGGTAGACCAGGGGTTGTTTTCCTTTAGCTGCCGCCAGGAGCTCCCTTGCGGCCTCTGTTCTTCGAGTATTCGGCCCCGGCCTCGCGGCCAATCGAGCCAACTCGCGGGGGTCTTCCGGAAGTCCCCCATATAGACTAAAATGTGCCAGACATATTACAGGTGAAGACCTGCATCCTCCTTCTTTGTCGATGGATCCTCCTTTTAGCCTGATCCGGAAAGGTCAACCTCTCGAACATAGAAATTCTTCTTTCTTCTTCCCACCTAGGGGCGGTTTCATCGGCTTCGATCTCAAAGCAGTCATCATAGCCATTGTCATCAACTAACGACACCATCATCCTTTCTCTACATCTTCTTCAACTGCCATTGATGGGCAGTAGTCTTCATTGGCTGCGGATGCTTGCATCAGCCGCTGCTGCCCGAGCGAGGGGTTGCCTAGTCCTCGGAAATAATTCTTGACCAGATTGGCCATCTCTTCTTGATCCCGTTCTTGATGCAGCACGGGGGATAGTTGTCGACCTCCCGTAGGAGGAATATAAGCCAGCCGAGCCCGGTCGGCAGGTTGCTGAAATCTTCATCCTGCAACAGGGACGTTGGCTTGGCGGGCACATGCCCTGAAACTTCTGTGGCGCGGAGGGTCCGCAACCACCTCTTCTTCTTTCAGGGCCAGGCCCCTTTCCTTCTTCACTTCAACTTCGTCGTGTGCAGGACGGCGGTGAAGTGGTGTGGCTTGCTGAACATGTTGGACCCTCTTGGGGACCCACACATGCTTGAACTTTCTTGACCTTGGGGCCAGCTTCTCTTGGCCATAGAGGCCAGCTTCTTCTCTTCCCGCCCTCCTTCCAACGAGGGCTTGGTATGAGTTGCGGACAGGGACGGTAAGGACGACCCGGTCCGGGACTATCCGTGCGACGCGTCCGTTGAGGAAGATGCGCACGCCGCCGATCATCATGGATTTACCGGACTGAGACAGGGACCCGATAACCACAGTAGTGCTCCTCCGGCCTTGCTTGCGCTGGCAACCTCCGGAGTTTTTGTTGGCAGCATCGGGGCGGGCCCCAGGAACAGCGCGGTGCCCCAGGCAGCTGGCGACCTGAGTTGGACTCTTGAGTGAGTCGTTGTAGCATCGAGCCTTAAGAGGCTCCATCTTCTTTGTAGCTCCCTCGATGGGCTCCGAGGGTTCCACTTCCAGCATATCCACAAAGGCTAACCCCAAGAAGTTGGGGAAGCCAACAGCAGCAGGGAAGTTTCCGAACACCATGGGCACCACCAGGTACCCTTGTGCATGACCGGCAATGATCGAAGGGCCGAAGCCGACGCCAGTCAGCCCTATTGTTGTCATCGTTCACCTGAAAAGACAAACAAACCGACGATCAGCAACCTTTGAGAGGGCCTCGAAGCCCAAGTATCTCGGCAAAGAGATGAAAGGTGACACTGGTCCCACCGGGCGTGCCAGACTGTTTGGGATGTTTTATTTTGATGATTTTATTCCTTTTTTATTAAAACTGATTTTTTTGTTTAGTTTATTCACGCGTCGATCAACCAATTAATTAACCGATAGTTAATTGACTACGCGGGCGTGCCAGTCACATGAGTGACGAGTTTATTGTGCACTCATTCTGACCCGTGTCGAGCGAGAGTGAGATTCGGTCAGGACCAGCAGTCCGCAATACCATAAAGACTATGGCGTTAATTACATTCCCCGCGAGGAGGGAAGACCTTTGATTAATTACCGAGATAATGGGCTGTCGAGGCCGGAATAAAGAATGCAAATGATCATGCAAGATATCATAATCTACCATGCACAGTTTATTAGGGCGGAACCCTCAATACGTGGCAGGGGACTTAGGTCTGAAGACCACCATCACGCATAGCAAGAGCTTCTCGTCAGGCGTACCCCGGCTTTCCACTAATGCCATTTGATATACCAAGGGCCCGTGCACTCAGGCATACATTGACGCGGCATGAATGCTTTGACTGAAACATGATCATAAAGCTATGGAGTTAGCTAATTCAGGTTTAGACAAACCAGTTCACTAAATTTATTGATTACAGGGTTTATTTGATTCTATTATTAACATTGGAAATCACCCCGGAGGCGGGGAGAGGATTGAAATGGCACGACGACGCGATTCGAAATGAAACAGAAGTGGAATGCGTAGCTAAAATGTTAAACGATGCGGTCCAAGCGTGGGAAAAGGCTTAAAATGGCGCCACCAGCCATAGGTATAGGGGGTGGGTTAAAACGGCGCGCCCCTCTTGCTGGCGCGCCGTTTTAAGGCGCGCCGTTTTAAGGTGCGCCGGGCGTCGACGGCGCCGGTTTGGCCCTGTTTCACAGAAATCGAGGTTTTATTGGTTTATTTTTAGACTTATTAAAATGTTTTGAAAGATTTCGAAGCTTTATTGGGTCAATTATTCACCGGACTGGCCTCGGGCCGTCCAGAAGTCAAGTTACGGGCTCGCGCGAGGTTCACACTCAAGCGCGGTGATCGTTCCGAGTCAAGCTGGCTAGTTTATTAAATGGTTTATTTAACTCGTTCGAGTCAAAATTTTGGCAGCATCTCCCCATCCCGGAGGATTGTCGGGGAGAAGCGGGGAATGCCCACGTGGTGGAGCAACCCCTAAAATCCGGGTGGCACAACGGCAGCCGGCAAACCCGGACAGATAGGAAGACCCCAAGGGCTAGCCTACTAGGGGCACCAAGTCCGTGGGTAGAGATTAGACGGATAGCGCGACTCATAACGGGAGCGAAGACCCCCGAGGGCTAGCCTGCGAGGGGCACACGACTCGAGTCGGTACCGCACCCGAGTCGGGACGGCCAGTAGAGAGGGAAAACCCCGAGGGCCAGCCTACGAGGGGCACCCATCTCACGGCCACCACGAAGCCCATTAAGGACCGTGAAATTCGGTCTGTTGGGATCAATCCCACTTACTATTCACTCATTAATCCATAGGAGATTCGTCACTGTTGGAGGGGCCCCAGTGGACAGAGTGTTATCACGATGGAATAGTGGGGGATGTTCCCCTCTCCCCGGTCACCTGATCTCTTCGAAGAGATGGCGATACGGTGCGGTTACAAAACACATTCAGTCAACAAGCTGATTGTGATAGCTATAGGTATACGTATACGCATATATATATTAACGAGTTGACAAAATGACTATCACATTGACATCAAGAAGACAATGAGGTAGAGTATAGGGACGACCTCATCTCCTCTTGTTCATGGTTAAGAATAGAGGGGGATAGGAGGACGAACCCAAAATTAGCCAGAGAGACGCATTCATGTGTATGTCTCTGGCGATGAGACCTTCGACACTTGAGAGGAAGAGAGCCCCAGGGAGAGGGGGATTAATGTAGCCCGTAACGTAGCAGGGCATACCGACGTCGGAGAAGATGAACAATAGAAACCATTCGCACAGTGAAATGCACAAATAGAAAAGACAGGTTAATAGAGGGAGATGAAAATGGCGCCGCGCTCAAACGCGTTTCATTTTTCCTCTTGGGCACAATGGATGGTGCACATATACATGTTGCACGTCCCCGGCGCCGGCACTATTGCACGGCGCCGCTTTAGCGGCCAAGAGAAGAAACGCAAAGGGGGAAAAAGAAGAGGTGATGTAGAGGGAGAATAGAACTATTAAACTCCTTAACCCATTGATATAGAAATTAATTCATTCTATAGTCAATAGATAGAATGCACATAAGCACGTTCCGGAGCCGATGTTGTCGCTCGGTCGTCGTTAACATCGAACGGAAGAGATCACAGAGGAGAGTAGTGAGTAGCGGAGATGGTGAGGGGGGAGGACAGGCTCTTATCATCGCCCCTCCCCCCTCTCACTTACATTATATCGAAGAAGAAACCCAAACGGAGGGGGATCGACGGAGGAATCACGACCACCCACCTAAGTGAACAAAGAAGTAGACAATATTCTTCTTCGGCACCGGGAGGTTCGTGCGGAGCGGAGGACGGCGGCGGCCAGAGAACCCTCGGAGGAAGCTTTTCTCTCAAGAAACCCTCCCCTTCGAAGCTCTGATTGGCGGTCTCAATCTCCTTCTCCCCTCTATTGCCTCTCTCTTTTCTTTTTTGTTTTCTCTCCCCCTTTAGTTGGTCAAGCAAGCGGTCTTTATAACACCCAGTTGATCCGGCACCATGGAGGGCGCACCGGATTCAGTGGCGCCAGGGACAAGTATCCCCAAAGCATTTTGGCGCGCCGGGTTAGTGGCGCCGGGTTATGGGTTGCCGGTGAACTTTTGTGCATCGATTTAGCTTGTTTGCTCAACGCTGGCTAGCCGATGGGTCCGGGGATGGTTCAGGAAGCCCCCGTTGACTCTTCCTCTCGCCATGGTCCTTGGAAAACCTTGACAGGGCATTGACGAAGCTCTCGGCACGACATATGGCCTTAATCTGAACTCCGTGTGTGTTTGACTTAAGCACGCAGGTTTTCTGCTGACACGGCAGCCGACACTGCGATCTGTGCTTCCGGCCCAGCCTCGTCAATGCTCCAAGCTTCTTTGTAGGGTGGGATAACACTCGGGATGGTTCCGCCTCAACTGGGTGATCATTCGGTCGCTAACAGACCCAATATAGCGAGAAGCCGATCCCGTGTGGGGTGATCGGGACCTTCTACTGCTAGAGCCTCCGATTCCTTGTTTTGAACTGTCGATGGCGTTCTTCCTCCTCAGGAGAGTCTTCATTCAGGTGGCGAGCCACTGGGTAGACCGTCGTCCTTGGTCGGGCGACGGGTGTAGGGTAGCGGCACGACGGAGTCGATACCGGATCATTAGGCAGGCTTGGTCGCACTGCCGATTGGTTGTGGATTAATCTCGACTCTCCCAGGTGAAGTCCCCGGTGTTCATTCCAGGTGACTCGAGGCTCTGGCAGCTTGGGAAGTCCTCAGTAGGCTGTTCTCCATCGGCTTTTGTGCTTCAGTAGGCCGTATCATGCGTCTTTGCAGCTCGATTATCGTTCATCACATTTTGAGTGCCAACAAGCTGTGACGGCCCAAAGATGGACCGCTAGGCACTGTGTTGTGTCGAAGTGGTTCTTCGTGCTTGCCGCGATCGTTTCGCATTGTGTGGATCCCTGGTCGACTTGGTTGCGACCCAGTGGTCGACTTGCGGTCTCTTGGATGTCCCAGACACCGCGAGGGTTCGGTGTCCGTGTCTTGAGGGTGTCAGGAGGACCGTGCTACCTCATTTAGCGTTGCCATGGGTTTGAGAGTTTGGGTGACTCCTCGTGTTCTGGGCTTCTGTGTTACGCTTGACCGAGTCACCGTGTATCGGTGCGTGTGCGGCCAGGGTTCCCCGCTCATCGTGAGTTTCTTCGGGAAGAGGTTTCCGAGTGGGCCATGAGTAAGGCCTTGGATTGCGAGTCCAGTTGCCGAGCCTAGGGTTGGAGGGTTCCCGCTTTTCCCTGAGAGTGGGATTCAGTTTGGCGGCCTGTGTGCTGACTTGGGAACCATGTTTTTGTATTTCTGCGTGGCTGAGTGCGTGGCCCATGGACTGTGAGTCCCGTTTGTTCTCCGACCATGGTCACTGTGTGACGATGCTGGTACGTGGGATGGTCCCCGTACTTCGTCAGATTCGGACGTTATTTTCCGTTGACTTGAGAGTCTACTCCTTCAGTGACCCTCCATTAGTCGTAGCCTGCTTACACGTCAGTGGTCCCACCAGGGAGTGGTGGGGAGGCTACCCTGAGGATGATTTTAGACTGGTTTCTGTCGGGCCCCGCGTCTAGCAGCCAGAGTCCGGCTGAGGGGAAAACTGGTCAAAGGGCCAGACCAGGGACGCACGGTCTGTGTGTGCACACGTGGTTGGGGGCGGTTGGACCCGCACTGACGAGCGCGACCCCTGCTAGTCACTTGTTTTGTGGTTACTTGTATGGTGTCTCAATTCCCGCTGGGCTGGAGGGAGACACTTGAGGCGCGGACTAAGACGTCAGTGGACGCATCCGGTCTTGCTTCTAATGGGAGGTACTCCTGTCGAGTCGGGAGTGACAGACTGTCAGTCAGTCTTTGTGACTTCGACCTTCGGGGTTTTTGTCGGGTTGACCGTTGAGTTCTGGTTGTCTCGCCGTAGCGCGTGTGTCAATTTTCGGGCCGTGCGACCAGTGTTTGTAGTTGCAGGACTTTTTCACTTCTGAGGAACTCGCTTGCTACTAGCGTAGCGGTTTTTCGTTTAGCGAGGTAGGGTTCAAGTGATCCCTACTGAGTCTTGTTCTGAGACTCATTCTCTGCATATTTTCACCATGTTTCAGGTGAGGCGCGTTTGAGGCTCAGCGTGGTTCAGGTGCCCAGCGTTAGTGCCAGAGGTCAGAGCCGGGGTATGCCTCGTGTAGCTGTACTTTTCTTTCTTGTCTCCGTACTAGTTGTGGACTACTGTTGTTATTTTGTTATATCTTGTGGACTATGTCTCATGAAAAATGTTAATTTATTTCCTGCTTAATCATATAAACTGTTTAATTTCTGTAATTATTTGTGATACTTGTGTAATCTCCACACCATCCTTCTAACCCTTCCGAGTCTTCGGGCTCGTGGGTGGCGGTTCGAGTCTCGGGTTATCGGGCCTTCCCGGTAATCGGATTCTCGGGTCGTTACAACTGATATCAGAGCAGTGGTTGTGGACGTACATATGAATTTTAAATATTGCAGTGATCAGAGTCCATAAGGTCCAGTACAGTCGGCAGCTGGCTTAGGGTTTTGTATTCACTTTCCGTCTAGTTTCTCGCTCGAGAGCTTGAGTGCGCTGTGCGGCGCTGTGAAGGTGGTTGCTGTCCGCGGCTTTCGTGCCAGCGTGGAGTCTAAGGATCGAGGTCAAGAGCCTTCTCCCTCATCAGTGGTGGCCCTGGTTATGCTGCATTGGGCAGAGGTTGCTGGCAGGTGTGAACTCGTGGTGCTGCGTTCGAGGAATCTACAGCGTGGTCAGGTGGCTGGAGAGGATTGTTCGTGATTAAGTGACCGTGAGCGTGCTCTAAGGGAGCTGATGTCGATTTTGGCCACTCCAGCTTAAGGTTTGTCCAGCCCCTGGGTGTTCAGGTTCTATTTTAAGGTGGTAGAGCGGGTGTTCTGATCGAGAGGTGTGCTCGGGTGAGCGGAGGATCCTCTCGGTGAGCCGCTGTTTCATCGAGCCTGATGTTCTTGTTGTGCTCTGTGGCATCAGAAATGACGTGTTGGTCCCGATTATTCTGCGGATTTTCGAGGCAGGATTGGGCTGTGGTGTCCCAGTAAGTCTTGCTCATGTGCTCTTGTGTGCAAATGGATTGTGTTCGCCTTGGAGTTGGCTTGAGATGTGAAGGTTCCATGGCGAGTTCAGGACTCGAGGATGAGCGTCAACGGTTGCCAGTTATGGCTTGTGTTGCGGCTCTTGGCGTGGTGTGTTGTAGTTTGAGGAATTGCAGCAGTTGTGCATCGCGGAATGCTGTGATTGTGGTCCGATGTGACACTCGTCGAGTGTGTCGGAGGCGCTGACTTGACGTGGTGATGGCTTTCTCGGTGCTGGAAGGTGCTGTTCCCAGCGTGCGCGAGATTCGAGATCAGGTCGGGCGTGGAGTTCTTCCGTTGGTCAGAGGAGTGTCGGTTTCTCCTTTGGTTGGAGAGATTGTGTTTGCCTAAGGTTCATCATCTTGCATTGTGTGTCCGGATTGGTTGGCCTTGTGTGCCATGAAGTCCGTGCGAGACATGCTCCTTGTCTTGGCCAGGTGGTTGCCTATGAGAAGTTTTGGCCATTCCCTTGTCGTGTGAGGGTGTGCTGGCGCTTTTTCAGGAGGACGAGTGCCGGTCGGGCGGTGTTTCTGAGAATTGGTGGCTGTGCGCGTGGATCAGAGTGCACAGTGGAAGCCTGGTGGGCTTGTGACCCACTGGTTCAGGATCATAGCGTTGGTAGCTATGGGTGGATTCCTGAGTTTGCATTGAGCATTAGAGGATTGCTCCCTCTGTGTGAGACGTGTTGTTGCGTGCCGTTGCTCGAGATATCGTGATTTTTGGCACTGGAAGGATGGAGTATTGGGGAATGTGCTGGCAAGTGTGCCGCATGAGTACCATGTTCTTGTGATGGAAGCCGTGTCAGGCGTCGGTATTAGACTTGGATGGGGTTGTAGAGGATGTCGCCTGACGGAGGTCAAGGATGTGTTGGTCAGAGTCGGTGGCTTGGTGCCCGACTTGCATTGGAGGTTGTGTCCTCGGTTGAGATCATGTTTTGAGGAAGTGATCTCTGAAAGATTTTGGGTTCCGGTTGGTAGCTACGAGTGACTGGTAAGGCTAGTCTCGTAGTCGACCACGGTAAGATGTGTATTGTTAGGGACCCATTGTGAATTGGTCGTGGTGCTGGCGACCTGGTTGCCGTAATTTTGGTTGGCACTTTCTTCCCTAGAGACATGTGCCATGATTGTTTAGGTGGTGTTCCGTGGCTCTGTGGTGAGGGCGGAATCGGGATTGGCAGGTGTCCACTTGGATTATTTGAGTCCAGGGATGTGATGAGACAAGACAGAAGAGTGACGCCGTGGGCGGAAGCCTTTTAGTGAGTTTGGCGTCAGATTGGTGGTCCTTGATGGGACGTTGGTGTCACAATGGTTATCCCTGGTTTGGTGACCAGCATGGGATGGTTCCCCTGTAAGTCTGAGTCAAGTGAGGAGATGACCGAAGACGCCAGGATCTTGTCATTTGGTTTCATCGTGCTCCTCTGAGAGGGTTGAGTTGGCGCGATGATCAAGATCGGACGCGGTGTCCGAGAGGAGTGCAGCTTGAGATGTGGTATTTGTCTGTGTGTGAGTCAGCGGATGGCCTGCGGTGGGTTGGATCGTGTCCATTGGGCCGGTGGAGGTTTCCTGTTGACGTGTATCTGGCGACCAGTGGATGGTCTTTTCACAGACAGAAGATGTTGTTGGTTGTGCATCATGAACGGTGAGAGCCGTGTGTAGGTGACACCTTTGGTGGTCGCTTCTGTGACGTGCCTTTCCGGACGGGATCTGGGCTTTGTCGAAGTTTATCTTCTAATAGAGTTGGCACAGTGACATGTCTGGCTTTCAGCTTGCCACGTGTGAGGTGATTCTTGGTGCTGAACCGATGTTCTGGTTGCAGTCTGTTGAGATGGCTGCGTGAGACTGATGCTGATGGGGACATCTCCGACCACTCCACATTTTTTGAGATTCCTGATGATCACTGACAGTGCTACATCTTGTTCGCCGCCTTATTTCGAGTCATATGATATATTTTTCATTTGCTTATTTGAGTCTTATCATGTAATTTTCCTTTTATTTGAGTCCAATACCTAGGTTAGGTAGTAATTTATCTAAGTCTTGAGTCATTATGTTGGTTTGGTAGGTTAATGGGCTCAATTATATGGGCTAGGCCCAGGGGCGCCCCCTTCCCCTTGGTTTAGTGTTATTTGTCCAAAGGTCAGGGACTTTCTGTAAAATGTGGGTTTTCTATAAATAGGACCCCATTCCCTCATTTGAGGGCTAATGAATGATTGAAAGAAAATTTAAAATTCCACTACAATTGTGAGAATCTCTCTCTCTCTCTCTCTCTAAGGGGTGGATTCCCCTCTCTCTCTCTCTCTTCTCTCTCTCTCTAAAGGGGGCGAACCCCATTCTCTCTCCTCCCCACCCCCAATTTCGAAATTCTCTCTCTCTCTCCTCTCTCCCTTGCCACCTCATCCTCCACATCAGCCCCAACCCTTCATCTTCCCAAGGCTCCATCAATTCCTCCATTAATTTCACCAAGCACCTCTCACCATTCCGAGGCAACCCTCCCTCTTCCCAAGCCACCCCTCCATCTCCCAAGGAAGAATCCCATTCTCCCACACACCCCTTCACCAACCCCAAGCAACCTTTCCTCTCCCCAACACACCCTTCCCCATTCCCTAGGCCCTCCATTAACCCCTCCATTAACCCACCCCTCAAATCCAAAGGAAACCCTCCCCATTCCCCCAAGCCCATTTGCGCCCCCACCTCCCCATCCACTCCCCTCACCAGATCCGCCCCCTCTCTCCCACCCTGCTACCACCCACCACCACCATCGACCCTCCCCTCCCCAAGCTCTAGCCCTCCGTCAACAGCCTCACCCCCTCCCAAAACCATTAGACCCTCCACCCAAAACCCTCTCCATTCACCCCACCCTATACCTTCTAGATAGGAACTGCAGATCCACAGTTCTGCCCGCCTGTTGCAGCGCCGACCACGCTCACATCCCAGCGTCCCTGGGAGTGTACCATACATCTCCGGAAAGGTCTTCCAGAGGGCTTCGCAGGAGAGGTGGTCCTGCTCCAGTCCGAATTCGGGGCTGACTGGGAGAACCTTTCTCCCCAAACTGCACAGACCTGGTCCAGACTGCAACCAGTAGCAACTTTCAGAAGCTCCTGCGGCCACACCTTAGCTTCCCTTGGCACGCCACTTGGCTGGGACGATCCTCCACCGGTCCCCTATCCAACTCAGTCAGCGGGGCATCATTTGGAGTTTGGAACTATTTATACCAATTTTTCTACCACCGGGACGCCGTCCAGGTCAGTCAGGGTCTGCCCCGATACCTTCCCACTTCTCGGACTGCTACTCTCGACCCCGACCTCTGACGGTGCCGTTTTTTCTTTCTGATCGAAGAGGACGCGGCCACACTCGCAACCGTCCTGGTCCTGCTCCAATTGGATCACGGGAGCAATCGTGACGCCATCGCCAACCTACTGTTACAACCAGAACTCAGTCCGAAGCAGAGCAAAGCAGCGCCGGTCCATCGACTTTCCCGGCCAGCGACTACGACATCTGGTGCCAGAAAAATTCAGGCTTCACCCTGGGTTAGTCCCCGACATTTTGGCGCTGGTCTTGTCCACTTTCAACTCCGGGAACGATCGCAACAGCGCCGACAGCGAGTACCTATCAGCAGGAAAATCTGGCCGGCAGAACCCCGAAGAGGCGTATCGGCTCCGGTTCTAACCCTCTTTCCTTCCCACCTGGCCGGCTTACCGCCCCTCCCTGTGTGGAGGTAGTGTTTGTGTGTAAGCCCATTTCCCCACCCCGAGATCCACCCTCCTGCGTGAGGTGTAGTGCATGTACTATTTAGCAGGACTCAAGCTACATCGACGCAGTGTGCGGGGAACCCACACTTCCCCGCTCGCCCATCGTCTCCGAACGGGGTTGGTTTCTTCAAACCAACCAGATAAGCTCTAGCCCTTGCTCCCATTATCAGTACTTGTTCCTTTAATATTTGCGAAATTGCTCCATTGGAAGCGAGAGAGAGCGCCCGACCCCGGAGTGCTCCACTTCCGTGTGGTCACCGTGGTTTGTGAGAGAGAGTAACCCAGTGCCCCACTGGGCACCCGGCCAGCCCCTTAGTTGTGGGCATCGTACCCTCGGGAGGGCAACCTTAGCCCTGCTGGCCCTTGACCAGCCAGGGTCTTGATCCACCACCTCCACTCGGCATTACCGAGTCACCTCGGGTTCGTGTGTGCAACGGCGATTCGGTGATTTACGCAACCCTGTGCTCAAAATTAATTGTGTTTGCGTAGTAGGTCCGAGGGCCCTCATCTCTTTGCTGCATTCCCCTAGTGGTGTCACATCAGGTGCTAGTAGCTTTACCAAGGTTGCGTCTTGTTGGTGCGGTGTCCGTGACCGGGTGGTCGGGGTTGCACCTTGGATAGCGTGTCCAGGTTGGCCGTGTCCTGAGAGATAGGCCTCTACGGCGAAGTTGCCGTGGGTTTTTACTTCGGTAAGTGGTACTAGTGTGGTTCGGTAGCCCCCGACCGTGAGATCGGGGTGTATTTTCTGGTACGGTAGGAGTAGCTATAGTGCCGAGTTTTGATCGGCCACCAGTTCGTTGTTCCTGCTATCGTTGTAGCTTTCCTTTCCGCTACCGCCGTTGTTTCCGGTTGGGGTTCCGCGAGATCCCTGCTGAGTCTCTATTTTGGAGACACATCCCTACTTTTCAGGTGTTGCGGTTCTTCCTCGAGGTTCGAGGGTGCTGTTCGGAGGTTCTCAGTTGCCAGCTCGCCGGGCCGAGTGTTCACTCGGCAGGTGGTACGTTTTACTGCTTTCGACTGTACTTTCTGTTGGACTGTACTCTGCTGCTGTTGTAGTTGTTTATTTATTTCTATTAATGGTTGAATTGTCCTGCTTTATTTCCTATTTCTTTGTGCCTCCACACTCCTTTTAGCCCTTCCGAGCCCTCCCGGCTCGTGGGCAGCGGGTCAGGATTCGAATGGTATTGGGCCTTCCCAGTATCCGGATCTTGGGTCGTTACACCTACCCCTCTATCTACCATCCCATCCGCTTCTACTAATCCTCCACCATGCAAACCCCTCCTTAAAACAACCATCAACTTCACAGAGGTATGACATCCATAGGCTATGGTGCTCCGGAGTGGAAGGATCTTTCATTGGGTATTCCCTTAACATGGCCAAGGATAGTCACAGGAACAAGGGCAAAATGAAGAGCAAATGGAAGAGTCCATACCCGAGACCCACTATGATCTATTAAAGCACCTAGACAAGACACCTGCTCAGATCTCCATTCTTGAATTGATCAAGAGGTCCAAAGTTCACCGAGAAGCTTTGATGGAGTATCTTCAAAAAGTTATGATGAATGAAGACCTACCTACAAAAAAGATCACAACAGTGCTAACACCAATGAGTGAACACTTGGCCATTACATTACATGATTATGAGCTTGTCCCTAAGGAAGCTCGAAAATATACTTTGTGTCACAGTAAATATCAATAAAGTGGCCGTGGACTCATGCTTGGTAGACACTAGTGCGTCCATATATGTGCTCCCTACTAGCACCCTTAAATTATGTGGGATTTCTGAAGAAGAGATGCGGCCTTCACCGATTTCGGTCACGACATATGATAATACCAAAAAGTTGCCAAAATATATGATTACTTTAAAAATAGAATTCGGTTCTATAACAATCACCACTGACTTCCACGTCTTTGACTTGGACCTAACCTTCAAAGGCATTCTAGGTCGACCCTACTATAGGCGCCGGAGTGGGGTTCTCCCACTCTCCGCTCTCAGCTTCGGGCGTGGGTGTCATATGCAGGCCACATCCTCCTCGTCTCCTTCGTCGCCACCCGTTGGAGGATCCTATATTAGAAAAAAATAATATTAGACATGTATGAATGAATTTTTTAATTAAAATTAAATTAAAAAAATTATTTAATTTTATAAATTCAAAACAATATGATATGTACGTGAATTCTTTAATTAAGCCAGTCAGATCGATATTTCATATTTTGGACCCCCCAACTCGACTTCTATGATTTTAAACTAACTTAGTTCGAAAAATGGTAATTTGAGTGCCGAGTCCAAACCGAGTATCCGATTTAGATTCTGTCAGCTCTCTTAGGTCACTCTCACCACTCAGGTCATGTTGAAAAAATTTACACGCCGATCAGACCAATATTTCAGATTTTGAACTTCCAACTTGAGTTCTTTGGTTTGTTTGAAACTAAGTAATAAGGGAGAATACTATTTTGAGCGCCGTGCTCAATCCGGGTATCTGATTCAGATTCCATCAGTTCTCCCAAGTCACTACAGGCGGAAACCACCTAGGCAGGAAAGGGCTGAGTCGTCTAGGTGGACCGATTAATTATCCAGGCAGCCAACTTTAAAACACTGCAGGCGGCGCAGATTCTTCTTGTGTCAAGTGTTTTGGGAATCCTTGGGTGTGTTCTGTGGGTTGGGTTGGGTTCAGTGGATTCTACTACTGTCATGCCCCGACGCGGAATATCGGAACGCAGCAGTAGAAATAGTTAAAAAATGCTGATTCTCAGACATGTTGTGCCTTGCGCTAGCGACTAGATGCTTCATACGCCATATAAGGGAAGAAACATATTTCACATGAATTATTCAACTCCAACTAATTACACATAGCAAAAGTCAATATCCAACAACTCCAAAACGTACCAACAATCTCTTATGTTCATCAACTAAGCATAATTACATAGCAACTCCTTAATCAAAATTACAACTCTTGAATTTAAACTATCTAATGTCATCACTAGAAGGCTATCTAGCTGGCTCGCTCCATGATCTTCACTCCTGCCCATCCCCGTCAGTTTGAGAGTCCTCACCTGAGCTACCAAAAAGGATTGGAAAGCAGGGGTAAGCAAAGTTCAGTAGGATTTTATATTTCTATCATCAGACATAGTTAAAATGATTAACCAATTCATCATGAATAATGTTGCGATGAAAGAACAATAATTAATAAATGACAAGTGATAGATAGAAAAGAAATATGGGCTTCCAAGTAGAGAATAACGCAAATATAACAAGACTTTTCGTGAAATTGCAAGTAATAAATGGAATTGGCCATAACAAGCACGTATATCACGTCACACAAGAATTCCAAGTAATTGAGTGAAGTAGAATGTCATAGACCAATCACGCTAGTCATGCACATTGGTACAATGTCACACATTGTCATTACAAACTCCCCGAGGCACAAGTACTTTTGGGCGCTCCTCTCAGGACCAGACCGGGCCCTTAATGATGGGTTGGCATTGAAAGATTGGATCATAGATCCTAGTCAAGACATTCACCACATTGAATGGCTAATAATTCCAAGGTTTAAGCTTAAGAACTTATTTCTAAGATTTAGAAAAATTCCAATAAAATTGGAATGGATATCATGTAGAAATGACTGGAAAGTCTAAG
The DNA here is from genome assembly GCA_022559845.1 of Amorphophallus konjac. Taxonomy (NCBI): domain Eukaryota; kingdom Viridiplantae; phylum Streptophyta; class Magnoliopsida; order Alismatales; family Araceae; genus Amorphophallus; species Amorphophallus konjac. The sequence continues at coordinate 260,420,995 of CM040128.1, forward strand.
TGAATAAGGATTAAGCAAGATTTTTCAGTTCAAGGCCTACCTTGATATGACTGTTATCATAACAATAAACACGGAAATCAAATTAAATCTTGACTTTAGCGGTCAATAATTGGGCCGCTAAGGTGATATTGACGGTCTAACACTAGACCGCGTAAGTTCGGTATAACAGGCTCTTAAGCGAATGCAAAAAGGTCTTTATTTCAGCCCGATTTTTGAATGGGTCCGAACCAGAGTTCAGCCCACGAAGCTAAGGTCCAAAAAGTGGGTTGGGCCAAGTTTAGAGTTGTCTGGGCTTACAAGAATCCAACTTAACCCAAGCCCATTACTTAACCCGGCCAGGAGAAAGATAGCGGTCTAAACATGGGCCGCCAAGGTCACTTCGCAGTCTCAAGTTGGGCGGCCAAGATCGCAGATCAGTCCAGATTTGGGCTGGCGTAAACACGAGTCAAAATGCGTCCAAGGGTTCAGGTATTGGGGTACAACCCGCCCGGCGTCCTGGTGGGAATCCCAGGCTCACGAGGACTTACGGAGGTCTCATAATAGTGGTCCTAGTCCGACGGAAGGAATATCCGGCGGAGAGTCCCAACTATTACATGATTGAGGCTATATGAAATGTGAAAAATGAGACGATGTGGTCAGTCAGTCCCACCGGAGTGGTATGACTGTCAAACAATGATATTAAGACCATAACATTATAGTAGCATGGTTCAAAATTTGCAAGATTTACAACCAAGCTTCCATTACGTTTCATATGAACATTTAACTTATGTCAAAACAACTTTCATGTGAATAATAAAATTAAAGGCCTATAATCATGAGACTAGGTTAACATGACTTTCTGCATCGTTATGGACTAAGGTGTCATACTAAAATATAAGTAATTTTCTGGTTAAAAAGGCATGATATAGAGTTTAAAATACCCTGCCAGAGGGAATGAAACGGTCTATATAAGGACCGCCAAAATCATAAAACGGTCTATCGTAGGGCCGCTTATTTATTTTGAAATTAATCATACAAAATTTAAAATTTTGAAATGCAGGGCTTGAAGCGGTCTATCGTGGAACCGCCAAATGACTCAGACGGTCTATCGTAAGGCCGCTACTTGTCTAGCGGTAATTGAAAGGACTGTTTAGTCAACCCGAGACCACGCCGATGGCGAGCCTCGACAGACCACTATAAAATCTCAATTCCACATGATAGGGTGAACGAAATTTAGGGAAAATACAACCATTAGAAAGAGCATTCAAAACCGTATAAGATGGCATGCTTTGATTTAAAATTTAATGAGTCTAAATCATACAAAATGAGTTAACATGGAAATTACCCGATAACTGATAACTGTGACGGTAAGGCCAATCGATAGGCAACTTCGCCTACCCTTTCCAAGATCTCAAATGGGCCAACAAACCATGGGCTTAACTTGTCTCGAATTCCAAATCTTCTAATTCCTCTTGATGGTGAGACTTTCAGAAATACATGTTCTCCAACTTGAAACTCTAGATCTCTTCTTCTGTTATCAGCATAACTTTTCTGCCAGAACTGAGCAATCTTCAAACGGTCTTTAATAACTTGAATGTTCTTGGATGACTCTGAGATAAGATCTGGTCCGAGCCATTGCTTCTCACCAATCTCGTCCCAAAAAAGAGGGGATCTACAACTTCTACCATACAAAGCCTCAAATGGTGCCATCTGAATATTGGATTGATAACTATTATTGTATGCGAACTCAATCAAGGGCAAGTGCTCATGCCAACTGCCTCCAAAGTCAATCATACAAGCTCTCAGCATGTCTTCAACAATCTAATTCATTCTCTCAGTCTGTCCATCAGTCTGAGGGTGAAAAGTAGTACTAAAGTTCAAACGGGTTCCCAATGATGCTTGCAGTCCTTTCCAAAAGTGAGAGGTAAACCTGAGATCTCTGTCAGATATGATGGATACAGGGACTCCATGTAACCTCACTATTTCCTTCATGTATAGGGCAGCCAACACATCCACAGTCCACTTTGATTTAATAGGCAGAAAGTGCGCGGTCTTTGTTAATCGACCTACAATTACCCAAATTGTATCAAAGTTGCCACGAGTTCTGGGCAAACCCATAATAAAGTCCATACCAACACTCTCCCACTTCCATTGTGGTATTTCAAGGGACTTTAATTTCCCAGGAGGCCTGAAATGTTCAGCTCTGACTTGTTGACATACTAAACATGTGCTTACAAAATCGGCCACTTCTCTTTTCATGTTCGGCCACCAGAATGTTCTCTTCAAATCTTGGTATATTTTCGTAGCTACCGGATGTATAGTATACTTAAATTTGTGGGCTTCCTCAAGAATCTTTCTTTTTACTTCTGCAGAATCAGGAACACAGGTTCTTCCTTTAAACAACAACCTACCATCAACAGCTAACACAAAATCTGGTTGACTAGTTAACTGCTCTTTGATTTCAACTAGTACTGGGTCGTTATCCTGAAGCTGCTTAACTTTTGCCAGTAATTCTGAATGAAGCTGGATATGCGCAACCATAACTCGATCTTCCTTTTCTGTAATGTTAAGATCTAAACTTGCAAACTATTCCAACAACTTTCATTCTTGAAGCACCAAACTATCTAATCTGGCTATTGGCTTCCTACTCAAACCATCAGCTACAACATTCCCTTTCTCGGGATGATATTCGATGGAGAAGCCAAAATCCTTCAAATACAATAACCACCTCCTCTGCCTCATGTTCAACTCTCTCTAGGAAAATAAGTACCTTAGGCACTTATGGTCTGAGTATACTGTAAAAGTTTCTCCATAAAGATAGTGCCTCCAAATTTTCAGAGCAAACACAACAGCTGCTAATTCCAGGTTATGCACAGGATAATTCTCCTCATGTTTTCTCAACTGTCTGGAGAAATAAGCTATCACTCTCCCTCGTTGCATCAATACGCAACCTAAACCGATTCCCGAAGCATCAGTGTATACTTCAAAACCTCCTTCTCCATAAGGTAAAGCCAAAACGGGGGCAGTGGTCAAACACTCCTTCAAAGCCTGAAAACTCTTTTCACAATCTTCTGACCACTCGAATCGATTCTCCTTACGAGTCAACCTAGTTAAAGGTACCGTAATCTTGGAGAAATCCTTCGTAAGGGATACTTATTTTTCACGGTGAGCTGGTTCAATTGGCGATAATCAATACATAACCTTAATGAACCATCCTTCTTTCTTACAAAGAGAACAGAAGCACCCCACGGGGAAGTACTTGGACGAATAAACCCTTTCTCTAGCAAGTCCAACAATTGCTTCTTCAATTCTCTTAACTCAGCAGGGGACATGCGATAGGGGGCCTTAGAAACAGGCGAAGCACCAGGAATTAAATCAATGGAGAAAATCACTTCCCTCTCAGGAGGAAGACCTAGAAAGTCTTCAGGAAACACTTCTGGAAAATCCCGTACAATCGAGATATCCTCCTACTCTACTTCCTTCTTATCAGTCAAGGAAACCAAAGCCAAGAAGGCATGGCACCCTTTCCTTAATAATTTATCTGCCCGGGGTGTCGAAATAAGTGGCACAAACTTCAATTGCCCAGAGCCAGAAAAAGAAAGCTCAGGGCGTCCAGTGAAAGACATCACTCCCGATTGACAGTGAACACTAGCACCATGCTTAGATAACCAATCAGCCCCTAAGATTACATCATAATCTTTCATCTTCATGCATACTAAGTCAGCAGGCAAATTGCAATCATTAATCAAAACCTCACTGGAAGGGTAGCAATATTTAATCTCGGACCCCGATCCAATAGGGGTAGATATCACAAGATGAGAATCCAATAATACTGGTTTTATAGGTAAAGCCTTAGCAAATTTCTGTGATATAAAAGAATGTGTGGCTACAGTGTCGAAAAGTACGAATGCTGGCTTGGAAAGAATAGTAAGAGTACCTTCAACAATACATCCTTCCTCGGTAGCTTTGGTCTCAGTTTCTACATCCTGGAGGGCTTGGAGCTTGCCCTGCCGGCTGAAACTCCCTTGCGGCTTGCTGGGTGTTGTTGGTTCATTAATAAGGGGACATTCAGGAATTCTGTGGTCCCTGCTACCACACCTCAAACATGCGCCTAGATTGCGCCAACACTCTTCCATCTTATGACCCGGACGGTCACAATACTTGCAAACTGCTTTAGACGGAGCAGTCGATCCGGCCTTCTTCTCACCTTCCTTTGGTTTCTTATTTTTAGAAAAACTCGGCCCATCATTGGGCCTATTCTGGCCATTACCAGGTTTAAAGTTCCCGGAGCTGGTAGTCTGTTCCTTCTTCTTATCCCGACCTCTTATCCGGTCAGTCATCTCTATAGTGTCTTCAAGAACTTGGGATTTTCTCACCACCTCAGCATAAACATGAATTTCCAAGGGCGCCAATTGATTAATGTACTGAAGCTTCAAGCCATTTAAGAATTGTTTGGCCTTCATCTTCTCCGTGGACACCAGATGTGGTGCATATTTAGATAATCTAGCAAACTGTGCTTCATATTCTGCAACAGATAAATTTCTCTGTTTTAATGTAGCGAACTTGGCTGCCTTCTTCTCCTGCACTCTATATGAAAAATACTTGTTGTTAAACTATTCTTTAAACTCATCCCACGTTGCACGTCGATTACCGAGCGTGGCTTCCATGGCTTCCCACCAAGCACGTGCATCGCGTTCCAACTGGAAGGTTGCTAAAAGGACACGATCCTGGTCTCCACATTGCATAACCCTGAAGATACGTTCTATCTCTTTCAGCCAATTCTCGGCCTCATCTGGGTCTGAAGATCCATTGAAATGAGGAGGATTCAAGCCTTGAAAGTCCCGATGTAGATTGCCCGCTCCATGTTGTGCATCGCCTTGAGCCACTTGCTGTAAGGCCTGGGTCAGGCCCTGCACCGTGCGTTGCATATATCGCCACTGTGCGCGCTCTGCCGCCATCGCGGGAAAATCCTACAACATAGCCAACATTAATTAAGAATATGTTCTTGACTATGGAACTATGTATTCTTAGAACTGGTTAATTAGCTTAACCCAAGTCTCTACCCCACTCACTGGGTTAGATTCCTGACTTCACCAATGTAATGGGTTCTACGACACCACTAGAGAACCTAGGGTCTAAAGAAAACCTAGGCTCTGATACCACCAAACTGTCACGGCCCGACGCGGAATATAAGAACGCAGCAGTAGAAATAGTTAAAAAATGCTGATTCTCAGACATGTTGTGCCTTACGCTAGCGACTAGATACTTCATACGCCAGTGGGAATGGTTTTTTTTTATTTCCTAATTCCTTGTTGGTTGGTTTATTAGGCGTGCCAGTCACTGGAGTGACAATTCATTGTGCGCTCGACCTGACTCAATCAGTCGATTGTGATATTCGTGCCAGGACCCGGAGTCCGTCATACCATAAAGGATACGACGTTAATTACGTCCTTCCAAAGAAGGACAACCCTTGATTAGTTGCCAAGAAAGGATGCCTCGAGGGGCAAATCGAGATAAGACTATTACGCTAACTCCGCTAGCGGAATGCGAGACATGCATAGAAAACCATGCTATGCGGGACATGATAACAGTGTTATGGCGCAAATCCGGTAATGGTCACCTGTCATATAATGCTTCCGGAAGTTGGGTATATGACAGGTGGCCAACAATGGAAGGAGCCGGCGCGGCTAAGGTTTCGGCACGAAGGTGAAACGGCGCGGCAGGGGTTCCAACACGAAGGCCAACCGACGCGGCTGGGAATGAAGGGAGGTCGGCGCTGCAAGCTCCCCGGCGCGGCCATCAACCGGCGCGAAATTGGCGTCGAGAGGAGGCTACGCCGAGAGTTGTGTGGCGCCGAGAGTTGTATGGCGCCGATAAAAGAGCGTTTCTGAGTTTTCAAGTATTATGAGGGGTTTTATGAATTCAAAGGGGTCCTTTGTGTTCAATAGGGGTTTCACGAGTTTATTCATGGTGGTATTTGAGTGGTATAGAGAGTGAGGGTAGGTTCGTCCACATGAAGCCTAAGGAGACCATGTGATTGTGATGTTTATATTCCCCGTTCTCGGTGGTGGCCTGAGATGGTATAGCTCAGCTCTCTGCCACACAGTTGGGGTTAAATTCATCATTTCAATGGAAGCATTATACTGTACAATAGAGCAAAGCTCGGGGATGAATTTTGACAGCAACTCCCCTTATTTTGGAGTGTGCCAAAAGGGTATTATAGGTCATCCGCTCACAAAATGTCGGAGTGGAAACTAAAAGAAGAGCCGGGCGTAGCCCGAGATCCAGGAGGATCTGAATCTTATGAGACTTTATCCACCTATTGTGGGATTTATTGATATCCCATGTATAGTCAATGGAGAACATACAGTGGCAGACCTCCATGACTTGATGGGGTGACAGAATGTAGGGGGGAATTGACCCCTTTGATGTAGCTCCCATGAGGATAGAGGGAAGGATAGTATTTCTCCTTAGAAGGACAGGGTATCGTGAACAACGATGGCATAGCTCGAAGGCATGGACACGAGCATATCAGGGTGGCCATCTTCAGGATGAAAGGTGTGAAGGTCTCGACGCGAAAAAGAGAATCGGTTTCGGCGCGACACAAGAAGCTCAGCTGGCGCGGGCAGTCCTCGGCGTGAGACTAGCGCCGAGAGGGGCTCGCGCCGGGAGGCAGGGAAGGCTTCTGAAATGAGGGTCTCAGTAATGTTTTGAAGGGATTTTTGAGGTGAAGGCTTCAAGGGGCTCTGGGAGTCTTAAAGGAGGGTTTATTCAGAGATTTGTAGAGAAAGTTTATTCAAGGGTTTGACTACCACTGAAGGGGTTACGGAGAGGGTATAATCCAAGGGGATGGTAGCCTTCCCTCTGGGGCCTCACTGGGGGCAGAATCACGGATGGCCACTTCTGAATTTATCCCTCTTCATTTCACCGACGAGAAGTCATGAGATGGACTGTCTCAGACTCTCGACGTGGATACGAGGTTACGAGGAAACACAGCAGAGAAGACTTCAGCAGATCTGGGAGAGTAAACTATGAGATATATGTATCTTGCGGTATCCGTTGCATATATTAAGCCTCAGATGCAGAGGAAGAAAAAAGATGAAAGGGGAAACTCAGCCCGCTTTTATTAACTATTTCATCTGAACGGCGTACACGAATTCAACTCAGAAGAGAATCCAACTAAAAATATATACGCAAACTCTATTCCTGATAACATGGTTACATTAGCATTCAATGCTACTGAAGCAAAGATGCTCGAAAGCAGACACAAAAGAAAAAAGGGATACTCAAATAAAAGATATGGGAAAGGGAAACTGTAGCCCCTCAGGGCATCTTGAAATCGATCCCACCTTGACTCTTCCTTCGAATCGCTGCAATTCTTTTTTCTCCTCAGCTTCCTTAGAGGGCTCTCGAGCTCCCTTTTCTTTCAGTGGCTACTACTCTCTATTTTTTTTCTCTCTTTGTTTTTCTGTCTCTTCTTTCTCTTATCTTCCTCTTCTTTTCTGTCTCAAAGGGCAGCAGCTTTTATAAAGGGATGACCCTCAGCCTCTCGACACGAGCTCCCCGGCGCGCTAGCAAGAAGCTTCTCGGCGCGCCTCAGCTTGTGTTGGGCTTGGCCCATTTCTTCATCATCCGGCGTCAGGTTCAACCTAATGGGCTCCCTTCGTCGGCGTGGTGGGCTTCTCAGAGTTGACGCTTTGTCCGAGGTTGCCTAACGCTTCGTATTCACGACCGAGCGTGAGGCTACCTGAACCCCTTTCTGTGAGCATCAGAATTATCTGAAGATCCTTTCCAGCAGGCAGATAGTTGCCTGGATTTTGTTATAGTTTTTTCAGCCTGACTATCTGAATGATAGCAGTACTGGGTAGCGGCCTAACCAGAGATGGCTTTAGCCGGACAAACTGTTAGGGGTAGTGGATCTCTTCTATTCTGATTCTCAGAACTTCCAGGGATGGTGCAGGAGCCGCACCTCTGATCAGCCTTCAATGGCCTGAGTCTACTTTGGTCTCTCCTGGTATATTTTAGGTGTCAACAAATTCCCCCCACCCGCAAGTAGCGTAAGCGAAGGATGAGTGACACGGGACATGAGGGTGTACATTGCACCGCGCTTCGTAATTTCTTCAGGTCTGCTCCTGTTCATTGTTCGTTTTTGTGACTCTGAGTCTTCATTCTGTTTGTATAATCCCAGTATTTGTAAGCATACTCGGACAGACATCAGCATTCTTGGTTTAATCTTCTGATTGCAGCACCTTGGGTGAGCCAACCGGCACTGTTAACGATCTCGGCATGGTCGTCCTGGCACAACACCTAACCGGCGTGAGTTTCATATCGGCACAGCACTGGTTTCGGCGCGCCTCCTTCTTTGACTCTCTCGGCCCAGGGCGTTCTTCGACGCGGCCGATATCGGCGCGCCTTTCTTCTGCTGTCACTCCCGGCGTAGGCGGTTGTCGGCGCGCCTTTTGTCACGTTCCCATCCCAACGCAGGGGTCATCTTGGTGCGCATTCTGGCTTTGCCTATTTAGGCGCCGAGAGGACGGAGAAAGCTCATTTCGCATTATGCTTTCTCTCTCTTCAGCCTTCTCATCTTCCACTGTAGCGACGATCGGTGTGGAGAGCATCCCCCTCACTTTTTCATCTCGTTCTCGCGAGGTTCCCTTCTATTTTCATTCGGGACTACGTCCCTCTTTATTACGGAGTCACCCCCTCTTGGTAGGTGTTCTCCTATTTGACTTCTGGGCATACTCCGGATAAGGGGAGATGCTGTCAAATTTTTTTTTAAAATTTTCTTTTCCATTTTCTTCTTCATATCATCTTATTTTTCCTTGATTTTGTCTGCAGCTGCTAAAATGGCCTCGTCTTCCAGTCGTGTTGCTTCCGGCGCTGCTGATGTCAAAGCTTCTTCACAGGGTAGGGCATCTAGCCCTGTTGTAACTTGGAGGAACGTCGGACAACTGGACCGGGGTCTTGGGAGGATCGCCATAGTCGATGAATCCTCCGACTCCGAAACAGATACAGTATCATCATCTCGCGTTGTGACCGTCGAGGGAGGGCTGAACTTCAATCGTGATGACGGGTATCGCCCGGACTTCCCGAAGGGCCATCATCTTGCACCATTCATCTACACTTTCAGTGTCTCTGGGAAGAGAGACGTCATGCTGGCTCGGATGGTGGAACGGGCCATGTTGGTGGACCGGGACAGCTTGAAAGGCTCCGTGTATCGCGGAGACACCATCTATCTTTCGGGAGAGCGGCGCAAGTGGAACGCCGTCTTGGGGGTAACAGAGCTGGAGGCAGAACAGAAAATGCTGACACGGGCTCCAGAATTCACACCAGCTAGGTGGGACACCACTGCAGGTCGGGTCAACAGAGAGAAACCCGGCTATGGTTTATTCTTGGCGCCTATCAAGTGGGGCTATAGAGACGAACCATTCGTCCTGAACTGCTTGGCTGTCCAGTTTAAATTCCAGTTGGTTGTTGGGTGGTTTGCCAACACGAAGGTGACCGGCGCCCATCTCTTCCGCGTAGGAGTGGTAGAATTCATAGAATATGTTCTGAAGGAGTATGCGCCATTGCTGGTCAGGGCTGGGGTGTATCACAGTGTGTATGCGTCCCGTTTCAGGTACCCCATCTCGAAAGGGTTGTGTTGCGGCATGTTCGAAGTGTTCTGCCCACAGTTCAATACTTTCTATACAACGGAGGGCGAAACTTCTCTGGACCTCTGGAGCCTGTTGTTGACACCCATTTTTAGCCCGCAAGTTGTGTCATTTCTCTTATTCATCATTTTTGATGTCCCGAATTAGCCATTATTTTGGAGCTTCCTTGGATGGATTTTGAGCCCATTTTTACCATTTCATATGCTTTCAGTCTTGGAGATCATGATTTTATAGAGCCCTAGAACTTATCTTATCAACTTCTGGCTTTTAAGTCGACTTTCGGCTCATTTAGGCTGGCTTCCCTCAAGTGATCGGCTCTCTCTCACTGCGCAGTCCTGAAAGTGATTCTTTTTCACCCTCTTCCAGTCCTATATTCAAAAGGTTTTCTTCACCAAAGTTGTTCCTCTTTCAAAGATCTACAACTTCTTCTTCTACGCCGTTGGCCAGTTCTGCCCCGATTGTGAGCTATTCGCATTTTTCCGGCGTGCTGTGCTGTTCACCTACATCCCAGAATTTTTCTCTCTATTCCAGCACCATTTTCTCCCTCTTATGATCATTTTCTCAACTTGCTTTCTTCATGAAGATTGTTCCTCTCTCAGTTATCTACAATTTCTTCTTCTACCACTTTCACTAGTTCTGCCCCGTTTGAGAGATACGCCTTAATTTCTGAAGTCACGCGCAATCTGCCCAAAATCTTCATCCATCAATGTGATGGCCCTACATAGGTGCGTTATATCAGTGTGACGGTCCTACAATAGACCGTCACACCGAAACTTACCCGAAACACCCTCTTCAACACTCAGAATGTGGCGGTCCTACCCTAGACCGTTAGAGTCCATGTGACGGTCCAGTATGGGTGCGTTACACCCAAACTTGCCCGAAATCGCCCCGTTCAACCCCCAGAGTGTGACGGACCTACCCTAGTCCGTTACATAACTCTGACGGTCCTAAGATAGACCGTTACACACACCTGCGAGTCTAATTCGTGTTGGACTCTGCTCCGTTTCTGTGCGTCGTGGCCCTCTTGAAGAGTCCATAACTTCTTAAATTCTTATCCAAATTGATCCCATTTTTTCCTACTTCTAGCCCTTTATATTATTTTGAATTTGGTTCATAGGAATCAAATTTTCATTGACAATATCTCTCAGGAGCTGGGTCGCAAGATCAGGATTTAAGTATCCTAGTTCAACTAAAACTCTGTAGATAAGGCTCCGGGGCTGCCTTCAAAGAGCCATATCTTCTAGAATCCTCCTCCGAATTGATCCCCGTTTATTCCTATCTCTTGTCCTTAGTATTATCTCGAGTTCGATCTATAGAACTCAATTTATCTTAGACTCTATCTCCGGGAATCGTGATAAGAAGATGAGGCTTTCTTGCAAAACTCTATAAAAACTGCCCAGTTCGCAGTCGTGAAGGGGGGCTCTTTCCGGACGTGGGGCGAAGCCATGCTGCAACGTCGACTCACAACTTCGACCCTATGTTGAAGAGGGAAGTATTAGATTTCAATTCCATCATTTTGGGCTTGATTTCATGGTCTGCACTCTTAGTTCTAGTCTCCTCAAAATCACAAATCATCACAGTTTTCTGCACTTTCTGCTACACATGCGTTTCTCTCCGTTTTGCATCAATGATTTCTCTCTATTCTCTCAATCAAATCTCATGATTTCAAATATCATGCATACACAACACACCCACCTATCTTTTCCACCCTTCCACAGGGGTTAAAAACCTCCCCCCGGTGCGTTCTCCCCCTTTTATTCATGCTATTTTATCACTTTGGGCAGATTTCTACACTTCATGTTCTAATGGGTTTTACCTTTGTGTTTCATCTTTGTTTTGCAGGAGAGCATGAATACAACGTGAGGCCCTCTTCATCTAGCCGACTGGAAGGAGAGGAGGTTTGAATCCACAAATTCCCTGCGTCCAGTTTCAAGCGCGATCAAGTTTTCTTTCCAAGGTACACGGCGCCGTTGCACTCCTTTCTTCATCCTTGCGGCGTTGTTAATCCTTGGTGGCGATCATGGTTAGTATTTCTATCTTTTCATCCCCCTTGTCTTTGATTCACATGCTTATGCATGTATGTATTTAAAGGGGGCGGGATAGGAATCTAATTAAAAAAATAAATCAACACTTGTTTGGCGATCACAGTGGGACACCAATGCCCATCACGCTTGTTTTCATGCTCTTTTGTAGGTTGGGTGGGTGCATGTTCATGTTTAGGTAGTATTTCCTCCATTCTCCCACTATTTTTGGTGTTTTATGGGCTCTGATTTTGTGACGGTCTTATGGTAGACCGTCACGGTCATATAACGGTCATTTGGTAGACCGTTACAGCTTCTGGCAGTCTTGCGCCTATGCTCACAGGGCCATATTCATCGAGGCATAACTTTTGATCCCGGAGTCCGATGGAGCTGATTTTTGTTCCGTTGGATAGCCCTTTGTATTGTCTTTCCATCCATATATCATTTGCATCATTTGGTTAACATTTGCATATTCTAATATTGTCCAAATTTTTGAGTTTTGTGCATAAGTTCTGCAGGCAGGCTCAGGGACAGGTTCACAGGTACATCTTTACTCAGTGATTTGACTGCCTTCTCGGTGTCTGATTGCACTGATTTTTATTCCATTGGATAGTCCTTTGTATTGTCTTTCCATCCATATACTACTTGCATCATTTGGGTCACGTTTGCTTAGTTAAAAATTGTCATCATTTTAGCATTTTGTCCATAAAATATGCATGTGGTCTGCGCATAGGTTCACGGGGGCATCTTTGCTCAGTGATTTGATTGACCTCCCGGGGTCAGATTGATCTGTTCTTGGGCCCATTGTGTAGACCTTTGTATTGTCTTTCCATCCATATACTATTTGTCTTATTTGGATCATGTTTGCATAGTTTAATTTTATCTTGATTTTCTAGTTTTATGCTAGAAATTACATGCACTCCGGTGCACATAGGGTCATACATTGCATATCATAGTTGCATTTCCTACCTTGGTAAGTGATCCTCTCGCTCCCATATTCCTTGGGCTCGACTAGGTGATCTTATCTGGGACCTCCATAAGTCCCCGCGAGCCGTGGATTCCCACACGGACGCCGGGCCGGTTGTACCTTTCCACACCTTACGTTTGCATTTGCATACGTGTGAGGGAGCTAACCTTAGTCAACACAAAGTTTGGACCTTATTCCCATAGGATTCCTATATTGAGGAAATTTTTCCTAATTCAAATCATTAAAAGGTCTATTAAAACCCCTAAAAGATTTTCCATCATATTAACTTGTTTGACTTGGGTGAAAACTTTCACATTGCATTGTTTATGTTGTTTGGGCTTGTCCAAGCCCATTAGTGGTGTTTTGTGCTGCATCCACATGTTTTGTTGTTGTTAGGCCCACTTAAGTCAGTCCATTTTGTTGGTTCATTGTCCAGTCCATTGTCCCGTGGTCTATTGTCCATTCGTCTTTACATTAGTGGGTCAGCCCCCCTTGTTCTCAAGCCCATTAAGCCCTTGCTTCCCCATTTGTACTGTCCTTGATCTCCTTGTATTAAGTCTCCATTTACCCTGATGGAGTATCATTCTAACGCCTTATATCATTCTTTTTCTCAATCTTCTTCCTATTCCCGCATGGAATCCTCTTCCCACGCGGGCCCATCTTCCCATGGTCCTTCTGATCCATCCAAGGAACATGCTAATCTCATGCCCCATCTTTCAAGCCTTGTTCACCAAATGGACCCGACCCAGGCCCAACGTCTTATTGCATCTCATCTTCATGGGCCTTCTTCTCATAATGGGCCATCTTCTATTCATGGGCCTCCTCCTTCCCCTTCATATGTTGCTGGCCCAATTGCTAATGGGCATTATTCTCTTAATGGGCCTCATTATTCTACCCATGTTGCTACTGGCCCATTCAACCCATGTTCCAACATCTCTTCCAGGCCCGCTCACCCTTCCATTCCCAGAATGGGCCCTTTTTCTTCTCAGCTCGGATCCTCTTATCCGGCCCAATACCATGCTCCTGGTCCTAATTCACAACCTCTTGCTCAAGCTGGCCCATATTCTTCTCGATCTCTCCCTACCCAGGAGATGATTGCTCAAACCCAACGCCAGCTTGATGAGCTTCAACGTCGGATCGATCCCAAATCCTCTTTAAGTGTTCCATTCGCTTTCCAAGGTCTTCGGCTCCCACCTCCATCACAAATTCCCACATATCGCCGTTATAGTGGAGTCGATGACCCGTATGTGCACTTGAAGGAGTTTGTTTATGAGTCGACCCAATTTCGACATGACCAACACTTGATGGCTTATCTGTTTGGTCTGTCATTGGAAGGCCCGGCTCGGGATTGGTTCTTCTCTCTTCCGCAAGAGCAAGTTGTGAGTTTCCATGCCGGTCAAGAAAAGTTTATTCAACAGTATCAAGACCAAGTTGGGCCCAAGTACTCTATTGTGGATCTGGCCCATGAGATGATGAAGCCCGAAGAGAAGTTTTCTACCTTTGCCGATCGTTGGCGTCGCCTTGCCGCGCAGGTCCCGGGGCACATTCTGGAGGGAGAACAAATCAAGATGCTAATATCCAATGCCGCGCCCGAGTATCGGTTTATCTTAGTCCTCAACGACATCACCTCCTGGCAACAATTATACATCCGAGCCCGCTTCATTCGCCAACAAATCCAAGATTCCCTTGACCTCGAGTCTCCACCATCCACCTCCACATATCAACCTTCACCCTCCACGTGCCAACCCTACGCTCCCATGAGTCGACCTGCCATGAGTCAGCCTTCCGCCACATATCCCTCCACGAGCCAACCTCCTACCTCTACATACCCATACGCCTCCGCATATCAACCTTCCATGAGTCAACCTCCTGCGTCCGCATACCTGTCTCCATCTACACTTTTGGTCAAGGGAACACCACATCCCGGGCAGGTGGATGCCGTCTACATACCTCCCCACTCCGTTCCACATATGCCTTCACCAAATCGCTCCACCACTAGCCACACACTATTGCCTACGCAACCTCCACTTCCGTCTCCACAACCATCTCCATCACATATCCCTCAGCATTCACCTTGCCCGAAGCGGGCTCCTTGTCCTCCATTACCGGAGTGCTTTATCGACATTTTTAGGGCTTTGATGGCCACTCACACGTTGCTGCTCTCTCCGGTTGTGCCTTGCCGACCCGCAGTCGGGGATATGCTTCAATATTGTGATTATCACCGCCAGCAGGGGCATTTGGTTGAGGATTGTTCCGAGTTCTGGGATTATGTTTATAATCTGGAAGCTAAGAAAAGGATTGATTGGGCCACCATGCACAAAGTCATTTTACATCTTCGCAACCAACAACAGCAGCAAGAAGTGCCACTCGGGCAGCCGTCTCCGTTACTTCAAGGCCAGGGGCACCCCCGTGATTCCTCGTCTAGTGTTGCACTCGCTCCATCACCTACTACCTCACCTACCCTGTTACCTTCGCCATCTCCTACCCCGGCTCTATCGCCGCCACAAACCCAATCCTCTACTCAGGCTAGTGCCTCCCCTTCTTCTCCCACCACCACTACCACCGCTTCCATTCCCAACACCACTCGACGCGTTGTGTCGACACGTCAACGGTGGACACCACAACCTCCCTCTTCACCCTCTCCACCTCCATGTCCACTACCCCCATCGCCTTCATCACTATCCTCACCATCTCCATTGCCATCACCATCATCTCCATCTCCACCACCAGTGCTTCCATCACCACCTCCATCTCCACCCTTGCCTCCATCTCCGCCATCACCTTTGCCCGAGCCTAAGCAAGCCACACATTTGCCTTTACCTCTACCCTCAGCCATGCCCTCACCTTCACATTTGTCACCACCCGAGCCTATCATCGCCACATCGCCTGAGCCTTCACTTTCCATCACCACTCCCGTTAGAGCCTTCATGCCTTACAAACCTTCACGTGTTCCACCCAAACATATTCCCTTTACTTCTCCAACCACTTCCACCCCACGGAGTGGGTGTGCGTTACCCATGGTGCCCCTTGGGTCTAATCCCCAGGGAGACAATAAGCCAAGTCAGGATGATTCGGTGCCGGCCGTGCATTTCAAGATCCAAGACTTCATTTGCCGGATGCCGGTTCACGTCCCGGTCCCTGGTTATTTTGGGGATGTTGAGTCTACACTCCTAGTGAAGACGGTTGACAAGAAGAGTTCCCTTGAGTTGATGCGAGTTTCTTCCCGGGCAAGGCCGGTGGCAATCTCATTGCTCGCCGGAGAGTTCACTATTGATGTTGTTATTACTCCTCACTCGATTGCTGTTCAGTTCACTGGCCAAGAAGGGTTCTCTACCCGTGTTGTGCTAATGCATACGGTCGCCAAGCAGATTATGGGTTCTATGTTCAAGGGGCAATTGGCCGTATCTTCTACATTTTTCAGGGATATTTTGCACTTGTTATGTAATCTTCCTCAGTTTATTAGCAAGCCGGCCATGTCAACGCCGTGTATTACTCTCCCTCAGCTTCACCTGTCTCTTCTAGCAAGGGAGTTTCGCTTCAAGTCTGATTGCCGAGTGGAGCTGCCAAATCTAATGCTACTTGTGCCAAGTAACACGACTCCATGGTTTTATGATATTCAACATTATGAGGAGTTAGTTGTTCAAGAATGTCCATCTACTGTTGTTAGCACTGGGTGTCTAGGGGCAACTGCCCTGATGAAGCTGCATATTCATGACCAGGCCAGGCCATCTGTCAGGTGGACCCATTATTTGAGAAAGTATTATAGATTGAGAAGGCCGAAGGTCCGAGTCCGCGCCAGGCGAGTCCATGTTCAAGAAGTATCAGCTAAGAAGAGGCGGCGGCGTAAGTTTAAGGGCCGTCAGTTGTGCACTCAGGGGTCCACTTCTCTTCCTTCTTCTTCTTTTCACTCGTCATTTCTTCTGCTCGGTTCCCACCCCTGGGTGGTGTATCTGACCTCTCCTAATTCTCCCTCCACGATTCTCTCCTCCCATCTCGGGTCCGCGAATCCCCGTTCTTCCTTTTCCCATCCGGAACCTCCGAACTTTCCATCTCCTCACCATGCTCGGCCTCAGCCTATGTCCTCCTCTGATTCTTCTCCTCCGGTATCTCCGGGTTCTTCCTATTCCCCAACCTTGTCGGGTGTCTCCCATTCTCCTTCTCCAGCACTGTCGGATGATTCTCATCCCTCTTCTCCAACCACGTCGGATGATTCTTCTTATCATCTTTCTACTCTCTCCTCTTCACCCTTTCGGGGTCTTCGCCCTTTCTCTTGCTATTTTCGGGGCTTTAGCCCGCCTTGATCTCGGCTAATCTGGTTTCTTCTGTATTTGGTTCCTTGTTATCAGGGTCTCTGCACCTTAATGAGGGAGTTCTAGCCTTCGTCTCTCTTCCTCTTTGTCCAATGTCGTGTCTGCCGCTCCTCCGTGTAGAGGAATCTTTGATCCTTTGCTATCCTCTCCCTTTCATCCTGTCAAGCAAGGAATCCAAAGCTCGATGATCAAGATCGCATCAGGATGCTACTTCCACACTATGGATTTGCGAGGTATCGTTATTTTGTGCAAGAAAATGTTATCATCGCTCTTACTCCTGCACACGCTTATAGTAATGTTGGTTCCTCAACATGGTTAAGTGACTTTTAGAGAATTTGCTTAGTTAAGCTTAGTCAAATGAGTTTGCTTCTGCAGCATCCTTAGGCCAGTGATAGCTCCGCGCTAGGAGTCTAGTTCTTTCCCTGATTGTTGAGGGTGACCTTTGAGCATGGGTTTTTCACACACCACACGGCGAGCCATAGTCGATTCCTCTGAGGCACACCGTTGCTGCTTTGGCCATACTTTGGGTATGCACAAAGGTCTTTTTCTCTTCTCTACTCGGCCAAGTGCAGGGGCAAGAGATTGATGGATGAGATGATCAACCTATGCGCTCCCCAATACGAGAGAGGTCTCAAATAGGGGCAGTCTTGACCCTCAAAAGTGAGATTTCATGCTATATCTAGCCAAATAAGGGCTATCAAAATCATATATGGACGAATCAATGATGAATCAATATAGCAAAATTATGAATCAAAGGCATGTCAAGAGTGGCAGTACAGTTCCCCACGGGACGTCATGAGCCCGGTCGCATGCGTGTATGATAAATATGGGTCTCAAAATTAAAGACACAAAGCCCCGGCGTAACAGACCTACTCTTTGAGGGGTGGTGCCCTGGAAGGAATTCAAGTCCTGATGTCTCACATCCTGCATAAAGCTTGTCTCCAATTTTTCTTCTGCTTCTCCCTCTTAGGCTGGGTTATATCTCGGGTATGGCCTTAGTAGGGGCACCATTATTTAGAGGCGGTTGGTTATGGTAAGTCACCCTCACATGCACGTTCTGCTCAAGGGAAGTCTTTAATAAGAGGGGAGGGATGGCGATCCCTAGCCAGTAGTTCGAGCCTGTCTTTGGGTGCTGCGGATTGCTATTTTCAAAAATCTAAAAAAATGAGATATTGTCAAAATCCAAAAAAATGAAATATTGTCAAAATCTAAAAAATAAATATTATCAAAAATCCAAAAAAACAAATATGTCAAAATTCCAAAAAAAATCAAATATGTCAAAATTCCAAAAAAGAAATCAAATATGTCAAAAAATCCCAAAAATTTGAATATGGCAAAAAAATCAGAAATATAAAAAATCCAAAAATACTTCTCTTTTGTTCCTTTTATTTTTTATCTTGAGGACAGATACGTAATCTATTTGCTAAGTGTGCAGGCTGCAGGTTACAGGTTACAGGTTCAAACTTTCCTTGCTCTATATTTCACTCTATCTCCTGCTCATATTCTTCGGTCTATTCTCATCTCTTCAATATATATTCTGAAGCTCATGGCCTTCTCAGCTTTCGCTTATCTACTTAATCATATCTCCATGAGAGGCATTGTCCCACGATTTTGAACCTGGCGGTTCCGCTTCATCTGATCTTGGGCTTTGATTGAAGAATGTGTTTGTTGTCTTTATCATGTCTATGGTCCTCCATGTCTTTTGTCCCGATGTGTCCTTGTCATATGTGTCTATGTCCTCTCGTGTTGGTCATATCTTTGTTCCACCGTGTCATTCATTACACGTGTCTTTGTCCTCCGTGGTATTGTCATCTCACGTGTCTTTGTCCCACCATGTCCTTATACCACTGCGTGTGATGTCCCACCGTGTGCGTATTTTCTTGTCCTACCGTGCCTTTAGTCGCATGTATGCTTGCCATTTGTTTGTGTGTTATGTTTCATCCATCTTCGTTATGTTATATTGTGCCATGTTTTGTTCATATTTCTCTTATTATGTTATGTTCATGTCATGCTCGTTCATATTCGTTCATGTTCACATCATGTCATGTCATGTGATTGTTGTCTTATGATGAAAATCCATAAAAAGCAGAAATCAAAAATTCCAAAAAAGTGCCGTTTCGCTTGGCAGGTAAGTCAGGTATGGCTCTCTATCCCTTCTCATTGTTGCATTACTATATGATATCTACCTTATTATAGCCTCTCAAGGACCGGCTGGTTACCCGTGTGTTCTGGGATCTGATGTTCCCCTTTAACAAAAATGATGATGATCTAGGAGCATATAGTTAATCGTTGGATAGGCCGCTCGGTTGAGTCAGGTGGGGGACGATAGACTCTGTCTCGCACACCGTGGTTTCAAGAAGACTCTTGACCCCGTCTTGCTCGGTTTAGCAATATTATCCTTGAGTACTTTCTATTTTATCTTTCTTTGCATTCGTTTTAATGATTTCTTTATTTTAGCCCAGCATGCATCATGTCATTTTGAGCATTCATGTCTCGTGATCCGTTCAGGATTTCTCCTCAGCAATGGTTAATTGCACCTCAGTTCTCTTGAATAAGAGATTCCTCATTCCACTCTGAATTCAAACGATTTTTCTGATCTTGCCGCTTGGTCTGTTTGGCCAGTGTGATTCCTGTATGGATTTTATCTCAGTCTTATTGTCCTTTCTAGCTCTTACGCTGTGTTCTTTCCGACCCACTCATTATCCGTGGATTGTGTCCCCAATGAGGCTGGTCGTGTTTCCTTTCCCTTAGTTAGTTCTCCAGACATGTCTCATCCTTGTCAATCATGCCTTGTGATTAGTTCGACATTTTCGGGAGAATTCCTATCACTTGTTGGTTATGACGGGTGTCTTTTTACCTTGATGCCGGCTTATCAGTTCTCTCCGCTTCATCTCCATTTCACGTCACTATCGCTTTCGCTCCATCTCCTTTCCATTTCACCTCCGTGCCGCTTTCACTCGTTCCCTTGCAAAGCGGACATCAAGGAGGGGCATCTGTTGACACCCATTTTTAGCCCGCAAGTTGTGTCATTTCTCTTATTCATCATTTTTGATGTCCCGAATTAGCCGTTATTTTGGAGCTTCCTTGGATGGATTTTGAGCCCATTTTTATCATTTCATATGCTTTCAGCCTTGGAGATCATGATTTTATAGAGCCCTGGAACTTATCTTATCAACTTCTGGCTTTTAAGTCGACTTTCGGCTTATTTAGGCCGACTTCCCTAAAGTGATCGGCTCTCTCTCACTGCACAGTCCTGAAAGTGATTCTTTTTCACCCTCTTCCAGTCCTATATTCAAAAAGTTGTCTTCACCAAAGTTGTTCCTCTTTCAAAGATCTACAACTTCTTCTTCTACGCCATTGGCCAGTTCTACCCCGATTGTGAGCTATTTACATTTTTCCGGCGTGCTGTGCTATTCACCTACATCCCAGAATTTTTCTCTCTCTTCCAGCCCCATTTTCTCTCTCTTATGATCATTTTCTCAACTTGCTTTCTTCATGAAGATTGTTCCTCTCTCAGTTATCTACAATTTCTTTTTCTACCACTTTCGCTAGTTCTTCCCCGTTTGAGAGATACGCTTTAATTTTTGAAGTCACGTGCAGTCTGCCCAAAATCTTCCTCCATCAATGTGACGGCCCTACATAGGTGCGTTACATCAGTGTGACGGTCCTACGATAGATCGTCACACCGAAACTTACCCGAAACACCCTGTTCAACACCCAGAATGTGGCGGTCCTACCCTAGACCGTTAGAGTCCATGTGACGGTCTAGTATGGGTGCGTTACACCCAAACTTGCCTGAAATTGCCCCGTTCAACCCCCAGAGTGTGACGGACCTACCCTAGTCCGTTACATAACTCTGACGGTCCTAAGATAGACCGTTACACACACCTGAGAGTCCAATTCATGTTGGACTCTGCTCCGTTTCTGTGTGTCGTGGCCCTCTTGAAGAGTCCATAACTTCTTCAATTCTTATCCAAATTGATCCCCGTTTTTTCCTACTTCTAGCCTTTTATATTATCTTGAATTTGGTTCATAGGAATCAAATTTTCATTGACAATATCTCTCTGGAGCTGGGTCGCAAGATCAAGATTTAAGTATCCTAGTTCAACTAAAACTCTGTAGACAAGGCTCCGGGGCTGCCTTCCAAGAGCCATATCTTCTAGAATCCTCCTCCGAATTGATCCCCGTTTATTCCTATCTCTTATCCTTAGTATTATCTCGAGTTTGATCTAGAGAACTTGATTTATCTTGGACTCTATCTCCGAGAATCGTGATAAGAAGATGAGGCTTTCTTGTAAAACTCTATAAAAACTGCCCAGTTCGCAGTCGCGAAGGGGGGCTCTTTCCTGACGTGGGGCGAAGCCATGCTACAACGCCGACTCACAACTTTGACCCTATCTTGAAGAGGGAAGTATTAGCTTTCAATTCCCTCATTTTGGGCTTGATTTCATGGTCTACACTCTTAGTTCTAGTCTCCTCAAAATCACAAATCATCACAGTTTTCTGCTCTTTCTGCTACACATGCGTTTCTCTCCGTTTTGCATCAATGATTTCTCTCTATTCTCTCAATCAAATCTTATGATTTCAAATCTCATGCATACACAACACACCCACCTATCTTTTCCACCCTTCCACAGGGGTTAAAAATCTCCCCCCGGTGCGTTCTCCCCCTTTTATTCATGCTATTTTATCACTTTGGGCAGATTTCTACACTTCATGTTCTAATGGGTTTTTACCTTTGTGTTTCATCTTTGTTTTGCAGGAGAGCATGAATACAACGTGAGGCCCTCTTCATCTAGCCGGCTGGAAGGAGAGGAGGTTTGAATCCACAAATTCCCTGCGTTCAGTTTCAAGCGCGATCAAGTTTTCTTTCCAAGGTACACGGCGCCGTTGCACTCCTTTCTTCATCCTTGCGGCGTTGTTAATCCTTGGTGGTGATCATGGTTAGTATTTCTATCTTTTCATCCCCCTTGTCTTTGATTCACATGCTTATGTATGTATGTATTTAAAGGGGGCGGGATAGGAATCTAATTAAAAAACAAATCAACACCTGTCACAGCTGTCGGGTCTGCCGATCAATGGAGAGCCCTATGAGGAGGTATGCCTCCATGACTTCATTAAGGACGAGATAGATTGTGAGGGCGAGTACTATTTTGGCTACTCATACCGGTACTTGATGAAAGCGTACCGCTCCCTCTGCTTGGCACTGAATAGGGGGTCCTTGAAGGGGTATCAGCCTCGAGAGAAGAGCAGCAAATTGAGAGTCCGAGTGGGACATTGGATTCAGTATTTCTTCGGTAGCCCTCTGAAGTACAGTGAGTTTTCCCATGTAGCTCATGTTGCAGGTAAGCCCAGCAAACCACCCAAGTTCAAGTCGGCGCTGCCCGCTTCCCTTCGATGGATTAGTCGCGGAGGACTGAATCCCACTGGGGCGGATCCCCTTACGCATTGTGCGGCTTACTCACTTTCTGGTTGTGCACTTTTGCCCTCCCACAGGGAGATGAGACAGTCATTAGGCCGGAGGCAATATACCCGGCTTGTCAGATGGCTTGGGGCATGCGGCTTGCTCTATGTCCTGCAGCACTTTGCCTGATTTACATATCTCTTGGAGATATTCATAGGCATCGGATCCCCCGCTCTTTTAGAATAGTGGGGCCATTTCATTTCTTCAATGCCTGGGTATGCAACCTGTTCCCAGAGCTGGCTCCTAGGACTTTGCAGATAGTGACATTGTACCCCAGGATGCTGGAATTTGCTAGTGCAGAGCCCGGTCCCGTGTCTCATCAGCTTTTCTCCATCCGGGGCTGGCTGACAAGGGTTCCGATGGATTCAGTGGGGACCATCCAATTTTGGAATTTGGCCGCACATTCCGCTCCATTGGTGAATCGCCAGCATGAATGTAAGCTCGAGGCAGTAGAGACTTTCACACATTTCATTTCAGGCAACACCGTGACCCTGCCAATCTTGGAGCCTGAGCTCATTGACTGGGCTTTATCAATTCACCCAAGTGTCTTAGTGTTTAGAAAAGGGGGTGTGGTTCATTTAGAACCCTACTATCCTTTCAGGTTTGGCTGAAATTTCGGCTATGATCAGCACATCTCGCCTT
Source organism: Amorphophallus konjac (assembly GCA_022559845.1). Classification (NCBI taxonomy): domain Eukaryota; kingdom Viridiplantae; phylum Streptophyta; class Magnoliopsida; order Alismatales; family Araceae; genus Amorphophallus; species Amorphophallus konjac. The sequence continues at coordinate 260,444,031 of CM040128.1, forward strand.
CGGTTGCCATGTTTCCTCTGGATAGCAGGTCGAAGCACGGCTCGACTGTTGTAGCTGAGGGTCGCTCCAGGTGGGACTACTTTCACCGCAGGGACGCCAATGTTTTCAGAGTGCCAGTGTCAAACCACATTCCCCGGGTCACTCCAGAGTATATAAAGTGGTGGAATGCTCGAATGGGCTTTTATCGCAATGCCAGGGTGGCATGCTGGGATGTAGTTGAGCGCACCTTTCTGAGCCAGCAGCCTGGGCCAATTTTTGATATTGAAGAAGCCCATTTGAAGAGGTTGTTCTCCCAACATCCGAAGGAGGTAGAGGCATATATAGCACGCAGGAAAGCCGTAAAAGAGGAAGCAACTGAACAGCTGGTGCATGTGCTTGCTGACATAGATGAAGATAATTTCATGCAGAATTTAGAACATCTGTGCCAGATTGGTGGCTCCCGCTTGGAGCTTCAGCAGTACCCATTCCCCATTGAGGAGCCGCTCTCCAAAGTAGTCTCATGGAAGTGTGAGGTTGACCGCTTCTGCCCATACCGGGCATTTGTTAATAGAGAAGATAGAACCCCGACATATTATCAACATACGTCTTGGCTGTTCGCCTTGATGAATATCCATGGACTGACCCTTGACAGTCCCATAGCAAGTGTTCTAGACAAGCCTTTGTTTGTATCTTTTCATTATGCCGATGTCTGGGGTTTCGACCACCTTGGCTTATATCATTGCATAGCTTCCCATGGTCACACGGACTTGGCCGACCTAGCTGAGAAGTGCAAGAAGATTGGCGACGTTTGCTGGCTCGTTCGGGAGGCTGCATCCCGAAGCAAGGAGGTGGCTTATCAGTATTGGCCCCTCTCGTCTTTTTACAACGGCCGGGCAGGTAAGTCTTCTTCAGTTGACATGTAGAGTAGTTTGTTGCTCAGTTCTTTTATAACGGCATGTGCTTCATTGACAGACCGTCCAGATATAAAGCAGCATGGACTTTATAGGAAAATCATTTCCCAGGCTCAGAAGCCGGAATATTTTGAGGCTCCCGTACCGGTGCCGACCACTACTCTGCTGCCACCTAGTAAAAAGAGAGCGGCTTCCGTGCTGAAAGTTGTAATAGGCCGAGCGAAGAAAGCTCAGAAAACTTCTTCCAAGCAGTCTTCGACTGATGCGGCTAAGGATCCTCTGCCTGAAGTGCAGTCATTTGAGCAGTTTACTGCTCAGAAAGAGGCCACTCAGCAAGCAGCTGAAGGTGACATCACTTTTCTTTGCGGTCTAAAGGAGTGTTCTCTTCATGACGTCTTCACTCCTTTGACGTTTTCTTTGTTTGACCTCAGCTTAAGGAGCGGTTGGCACCACCACAGGTGCTGAGGAGGTCGTCCTGGAGATGGGAGACATAGGGTCTTCTGTCATAGCCACGGTAGGGGCGACCAAAACAGTTGAAGCCACAGGGGAGAGTCTCCCCGCTACTGGGGAGGATGTCAGACTCCCTTCTCCCACACCTGCCAGTGAGGTCGAGGGTGAGCCAAGTGACTGCCATCCTTCCTGACTCTTCTTTCTTATTGATCCTTTTTTGCCCTGCCTTATGTGTATGTTTGTTGTAGCGGCATGAGTGGTTAGCACAGCGGTTGAGACGCCTGTCGTGGATGTTCCTTCACAGCCTGAAGGACATAAGACTGCGCTGAAGAAGGGTGCTATCCCGCCGCGGCGTGTAATCACCCGCTCAGAGGCCCATAAGGCGACAGAGGAGGCGGGCCGACCCGAGATCAGCATAGACATTTCCTCCGGTAGTTCTGCCACCCCTTCTGATGAAGAAATTGATTATGATTCTTCAGGAGGTGACGAACAAGCACCTGCGACAGCCAGCAAAGGGGCAGCGGCACCCTTTATACCGTTGAGCGATCCTTTGATTTTTAGTCCTCCGAGGTTGCCGATGACATCATCCGAGGGAATATTGCCAGAGGAATTCACCGGGCTAGACATGGAGGTGGAGATAACCCCTCCTTTTGTTGCTTCATCTGCAGAGTTAGAATCTTCTACCCAGGCACTTGCAGAGATGGATGCTGCAGCCATAGTAAGTTCCGCCTGCCCTTCTACGGGGCTGCATATCTTTTCATTCCTTTCTGCCATTTTGGTGCTTACTGGAATCTTGTTCCAGGAGTCTGACGCAGCCGATCACCCTCTGGTATCATCTTTTGATGCCATCGTGGTTTCGTCGGAAGCTTTGGATATGCTACCACTAGCCACCGTGTCTTCTTCAGAGGCAGTTACCATACTTCGCCCTGTGCCAGTAAGAATACACGCAGCTGCCGAAGTATCATCAATGGAGCCGAGCTCGCTGGGAGAGAGTCTCGCCCTGGTGCCGGCAATAGAATTAAGAGCTGAAGCTGACCTGTTAAGGGGTTCTGCCTTTGTCCCGACGGCCATAATGACTATTGCGCCTGACCCTATAGCTCCCTCCGTGCCAGAGATAGAGTTGGAACCTCCGCCTCTTCCAGCACCTGTAGAAGAGAGTTCTTCAAGGAGCCCGATGGAGCAAGAGCATGCTGCCGCGGTACCTGCTACTTCGGCTCTGGTGGCCATTCCATCTTCTTCTTCCAAGCCAGACATTGGCTTATGGGCTTCCATAGATATGGAGGTGACCTTCGAGGTGGCTCCGGCAGCCTCCATGGGCTTTACTTCATCAGAGGACTTTGTCTGGCAGTATTTAGAGATGTTGCGCCAGGTCGTGGAGTCTCAGCCAACACTATCTTACCCCCGGTTGAAGGAAGTGGCCGGGCGACTAACGATCGGGCTGCAGGCATTAGGCTGTCCTTTGGACACCAGCGGGTGTTGTTCCTGCTAAACTTTGTAAACCGCCGGGACTTTCTTGGGAGGGTGATGAACGACCGACTAACGGCCCTCAAGTTGCAGAATGCTGACTGTCAGGCGGAGCTGACATCTCTGATCTCCGATCTTTAGAAGAGCAAAGCTCATGTTGAAGCTTTTGTTGCTCGGGCACATATTCTACGTAGCCGACGGGAAGAACTCCGGGCTGAATTGGCTACCATTGAAGCTTAGATACCACGGCTGGAAGCTGTAGAAGTCCAAGGCATCGAGGAAACTTATTTACTGGAGGGCTGAGTCGCGTCCCTAGAGACTGAGGTGACTCACGCTCAGGAGGAAGAAATGCAGCTCCGTGAACTGGGAGCGGCTCCACATGTTGGGCTCATTGACTTTATAGATATTTTCAGGCGGTCTTAGCTGATCTGCCTTTGTAATTCATCCCCTCCGAAGGGCCCCTTTTGTATTCATTCCCCTCCATTTTGCAATGAAATACAAGCCTCCTTTACTATTTTAGGTGTCCACCTTTGCACTTGTATTCTATCACATCTTGTGGCAACTTTGGTGACCTGCTTGGAAGTATACCCATGTCTGCGCCGCAGGAGAGCGTCCACCCTTTCAAGGAAAGGATAGGGGCCTCGCTCCACCGCATGACGGGGTTCCAGAGGTTGCCAGATTGGTGCAGATGTAAGTCTTGCCGACAAGAAATGTCAAAAATACGACTGCTGGCTGATGAAAGGCCTATCCGGGATATGCTTTATTACCGGTGAGACAACTGATGGGAGTGCCACTCAGAGGCATAGCATACACTTTATAATAATTACATCACTGACCCAAGCGCCCTTTCGGGCTTTTTCCGGGGCCCGATTTGGGGAAATGCTGGCCGACCTTGTCGATGTTGACAAGGGTCGAAAAGGTAGTTGGTCTTGCCAATGGTGACGAAGACCGAAAAGGGTAGCGACCGATCTTACCGATGGTGACAAGGGTCAAAAAGGTAGACGGTCTTGCCAATGGTGACAAGGACCGAAAAGGGTAGATGGTCTTGCCGATGGTGACAAGGACCAGAAAGGGTAGCGACCGATCTTGCTGATGGTGACAAGGGTCGAAAAGGTGGACGGTCTTGCCGATGGTGACAAGGACCGGAAAGGGTAGACGGTCTTGCCGATGGTGACAAGGATCGGAAAGGGTAGAGACCGATCTTGCCGATAGTGACAAGGGTCGAAAAGGTGGACGGTCTTGCCGATGGTGATGAGGACCGAAAAGGGTAGACGGTCTTATCGATAGTGACAAGGACCGGAAAGGGTAGCGACCGATCTTGTCGATGGTGACAAGGGTCAAAAAGGTAGACGGTCTTGCCGATGGTGACAAGGACCGGAAAGGGTAGACGGTCTTGCCGATGGTGACAAGGACCGGAAAGGGTAGCGACCGATCTTGCCGATGGTGACAAGGGTCGAAAAGGTAGATGATCTTGCCGATGGTGACAAGGACCGGAAAGGGTAGACCGTCTTGCCGATTGTGACAAGGACCGGAAATGGTAGCGACCGATCTTGCCAATGGTGACAAGGGTTGAAAAGGTGGACGGTCTTGCCGATGGTGATAAGGACCGGAAAGGGTAGACGGTCTTGCCGATGGTGATAAGGACCGGAAAGGGTAGACGGTCTTGCCGATGATGACAAGGACCGGAAAGGGTAGCGACTGATCTTGCCGATAGTGACAAGGGTCGAAAAGGTAGACGGTCTTACCGATGGTGACAAGGACCAGAAAGGGTAGACGGTCTTGCCGATGGTGATAAAGACCAGAAAGGGTAGCGACCGATCTTACCGATGGTGACAAGGGTCGAAAAGGTAGTTTGGGATGGAATGACGAACGAGGATAAACCCGTTACTACATCATCTTTTCATTTCATCATCATTTTTATCATCGCTTTTTTTTATTCATTTATTTCATTATTTTTTAACCACATTACCGACTCAAGCGCCCTTTCGGGTTTTCACCGGAGTAAGCCCCCTTTTGCTTTTGCCCACGCGCCCTCTCGGGTTTTCACGTAGCGGGGTACCCGATTTTGCCTGCAGCGCCCTTTCGGGTTTTTGCCACAGCCGGGTTATAGCCATTTTTGCCCTCGTCCCTGTTTAAGAACAAGGCCGGTGGGGTATCGCTATTTTTAACCCCATCTTTCTTTTCTCTCTTTTTTTGTAGGAAGAAGACGGGACATAGGAGAGCCTGCCCGCTAGCACGCCGATCGGCCTTGTCGATGATGACAAGGGTCGGATCCTAGTTTGGTTCGTCGACATTGGTTAAATGCCGAAGCAAAGGATATAGTTCTTAACAGAGACGGAAGGTCCAAGTTAAGGGTAGAGGTTGACCTATCTCACCGATGATGACGAGGGTCGACTCCTGGGTTTGTTCATCGGCAGGGGTTACATGTCGATGCGAAGGTATGATTATTGACAAGGACGAAAGGTCCGAGTTAAGGGCTACAAGTCGATCGGTCTCGTCGATGATGATGAGGGTCGAACGCAGGTTTGTTCGTCGACATGGGTTACATGTCAAAGCAAAGGATATATTCAATAACAAAGATGGAAGGTCCAAGTTAAAGGAGTAGAGTTCGACCAATTTTGCTGATGATGACGGGGATCGAACACGGGTTTGTTCGTCGACATGGGTTACATGTCGAAGCAAGGGACACGCTCATTAACGGGGACGAAAGGTCCGAGTTATAGGATGGGGTCGATCGATCCCGCCGATGATGACGAGGGTGGGACACAGGATTATTAGGGGATCTCCAGTCGGACTTCTGATGGTTATCCCTTGGGAATCTCGTTGAGGGGAGGATGAAGAGAAATTTTTGGATTACCACTTCACTGACCTAGGCGCCCTTTTCGGGTTTTCGCCAAGGCTAGCCCCCTCTTACTTTTGCCCACGCGCCCTTTCAGGTTTTCACGTGGCGGGGTACCCTATTTTGCCTACAGCGCCCTTTCGGGTTTTCGCCACAGCCGGGTTATAGCCATTTTTGCCCTCATCCCCGTTTAGGAACAAGGCCGGCGGGGTATCTCTATTTTTAATCACATTTCTATTTCTTTCTCTTTCTTTTGAACTCATGTAGCAGAAGGATGCTGAGAGGGTCAGCTAGAACACGAAGTATCGCGCCAAAAAAAGGGGTTTATTCGTTAGCAAGAAGATAATGTCAACATCAAGGGTAGATTTTTGCCGATTCGGGCGTAAGGCCCGTAATGGCAATGATGTATAAAGGTCGGCTAGGACGCGGAGTCTTGTGCCGAACAAGGGGTTTATTCATTAGCAAGAAGGTAATGGTAACGCAAAGGATAGATTTGTGCCAATTCGGGCGTAAGGCCCGTAATGGCAATGATGTATAAAGGTCGGCTAGGACACGAAGTCTTGCGCCGAATAAGGGGTTTATTCATTAACAAGAAGGTAATGCTAACGCAAGGGATAGATTCGTGCCGATTCGGGCGTAAGGCCCATAATGGTAATGATGTATAAAGATCGGCTAGGACACGGAGTCTTGCGCCGAACAAGGGGTTTATTCGTTAGCAAGAAGGTAATGCTAATGCAAGGGATAGATTTGTGCCGATTCGGGCGTAAGGCCCGTAATGGCAAAGTCGTAGGTATTATGCGAGTCTGGCCAGGGCAGAGTGCCACTAGACCGAGGTAAGTGTAGCTTGATCAGGGCGGAATACCACTGGACCAAGGTGAAGGTAGCTCGATCGGGACGGAATGCCACTAGACCGAGGTAAGTGTAGCTCGATCAGGGCGGAGTGCTACCAGACCAACGTAAAAGGCGGCTCGATCAGGGCGGAGTGCCACTAGCCCAAGTTTGAGGTAGCTTGGTCAGGGCGGAGTGCCACTGGACCAAGGGTGGAGGTAGCTCAGTCAGGGCGGAGTGCCACTGGACCAAGGGTGGGGGTAGCTCGGTCAGGGCGGAGTGCCACTATCCCAAGGTGAAGGTAACTTGGTCAGGGCGGAGTGCCACTAGACCAAGGTGAAGGTAGCTCGGTCAGGGCGGAGTGCCACTATACCAAGGGTGGAGGTAGCTCGGTCAGGGCGAGTGCCACTGGACTAAGGTGAAGGTAGCTCAGTCATGGTGGAGTGCCACTGGACCAAGGTGAAGGTAGCTCGATCAGGGCGGAGTGCCACTATACCAAGGGTGGGGGTAGCTCGATCAGAGCGGAGTGCCACTGGACCAAGGTGAAGGTAGCTCGGTCAGGGCGGAGTGCCACTATACCGAGGGTGGAGGTAGCTCGATCGGGGTGGAGTGCCACTGGACCAAGGTGAACGTAGCTCGGTCAGGGCGGAGTGCCACTATACCAAGGGTGGAGGTAGCTCGGTCAGGGCGGAGTGCCACTAGACCAAGGTGAAGGTAGCTCGGTCAGGGCGGAGTGCCACTATACCAAGGGTGGAGGTAGCTCGGTCAGGGTGGAGTGCCACTGGATCAAGGTGAAGATAGCTCGGTCAGGGCGGAGTGCCACTGGACCAAGGTGAAGGTAGCTCGGTCAGGGTGGAGTGCCACTGGACCAAGGTGAAGGTAGCTCGGTCAGGGCGGAGTGCCACTATACCAAGGGTGGGGGTAGCTCGGTCAGGGCGGAGTGCCACTGGACCAAGGTGAAGGTAGCTCAGTCAGGGCGGAGTGCCACTATACCGAGGGTGGAGGTAGCTCGGTCGGGGCAGAGTGCCACTGGACCAAGGTGAAGGTAGCTCGGTCAGGGCGGAGTGCCACTATACCAAGGGTGGGGGTAGCTCGGTCAGGGTGGAGTTCCACTATACCAAGGGTGAATCATTCGGGGAACGCCGGCTGAACCGTGTGATACAGCCTTAGGTGCTTCCCATTAAGGGGAGAGAACTGGATGACTCCTTTGTGATCCGCAAGGACATACGCACCCCCTTCATATGTTCAGTGGACGACATACGGTCCGACCTAATTTTCAACCAATTTCCCCTTGGGGTTGGAGGCCATCACCTCTCTTCTTTTAACCATCACCAGGTCACCCCTTTTGAACTCCCGTCCTTTGACCAGCTTATCAAAAGCACGGGCCATGCGGGCTTGATAGAGTTGAATGTTTTGTTGTGCCTAGAGACGCTTTCCTTCATGCTCGGCGAGCTCTTCTAGTCTTCTTTCTACATTGGCCTGCTCGTTGCCCACCAACCCATGAGGGCCTCCAGCTCAATTGGCACCACAGCCTCTGACCCATACACGAGGGAGTAGGGTGAGCAGCCGGTAGGGGTCTTGTAGATCTTACGGTAAGCCCACAATACCTTGTACATTCTTTCTTCCCAATCTCTTCTGTTAGTCTTGACAATTTTCGCCAGCAGAGTGCACAATGTCTTGTTAAAGGCCTCTGCAAGTCCATTGGCCTGAGGGTAGTAGGGAGATGATGTTCTCCAATCAATCTTGTATTTGTCAGCTAGCCGATAAACCTTCTGATTTCTGAAGTGGCTGCCGTTGTCGGAGATTATTCGGTTGGGAATCCCGAACCGAAATATTACATTCTACCAGAAGAATCTCGCAACTAATTCTCCCGTTACTTCTTTTAGTGCTACTACCTCTGCCCATCTGGAGAAGTAATCTGTAGCTGCTAAGATGTATTTGCACCCTGATGAAGATGCTGGTAGTGGCCCCACCACGTCCGTGCCCCACTGGGTAAACGGCCAGCTTGGTAAGGTAGGATGTAGAGGCACTGGAGGTCTTCTTGACACATTGACGTGCTCTTGACATTTCTGACAAGCCTTGGCGAACTTGCAGCAATCATCAAATATAGTGGGCCAATAATAACCCAATTTCTTTATTTCGATCTTCATTTTCGGACCGGCCTAGTGCGCCCCGGCTGATCCGGCATGGACTTCTTGCATTACCTGCCTGGCTTCCCCTGGAGATAAGCATCGAAGTAATACCTTCTTTTGGGCATCTGCCATTATTCGGAACAATGTTCCATTCCTCATCTCATAAGAATCTTTGACTCTCAGGAGTCTCATTCTCTGTTCTTTCACCTTCGGAAGCTGTTGGTGTTGGAACCAATGTAGGAGGTACTCCCGCCAGTCGGGTTGCTAGACTGCTTCAGCAACTGCTACTTCATTGGCTTGGTCATCGGCTAAGTCTTCTGTCATACTGGGGACCTGTCGCCGGTTGATGACTGCTATGTTCAGGCTCGTATCAGGCGGGACCGCCAAAGAACTTGCCAGCTTTACGAGGGCGTCAGCTTGAGCATTCTGTCCTCGGTTGATGTGCTTGACGCTGAAGAAGTAGAATCTTGTCATTAGGCGCAGGGCCAGATGGTAGTAAGGGACGAGCTCCTGCTTTCGCACCTCGAACTCACCTTCCAATTGTTTTATGACCAGCATGGAGTCCCCGAATGGATCTAGCATTTGAATCCCCATGGATAGAGCAATCTGTAGCCCGATTATGAGGGCTTCATATTCTGCTTCATTATTTGTGCAAGGCTTGTTTATTGAGCAGGACGTGTGTACGACTTCCCCTTCAGGAGACTTCAAGACTATGCCTACTCCTGCGCGACTCTGGCCGATCCCGTCGCTGAGGTGTCAATTCTGGAGGCACCATCAAAATACAGCTGCCATAGGGAGGGCCGCACCTGGCCGACCTCTAAAGTTTCATCTTCAGGAAGCTCTGGTTCCAGAGGGTAGTCTTCGGGTACTGGATGTTCAGCAAAGAAGTCTGCAATAGCTTGGCCCTTGATGGCCCTTTGCGGTACATAGGAGATGTCATACTCCATAAGAATCACCGCCCATTTGCCCAGGCGGCCTTTGAGGGCCAGTTGGGACATGATGTATTTAAGAGGATCCTCCCTAGAAATAAGCTTAACTTCGTGCGACAGCATGTAGTGCCACAGCTTCTTGACCGCGAAGACCAATGCTAGGCAAATCTTCTCGATGTAGGTGTACCTTTCCTCAGTTCTGACCATTCGTCGACTGAGATAGTAGAGGGCTTGTTCTTTTCCTTCTTCATTATTCTGGGCTAGCATTGCTCCCAGAGAATTATGTGTGGCTGCTATGTAGAGGATCAGCGGCCATCCTTTCACTGGCGTACCCAGCACTGGAGGGGTTTTCAGGTAATCCTTCAGTTTATCAAAGGCTATCTGGCATTCTTCATCCCAGTAGAAGAGAACATCCTTCACCATCAGCTTGTGAAAGGGGTGGCATCACCCTGACAAGTTGGATATAAACCGCCGGACGTATGCAAGGCGGCCCTGAAGAGATCTTAGCTCAGAGAGATTCCTTGGCGAGGGTAACTCCTGAATCACCTTGATCTTGGCGGGGTCTATTTCAATTCCCCGATACCTGACAATGAAACCCAAGAACTTTCCGCTCGAGACTCCGAACGCACACTTCATAGGGTTCATCTTTAATTCATACTGCCTCAGCCTCTGGAAAATGACTCGGAGGTCTTGCAAATGGTCTTCTTTCTTTTTGGTATTGACTACCAGGTCGTCTATGTAGCACTCGACCTTATGGTAAAGCAGCTCATCAAATATTCTAGTCATCGTCCGCTGATAAGTTACGCAGGCGTTCTTTAATCCGAACGGCATTCTTTTGTAGTGATAAATGCCTTTGGGGGTCTGGAAAGCAGTGTGGATCCGGTCATGTTCCGCGATCCATATCTGGTTGTAGCCAGATGACCCATCCATGAATGATAGGGCCTCATGACCAGTTGTTGCATCTATCATGACCTCCGTTATCGGCACTGGGAAGTCATCTTTAGGGCAGGCTTTATTCAGATCTCGGAAGTCAACACATATCCGGATCTGTCCGTTCTTCTTCTTCACGGGCACGATGTTAGCTAACCACGTGGTATATTGATTTTCCTCGACGAAACCCACATCAATGAGCTTGTTGACCTCTTTACATATTTGAGTGATGAGCTCTGGCCTCATACGCCAAGGGGGCTGTTTCACCGGCTCTACCCGAGGTTTTATGGTCAGCTCATGCTGTGAGACTGAGGGGCTTAGTCCTGGCATCTCTCTGTAGGTCCAGGCAAAGCAGTCCCGATATTCTTGTAGCAGCTGGATGTACATCCTTTGTTCTTCGACAGACAGTTGGGCGCTGAGGAAGGTTGGCCTGGGGTCATCCTCGTCTCCCAAGTTGACTTCTATCAGTTCATCGACTGTTGCTTGACCTCCGTCTTCTATCTCAGGGGGTGCAGGCTGGAGGTCGACAAAGTCTGGTATATCATCTTCGAGGTCGAGGACCTCGATCCCTTCGTCTTGCTTTATTTGAGTTCTGCCAGAAATCTCTTGTTCGGCTGATGATGGCTGCATGCGCTGTCCTGCCAACAAGTTTACCTTACTAGCAACTTCAAGGGACGAGTTGATTGCCTCACTCCCTGCTGAGGGGGTTGCAGTCACCAAGGGCTAGTGATTATTTGTCATTAAGTCAGAGTAGCCATGCAGCTCCTTGGAAAGGGGTGAAGAGATCTCGATCCCTTGAACCACCATGTCCTCAGTGAAGGCAACCATTTCTCTTCTAGCAGCATCTGTCTCTTGATCAGGCTCGAGGGAAGCTTCCCCGACTGGTTCGAGAAGTGCCGACATCATGAGTAGAGGAAGGCCACTGGAGGGAGGCAGATCTGCTTCTTCAACATCTTCAGCTTCACTACTGCTAGCTGTGTGAAATTTGGCTTGAAGAGCTGCATCTTCCGGATAGACTTGTTCCCAGCACCGGCAGGGGAATACAGTCTCGGATTCCGGATTCCTTGGCCAAGCTGGCTGAATGCACTCAACTTCTGTTAGGTGTTCACCAATGGTTGCCCCCAGTGGGTTATCCTCCATTGGGTAGAAAGCAGAGATGGTATCCACTTCATAGCGCCCGCTATCATAATATTCTTCGAGGGTGAAGCCCAATCCCGGGTGCTGAGAGACACGCCTCATTTCTTTGTCCAGGCTCGGAGGGTGCCATAGCTTCTGGAATGCTTCTTTCCTCTTGCGAGGCTGGCCAGAAGGGATGTGCTGCTTCTGGAACATCTTGGTCATTCAATTTGCTATATATTTCAGCCCCTGTATAGGCATTGAGGGGTTTTCTATATCTTCAGGCAGATGACAATCAATGTCTTCCTGTGTAGGGTGCTCTTCAACTGTGTAGAACAGGCTGCTAGGACCATCTATCTGTGTCACCTCCCATGCTTTGAAAGGCTCGATAGTAGCATTGTCGAGGCTGAGAATTGGCTTGGTAAGACCTTCGGGGATCCCGATGTGGTCGTGCTGCTGGTCAACCCTGACTTTATTAGTTTCGGGGTAGATGGCGGGAGGCGCTATCCGGCCTACATCCCCCGTGACAGTGCTGTGTGAAACCACCTTGGGATCGATATATCCACATGGCCGCGGAGGGAACCATTCTGCTTTAGAAGTGCCTTTTGTTGTGCTAGAAGAGGTCTTGGCCGCAGGGGCCTTCCGCGACCATTCTGTATATAGAGGGGCGTCTGCCAAGTGGCATTCAAATACTTCGAATGGGTGGAGATCAGCAAATACTCTTTCCTCTCTCCCATCCATGCTGTATTTTATGCATTGGTGAAGTGTGGAAGGTACCACCATATTCTCATGTAGCCAAGGGCGGCCAAGCAGCGCCTTGTATGAGGTGCGAGAATCAATGACATGAAATTGCACCTTCGTGACAAAGTCCTCTAGAGTGAGTGTGAACTCTGCTACTCCTAGCGACACTTCGCACTTCTGATTGAAGCCGGCAATGCGCATATCCCCGACCTTTTGAAGGTGCACGTTGAAGTAGTGCCTTTCATATATCCTGTAGGGCAGGATGTTGACAGCTGCCCCGGGGTCCACCAGGATTCTGTTCAGCTCCCGACCATTCAGATGCCCCCTCATATACAGAGGTCTGTTGTGACTGGTGGTGGGGAGCAACATATCTTCTTGGGTGAAGGTCATGCTGGCTTCCGGTAGTGCCTCAGCTAGGCAGGCTTCATATTGGGCAGGCGTCTGGAGAGCAGTAATAATCGCTTGTCGAGTCTCTTCTCTGAGAGAGAGGATTTCCCAGACATTGAATCTTGCTGGGAGCTTCTTCAATAGTTTGACCACCCGACTTCCAGCCCGGACATTGGATAGCTTCATTTCATCTGCCCACCTGGGCTTGGAAGATCCTTGGACTGTGGCCCCTGATGGACCTGCTTCATCAGACTCGGAGACTACACCCTTTTGCTTGGGATTACCTCATGGCTGCTCCTCGCTGGCTACTGCCGGGCGGGTTTCTACCTCTTCTGACAATTCGGGAGATTGCTAGAATTGTGGGTGACTGCCCCCTGTTACCAGTTCAACCTTCCAGCATGGTTGCTTCCCTTTTGACATCTTTATGAACTCCAGAAATGAAGGAGCGGGAGTGCCGCCCCCACTTTGGTCGTATAAGCCTGACGGAGGAGGGATTTGAACTCCCCTAACCTCCGGAGGGGGTATCTTGTAGGGTTGCTCTCCTCTGAAGATAATGTTATGGTTGGCGGGCGGCTGACGCCCCCACCTTCGGCCCGACCGGGTTGCATGTGCGGCAGTTGCGGCTTCGGCCTGGCTTTCCTTAGCGGCAGGTGTGAAGAAAATCTCTTCTTCATCCTCCTCACCGGGAAAATTGAACAGGGAAGAGAGGGTGTTGCAAGAAAGGATCACACCCGTTGTAGCCTTGCTGGCCTTTCTCTTCCTTCTTTGTCTTCTTTTCTTTTCTTTGGCTGGCGCTTGCCCCCAGAACAGGCTGCCATCCCTATCTGATGCTTTGCCAGCTTCCTCTTCCTGCTTCAGTGAAAGCTGTTCCAGCTCCTGCCACAGGAGATGATCTCGTACCAGCAAAGGTTCTAGCTCAGGCTGTACATACTCATCTAGCCCATTTATGTAGTCTTGCAGCCGCCGGGCTTCTGGATGTTGTGCCTCTTAGGCACAAGCATGTGCTATGTTACTTTGATGATAACAATGCTATTTGGTTTTGATGATAGCAAGACAGTGAGTGCATTTGATGTTGTATTTTGATGATAGCAATGTTATTGTGTTTTGATGATTGCAAAACAGTCAGTGCATTATGATATTATGTTTTGAATATGGCTACTGATATGATTGCATAGGACTGTGTCTGATATACAGCATTGAATGCATGAGTTTGCATGAGTATTGCATGATGCGTTGACGCATGGGATCATTGCGTCAACTCACTGGTCTGTCCCAGAGCTGGTCTATAAAATGTGTCAACTGGTGCGTCGACGCAGTGGACTCAAATGCGTTGACGCATTGGATTTGTTTTGAAAGAGCTCTTACTTTGCTTCATACATTAGTCTTGAAGTCTGTACAGCCAGTGCACTTGTAAAGTTCATACATTGAACTGTGGCTTGCACTGTTCATGATTTGGGTAGCAAAGTCTATACACTACAGGGTAAAGCCCAATGTCTAGGCATTGCTGCATCGCTTGCATTTCAGAGTCTATACATTGGTTTTGTCATGCACATAGACTTCCAAGTCTACACATTCCTGCATTAGTGTGCTTCACGCTTTGTTCATGGCTGAGAGTCTATACACAGTGAGCATCTCATGTAAGTCCATACATTCATAGTGCATTGCATTGGCTAAGTATATACAACGTCAGTTCATGCATTGTCTTAGGCTAAGTGTGTACAGCGTCAACGCATTTCACTGGCTCATGTTACAGCGTCAACGCATTAAGTCTGTACACTCGACTCGCCTTTGAATTGGTCAAGTGTGTACACTCATTCACTGTAGCTCTCACGTTTCAAAGTCTACACATCAGACTACATTATGCATGATTGAGTTGAAGTCTATACAGAGTCTGCATCGTCTTGGTCATTGTCTTACTATTGAAGTCTGTACATCGTTTCACTGTTAAAGTCTGTACAGACTTCAGCGTCTCATGCAGCGTCTCTGTTGAAGTCAAAGTATGTACAACCCTTTCGCTTGGCAAGTCGATACATCCACAATGGAACTTCGAAGTCTGTACACCGGTTGAGCCTCAACAAGTCTGTACATCGCCTTAAGCGTCTCAAGTCTATTCATTGGCTCAAGCTTCCAAGTCTGTACACTGGTTCAAAGTCTACACAACGCCTCTTTGATTCTAAGTCTTTACATTCGTTTTAAGGCAAAGTCTGTACATTGCCTTTGTGCTTCAAAACCTGTTGATTGAAGAGTCTACACATTGGTTGTTCACACGTTCCTGTAGTCTGAAGTCTCTACATTGCATATAATCATGAAAGTCTGTACAGCGGGCAAGTGTGTACATCCATCAGTGAACACATCAAGTCTATACACCGTATGTGTTCATCTGATTTTCATGAAGTCTATACATCGCTTGCCTTCATCCGATCATCATGAAGTCTTCACAGCGCCTGCCTTCATCTGAGGCTTATGAAGCCTTTGTATTCATCAAGTCTATACACTGCGTTGTGCATACTTTACATTGCTTTCGCCTTCACAGCAAAGTCTATACAATGCAATGCATAAACTTAGAACTGATGACTTCGTTTCATCTGACTGACAGGGACTGAAGAGGCTAATGAACCCCTCAACGCAAGAGGGATGAAGACATCCAATTTCAGCTGCTGGAACACACCAATGCGTCAACGCCTTGATCAAGTGGCGTGGACGCAGTAGTTCAAACAATCAAGAAAGAAGCTTGTGGATTATTCTGGTGCGTCAACGCATTGATCAAGTAGCGTGGACGCAGCAGTTCAAGTATCCCTTATTGCAACCTCTGGAGTACATTGGCAGCATCGATGCTGCAGCTCCATGCGTCAACGCAGCATGCTGAGAGCGTCGACGCAGCACGCCCATCTGCTGAAGACTTGATCACTGGATCACCGATGCGTCAACGCAGCAGGCTGATGGAGTCGACGCAGCAGTTAAAAAGGTTGAAGATCTCTGAAGGCTGCGTCAACCCTTTGGAGCAAGTGTGTTGACGCCACCTCAACTCCAGTTGCTGAGCGTACTGATGAATGGACACGTGACCTGAAGCTGGCACCTGACACGTGATCCGAGGTGGGTGCTGAGCACGTGATCCGAGGAGGAATCTTCTGGACGAAAGGCGTGGGAAGCACACGCCCTATCTCCCTACTGCTGCTGGTATATATTGGAGCCTTCGTCTTCAGATGGAGGCTGATCGTGATCAAAGAAGAAGCCAGAGAGCAGAAGCTGAGAGAAGAAAAAGGGAAAAAGGAAAGAGAGCTTCCACGATCCAGTAGAAGAAAAGAAAAAGAGAAAGAGAGAAAAGAAGAACATAGATCGAGAGAAGAAGAGAAGTGTAGCAGAGAAGAAAGAGAAAGAGAGAGATAAGGAGAACAGAGATCGAGAGAGGAAGAGAAGTGGAGCAGAGAAGAAGGAGAAAGAGAGAGAGTGAAGAAAGAGAGTGAGATCGAGGGAAGAAGAGAGAGAGAGAAAGAGAAGGAGTTCGTTCCTCAGATCTTTGGTTCAAAACCAGATCTGAGGTTGCTCATTGTTAGAGCTATATTTCGTGCTTCATTGTTCAGCCTTTAGTTGCTGTGTTTCCATCTTTTCTGTTTTCTATTTTACATCTTTGTTCAAGCTGTGAGTCAGCGGATTGCAGAGGTGCTGCCTCTGGACGGCTAAGCTGTATTGCCCAGCGGTTTGCAGTGGAGGATTCCACTGGACAGCAAGCTGTGTTGCTCAGCAGGGCGAGAAGGATTCCTCGGACGGCAAGCTGTGTTGCCCAGCGGTTGTAAGGCAAGCTGTGATGCCCAGCTGTTCAAGCTGTGAGTCAGCGGAAGCCACACTCGGTTTGAGTGTGGGGTGGATGCAGGTCTGCTGGACCGAACCACCTAAAAACCCATTGTGCAGTGGTTTGATATATTTGTGGTTTGTTTCCAGTAGATGATTGATTAGGGGCGCACTAAGTGTTGGCTTTCTGGTTGAGTAGAAAAGTTGATTAGCTCTCTTAGAGTGTCTTAATCTGTTAAGTAATCGAAATTCAAATTGAGCTATAGTTCGTCTAACTTGTCTTGTTAGAGTGCTCACTATCTGTTTATTTAATTCCGCATCTGCTAATTAGTCTTCCAGATTTGATAAATCTTTCTAGTTAGCATTCTAAATAGTTAGTGAGCCTAATATGTTAATTGGGTGAAAGTTTTTATAGGCCATATTCATTCACCCCCCCTCTGAATACTAGCACCGAACCCAACACTGGACTGATCTTCTTGACTGCCGGCAATGGAGTCTGCCTCCTCCGGTTACGGGGAGGTATCCGGATAACTGCTGGCCGATTGGTCCACACAGGTGTTGCTACTGGTGATGGGGGTCGTGGCGTGACGCCACGAATATGTGCCCCCGGTGCCGGGCGACGCACGCCCTTTTTCTTGGCTCTTGCAGGGACTTGCTGCCATCCCTCCTGTTCTTTTATTGGGGCCAGAAAGCAGGCTTCATATGTATGCTGAGTACTGGCTTCTGCAGTCTCCTCAGGCAAGGCTTGATACAGAGAGACCATGTTGACGGCGGCTCTTCTTACGGGTGCCGCATGTGGTTATGGAGGGTCGACCTTGTACTCCCCCAATTCTATTTCTTCCTTTTTCACCATGCCTTCGATAATATCCCTGAAAACATAACAGTCTTTAATTGGATGCCCCAGCATCTAGTGGTAGGGGCAAAATCTTGGGCTATCTCTTCTCTTCAGGTCCTCCGGCCTCCTTGGCTCAGGCAGGGTGACCTTATCATACTGGGTAATCCAATCAAACAAGATCCTGGTCTTCTCCTTTGGAAAAGAGTAGGCCTTCTTCATTTTATCCCGGAGGGATGGGCCTTCCTCGCCATCTCCGGTCTTGGCAGGCTGAGGAGCAGCTGTCTTCTTACCTTTATCTTTTTGCTGTTCAAACGCCTTGATATCACAGGCGTTTGCTTCTTTCGGTGCCTGGCGCCGTTCTGCTGTCTTGCCCTTTTGTGCAGTAGGAATATTTGGTGTAGGGGCCGGTTTTGCTAAGAAAGCCTCCACTTCGGCCACAATAATGTTCAGACGGTCGAACGACCGGATTTCCATGCCAATCATCTTCTCCAGCACCTCTCTCCTGAGGTTCTGTTTGCAGATCTGTATAGCGTCCTCCTGGTGCGGGGTCTGCTTGCATCTCATCCCGAGGTTCCTCCACCTCTTGATGTAGTCGATAGCGGTCTCATCTGCCCGCTGTCTTGTTGAATAGAGTTCAGCCACTGTGACTTCTCTCTCTGTGACGTGGAATCTTTCTCTGAACTTCCTCTGCATGTCCGACCAGTCGCTGATCGACCCGGTCGGGAGGCTGGAGTACCATTCAAAAGTGAGCCCTGTGAGTGAGGACCCGAAGAACTTCAATAAATATGACTTGTCAGTGGCCAAGTCACCCATGACGGTCATGTAATAGGCAACATGTTCCTTCGGGGATCCCTTCCCATTAAACTTGTCGAACTTCGGCGGCTTGCTAATCCCGGGAAGCAGCATGATGCGGTGGGTATGGAACCCTATATGCATCGAATACAACATAGTCACCTTCAGCCCTTTCAGCGAGCTTCATCTCGATCATCCTTTCTACCATCATCTTGCTCATGATGGTCGGGTCGACCGGTTTTGGGTAGAAGTACGCCGGGTGTAAGTAGGGGGTGACCAGGGTGGTCGCCTGTGGAGGAGGGCGCAGTAGTGGAGGCGTCTGGTGCACCTGTGGCAGCACCGGTGGAGCCAGCGGCTGTGATGGGCATTGTTGAGTTGTCGCCAAGCTTGGTTCCGCCTGTAGAGGCGGGGTATAGCGTGGTGGGAAGTCGTTCTTGCTGACGGCTCCCCTTGATGATTCGGCCTGCACATCAGGCTGCTTGGAGGCTGAGGACTCCTCCGTCCTTTCTGTCAATTGCTTCTTCAGCTGTTCTATCTCCTGGCGGTACCTCTGGAGCATTATCAGTACGGTCGGGTCCATAGCTGCTGTGCTGGGGATGGCCTCTGTCGTCTCTCCAGTGCACCTTCAGGTAGGATATCAAGCAAGACATCTTCTTCTTCATCTGTCGTTATCACATTTGCTGTGAGAATAACGGCCTTGTCATGCTGTCGGAGGCGAGGCAGGGCTTGCTTTCCTTCGGTCGCCGCCAGCTTTTCTTTTGCAGCTTCCACTCTTAGAGTGCTCGGCCCTGGTCTTCCGGCTAGCCAGGCTAGCTCTTGAGGTTCCTCGGGTAATTTTCCATAATGGCCATCTATCCCGGCCATATTGCATGTGAAAATCTGCATCCTGCATCTCTATCTGCGAACCCTCCTCTTGACATTCCCCGGGAAGGTAAGCCTTTCAAACACAGAGATCCTTTCCTTTTTCCCTTGGCGAGGAGCAGTTTCATCGGCTTGAACATCAGAGCCGTCTTCATATCCATTGTCATCAACTGATTGTTGTATTTTCCAGCGTCTCCCTTGTGATTTGTTACTCCACGTGGGGTATGAGACCCACGTGGTGCATCGGTGCTTGACAGCCCAACCCGTCGCACGGATTATGGGGTCCATGTGCGAAGCCCCTCATGTCCACCCACAGCATGATAGTGTGGGGTTCTGTGCTGCCATAAGGAAATAAGGTTCCACCTTCGCTACCAGCTCGAGCTTTTAGCGCAACGGTAGGGGCTTGATCCTATAAATTGGTATCAGAGCAAGGTCGCGGGTTCAAATCCCTCGGGTGTCGCTGGGGGGGAGATTGTTGGATTTTCTAGCGTCTCCCTTGTGATTTGTTGCTCCACGTGCAGTATGGGACCCACGTGGTGCATCAGCGCTTGACAGCCCAGCCTGCCGCATGGATTATGGGGTCCATGTGCGAAGCTCCTCATGTCCACCCACAGCACGATAGTGTGGGGTTCTACGCTGCCATAAGGAAATAAGGTTCCGCCTTCGCTACCAGCTCGAGCTTTTAGCGCAACAGTAGGGGCTTGATCCTATAAATTGGTATGCAGCAGAGAAGAAAAGAAATGATCTAGAGAGAAGAGAGAGAGAGAGAATTCAGTGAGAGGAGTCTGAGAGAATTTCTCTAAAAGATTGTCCATCAGTTTCTTGGTTCAGATACCAGAACTGAGATTGCTCATTGTGAGCTACATTCCAATTGAGTTTTCTTGTTTTTCATATGTTTCCATTTTGTTTTCTGAAACCTTGTTTTCAAGCTGTTAGTCAGCAGAGCTAAGCTGTATTGCTCAGCGGGCAGAGGAGGATTCCTTTGGACAGGTGAAGTTGTAATTCCCCAGCGGTTGTAGGCAAGCTGTGAGGCCCAGCAATTAAGCTGTGAATCAGCGGTTGAAGCCACATTCCAGGTTGGAGTGTGGGGTGGATGTAGATCTCGGGTTTGAGATCGAACAACCTTAAAAACTTCCAGTCTCCTGTGTGTTTGTCTTGCGAATTGTTGTTCATCATGATCACTTCCATTATACGCTATAGATGCATGCTTAGGTCCGTTTGATTCAGATCTGCTATAGTTGGATTTCTGTGACTGCTCTCTCTTACTTCTCTATCATCCTGCAGCAGCTTGTTTTATTTCCGCACCTGTGATTGCTGCAATCTGGTTTAAATTGGGTGACTGATCTATTTACCCCCCTCTAGATCGTTCATAGTCCCCCATCACTTGGTATCAGAGCCTAACTCTTTTTCAGGGACTAACATCCTAAAGAGGAACGACCATGAACGGTAAGGGAATGACAGCAGAAGGACATTCAATCTCCAAGCCTCCGTACTTCGATGGCTCTAACTACGCCTACTGGAAGAACAGAATGCAGGTCTTTCTGAGAGCGAAAGACTACAAGATCTGGCGAGTAGTGAGCAAGGGACCATTCGAACTGCACGAGAATGAAGAGGTTTGGACGAGAGAGGAAATCAGAAAATCTACTTTGAACTGGAGTGCATTCAATGCTATCCAGTGCGCACTTCATCCTACTGAATTCTCCAGAGTGTCATCGTGCAGAATCGCCAAGGAAATGTGGGATACACTGGAGGTTATCTACGAAGGGACATCACAGGTGAGAGAGACCAAGGCGAACATGTTGGTCTCAGAATATGAAGCATTCCGGATAAAACTCGGTGATACTGTGACTGAGATGTATGCTCGTTTGACTATCATAACTAATGGTCTGAGGAATTTGGGAAAGAGCTATTCAGACTACGAGATTGTAAAGAAGATCTTGCGGTCTCTGACTCCTGTTTGGCACACAAAGGCAACAGTGATCGAGGAGTCAAGAGATCTTCAGACGATGAAAGTTGACGAGCTAATAGGTTCTCTAATGGCATATGAGATGAACCTTCCCAAACTTGATGAGCTCGAGAACAAGAAGAAACCAATTGCGTTGAAGGCTAGTTCCAGCAAAACAAGCAGATCCAGCCACAGTGGATCATCAAGCGAGCAGAGCAGCCTATCTGGGTCAGAAATCGATAGAGATCAACTTGCTATGTTGACAAGAGAGTTCAGGCGATTCTTGAGGAAAGAAGGCAGAAATTTCGGCCGAAGACAATTCAGCGACCGGCGACACAACAGGTATAGGTCCAACCCAGCTAAGAAACCTGACACTAATGTTTGTTATTATTGCAGGAAGGCTGGGCATATGAAGGCAGATTGTCCAGAGCTCTAGATGCTGAAAGAAAAGTCCAAGAAAAGAGCTCCCAGAGGAAAAGTAATGGTGAGTACATGGAGCGACGAGGACGAGGGCAATTTGAGAAGTACATCAGAAAGTGAAGACGAAGAAAAGCCCATCTGCCTGATGGCCAGGAATGATGAAAAGGAGGAAGAAGACTCCGATGAGGTATCCTCTCCCTTTGAGCACTATACAATTTCTGATTGGGAGGATGCTTATGGAGACTTGCTAGATAAAGTAGATGACATTAGAAAGGAGAACAGGTATTTGAAAAAGAAAGTAAACTCCATTTTGAATGATAAAACCATGTCTGACAAAATAGCCTGTCTGCAATCAGAAAATGACAATTTAAAATTTTTTATGCTGAATTTGATGATCTGAAGCATGCTTTAACCGATACTAGAAAGGAGAATGAACTGTTAAAGAATGCTAATGATGATTTGAAGCTGAGAGTTCAATTGTTTGAAAATGAATTAAAATTTTCAAATGAGAAATATGAAGCTATCTTGTGTGTAAATTTTGAATTAAAGAAAACAGTTGAAAATTTAGAAAAAGGAAATGCTGACAAAAGAAAAATAATAGAAAATATGACCCAAGGCACAGACAATCTCAATGCTTTGTTAGGGTCAAAGGTGAACTTCAGAAAATAAGGTCTTGGATTCAACTCAACTGCCACTAAAAGCCTTGCCATGAAAACCATATCATTTGTGACAGAGAAAAAGAAGGGACCTCTTATAAAAATGTCCAGTGCCAAGGATAAGGGTAAACAGAAGGTTGGTGAGTCCAGCAGATCTTACCCTTCACCCAAATGTGAGTCTCAGGTTCGAGGTCAGCCTCCAAGCAAGTCTAAACCCCAGGGCAAAGCCACCAAGTCCCCATCATCATCACCTATCCAGAAGAAGACCCAACATAAACATGTACAGAAGTCTAGTGGGTCACTAGTGCAAGGGAGACATAATGCTGCATGGGGCTAGAAAAGCTATACTTACCAGCCCAAGGTTCAGACCTATCACACCTATCCTCACAAACAGGTCCAACCATTCTATAGGTCTGGATGGAATCAGGTCCAAGGGAGGTCTAGATATCAACCTTTTCTCACTCATTGCCATAGACCTCAATCTACTAGATGGGGTCAGTCTAGGACTACAGCTGGCCACAATTATCTGAGGACCTATTGGCCTGGGCACTGGCACAAAAACAATTTTGCTGCTAATAAGGATGGAGCCAGAACTCAATATAAACCAAAGCACCAGAGGAAGAAGGTTCAATCAGTTGGTGCTGAGAGAAAGAAGGATAATAAACAGAATGTCATGAATTCCACTAAGCCAACCATGTTTAGACAGATGTGGATTCCTAAACAATTGATGTCTTATTTCAATTGTTCTGTTTCTGCTTCGGAGCCCAAATAGTTTTGGGTTCCAAAATTCTCTACCTGATTGTGATTGCAGGTATGCCTGGCAGCTAGAAGCAATATGTGGTATCTTGATAGTGGCTTCTCCAGGCATATGACAGGAGACACGACCAAATTTTGCATGCTGACTGAGAAGAATGGAGGCCTTGTGACCTTTGGAGGAAATACAAAGGGTAGAATCATCGGATCAGGTAAAGTAGGTAAGTGTACTACCTGTTGCATTGAAGAGGTATTGCTGGTTGATGGTCTTGCATACAACTTACTCAGTATCAGCCAGCTATGTGACAAAGGACACAAGGTAGTATTTGACTTTCAACATTGCAAAATCTTTGAACCTGATTCGGATATAGTAAAATTTTCAGGAAAAAGGGTAAATAACATCTACTTGGTAGATTTAGATGACTTAGCTCATTCTAATCTTTGCCTAACTGCAAATAAAGTTGACTTAGCATTCCTGTGGCATCGTAGATTAGGCCATGCCAGCTATACGGTTTTGCATAAATTGAATAAACATAGCATGGTTAGAGGACTCCCTGACGTTTCTTTCAAGAAGAAAAGTAAGGTGTGCAGTGCGTGTACACAATCCAAGCAAACTAGGAAGTCATTTAAATCAAGAACTAAAAACATGTCCTTTAAACCTTATGAACTGATACACATGGACTTATTTGGACCCACGCGTTCAGCCAGCTTGTCAGGGAGAAGATATGGATATGTTCTAGTTGATGACTTCTCCAGGTATACTTGGGTCTTTTTCCTTAAACATAAAAATGATGCATTCATGAAATTTCAGGAGTTCTATTTGAAAATAAAATAGAAAAATGAAAATTTGATTGAAAATATCTTATCTGGTCATGGAGGTGAGTTCGAGAATTCTCAATTTGATGAATTTTGTAGGGTCAATGGGATTAATCATCGGTTCTCCTCACCTAGGACGCCTGAGCAGAATGGAATAGTAGAAAGGAGGAACTGGACGATTGTGGAGATGGCACGTACACTGCTTGTTGAAGGTGGCTTACCAAGAAAATTTTGGGCAGAGGCAGTTAATACTGCATGCCACATAATCAACAGAGCCATGGTAAGGCCTTTCACTCAGAAAACTCCTTATGAGATTCTGAAAGGTAAGAAGCCTTCAATTGCTTATTTCAAGGTCTTTGGCTGTAAATGCTTCATTCATGTTAATGATAAAAGAGATATTGATAAATTTGAACCTAAAAGTGATCCAGGAATTTTTCTTGGGTATTCTGAATACACTAGAGCATATAGAGTGTACAATCTTAACTCTAAAACTGTTGAGGAATCTCCACATATTGTATTTGATGAATCCCTAACTAAATGTGAAAATGGTATGTACAGGAAAGAAGATGATGGAGAAATATTGAATGAAAGACAATCTGCAGACCAATCAGATCAAGAAGAAGAGCCAGAAGAAAATAATGCAGAGGAGCCTACTGTTCAGGGGGAGGTAAATGAAGATCAAGGTAACCAAATTACCAATGTCAGATTCTTAAGAGATCATCCTATTGAGAACATCATTGGTGATTTGCATGAACCTCCTAGGACTAGAGGTTTTCTTAGAGCTCAAAATGAATTAAATGCATATGCATTGTCGCATGTAGAACCCAAGTCCATTGACATTGCCCTAAAGGATGTGCATTGGATCAATGCCATGCACGAGGAGCTTAATCAGTTTGACAGGAACAAGGTGTGGCATCTAGTCCCACCTCCTGTTGATGGAAATGTCATTGGGACGAAGTGGGTCTTTAGAAATAAAACTGATGAGCTAGGTAATGTTGTCAAAAATAAGGCCAGACTTGTTGCTCAGGGGTATAACCAAGAATTCGGAATTGATTTTGAAGAGTCTTTTGCCCCTGTAGCCAGGTTAGAAGCCATTAGAATTCTGTTAGCTTATGCATGCTCTCTTGGAATAAATCTCCAACAGATGGATGTAAAATCTACTTTTCTCAATGGGGAAATTAAGGAGGATGTCTTTGTTCATCAACCTCCTAGCTTTGAATGCTCAGACTTCCCTTCCCATGTATATAAGTTGAATAAAGCTCTCTATGGTTTGAAGCAAGCTCCTAGAGCTTGGTATGACAGGCTCAGCAAATTCCTTACCGACAAGAAGTTCTCAAGAGGTGAGATTGACCAAACTTTGTTTACAAAGGTAAGTCACCCTGACATACTTATTGTTCATATTTATGTGGATGACATTATTTTTGGTTCAACTAACCCAAAGATGTGTAAGGAATTTTCTGACTTAATGACACAAGAGTTTGAAATGAGCTCAATGGGTGAGCTGAAACTCTTTCTTGGATTGCAGGTGACTCAAACAAAAGATGGAACCTTTATCACCCAGTACAAATACATTAGGGACCTCCTAAGAAATACAAGCTCGAAGACCTCAAGGACATTGCAGCTCCAATGGGTACCTCCACAAGTCTTGATCAAGATACAAAAGGTAACCCAGTGGATCAAAAGTTGTATAGAGGTATCATCGGATCCCTCTTGTACCTCACTGCATCAAGGCCTGATATACAATTTGCAGTATGTTTATGTGCTAGATTTCAGGCTAGTCATAAGGAGTCTCATTTTAGTGCAGTGAAAAGGATCTTTAGATATCTGTCAGGCACCCAAGAACTTGGTCTTTGGTACCCTGCCAGGTGTGAGTTTGAGCTTATATCTTACACTGATGCAGACTATGCTGGGTGTCAGATAGATAGGAAGAGCACTAGTAGATATTGCCAATTCCTAGGTGTTGGGAGCAGAGGATCGTCAAACTAGAGGGGGGGGTGAATAGATTGACCACTTAAAAATTTTAAGCGGAATAAGACAATTGCACTCTCTGTGATGGCACAGACAAAAATCCGGTTCGTGAATCTCTAAAGAGCTAGCGCAATATCTAAGCGGTCTAACGAGACAATAGACACAATAACAAACCACAAGCACAAGCCACAGTAGATCAGAGTTTTTAAGGTGGTTCAGTCTCTATCTCGAGACCTACGTCCACCCCCTCACCAAACCGGTGGGGATCACCGCTGAGCTTTACAGCTTAGCTAACACCAGAGAAGAATCCTTCTCTGACCTGCAGATCCAATCTGCAGAAGACAACTATATCCTGTCTTAGAACCACTGTCGAACAGCTTATAGACACAGAGTCTATACACACTCTGATCTCAGAACACTCTCTGGATCAGAACACACCCAACCACTGAATCCCAGTGGAACAGTAATCCGAGAATAGAATTGTATAAGAAAACGAAAATACAAGGTAAGGGGTAAACTCAGAATATGCTGATCAATGGATCTTCAGACTTCTTGCGCAGCAGAAGAGAGTAGAGCCCGAAGAGATGAACAGTATGATCTGAGCGTGATCTTCCCTTCAGTTGAGACTAGATCAGTCTGAAGCCTTCATGGTTCTTCGGCTTCTGATCTTCTTCACCAGGAGAACGAACCTATCTTTCAATCCACGCACTGGACCTTCTTCACGATGCTAGGCTCTCCACGTTCTTCACTATATGCTAGTCCTTCTTAGTCTCTTCTATTCGTCTGCTCTACTCATCCCACTTCGATCCACTTCTACATTTCCTTTTTCATTTTTCCCGCGCAAGATTGGGCCCCACGAGATTCCCAATCATTCGCTCACGTGTGGAGAAGCTTCTGGACTAAAGGAGGGAGAGTGTAGTTCGTTTGCAGACGTGGCTGGCCCACTTTATCCAGTCCTTTTGCCCGAGCGCTTGTCTGGGACTGGGTGCGTCGACGCCAGCATTTGAATGCGTAGACGCTGTGTGAAGACAGCTTCTTATCTTCCTTCGATATACGACCTCAGGCTATCACTGCGTTGACGCTAATAACTGGTGGCGTCGACGCTATGTGAAGATAGCTTCCTAGTCTTTTGGCACCCGCTGTGTCGACGCTGGTAGCTGGTAGCGTCAACGCTGTGTGAAGATATCTTCTGGAGGCATGCGAGTCGACGCTGCATCCGAGTGGCGTTGACGCAGTTAGCATGCGCATGACTCAAACATCTTGAGATCTAGTCACAGCGTCGACGTTATCTTGCTTGAGGCGTAGACGCAGTTTAGATGAAGTATGCTTCAACTTGGAGGAGCTGAAGGCTGCGTCGACCCTTTGATCTTGTGGCGTCGACGCTGACTATTGCCTGCATTAAAGTTCAATAGAAATTCTTGCCACTTACCATATTGTCAGATAATAATACACCCTGTCATATCATGGTGATCATCATCAAAATCAGGAGCACAACACTAGGTGGTTGCCTAGTATCTTGGGCCTCTAAAAAGTAACACACTGTAGCACTCTCCACTGCAGAGGCAGAATATGTTGCTGTAGGGAATTGTGATGCCCAGGTACTATGGATCAAACATCAGCTCTCAGATTATCAGATAAACCTGGGATGTATTCCTATTCTTTGTGATAACACTAGTGCCTACTGCCTTACTAAAAATCATGTTCACCATTCTAGGACTAAGCACATTGATATCAAACATCATTTTCTTAGAGATGATGTGAGCAAGAGTGAAATTGAATTAGTCTTTGTTGAAACTGAAAAATAAGTTGCTGATATTTTTACAAAACCTCTTGGAAATGAAAGATTTAGATATTTAAGAAGAGAACTGGGGCTTTGTAAATTTCAGCAGGAAAATTACTAATTTTTCTCTTGAAATATCTTTTAGAGTACTTGAAATAATTGGTTTGCATGTTCTTGATCTTGTGAATAAATTTGGTTGATGATGGAATAACCTCCTGTGGACTGAGTACATCAGTTGCTGCACATCTTGCACACATTATCCCAGTAGTCGATGCATAGTAGGGCATATAGTCGACATATGGTTGCGCATGTAGTCAATTAATTGCATTGTATAGACTTTATGTTGAAGCATACTCTACACATAGTCAATGCACCTAATGTATTAACTGCATGATAGGTCGAATCATTGCATTGTTTTGAAATGCATATTGTTGTCAGGGAGAGGTTTGCATTATTAGAACTAAGTTCAACCCCTTCACAGAATGGATAACAGTCTAGTGATTGGTTCATTATCGTGAGCTGAAATTATTACAACCCTTCTGTTATAAGAATCACATGTGCTTACTGATTGAAACTAAGGTTTAACTTTAATAGACTGTGATGTTTAAAAGATTGTCTTCTGAAAATAAGATGATAGAAAGCATTTATAGCTCTTAACCTCTATCTCATGATTATGATAGAACAAGTCCTCACAGTACCCGAACATGACAGAGTTAGTGTTGGTTAAGGTTTGAAAACCAAGAATCTTGTATTGTTCTTAAACAAGTCTCTCCAATAATCACAGGGGCATCTAAATTGAAGATCATCAAAGAAAAAGAAGTGAACAAAGTGGCAGAGCAATGACTGAGTTTCACTGAGAAACTGAGGTCTCCATCAAAGAAATGGAGAGTACCTTAAGTCATGAAGTGACTCAGGTTATCTCTGTTCAATTGGTCGAATCTACCAGGGAGATTTCACTGAGTAACTAGGGGTATTGGCCTCTGATCAAGGTATACCCTTAACGTCAAAGGTGCAAATTATTCCTGTAGCCTTGATCAGAAATAGATATAGTAGTTTATGCTTAGTAACTGGGAGTATTGGCCTCTGATCAAGGTATACACCTAATGTCAACGGCATAAATAATACTTGTCTATTCAATAAGTTCCAGATTCAGAAGCATGTGAATGAAATTACTGTAACCCTTAGAAAACAAATATCATTTGAGGGTCAATTGTTTAATCTCAATACATGTTCAGGTGTCTTTCCTTGTCTTTCACTTTCTCTGAAGTAACTAGGGTCTTGTATCGACCTAAACTATTATGGTCATGTGACTTAAGTTCATTGCTATAACTGCAGCATACGATCCTATCTCAAAAGCCATTTCTCTCTCCTCACCTTCTATCACTGTTAAACCTAATTGACATCAAGAAAGCCATTACTCGATTCATATATTTTAAGGATTGTGTCATAATGTGCTCACATTCTGAACTGCCACATAGAACGTTGCTCCTTATTTGCTGATGGCAAAGGGGGAGAATGTGCAAGGGGGAGACGGGAGATGGGATAGGAATCTCATTTAGTGCATACGTCTAAGTGCATCTAAGTGCATAAGTCTGTGCTCACATGAACCGATCTCATGGCATCTATTCATTATATGCTCGTATGAACCGATCTCATGGCATTTATTCATTGTGTTGCCATCATCAAAAAGGGGGAGATTATTGTGCCCCCTGTGCATTGATGAAGTTATATAGTTTTGATGATAGCAACCACTAATGAATCATGTAAGATAAGAATTAGTAAATGTTCTGCATGCTTCATCGTTCTTCATACTTTAGCATATATACTGTGTGCATTAGCACAGTATGGGCATTGCATTGACGCAGCCAATGGCGCATTGTCTGTTCTCTGCATCAGGTTCATTCAAGTTCGTGCACAGCTTGCATTGGTGCATTATTTTTAGTTGCACGCCACATAGTCAGTGCATTGACCATTTCATGCGTATCTCTAATTGATGCATGTTTGCATGTGTTAGCCAAAGTAAGTGCACTCGTTTGGTCCATGCATACACTTAGTCTGCACGGCTGCTTTGACAACTGAGCAAGTCTATACATCGCCGCATGATATCAAGTCTATACACTCTTTACCATGCAATCAAAGTCTATACACTCCATTGCTGGTACGAGTGGTTAAGTTCATGCATCATCACTCCAAAAAGTCTGTACATTGGTGTCACATGCACACTAAGTCCATGCACTCCTTGATGGCATGCACGTGCATTCATTATCAATGTGCATATTTTACTTTATGCATACTTCATTGAATTGTCTCGCACATACACTAAGTATGCACACGACTGCCTTGATGTCGTAGCAAGTCTATACATGATGCATTCAGGCTTAAGCGTCACGCACAGAAAGTCTGTACATCGTTTACACATTGCACTATAAGTCTGGTCACTCGTCGATAGCATGTCTGTACATTCATTCCCAATGTGCATACTTCTTCACATACAAAATGCATTACGTGCATTCAAAATCTGTACACTCGTGGATGATGTGTTCGTGCATTCATTCTCGTTGTACATACTCTCTTATATGCACACTGCATTTTATGCATCAAGTCTATACAGGCTTAGATCAAATCTCGAACCAACTATATGCTCTAATCATTGCAGGATATCTGCTGGTCGAGGAACTTAAGAAGGGCATGTGATCCAAGATGCCAGGATCGTGACACGTGTAACGTAGTGAGCTGAAATACTGCCACGTGGTCAAGGCGCTCTGGGCGGGAATTGTGGAGGACACACGCCCACCTCTCTGATGCTATAAATAGAAGACTTCTCCATCTGGAGAAGAGTGATCATGATCAGAAGATCTGTGTGTGCTATTGAGAACAGAAGAAAAGAGAGAGTGCAGCAGAGAAGAAAAGAAACGATCCAGAGAGAAGAGAGAAAGAGAATTTAGTGAGAGGAGTCTGAGAGAATTTCTCTGAAAGATTGTCCATCAGTTTCTTGGTTCAGATACCAGAATTGAGATTGCTCATTGTGAGCTACATTCCAATTGAGTTTTCTTATTTTTCATCTGTTTCCATTTCATTTTCTGAAACCTTGTTTTCAAGCTGTTAGTCAGTAGAGCTAAGCTGTATTGCTCAGCAGGCAGAGGAGGATTCCTTTGGATGGGTGAAGCTGTAATTCCCCAGCGGTTGTAGGCAAGCTGTGAGGCCCAGCAGTTGAAGCTGTGAATCAGCGGTTGAAGCCACATTCCAGGTTGGAGTGTGGGGTGGACGTAGATCTCGGGTTTGAGATCGAACCACCTTAAAAACTTCCAGTCTCCTGTGTGTTTGCCTTGCGAATTGTTGTTCATCATGATCACTTCCATTATACGCTATAGATGCATGCTTAGGTCCGTTTGATTCAGATCTGTTATAGTTGGATTTCTGTGACTGCTCTCTCTTACTTCTCTATCGTCCTGCAGCAGCTTGTTTTATTTCCGCACTTGTGATTGCTGCAGTCTAGTTTAAATTGGGTGACTGATCTATTCACCCCCCTCTAGATCATTCATAGTCCCCCATCACCGATGACGTCATCCCCCTATCTTCTTCTTCTCCCACTGCCATTGATGGATAGCGATCTTCTTCAGCTGCGGCCGCCTGCAACAGCCGTTGTTGGCCCAAAGAGGGGTTGCCTATCCCCCTGAAATAACTTCTGACCATATTGGTCATTTCTTTTTGGCCTTACCCCGGGTGCAGGGTCGGGGACAGTTGTCGACCTCCCATCAGAGGAATGTAAGCAAACCGAGCCCTCTCGGTAGTCTGCTGTAATCTTCTTCCCACAACGGGGATGTTGGCTTGTCAGGCGTAGGCCCTAAAGCTTTCTCGGCGTGGCGGATCCACAATTGTCTCTTCCTTCCTCAAGACAGGGTCCCTCTTCTTCCTCTCTCTACTCTGGTGAACCTGGGGTGGTACTGCACCGGAGCTTCTTGCTGGACAGGCTGGACCTTTTTGGGGACCCAAACCTGTTTGAATCTTCTTGGCTTGGGAGCCAACCTTATCTGGCCATGGCGGCCGGCTTCTTCTTCTTCGGCTCTTCTTCTAGCAAGAGCCTGATAGGAGTTATGGACTGGCACTGTAGGGATCACCCGGTCCGGGCTCACTCGAGCCTTACGTCCATCCAGAAAGACGCGGAGACCACCGACCAGCATAGACCTTCCGGATGCGGAGAGACGTCCGGTCACAGCAGCATCAACCTTCCTTCAGGGGTTCCGGTGTCGGCTCCCCTCGAAGTTCTTGGCAGGGACGGGGCGAGCCCCGTGAGCATTATGGTGCACCATGCAGTTGGCGACTTGAATCGGGCTGGTAGGCGAGCCAGCACAGTGTCGAGCTTTCGAGGCCTCGACCCTCTCTGCAGCCTTCTCTTCTGCGGGCCATGAGGACTCCGTTTGTAGCATGTCGGCAAAGGCCAACCCCAAGAAGTTGGGGAAGCCTACAGCCGATGGGAAGGATTCGAAAACCATGGGCACCGCCCAGTACCCATGCTCCGCGTGGTCGGCGACGACTGCGGGGCTGAAGCGAACACCAGTGAGTCCGTATGGCGTCATCGTTTGCCTGAGACAAACAGACAAACAATCAGTATTCTTGGGGGAGGCCCCCGAAGGTATCCTCTCTTGGCAAAGAGATGAAGGGAGACTCAAGTCCCACCGGGCGTGCCAGACTGTGGGAATGGTTTTTTTTATTTCCTAATTCCTTGTTGGTTGGTTTATTAGGCGTGCCAGTCACTGGAGTGACAATTCATTGTGTGCTCGACCTAACTCAGTCGGTCGATTGTGATATTCGTGCCAGGACCCGGAGTCCATCATACCATAAAGGATACGACGTTAATTACGTCCTTCCAAAGAAGGACAACCCTTGATTAGTTGCCAAGAAAGGATGCCTCGGGGGGCAAATCGAGATAAGACTATTACACTAACTCCGCTAGCAGAATGCGAGACATGCATAGAAAACCATGCTATGCGGGACATGATAACAATGTTATGGCGCAAATCCGGCAGCATATCCCCTTATTTTGGACTATGCCAAAGGGGGAATATAGGTCATCCACCCACGGAATGCCGGGATGGAAGCCGAAAGGAGAGCCAGGCGTAGCCCGAGATCCGGAAGGATCTGAGTGTGACGGGGCAATGTCCATTGCCATGGTGCTTGTTGATATTCCCTCCGGGGACCATTGGGGGACTTGCAACGGCAGGACTCCCAGGGTCAGTAGGGTTGGAAGAAAAACCCGACAGTTAATGGCATAGCATATCGGGGTAAGACCCCGTTAATATAGCTCCGTTTAGACATGGATGAAGAGCCATGAAACCCTCGTGATATGGTGGGGACTGGTATAATGGCCTGGGGGGGGGGGTCAAGGTCCTAAGTCTAGGCTGATGGTGGACTTGGCAGGGCTTCCGGAAGTTGGGTATATGACATGTGGCCAACAACGGAAGGAGCCGGCGCGGCTAAGGTTTCGGCACGAAGGTGAAACGGCGCGGCAGGAGTTCCAACACGAAGGCCAACCGGCGCGGCTGGGAATGAAGGGAGGTCGGCGCTGCAAGCTCCCCGACGCGCCCATCACCCGACGTGAAATTGGCGCCGAGAGGAGGCTGCACCGGGAGTTGTGTGGCGCCGGGAGTTGTATGGCGCCGATAAAAGAGTATTTCTGAGTTTTCAAGTATTATGAGGGGTTTTATGAATTCAAAGGGGTCCTTTGTGTTCAATAGGGGTTTTACGAGTTTATTCATGGTGGTATTTTAGTGGTATAGAGAGTGAGGGTAGGTTCATCCACATGAAGCCTAAGGAGACCATGTGATTGTGATGTTTATATTCCCCTTTCTCGGTGGTGGCCTGAGATGGTATAGCTCAGCTCTCTGCCGCACAGTTGGGGTTAAATTCATCATTTCAATGGAAGCATTATACTGTACGATAGAGCAAAGCTCGGGGATGAATTTTGACAGCACCTCCCCTTATTTTGGAGTGTGCCAAAAGGGTATTATAGGTCATCCGCTCACGAAATGTCGGAGTGGAAACCAAAAGAAGAGTCGGGCGTAGCCCGAGATCCAGGAGGATCTGAATCTTATGGGACTTTATCCACCTATTGTGGGATTTATTGATATCCCATGTATAGTCAATGGAGAACATACAGTGGCAGACCTCCATGACTTGATGGGGTGACAGAATGTAGGGGAGAATTGACCCCTTTGATGTAGCTCCCATGAGGATCGAGGGAAGGATAGTATTTCTCCTTAGAAGGATAGGGTATCGTGACCAACGATGGCATAGCTCGAAGGCATCGACACGAGCATATCAGGGTGGCCATCTTCAGGATGAAAGGTGTGAAGGTCTCGGCGTGAAAAAGAGAATAGGTTTCGACGCGACACAAGAAGCTCAGTCGGCGCGGGCAGTCCTCGGCGCGAGACTCGCGCCGAGAGGGGCTCGCGCCGGGAGGCTGGGAAGGCTTCTGAAATGAGGGTCTCAGTAATGTTTTGAAGGGATTTTTGAGGTGAAGGTTTCAAGGGGCTCTGGAAGTCTTAAAGGAGGGTTTATTCAGGGATTTGCAGAGAAAGTTTATTCAAGGGTTTGACTACCACTGAAGGGGTTACGGAGAGGGTATAATCCAAGGGGATGGTAGCCTTCCCTCTGGGGCCTCACTGGGGGCAGAACCACGGACGGCCACTTCTGAATTTATCCCTCTTCATTTCACCGACGAGAAGCCATGAGATGGACTGTCTCAGGCTCTCGACGTGGATACGAGGTTACGAGGAAACACAGCAGAGAAGACTTCAGCAGATCTGGGAGAGTAAACTATGAGATATATGTAGCTTGCGGTATCCGTTGCATATATTAAGCCTCAGATGCAGAGGAAGAAAAAAGATGAAAGGGGAAACTCAGCCCGCTTTTATTAACTATTTCATCTGAACGGCGTACACGAATTCAACTCAGAAGAGAATCCAACCAAAAACATATACGCAAACTCTATTCTTAATAACAGGGTTACATTAGCATTCAATGCTACCGAAGCAAAGATGCTCGAAAGCAGACACAAAAGAAAAAAGGGATACTCAAATAAAAGACGTGGGAAAGGGATACTGTAGCCCCTCAGGGCATCTTGAAATCGATCCCACCTTGACTCTTCCTTCGAATCGCTGCAACTCTTTTTTCTCCTCAGCTTCCTTAGAGGGCTCTCGAGCTCCCTTTTCTTTCAGTGGCTACTGCTCTCTATTTTTTTTCTCTCTTTGTTTTTCTGTCTCTTCTTTCTATTATCTTCCTCTTCTTTTTTGTCTCGAAGGGTAGCAGCTTTTATAGAGGGATGACCCTCAGCCTCTCGGCACGAGCTCCCCGGCGTGCCAGCAAGAAGCTTCTCGGCGCGCCTCAGCTTGTGTTGGGCTTGGCCCATTTCTTCATCATCCAGCGCCGGGTTCAACCTAATGGGCTCCCTTCGTCGGCGTGGTGTGCTTCTCAGAGTAGACGCTTTGTCCGAGGTTGCCTAACGCTTTGTATTCACGACCGAGCGTGAGGCTACCTGAACCCCTTTCTGTGAACATCAGAATTATCTGAAGATCCTTTCCAGCAGGCAGATGGTTGCCTGGATTTTGTTATAGTTTTTTCAGCCTGACTATCTGAATGATAGCAGTACTGGGCAGCGGCCTAACCAGAGATGGCTTTAGCTGGACAAAGTGTTAGGGGTAGTGGATCTCTTCTACTCTGATTCTCAGAACTTCC
Source organism: Amorphophallus konjac (assembly GCA_022559845.1). NCBI lineage: Eukaryota > Viridiplantae > Streptophyta > Magnoliopsida > Alismatales > Araceae > Amorphophallus > Amorphophallus konjac. Next base: position 260,479,086 of record CM040128.1, read on the forward strand.
AGGGATGGTGCAGGAGCCGCACCTCTGATCAGCCTGCAGAGGCCTGAGTCTGCTTTGGTCTCTACTGGTATATTTTAGGTGTCAACAACGCCATATAAGGGAAGAAACATATTTCACATGAATTATTCAACTCCAACTAATTACACATAGCAAAAAGTCAATATCCAACAACTCCAAAACGTACCAACAATCTCTTATGTTCATCAACTAAGCATAATTACATAGCAACTCCTTAATCAAAATTACAACTCTTGAATTTAAACTATCTAATGTCATGTCTAGAAGACTATTTAGCTGGCACGCTCCATGATCTTCACTCCTGCCCATCCCCGTCAGTTTGAGAGTCCTCGCCTGAGCTACCTGAAAAGGATTGGAAAGCAGGGGTGAGCAAAGCTCAGTAAGATTTTATATCTCTATCATCAGGCATAGTTAAAATGATTGACCAATTTATCATGAATAATGTTGCGATGAAAGAACAATAATTAATAAATGACAAGTGATAGATAGAAAAGAAATATGGGCTTCCAAGTACAGAATAACGCAAATATAACAAGACTTTTCGTGAAATTGCAAGTAAGTGATAAATGGAATTGGCCATCACAAGCACGTATATCACGTCACGCAAGAATTCCAAGTAATTGAGTGAAGTAGAATGTCATAGACCAATCACGCTAGTCATGCACTTCGGTGCAATGCCACACCTTGTCATTACAAACTCCCCGGGGCACAAGTACTTTTGGGCGCTCCTCCCAGGACCAGACCGGGCCCTTAATGATGCGTTGGCATTGAAAGATTGGATCATAGATCCTAGTCAAGACATTCACCACATGAATAGCCAAGAATTCCAAGGTTTAAGCTTAAGAACTTATTTCTAAGATTTAGAAAAATTCCAATAAAATTGGAATGGATATCATGTAGAAATGACTGGAAAGTCTAAGTGAATAAGGATTAAGCAAGATTTTTCAGTTCAATGCCTACCTTGATATGACTGGTATCACAACCATAAACACGGAAATCAACTTAAATCTTGACTTTAGCGGTCAATAATTGGGCCGCCAAGGTGATATTGACGGTCTAACACTAGACCGCGTAAGTTCAGTATAACAGGCTCTTAAGCGAACGCAAAAAGGTCTTTATTTCAGCTCGATTTTCGAATGGGTCCGAACCAGAGTTTAGCCCATGAAGCTAAGGTCCAAAAAGTGGGTTGGGCCAAGTTTAGAGTTGTCTGGGCTTACAAGAATCCAACTTAACCCAAGCCCATTACTTAACCTGGCCAGGAGAAAGATAGCGGTCTAAACCTGGGCCGCCAAGGTCACTTCGCGGTCTCAAGTTGGGCCGCCAAGGTCGCTGATCAGTCCAGATTTGGGCTGGCGCAAACACGAGTCAAAATGCGTCCAAGGATTCAGGTATTGGGGTACAACCCGCCCGGCGTCCTGGTGGGAATCCCAGGCTCACGGAGACTTACGGAGGTCTCATAATAGTGGTCCTAGTCCGACGGAAGGAATATCCGGTGGAGAGTCCCAACTATTACAAGATTGAGGCTATATGAAATGTGGAAAATGAGATGATGCAGTCTGTCAGTCCCACCGGAGTGGTATGACTGTCAAACAATGATATTAAGATCATAACATTATAGTAGCATGGTTCAAAATTTACAAGATTTACAACCAAGCTTCCATTACGTTTCATATGAGCATTTAACTTATGTCAAAACATCTTTCATGTGAATAATAAAATTAAAGGCCTATAATCATGAGACTAGGTTAACATCACTTTCTGCATCGTTATGGACCAAGGTGTCATACTAAAATATAGTAATTTTTTGGTTAAAAACACATGATATAGAGTTTAAAATACCCTGCCAGAGGGAATGAAACGGTCTATATAACGGCCGCCAAAATCATAAAACGGTCTATCGTAGGGCCGCTTATTTATTTTGAAATTAATCATACAAAATTTAAAATTTTGAAACGCAGGGCTTGAAGCGGTCTATCATGGAACCGCCAAATGACTCAGACGGTCTATCGTAAGGCCGCTACTTGTCTAGCGATCACTAAAAGGTACGTTTAGTCAACCCGAGACCACGCCGACGGCGAGCCTCGACAGACCACGATAAAATCTCAATTCCACATGATAGGGTGAACGAAATTTAGGGAAAATACTACCATTAGAAAGAGCATTCAAAACCGTATAAGATGGCATGCTTTGATTTAAAATTTAATCAGTCTAAATCATACAAAGCGAGTTAACATGGAAATTACCCTTTTGGGTATACCTCGGCGTAAAACATGAAATTAGGGTAGCATGGTGCATAGATTTTAGGCAAATAGATATCAAAAAAAAGGGCTCAGGAGGACGAACAAGATGTTATATTACTTAATCTTTACGCTTGAGAGACACCTACATTTGAGCGATGGAAAGATGGAAGAAGAAAAAGAGGTCGCCAGAACCCTAGGTACCCGCTCCTAGAATGTCCAAATCCTTACTAGTCCGGCCACGATCGATCACGCCACCCGCCGCCGGAGCAAATAGGGTTTCAGGGGGTCGAAAGCCCTCAATTTATAGAGCCAAAGGATGCTTCTAGCGATCGAATTAGGATAAAGAGTCCAAAGGGAAAAAATGGCGAAAATTCCGGATGGGGTTCTAATCCACCACCGCCGCCGCCAAAAGAAGGATCTAGACTTAGGGTTTTCGAAAGAGAAATAAGGTTCTACGATTTGGCTAGGGTTTGGCTTCGATTGGAGCGTAAATGGGCTCGAATTGGGTCCAAAATAAGATGGTTAAACCTTCTCTCCTAAACCAACGAATTCCGTTAAGACACAAAATTGGGCCTTAATCAATTTTATTCTGAGTTCCTACCTAAAGATAAAGTTGCTAGAAATTCAATTTTACACTAGATACATATTTTTCCATATTTTTAAATAATACTTCTATAAGTTGAGTCAAGAGAGGTTTAATTAATGGAGATATAATAATAATAAATATTCGGGATGCTACACCCTCCCCCACTTTAAGGAATTTGGTCCCCAAATTCACTGAATCTAACCTTAGAATAATTCGGGATATAGCTTTCTAATTGCTTCCTCGGACTCCCACATTGCCTCCTCAGTTCCACGCCGACTCCACTAGACCTTAACCATCGGAATGGATCGGTTCCTGAGTTGTTGTTGTTTGAAGTCCAAAATCTCAATAGGCTTTTCTTCATAAGATAAATCTTCCTTCAATTCCAAATCATCATGCTGAATGATGTGTGAAGGGTCGTATATGTACTTTCGCAGCATAGACACATGGAATACATTATGAACACCTAATAACTGTGGCGGTAAGGCCAATCGATAAGCAACTTTGCCTACCCTTTCCAAGATCTCAAATGGGCCAACAAACCTTGGGCTTAACTTGCCTTGAATTCCAAATCTTCTAATTCCTCTTGATGGTGAGACTTTCAGAAATATATGTTCTCCAACTTGAAACTCTAGATCTCTTCTTCTGTTATCAGCATAACTTTTCTGCCTGGACTGAGCAATCTTCAAACGGTCTTTAATAACTTGAATGTTCTTGGATGACTCTGAGATAAGATCTGGTCCGAGCCATTACTTCTCGCCAATCTCTTCCCAATAAAGAGGGGATCTACAACTTCTACCATACAAAGTCTCAAATGGTGCCATCTGAATACTGAATTGATAACTATTATTGTATGCGAACTCAATCAAAGGCAAGTGCTCATGCCAACTGCCTCCAAAGTCAATCATACAAGCTCTCAACATGTCTTCAACAATCTGATTCGTTCTCTCAGTCTGTCCATCAGTCTGAGGGTGGAAAGCAGTACTGAAGTTCAAACGGGTTCCCAATGATGCTTGCAGTCCTTTCCAAAAGTGAGAGGTAAACCTGGGGTCTCTGTCATGTATGATGGATACATGGACTCCATGTAACCTCACTATTTCCTTCATGTATAGGGCAGCCAACACATCCACAGTCCACTTTGATTTAATAGGCAGAAAGTGCGCGGTCTTTGTTAATCGATCTACAATTACCCAAATTGCATCAAAGTTGCCACGAGTTCTGGGCAAACCCATAATAAAGTCCATACCAACACTCTCCCACTTCCATTGTGGTATTTCAAGGGGATTTAATTTCCCAGCATGCCTGAAATGTTCAACTTTGACTTGTTGACATACTAAACATCTGCTTACAAAATCGGCCACTTCTCTTTTCATGTTTGGCCACCAGAAAGTTCTCTTCAAATCTTGGTACATTTTCGTAGCTCCCGGATGTATAGTATACTTAGATTTGTGGGCTTCCTCAAGAATCTTTCTTTTTACTTCTGCAGAATCAGGAACATAGGTTCTTCCTTTAAACCATGGTTTGCCGACCCGGTGCGGGTCGCCCTGACCCCCACGACCCGACCCGACCCAGGCCGGGACCGAGACCGGGTCGGCCGGGCTATGGGTCGCCACCGGGTCCGCCCATTATTTTAATATTATATTATATTATATTATATATAGAATGTGTCTTTTTCTATTTTATTATATTATTTTATATATTATATATATAGTGGGTTTTTAGAACATGACGGACCGGGTCGGACCGAGACGGGACCGACCAGACCCGACCCAGGCCGAGACCGGGTCGGTAAACCTTGCTTTAAAAAACAACCTACCATCAACAGCTAACACAAAATCTGGTTGACTAGTTAACTGCTCTTTGATTTCAACTAGTATTGGGTCGTTATCCTGAAGCTGCTTAACTTCTGCCAGTAATTCTGAATGAAGCTGGATATGCGCAACCATAACCCGATCTTCCTTTTCTGTAATGTTAAGATCTAAACTTGTAAACTGTTCTAACAACTTCCATTCTTGAAGCATCAAACTGGCTAATCTAGCTGTTGGCTTCCTACTCAAAGCATCAGCGACAACATTCCCTTTCCCGGGATGATATTCGATGGAGAAGTCAAAATCCTTCAAATACTCTAACCACCTCCTCTGCCTCATGTTCAACTCTCTCTGGAAAAATAAGTACCTTAAGCTCTTATGGTCTGAGTACACTATAAAAGTTTCTCCATAAAGATAGTGCCTCCAAATTTTCAGAGCAAACACAATAGTTGCTAATTCCAGGTCATGAACAGGATAATTCTCCTCATGTTTTCTCAACTGCCTGGAGGAATAAGCTATCACTCTCCCTCGTTGCATCAATACGCAACCTAAACCGATTCCCGAAGCATCAGTGTATACTTCAAAACCTCCTTCTCCAAAAGGTAAAGCCAAAACCGAGGCAATGGTCAAACACTCCTTCAAAGCCTGAAAATTCTTTTCACAATCTTTTGACCACTCGAATCGATTCTCCTTACGAGTCAACCTAGTTAAAGGTACCGCAATCTTGGAGAAATCCTTGGTAAGGGATACTTATTTTTCACGGTGAGCTGGTTCAATTGGCGATAATCAATGCATAACCTTAATGAACCATCCTTCTTTCTTACAAAGAGAACATGAGCACCCCACGGGGAAGTACTTGGACGAATAAACCCTTTCTCTAGCAAGTCCAACAATTGCTTCTTCAATTCCCATAACTCAGCAGGGGACATGCGATAGGGGGCCTTAGAAAAAGGCGAAGCGTCAAGAATTAAATCAATGGAGAAAACCACTTCCCTCTCAGGAGGAAGACCTGGCAATTCTTCAGGAAACACTTTCGGAAAATCCCGTACAATCGAGATATCCTCCAACTCTACTTCCTTCTTATCAGTCAAGGAAACCAAAGCCAAGAAGGCCTGGCACCCTTTCCTTAACAATTTATCTGCCTAGAGTACCGAAATAAGTGGCACATACTTTGATTGCCGAGAGCCCAGAAAAAGAAAGCTCAGGGCGTCCAGTGAAAGACATCACTCCCAATTTACAGTGAACACTAGCACCATGCTTAGATAACCAATCAACCCCTAAGATTACATCATAATCTTTCATCTTCATGCATACTAAGTCAACAGGCAAATTACAATCATTAATTAAAACCTCACTTGAAGGGTAGTAATATTTAATCTCGGACCCCGATCAAATAGGGGTAGATATCACAAGATGAGAATCCAATAATACTGGTTTTATAGGTAAAGCCATAGAAAATTTCAGTGATATAAAAGAATGTGTGGCTCCAATGTCAAAAAGTACGAATGCTGGCTTGGAAAGAATAGTAAGAGTACCTTCAACAATACCTCCTTCCTCGGTAGCTTCGATCTCAGTTTCTGCATCCTAGAGGGCTTGGAGCTTGCCCTGCCACTTGAAACTCCCTTGCGACTTGCCGAGTGTTGCTGGTTCATTAATAAGGGGACATTCAAGAATTCTGTGGTCCCTGCTATCACACCTCAAACATGCGCCTAGCTTGCGCCAACACTCTTCCATCTTATGACCCGGACGGTCACAATACTTACAAACTGCTTTAGACGGAGTAGTCGATCTGGCCTTCTTCTCACCTTCCTTCGGTTTCTTATTTTTAGAAAAACTCGGCCCGTCATTGGGCCTCTTCTGGCCATTACCAGGTTTAAAGTTCCCGGAGCTGGTAGTCTGTTCCTTCTTCTTATCCCGACCTCTTATCCGGTCAGTCATCTCTATAGTGTCTTCAAGAACTTGGGCTTTTCTCACCACCTGAGCATATACATGAATTTCCAAGGGCGCCAATTGATTAATGTACTGAAGCTTCAAGCCATTTAAGAATCGTTTGGCCTTCATCTTCTCCGTGGAGACCAGATGTGGTGCATATTTAGATAATCTAGCAAACTGTGCTTCATATTCTGCAACAGATAAATTTCTCTATTTTAATGTAGCGAACTCGGCTGCCTTCTTCTCCTGCACTCTATCTGAAAAATACTTGTTGTTAAACTGTTCTTTAAACTCATCCCACGTTGCACGTCGATTACCGAGCGTGGCTTCCACGGCTTCCCACCAAGCACGTGCATCGCGTTCCAACTAGAAGGTTGCTAAAAGGACATGATCCTAGTCTCCACATTGCATAACCCTGAAGATACGTTCTATCTCTTTCAGCCAATTCTCGACCTCATCTGGGTCTGAAGATCCACTGAAACGAGGAGGATTCAAGCCTTGAAAGTTCCGATGTAGATTGCCCGCTCCATGTTGTGCACCGCCTTGAGCTACTTGCTGTAAGGCCTGGGTCAGGCCCTGCACCGTGCGTTGCATATCTCGCCACTGCGCGCGCTCTACCGCCATCGTGGGAAAATCCTACAACATAGCCATCATTAATTAAGAATATTTTCTTGACTATGGAACTATGTATTCTTAGAACTGGTTAATTAGCTTAACCCAAGTATCTACCCCACTCACTAGGTTAGATTCATGACTTCACCAATGTAATGGGTTCTACGACACCACTAGAAAACCTAGGGTCTAAAGAAAACCTAGGCTCTGATACCACCAAACTGTCACGTCCCGACGCGGAATATCGGAACGCAGCAGTAGAAATAGTTAAAAAATGCCGATTCTCAGACATGTTGTGCCTTGCGCTAGCGACTAGATACTTTATACGCCATATAAGGGAAGAAACATATTTCACATGAATTATTCAACTCCAACTAATTACACATAGCAAAAGTCAATATCCAACAACTCCAAAACGTACCAACAATCTCTTATGTTCATCAACTAAGCATAATTACATAGCAACTCCTTAATCAAAATTACAACTCTTGAATTTAAACTATCTAATGTCATCTCTAGAAGGCTATCTAGCTGGCTCGCTCCATGATCTTCACTCCTGCCCATCCCCGTCAGTTTGAGAGTCCTCACCTGAGCTACCTGAAAAGGATTGGAAAGCAGGGGTGAGCAGAGCTCAGTAGATTTTATATCTCTATCATCAGGCATAGTTAAAATGATTAACCAATTTATCATGAATAATGTTGCGATGAAAGAACAATAATTAATAAATGACAAGTGATAGATAGAAAAGAAATATGGGCTTCCAAGTGGAGAATACCGCAAATATAACAAGACTTTTCGTGAAATTGCAAGTGATAAATGAAATTGGCCATAACAAGCACGTATATCACGTCACGCAAGAATTCCAAGTAATTGAGTGAAGTAGAATGTCATAGACCAATCACGCTAGTCATGCACTTCGGTGCAATGCCACACCTTATCATTACAAACTCACCGAGGCACAAGTACTTTCGGGCGCTCCTCCAGGACCAGACCGGGCCCTTAATGATGCGTTGGCATTGAAAGATTGGATCATAGATCCTAGTCTAGACATTCACCACATTGAATGGTCAAGAATTCAAGGTTTTAGCTTAAGAACTTATTTCTAAGATTTAGAAAAATTCCAATAAAATTGGAATGGATATCATGTAGAAATGATTGAAAAGTCTAAGTGAATAAGGATTAAGCAAGATTTTTCAGTTCAAGGCCTACCTTGATATGGCTGTTATCACAACCATAAACATGGAAATCAAATTAAATCTCGACTTTAGCGGTCAATAATTGGGCCGCTAAGGTGATATTGACGGTCTAACACTAGACCGCGTAAGTTCGGTATAACAGGCTCTTAAGTGAACGCAAAAAGGTCTTTATTTCAGCCCGATTTCCGAATGGGTCCGAACCAGAGTTCAGTCCACAAAGCTAAGGTCCAAAAAGTGGGTTGGGCCAAGTTTAGAGTTGTCTGGGCTTACAAGAATCCAACTTAACCCAAGCCCATTACTTAACCAGGCCAGGAGAAAGATAGCGGTCTAAACCTGGGCCGCCAAGGTCACTTCGCGGTCTCAAGTTGGGCCGCCAAGGTCGCAGATCAGTCCAGATTTGGGCTGGCACAAACACAAGTCAAAACGCGTCCAAGGGTTCAGGTATTGGGGTACAACCCGCCCGGCGTCCTAATGGGAATCCCAGGCTCATGGGAACTTACGGAGGTCTCATAATAGTGGTCCTAGTCGACGGAAGGAATATCCGGCAGAGAGTCCCAACTATTACAAGATTGAGGTTATATGAAATACGGAAAACGAGACGATGCGGTCTGTCAGTCCCACCGGAGTGGTATGACTGTCAAACAATGATATTAAGATCATAACATTATAGTAGCATGGTTCAAAATTTACAAGATTTACAACCAAGCTTCTATTACATTTCATATGAACATTTAACTTATGTCAAAATAACTTTCATGTGAATAATAAAATTAAAGGCCTATAATCATGAGACTAGGTTAACATCACTTTCTGCATCGTTATGGACCAAGGTGTCATACTAAAATATAGTAATTTTCTGGTTAAAAATGCATGATATAGAGTTTAAAATACCCTGCCAGAGGGAATGAAACGGTCTATATAAGGGCCGCCAAAATCATAAAACGATCTATCGTAGGGCTGCTTATTTATTTTGAAATTAATCATACAAAATTTAAAATATTGAAACGCAGGGCTTGAAGCGGTCTATCGTGGAACTGCCAAATGACTCAGACGGTCTATCGTAAGGCCACTACTTATCTAGCGGTCACTGAAAGGACCATTTAGTCAACCCGAGATCACACCGACGGCGAGCCTCGATGGATCACGATAAAATCTCAATTCCACATGATAGGGTGAACGAAATTTAGAGAAAATACTACCATTAGAAAGAGCATTCAAAACCGTATAAGATGGCATGCTTTGATTTAAAATTTAATGAGTCTAAATCATACAAAATGAGTTAACATGGAAATTACCCTTTCGGGTATACCTCGGCGTAAAACATGAAATTAGGGCAGCATGGTGCTTGGATTTTAGGCAAATAGATATCAAAAGAAAGGGCTCAGGAGGATGAACAATATGTTATATTACTTGATCTTTACGCCTGAGAGACACCTACATTTGAGCGATGGAAATGGAAGAAAAAAAGAGGTCGCCGGAACCCTACATACTCGCTCCTAGAACATCCAAATCCTTACTCGTCCGGCCACGATCGATCACGCCACCAGCCGCCGGAGCAAATAGGGTTTCAGGGGGTCGAAAGCCCTCAATTTATAGAGCCAAAGGATGCTTCTAGCGATCGAATTAGGATAAAGAGTCCAAAGGGGAAAAATGGCGAAAATTCCGTATGGGGTTCTAATCCACCATCGCCGCCGCCAAAAGAAGGATCTAGACTTAGGGTTTTCGAAAGGGAAACAAGGATCTACGATTTGGCTAGGGTTTGGCTTCGATTGGAGCGCAAATGGGCTTGAATCGGGTCCAAAACAAGATGGTTAAACTTGCTCTCCTAAACCCACGAATTCCGGCTTAAGACACAAAATTGGGCCTTAATCAATTTTATTCTGAGTTCCTACCTGAAGACAAAGTTACTAGAAATTCAATTTTACACTAGATACATATTTTTCAAATTTTTAAATAATACTTCTATAAGTTAAGTCAAGAGAGGTTTAATTAACGGGGATATAATAATAATAAATATTCGGGATGCTACAGCTGCCTTGGTAAAATCCCTCTTTTCCTTTTTATTTCTCCACGTACTTTCTCTATTGCAACTTACGAATGTGGTTGGATGCCTTGAAAAAAATTGACAGCATGTGAATATAAATTTGCTTTGGGGAGTGTAAATTTTTTAATTCGACTTTCATGGACATGGTTAGTAATGAAATTACAGGGACACCTCATGGCTAAGGTGCCACAGATTCCGATCTCTGCTGTAAATAGATTTCTTTGTCACAGGAACAGGAACATTGTGTTTCTTGGCATATTCAATAGCATCTTCTCGCCCCTTGATGCCCCATTCCCTCCATGGAGCAACAACATTTAGTTGAGGATTTAGTGCAAAGAATGCCAGTTCGAAACGGACCTGCACCAGAATTCAAAGACCAAGTCAAGCTTATCAAAGATGCCAGCTATAGGTATAAATCATATTGTAAGCAAGTGAAAATACCTGATCATTCCCCTTTCCTGTACATCCATGAGCAACTGCATCAGCACCTACTCCTTTGGCAACATCAACCATAGCCTGTGAGTTTGAAGAAAAATGTTATCATAAGGCAATATTCTCAGTAGATAACTTCTTGTCAAATAAATCTGCTCATTGAAGGATGCAAAACATTGACATGACACTGCTATCTATCAATCATTAAAGGATGTAAGTAAATAAATCAAACGTCGTAGAGTGTCATATGAAAGTAGCCATCGGCCAGTTGAAGTAATGTGCCTTTGAAGTGGCTTGTTCATATAGGGGGTGGGCACGAATACGCCATCCCACCCCGGTTAACAGACGATATGTGTGAGGAGAAAAGGTGGGGCCCACACCTTTTCTCTCTCATCGGTTGTCTATTCCACTTCTGTATTCCGTTTTCAAAGAGGCGCATACGGAACATAACAGAGAACAATATGCATGTATAAGTATTTCACCTTAGCAATAACAGGACGAGCCATTGAAGTCCCAAGTAGATTCTTCCTTTCATAGATTGCACCAGCTCGCAAACGAGGGTATATGAAGTCTCTTACAAATTCCTCTTTCAAATCCTTTACAACAAGCTGACTTGCACCACTGGCTTTGGCCTTCGCTTTCAAGCCTTCCATTTCCATCACACCCTTGTAACAGTAAGGCATTTGAGAGAAAAAAGCAATTAGCAACCAAAAACAGTATCTGAGAGAGTATTTACCTTTAAATAACCTTTAATGCAAAACAAAAATCCAGAATCAGAAACAAGAACTATGGTAATGATTTAATATAAAAGTTTCAAGAATTTACTGATTCAAGAAGATAGTAAATTAGTCTGCAGAACGGCACATGTCCCATGCTTGTTTTGCAATAACACTTGCCTTGGGAAGGAAAGTATGTAAATCAAAATTCATGATTAATTGATGTAGTGCGTCGAACTGATCTGACCCCGATCCTGCAATCCCAATCCTGTTCACCGGATCGGCCAGGCCGGTGGGGATCGGTTGGGATCGACCTATCCTTGAACCCTGGACCCTCTTTTTTTAATTCCAAACTATTTGTTTTTAGAATTGGATGGGGGGTCCCACTAGCTCTTCAATTGAGAAGGGCCACTGGAAGTTGCCCAACGGTCAAAATTTGACTGTTGGGGAACTTCCAATGCCTCTTGACAATTGAAGAGCCACTAGGAATTCCCAACGGTCAGGCCAGATCACTCCGATCATGGTGTGCAGGATCCGATCAGGCCAGATCGCTCCGATCTGATCAGTTTTGGGTCGAACTGATCCAACCAAATCCCCCCATCCCGATCCTCTTCCTAGGATCAGCCGGATTGGTGGGGATCGGCCAATCCTGACTAGGATCATCCAATCACGGCCAATCCTTGAACCCTGGACCTTTTTTTTTAATCAAACTAGTTTTCTTTTTTTGAATTGGGGGGGGGGGATCCCAGCTGCTCTTCAACTGAGAAGGGCTGCCAGAAGTTGCCCAACGGTCAAAGTTTGAATGTACAACTTCAGTAATTTCAAAGCAATTTCAATGTACAACTTCAGTAAATATAATCCAATGTATGAATATTATGGATTTCTCATCTAAAGTAGTGTCTCCATTACTGGAACACATTTCCTATTTTTTAGGACTTTTTGACTTTTCTTGAATTTTTTTTCTTCACTCCAATAGGCGGTTGGCCTGATTCAGCCGACTTGGTTTGGGATCAGTTTAGGATTGGCCCATCCCACCGGATCAGTTTTGGGCTGGCCGATCCAATCCCGATCCCTGAGTCTGCCTTCCTTGTTGGGGATACACAGGTGCCCTGTTGACGTAGACACATGTCCGACATGGCCAATTGGAATTGATCTAAAATACAAAAAGATAAATTAAACACTAACCAAATTATTGAACCAAACATTCAAACAAGTAATTTAAAGATTTCCAGAGGTGATCATTTTGAAATCCTAGTATGCTCACATGTGACACAAGTATCCGGACATGCCCAAGTGTCCAACATGGGTAATAGAACTGACACCAAGTCATAGCCTCCCAAACAATGCCCCTGAAGATATTGTTACCAAACCAGAAGCTGTTGGTCAGCTTGGAGGCCATGACACAAGCCAGAGGCCACAAAACTCAAAATTGTGTTCACTCATGCTGAGTAGGCAGAGACATGAACTGAACTGCCTGATGTGATTGGATTAATATGAGTCTGAACCTTAAAATGCAAGACACTCACTAAATCAGCACAAATTGAGCAATACGACAATCAAAGCTCCACAAAGTGAAATAAAAGAATGGAAACATAGAGGGAAACCATCGTCACTCTAACAGTGTCCTTATGTCCCCCCTTCCCAAGAGCAATCACAAATATTCATGAATGAGCAACTCCAAAAGAGTAAATGTAAATGAACAAAATTACATGCTACCATATATTATCACAAATTTATTTATGCATGGCAGAACGAAAAGATGTCGCAAAAAGAAATGGCATAATTTAACAGATACTACGAAAATAATCACTCTTCCATGATGAATCAACCTCCTATCACTTTAGAGGAACGACTATCAAAAACCACTGGGAAAGGAATGCCATTGATAGACAGGTGAATCACTTCCTTTAGATCTTCAACATACCTGGCCAACATCTGCCCATGAAGCAAACAACACCACACCCATAGTTTTCCCTGTGTGAAGTTATCAAAAATAAGAGTGGAAGGAAAAATATTGGTCATTGCTGCAAGCAGAGGAAACAAACACAAGGTGCATACTGTGCATGAATTTTTTACACGGGTGTCGATAGAATATAAAAGGAATACAAGGAAAACTAGCATATTATCCTTATTTTCATTTCTTTTAATTATAAGAGCTTGTACAAATACTTCATTAACTTATTACTCATAAGCTGGTGAATTCTTATTTTGGAAAGTGTAGGAAATAGACTTGGGCATAAAAAACTGAAAAAAAAATGCAAACAACAATCATGCAGTAACCATCTATCAAGATTATTCTTCACCATTATACAATGGTTATTATCCAGAAAAGAATCCCATACGTTAAGAACTCAAAAGAAAAATCTACAGTGTACATAAGTGTGATATTAGCATCATCAACGATAGATGCTAACTTGCTTCATAGTGAAAAAAGAGATTTCTCAATTTAGTCAAGGATGCAGAACTTTATTCTTCTGAGAAAATAAGAATGTTGCATTTTGTCTTCACCCTTAAATGGGAAAATTCAGTACTATGTTAAAATCACATATACAAAGGCGACGAGGCTTACCTCAACCAAGGAACAGTAACTGATGTGTCCAGACCACCACTATATGCTAAAACTACTTTATTCAGTTTGCCACACAATCCTGTGTCACTTGATTTCCCTGAAACATCAGTCTTTCCAGCTAATGTCTCCTTGTCACCAGCGAGTACACTTTGAATAGCTACATGAAGAAAGAATAAAATGTTAGCACTTTAGCACATAGCTAAGATTCTACTGTTCTATAATGAAACCTCTGAACAAAGAATGTATACAACAAGGTTAAGTGTCAGTTGTATCATCAATAAGCTTAACTAATCAACAACGCTACCAGCTTCGGCTATCATCTTCCTTGACAATGCAAGCCTAATCCTAGTCATTTAATAAATTTATCTTTGGATCTACTGATCAGTAGCAACAGCAGAACTATAGTTTGCAGTTGGTTCTAATGCAACAAAGTCTAACTCTACCTTAAGTCCCTGACAGCAATAAAAGCATCCTCAGTCAGTAATCAGATTAGACAGGCCTAGATACAATGTATAAAAATCAGTACTAACAGAAAAGCAAGCGAGCACATGGAGCTTCATGATGACTTTTTGACCACTTCCCCTATCCTGAATGGATAGGCATGTCAAAATGCAAAAAAAAAAAATGATAATGTCAAGAAATATTAAAATTTAAAAACCACCAAAATCATTCACTTTATTTCCACATACTACCATATCTCTAGAGCTTTTTTTTTTTTTGAGAGGTAGATAGTACCACAAATTGTATTAAATGTAAAAGGAAAAGGGATACACAAGTATAGTCATTCTGCTCCCAAAACCCCTATACAAAAACCTCCACACCAAGCAGGTGTACCCCTAGCTATCCTCCCCAAACCCCTACATATCACTAGAGATAATGTTGCAGAGCATTTGATGAAAATCATAGCTCTTCATTAACCTGCTGCTAGTAATTTGCCATATAAGCTCATAAAAAGCAGGATAAAGAAGGAAAAACTACTACCCTATGCAGACAGAGAAAAGAGCAGATATAATTATAAAACAGTATCAAACATAGCACATTTAAAGTAATAAATTCATATAAAAAGTAACCAATTAATTCCAAAAACTGATGTAATGCTCATAAGACAGTTACAGATTGATTTCACATTCTCATTAACAGAAATCAGTCTCGTAATCCCATTCACAAATGGAAAAAAAAGGTTTTCAGCCATAGAAAACATTAAAATTTTAAATTTACATAAAATAAGACAGTACCTCGGCTTTGTGAAACCTTGCTTCGGCGTGCAGAGTGATGAACATTGAAGGTGCCAAGAACATCACTTGATTTGGCCCCTCCCTAGAAAGTTTTAAATATAATGAGCAAATGGATCCCCACAATCAAATGGCTCGGTTATGCATTATGGTCAACAACTTCACAACTGCAGGAAGCCAAGATGAGCAGTATAATAATAGAAAATAAATCATCTACGTAAGGGACACATCATAATTTCTACAACAACCTCCCCCCCCCCCTTCCCGAGGGGCAAAAAAAAAAAACCAAGATATTACAAATGAAGAATCGAAGTGCAAAATTAAAAAGAACATAGATTTCACAACTCTAGATAAAGGAAACTGAAACTAAACTATACCAAGGGTATCAAGATAGTAGAAAACCAAACATTCAAGACACAAAAATAGATAATAAATTTGTAATATTGGCAGATTACGGGCATACAAAGCATTGGCCTTCTAGGAAAAGAATTAGTCAAATGTTTTTGTTCAAGCGAACCCGAAAGCAACAAGTACTGATTAAACAAAAGGGGGGCAAAAGCAGAAGATAAAAAATCAAAACAAGAAGCCATAAAGATTCTTACAAAAACTATGTGGGTCGACCCAGATGATCACACAATTGTTCACAAAAAAAATCTCGGCTAAGAGCCAGTGCCTAAGAATCTACGAATCGGCACAACAGAACAACGATTTTGAGCCAAAAAAGCTATGGATTACCATGAAGAGCCGGCCGGCGAGGGCAAGGTTAGTAGTACCGATTTTGATTTCAGCCGAAACCGATCAAAATCGGTTGAAAACATTCAAACAAAAGTAAAAAATACAGAAAATTTTGGAGAAAAAAATCAGAAAATATAAATAATCAGATAAAATCAGACAAAAATCATTAGATATATATTTGACTGTAAAAAATAGGATTAAGTGCAATAAACATGAAGTAGACATTGGACATATTAAAGTGATATTCTTGAGTACATATTAAGAATGAAGTACATTCAAACATTATAATAAACCTAATTAGACACAGTAAATGTTACAAAAATTAAATAATTCTTACCTAAATGGTGATGCACTAATATGGATAATAGTTAGAAGAACATTCTCCCTCATTGTATAACTTCTGATGTTGATACCCATAAAAATGTTATCATCATCATCATCATCATCATCATCAGAGCCTTATCCCAATTAATTAGGGTCGGCTACATGAATCATGTTCCGCCAAAGATTTCTATCAAGTGCAATATTCGTATTTAAACCCAAGAAACTAATATCATTCCTAATAACATCGCACCATCTCATAAAAATGTTATATGTATTCTGTATATTCACTATAACCAAACAATGAGGTAGCAAAGTCCTGCATCCCTCTTTGAATCCCTCTTGGAGTGTAACGTTGTTGGCTTGATTGGAATTTATAATCAGCATAAGAAGCAGAACTTCGATGATGAGAAGAGGATGCTGACCCATAATTGCTACTGGGTGAAAGTGGATGAAATTGAAATTCTGGTTAATGACCCCACCCATACATGCCTGCTTCCTGTTGGCCACCTCCATAACTGATGGATGCCCATATTGGCTCTGTGAATCATATCATCTTTCACTATGACTATATCCTCTGCCGGTGTCTGCGTGGAAGGAGGAAGTAGGTGCATCTGTGCCACTGCTAGTAGTAGCACCTGCAGCTACACTAGGATCATCATCATCGTCAGAACCATAAGAAACCACTCGTTCATTTTACCTTTGGGGATATTTTTTTCTCTTTTGGTGTGATCATTTCATTCATCTTTTAGATGAGTCCTTTTCCCCTTGGTGTGTGCCTCACATAAATTTGCTTCAACTGCTCAATTTTGGGGTCTTCTAGAGCAGCAGTACTAGTCCTCTCAGTTAGCTCATGCACTGATATACTTCTTCTTAAGGATGGAGGTGGCTTGACCATTCTAGGAGTGACTAGTCTGCTATTTGATTCTGAGTGTTTAGCTGGCTCAAACTCAGGTTGCTACTTAGTGTAATGAACAAACAAAGTTGGGTCCCTTCTATGGTGCGCATGAGTCTCTCTGGCCCTCTTTGTTGGTCTTCTGAATTCTAAATTTCTTGGCTCATCTTCATCTAGTATGCCCTCTGCCCATGATCTATCATCAACATCAAAACGGGCTCATCAACCTACTCTCGTATCTCCACCCAAGACTGCAAGGGATTGTCATCATCAAATAAAATATCCACATCAATTTCTGGAGTTTATCATTTGCGATGTGTTTGTCCCGCAGTTGTTGTCTCAACTTCATATTTTTTATGCTCAAATGGTTATGAGCCCAAGGTTGGGCTAGAGTCGGTGTCGAATTGCTTGAAATGAGGTGCCTTCAAGGTGTTCGTAATAATTCCCCACCTTTGAGTATGAGCCGTATGGACTAGCTAACGGTCCCCAGAGTATGAGTTTGACTCGGCGGCTGAGACCATTAGTGTTGAGTTGATAGGAGGAGGCATCTCGGGAGTGGTTCCCGGCCTCATTGTCGAGTGTCACGCAATGCAACGTATTGTTGCGAGTCCCCTAGCTAGTTGGCCCGGGTGACTATGAAGTTAGCTGCCCGATACTGCGCACTGGGTGGTTAGGGGTGATCCCCGTTTTATGTTAAGATTGATGTGGAGTATGACAAGTTGTTTCGAGTCCGGAGTTGGCACATGCTATCGTAGAGACGCTAAACAAATAGCGCCCGCAAGGTGTTCGGGAATGATCCCACATCTTGAATTCTTGATTATCTTGAGAAACTAATTGTGTACAACAATGTGCTAAGTGTACGTGTAATTTGTAGATGTGTATATATAATATAATATTTGTACCTATCGATTATATATATTATAGGTTATCATGGATGTCATAGGTTACTTATGATTTATACAAGTTACCTACAGTTATGTGAGAAATGTCTATGCCAATTTTAGATAGTAATATTACGAGAGTTGCAAATATACCTACGGTCATGTGAGCGTTCGATCGTAATGTCTAAACACATGTTTAATACCTACGGTTGAGAATTATCTGTCACAATTTGTGATGACAATATCCTAACATAGGTTTAGTACCTACGTCAATTTTAGAATTACCTACGACAAATATTATGATAGTAATACCCTACCCTATAACTTAGGATGTAATGTGTGTGTAAAACATAGCTATGGTTATTGTGTCATAGGAATAGGCGGTAAACACCTACGAAATTATCTTGCATGGATAAGATTTTAGTGACGCAATTTTAGGCGACGATATGGCGTCATAGAGACAGTCGTAGATAAAGACTATACATACAATTTTTTTTGGCCTTTACCAAGAGCATCCGTCTTATGTTATTGGTGTAATGTATATAGAGGTGAAAGGCATTGCTTTTAATTTATCTCTGTTTATATTTATTATTTTCAGCTATCCTTTTTTCCAATAAAACCAGCAGCAGACGTTCCCACATCAATAATCCTGATCACTTTGACGGGAAGAGATCCCCGCAGTCAAATTCCGTAATTCCCACCAGTTTCTTGACTACGAACGAGGCCAGCACCCTGTCCCTCAGGAAGTTCCTCACGGCGCCATGGCTCTGCTGTATCCAACCGATCGCGTACGCAGTGCAGACGAGCTCAAAGCTCCTCCATTTCCTCTCCCTAGCGTACTTCTCCAGCCCCGCCTTGATCCTCTCGTGCTCTTCCTTGGCCCCGCCGCCTGGCTTCCCCAGGAAGACCTCCCCCAGGCACCTGGCCAGGGTGACCCCGTCCTCCAGGGCCGAGCAGCCGCCCTGCCCGAGGTCGGGGGTCATGGCGTGGAGGGCGTCCCCGGCCAGGCAGACGTTCCCCCTGCAGACTCCGCCCCACAGAAGCTCGCAGGGCCACCGGAGCCTCAGCGGGGAAGAGATGATGGCGTTTGGTTCGGTCCTCTCCACGGCTTCCACCACTCCCTTCGGCACCTTCTGAAACTTGCTGAGGATGTACTGCTTCATCTTTATCATGTCGTTTTCCAGATCCTTTTCTGCAGAACAAACAAGACAGGAGCAGAGCAGGTAGAGCATACACATATGAGAACGGTAACATGAATCTGTAGAAAAGCACAGAGAGATTGATAGTAAGTGGCTTGCCTTTGGGGGAGGGTATGTAGGTGAAGAACCAGTAGAGGTGATTGTCGTCACAGGGCAAGAATCCACAGCGAAAGCCGTCCCCCAAGCACTGCAGGAAGTTGTGCTTGAAGCCATGGCCACCGGGGAACTCTGCTATGCCCCTCGCCGCTGACCGTCCAGCGTACGCTGGACTTCTCAGGCCCAGCCATCTTGCCACCATAGAGTTCACTCCATCACATCCTATCAGCACCTGCAGCAACAAAAACACGACCAATATTCCAGACTTGTCGCATACATAATTTTTATCTTCGGATTCTGGAAAATTCAACATTCCAACGCCCCTCCCCCGCAAAAAAAAAAAAGAAAAAAAAACGAGGAACATTTTTGGGTGAAGATTTGTTTCTAAGTTGAGGTCCCTTGAATGGGGGCATGGATGAGGCAGGTACCTTGGCTTTAAGTACGGTACCATCCGCCAAGTGCACGAGCTTTAGATTCCCCTGCTCTTCAATTAGGACCACCTTGGAGCAGAACCTGATCGTCCCCTCGGGGAGATCACTGGCTAGGGCTTCCAGCATCAAGTTCCTCCTCACACAGCGGACCTCTGGCTCCTCCCCACTGCATTCAGAACTCAAACTTCTTGATGTGCCCACATACAACAGGTAAAAGAAGAACACGTACGGCATTCCGGCCAGAAGTACTTTCTCTGCCCGGCTGCCAACAAGAAGCTGCAAGGAGCGTTGGTTTGGATTCTGGGACGGAAAGCTTGATGCTCGATGGCATCAACATGCTCAGAATTGTGGAATCCCACTGGAATGCAAAGTTCAAAGCTCCAGCGTTCTGCTGTGGCATGGTACAGGCTAAATATGCGAAGCATACCTTCTGGCTTGTTCTTTGAACATGAGTTGGGAGGTGAGGTCGCCGGTGGTGGCAGAGGCAACGACGACACTGCATGACGCGACAACAGAAAGCCAGTTCGTGATCACATCATCTTTAATTAGTTAGACGAAGAGCAGAGCCCTCCTCCACGGGGCGTTTACCCTTGAAGCTGGACGTGACTCCGGCGGAGTGAGTCGGCGACGCCGAGCACGTCCAGGGCCCTCCACGCGTTGCGCCACGTCGCCAGCGCGAAGCCGCTGGCCCGCAGGTGGTCCGACGACTCCAGCACCAGACTTGGCAGTCCCAACCTGCCGCAAACAGGGGAAGGGCGTGTCAGAGATGAGAACAGCAAGCAACCACCGGGTCGAACGGAGGGAATCGCCACTCGAACGGGCTTACCTGTGTAGTCCCAACGCGGTGGCGAGCCCCGCGATGCCGGCGCCCACGATCACTATGCCTTCCACGTCCTCCATCAGGGACGGGAGGGGATAGCGTGAGTTGGGTGCGTGCGCGCAGGGGAGGGGAGGGGGAGGAAGGAAAGGCACGGTGGGGAAGAAGGGTGGAGATTGTTTCCTCTCAGGTAGGACTGTGGAGAACATGGCGAGGCCCAACGGGTGGATTTATGGACGTCGCCAAGCGGGGACATGGCACGGTGAGGTCACTGCTGATGGGCGGATAAGACCGAGTTCAAGCGTTGGATGGAAGCTCTGCGGCCTGGGGCGCAGCCCTCCCGTACAACCACGCATGCAGATCGGTCATGGGGATGAGAGGTGATGGAAAGTATTTTACTTTAACACCCTTACCTTCTATTAGAAAATATACGTTCTAATGTCTAGATTTGTTATTTTTTAATTTCTAAATACTATAATCACCTCAAAATCTGTGTTTCCCTCGAGTCAACATGAATCTTGAGAATGTTCGATCTCTCTCTCTCAAAATTCCTCTTTCATGCAACAAAACGGTTTTAATTCATTTGAAAAGAACATGTCATGTCAAGGAGTTTGAGTGAAATCACTTATATTAGAGATTTTTACCTATATACTTTTATAAAATATTATATTTATATGTATCCTCTACTTTTTACGTGAGTGAAATCATCGGGCCCTCTTCTTCGTTGATCCTCACGTTTCGAGGGAAAGAGAAAGAGCAAGAGAGAGGCGGACATGTCGACAACCCTTTATCGCGACAGACGTGCGCCATGGATGGGGAGAGAGGGGGGGGAATGTTAACTAGAGGATGGATTAGTAATTGTCTATTTTAACTCATTTATTCCTCGAGTTAAAAAAAGCGGCGACTACGACGAGGGTATAATCGTAATAATATAAGATATATCATGAATACATTTGATAATACGATAAAGATAGAGGACAAATGTAAATGCGATGTTTTACACTGTGAAAATCTCTATTCTTCCCACTCTTTCATGTCAAATTGGGTTGGCAACTGCCTTCCAGCTCGAGAATAACATCCCCGGGCTTCTTTCAGAAAAGTTTCTCCAGATCGAATTCAGTATGGACTATATATGGACGACTCTCCCGGACGAAATAGGGGAGAGGAGTTCAACGGCCTGACGCCCACCGTGGACGACCTTCTTCCTAAATTTGCTCGGGCGCACTGGATCACGGTGCAAAGCATGTCGATCGTCTCTCTTGGGCAGGAGGGGGACCGGAGGTCAGGCTGACCAAGGGCTGCGGAGTGTGGCCAGGGACGGCGAATTATTGGAAGGAAGAAATCTGGTGTCGGCACTCTCTGTGCATCGGTGCATGCATGGATGGCCGCGGCGGGAGGCTCCCCACAGCAGCCCCCCGATGCTGAACTCCGACCCAACTCAGCCGCATCAGGGGACTGTTTGATTTGATGGGTATACGCACCCGGTGACGAACGGATGATACCGGAGTCCATCCGAAAAGATGACGAAAATGTTACAAACCTTAAAATCTAAGTGACAAGGTTGAAGCAGCTCGTAATTTTTCATAAATATTAGATTAAAATATTAGATTAGAAGGGAGGTGACGCGAATATCATAATAAGTTTTGACATGTTTTGATATCTAATGTTATCATAATCGAATCGGTGTCTAAATCGATCAATGAGTTGATTCAGTTCGAATCGATTGGACCGCTCAATCAAATTGATTTGAACCGCGACGTTATTATAATATTGATACATGGTCCGACCCGATTCTATAATCTAAGATAATAAGAAATAAGATATAATAATTAATATATATATATATAATTATTAGTCATGATTATATGACTATACAAGTAAACAAATAATAATAACATGGTTAAATAAACTTAGCTTAAAATTTTATAATATTTCATTGATTTTCACTCTTCACAATTGATATCTACGCTCTTTTAAATTTTTAGACTTTAAATATATTTAAAATAAAATGATAAATAATAATAAATCAATAATAATAAGATAATTTTATTCACACGTAAATATCATTTTGAATATCTAAATAGTTTTGTATTTATTTTTTATTTTAATAGATAAATCGAGTCAGATCGGTTCATATCGATTCACCGATTGAACCGCAGTTCGTCTGATTCGTCCGATTCTTTAACATTAGACATGATCGACCTTAATTGAAATAGTTTCTGGACCGGTTCACGATCAGACCGGTCCGACGGCCGGTTCGGTCCGGTTATGATAACAATAGTGATACCATGTTACAAATCTTAAAACTTAAGTACTAAGTTAAAAGAGTCCAGGACTATAAACTCAGAAAATCTACGTGTATTTTTCGATATAAAATTTATCTCTCGTTATGAGAGTACTCCAACATAAAAGCCTCGTGGAAGATTGCAACATGAACAGAAAAGTGAGGCTCAGTTAATAATTAATCTCACATATAGACGGAGGGGATCCTGTTGATAGATAGATGAGTAACGGAGGTGCCTCGGACATGATCGTTGAACTATATAAAATCTGGCTAATGAATTGAAGGTCTTCGTTAAAGAAGAAGAAGAAGATTCTACAGAGACGAATGGCACTTGTTGTTCGAGTTTAAATGTGGGTGTTGTGGTCCACACAGCCGCATCCAAATTCTCTAAAATATAACCATAGATGCCGGTTGGATGCATGCCACAGGCCAGACAAGCACAGATATTATCAGGATGACTCTGTACACCTGTCAGGTTGGATAGGAGCCATTGCCTTCCATCTCCATACCCTTCAAGGACTTTCTCAGTGTGTCCCTGAACTATAGCTGATATTACATTTCAGCAGACGGTTCATATGATATTAATCCCTCTCGAAAAATAAAATGATATCATAACTTGCAACATTAACAAAGAACAACAGAGATCTAGAGGAGTATGAAAGAGAATTGCCCGATCGACATGCCAGATGGCCAGAGCGCCCCCAACGCATGGCTTCTGAATTACCACTGGAATGCAACTGCCTGTCTAAGAAAGAATCAAGGGTTTGGGAGTGACGTGGGCGCCTCCCGCCGTCTTCCCAATTTAAGTCTAAACCTGACTGGATAACGGGCACAAGATCTACACGGTGTCAAAGCTGACGCAACCTTCCTTACGTTGTCGTCCCACATCCCGCTCCAAATCTCTCTCGCCTCCATAATCACTTCGGACTCTCCAAATTTCCATAACTGCATATGAGTCTGCTCAGGATCTGTATCCTATAAATTCCACCCGTGATCACAACCAGAGCAAAACACCCGATATCACACGTCTCTGGACGCTAGGGCCTATAAAACGTACAGTGCATCAATATTGCAAGATATGCAAGAACTGCCCCTTTAGCTTCATCAATTCTTTTGTTCACCAACTGTCGTGAGTAAGCATCAAAGGATTCTCTGGGGATATCTCACACTTTAAAACAAATTCAGAAAGTGTTGTCTTCGTTGTCACAAATCCATCGAACAATTGGTTGATACTCTCACTACGTTGAGACATAAACATTCCAACAAAATGAGTATTATTGCTACAAAATGTATTTGTATATTTACTGATGTGAAATGATGTAAATAGGAGGTAATGATCTACAATCAAAAAATGTGTCCTTTAAGAAAACATGAGCCCACTTTGTATAACATTCGTACTAACTCTTAAAACCACTCATTTTCCTTTACTCTTTTATACTTGATCACAACATTGTCCCACTTTTTTTTAAATTCATGCGTGGAGATTGAATCATAGATACAAGTATCAAAATCATTCATGAAATCTAGATTGGATGTGCATAAGTGGCCAATCTTTTCTGATACCTTCTTCAATATATGTCAAAGGCAAAATCGATGTTTTGTGTTTGGAAATACCTCGACAAACGCTACCTCCATGGCCTTATCTTGATCTGTGATGGTTGCCTTGGGATGAATGTCACCATTGGCTTCTATCCAACAATTAAACAACTATATTAAGCTATTAATTTTCTCATTGCTTAGTAGTGTACAACTTAAAAGGATAGATTGCCCGTGATGATTTACTCCCACCAACAGGGCAAACGTGTAACGACCCGAGATCCGAGTATCGGAAAGGAACCGGCGCAACTCGAACCTCGGCCGGCCACCCACGAGCCCGAAGACTCGGAAGAGTTAAAGGATGATGTGAGGGCACAAGAGAAGCTGAAATAACTGCAGAGATAGCACAATAACTAAACAATAAAGCAGGAAATTAAATAAATAACTAAACTGCTACAAGGTCCAAAGTATCTCATGTCTAATATAAGTACAGTCAACAGAAAGAAAAAGTACAAGTACGCGGGGCATACCCCGGCTCTGGTAATTGGCGACTAACCCTGGCTACTAGAATCACACTGAAACTCCGCCGCGCCTCTCGACGACCCCGCCTCACTTGAAAACACAGGGGTGAGTCTCATTTCATAGGCTCAGTAGGGATCCCGCGGACCCCCACCTCGCACAAGAGAAACAAGACAGCAAAGCGCGAACAAGCTCGAAAGGTAACGCTACCTAGCAGGAGTACGGCAGTAGCAACAAGCAATAATAAATAAACGGAAAAAGCTCTCTACAACTAACCGTACCAAACAAACCAACCCCGAACCAGCGGGAAAATAAGTCCGTACCTGCCAGGAGACAGGAGCTCTACCTACTAGAAGCAAGACCGGATGCGTCTCCTGACGTCTTACACTGCGCCCAAGTGTCTCCCTACTCGACCCAGGCGGAGACTGAGACACGCAACAAGTACCACGAACAAGGATTAGCTGGGGTCGCGCTCGTTAGCGCGGGTCCGACAGCCCCCAACTACGTGTGCACACACAAACCATCTGCTCTAAGTCGGGTCCTCTAGCTGGTTTTCCCCCCAGCCGGACTTAGGCTGCAAAGGCAAGGGGCCGTATGGAAACCAGCCTAAAAACCATCTCTTATCGGGTCACGCTCTCCACCACACCCAAGTGGGTCCGCACCCGCGTGCATAGGAAAGCTACGACTAGTGGACAGGTCACTAGAGGTAAGACTCAACTCATGGAAATCTCCGATCGCAAGGAAACGGAGTGGCGGTCCACTCAGGACTACCCCTCAGCCTAGCGGTCCTCTTTGGACCGCAAGGCAAGCCTAGCGGTCTCCCTGAGACCGCCAAACGGTCAACCCATGACCGCAAGGGGGCGAGCCACAAGGGGCCTAGCGGTCTATCGCCAGGCCGCTTACCCCAGCCAAACGGCGCTCACTGGACCGCAAGGCAACCAGAAACGGTCATGCCCTGGCCGCTAGCCAGCACGTGGCTCCAACGGTCAAAAGATACTGTCAAACTAAAGAAACGGTCGTCTGTTGACCGCTACTCCAAGGGTAGCGGTCTATCGTGTGACCGTCGCCCTGAGACTAGCGGTCCCCAGGGGACCGTTAAGCCCTGCCGACATCCAGAGTTCCCTAGCGGCCCCCCTGAGGGCCGCCAAGGGAGCCTAGCGGTCCCTGGAAGGGCCACAAGGCCAACCCGAGCGTGAATCCGGAGGGAACACCAAAAAAACCAGATCCACGCCCCAATCATCGCCCAATGATGGGGAAACAAAGAGGAATCCATCCGCAACCCTCCTAGCATAATTCTACACCATTAGATCGGTCAAAAACTCCATGAAACGGGAGATCCGGCGCACAACCCCAAAACATGGATTTTAACCCTCCCAACTCAAAAACACCCCTCTCGGCCTCTCCTCGGCCTACAAATCACGGGGAAAGCGGGAAAGAGGGCAAGGATTTGTCCCCCTACCTCAAGGAAGCTCGGAAGCTGCCGGATCACCGCCGATCCTGAAATCTCGCTTTTAAACCCACGATCTCCACGCCCCACACCGCGAGAATGCCGCTGCCACGATCACCATGCCGCCGCCGTCGGTCCACCGTCTGCGACCGGAGGAGGAAGGGATGTCACGGGCCGCATACGGGGGAGAGCAACAGTCGAAAGGGGGGGGGAGCTCACCAACGGGAAGAAGAAAGAAGGAGAAGAAGAAAGAAGGAGAAGAAAAGAAAAGGGGGGGAGGGGGATATTTATAGAAAATCCAAAAAATATAAAAAATGTAAAAAATTAGAAAATTTCATTTTCTCGATCCTCAGAACACGCTCGTCGCACTGGTACCATCCCGGAGTAGGAGAACGCAATGGTTGGCCCGACACAAGGTTCTAAAGGTCCGTCAGGGAAAAACACGCGTGAATCACAAAACGCGCTCCGAGACCCCCGAAAGTGATCTGAAACCCACGGATATAGATCCGAAAAATGTCCGAAAAATCCGGGACATTACAGCCCTCCACCCTTAAATAAATTTCATCCTCAAAATTAAGAACAACACAAGATCAGGGGAGAAGACTCACTTGAACAAGTAAGGATACTGCTGCCGCATCTCATCCTCACGCTCCCGCGATGCTTCGCCACCAGAATGACGCTTCCAGATCACCTTAACGAGAGGGATAACCTTGTTCCGCAGGCGCTTGGCCCAGAGAGATGGCGGACAAGAAGGGGGGTTGAATTGTCCCCTTACCTAGATGGCAGAATTTAAAAACTTTCTTAACAGATGTAGAATTAACAACATTGATTAACAAAAACTTCAAGTGAGATTAAGACGTTCTCTCAAACTTCCCGATCTCACACGGATAGTTAATGCAACTAATCAAGGAAATTACGCTCAACACAAATAAATTTATGCTTAACATCGATAGCGGATGTAGCGGTGTGTGACAGTGTAGTGAATTAAAAACCTGTATAGTGAACCTGTGAATGGAGATAGAAGAAATGACAATCACACAGCCAATCACACACGACACAATGATTTTAAGGTGGTTCGGGACCACGACGGGCTCCCTACGTCCACCCCTCACCCAACCGGGTAAGGCTTCACTACACGCTACTTTCGTAGCAACACGGGGACGAACTCCAACCACACACACTGCTTCCGCAGCAATGTTCACACACGGGGACAGGCCCCAAAACGCTGCCACTGCAGCACACACACACACACACGTTCGGGGAACGTACCCCGGACACAACAACCACACGGAGTCGCAGCTCTGTCAACACACCACCAAACATGGGGAAACTTTTCCCACAATAAACCCACACATGCGGAGATACAACTCCGCCCACACACAATGTATTTCGAGTTCAATAAAGCAAGAGAATATTCAATACATGCTCGTACTCAGAATAGACTGAGGAAGAATCTTCAAAATAAACTAAAGAGGGATGGAGAAGTATATCCTTAATATATGGACGGCCTTGAGATGATCTCTTTGAAGCTTTCAAGGTGAGGGAAGGTCGATCTTCTACAGGTATGAAGCCCCACGAACTCGGCTGCAGATCTAGCTTGTTCCTTACATGAAGGCTTGATAGAATGGATGTATCTTTGAGTTCCCTTGACCAAGAACGTTCCTACAAGATGAAACAAGAGTGAAACCCTCAAAAAATGTTCTCCCTCTCAACCTTGCGGCCAAACCCCCTTTTCTTTCTATGTTTACTATGTATAAATTGTAGCTAACATATATATGCTAAGACAGAATATGGAAATGAAGGAGAAAGAGATCCCCCTTTATATTCTTCAATGCAACTCGAAGACAGATGGAAAGGTGCACTAGTAATGATGAACCACGAAGAGAAGAAGCAGTTGGTCCTTGAAGAGATGAACGCCCAAGCCGGCAGACAGTGAACATCCGCGACAACCGCCTCCAGATCTGAGCTCAGGGTCGTGGGATTTTGCAGCTTCTTCTTCTTCCTTCAGCCAAGTGTGCGAAGCCCTCAGCTCCTATTCCTGCAAACAGATAGAACGTGTTACCACAAGGGGGGGATGCTTCATCCGATGGAAATCATGGCATAGTTATACCCAAGAGAAAACAACAACTTAGGACCATAAAACCCATGCTTAAGCCCTCTCAAAACCACACCCAACCAAGGGTAAAAACCCTAGGGGTAATGGGGTAAAAGGGCAAGCCAATCGGACCTAAGAAATCGGAGTTCGAAACCAAACCGACAAACCCGATCCGGACGCACCAGAGAAAGTGTCGACCTATGGAGTCGACACTTTTCTCACAACATGATGTCCTGTTATATAAAAACAGGACCCGAGTGAAAGTGTCGACTCATTGGGTCGACACTTTTCACCAGAGGTTCTGTTTTCTTTGAAAACAGACCTCCGGCCTGTAAGTGTCGACTCTAGGAGTCGACACTTTCAGCCAGAAGTGTCCAGCCAGTAGGCTCGCTAGAAAGTGTCGACTCCTGGAGTCGACACTTTCTGTCAGGACAAGTGAAACATGTAGCAGACAGAACAGAACAAAATAAGTGTCGACTCCTAGAGTCGACACTTTTCCTGACAGAAATGAAAACTCAATAAAACTCAATTGAAACTCCATAAAACCTCATCCAAACATTTAGAACAAATAATTATGCATTAAAACAAGGTATTGGCATACCTTAAACCACATTCCATCAATATTCTCAAGAACACAAACACCCATTTGAAATCATGACTTGGCCGATAAAATAGCATGTAGTGAAGATGCAAGAACTATCAAGTCCATTTGCAATGAGGTACTTAAAAACACCTTCAGACATGATTTTGTTGAACAATAAGAAAGCCAAATGAGCTAGATCATCCTCAAGACAATTAAGAAAGGCCATGCATAAGACACATGCAAACCCATCTACTCTGAACAAGTAAAGAGCATTTAACCATTTGTTCTATTCAATGCAAGCCAAGAATCATCCAGCAATCGAGGTTCAAGATGCTCATGCTTACCATTGGCATTGAAGGTGTGTGAGCATGATTGAACCATGATGTGTAACTAATTGATAGCATAATGAAGCCTGCACATTCTGGTAATTCAATCTCATGCAAAACTTGAATCAATGCATTTGAATTTTGGCAAACAACTCAAGATTGTCAGTTCAGTTCCATCATTCATTGTTTAGTCAAATGGATTCAAGTACGATCAATATGAGTAAGCACAAATCCATTTACTATTGAATCAAAGTTAACTAAATGTATATTTGAATTTTTAGTTCAAAGACATTTAAGTTCAGGGACACAAGATTCAGAGATCAGTTCAATTGATTTCAACTTCATGGCAAGCAAAATCCATTTTCGATGTAATTCAATCAAACATTAGCCACCATTAGATTCCTATACAGTTCAAGGCAAACCAACCAATAAGCAAAGTTCAGATTCATGTAAGACCATGCTTCGTAACAAGGTGAAAACTAAGGCTCAAAAAAGCCAGGGGTCGACCCATTCCAAGGGAAATGGAAAATTGTTTTAGTAGACCAATGCATAGCTATTCAAGTTCAGTCCAATCAGATATAGGGGCATTTCCAAAGCAAGCTGAGAAACCACTATCACTAAACAATCATGAAAAGCAAGCGTAAAGTCATATCCACTAAAACCAATCTTCCCACATTGAAGTGCAGTCAATATAAGTCCAGGAACATGAAAGGGCTTTTAACCCCAATCAAGACAGTATGAACAAGATCCACATGAAAGCTCCAAATCCTCATGCACAGCATGCACGAGTCGACTTCATAAATGTATTCAGGAAGGACCTTTGAATTTTAACCTACAAAACAAGATATCATCATGTTAGCTTGTTTATCATGAAAATGTCATTAAGGATAAAACACACAATATATTGGAGTCATCAAAACCATTGTCAAAGACATCGAGGGGGCGCACATAACCCAACAATCTCCCCCTTTTTGATGATGACAATATATTGTGACAATTCAAAGTTCTCTCCCCCTTTGGCATTATCAAAAAATAGGGGACCGAAAAGTAACTGGGACGCTTCTAATAATGAATAAGACATGAGCGCACGAACCCATCAATTAACCTCCCATGAAGGGAAGGTGTATAAACTAAGAAGTAAGTAAAGGTTTGGAATTTGATGTGCAATCAGCAGATGTGTGAAAGAAGTGTAAATGCTCAATTTTTGTAATTTCTGCTATATGTGTAACTAATTATGCACAAGTAGTATAAAGAAACTATATGCAAAAGTGATACCTAAGTATGCACAAAATGTATAGTGCTAAAAAGCACGTTATTTTCCCCAGATTGTCAAGTACCAAAAACCAATTGACAATGGGTTATTTAACCTGTTATATACAAGTATATCCTAAAGATGCAGATTATGGACTTAAGTATGATATGATCAAACGGATTGAGTAGTCAGGCATTCAATCATGCATAATTAAGTAAAGACTCATGCAAGTCCCTTCGGGACGGGTGTATAATACAATTGATCGTTGAACATGAAGTGCATGAATAATACTAAGAAGGTTGTGCTTACATAAATAAAGTACTACATTAACCATGAAAGATGACTGATTCATAGAGGACATTCAAATAATCAAACCCAAGGTGCATATGTGAAGATTGAGCAATGAAGTTCAAGTCAATATGAAAAATTAGATTTTCTAAAGAATACTAAAAAGAACTTCTCATCCATACACTTTCATACACAATGCTCGAATATTGGTAGCTACGTATGACCCCAATTTTTAATTAGTAAAAATGATGTGACTAACCTTTTGACATGAGTCATGCCCTTTGTTTCAGGGGCAATTCCTGGTTACTCAGTTTCGTCACTTTTTATGGTGTAGATGAGACACTTTTCGACGCGAGTTGTACCCTTTGTCTCAGGGGCACTTCCCGGCTACTCGGTGGCAAATCACACTTATTTGATATGGATTAGTTTCTCCTTTCGACGTGAGTTTCCTCCTTTATTTCAGGGGGGATTTCCAGCTACTCAGATCCACGTTCCACTTATACGATTTTTGACGGGGTAAATAGCTTTTTCCTCACGAGATATGTGATTTTCATGTAGAGAATCAAAGGTCCTTAAAAGTGTAGAGTAGAAAACCGTAATCCTTATTAGATTGAATCATTATCTCAAAAAGGTGCATTTTGTGTGGGTGGTTGTATTGAATGTAAAAGATGAATTAGTCTCATCACAGTAATGTCTCCCCCTAAATGTATGCACGGTTATAAATAAAAATCTCCCCCTTAATATATGTCATGCTACAAACATGTCTTAATCAATGCAATTTCATTTTACAAGGGATGAGTCATAGAAGGAGTCAAAAAGTGGTTGTATAAAGTATATACATGCATTCAACCAGAGATTTTCCAATGACTTCAAGCAGATTGATTATCGGCACTTAGCGGAGAACGTAGGTCCGAAGACCACCTCACGCGTAGTGAAATCTTCCGGCTGAACATAATCCAACCTTCCACTAACACCATTTTATATACCGGATAACCATGGCATTCAAGCACAGAGATATGCAATGATATGTAAATGTAAGCATGTAACTAAGTATGTGAATTGTATATGCACAAGTGAGTTGTTATTGCAAAAAGTGATCAAAACTATGAAAGTCTTTATGCACAGACCGAGGCATTCAAACCTGAATTGTTATTTGCAAAAATAATGGAAGGTGTGTATGAAGAGCTGTATATGTGCAATGTAAAGTATTCAGAAACCAGACTTATTCACAAGATGTTCAATAAAAGTCATTCAAGTCAACTACTCATCAAAATTGAAAGATCTCAACATTTCAAAAATTAACAGAAGTCAGTGAAACAGAATTGTAAACATTTTCCTCTAAGATCAAGTTTTACCTTTTTAGATTCTTTAACATAAACCAGACCAAAGAAGTTCTCAAAATCAAATATTTTCTATCTCACCTTGAGTGTCCTTTATTAATCAAAATTTTTTGACCTCAAGGCGCCCCTACAAAATAAGTTCTCATTTTGGTGATTTAGGTACCCAAGCCATCTTGGGTCCCGAGAGGTTAGTCCTGGCATGAACTAATGACTTTCTATATTGCTTAGCATGCCAATCATCATCCAATCTCATAGTAGAACAGTCATCCATTGAATGACCATTCTCACCACAGTAAAAATAATGCGAAGAATTTCTTTTCATGAACCAATGATCATCATTTTTCTTTAAAACACAATTGTCTATGATGTGACCTACTTCTCCGCAATAATGACATGAAAGATTATTCTTGATAGACCATGCATAATCGTTTCGCTTTATGAAGTAATTTTCAAAAGTATGACCATGCATCCAACAATAAAAGTAATGAATGTTCTGAGTTTTCTTTGTGGGGTTTTCATGGTTTTTAGAATTGTCACACATTTCCATTCTTGATTTTAAAGCTTCATCATCATCCAACTTTATCAAAAAGTAATCGTACATGTCATGACCAAATTTTCCACAATAAAAACATGAAAGATTTCTTTTTTTCTTTGATTCATGAACATGTTTACCAATTTGGGAATTTACATGCATACAAGGAGAATCAACATCATTTTTATCTTTTAAATTTTGTTTATCAAACAAACACAAAGACTCGTTCAAGCTCTTAACTTCATTCTCCAATGACAAAATATGCAATTCAGACTTGGCCATTTCATTTTCACATAATGCAAGTTTCTCATTCAACAAAGAATTGATAGTTTTAAAACTTGCAATTTCTTGTTCCAAAATATGAAGGTTTTCAGAATTATCAACAATGACATGCTTTCCTTTTTCAAACGTGTGAATTTTATCATTCAACAAATTGTTTTGATTTTTCAAATTATCAATTTCTTTAGCAAGCTTTTCATTTTGTAGAAGTTCATTGAGCAAGACTTTATCACTTTCTGAACAGCTCAAATTACTTCTAGAATCCTTTTCGATGCTTTCAAGTTTTGAAATTTTAGCCATTAAAGATTCATTTTCATTCCTTAACCGTGTAATGATTTCTTTATGGCTATCAATTTCAAGCAAGGAAGACTTAACTAATTTCTCAAATTCAGTGCATTTTCCACATGAAGAGTTATCAACACACAAATTTTCATTTGTGGAACACTTGACACAAGGAGTGTTAACATAAGAACAATCATCAAGTTTCCTTTTGATTTTTCTATTTTTAGATTTTAAAGCTTTGTATCTATCAACTAGTTCATCATAAGCATCCATCAATTCATCATAACTCAAATCACTTTCCTCATCAGAGTCAGAGCTAGAGTTTACCTTTGAGCTCTCTTCACTTTGACGCTCAATTTCATCGTTTGCCGTTAGGCAGTCACCGTCGTTGTAGCTTTCTTTTTGGGTTTCGATCAGCCCGTCCTAAATTTCTTTGTCTGTCCTACAAGACAAAACAAATGGAAATTGATTAATATCCAAGGTAGTCTTAAGAGCATTCAAAACAAACAAATTATCCGAATTCATTTTCTTATGTTCATCAGTCCACCTTAATTCATTTTTGGGTAAGACATGTGGACCATGAGAGATTAAGCTCATGAGTTTCGGATCAAAACCACAAATCCAAACACAAAACTTTCATATCCAAGAAGCATAATCAAAACCATTGTAAACAGGAATAGAATTCAAGCTAGCCATCATGAAAATGATCTTTACTCCTAGACCGTGAGGTCCGTTAAAAAATCAGAGATTGGGCTCTGATATCAATTGTTGGCCCAGAGAGATGGCGGACAAGAAGGGGGGTTGAATTGTCCCCTTGCCTAGATGGCAGAATTTAAAAAATTTCTTAACAGATGTAGAATTAACAACGTTGATTAACAAAAACTTCAAGTGAGATTAAGACGTTCTCTCAAACTTCCCGATCTCACACGGATAGTTAATGCAACTAATCCAGGAAATTACACTCAACACAAATAAATTTATGCTTAACACGGATAGCGGAGGTAGCGGTGTGTGAAAGTGTAGTGAATTAAAAACCTGTATAGTGGACCTGTGAATGGAGATAGAAGAAACGACAATCACACAGCCAATCACACACGACACAATGATTTTAAGGTGGTTCGGGACCACGACGGACTCCCTACGTCCACCCCTCACCCAACCGGGTGAGGCTTCACTACAAGCTACTTTCGTAGCAACACGGGGACAAACCCCAACCACACAGACTACCTCCGCAGCAATGTTCACACATGGGGACAAGCCCCAAAATGATGCCACTGCAGCACACACACACACACGTTGGGGGAACGTACCCCGGACACAACAACCACACGGAGTCGCAGCTCCATCCACACACCACCAAACACGGGAAAACTTTTCCCACAATAAACCCACACACGCGGAGATACAACTCCGCCCACACACAATGTATTTCGAGTTCAATAAAGCAAGAGAATATTCAATACATGCTCGTACTCAGAATAGACTGAGGAAGAATCTTCAAAATAAACTAAAGAGGGATGGAGAAGTATATCCTTAATATATGGACGGCCTTGAGATGATCTCTTTGAAGCTTTCAAGGTGAGGGAAGGTCGATCTTCTATAGGTATGAAGCCCCACGAACTCGGCTGCAGATCTAGCTTGTTCCCCACATGAAGGCTTGATAGAATAGATGTATATTTGAGTTCCCTTGACCAAGAACGTTCCTTCAAGATGAAACAAGAGTGAAACCCTCAGAAAATGTTCTCCCTCTCAACCTTGCGGCCAAACCCTCTTTTCTTTCTATGTTTACAATGTAGAAATTGCAGCTAACATATATATGCTAAGACAGAATATGGAAATGAAGGAGCAAGAGATCCCCCTTTAGATTCTTCAATGCAACTCGAAGATAGATGGAAAGGTGCACTAGTAATGATGAACCACGAAGAGAAGAAGCAGCTGGTCCTTGAAGAGAAGAACGCCCAAGCCGACAGATGGTGAAGATCCGTGACAGCCGCCTCCAAATCTGAGCTCAGGGTCGTGGGATTTTGCAGCTTCTTCTTCCTCCTTCAGCCAAGTGTGCGAAGCCCTCAGCTCCTATTCCTACAAACAGATAGAACGTGTTAGCACAAGGGGGGGAAGCTTCATCCGATGGAAATCATGGCATAGTTATACCCAAGAGAAAACAACAACTTAGGACCATAAAACCTATGCTTAAGCCCTCTCAAAACCACACCCAACCAAGGGTAGAAACCCTAGGGGTAATGGGGTAAAAGGGCAAGCCAATCGGACCTAAGAAACTGGAGTTTGAAACCAAACCGGAAAACCCGATCCGGACGCACCAGAGAAAGTGTCGACCTTTGGAGTCGACACTTTTCTCACAACATGCTGTCCTGTTATATAAAAAATGGACCCGGGTGAAAGTGTCGACTCATTGGGTCGAAACTTTTCACCAGAGGTTCTGTTTTCTTTGAAAACAGACCTCCGGCCTGTAAGTGCCGACTCTAGGAGTTGACACTTTCAGCCAGAAGTGTCCAGCCAGCAGGCTGGCCATAAAGTGTCGACTCCTAGAGTCGACACTTTCTGTCAGGACAAGTGAAACACGTAGCAGACAGAACAGAACAAAATAAGTGTCGACTCCTAGAGTCAACACTTTTCCTGACAGAAATGAAAACTCAATAAAACTCAATTGAAACTCCATAAAACCTCATCCAAATATTTAGAACAAATAATTATGCATTAAAACAAGGTATTGGCATACCTTAAACCACATTCCATCAAGATTCTCAAGAACACAAACACCCATTTGAAATCATGACTTGGCCGATAGAATAGCATGTAGTGAAGATGCAAAAACTATCAAGTCCATTTCCAATGAGGTACTTAAAAACACCTTCAGACATGGTTTTGTTGAACAATAAGAAACCCAAATGAGCTAGATCATCCTCAAGACAATTGAGAAAGGCCATGCATAAGACACATGCAAACCCATCTACTCTGAACAAGTAAAGAGCATTTAACCATTTGTTCTATTCAATGCAAGCCAAGAATCCTCCAGCAATCGAGGTTCAAGATGCTCATTCTTACCATTGGCATTGAAGGTGTGTGAGCATGATTGAACCATGATGTGTAACTAATTGATAGCATAATGAAGCCTCCACATTCTGGTAATTCAATCTCATGCAAAACTTGAATCAATGCATTTGAATTTTGGCAAACAACTTAAGATTGTCAGTTCAGTTCCATCATTCATTGTTCAGTCAAATGGATTCAAGTACGATCAATATGAGTAAGCACAAATCCATTTACTATTGAATCAAAGTTAACTGAATGTATATTTGAATTTTCAGTTCAAAGACATTTAAGTTCAGGGACACAAGATTCAGAGATCAGTTCAATTGATTTCAACTTCATGGCAAGCAAAATCCATTTTCGATGTAATTCAATCAAACATTAGCCACCATTAGATTCCTATACAGTTCAAGGCAAACCAACCAATAAGCAAAGTTCAGATTCATGTAAGACCATGCTTCGTAACAAGGTGAAAACTAAGGCTCAAAAAAGCCAGGGGTCGACCCATGGGGTCGACCCACTCCAAGGGAAATGGAAAACTGTTTTAGCAGACCAATGCATAGCTATTCAAGTTCAGTCCAATCAGAGATAGGGGCATTTCCAAAGCAAGCTGAGAAACCACTATCACTAAACAATCATGAAAATCAAGCGTAAGGTCATATCCACTAAAACCAATCTTCCCACATTGAAATGCAGTCAATATAAGTCCAGGAGCATGAAAGCGCTTTTAACCCCAATCAAGACAGTATGAACACGATCCACATGAAAGCTCCAAATCCTCATGCACAGCATGCATGAGTCGACTTCATAAATGTATTCAGGAAGGACCTTTGAATTTCAACCTACAAAATAAGATATCATCATGTTAGCTTGTTTATCATGAAAATGCCATTAAGTATAAAACACACAATATATTGGAGTCATCAAAACCATTGTCAAAGATAACGAGGGGGTACACAGAACCCAACATTGCTCACGCCGATCCTCAATGCGGATGGGGTACTCTGGAAGGGACAAATCTGGGGTCACCTCGGGCCAACCAGCATCCTCCAAAACATGGAATTCATCGGGCATATACCTCCACAGTATGGACACATGGAACACGTCATGCACAACAGATAGCTCCGGGGGTAACTACAACCGATAAACAACTTTACCAATACGCGATAATGAGAAAAGGACCAATGTAGCGGGGACTCAACTTCCCACGTCTGCCGAAGCACATTACACCCTTCATGGGAGAAACTCTCAAAAACACCCGATCACCTACAGCAAAGCTGAGGGGTTGCCTCCTCCGATCAGCATAGCTTTTTGTCGACTCTGCGCCGCCAACATCTTTTGCCGGACCAGACGCACCACCTCAGTACACTACTGCACCAAATCCGGTCCTATCAGGACACACTCCCCCACCTCGAACCAATCAAGTGGAGTCTGACAAGGTCGCCCGTACAACGCCTCAGAAGGAGCCATACCAATGCTCGAATGATAGCCGTTGTTGTAGGCAAACTCCACTAACGATAAATGGTGGATCCAACTCCCTTGCCACTCTAGACAACACGACCTCAACATATCCTCCAAAGTCTGGATGGTCCTCTCAGACTGACCATCCGACTGAGGATGGTACGCCGAGCTAAAAGCCAACTATGTGCTGAAAGCTCTCTGGAAACTCCTCCAGAATCCCGAAGTGAAGCGAGGATCACGATCAGATACAATGGAGATGGGAACTCCATGCAACGGAACGATCCGCTCCACATACAAACGGGTCAACTTATGCACATTCCAACTGACTTTGATCGGCAACAACCGAGCCGTCTTCGTCAGTCTATCCACTAGTAACCAGATACTATCATGCCCACTTGACGTCCTCGGTAACCCAACCACGAAATTGGTGGTCACGTGGTCCCACTTTCACGCAGGAATCTCCAAGGGCTGAAGTGTACCACCCAGTCACTGGTGTTCCGCCTTCACTTGCTGACATACCAAACACTTGGCCACGAATTCCATAACATTTTTCTTCATTCCAGGCCACCAGAACTGCCTCTTCAAATTCTGGTACATCTTTGCCGATCCGGGGTGCACGGCATACCAGCTCCCATGAGCCTCTCGTAACATCGCGCGCTTCACCTGCTCCTCGGCTGGGACGTACAACCTCCCTCGAAACCTCACAGCTCCATCCTCACCAAACTCCACCTCGGCCAACGACAAAATTCGTGGCAGCTCGGGGTCCGCACGCTGAGCCTTAGTCACTTGACGATGAATAGCTGGCGTGACAGTCAGGCTCCAAGAACATTCGAACCCTGATCCCGTGAGATCTTGAGCCTAAAAGTCATGGCTGGCACCTGCTCCCATAACCTCCACTTCCTCAACAACATCTGACTGACCACCACCTTCCTACTCAAGACGTCAGCCACGACATTCATCCTGCCAGACTGATATGACAGAGTAAAATCATAATCCTTCATGTACTCCATCCACCTCCTCTGCCTGAGGTTAAGATCCTTCTGGGTAAACACATACTTCAAACTCTGATGGTCAGTGAAAATCTCAAACTTCTCGCCGTATAGATAATACCTCCAGATCTTCAGAGTGAAAAGCACCACCGCCAACTCAAGATCATGAGTGGGGTAGTTCTCCTCATGTGACTTCAACTGCCGAGATGCATACACCACAACTCTACCATGTTGCATCAGCACGGCACCCAAACCTATCCTGGAAGCATCCGTACACATCACGAAACCTCCCGATCCTGAAAGTAACACTAACACCTGAGTGGTAGTGAGCAATCTCTTAAGCTCCATAAAACTCTGCTCACACTCCTCTGTCCAAACAAACGGCACATCCTTCCGTGTGAGTCTGGTCATTGGGGCCGCTATACGAGAAAAGTGCTGGATAAATCTCCTATAATAGCCCGCTAGTCCCAAAAAGCTCTGAATCTCCGTGACAGAACTCGGCCTCGGCCACTACATCACAGCCTCGACCTTGGATGAATCCACGGAAACACCATCACCAAAAATCACGTGCCCCAAAAAGTGCACTTCTCGAAGCCAGAACTCGCACTTACTGAGCTTGGTATACAGCTGGTGATCTCGCAAGGTCTGCAACACCACCCTCAGATGATGCCCATGCTCCTCAGCAGATCGCGAATACACGAGGATGTCGTCCACAAACACAACCACGAACTAGTCTAGATACGGATCGAACACCCTATGCATCAAATCCATAAATGTCGTGGGGGCATTGGTGAGCCCAAATGGCATCACCATGAACTCATAATGCCCATACCTCGAGCGAAACGCAGTCTTCTCAATGTCAGACTCTTGAATCCGCAGCTGGTAATAACCCGACCTCAAATTAATCTGTGAAAACACCCGGGCCGACTGAAGCTGATCAAACAAGTCATCAATCCGAGACAACGGATACTTGTTCTTAACAGTCGCCTGGTTCAACTGCCAGTAGTCGATGCACAATCTGAGACTACCATCCTTCTTCTTCACAAACAATACGGGTGCACCTCAAGGGGAAAAGCTAGGACGAATATATCCCTTGGCCAGCAACTCCTGCAACTACGCCTTCAACTCTCTCAACTCAGCCGATGCCATCCGGTAAGGGGCCTTTGACATAGGCGTCGTACCTGGTACCACCTCAATCACGAAATCAATCTCTCGCTGCGGTGGCAACCCTGGCAACTCCTCGGGAAAAACTCGCACACAACTGGAATATCCTCCACTTCCAAACACTACCGATTAAGTAGGACCACTAAAGCGAGAAAACCCTGACAACCTACATCAAGCAATCTACGGGCCTTAATGGTCGAAATAAGAAAACGGGAAGAGGAAGATCGGATACCTTGGAAGTAGAAGGTGGGTCTGCTAGGATGCTAGAAGTAGACCCTCTTCAAGCTGCAATCCACCACGGCACGATGGGCCTCGAGCCAATCCATGCCCAAAATCACATCAAAGTCCTGAAGCGGCAATGCATAAAGCCTGGTCGGTAAGTTCTGCCCATCCACCCACACATGCACCCTCTCAAGGTAATACGGGGTGAGTATGAAATCACCGGTAGGCAACTCCACTGCCAGGTCACAAGACACCTCGGTCGCTGACTCCCCAGCACTATGAGCAAAATCCTCCGAAATAAATGAATGGGACGCACCAGAATCAAACAAAACTCGAGCCGCACAACCCATAATCAGAATAGTACCTTTCACTAACTACGATGCCTCAGCCTCCGCTCTAGTCATGTGTGTAACTCGACCTCGAGACCTCTGCCTCCCTACAGTAGCCGATCGTGTCAACTGCGGAAACTGACCCTACTGCTGGTACTGCTGCAGCTGAGGTGTTAACTGCTGGGGTTGAAACTGCTACTGCTACTGGAACTCGTGCGGCTGACGCGGTCTCTGCGGACAGTCACATGCCATGTGCCCTTGCTGGTCGCACCTGAAGTAAATCATGGGCGCCGAGCACTATCTGCCTAGATGAGAATCACCGCATCGAGGACACCTGCTCCACGAACTGCTCGCTGATCCCTGACGCTGGTAGGGCGCAGGTTATTGAACACTACCTACAGACTGCTGCCTCGACTCCTTGCGATCCTGGCGCCTCTTACCGAAACCGACATCCCTGAATAACTTCTTAAGCTTCGAACCAAATGATGACGAGTCTGCTGCTGGTGCCACGGACGGAGATGCCCCCGAACCGCCCGCTGAGGGCTGGACAATACTCTGGTGCTGCCTGGCCGTCGGCTGACTAAAACTCATCTGTGTCTGGCCTACACTGCCCTATCCTCGAGTCTTCTGCAAATCTCTCTCCAACGCTGTTGCTGCTCTGCAAGCTGCATCCAGGTTGGACAAACCCGACGCAAGTAGGGGATGCCTCAACTCTGGCCTCAAACCCCTGATAAACTGCTCGATCTTCAGCTCCTCATCTATCATGATATGCAGTGCATAACGGCCCAGCTCAATGAACCTGGATCTATACTGCATCATTGACATGTCACCCTGGACCAACTCTAGGAACTCACGCATCCTCTATGATCTAATGAAGGACGGACAGAAAGCACGCTCAAAGGCCGTGACGAACTCCCACCATGTGATCTGCCAAAGAGGACGGGATTGGAACGCTACCCCCCACTCTGACGTCCACCACGTCTGGGCTGACCCTTGCAATCGATGCATATCCAACACAACCTTCTCCTCCTCAGCACACTCCATCGAACTGAATACCATCTCCAAGTCATCTAGCCACCCCTTGGCCACCTTCGGATCTGGCTGCTCGTTGTAAAGAGGCGGTTGGAACTGCAAGAAATCTCTCAGTACATAACCATGGCCACCTCGAGACGACAAACCCTCGCCACCATCACCGCCTTGCTGTTGAAGAACATACTGATATATGCCCCAGAAGAACTCCTCTGCTCTGAGAACTCTCGCCTCCTCAGTTGCATCTACCTGGAGTGTTGCTCTGCTCTGCCCTTCTTGGCCCCCACCTGACTCTCCCTGTTGGGAACGAGTCCCTCTTCTGGGCGCCATAACCTCATGTTAACAAAAACAACCAGCGGAATTAATAAAACTCACAGGGCCCTAAGCCATTCGCCAACTATACAGGACATTCATGGACCTTCTGGACCACTACAATCATTTCAGGTTCTTATGTACCTCCACAACCCCGCTCTGATACCAACTGTAACGATCCGAGATCCGAGTAGCGGAAAGGAACCGACGCAATTCGAACCTCGGCCCGCCACCCATGAGCCCGAAGACTCAGAAGGGTTAAAGGATGGTGTGAGGGCACAAGAGAAGCTGAAATAAATGCAGAGATAGCACAATAACTAAGCAATAAAGCAGGAAATTTAATAAATAACTAAACTACTACAAGGTCCAAAGTATCTCATGTCCAATATAAGTACAGTCAATAAAAAGAAAAAGTAAAGGTACGCAAGGCATATCCCGGCTCTGGCAACTAGCGACTAACCCTAGCTACTAGAAGCACGCTGAAACTTTGCCGCACCTCTCGACGACCCCGCCTTACCTGAAAACACAGGGGTGAGCATCATTTCATAGGCTCAGTAGGGATCTCGCGGACCCCCATCTCACACGAGAGAAACAAGACAACAAAGGGCGAACAAGCTCGAAAGGTAATGCTACCTAGCAGGAGTACGGCAGTAGCAACAAGCAATAATAAATAAACGAAAAAAGCTCTCTACAACTAACCGTACCAAACAAACCAACCCCGAACCAACGGAAAAATAAGTCCGTACCTGCAAGGAGACATGAGCTCAACCCACTAGAAGCAAGACTGGATGCCTCCCCTGACGTCTTACACGGCGCCCAAGTGTCTCCCTACTCGCACCAGGCAGAGACTGAGACATGCAACAAGTACCATGAATAAGGACTAGCTGGGGTCGCGCTTGTCAGCGCATGTCCGACAGCCCCGAACTACATGTGCACACACAGACCATCTGCTCTAGATCGGGTCCTCTAGCTGGTTTTTTCCTCAATCGGACTCAGGCTGCAAAGGCAAGGGGCCCTACAGAAATCAGCCTAAAAACCATCTCTTACCGGGTCATGCTCTCCACCACTCCCAAGTGGGTCCGCACTTGCGTGCGCAGGAAAGCTACGACTAGTGGACAGGTCACTGGAGGTGAGACTCAACTCACGAAAATCTCCTATGGCAAGGAAACGGAGTGGCGGTCCTGTCACGCCCTGAGCTTTTTAATACAACGGAAGGAACTTCGGGAACGTGAACAGCCGGCATGGTAAGCCTCTCGCAAGCAAGTAATCAGAGTGCAAGACAATCACATAAAAGCAATTGCATAAGTAATTCTTCTCAAAACTCTAACTTTATTTCATAACAATAATCAAAAGTACACAAGACCATTAATGTTTGACAATCTTCTATCATATGACTCAAGAAATCAAAAATTATAATCTGACTCGACTAGACACTTGATAACTAGGGCTTCTCTCATTCCAACAGACCTTCAATCGCTCTCGGACCCGCTACTTGCATAATCCGAATCCGATCCACTAGTACTTCCTGAAAAGACAAGAAAATAGGTATAAGCACACGTGCCCAGTAGGTATCTTCATATCAACATGAAGGCAATATTTAAGTGATTAATACTTTAGCTCTAGAATTAAGGTAAAAATGAGAATGCAGAAAATCACGCGTCATACACCCAAAATAACCAAGAATATCGAGTCACGAGATATTTGAGCAAACAGACATAGTCGAGTATATGAACAAGCAAGATTTAATCATGTAGATATACATTTGGCCTTTCATGAACAAGAAAGTACGAGCATGTATCAAGAAAGTACTTTACACAACATTGTAAAGGTTATGTACTAGAAAGTCATTAACAAGCATGCAAATTCCATAATGAGCCCCATGATATTTTTCACTCGTCTATAAAAAAAGTACTCCCGATATAATGCGACACCAGTATTCATCGTACCCCATAGTTTTCAGCACGTTTTCGGCCATCGGCCGTGGGGGCTAGTGTCAAGCCCTTGGACACAGTCCATGCCCGCTCTTGCATCTTCAAGTTATAGATCAAGCTAATTCCACGAGATAACAATACTTTTGGCCAATAATTTCAATTTCAAAATAATAAGTTTCATGACCAAGTAACCAAGGTATAGAACACTCGGAAAAATGATATAAGATTCCAAAGAAGAATTAAAAGAATGTTATGCTACAGCGACATTCCGGTAGCATAACAGTACATTGATTAAGTTCCATAATTTAACATTAACTTGTTACACATAGGTTTGGAATTCAGATAATCCTAAGATCATCCAAGATAAAATTTCAACAACCCCTACGTCAAACCTCGGGTTATGAACCTGACAGAAAGAAACGGTCATTTACTGGCCGTTCCCAAAAGAAAATGATCACAGGTAGGCCGCTTAGTCGATAATAACGGTCCAGCAAAGGCCGCATTTAAGCTGTGTCAACCAAAATGAAGAGAAAGTCGACACTTGAAGAATTTTAGAGAATAACG
The DNA here is from genome assembly GCA_022559845.1 of Amorphophallus konjac. Lineage (NCBI taxonomy): Eukaryota > Viridiplantae > Streptophyta > Magnoliopsida > Alismatales > Araceae > Amorphophallus > Amorphophallus konjac. Next base: position 260,523,655 of record CM040128.1, read on the forward strand.
GCCGCAAGGGGGTCGTTTTCTGACAAAGACGGTCAAGGTAAGACCGCTAAGTAACAATAGCGATCTCCTATAGGCCGCAATTAACCAGAGTAAAACACCGATCATGTGAGTGCTTTCTAGATAATTTGGGCTTTAAGGGTACAACCAGCTCGACGTCCTAGTGGAAATCCCTAGCTCGCGGAGTCTTACGGAGGCCTTGAAACATGGTCCCCTAGTCTGACAGAAGGAATATCCGGCGGAGGTTCACAAGTCCAAGAAATGTGCCTAGAAGTGCAACGTGTACCTAATGGTCGCTCACCGAAGTAAACGCCATGTACTTATGAAAGACTTTGAGATGAGAGTGAATGCTTAAAACCAACGGTAACAACCACCATATTAATACTACATGAAATATGACCACAATATGGAAAATTATTTATTTACAAAAGTATAACTTTAGCATAAAATTACACGTTTATGAAAAAGAAGGTTTAAACATGCTTACAGTGAAACAAGGTATTTAATAGAAAATTAAAACATAATGAAATTATGAATATATTGTAAATAACATAAGAAATCATATTAAGTTCGGACTGGCATAAAACGGTCGTGAACCTGTCACCAGCACAGTAAAAACGGTCACGCAATAAACCGCATGAAAATATATAAACGGTCTTTTAAATGACCGCATGGTTTCCCTTGCGGTTCCTGTAAGACTGCCTTCTATCTTCGCACAGAAGCCTTTAAACAATAAACAAAAGGCTAATCTAGGTCATATTATGCATGGGAATGATGTAAAACATGTAGTAAAGCATGCTAGAAGAATATTGGGTCGATAATATGCATAGGAAATTGTAATTTCAACATGAATTACATCTTTTTCATTAAAGGGTTAGGCTCATGCATGAAAAATACACTAGTTACGCAGTCACAATAAAACATTAAATTCTCTATGTATAATGCATGAAAACAACTGAAAATAGAGGGCTTTTATTCCTAACTTCGAGTTTGAGCCAATCATGAGATAACCTACCTCTAGACAAAGCTCTGAACTTCAAATTTTGGGCTGGAACTTGACCCTAATTCCTATTTATGCTGAACTGGATCAGCAACTTCGTGACCTTCTAACTTTTGATCCTCTTCACCTATGACCACGAAATTTTGAGGGTAAGAAGATGGTACTAAAAGGAATAAGTAGTTCAAAAGAACCGCTATTTAATTATCTTGTTTAGAGCTTCTAATTCATTGATCAATCTGACCCGGTCGCACAGTCTCCTGGATTTCTTGTACCGAATCAGCATCTTTGAAAGCCTTGTTCTCCCTGACGGCTTGATCTCCTAATGTGAAAATCGAAGGGAAATTAGACCTTACTATCATGAATAAATTCTTCTAAAGAATGTACCTCTAATTCAGCCTCCTTACCTTAGTTCCACACGAGCCAAAAGTAAGGGTCGCGCAGGTAAGATTTAAGGTTTATTTATAGGGTTAGCTAGGGTTTTGAGGATTTGGACGATCCTAGAGTCCTAATTAGGTCATAAATTTGATCTTAATCTATCCTAGAGCCTTCTAGACAATAGATTGCATCGATCCTAGAGGATTTGACCTGAAGAAATTGGAGTTTTTCACGCGATCAAACTGTTCGTGATCGGACTCTTGAAAACGGTTCTATTGGAACCGTTTCTGATCCTAGGCGGTCGCTCGATAGACCGCTTTTAACCTTGGGCGCCGAATTTCAATCAATTCAAACTCTTTTATGATTTATCCATTTCATTGATCTGATAAATAGTAATTTATCCTCTAAATTCTGAAAATAGCTTGTTTTAAGCTTCTAGAATATGGGCCAAACCTTGTGGGCTTGGTTTTAGGTCCTTTGGGGTTAATTAAAAGGGCCAGGTCCATCAATAGATATAAGGCCTTAATATTTGGCTTTAATTAATTCTGTTTCATTTAATAAACCATTTATTAAAAAGAAAATTCTAAAATACTTTTCATAAATTTTGGGGTATTACACCCTCCCCCTCTTAAGAGAATTTGGTCCCCAAATTCAATATGTGGATTTTATGGAGGGTGTACTTACAGTGGAATAGCTCGGGAAATCTCCTACGCATGGCTTCTTCCGTCTCCCATGTATCATCTTGATCCGATCCTTTATTCCACCAAATTTTTACCATGGGAATGGTTTTATTTCGAAGCTGACGTACCTCTTGATCAATGATTTTGTAAGGCTTTTGTTCGTACGTCAAATCTGTTTGAATCTCTAAATTATCATAAGAGATAATGTGGAATGGATCATAGACATATTTCTTTAATATAGAAACATGTAATACATCATGAACTCATGCCAGCTGTGGAGGTAATGCTAGACGATACGCCACTTCTCCCACTCTTTCAAGAATTTCAAAAGGGCCAATAAATCTTGGCTTAAGCTTGCCTTTAATACCAAACCTACGAATACCACGACCAGGGGAAACCTTGAGAAATACATGATCTCCTACCTGAAATTCTAGGTTTCGCCTTCGATTATCAGCATAGGACTTTTGCCTATCTTGGGCCATCTTGAGTCTTTCTCTTATCACTTTTACCTTGTCGGTTGTATCTCGAACAAGATCAGGGCCTAGAATTTATCTTTCACCGACCTCGTTCCAACATATAGGTGTACGGTAACTTCTTCCATATAATGCCTCAAACTGTGCCATTTGAATGCTAGCTTGGTATCTATTGTTGTAGGCAAATTCCACAAGAGGTAAATGGTCGTGCCAGCTTCCACCGAAGTCTATAACACATGCCCTTAGCATATCTTCCACCACCTGATTGGTCCTCTCAGTTTATCCATCAGTTTATGGATGAAACGCAGTGCTAAAATTTAATCATGTTCCTAAAGAATATTGTAGCCCTTTCCAGAATTGTGAAGTAAATCGAGAGTCTCGATCAGAAATAATGATAACAGGGACACCATGTAATTTAACAATCTCCTTTATATATAAAGCAACCAAGATATCCACCGACCATCAAGTTTTAATAGGTAGAAAATGAGCCGATTTTGTTAAATGGTCTATGATCACCCATATCCCATCATGTCCACCTCTTGATTTAGACAGTCCCATGATAAAATCCATCCCTATACTCTCCCATTTCCATTCTGAAATTTCCAAGGGATGTATTTTTTCAGCAGACTTTTGATGTTCTACCTTAATTTGTTGACAAGTAAGGCAGCGTGACACATAGTCCTCTATCTCTCTCTTCATATTGGGCCACCAATAATTTCTTTTAAGGTCTTGATATATCTTGGTAGCACCAGGTTATACTTAGATTTATGAGCTTCTTCTAAGATCATCTTCTTAGCATCGTTATGATCCGGAATACAAATACGACCTCGAAATAATAATCTTCTATCATTCGCAATAACGAAATCCGGACGTTGCTCCATATCAGCCTTAATCTCCAATAATACTGGGTCATTCTCTTGAAACTTGACTAGATCTTTAATCAATGTAGGTTGTGTCCGAATATTGACTATAAAGCAATCTTCTTTCTTTATATCAACATCTAAATTCAACTGAGCAAATTTAGAAATAAGAGTAGCCATACCTTTCAGACTTGATAGCTTTCCTACTGGTTTTCTACTGAGCGCATCAGCTACAGCATTCACCTTGCTTGGATGATATTGAATATTGAAATCAAAGTCCTTGAGATACTCCAGCCATCGCCTTTGCCTCATATTCAACTCCTTTTGGGAAAAGAGGTATTTTAGGCTCTTGTGATCTGAATATACAGTAAATTTCTTCCATAAAGATAATGACGCCAAATCTTCAAGGCAAATATAACAGCAGCCAGCTCCAAGTCATGAACAGGATAATTCTCCTCATGCCACTTCAATTATCTTGAAGCGTAGCAAATCACCTTGCCATTTTGCATGAGCACGCACCCTAGGCCAATGTCAGATGCATCAGTATCAACTTCAAATCCGCCACCTTCAACATGCAACGCCAGTACAGGTGCCGTGGTGAGATGCTCCTTAAGAGTTAAGAAATTTTCTTCACATTCCTTTGTCCACTCGAAAGGATTTTCCTTCCTAGTGAGTCTTGTTAAAGGAGCGGCAATTTTGGAGAAATCTTTGATAAATCGCCTATAGTAACCAGCCAGACCAATGAAACTCTGAACTTCAGATACGGTGTTCGGCCGGCTCCAGTTCTTAACAGCTTCAACTTTAGAAGGATCTACTGCAATGCCTTCTTTAGAAATAATGTGGCCAAGGAAAGAAACCTCCTTAAGCCAAAATTCACATTTGTTCAACTTAGCATAGAGTTTGTGTTCCCGTAAGGTTCGCAAAGTAACCCTTAGATATTCCTTGTGTTCCTCCTTTGTCTTAGAATAGACAAGGATATCATCAATGAAGATGACCACAAATTGGTCAAGATAAGGTCGGAACACATTATTCATTAGTTGCATAAATACTGACGGGGCATTAGTTAACCCGAACGGCATTACCACGAATTCATAGTGCCCATATCTGCTTCGGAAAGCAGTCTTGTAAATATCTTCCTCCTTGATCCTTAGTTAATGATAGCCCGACCTGAGGTCGATCTTGGAGAAGTACTCCGCGCCAGAAAGTTGGTCAAATAGCTCATCAATGCGCAGCAGTGGGTATTTGTTCTTAATAGTAAGTTGATTCAACTACCGGTAGTCGATGCATAACCTGAGGGAACCGTCCTTCTTCTTGACAAATAAGACCGGCGCACCCTAAGGGGATGTGCTAGGTCGAATGAACCCTTTTTCCAACAGCTCTTGAAGTTGCTTCTTTAATTCTTTCAACTCCGTGGGGGATATCCTGTAAGGAGCTATTGACACAAGTGCTGCTCCGAGTGTGAGTTCAATGGTGAAGTTAATCTCCCTTTTGGGCGGTGAACCAGACAACTCGGAAGGGAAAACATCAGGAAACTCCTGAACTATGGGGATTTCATCTATCTGAATTTCCTTAGACTCAGTAACTACTACAGAGGCAAGGAAAGCTTCACATCCTTGCGAAATGAGTTTGCAAGCGTGAAGGGATGAAATAATAGTAGGATGCTTCCGGTATTTGATACCAAAGAAGGAAAATCACGGAAGACCTGGTTTTCGAAAAGAGATTATCAAGTTGCGACAATTAATATAGGCGTCATGGTTTACAAGCCAATCTACACCTAATATGGCATCATAGCCTTCCATATCAAGGCATACCAGGTTTGCCGGAAGATTATGACTGATGCGGGACGGACACGGGGACCGACTTTATCTAAGTAATGCGGACCTTGGACTCTACGTGCAGACGCGACCAGCAACATACGAATAGGAGAGACACTTTGGCCCGACACTAAGAGTTCCTATGGTGTAGTGCCCCAGAATTTATATAATAATTTTTGGATCATTTATAGAATTTTCTAGAATTTATTAGGAATTTATAAAGACTAAATAAATTTATAAATGGATTATTGGATTAATAAGTCATTATAAGGCCCAATTGTGTCAAATAATTAACCTAGCCTATTTAAATAAGATCCAAAAGGTTTAAGGACCAAGCCCATTAAGTTTGGCCCATATTCTAGAATGTTATTTAGCCTATTCACGTATTTTAAGAATAAATACTATTTTATAGATAATTATATTGGATAAAAAAGTAAAAGAGTTTTATTAATTTGAAATTCTACCCACGTTGTATTTAACGGTCTATCGTACGACCGCCACATGAATGTAACGCACCTGGACTGATGCATTACACCCTGACAGTTCCGTGAAAGAAAGAACGAGCAAAAAGATTAGAACTTTGGGATCCTATCTGTAAGAGATCGACTTGGGAGAGTTTATAATATTACTAAGGACTCTTAAAGATAAGGTTCTGGCAATTAAGGACTCTAGAATCGATATAATCTTCAAGACCCTATAAATAGGACCTAGTTCTGAACTGAGCGACCCTTACTTTTAGCTCGTGAAGAATCAAGGTAAGGAGATATAATTTCGGGTAAGTTCTTTAGAAGATTTTGTTTAATATACTTTAGACTAATAGTTCTCTAAATTTCATGTTAGGAGATCAAGCAACCAAGGAGATTGAAGCTTCCAAAGTTGTTGGTTCGACCATAGTAACTCAGGATTCAGAGCAAAGGACCCCTGAAGATCAAGAGATTAGGACGTTTAAACGAGGTAATTAGAATTCAATCCTTTATAACTTTTTGATCACCTTAGTCTCATATTCTTACCCTCAAAATTTCACATCTTTAGGATAAGAGGTTGGAGAGATAGAGCAGTAGGAAGTTGCTAGAAAATCACTGGAAAAGGAGAGCTAAGGCTCGATTTTCAGATTCAAATTAGAAACTTAAAGCCTAGTTAAGAGGTAGGTTATCTCATTATTGGCAAAAATATCTTGTTAGGGATAAAAGCCCTCTAGTTTTGATTGATTTCATACATCATGAATCATGAATTCCATGTTTTAGTGGGTTCATGCATACATACAGATCCTTAGCCCTAATCAAAGATCAAAGATATTATCTTGTCTATTCACTAAAACCCATGCATGTAGTTGGCCCATACTTCGTTTATCATGCCTAGAATAATTGTAGTATTTTGATTTCCAGTCATGTTATGTTTTCATAAACTTTTTCTTTATTTTACTGCCAGCAGACGATCTGACGCATCAAGGTAAGACCGTCACAATGATATAACAGCCTTACGATAAGTCGTCACACCTTCTTTGGTGTTTGAAGTTCTCTATTGTCTTTGACGCACCATCTATGGAGCGTTACATTACTGTAACGGCCTCACGATAAACCGTCACAGTCACTGTGTAATATCCCGGACCTTTCGGATCCTTCTTCATGGGTCCCGGATCTGGTTTTCGGAGTGTCCGGCTCCGTTGTGTCCGAAATTTCGTTTCGGACATCTTTCGTGTTCGGATCGGCGCGATCCGGAGTCGTTTCGGAGGCCCGGAGGCGTTCCGTGGCTTTTTCCGCGCGTGTTTTCCGATTTCCGGTGTGTGTTTCGGCTTTTTCTTCGGACGCTCGCTGCGGGCGAACCGGGCAGTTCCCCGAGGCACGAGTGGTACCGTTGCGATCGGTGCGTTCCGAGGATTCCGGAAATGTATTTTTCTAATTTTCGGTATTTTTCCGAAAAATCGGATTTTCTATATATTCCCATTTTCTTTTCTTTTCTTTTTTCTTCTTTTCTCTTTTCTTCTTCTTCCTCCTTCCTCCTCCACCGTGTCTCCCTCCCTCTCCCTCTCTTCCTCCCGGTTGGCCACGGCGAGCTCCCCTCCGGCTGCAGACGGCGGCGGGGCGACGGCGCGGTGACGTGGGCGGCGGCGAGGCGATCGTGCGGGCATACGGCGAGCGTGGGAGGCGTGGAGAGGCGAGATTCTAGCGGCGTTCTTCGCGACTTCGAGCTCGGATCGGAGCGTTTCGTCGCGGACCGGAGGTAGGGTGACGTTCCTTAGCCTCATGTCTTCCTTCCCCGTGAGTTTCAGCTCGAGACGAGGTCGAGAGGGGTTTATTTTGAGCCGGGAAGGGTCGATCATGCCGCGGGGTGAGTTCGTCCGATCCATCGTTTTGAGCCCCGATTTCACGGTTTAAGGGCGTAGGAGCATGCTAGGGGGCTTGGGGGTTCTTCTCTCGCCATTTCCCCCTCCGTGGGGTTTGTTTTGAGGCCGATTGGGCGATTCCGGTGAGGTTCGCCATTTTCTCGCCGGTGAGCGATGTGCGGTCGAACCAGTGGCCGCACAACCCCTATGCGGTTCCGTTCGGACCGTTCATCGGCTCGGCGCGCTTTGGGTGAGGCTTGGCGCGCAGTGGGCTTGGGCGGTCTATCGTGGGACCGCATATCCTAATGTGCGGCCCCACAGCTACCGCCCAACCCCAAGGGTTTTGACCGTTGGTTGTGACCGTTGTGCAGTGCTCTGGGATGTGCGGCCAGGAGCTGACCGCATAACCCCTTGCACGGCCAGGTGCTGGCCGTACATCCCCTAGCGCTATGGTTGGATGTGCGGTCTGGCCCTGACCGCACAACACCTGAACGGCTAAGCCGTAGCCGCCCTTCCCCAAGTGCGGCTAAGGACTAACCGTCCAGGCTTTTTACCGTTGGGAGACGAGCGGCCAGTAGGTGACCGTTCCTCACCCACGTGCGGTCAAGAGTTGGCCGCACATCTGTTTGAACGGTCCTGTGTTGGCCGTTTATCCGTCGTTTGGACCCTGGGTGGAACGGTCCTGATATGACCGTTCTAATCCTTGTGCGGTCCCTGTGTGACCGTACATCCCTGAGCGGCCCAGTGTGGACCGTTCAAGGGTACGGGTTGCGTCGGTGTGTCTCTCGTCGTACAGAGTGTACCGGGAGATGTTGTTGTCAGCTGGTCACCGTGCGTCGGTGTTGGTACAAGGAGCGTTCCTCGTACCTGCAGTTGCACCGTTGTTTTCCGAGACTTGAGAGTCTACTCCTTCTGTGACCCTCCACTAGTCGTAGCCTACTAGTACGCGTGTGCTAGTCGCACCAGGGAGTGGTGTACGGGCTGACCTTTAGAGACGGTTTGTGGACCGGTTACCGTTGGGCCCCACGTCTTGCAGCCAGAGTCCGGCTGAGGGGAAAACCGGTCAGAGGGCCAGACCAGGGACGCGCGGTCTGTGTGTGCACACGTGGTTGGGGGCGGTTGGACCCACGTCGACGGGCGTGACCCCAGCTAGTCACTTGTTGTAGTTACTTGTACGGTGTTTGCGCCTCGGGTAGGACCTACCATGTCAGGCGGTTCACCTGCGGTGCGGTGTAAGACGTCAGGGGACGCTACCGGCTGTGCTTCTAGTGGGTGGTACTCCTGTTGAGTACGGAGTGTCAGACTGTCAGTCGTGTGTTTCCGACCTTCGGGTTTTGACGGTTCGACCGTTGAGTTTCGGTCTTCTCGTACCGTGGCACGTGTGTCGGTTTGCGTGCCGTTAGGGTCTAGTTCTGTAGAGTACAGGGCTTTCCTTTCCGAGGTACCTTCTACCGCTAGAGTAGTGGTTTCTCGTTTTTCGAGGTAGGGTTCGAGTGATCCCTACTGAGTCTTGTTCCGAGACTCATTCCCTGCGTGTTTTCACCGTGTTTCAGGTGAGGCGCCACCTTCGGGGAGCGTGTCAGGAGCGCAGCGGAAGCGTGGTGCGGGTGCCCAGAGGTAGTGCCAGAGGTCAGAGCCGGGGGATGCCCCGTGTAGCTGTACTTTTCTTTCTTGTCACTGTACTAGTCGTGGACTACTGTTGCTGTTGTTGTTATTTTATTGTGGACCATGTAAAATGTTAATTCATTTCCTGCTTAATATCATAACTGTTTAATTTCTGCAATTATTTGTGATGCTTGTGTAGTTTCCACACCATCCTTTTAACCCTTCCGAGTCTTCGGGCTCGTGGGTGGCGGTGCGAGTCTCGGGTTATCGGGCCTTCCCGGTAATCGGATTCTCGGGTCGTTACAGCTGGTATCAGAGCGCGGTTGTGGAATTACATGAGAATCATAGGTAATTGTATTGGTCCACTAGTCCACAACGATGATGTACATGTGACGCTGGCATTGGGCACCGCGTGTTTTATTCTGACCTTCCGTTTCTGAGTTTTCTGTCTTGTGCTTAAGGAGCGAGGATGGCGCCGAGGAGGAGTTCTCGCTCTCAGCAGGGGCAGTCGGCTGGAGGTCAGGAGATCCAGCAGGGGGTCCAGAGGGACCAGGAGGAGCATAGCAGAGTTCCGGGAGCTACCGAGGCCGCGGATGCTGCGAGGGCTCCGGGGGCCGAGGGTTTTCTCCGTGGCATGTACCATCTCATGGCTCAGCAGTTCGGCGGAGAGGCCGGTGAGGGCTCGTCAGTCAGGGGTGGGCCAGGCCGAGCAGTGAGGGATTTCATGCAGTTTCATCCACCTTACTTTAGCGGCCAGGCAGACCCTGATGCGGCTCGTGATTGGCTTGATGAGATGGAGCGGGTGTTCAGTTCTGCGAAGAGTGCTGTCGAGGACAGAGTGGTGTTGGCCTACAACCAGTTGCAGGGTACGGCTCGGAGGTGGTGGTCTTCCGAGTGGAAGACGTCCTTTCAGCTTCGTCCGCTTGAGCAGATCGAGTGGGATGACTTTGTCAGTGCTTTCGAGCGTACGTACTGTCCAGATATTGTTGCTACGCAGCGGATGCGGGAGTTTCTGGAGCTGGTGCAGGGTGACATGTCCGTGTTGCAGTACAGGGCCCGATTTGTCGAGCTGGGTCGGTACGCACCTCATATCATGGAGCATGAGAGGGTGAGGACGACGCAGTTTGTGCAGGGCTTGAGGCTGGAGCTGAGGCACCATCTGATCGCGAATGGGGCCACTGATCTCGAGACGGCGTCTCGTGTTGCGATTTCCTTGGAGATGGATATGCAGAGGACTCGAGGACCGATCAGCCAGGGGCAGTCTGTGTCAGGTCGCAGCCAGCAGTCGGCTACTCAGCAGCAGGGTTTCTTTCAGTCTGCGTCGGGTGGTTCAGGAGTACCGGCATCGGCAGCTTCGGTGACAGGATCTGCGTCCTTTGGCACGAAGGTCAAAAAGTTCTTCAAGAGAGGGTTCGGCAAGAAGAAGTCCAGGATCAGGGGCAGGCTTCATCGGGCAGTGTGCAGCAGCCGTTTCCTTTGCAGCGACAGGGATCGGTGGGTGGATCGCGAGGACCTTGTCCACGGTGTAGTGGGACCCACCCAGGCAGGCAGTGCACGGCGCCGATCATCTGTTTTCGGTGTGACCAGCCAGGGCATATGGCGCGCGACTGTCCTCAGAGGCCGCCGCAGCAGCAGGTTTCCCAGCAGCAGCAGCAGCAGGGACAGTATCCGCCGCTACCCAGGTCAGCTAGTGTGGGAGGCAGGCAGAGAGCTCGTGGCCAGATCACGCACTTGACCAGGGCAGAGGCAGTAGCGTCGCAGCTCGTGGAAGGTACCGTTCAGATTTTGGGTTGTGCGGCTCGGGTTTTATTTGATTCTGGCGCGTCTCATTCGTTCATTTCGGAGGATTTCGCGTCGAGCGTCGAGGAGCCGGTGACCCAGTTGTCCTGTGATTTGGCTGTGGAGTTGCCTTCGGGTGACTTTATGGTCACTCCGTATTGCTTCGACCAGGTTCCGGTGTGGATCGATGGGCGGAGTATGCCAGGCAGGTTGTATGCGTTGCAGCTTCGGGATTACGACGTGATTCTAGGCATGGATTGGCTCGAGACTCATGGAGCGGTGGTGGATTGTGGGATGAAGAGGGTCTACTTCCAACATCCGAGCAAGAGGACCTTCTATTTCCAAGGTATCCGTTCCGCCTCTTCTCGATTTCTTATCTCTGCTATTCGAGCCCGTCGATTGCTTGATTCAGGTTGTCAGGGTTTTCTCGCGTCTGTGGTTGTGTCTGACCGGATGGAGCCGAATGTCGAGGACATTGCGGTGGTGTGCGAGTTTCCCGATGTTTTTCCTGAGGAGTTGCCTGGATTACCTCCCCAGCGGGAGATCGATTTCGTGATCGAGGTTGTACCTGGTACGGGACCTTTGGCGAAGGCTCCCTACCGTATGGCCCCCGCGGAGTTGAGGGAGTTGAGGGCGCAGTTGCAGGAACTGTTGGCCAAGGGGTACATTCGTCCGAGCTTTTCCCCTTGGGGTGCGCCCGTGTTGTTCGTGAAGAAGAAGGACGGTAGTCTGCGGCTGTGCATTGACTATCGGCAGCTGAATGACGTGACCATTAAGAACAAGTATCCGTTGCCGCGGATTGATGATTTGTTCGACCAGCTTCAGTCTGCGCGAGTGTTCTCGCGGATTGATTTGCGGTCCGGTTACTATCAGCTGAGAATTCGCGAGTCCGATGTGGAGAAGACTGCGTTCAGTACGAGGTACGGGCATTATGAGTTTCTGGTGATGCCGTTTGGGCTCACCAATGCCCCAGCAGCCTTCATGGACTTGATGCAGAGGGTGTTCCACCCGTATTTGGACCAGTTCGTGGTCATTTTCGTGGATGACATCCTTGTTTATTCGCGGTCTGCTGAGGAGCATGCGTACCATTTGGGTGTGGTGCTGCAGACGTTGCGAGATCACCAGTTGTATGCGAAGCTCAGCAAGTGCGAGTTTTGGCTCAGCGAGGTGCACTTTCTGGGGCACGTGATTTCTGGTGATGGCATTTCCGTGGATCCCGCCAAGGTCGAGGCTGTGATGCAATGGCCGAGGCCGAGGTCGGTGACGGAGATCCGGAGTTTCTTGGGGCTTGCGGGTTATTATCGCCGGTTTATCCAGGATTTTTCCCGCATTGCGACCCCGATGACGAGGCTCACGCGGAAGGATGTGCCTTTCGTCTGGTCCGAGGAGTGTGAGCAGAGCTTTAGGGAACTGAAGAGATTGCTCACCTCGGCTCCGGTGTTGGTTTTGCCTTCTGGATCGGGAGGTTTTGTGGTGTGTACAGATGCTTCCGGCGTCGGATTGGGTGCTGTTCTGATGCAGCATGGTAGAGTGGTGGCTTATGCATCTCGGCAGCTAAAGCCCCATGAGGAGAACTACCCTACCCATGACCTTGAGTTGGCGGCAGTGATCTTCGCGCTGAAGATCTGGAGGCATTATCTGTACGGTGAGAAGTTCGAGGTGTTCACTGACCATCAGAGTTTGAGGTATGTGTTCTCGCAGAGAGATCTGAACCTCAGACAGAGGCGTTGGATGGAGTTCATGAAGGACTATGACTTCACCCTGTCTTATCAGCCGGGCAGGATGAATGTCGTCGCCGATGCCTTGAGTAGGAAGGTCGTGATCAGTACCTTGATGCTGAGGAAGTGGAGGCTCTGGGAACAGGTGCCCGAAGTATCTTTCAGGCTCAAGATTCCCCAGGAGCCAGGGTTGGCAGTGCTTGCGAGTCTGACTGTCACTCCTGCTATTCGTCGTCAGGTGACAGAGGCTCAGCATGCGGACCCTGAGTTGCCCCGGATTCTTGCGATGGCTGATGTGGAGCTCGGCGAGGACGGTGCTGCGAGGTTTCGTGGCAGGCTGTACGTCCCAGCGGAGGAGCAGGTTCGTCGTGCGGTGTTACGCGAGGCTCATGGGAGCAGGTACACTGTGCACCCGGGTGCGACGAAGATGTATCGGAACTTGCGGAGGCAGTTCTGGTGGCCTGGCATGAAGAGAGATGTTGCCGAGTTTGTGGCCAGGTGCCTGATCTGTCAGCAGGTGAAGGCAGAGCATCAGCGACCAGGCGGTACTCTCCAGCCCTTGGATGTTCCTGCTTGGAAGTGGGACCATGTGACCACGGATTTTGTGGTGGGGTTGCCCAGAACCCCGACTGGGCAGGACAGTATTTGGTTGCTGGTGGATCGGCTGACGAAGGTGACGCGGTTGCTACCGGTCAAAGTCAGCTGGAGCGTGCCTAAGTTGGCTCGTCTTTATGTGGAGCGGATCGTGCCGTTGCATGGGGTTCCCATTTCGATCGTGTCGGATCGGGATCCGCGCTTCACTTCTGGATTCTGGAGGAGTTTCCAGCGAGCTCTTGGCACGGAGTTGGCATTTAGCTCGGCGTATCATCCACAGTCAGATGGTCAGTCTGAGAGGACCATTCAGACTTTGGAGGACATGCTGAGATCCTGCTGCCTGGAGTGGCAGGGGAGTTGGATTCATCACCTACCGTTAGTGGAGTTTGCCTATAACAACAGCTTTCATTCGAGCATCGGCATGGCTCCTTATGAGGCATTGTATGGGCGTCCTTGTCGGACTCCACTTGATTGGTTTGAGGTGGGTGAGCGTGTTTTGACGGGACCGGAATTGGTGCAGCAATGTGTGGATGTTGTGCACCTGGTTCGTCAGAACATGTTGGCGGCCCAGAGTCGGCAGAAGAGCTATGCTGACCGTAGGCGGCAGCCCCTCGAGTTCGCCGTGGGCGATCATGTGTTCTTGAGAGTTTCTCCGATGAAGGGGGTGATGCGGTTTGGACGGCGTGGGAAGCTGAGTCCCCGCTATATTGGTCCTTTCGCGATTGTGGAGCGCATCGGTGAGGTTGCTTACCGGTTGCAGTTACCCTCTGAGTTGGCGTCGGTGCATGACGTGTTCCACGTCTCTATGTTGCGGAAGTATATGCCCGATGACTCTCATGTGCTCGAGTTTTCCGTTTGGCCTGAGGTGACTCCAGATCTTTCTCTCCCAGAGTTTCCGATCCGCGTGGAGGATAGGCGAGAGCAGCGCCTGCGGAACAAGGTTATTCCCTTGGTCAAGGTCGTGTGGCAACGACACTCTGGTGGTGAGGCTTCGTGGGAACGTGAGGACGAGATGCGTCAGCAGTTCCCGTATCTGTTTGAGTGAGTCTTCCTCTTCTTTCCCCTTGGGTTGTTCTCAATTTCGAGGACGAAATTCCTTAAGGGGGGAGGGCTGTAATATCCCGGACCTTTCGGATCCTTCTTCATGGGTCCCGGATCTGGTTTTCGGAGTGTCCGGCTCCGTTGTGTCCGAAATTTCGTTTCGGACATCTTTCGTGTTCGGATCGGCGCGATCCGGAGTCGTTTCGGAGGCCCGGAGGCGTTCCGTGGCTTTTTCCGCGCGTGTTTTCCGATTTCCGGTGTGTGTTTCGGCTTTTTCTTCGGACGCTCGCTGCGGGCGAACCGGGCAGTTCCCCGAGGCACGAGTGGTACCGTTGCGATCGGTGCGTTCCGAGGATTCCGGAAATGTATTTTTCTAATTTTCGGTATTTTTCCGAAAAATCGGATTTTCTATATATTCCCATTTTCTTTTCTTTTCTTTTTTCTTCTTTTCTCTTTTCTTCTTCTTCCTCCTTCCTCCTCCACCGTGTCTCCCTCCCTCTCCCTCTCTTCCTCCCGGTTGGCCACGGCGAGCTCCCCTCCGGCTGCAGACGGCGGCGGGGCGACGGCGCGGTGACGTGGGCGGCGGCGAGGCGATCGTGCGGGCATACGGCGAGCGTGGGAGGCGTGGAGAGGCGAGATTCTAGCGGCGTTCTTCGCGACTTCGAGCTCGGATCGGAGCGTTTCGTCGCGGACCGGAGGTAGGGTGACGTTCCTTAGCCTCATGTCTTCCTTCCCCGTGAGTTTCAGCTCGAGACGAGGTCGAGAGGGGTTTATTTTGAGCCGGGAAGGGTCGATCATGCCGCGGGGTGAGTTCGTCCGATCCATCGTTTTGAGCCCCGATTTCACGGTTTAAGGGCGTAGGAGCATGCTAGGGGGCTTGGGGGTTCTTCTCTCGCCATTTCCCCCTCCGTGGGGTTTGTTTTGAGGCCGATTGGGCGATTCCGGTGAGGTTCGCCATTTTCTCGCCGGTGAGCGATGTGCGGTCGAACCAGTGGCCGCACAACCCCTATGCGGTTCCGTTCGGACCGTTCATCGGCTCGGCGCGCTTTGGGTGAGGCTTGGCGCGCAGTGGGCTTGGGCGGTCTATCGTGGGACCGCATATCCTAATGTGCGGCCCCACAGCTACCGCCCAACCCCAAGGGTTTTGACCGTTGGTTGTGACCGTTGTGCAGTGCTCTGGGATGTGCGGCCAGGAGCTGACCGCATAACCCCTTGCACGGCCAGGTGCTGGCCGTACATCCCCTAGCGCTATGGTTGGATGTGCGGTCTGGCCCTGACCGCACAACACCTGAACGGCTAAGCCGTAGCCGCCCTTCCCCAAGTGCGGCTAAGGACTAACCGTCCAGGCTTTTTACCGTTGGGAGACGAGCGGCCAGGAGGTGACCGTTCCTCACCCACGTGCGGTCAAGAGTTGGCCGCACATCTGTTTGAACGGTCCTGTGTTGGCCGTTTATCCGTCGTTTGGACCCTGGGTGGAACGGTCCTGATATGACCGTTCTAATCCTTGTGCGGTCCCTGTGTGACCGTACATCCCTGAGCGGCCCAGTGTGGACCGTTCAAGGGTACGGGTTGCGTCGGTGTGTCTCTCGTCGTACAGAGTGTACCGGGAGATGTTGTTGTCAGCTGGTCACCGTGCGTCGGTGTTGGTACAAGGAGCGTTCCTCGTACCTGCAGTTGCACCGTTGTTTTCCGAGACTTGAGAGTCTACTCCTTCTGTGACCCTCCACTAGTCGTAGCCTACTAGTACGCGTGTGCTAGTCGCACCAGGGAGTGGTGTACGGGCTGACCTTTAGAGACGGTTTGTGGACCGGTTACCGTTGGGCCCCACGTCTTGCAGCCAGAGTCCGGCTGAGGGGAAAACCGGTCAGAGGGCCAGACCAGGGACGCGCGGTCTGTGTGTGCACACGTGGTTGGGGGCGGTTGGACCCACGTCGACGGGCGTGACCCCAGCTAGTCACTTGTTGTAGTTACTTGTACGGTGTTTGCGCCTCGGGTAGGACCTACCATGTCAGGCGGTTCACCTGCGGTGCGGTGTAAGACGTCAGGGGACGCTACCGGCTGTGCTTCTAGTGGGTGGTACTCCTGTTGAGTACGGAGTGTCAGACTGTCAGTCGTGTGTTTCCGACCTTCGGGTTTTGACGGTTCGACCGTTGAGTTTCGGTCTTCTCGTACCGTGGCACGTGTGTCGGTTTGCGTGCCGTTAGGGTCTAGTTCTGTAGAGTACAGGGCTTTCCTTTCCGAGGTACCTTTCTACCGCTAGAGTAGTGGTTTCTCGTTTTTCGAGGTAGGGTTCGAGTGATCCCTACTGAGTCTTGTTCCGAGACTCATTCCCTGCGTGTTTTCACCGTGTTTCAGGTGAGGCGCCACCTTCGGGGAGCGTGTCAGGAGCGCAGCGGAAGCGTGGTGCGGGTGCCCAGAGGTAGTGCCAGAGGTCAGAGCCGGGGGATGCCCCGTGTAGCTGTACTTTTCTTTCTTGTCACTGTACTAGTCGTGGACTACTGTTGCTGTTGTTGTTATTTTATTGTGGATCATGTAAAATGTTAATTCATTTCCTGCTTAATATCATAACTGTTTAATTTCTGCAATTATTTGTGATGCTTGTGTAGTTTCCACACCATCCTTTTAACCCTTCCGAGTCTTCGGGCTCGTGGGTGGCGGTGCGAGTCTCGGGTTATCGGGCCTTCCCGGTAATCGGATTCTCGGGTCGTTACACACTGTGATGCACCCATTCTAGACCGTCAGGGTAATTGTAGACAGAATGGGAAACTAGTTAATTTAACTTATAAATAAGCCTAGTTATCTAAATTTGGACCTGTTATCATGACTTTAAGTTTATTTACTGATTCATAATAGAAATTGCATGATTAAGGTATCTTAAGTTATTTTAAGTTATGTTAATTTCATGTGCCAAAATTCTATAGTTTTGTATCTAAATCATGATTTTCTAAAGATGTATTGACGGAGTTTTATCATGATTTCCTATTGTTCACATCCTCTCTGTCAATAGAGTCATTTCTTTAAGTACATGGCACATATTCCGGTATGTTGTCTATTAGTTTACACTTTGCACTATAGGAACATTATTCTTGGACATGAGGACCTCTCTATTGGATATTCCTTCTAATGGACTAGGAAATCTTGTTGCAAGGCCTCCGTAATTCTCCGCGAGCCTGGGATTCCCACTAGGACGCCGAGTTGGTTGTACCAATAAAACCCAATTGATTAGATTACACTATCGATGTTTCTGGTTATCAGTAGTGTAGCGGATCTATATTGGACTATCAGGCACATGTAACGGCCCAATATACGACCGCCACATTCAACTGAGTCCGATTTCTTTGTTCTGGATTCAGACTAATATAACGGCCCAATACTGGAGCGTCACATCATGTAACGGTCCAGTACACGACCGTCACACTACTTGAGTATTTTAACCCGAGGTTTGACCAAGGGTTGATATTCCAAGGTTTCTAAATGGACTATTAATGATCTAGAACATATCATATTTATCAAGAAACCTAATATAATGAATGGAAGATAAAGAATGTACTGTTATGCTGCCGATTTATTTCCATAAGTATAACATAGTATAAGTCATTCTTGATTTCTCATGATTCTTATTAAAGCATTCGTTCATTGAATTATTGCTATCAAGAGCTTGTTGGAATTGTACATTCTTGGCCATACTTTATTGTTACATGTGTGGAAAAAGCTTGATTTGTACTTGAAGATGCGATCAAGCACTGATTGTGTTCAAGGGCTCTATGCTAGTCCCCTCGACTGATTGTCGGAAACATACTATTATAAACCATGGGATATGATGTTACTGGCGTCACATTACGCTGGGAGTACTTTCTTTATAAATAAGTAAAAATCCACAACACGATACAGCATGATTGATACACATACATGACTTTCTTGATATTCCACAGAAATTTACGAAGTACTTGCTCATAAGTAAAAGATACTGGAGTGATGATTATGTGACTTGCTAGTACATTCTCATTACATTCTTGTTCATGAAAGGCCATATCATGTTCTTATAACATTCTTGCTAGTTCATACTTACTCTCATTCTATCTTAGATACTTTGGTTTAATCGCATGATTGATCGCATTCGCATGATTTTACCTTATTCCTCTAGAGCAAAAACGTTAATTACTTTAATGATGCCTTCATGTTGATGCGAAGATACCTACTGGGCAAGTGTGCTCATTACCTATTTCCATTCTTTTCAGGAAATGAAAGTGATTCGAATTCGGATTCGGGTTATACAAGTAGCGGGTCCGAGAGCGAATGAAAGTATTGTTAAAGAATGAGCGAAGACTTAAGAAGTTTACATTGTTTAGATCGAGTCTATGTAATTTCTTATTTCTTGAGTCTAGCATGATGAAAGTTGAATTAGTGGTTGTATTCGAATATTGGATTTGATTATTAATGAAAGTTGAAGTTGAGTAAATATTATGCGATTGCCTTCTTATGTGTGATTGCCTTGCGCTCTGATCATTCTTTCTTGCAAGAGGCTTACCATGCCGGCTGTTCGCGTTCCTCGAGCGAGTCTTCCGCTGTAATAAAGGCTCGGGGCGTGACAGTTAAGTTGGTATCAGAGCCTAAGTCTCAAGACTTAGGAAGAAGAGTCATGTCATAGGATAAGTCCAAGGTTTAAGGACCCATACCTATGAACTAAGGAAGAAATTTCCACACCCATGTGAGAATTAATTAGCTTTAAGATTATTTTTCTTTCTAATTCCACGAGAAATAACAAGTTGTTATTTTTTCCTCAGGTACCCTATTATTACCATGGCTCATCGCGTAAATTGGGATGGCATGCAGCAAACGATTGTTGGCCTCACTCAGGCATTACAAACCATGGCGCAGGCTGGCGCAGGAGCAAGGGCTGGTGATTTGCATCGTAACTTTCGGAGCTTAAACCCTCCGCGTTTCTATGGTTCTTCTAATTCGGACGAAGCGAAGAATTGGATAGACGAAATGAATCGTTATCCAATGCACCGATCAAGAGAAGGTGCGTCTCGCAACCTTTCAACTCAACAAAGATGCCCGTACATGGTGGAAGTCGGTTCCAGCACCTCCGGCCGATGCACCTCATACATGGGATGGTTTTCTTACCATATTCCGTGCCAAGTACTTTTCTGAGCACGTAAAAGAGAGAAAGGCTATGGAGTTCGCCGCTCTTTGGCAAGGAATGATGACGGTTGCCGAATATGAACTGTAATTCTTAAGACTTGCACCTTACGCACCGCATCTTATCAGCACCGATTTATTGAAGGCTAATCGGTTCATGGACGGGTTACGGCCCGATTTCATTCAGCAGCTCGGAACCCAAACCATCCGTACTTATGCGAAAATGGTTCAACGAGTGTATTGTGTGAAAGGACCTTAGAAAAGGTCGAAAAATTAAAAGGGAAAGAGAAGAATCCAGCCGACGTGCAGGTCGGCGTTATAAGAAAGAAAAGTTCAGCATCACGGAGCCCTGCAAGAGCCGTGATAGTAAGAAAAGATCCAGGAATGAGAATGGTGGAAGTTCTCATAAGCAAAAGAAAGTCAAGAGGAGAAGGAGCATGTTGCCACGACTTGCACATTTTGCGAAAAATTTGGCCATTCGGCTGAGGAGTGTTGGAAGCGCCTCGGCGCTTGTTTACGTTGTGGAAGCAGGGAGCAACGCATGCCAGATTGCCCCCTTATGAAAGACCAATCGTCTGGTGGAGGACGTAGGAGGCAGGCTCGCCTCAATGCCATCTTAGAAGAAGAGGAAGCACCCAAGGATGGTGGGCTTATGAAAGGTACTCTTCAAATTTGTTCTCGTCCTGCATTTGTGCTATTTGACACTGGTGCCTCTCATTCTTTTATCTCCACTACTTTTATAAAAACATTATCAATTTCATCAGTTCCCCTACCTTCAGATCTCGCTATTTCCACACCCTTAGGTTCTGGAACAAAGTTTACCGACTATTATCCTGATAGCGAAGTGATAGTAGAAGGTCACAATCTCCCCGCAAACTTAGTATGCCTTGACATGAAAGGTTATGATGTCATTTTAGGGGTAGATTGGCTTGTAGATCATGATGCTTATATCAATTACCGAAATAAGATTATATCCTTTCGAAAGTCCGGTCTTCCAAGATTCTCTTTTCTTGGCATCAAGTACCAAAAGCATCATACTATTATATCTTCTCTTCACGATTGCAAACTTATCTCGCAAGGATGTGAAGCTTTTCTTACTTCTGTCATTATTACCGAATCCAAGGAGATTATCTTAGCAGACATTCTTATTGTAAATATGTTCCCATACGTGTTTCCATCCGAATTACCCAGTTTATCGCCCGAGAGGGAAGTAAACTTCACTATTAAACTCATTCCAGGAGCAGCACTTATTTCTATAGCCCCTTACAGGATGTCCCCCACAGAACTCAAGGAATTAAAAAGACAGTTGTAGGAATTACTAGACAAAGGCTTCATCAGACCTAGCACATCCCATTGGGGTGCGCCGGTTCTATTTGTCAAGAAAAAGGATGGTTCTCTCAGGCTATGCATCGATTCCCGGTGACTGAATCAACTCACAATTAAAAATAAGTATCCGTTTCCGCATATTGATAAGCTCTTTGATCAGCTTTCAGGAGCAGAATATTTCTTAAGATTGACCTCATATCAGGTTATCATCAGCTTAGAATTAAAGAAGAAGACATTTATAAATCGACTTTTCGAAGTCGTTATGGCCACTATGAATTCGTGGTAATACCATTCGGATTAACTAATGCCCCGGCAGCATTCATGTAACTTATGAACAGTGTCTTCCAACCATATCTGGACCAGTTTATCATCATCTTCATTGATGATATCTTGATATATTCCAAGACAAAGGAGGAACACGAAGAACATTTGAAAATAGCTTTGCAAACACTTAAAGAACATAAACTCTATGCCAAGCTAAATAAATGCGAATTCTGGCTCAAGGAAGTTTCATTCCTAGGCCACATTATTTCAAAAGAAGGTATTGTGGTGGATCCTTCTAAAGTAGAAGCTGTCAAGAATTGGAGCCGGCCAACGACCGTATCAGAAGTACGAAGTTTTTTGGGTCTAGCTGGTTATTATAGAAGATTCATTAAAGTTCAAAGATTGCAGTTCCTTTAACTAGACTCACGAGAAAAGAAAATCCGTTTGTCTTGTCCAAGGAATGTGAGAAGAGTTTCCAAACTCTTAAAAATCATCTTACCACAGCTCCTATTCTATCACTACCAATGGAAGGTGGTGGATTCGAAGTATATACAGATGCATCAGGTATTGGCTTAGGGTGTGTCCTCATGCAAAATCGAAAAGTAATATGGTATTCTTTAAGACAATTGAAACATCACGAGAAAAATTATCCTGTGCATGATTTGGAGTTAGCAGCTGTCATTTTTACCTTAAAAATTTGGCGTCATTATCTCTATGGAGAAAAGTTTACGGTCTACTCGGACCACAAGAGCTTGAAATATTTATTTTCTCAAAAAGAGCTAAATATGAGGCAGAGAAGATGGTTGGAATATCTCAAGGATTTTGATTTTGCTATTCAATATCATCCTGGCAAGGCTAATGCTGTTGCAGATGCACTCAGCAGAAAACCAATGGGTATGCTATCAAGTCTTATGATTAGTATGACTAATCTTATTCCTCAATTTGCTTAGCTGAAGTTAGATATTGACAGGAAAGAAGAAGATTGCTTCATGGCTAATATCCGAGCTCAACCTGCCTTAATAGAGGATCTAGTCAAGTTGTAAAATGATGATCTCGTGTTCCTAGAAATTAAAGCTAATATTGAACAACGGTCAGATTTCTCTATTACGGAGGATGGAAGATTGCTATTCAAGGGCCGAGTGTGTGTACCGGATCATGAAGATCCGAAGAAATTGATCCTAGAAGAAGCACATAATTCCAAGTACACCATTCATCCAGGTGGTACAAAAATGTATCAAGATCTTAAACGAAATTTCTGGTGGCCCAACATGAAGAGAGAAATAGCTAATTTCGTGTCTTGCTTGTTGATTTATTTGCTTCCTTCTCTTTGTGGGTTTGTGGTATGATAAAGATGATAAGTAAAAAAAAACAATGATCTCAATCAACATAAGGACATGTGAATCATAAACCTAGGCAATCAGAACAAGCTCTAGCATGGGCATGCTATCTCAATCAAACTAAGCTAAAGAAAGAAAATAAAAACACACGTCGGAGCGTGGAGCAAGGAGCAAATAAAAACACACCGCGTGGGTGGAGCAAATAAGGGAAATAAGGGATATGAGAGAGAAATCAATGCCCAATACTAAGAAAAGAACGTGATCGCCACCAAAGTAAACACAAGTCAAGGACTTGAAAATACCTTGGAAATAGGTGGATGAAGCACCCGCCCACGGGAGAGAGAAACCAGTGAAATCTGCAGATTAACTGAATGTAACGGCCCAGACCCTGTGCGTCACAGGAGTGTGACGGTCGCACGACGAATCGTTATATGAACCTGACGTGTCTCCTCAAGACCGTCAGACAACCTGCAGTAAGAGCGTATGAATTCTTTGAACTCCAAATCTTCCAGCCGGCCAGAAGACTTGGGCCTCGTGTAATGAACCTGTAAACCTGCCAAAGAACGTGAAACACAAGAAAACAATCCCAGATTAGCCCTTTAAACAAGCGTAGTATCAATTCTTAAGGGAATTAAGATCATTCAAAAGGAAAGGAAAGTACCGAGAAAGTTTTGATTTTTTAACCCCTCTGGGCATTTTTAAAAGATAGGAGGATGTTTAGATGATGAAAAACATATGCAGAACGTGGAAACAAGGAGAGGGACAATGCTTTTGATGAGAGGAAGAAGAAGAACACAAGATAATGATGATGGAAACTCAAACACAATGAAACGAATACTCCCTTCACCGTGAAGCAGATGGACCTGAGGAACAGTTCTCCTTGGTTGGATGTGGCTCCAGGATGCGGCAGCACTTCGACGTAAACTCCAGATCTTCCTCCCTCGGGCCATGAAGTTAAGGGTGCTATTTATAGGCCCTCAAATTCTCCGGTCGAACAGAGGATAATCCAGCAAGAAAAGAAGATAACTCTTAGCAAATCCTCGAAGATAATATCACCAAGGGTCCATAGAAACAAACAGAAGGTTCTAAGGATCAGATTTGGAAGAGAAATCACCAATTCAAACTCTTATCTCGACCACGGAGTAGCAGAGAAAAGGCCTGAACTGTCAGGACTCTCTGTTGGATGTAACGGCTGCACGACAGACCGTCACAGGCAAATAACGCGTTCGGGAGAGACCGTTATATTCAACCTTATCTCAAAAGGGATAAGATCAACGGAAGAAGATCAAACAATAGGACTCTTGAATGAAAGTAACGGCCAAGGATGAATGCGTCAGAGTAAAGTAACGGCTGCACGACAGACCGTTAGAATCAATGGGCAGGCCAACATATAAGGATTGAAACAAAGGCCTTAAGTCGTAGGACTCTTCAAGATGTAACGGTCCAGGGACAATGCGTTAGAAGAAAGTAACGCCCCATGTGCAGACCGTTAGAAATAATAAGGATCCAAATGATAAGAGGGCTTGCTAAGCTTCATTCAAGGCGAGACATCATAGAACCATACTCAACCAAGGAGCTAAGACCCATGAAATAAGCTTCAAACTGATAAAGGAGACTCAAGGAATGAATGAATAACTGGGAGCATCACATAGAGTGAACAAGGAGATGACCCGACTTATCGGTCATAAAACAGGTGTCAACAGATGCCCCTCCTTAACGTCCTCTTTGCAAGGGAGCGAGCGGAGGTGAAGCGAAAGCGAAATGGAACATGGAGATGAAGCGAAATGAAGCGGAGTGGACCAAAAAGTGGTCGTTAAGGTAAACGACACCCGTTCTTTACCAACAAGCGATAGGAATTTTCTGGAAAACTTCGAACTGATCACAAGGAAATAGCCAACCAAAGGATGCAAGTCTGGAGGATCTAACAACTAAGGAAAGGAAACACGACTAGCCGCCGGAGGTAATGGAAAGGAAAGAGAACTGACTAAACTCCAGACAGGAATCTTCAGCCAACAAAATCAAGCGAAAAGATCAAAGGAAACCTTCTAATTCAGAGTGGAATGACTCTCCTCATTCGAGATCAAGAACACAGCTCTTCACCATCATTGAGACACCTTGAACAGATGAAGATCATGAGTGCTCAAATATGCGGATGATGCATGCTGGGCTAAATAAAAAGGAATCGTTAAAACAAATGCAAAGAAAAGTAACAATAACAAGATACTCGAGAATAATATTGCTAGACCGGAGAAATCAGGGTCAGGACACCATCTGCAACCACGGCGTGCAAGATAGAACCATCGTCCCCAAAATTTTCAACCTAACGTCCTATCCAACGATTAAACATGTGTACTTAGATCATCATCATTTTTGTTTAAGGGGAACATCAGATCTCAGAACACATGAATGACCAGCCGGTTCTCGAGGTAATATATCATAGATACCATATAGTAATGCATTAAAGGGATAAGGGAACGAGATACAATACCTGACTTACCTATCTGACGAACGGCAAAGCACAATGCTGTTCATAACTTCATTCATGAGAAAGAGGTTAGCCAATAATAATATGAGCATAAAACAAGGCATAACCATTTATACGTGTGAGAAGTATCAATAATGAACATCATAGCAGAAAATGTGGTCATTCAAGCATCAAATAGACCATTTTATTCATCAAGAAACTTGCAAGCTGTAACGGTCTATGGAGAGGGCGTCACAATAAATAACGGACCAGACCTGGGCCGTTATAGTAATGGCGGTTCACATTCTTCAATGAAACAATTCAAATCCATGTGACGCTCAAAGGAGTACGCGTCATTGACTGTAACGGTCGGACGACATACCGTCACATTTCCTAAGCGTTCAAAAAAAACAAACCGAACGGTCACAATCCTCATTCATTCATCCAAGCAACCCTCAAACAACCAAAAAAAACCCAACCGAGGAGCACCGAGAGCACCGGCGACCACCATCATCCACCCAAGAAATGGCCGGCGACGAGGCCCCACAGCCACCGAAGAAGAGGGAAAGAGGGAAGAAGAAGGCGATCCGCCGTCTTCACCGCCAGATAGAGCGGGAAATCGTCCCGCCGCCCGTGGAGAAAGAGACGACGAGAAAAAGGCCAACAGAGGAGGAGGAGGCTCCAACGGCCGAAGAAGATCAAGGAGAGGCTCCCCTGGATGAGGGAGAACTCAAGGACCCAGAGAAGAAGAGGAAGAGAGGGCAAGACTGAGAGGTAAGCCTTCGCCCTAATCTTTTTAATTTTAAAATTTTCTTTGAGTTTTTTATGTGGATGCATGTATGATTGGGGGGTAGAAAATGGGTCTATGCACCCATTAGGATTGCTTTGTAGGCCTTTTGGCCAAAGTGAGAAGCCACGGAATGCAAAGGGAAAAATTCCCATTAGCAGGGAATGTGACGGTCCTTCCAACG
The DNA here is from genome assembly GCA_022559845.1 of Amorphophallus konjac. Classification (NCBI taxonomy): domain Eukaryota; kingdom Viridiplantae; phylum Streptophyta; class Magnoliopsida; order Alismatales; family Araceae; genus Amorphophallus; species Amorphophallus konjac. The sequence continues at coordinate 260,549,418 of CM040128.1, forward strand.
ACCATCACAAGCCTAACGCGTCACCCTAGGCACGTTAGAGACATGTAACGCCCCACCCTAGGGCCGTTACAACTACTAGAGACCCAGAATTGTTTTTAGGTTTTTTCAAGTATTCAATTTTTGTTTTATTTTTATTTTATAAATGTTTATGCAATGATTCTATGATGCAATTGACTGACTCATGATCTAAATGAATGCATGGAAAGAGACGGATGAGAATCTCTTGGCTCCAGATCCGGGTGGTGTACCAGGCACTGCCCAATTACCAGAAAGAGAGGTTAGCCGGCATGGGGTTCGCCGAGGTGCTGAGTATCAAGGTGATCCGGATGGATACGCCACTGCTATACGCTTTGCACGAGAGGTGGGATACGATTAGGAGGGTGTTCATCTTCCCATGGGGTCACATGATCCCGATGCTGGAAGACATAGCGAGGATCACCGGACTGAGAGTCCACGGAGCCGCAGTGACCGGGTGGACGTACAGAGACTATCGAGAGATGGCCCAGGAGCTGCTGGGGCTAGATTTGATCAGACCAGGGCAGACGGCATCCCAGCTCTCACGATCAGTACTGCAGGAGAGCTTAGGATTGAGAGGAGCGGCGATAGCCGTGGGTGAGCTACCAGAGGAGCATTTGGGTAGAGTGATTGACCAGGTGCGCCCACGAGTGGCGGCAGAGGCGGGATCGGAGGGAGATCGCATCCTGAGACGCTTCCTCATGCTACTGTTCGGGAAGCTCCTATTTGCGACTCGGGCAGATGTCATCAGCTGCAGGCTGCTGCCGATGATCAGAGATTTAGGCAGAGTTGGGAAGTACGCCTGGGGAGCGGCAGTGCTAGCCTTCTTGTTCGAGTCCCTCAGCACGACGGACCGACAGACGATGCTGGGCGGCTTCTTGCCTTTCCTACAGGTAAATGCAATTTAAATGCCTTCTATATGATTATGATTATGCTTATAAAAATGATTAACCTGACTTCTAAATGTAGATCTGGAGCTACATGTACCTCCCGGGTATCAGGAGAGGCACGCTACTCCACGCCGGCCGCATCCCGATCGCCAGACTATGGGTGGTCGCAAGGGACCCGGGGTCAATCATCAGATTAACCCGGGCGATCCAGGACGACTTGGATTCCTTCCCGCACACGGCGGTCAGCCCGAAACTCAAAATGATTTCTAAATGCTTCAAATGCTTATAAATGATGATAAATGGACTAACATGTTGATGGATGGACTAATATGCTTTCAGGTGAGATGGACCCCGTACGAGGCGAGAGCTACGAGGGACAGCCATGGGTGGAGGCAGCCCTTTCGTACCGGGGACGAGACATATGGTTGCACTGCATCCATATCATCGAGCCACTCCATTACCAACTGATCCTATGGACTCGGGGACTACACCAGCCTGAGGTGACCTTTCCACGCCGCAGTGACGACCACCCAGGCAAGTCAGCAAAGGGAATCAGCGGCGACATAGATTGGTGCGCCCGGAAGGCGAAGTACGTCCACGACTGGAACAAGCGGGGCAGAGCAGTGAAGGAGCGGGACGAGAGCGATGAGGCATACTTGAAAGCCTTCGCTCGACTGTACGGGGACCAGGTGTACCGAGGTACCCGACAACCGATATGCAACTTCTAAACTCTAAACTCTATCTATATGAAAAAAATGCTAGATGCACCGACTCATATGCTTTCTAAATGCAGCTAGACCCTGAAGGAATGATAGCCGAGCTTGAAGGGCTACTCCACTCTACCGTCCAGCAGCGGGACGAGTACCGGGCCGCTCTGGAGCTTCTGGTAAAACTCTAAAACCTTGGACCTAAATGATTATGTTTATGATTATGATGCGAATGCGATTGACTGACCAATGATTTCTAAATGCAGCGGGCTGAGGGAGCCCAAAGAGTGGGACCGGATGCCCCATCATCGTCCTCACAGCCTGCCGGGGACAGAGCTGAGCGGGACGTCGAGTTTGCTCGAGCGGTTGCCCGGGCCGAGGAGGCGGAGGCCACCCTCGCGGAGCGGGTAAGATGCTAAATGCTAAACTCAAAAAAAATGATTATGCTTGTGCAAATTAAATGCTTATGCGGCTAACCATGCAAACTACAGGCAAGAGAGCTAGCCACCGCAGTGGCCGAGGCAAAGCTGGCCCGAACGGAGGCAGAGCGTCTCCAGGCAGAGATGGAGCGGGGACGATCGGAGGCGGAGCTACTCCGGGCAGAGCTAGCTCGGTCACAAGCTGAGGTGGAGAGACTCCGAGCCGGGACGTCAGACTTGGATCGCTACCGGACGGAGGCACGGGACACGCGGCGTCAGATCTTCGAGTTGAAGATTGAGCTGCGGACGATGGAGCGGACGGTGAGAATGATGGGCCGGGGACCGGAGCGGAGTGCCTTGCAGAGTAGGGCACGGAGGAGCGTTGCCCCGAGCGGCTCGATAGGGGACTTCCTCGCTAGCTCTTCTGGCCAGCGGAGGAATGAGAGGGCAGAGAGAGGACAGCAGGAGGAGAGCGCCTCCATAGCGCCACCCGCGCGGAGACCCGAGGACGGAGATGATGATGGCGGCCTGACGGATAGGCCAGCCGAGTGATGCACTTTGTTTTTTCCTTTTTGCTATTACTTGTACATTACTTATATGGAAATGAAATGAAAAATGCAAATCTTTTTTTGTGTTTTGTTGTGACTTTTATGTGAATGAATGGATGTGTATGTAAACAGGTGATCATGTGAAAATGAATGGGAATGAATGCAAGAAAATGTATTTGAGAGTATGGTTGAAATGCAGGAAATGCATGTGGATGTGTGAAAGAATTGATGAAAATGAATGCATGTGAGGGAATGGATGATGGCGTGGATGAAATGTGAATGATGTGGATGAGATAATGTGTGGACGAACAGGATGACTGGAATGACAACCATGTAAGACTGCCAGGTCTAAACAGGGGCAGAAAAAGAATAGCTCGATCACAGTAGCAGACCAACATAACGGTCTAGGTTCAGACCGTCAGGATTAAGTAACGCATGATACGGAGGCCGTCAGATAGGTCAGAGGCCCATTTTTACAGAACTTAACAGCAGAGAATATAACGGCTCAGAGCTGGTGCGTCATATATAAGTAACGGCCAAATGCTAGACCGTTAGAGATGGCAGAGCAGGATTGAACCATGAATGTACAGACCTCGTCCAAGTGATGTATAGACTTGGAGTGCAGATGACCAAATGATGTATAGACTTTGTTTTAGCCAAAGAGTGCTCAGACTTGAAGGATGTATGGACTTTGGACAAGGAATGTACAGACTTGGGGCTGTGCACACGTTGGGCAATGTATAGACTTGGATCAAGAATGTACAGACTTGGGGAGACATGGAATGTATAAACTTCAACGAATGTATAGACTTTGGGAGACATGGAATGCATAGACTTCAACAACGGTGTATGGACTTCAAAATGTATAGACTTGAACATGATGTATACACTTCAAAATGTATAGACTTGAACATGATGTATAGACTTGAGGCTGTGTAGACCTCAACATGAAGAATGAATGTGCAGACTTCAAAATGCCGTATAGACTAGGATGATGAATGGGATGTATAGACTTTAACCAAATGTGCAGGAAATGTGACGGTCCAATCGCAGCGCGTCGGAGATAGATAACGGTCATGAGCAAGACCGTTGAGAAAGATTGACTAAGAAGAAGCCAAAACTGATCAGCGGAGAATGTAACGGCTCAGAGAGAACGCATCATAAGAATGTAACGGTCTGATGCTAGACCGTTAAGCTTGACAGAACAAGGTTGGACCAAATTAAACCCACAGGAAAATGTGACGGCCCAGAGCTGGCACGTCAGATGAAAGTGACGGTCCGACGATAGACCGTTAGAGAATGAATTGTACTCCGAGACGGATTGAACCGTGAGAGGCAAAATCCGAGATAAGAAGCCTCCAATCCGTTCTAGACTTCTCCTAAACTTAAGATAAAGCCTTCCAATCTGAATCTTATCACCTTAAAACCAAAGCCAAACCTTTAAAACTTGGAAACCTAGCCAAAATCGTATCTTTCTGAATTTCTCTGCTAGAAGGGCTGAATAACCTCTCCTAAAGGGCAGGAAACAAGATGAAGAGAAGCTTCGAGGTGATGGCTATGGAGGAGAAAGTCTACACCGGACCCAAAGCTGCAAGAAAGGAGTATGGAGAGCTGCAAAGGCTAACCTCAATTCCCAAGCATCTAAGCTCTAATGCTCAAAGAGTGGTAAGCTTCCATAACTTAACCAAGTTCAAAAATTTCTGCACTTCATCTTCTTCCTCATGATTTTCTTTTTTTCTTCTTAGCCTCTTCCTGGTCCACGATGCTATTCTAATCTGAAGTGGATGGCTCCCATGGTAAAGGCACTCCCTTTAGAGGTTACATCAATCCTTAAAGCATGGCACCTTCAACCTCTCTTGGTTTTAGACAAGAATTTCCAGAAATTGACATTAGATTGACCTAGTATTTCAGCCCTCATAGAATTGTGGCATCCACAAACACACACCTTCATCTTCCCTTCCTTTGAAGCAACAGTCCTATTAGAGGAGGTAGAAACCTACCTAGCCCTTCCTAAGACTAAGGCGGGGGATGGAGATCTAGTTTGCTACACGGTTGAGCCTATTGACCCGTCCTTGATCTTGAGTGATTTCATCCATAATCCAAAGGACGTGAGGACCATGATCAGCCCACACCACATACACTTGATACCCTTGGCACAATGGATAGTCTCTCATTGCAAGAACAAGTGGGAGAGACATGAAGCAATAGCCAAGGCGGTGGTGGTTTGCTTATGTGTGTAGATTCTAAGAAATCCACTTAATAGAAATAATAAATAAATAAATAATGTAATACACAAATAAGCACGAGGTGCTAAGATGGAGTTTGTGATCGCTAGAGACACGAGGCCTCAAAAGATATAACAAATAATAAACATGGAGGGATCGCGAAAAATACCTTGAAAGCGCGGGTGATGTGAGTGCTCCTTTCTCTTCCGATCGGCCGGCCGATGAAGAGAGTTCTTCAATTTGATTACCCTTGCAAAACAATCAAACACCAATAAAGAATATGAAATTAGAACATGGTGAGTGTAGCATCAAATTCTTAATAAAAATATGAGCATGAAAGTGTGTGCAAGAACACACCTTAAGGGTGTTAGCCCTTAAACCCCTATGCAAAGAGGGTGTGGGAAATATATGATGAATGCAAAATAAAAATAAGGAGATGTGCAAGAGTGCACTGTGGGAAAAGACTCAACGTGGTTGAGTTTAAATGATTAACAGTAATGATGCATGCATATGTGAATCGATGTAAAAATAGAAATAAAATAAAGAAAAAGGAGCCTATGCGTTGGCTTTGATATTCAAGGGGGGAGGAAGCTTTGATGGATGAAGCTGAAGCTTTGGCGTGCAGAAGCCTCTCCCTCAGCCAAACGACAGCAATAGCGACCTGCAAGAAGAAAACAGAAGAGGAAAAACGGGGGGGAAGAAGAATCCAACCTCTTAACAGAGCTACGGAAGCTCTATTAATAAGATCGAAGAAGAGATAAGAAGGAAAGAGTCCAACGGAGGAAAAGATAAGAAGGGGCAAGAGCCCAAGGAGGGGAGGATTAAACTGGGCAAGAGCCCAAACGAAGCAGAGACTCTCTGGGGAAAGGCTGCGTTCGTTTAGAACCCGAAAGGTGAAACACGACCTGAACAAGGGCGTCAATTCAAGAATTGACGACCTACCAGAAGGCGTTATTAAAAACACGACTTAGATAAGGACGTTAATTCAAAATATTCAAAATAGGGCTATTTTTTATTTCTCAATATTATTTTTCATTTTTTAGGTGGAGGTGCATCTCATTGCTCTGATTCCAACGACTATTTTTGCGTATTTTTCTGACACCCGGAAGACCACCAAATCACCTCTCAAAGGGGTTAAAAAATAATATTAAAATAATCAATTGAAAAGTGACGCCCACACTATATGTCGTTATTTCAATTTTTTTGATTTTTATTTTATTTAAAATAAAGGTAACGTCCTATTCTTGGTCGTTAATTCTAAAAAATTTTAAAAAAGCTTCAGAAAATTCTAGAAAAATAGGAATTTGAGAGAAATGGACGCCCTCACTATATGTCGTTAATTTTCTTTTATTTTCTTTTAATTTTTCTTAAAAAGAAATGACGCCCCTCTTCAAGTCGTTAATTCCGAAAAATTCATAAAAATAGAGAAAAATGCCCAGAAAATTTAAAAAAATAGGAAAAAATAGGAAAAGAGAGGAAAAAAGGAGAAATCCAAGAAAAGTGAGAAAAACCACTCAAATAAAGTTAATTTGAGGGTTAAATTGGGGTATTGCAAGGCAATATGAGATGTACTCATAGTAACGTCAATTTTGGCGTGTCTACAGCTGCCCCGCCTTGGCATCTGCTTTGCAAGGGAGCAGAGCAAACTGAAAAGTAGATGCCAAGGTGTGATGAGACACGCAATCAATATCACTTGATGAGAATGAAATCAAAAGCTCGAGATGAAGCAATCCCGGGAAATTCAATGAAATCAACGATGTTTGGCTAAAAAGAGGGAGTGTGCACGCGGGCACGAAGGAGATAAAAGAATGATCAACTTCCAACGCGGTGGAAGTACCCCAGGTCACAAACCTGTAGGTTTCACCATTGGGGAGCGGTTACCAGCCAATGTGGACGTGCTGCAGCCAAGGTGGATCAAAGGGAAAAATGATTAAAATAAGATGATAGAAATCCAAACAAGGAGCTTCCGAGAAAATGACCCAAAACAGCAGCAAGGCGAACTGAGGATTCCATCAGTAACGAATATCTCATATCTTGAAAGATTAAGATCAATTTGACTCTCCAAATCAGCTTATCAGAATGATTTCCAACGTTAATTCAAAGTCCTACATGAATGCATGCTGGGTTTAAAGGGAAAAATTAAATCAAACGAAAATATAAGATACTCAAGGATAATATTTTTAAACTGTCAAGACTGGGTCAAGAAACCCATTCTGCGAGCCGATACTAAGCCGAAGCCCGTTTATCCACGCATCAACTCGCAAAAGGGAACCATCGTCCCCAGTCTTGGGCGGCTCAACGGCCTATCCGTGTGACTAAGATGTCTCTGGAATCATCATTATTTTTGATGAAGGGGAACTCAAATCCCAGATTTACCAAAGTCACAAGGTCCTTGATATAATATAGTAGCGTATGTAACATATAGTAAAAATGCATACAGGGAGAGATGGAGCAATAAGCATGGGGGAACTAAGAAATGAGGTGCAAGCACCGTGGGACTTGGATGATGATGCCCAGCCGGTGGACCAAAAGCTCCTTATCCTGCGCTCAAAGATTCATCAGCCAAGATATAAAAGATAACAAGCAATGAATAAGGCATTTAAGCATAGCAAGCATAGCATCAAGAACATGTATATGGCATGAATAGCACGAGTTAAATCATGGCATTGCAAAGCATCATTATTTGTTGTTTGTCATGAGGATGACAATCTTGGCTAATCAAGATTTGGAATTGAATGATCAAGATCTGATAATGCCCAGCGGCAGAGTGATCAGGGAATGATGATGCCCATTGGCAAAGTGATCAAGAAAATCAGCAGGAGTTGATTAAAAAGATCTGGAGATGAACGATAATCAGGAGATATGAGGAAATGATAATCAAAATGCCCAGGGTGGCATGTTATGAGAATATCGGGAAGAATCAATAGATTGATAGCAATAAGTGGAGAGATGACTCATCCCGTGCTCCTGGTCCTTGCAAAGTTGTTCCTGCAAAAGCGCCATCAGAAAAATACAATGCAATTTTTTTGGATTTTGAAATATGCAAATTTTTATGAGTTTTGAAAATGATATTCAAATTTTTATGGATTTTTGGAAAATATTTCAATTTTTATGAAACTTGGAAGAAATATCTGATTTTTTGTTAATTTTGCTCAGGAAATATTCAATTTTTTTTGGATTTTTTACAAGAAATATATTTTTTTGGATTTTGCACAAGAAATATATTTTTTTTGGATTTTGGTTTAGACATAGCTAATGCAGCATCAAAGGGTGTTTAAACCATTAATTGGGGGTCCTCGTTCCTTCCCTTTTTGCTAAAATTTCCCAAAGTCGGGCGTGCATTGAAGGGTGGCGTCCTATAACTGACTGCCCTTGATTAACGGTGCCCCTACCAAGGCCATACCTGAGAAACATTCGGTCTTAGAGGGAGAAGAGAAGAATAATTGTGACAAGCTTTATGCAGGATGGGAGATGTCGGGACTTGAATTCCTTCCAAGGTGTTTCCCCTCAAAGAGGTAGTCTGTTGCGCTGGGGCTTTGTGCCTTTGATTTTAGACCCTTGACATGCATACGACCAGGGTTTTCCCTGCGGGGACTTTGCCACTCTTGACACGCCATAATTCATACTTTTGCATTTATCGAAATTTTGACTTGATTTTCATAATAGCCCTTTTGGCGAGATGTATATCATGAAAACTCATATGAAAACTCATATTGATTTTGGGTCAAGACTGCCCCTATTTGAGACTCCTCTCGTATTGGGGATTACCGAAGTTGGTCATTTCCTCCGTCAACCTCTTGCCCCTGCATTCGGCCGAGTAAAGAAGAGAAAAAGACTTTCAGGAATACTCATGGCATGGCCAAAGTAGCAACGGTATTTAACTAAAGGAGCCGGCTATGGACGTCATGAAGTGTGTGGAATGCCCAGCTAAGGGTTGCTTTTAACAAGCGGGGAGAGAATGTTGAATTCCCAGCGCGGAGTTCTTATTAACCAATGGTGCTGCATAGCAAGCCTAAAGACTCTTTTTGACAATGATTTAGTAAAGATAAAGATATGACCTAGGACAAAGGTCTTAACTACCACTCTTGATCTTGTTAAGAAGCACTTTATTTTGAAAATCATGCGTGAAGCAATGAGATAATGATATCATAAAAATGCATACTTACGCCAATATGTTACCTTGCAACCTTTGTAGAAGCAGCTGTCAGAGGCGAGGTTGATCATCGTGGGATAGTCCTCTTTGACAGTCAAAAGGATTGGAAGTAAAGGATTTGAAAGTGGCTTAACAAGAAGGAGTGGTGCCAAGACCAGACTCAGACGAATAAGGAAAAAAGGAAGAGAGGCGAGGGCTAGAACTCCCTCGTTAAGGCGCAGAGACCCTGATCACATGAAAGGTATACAGAAGAAGCGGATAATTAGAAGGAGGAGTGAGGACTAAAGCCTCGGAAGCAGTGGGAGAAAGGGCAGATGCCCACAGCAGTGGATGTGGAAGAAGTTGGGTCGGACCCATGATTAGGAGGAATTAGAAGAAGAAATTGATAGATGGAAAAGGGCGGATCCGGAGGGTCCGGAGGCAGTGGAGGAGAATCGTGATAGGAGGAAGAATCCGGAGGCTCTGGAGAGATAGCGAGAGAAGGGACGCGATGCCCTAGGAGGAAGTAGGGGAAAAGATGATGGAAAAGAAAGAAGAAAATGAAAGATGTGATGCCCCGGAGGAGCAGAAAGATGAATCAGAATAAAGATGGAAGGTCCGGAGGTTCCGGAGGAATGAAATCAGGAAGAGCGTCATGCCTTGGAAGAAGATAGAGAGAATAAGACGGAGAATCTGGAGGTTCCGGAGGAATGAAATAGAAAGGGGCGTCAGGCCCGATGGATATAGAGAGAGATGAAGGATCCGGAGATTCCGGAGGAATGAGATGAAAAGGGGCGCGATGCCCGAGGGAAAAGTCCGGAGGAAGAGAGAAATCCGGAGGGTCCGGATGCAAGAGCTGAAAAGGGACGCGATGCCCTGAGAAGAGATTGGGGAGGGGGCAATGCCCGAGCAATGTAAGGGGACCCACAGATCCCGAGGATGAAGATGAATAAGATGGGAAATGCGGAATATCCGGAGGTGCCGGAAGGCAGGGAAGATACGGGTTTGAAAACCCGGGAATCAGGAAGTGCAAATGTATGTGAATATAATGCAATGGATGCAATGAATAGGATGGATGGATGAATGAAAAATGCATGAGATGCAAAGAAGATGAGGAATATGAAGGGTGAGAGGGCGAGATCCTCCTCTTTTCCCTTGGAGTGGCCCATGAAGGGAATGTGATGGACAAAAACATGGATGGAGTTGAATGGAAGGTGGATAAAAGAGTGGAAGGCCCCGTAGCACCAAGATAACTGCCCCTCCACGGTGATGAAAGAGTATGACCCATCGGCCCAATGAAAGAAGCTTCAATAAATGACAACCCCCTTGGAAGGCCAAGATCAATAATGTGAGGGGATTGGAAAGTTGGAACAGGAAGCATTGCCATGCCCATTAATTGTGGTGTATAAGAAGTGTTGAACAAAATGGGCATTCGCCCCTTGTATGGAGGAATGGAATCAAGATTTGGAAGATGGAACAAAGGGTGCCCTGCTCGGCCCTTGGATGGCATCAACGCTTGGCATTCTCTGAGCAATGGCGGTGACCTGGCCCCTTCGACCATGTTTGGCACAATAACCCGGATCGGCATCCGGTAAATGAATTCTTGAATCTTGAACGGCACAGCCACGGCCAAATTCTCCTTGCCCGGCTTTTGCTTATCTTCGGCACAAGTACTTGAGGCGGAGGCGGAAGGCTTCGTGGATGGTGGAGGTATAGTGGAAAATGTTGGAGAAAGGGTGAGTGGAAGCGGAGGTTCAAACACGTCGAGCTTCCCCCTTTGCTCGGAAGCAGCAGGGGTTGGCTTGAGTGCAAAAAGGGGTGGACCTTGCTCAGGATTAGCCACGGGTAAGGGTGATAGGTTAAGTGGTGGAATAGGGGAAAGGCCTGGCAAAGCTGGTTTTGGCGTTACAGGGATAATGGACGGCTTAGGTAGCGAACAAAGAGGAGGGGTAATAGAAGGCTCGGCAGAGACCGGCGTAGTGGAGGGTGATGGAGGCTCGGCGGAGGCCGGTGGAGTGGAGAGTAGTGGAGGTTTGGCGGAGGCCGATGGAATAGAGGTTAATGGTGTAAAAGGAAAGGGTTTGGTGCGCTGAAAATGTCGGACAGGGCGAGAGGTGTCAGGTATAGGGGAAGGCGCATGATGCACCGGTGTGGGTGACTGGAGTATCGACCCATCATCGTAACACCAAGTATTGGGGTGAGGAGGAGACTCATGGTGCGGCGGTATGGGTGATTGGAGTATCGACCCATCATTGTAACACCAAGAGGTCCCATAAATGGGGGTTGGATCGGGGACTGTGGCATAGTCCTGAGCATAGGGGTCTTCCGACAGTGGAGGAAGAGGATGGCGAAGGAAACTCGGAAGGGATGCCTGCGGAGCTTCATCGTCGTATACCGCTTCAAGTTCTTCAATTGCCGGTTCTTCATCATCAAATTCACGTGGACACCGTAGTGGAGGCGTATATGTGGATGGAGGAATGTAGTGATGTTGCGTATGTGGAGGTGGAAGGCCATATGAATGAAGTGTGCGGATGGGTGGAGGGCGGACGGTGTCCACTTGATCGTCGAAATCTGCCGGCTGTTGCTTGCTTGAGCTGCCGATACCATAATCATCTCTCCTATCCTTCCATTCTTTCTCCATCTTAGTAATATTGTCTAAAGCGGCATGGAGAGGATTGACCGGAGTAGGAGGAGCCATGACCCTCTTTAATTGTTCCTCCATCAAAGTGATTTTATCAAGAAGGGTTTGTTGGAGGGGTGTAACTTGAGCAACCAAGGGTTGGCAGGGCCTTGAAGGAGGGGTGGCATAAAAAGGCCGTGGAGGGGAGTTAACGGGATGACCCGCAGAAGAACCCGGATGAGCCGGATTACAAGAAATAAATGGGCCTTGGGGCCGTAGTGGAGGAGGAATAGAAGGAGGCGGGTGTCAGACCACCCGGGGAGGAATGTGAATAGAAGAGGATGGGTAATGGGCTACCCGATTAGGATTGTGAATAGAAGAGGGAGGTGGGTGATGGGCCACCCGTGTAGGGTTGGAAGGAGGAAGGGATGAAGGAGATGCACCCTCAACGGCGGCCTTAAGGGCTTGGATCTGTTGAGGGGTGAGATGATCTAATGCATGAATGATTTGGGAGACCTTCTCATCGTTGGGAGGAGACAGTCCCGAAGGAGTAGTGGCTTGAAATTGAGATGAGGGACCATAAGTTTGGACATTGCCCATGGGCCGGGCATGACCATAAGAATGAGGACGTGGTCCCTCGAAAGCATGGTGAGAGTTGTGATGAACATGTTGAAATTGAAGAGAATAAGATGTGCACGGTTGTGCATCCTCATGAATTGAATTAAACATGTCGATTTTCTTACCATGGTAAGCCATTATAGAATCAAAGTTCAAGCAAAATAATTTGTAAAGAAGCACACAAGTTGGAATGGTTACCTTGATTTCTTATGTTTGAACCTTGGTGAATTAATGATTTTTGACAATTATGATTCACACAAGGGAGGATCCTAGTTTCAATATGTTCACTTCAATGCCAACTAGGAACACTCTCTCACCACGTATAGGCCAACTAAACCCGGGACTTCAAAGGGTACAACCTGCCTGGCGTCCGTGAGAGAATCCACGAGTGCGGGGACTTATGGAGGCTTGGTTTAGGAATTTCAATCCAAAGAGACGGAATGCTCAATGGAGGGTCCTTCCTTCACCGAGAGGGTGTGTGGAATCCTAATGTAGAGAGAGGAGGTCTCCCAAACCAATGCAAAGATGAATGAATGCAGCAGGGTAAACAAGCCAACCACAGCAATATAATCAATCAACAAGTATAAGCATGAATCATGATGAAAAGCCACACACGGGAGGGTTCTGTAAACCCACAGTAAAAAGACGCCCTGGTAGGGGGCGCTATTAATCAAAGCGACGACAGTATCACTGTCGTGAATCACTGGAGGGCCCAGGGGCAGTGAAAAACACGCCTTAGTGTGAGGCGCTATAAATAAAAGGACGCCCCTGGGTGAGGGCGTCAAATTCAAAACCCGCGCCTTGATGTGAGGCGCTAAGAAACAATAAGACGCCTTGGGGAAGGGCGTGAATTCACAGAAAGCAGGAGATGTGATGTAAGACGCCCTGGCAGAAGGCGTTACACATAAATAAGACGCCCTGGATCAGGGCGTTAAAATAAAACGCGCCTCTGTCTAAGGCGTTAATTTCCTCTATCTCCAGAAAAACCCCACGGCCAGAAATATCAAACACTCACAGTCAGAGGCAATCAACAAATATATGAATTAAGATATTAGAATGCTCATCAAAATTTTTGGATAAGTGGAAATTATAAAAAAAAACCTATCAAACTGACAGATCACATGGGGAGAGTGCAATGCACAATGGAGGGTGCCCGTGGGGCACAAAAAGGAGACGCACCGTGGGTGCAAAAGGGGAGATGGCACACGTGGGTGCCCAAGGGAAAGGGTAATCAAAAGAAAAACGAAAGGTGTCCCACCGCGATCGCCAATTTGTAGATTCTAAGAAATCCACTTAATAGAAATAATAAATAAATAAACAATGTAATACACAAATAAGCACGAGGTGCTAAGATGGAGTTTGTGATCGCCAGAGACACGAGGCCTCAAAAGATATAATAAATAATAAACATGGAGGGATCGCGAAAAATACCTTGAAAGCGCGGGTGATGTGAGTGCTCCTTTCTCTTCCGATCGACCGGCCGATGAAGAGAGTTCTTCAATTTGATTACCCTTGCAAAACAATCAAACACCAATAAAGAATATGAAATTAGAACATGGTGAGTGTAGCATCAAATTCTTAATAAAAATATGAGCATGAAAGTGTGTGCAAGAACACACCTTAAGGGTGTTAGCCCTTAAACCCCTATGTAAAGAGGGTGTGGGAAATATATGATGAATGCAAAATAAAAATAAGGAGATGTGCAAGAGTGCACTGTGGGGAAAGACTCAACGTGGTTGAGTTTAAATGATTAACAGTAAGGATGCATGCATATGTGAATCGATGTAGAAACAGAAATAAAATAAGGAAGAAGGAGCCTATGCGTTGGCTTTGATATTTAAGGGGGGAGGAAGCTTTGATGGATGAAGCTGAAGCTTTGGCGTGCAGAAGCCTCTCCCTCAGCCAAACGACAGTAATAGCGACCTGCAAGAAGAAAACAGAAGAGGAAAAACGGGGGGAAAGAAGAATCCAACCTCTTAACAGAGCTACGGAAGCTCTATTAATAAGATCGAAGAAGAGATAAGAAGGAAAGAGTTCAACGGAGGAAAAGATAAGAAGGGGCAAGAGCCCAAGGAGGGGAGGATTAAACTGGGCAAGAGCCCAAACGAAGCAGGGACTCTCTGGGGAAAGGCTGCGTTCGTTTAGAACTCGAAAGGTGAAACACGACCTGAACAAGGGCGTCAATTCAAGAATTGACGACCTACCAGAAGGCGTTATTAAAAACACGACTTAGATAAGGACGTTAATTCAAAATATTCAAAATAGGGCTATTTTTTATTTCTTAATATTATTTTCCCATTTTTTAGGTGGAGGTGCATCTCATTGCTCTAATTCCAACGACTATTTTTGCGTATTTTTCTGACACCCGGAAGGCCACCAAATCACCTCTCAAAGGGATTAAAAATAATATTAAAATAATCAATTGAAAAGTGACGCCCACACCATATGTCGTTATTTCAATTTTTTTTTTATTTTATTTAAAATAAAGGTAACGTCCTATTCTTGGTCGTTAATTCTAAAAAATTTCGAAAAGCTTCAGAAAATTCTAGAAAAATAGGAATTTGAGAGAAATGGACGCCCTCACTATATGTCGTTAATTTTATTTTATTTTCTTTTAATTTTTCTTAAAAAGAAATGACGCCCCTCTTCAAGTCGTTAATTCTGAAAAATTCATAAAAATAGAGAAAAATACCTAGAAAATCTAGAAAAATCCAGAAAAATAGTGAAAAATAGAAAAAGAGAGGAAAAGTGAGAAATCCAAGAAAAGTGAGAAAAACCAGTCAAATAAAGTTAATTTGAGGGTCAAATTGGGGTATTACAAGGTAATATAAGATGTACTCATAGTAACGTCAATTTTGGCGTGTCTACAATGTGGAGTCTTTCTTTTCACTACTACTGACCACCTTTTAGATACCCAAAATCTCAACATTATTAGTGGGTTGTGGCGGGAAATATCCATCTCTCAAGTGATCCTCTCATATCTCTATGAAAGACTAACCTCGGCTTGCCTAGGAGGACCTTTGTTCGGTTCCATGATACTCCTTGAGTGTTGGATGGGAGTGAGAATCAAATTCCATCCAAAGGAGGATATTACTTCTTCTAGCCGGATCTTTGGGAGCCACCCTCTCTTCTTCATTGGAGGGGCATCTGGTTTTTCTTCACAGGTTGAATGCAAGACGGCGGATAAGAAAACACGGGATGAATGGTGACTCTTCTTCAACACCTTGCCAATGGACAAGTTCATCATGCGACCAAGAATCCTTCGGAGCACTCTTCTTAGAATACCGTGGCGTCAAGGCCTGGACCTCCAGCTAGTGGAAAATACTACCATGGCGATCTACAACCCGCACCGGTGCCATCTTCAGATCGGACTACCTCGGATTGAAGTTCCTGCACTATCACACTACCCTCCCCTTCTACCTAGGAAGATGGGGACCGAGGAAGATGAGAGAGCAGTCCGTAACGCGCTGACCATGTGGGAGATCAACAAGGTACGTCCGTGGCAAGAAGAAGTTGAAGAGAACGACGAAGCACGCCGTGGCTACGCGAAAGAGTTGAGGAAGATCCGCCCTCTTGCGGATAAGAAATTGAATGTAGCTTGATTTCGCTTTCATGAAAGGTGTATTTGACAATCAGAGTTGGAATTTTATCAATCTTATGTTACATTAAGTTCATATGGGATTTGCCTTAATTGAATGGTCATGAGTTGTGGCTTGACTTGGCTCGAATGATCTAGAAAACAGAGCCTATGGAGAATGTAACGGATCTGAGCAGGGCCGTTAGAAGGAGATAACGGTGGGTAGATAGGCCGTTATAGCGTATGCTCTGAGAACTAAATTCTCTGGAAGAAGTAACGGTCCATCGATAGACCGTTGGGAAGAATAACGGTCGTGTCCCAGGCCATTAGAGAGAGAGCTGCTGAGAGAATTGAAGCGAAGGCCTGAAGAGATGTAACGGTCTAGCATGGACCGTTAAGTGAGTGTGACGGCCTGTACCTGGCGCGTCACAGTCTTGAACCTGCATAGTTGTGAGGTTTGAGCTTTGGTCTTGATCCTACATTCTGCACACACTTAACTTGAAACAAGTTAGATCTGTTCTTAGACTCAACCCCTTGCCCTGAAGCAAGTTAGATAACGACCGTTTCTTGATATTTGGTCAAGGGGTGGAGCCTTATTAAATAGGCGAGAAAAACATAATAGAACTAATGCGATGCATGCGATGCATATGATGGTATTTTTTGGATTTTGGAAAATATATTTGAATTTTTGTGAGATTTTGGAAAATAGTTGATGTTTTTGGGTTTTGAAATATGTGATTTTTTTGTTTGATTTTGGATTTTTGATGTTTTTGGTGTTTTAAATATGTGTTGTTTTTGGATTTTGAAATATATGATGTTTTTTTTTTGGATTTTGAAATATATGTTGTTTTGGATTTTGAAAATATATGTTGTTTTTGGATTTTTAAAATATATTGTTTTTGGATTTTTGAAATGTATGTTGTTTTTGGATTTTTGAAAATCAGTGCTTTCCCCTAGCAATGTGAGCCCTCCGTATTGTATTGAGAGTCCCGAGGTTGGCGTGCAATGAGGTGACAAACCCTGACCAAGGCCCAGATTTTCATGACGGTGTTTCTACCAGGGCCATACCCAGGGTACTAGTTTCAATCCTAAAAAGGAAAATAGAATACGGGAGTAAGCTTAGGCCAGATTTAGAAGTTTTTAGGACTTGGGTTCCTCTCCAGACGACCCATTAGAAACTTGGTCTGTTGCACCGGGGCTTTATGTCCGTCATCGAACCTTAGTCCACTCTAGGCATACGTGCGACCGGGCTCATTCGTCCTGCGGGGAACTGTACTGCCACTCTTGTCATGCCTAGATTCTTTTTCTTGCCTTTCTGGAGCTTTGGAATCATATTCAATAGACCTTTGAGATGATGCTTTTGATTTTGTCCTTTGCTTTCTTTTCTCCTTGTTTCTTTGCTTGTGGCATCAGGTCATAACGGACTGCCCCTATTTGAGACCTCCTCTTGTCAGGGTGCTTGGATTGGTTGTCGCCTCCTTATTCATCTCTTGCTCCTGGATTCATCCGAAGGAAGAAACGAACAGGGACTTCGACTTTCCCTCAAAGCATGGCTAAGGAGAAACAGTGTCTTTTAAAGTGGAAAACCTGACCAGGGATGTCGTGTAGTGTGTGATTGCCTTGCTCGGGACCTCTTTTAGTGAAAGGGAGGAACCTCTTGTTGCCGGGGTGGCATTGATTAGACTCTAAGGAAAGAAACGCTTAAGATACAACATGTTCCACGCGTGAGAGAGCTCCTCACCTTCGGCGTTCACTAAGCGATAAGCATTCCCTGGATAAGCCTCTTTTACGACGAACGGCCCTTCCCAGTTAGGTTGCAATTTAGACCTAGGACCTGCAGACCGAATGAATTTATGTTTCAAAACCATATCTCCTTTTTGAAATTTACGTTCGATTACCTTCTTTTGAAAATAACGCGAAACTCTCTTTTGATAAACAGACACATGATCGGCCGCATTCATCCTCTTCTCATCCAAGAGTTCCAACTGGACGAGCAACGCCTCTCGACGTTCATCGAGATTAAGTTCCTTATCGAGCTGCACTCTAAGGGAAAGGATCAAAATCTCATATGGGAGCACCGCCTCTATCCCGTAGGTAAGAGCATAGGGAGTTTGTCCCGTAGGAGTACGGACGGAGGTGCGGTAAGCCCACAGAGCTTCCACTAATCTTTCTGGCCAATCGGAGAACTTATGAGATTCGCACGTTTTCTTTATGATTTTAAGAAGGGTTTTGTTAGTGGCCTCGGCTTGACCGTTGCCTTGAGGATAGTATGGAGATGAATGATGCAATGTAATGTTGAACTTCTTACATAGGTCCTTGAGCTCTTGAGAGACGAACTGGGGTCCGTTGTCGGTGATGATGCTGCTTGGCACTCCGAACCACGAAATGATATTCTTCATGATGAAGCGGCACACCGTTGAAGCTTTGATCTCTGCGTACGCCTCGGCTTTGGCCCATTTGGTGAAGGACTCAGTGGCGGTAAGGATAAAGGATTTCTGCTTGATCTGAGAATTAGGATCACCGAGCGGGCCGACAACGTTGAAAGCCCACATAGAGAATGGCCAAGGAGCAGAAAGAGGATGGAGAGATGAAGCTGGAGCATGGATTTTATCAGCATGGAGTTGGCACTTAAGACACCTCCGGACATAGAGGGAGCAATCTTCCTCTAGAGTGGGCCAATAGTAGCCCTGCCTAAGGATTTTCTTCGCTAGAGCCTGGCCATTGACATGACCTCCACACTCACTAGAATGGGCTGCTTCAGCCACCTTCCAAGCCTCATTATCATCCAAGCATCTCATGAGCATTCCATTAGTAGCGCGCATGTATAGTTCTCCTGCAACAATAGTATACCTTCAGGCGGCTCTTCTTATTGACTTACGCTGCTCGGCGTTTGCCCCTTCTGGGAATGACCCTTCTTTGCAAAACAACTCGATTTCGTGATACCAAGGCAATTCTTCTTCATCCAGAATCTCTTCTAGCTCCATTAGAGATACTTCCTTGAGATCTTTCCTCTCAGCCCTCGCCTCTACAGCTTTCCTAAGGTTGATGTACCAAGGATCCTGAAGAGAGGGTGCGTCCAATCTCTGAACGACGATAGTCTCAGTGCTCCGACTGAGAGGAAAAGATAGGGAGGAAGCAAGTGATGCTAGAGTATCGGCTAGAATATTCTGAGAACGGGGAGTATGGATATAGATTAGCTTACGGAATTGCCTCGCCAGGAGCGTGACCGAATATTGATAAGGCTTGAGTTTGGGGTCGCGAGTGCGGTAAGTGGACAGAACTTGCCGCAGGATGAGCTGAGAGTCTCCTATGACATTCAAATAACGTGCACCCAAGAGATATGCGTGCTTCAATCCAGCCAGGAGAGCTTCATACTCAGCGATGTTGTTGGTAGCAGGAAATTGAAGTTGATAAGCAAAGGGAATAGTCACTCCCTCTGGAGTGAGCAGAACAGCGCCGATCCCTCGGCCTTGAGAATTGAGTGTACCATCGAAGTGCAGAGACCAGAAGGGATGATAGGTGAGGACAGAGAGATGCTCATCCGGGAAATCATCCTGAATAGAGTCGGTATGAGGAATAGGAAGATGGGTAAGATGCTCAGCGATGGCGTACCCTTTGACCGCCTTCTGAACGACAAATGTGATATCGAATTGAGAGAGGAAGCTCTGCCAGCGAGCTAACCTACTAGAAAGGACATGTTTTTCTAAAAGATAGCGAATCGGGTCCATTCTAGAGATCAACCTAATTGGGTCGGCAAGGAAATAATGTTTAAGCTTCTGAGCTACCCATACTAAGGCGGCACAAGTCTTCTCCATAGCGGTGTATCTGGACTCAGCTGGGTTAAACAACCGAGAGAGGTAATAAGTAGCCCGCTCTTTCCCTTCATCATCTACTTGTGCTAAGACCGCCCCTAGGGAGTCCTCAATAACCGAGATGTATAGGATTAGGGGTTTCCCAGGGACAGGAGGTTGCAAAACCGGGGGATTGGATAGATATTCCTTTAAGTCCTCGTAGGCCTTCTGAAAATCTTGATTCCATTCAAACTTGACCCCCGCCTTAAGCAATTCATAAAACGGACGGCACCTTTGAGAATGTTGAGATATGAATCTTCTAATAAATTGCAATCGACCGATCAACCCTCGAAGTTCCGTGATGTTCTTTGGCGGAGGCATGTCCATGACGGCCTGTGCTTTGTTAGGATCAATCTGGATCCCCCGTTTGCTTACTATGAAACCTAACAGCTTCCCTGAGGAGACTCCGAATACACACTTCTTCGGATTCATCTTAAGCTTGTACTTCCTGGCTCTTTGCAGCACCTTAGCCAGAATAGAGGGGTGTTCTTCTTTGGTTCTTGACTTCACCAGAATGTCATCCACGTAGGCTTCCATATAGATATGCATCATGTCATGGAAGATGGCCATCATCGCCCTTTGATAGGTGGCACCTGCGTTCTTCAAACTGAATGGCATGACCACGCAACAATACGTGCCCCAGGGCGTGGTGAAGGAGGTTTTCTCTTGATCTTCCGGAGCGAGACGGATTTGATTATAGCCTGAGTAACCGTCCATAAATGACAACGATTCGTACCCGGTGGTGCTATCGACCAGGACGTCTATGTGAGGCAGCGGGAAATCATCTTTGGGACATGCTTTATTGAGATCCCTGAAATCGATGTAGATACGTACCTTCCCATCTTTCTTGATAACATGGACTATGTTCGCCACCCACTGAGGATATAGAACAACTCTAATGAATTTGGCCTTGTATAACTTGTCGACCTCTTCCTTGATCCTTAAGGCCATGTGGGGGTGAAATCTTCTTGACCGTTGTTTCACAGGTGTTGCCCCTGGTTTAAGAACAAGTCGATGTTCCACTAAAGAGGGGTCAAGACCTGGCATGTCCTCATAAGACCAGGCGAAAGAATCGCTATAATCCCTTAGAACCTTAATTAAATCTTCTTCTACTTGTGGAGGGAGATTAGCGGCAATAATGATGGGCCTTGGGTCTTCTTCAGTTCCCAAATTGATTTCCTTTGTAGGTTCATCCACTGCCGACGACGGCTTGTCGAATTTCTTAAGTCCTTGTGCATACAAATCAACAGTGTCATCTACGTCACTGTCCTCATTGATCGGATCTTTTCCATCCAAGATTTCATAGACACCGAGTCCGTCGTCGCTCCATACCTCCTCTATTTCCTCTTCATCTTCAATCACAATTGTTGTAGCAATAAATTCTGGACACTTCAAAAGAGCATGACAACACTGAGCTAGATCTTGCAAGAACCTATCAGGGACGGATTTGGGAGGATGCGCAAGCGAGCGCGGCTCAGAGGAGGAAGGGTTGGACGACCTAGAACAAGACCCTACTTCTCTAGACCTACCTGACTATACTTCCCTAGACTCGATAGACCCTAATCCTAACCTAGGAGAAAGAAGACCTAGTGGAAGGGAAGGAGCAGGGGACTCGTGCCCCTGGGAGGAGGACGGAGACAAGGTAGCATAATCTTCCACTGAAATCTCCGTTTCGAATTTGACGTTTTTTTTTGGGGATCAGTAGAGACTACTCAACAAGATGGAGGAGGCGGGAGCTGCATGGGGAACAGCTCGGGGAAGATGCAATCGAAGAATGGATCGGAGGAAGAGAACCACATCTCGTGGAGCTGGGCGTTGGGAGGAGGAGGAGTGAATAGAGTGGACAGATCAATGGGCGGGCAATGCCCGCAAGCACAGGGAACAAATAGAATCTCTGGTGGATCAATAAAGGATGGATTTATCATGATAGGAGGAAGACGGGGTAAGAACTCCCATTGTTGGAGGAGAGATTGAAAGCGGGAGGGAGACCAAGAAAAGACAATCGGCGAGCTCCCCTTTTCCAGTGGATACTGAGCTGGCTGCTTCTTCGGCCTCCATTAGATGAGCCGTACCTCTTGATGCTGCTGGCAGTCGGCTTCATGAAATAGCCCCTGAAGGGTTTGACCATAGTCAATCATGTCATTAACCGGCCCTCTTAGCACTGGGGGTGGACTGGCAATCGGACAAACTGTATCTTCCCTTGGCGGAGCTGGCTGTGGAGTTAAGGTGCTGGGCTGGAGAGGACCTCTAACGAAGTGTTGACGGTAGTCCCAGGTGAGTGGCCCAGAATCACCCATCATAGATAATGCGGTCTCTTGGTAGTCGAGACCTCTTCTGTTCATTTTTCTGCCTTTAGGGATGGGCTTAGTTCGTCCCTGCAATTGAGCATCGAGGCCTCTCCCCGGTTGGTAGCCTAGCTTCAGTATAATGTCCCAGCCCTTGGAATCTCGGATCTTGGGCTTCACCTTGATGTCAACTGCTACGTTGACGGGCTTGCGAGGTGCGTAAGCCCAAGGAAAGTCGAGATCTAGCACTGACATAACAGGCCGACTGCTTGGCCACAATGTGGGAAGAATCTTCTCTAAAATAGCTTTCACTGATTGGACCGTGGATAAGCTTTTGAATTTGATGACCCTCCCTTGGAAAGGGAATTTAATGCATTGATGTGCAGTGGAGGGCACAGTGTTGAGTGTATCGATCCACGGACGACCCAAGATAGCCTTAAACATAGGGTCAATGTCCAGCACATAGAATTCCACGGGCATAGTAAGGGGCCCAAGCTCAGCTTGAATGGTGACAATCCCGTGGCATGCCCGCCGAGAGTTGTCATAAGTAGCTATGGTAGTGGGAGTCGGGCGTAGCAGTTCCTCTGACAGATTGCAAGCCCTTAGAGTGCTGAGTGGGCATACGTTGATAGATGCCCCTGTGTCAACTAATGCCGCATCGATGCTGACTTTGTTCAGAATGATAGTAATGCATAGCGGCATTTGCCGAGCTTCTGGTGGTGCTAGCTCGATTTCAGAGAAAGTAATGGCTGGCCCCTTGGAGATTGTTGCCAGTGCGGTAGGTAAGTTATCAACTGCCATGTCTTCACTAACCATCACCTTTTGAAGAAAGTCTCTTAATGCATCTTGGTGAAGGGTAGATCTTTTAATTAGTTCCAGCACAGATATCTTGGCGGGCACCCTATCCAAATGATGTAACAAATCATATTGGGTCCCGGGTAGTGGCTCGGCCTCTTCTTGCTCGGCCGCCGGTTGGGAAGACTGGGGATTGGAAGTGGAAGGATAGTTTTGGTGGAACATGTGCCCGCTCCGTAGGGCGAAGTTATAAGCTGCCGCGGCCTCAGCTGGGCTTAGGATAAGTGATTTAGTATGCCCAGTGGGATGGATGAGCGGTGCGGAAGAGGGTGTGGTGAAAAGGATGATAGGCGAGGGGTTAGTGGCAGTGGGTGCGAGCGGAAGCGGGGATATGAAAGTGGGCGGAGGTGTGATGAGTGGAGGGTTAGATGGCGGTATGGCGATAGTGGATGTAAGCGTGAGCGGGGAGGGGGTGATAGTAGCGGATCTGAGCAATGGTGAGTGCGACGGAGGCGCGGGTGATGGTGCGGGTGATGAGATAGGGGTGAAAGGAAGGACGAGTGGAGGAGGGGTTTGGTGTGTAGGTATGAGGATGGGGGAAGCGAGAGGATTATGACAGTTGTGGTGAAGGGCCATGACCTGTGGCGTGGAGTTATCATCGTCGAAGGACCACTCAGGGTTGGGAGTCGGGGGTTGGACGACATTGACCTGAGCTGGTGCCGACGACGGAGGCTGTGGAGCAGGAGGATGGTTTGGCATTGGGTTTTGATGAATACCCAGGTCTTGAACCGACTGATGTTGCTGTTGTGGCTGCTACTGTGGCTGCGGTACCTATTGCTGCTGTACTTGCTGCCTCGGCGGCTGCCTTCTCTTTTCTTTAATTTCTGTGATGGCCCTGTGCATTTCGGCCCAATCTATCCTCTGTCCTTCATGAAGATCATATACTAGGTCCCGGAATTGAAAACACCCTTCAATTGTGTGCCCCGGCTGCCTGTGGAACATGCAATATTTTGTTTGGTCAACGGCCGGGTTCCAGTTGGGCCGTTCCGGAGGAAGTTGTATAGCGTTCACCGACATAAGAGCCGAGAAGATGTCCGTGAGTGTTTCTGGCAAGGGAGGGTGCTGAGCTCTTTTAGGAGCAGGGCACTTGTTGTTAGGGTTGTTGTAGCCGTTGGGTGGAGGAACGTTGTGGTATTGTGGAGGTGGTGGTGGTTGCTGTGGTGCGGCGAAGGTGTTTTATGGAATGGTGAAGGTGGGCGGAGGGTTTTGCGGAGTGGCCTGGTAGTTTTGGGGAGCGGGATTCTGGGGAGTGCGGGGGTTCTGAGGGAAGCGGAAAGGTGCAGCTTGGAACGGAAAGGCAACGGCTTGAACCTGCTCGTTTGTTTGGACCCCCTCGGTGACCGGCCCTTGAGGTTTCTTGTGGTACTTGGGCTTTTGATTCTCAAAGAGCGAGTGAATGGGAGAATCCTTGAACTGAGTCTGGATAAACCGCGCCCGGCTGTAGAGTTGGTGCATGTTGGCTATGCCATTCATGGCCAGAATATTTCAGAAGGTCGGAGTAGCATTGGAAATAAGTAACTTGACCTTCTCTTCCTCCGGAATATGGCCGGGCACTCTAGCGGCCATTTGCCTCCACCTATCTGCGTAAGTAGCAAACTCCTCATTCGGTTTCATTTTTTCGGCCACCAGATCTGTGAATGAATATTCCGGGCCAACTCTGTCTTGGAACCTCTGAATAAACTTATCCTTCACTGTCTTGAAGCTCTCGACGTCTTCCAGTGGCAGAGAGTAGAACCATTCCAACGCAACACCGTCCAATGATCGACGGAATAAATACGCCATAAGGCGATCATCATATTGGAATTGAGCCGATTCATACAAGAAATCCCTCATGTGAATAAAGGGATTGCCGTTCCCGTCATATTTGCGATAGTTGGGGAGCTCGGACTGCGGAGGGAACCGGATGTTCTGAAAGCTAGGAACTGGAACATCTGCCAAGGACTGTGGGCCAACCCGTTTTTGGAGGGAATCGAGTTGATGTTGCATGGTGGCCCATTTATCAAGTAATTCCTGCTCTCTAGAAGGAGGAGGGGTAGTGAGAGGTGATGATTGAAGTTGAGGAGCGGAAGGGTGAACCGTAGCAGAAGGTGGGAGCCCATAAGAAGGAGCAGAAGGATAAACAGCCAAGGCAGGGGGCCCATAAGAAGGATATTGGGTCGGAGACTGACCCAGATTAGAGTGGGCTTGGACAACCCCTGGCTGAGGGCGCAAGAAATCTGAAGGGCCCATAAGGACTTGTGGAACCATTGGGCTAGACATATGATGATCCAACTAAATGAAAGAAGGGACGACAGACTTCCCTTTGTCAAAAGATTGCAGGGCCGAAGTAGAAGATTGGCCCGTCTCCATGCCAGCAAAGGTGATGGTCCGGGGTTGGCCTGGAGTAAGATCAATCGGAGTGGGCTAGATGGAAGGCCCACCAACTCTAGGTTGGTCGATGGAGAGATTAGATTGACCCTGCATAATCGTGGGAGGGGAGATATTGGATCCTTGCATGGCCTGATAGATAGTTTGAGTTGGGCCGGATCCAATTGGGCCATCATTTAGAGAATGGAGCCCACAGAAGGAGAAGAGAAAGAAGGGGTAGCTTGACCACCTTCCATGGGGGTGGAGGACGGAAGAGGGGCTGTCCCCTCTCCAGAAGAGAATGAGGTAACCCTAGCAAGGTTTTCCAGAAGTCCTTGAGGAAGGGAATCCTCTTGGGAACGGGGAGGATTGAAAGAAGCCATGGTGGGTTCGAAAAGCGGATTTGAGTAGAACCTGGAGAAGGAATTGACTCTAGGAGGTGCTTCCAACGGACGAAAACAACTCCACATGCAACGAACAACCTTGACAAGATGCAAACAACACAAACAACTACACAATGAGTAACCAAACTTAGATGATTTCTAACAAAGATGTAAGTGACAAGAAATGAAAACACTCCAAGTCAACCAAGTTGTTTAAGATGATGCGACAAGATTTTTATGATTTCTCCTTTGGAACTTTAGTGGATTGATTGATGTGAGCTCTGTTGTGTAGTGGATAGCGGATCTAGAGGGGAGGGGTGAATAGATCAGCCCCACTTTTCGCAATGAGGCCCTCTAAATAGCTAGTTAGAATGAATTGCAGCGGAATAGAAACTAGCTTTCAAGAATGTTATGATTCACTTAGCAAGATAAGCAAGATATATAATAATTCGATCCTAAGCATGCATCTAGAACGAATCAATCACACAAGCAAACCACACTAGATAGGATTTTTAAGGTGGTTCGGACTGAATCCTCAGCCCTATGTCCACCCCTCACCAAAACCCGGTGAGGCTTCACTTGTGCAGCGCACCAACCCGCAAATCGGAAACCACCGATTGCCTTCCTACTAACCAACGGTAGGGACGTCAACACCGCAGATCGGAAACACCTCCGATTGCCTTCCTACTAACCAACGGTAGGGACGAATCACAACTTCA
Source organism: Amorphophallus konjac (assembly GCA_022559845.1). Lineage (NCBI taxonomy): Eukaryota > Viridiplantae > Streptophyta > Magnoliopsida > Alismatales > Araceae > Amorphophallus > Amorphophallus konjac. The sequence continues at coordinate 260,575,608 of CM040128.1, forward strand.
ATGTTTAATCAATATTGAAAGAAAAACAAATGTGAATGAACTAAGACAAGAAATTGAGTTATGAGTAGAAATGAATTGGCCCTTGTATGAAATGTTGATCAGCAACAAGGATCCTCTAGGCTTCAACTCAATCTTCTTGATTCACCCTTGATTGGATGAATGTTCTTCACGGAGTACTGTTCACGTGAACAGTACCTCTTCCTTCAATTCTTCTCTCTTGATCTTCTCTTTGAACTTGAATGAGATTGAAAGAACTTGAATGGATGAAGATGATCTCCCTTGAGAGTGAGCTTCAATGGATCCCCTTGAGATGATGAAGAGGATGGATGAAGATTTGATGAAGAGCTTCTTCCCGGAGTATCTTGATTTCCTTCTTGAAGTATACTCCTTCTAGCTTTCTTTGATCACCCTTCTTGCCCTTGATTGCTTCTTGCTTTGTAGGAGGTTGCTTGGCTTCAGATCTGAGCTTGAATCACCTTGGATGGATGAAGAACTTCCTCCCGAAACACTGTTCACGGAGGTGCTACAGTAGCTCGAAAATGGGCTCCCTTGAAGGCTTGAAGCATTAGGGTTTTCATCCCCTCATGTGTTGGTTTTATAGACCTTGAATGGTCTATAGACAAGCCTCAGACCAGATCCACAATTTGTGGGTGATTAGGTGACATATGGATTAAAGAAATCAAGGTTGAATGGCTCTTTTCGAAGTTGGAAACAAAGTTAAAAATGAAGGCTCGGGGCTGGCGGTCGACCTACAGCTTCTGGCGGTCGACCGCCACTGTAAAACACTATAGACGGATGATCCCTGGGACTAGCGGTCGACCGCTACTGGCTGGCGGTCGACCGCCAGCTGAAACCCTGCAGACTGGCCATCCCTGGCTGGGGCGGTCGACCGCCAGCTGGGCAGAGCCCGGGTCACCCCGGGTCAGTCCGTTGGCCGCACCAGCTCCGTCGCTTGAGTCCGTTAGCCGCCCGTTCATGTCTGTGGCATCGACCTTGTTGGTCTAGAACGTATCAACTCAGTCTTTAGGCTTGGATTCTCTTGGTTATACGTCTTCGTGCATTGACCTTGGAATGCCGACGTTTGCTTGTACATGTGATGAGATTTGTATCCTTGCTTGGGCGGGATCAATGAGCTTTCACTTTGGCCATTGCTAGGTGATTCCTTGGGCATTCATTGGTATATCTGTCATGAACAAAATATCACATATGTCAGTCATAAGAGCGTGGAAAATAATAATGACTAATAGTGTTAAGCCATTATCAAAACCAAGAATACACAAAACGCATATGACTATAAAATGATGTCGAAAGACCCATGTGACCACAGAATGACTCAAATGACCTCAGGGACACAACATTCTCCCCCTTTTTGATGATGGCAACACTGTGAGTCATTATGTGATATGAATGTCTAAAATGGCATATGTTATAACAAATGCAAGATATGCAGCTCAAGATGCATGATAGTAGCATGTGAATGCAGATATGAATTCAGATATGAATGTTATTCTATGTGACATGTGCAGCTCAAGATCCATGAAGTAAAGCATGTGAATGCAATTATGAATGCTACGCTATGGGACATGAGCAGCTCAAGATGTGTGAATGCACATATGACACATGACAATGCGATGAAATTATGCAAACCCCATCACATGCACAAACGCACATAAAGGTTTCTCTCCCTTGGACTCAATGCACTCTCCCCCTTTGGACAACACTTATGACATAGCTCTTAGCTCTAATGAAGGTAGCTCTAATGAAGGACTCACACAAAGAATTCTCCCCCTTTGCCAACAGCAAAAATGAGTGATTAAGGAAACTGTTTGTGAGACCAGAGCTGAAAGGAGTGAAGAGCAAGCCATTATATGCAAAACTGAAGCATGCCATAAGCAACATATATGGTTCAAAGCGAATGAAATCCGAGATCATCAAAAGAGTTCGAAAATCAGCTACATCCAAGATTTAATAGAAATGAACCAAATGTGCATATCATGGCAGTGCTTAACCGTCCCGTGTCTTATATATCCATATTCAATAACCACTTAGGGAAGAACACAAGAACTAGTATTGAGGCTAAACAATCATGACTAAAGCATGGAATTCTATGATTGAAGCAAGAGGTTTCATATTTTGATTTCCAATATCTTTTGAATTTGAAGGCACATGACTCATATTGTACGAACAATCAAGTCTAGTACACGCCTCCTAGCCGTAAGAATACACGTTTAGACGCCAGTTTTCCTAGGTATTTGGCAAGACTGACTGTCATGCTGCAAGATGAACAGAGATAGCAAAGTCACGTCATGACATATCCAAACTCATTTCAGTGATGAGAAGATATGTTTCTCAGCAATTATGCCATTGCTCTGCCTAGAGTCCAAAAGTTTTAAGACAGAGATAACAGGGGCACATCATGACATATGCATTTGTCACTTGATTTGATGACATGACATGTTTCTCCGTGCAACAATATCATTGCTCTGTCAGAATGATTTTCAGGAATTCCAGCTCAGCAAGATGTTTAGAAACAATACTAAACTCTAGAGTATCACCAGGATTGCCATAAAGTCTGGATTTTCAGATTTCAGGATAGTCATGCAAAGCACAATATGCAATCGTTAGTTAAGGTCTATTAAATCCACATAACATAGATGATTTCAAAAGAAATATCAGAACTTCAAGGAAATCATTAAATCTGAACCATTGTCATTGAATGAACAATCATCAAGGCACATAATAGAAAGCTCTTACACTATGTGTTCATCAGGCTCATGAACTCAAATTCAGACTGTATGCCAAGAAGTGTAGAATGCAAGAGGTAAAGAGATTCAACAAAAACCCCCCTTACGAATATGCAATGGATGCTCGAAGGAGTGATGTTTATAAGCACATGTAATGATAACAGTCAAGAGGAGAATGACCTGAAACATGCAGGGGTTGTCATGAATTTGGTAGAAGTGATGTGCATGACTCAACACATGGTTGTACACTTATTAAATGCAACAGAATGAAGATGAAATATATGCATGAATGTTGCACAAAAATAACTCCCCCTTACTATATGGCCTATATGCGACATTGACATATGGTACTAGGCGGAGGTGAAACCTCACGCATATTGAGTGCTTCGTGACAAGCATAACTTGCCCTTCCATACATCAACATTTGATATACCACGGCCATGCGAGAATGATGCTACATAAATGCATTATGAACACGAATTCAAGGTGATTATGCATCATGACATGCAATGCTACACCATAAGCAAAATAACATATTTGACATATAAACAATGCATGGACATATGCAATAACACACATCTAAATGAACCAAGATTATCGTATCAAGTTTTATTGGCCTGAGGTCGGCAAAGACCAAGCTCCCTTCTGAGTGTTGAAAACCTGTCATTACACAAGGGCTTGGTGAAGATATCAGCAATCTGATTCAATGTATCAACAAAATGCAGTTCAAAGTTTTTCTTACCGACCTCATCTCTAATGAAGTGATGCCTAATCTCAATATGCTTAGTCCTAGAGTGCTGGACCGGATTTTTGGCAAGGTTGATAGCACTAGTGTTATCACACAGAATCGGGACACAACCAAGATCCACCAAGTAGTCTTGGAGTTGGTGTTTAATCCACAACACTTGGGTGCCACAGCTCCCCGCAGCAACATATTCTGCCTCCGCTGTTGAGAGGGCAACCGAGTGTTGTTTCTTGGAGGCCCAAGAAACTAAACACCCGCCTAGAAACTGGCAATAGCCACTAGTACTCTTGCGATCCAGCTTGCATCCAGCGTAGTCCGCATCAGAATAAGAGATAAGAGATAAATCACATGATGACGGATACCACAATCCCAAATCTTGAGTGTCGGCAAGATATCGAAGGATACGTTTGACGGCAGTCAAATGGGATTCTCTAGGACTAGCTTGAAATCTAGCACAAAGGCAAACACTAAACTGGATATCTGGTCGGGATGCAGTCAAGTAAAGCAAAGAACCAATCATACCTCTATAGACCTTTGCATCCACCAATTTACCATTTTCATCCGAATCAAGTGAAGTTGAGGTGCTCATAGGAGTTGCAATGATTTTGCTGTTTGCCATGTCAAATCTTATCAACAGCTCCTTAATGTATTTGGCTTGATTTATGAAGCATCCGTCTTCTCCTTGGTTGACCTGCAAACCGAGAAAGAATTGAAGTTCTCCCATTAGGCTCATCTCAAATTCGCTAGTCATGAGGTTAGCAAATTCCTCACACATTTCAGATTTTGTAGAACCAAACACAATGTCATCAACATAAATTTGAACAATCAAGATATTTTTACCTTGCTTCTTGGTGAAAAGTGTTTGATCTACCTTACCTCGTGTGTACCCTTTTTCAATGAGGAATGAGCTTAGCCTTTCATACCAAGCTCTTGGTGCTTGCTTAAGTCCATAAAGCGCCCTGTCTTCTCCTGGAGCTTGATTCCTTGCACTGCTTGATTCAGCTTGGTCACCATCTTCTTTTATTTCTTCTTGTGGAGGATCACTCTTGTCCTTTATGCTAAGGAATTCTCCATCTTCATCATTTTTTCTGCAAGAGTTATCATTGTTAGAATCATGATATTCATCAAAGGAAACATGGGGTGATTCTTCCACAGTTTGACTTTTAATGTTATAAATTCTATAAGCCCTAGATCTATCAGAATATCCAAGAAATATACCTTCAACGCTCTTGGGCACGAATTTATCTAGATCTCTTTTGTCATTATTGTGGATGAAGCATTTTGATCCAAACACTTTCATATGAGAGAGAGAGGGCTTTTTACCTTTTAGCAACTCATAAGGAGTCTTTTTGGTGTGTGACCTTACCATAGAGCGGTTGATAATGTAACATGCCAAGTTTACCGCTTCAGCCCAAAATCTCCTTGGAAGTTGCCGTTCAACAAGCATAGTTCTTGCCATCTCTACAAGTGTTCGGTTTCTCCTTTCAACTACACCGTTTTGCTCCGGCGTTCTTGGTGAAGAGAATCGGTGTGAAATGCCTTCAGCCCTGCAAAGGTTATAGAAGTTAGTATTTTCAAATTCACCACCGTGATCAGATTGAATCTTGGAAAGTTTAAACTCACCATCCTGCTTTATCTTCATGTAGAATGCCTGAAACTCATCAAAAGCATCATTTTTATGTGTGAGAAAGAAAACCCATGTGAACCTAGAAAAATCATCCACCAAGACATATCCATATTTTCTACCACTTAAGCTAGCAGTTCTGGTTGGGCCAAAAAGGTCCATATGAATTAGCTCGAGTGGTTTGGATGATGTATTTTCAGATTTTCCCTTAAATGATTTTCTAGTTTATTTACCTAGGGCACATGCATCACACAATTTGTTTTCTTGTTTAAAGGATAGTTCAGGCAAACCTTTTACCATTGAATGCTTCAAGAGTTTATGCAATACATTGTAGCTAGCATGTCCTAGTCTACGATGCCATAACCAAGCAATTTCAGATTTTGGTGCAGCAAGACAAAGGTTTAAATGAGCAGGATCATCTAAGTCAATCATGTAAACATTGTTAACTCTCTTACGAGAAAATTTTACCTTATCAGATTTTGGTTCAAGAATTCTGCATTCATGAGAGTCAAACAGCACTTTGTGACCCTTGTCACACAATTGACTTATGCTTAGTAGGTTATATTTCAATCCTTCAACTAACAACACGTTACAAATGGAGTTGGAGAGGTTCTTACCTACATTACCTGTTCCAATGATTTTTCCTTTGTTGTTCCCTCCAAATGTGACGTGTCCTCCTTCCTTTTCCTCCAGGAGACAAAATTTTAACTTGTCTCCAGTCATGTGTCATGAACAGCCGCTATCAAGGTACCACTTATTATGCATGGCTGCAAGACACTCCTGCACAAGCAATTAAGCAATGGTGTTTGGAACCCAACCAATTTTGGGTCCCTTCAAACTTTTCAGAATTTCAAAACATGAAACCATTTGTTTTGGAATCCAAACCTTTCTAACATTCATGTTTTGTTTGCTTAGAGCAGGGATTTGTTTTTTCTTTTCAACATTGACATTCATTTTCTGTTTGAAGACTCTTGGTTGGAATTTATGAAAGTTTGATGAAGTTGGCCTCTTAGACCATTGAGGCCGTTGGTTGGTTTTGGGTTGAAAATGATTGTTTTGCCACCTAGGGGATTGGTGCACACAGAAATCACAATTACCCCACAAGTGAGGTGGTGTTGGCCTAAGTGATGGAGCACCCCAATTATAGTGATACCTAGAAGGCTGAACAGGTAAAGGCCAAGAATGTGTTGACCTATGCTGCTGGGAAGATTTGCCTTTCTTAGGCTTTAAACAGGCTTTTTGGGAATGTTGGTGACTGCCTCTTCAATCTTTTCTTTCCCTTTCTCCTTTTGCTTTTGCTGATTTTGTGTGGGAGTTGTGTTTGAGGTGGAAGCTTCGGAAGATGAAATGAATGTAACAGTTTTGAGCCCAATTGGCCTTTTATTTGTTGGTTCAAAACCTAACCCTTCCTTGTTGAAGTTCATTCTAGTACCTAGCAATGCATCTAGGTTTTCTCTTCCATCCACAAATTTTTCTAAAGATTGTTGTTTATCCTTCAACTCTTTTTGTAGGTTCTCGATATTTTGAAGAAGTTGAATGTTGACTTGTTTGACAGCTTCATACTTTTCATTGCTCAGTTTACTATCATTTTCATAGCTTTGCATTTTGAGCTTCATGCTATCAATTTCATTTCTCAAATCCTCATTTTCAGTTTCCAAGTCAGCCATTTCTTTTCTTCCTTCTTCCAAATCCTCAATCATTTTCTTAAGATCTTCAATTTCAATTTCAAGTATAGCATTCTTATGATTGGTTTCATGATCATGCACAGAAGAATTGATTTTCTTTTTCAATGTTTTATTTTCCTTTTTGTACATGTTATATTTTTCCATCAGTTGTATATATGCTTCCTCCCAATCATCAACAGTATAATCTTCAAATGGAGAAGTTACCTCGGTTTCTTCATCACCTTTGGCCATAAGGCAACGATCTCCTCTTTCCTTGTCCGAGGAGCTGGTTTCATCATCACTTTCTTCATCGTCGCTCCAAGTGGACACCATAGCCTTGTTCTTCTTCTTGCCCTTCCATTTGTCAGCCTTTTTGAGTCTGTCAGGACAATCAGTCTTGTAATGCCCTGGTTTATTGCAAGAGTAACAAATGATTTTGTCAGGTTTCTTGAAATTTTCAGAATTAGTTTTGAAACCATTTCTCACCTTAGATCTTCCTCTCAAGAACCTCTTACCTTCTTTTCTCAGAAATTGTCCAAACTTACGGGTAAGCATAGCCACGTCATCCTCATCTCGCTCACTAGCTGAATCCTCACTTTCATCGGAGGAGCTTTGACGGCTAGGTCCTGCTTTAAGAGCTAAAGACTTTTTCTTTGGTGCCTCAACCTCTTTGCTCTTAAGGTTGATCTCATAAGTCATTAGTGACCTAATGAGTTCATCTACCTTGGTGGTTGCGAGATCTCTCGACTCTTCAACCACGGTAGCCTTTGTGTGCCATGCTGCAGTCAGTGATCTGAGAATCTTTCTTACAATTTCCTGTTCTGAATATTTCTTTCCCAAATCAGTCAAACTGTTAGTAAGCACAGTTAATCGAGCATACATATCTTGAATTGATTCATCAGGCTTCATGCGGAACATTTCATATTCAGAAACTAAGATGTTGGCTTTTGTTTCTCGTACCTGAGCGGTTCCTTCGTAGATTACCTCTAACTTATCCCACATTTGTTTTGCAGATGCGCAGGTAGCCACTCTTGAGAATTCTACTGGATGGAGTGAGCATTGCATAATGTGTTTAGCATTCCAGTTGACGGTTGATTGCCTTATCTGTTCTTTGGTCCACAAGTCTTCCTTTTCCGTAAGCTCATACGGACCTTTGCTGATTACTCGCCAAAGTTCGTAGTCTTGGGCACGAATGAACACCTGCATGCGATGTTTCCAATAAGGATAGTTAGTTCCACTAAAGTAAGGAGGCCTATTCACAGCATGTCCTTCGGGTAGAAAACCCTTAGACGCTGATCCACCATTTCCCTCAAGGTCGTTGGACCCCATAATGAGAGATTAGGCTCTGATACCACTTGTTGTGTAGTGGACAGCGGATCTAGAGGGGAGGGGTGAATAGATCAGCCCCACTTTTCGCAATGAGGCCCTCTAAATAGCTAGTTAGAATGAATTGCAGCGGAATAGAAACTAGCTTTCAAGAATGTTATGATTCACTTAGCAAGATAAGCAAGATATATAATAATTCGATCCTAAGCATGCATCTAGAACGAATCAATCACACAAGCAAACCACACTAGATAGGATTTTTAAGGTGGTTCGGACTGAATCCTCAGCCCTACGTCCACCCCTCACCAAAACCCGGTGAGGCTTCACTTGTGCAGCGCACCAACCCGCAAATCGAAAACCACCGATTGCCTTCCTACTAACCAACGGTAGGGACGTCAACACCGCAGATCGGAAACACCTCCTATTGCCTTCCTACTAACCAACGGTAGGGACGAATCACAACTTCAATGTTTAATCAATATTGAAAGGAAAATAAATGTGAATGAACTAAGACAAGAAATTGAGTTATGAGTAGAAATGAATTGGCCCTTGTATGAAATGTTGATCAGCAACAAGGATCCTCTAGGCTTCAACTCAATCTTCTTGATTCACCCTTGATTGGATGAATGTTCTTCACGGAGTACTGTTCACGTGAACAGTACCTCTTCCTTCAATTCTTCTCTCTTGATCTTCTCTTTGAACTTGAATGAGATTGAAAGAACTTGAATGGATGAAGATGATCTCCCTTGAGAGTGAGCTTCAATGGATCCCCTTGAGATGATGAAGAGGATGGATGAAGATTTGATGAAGAGCTTCTTCCCGGAGTATCTTGATTTCCTTCTTGAAGTATACTCCTTCTAGCTTTCTTTGATCACCCTTCTTGCCCTTGATTGCTTCTTGCTTTGTAGGAGGTTGCTTGGCTTCAGATCTGAGCTTGAATCACCTTGGATGGATGAAGAACTTCCTCCCGAAACACTGTTCACGGAGGTGCTACAGTAGCTCGAAAATGGGCTCCCTTGAAGGCTTGAAGCATTAGGGTTTTCATCCCCTCATGTGTTGGTTTTATAGACCTTGAATGGTCTATAGACAAGCCTCAGACCATATCCACAATTTGTGGGTGATTAGGTGACATATGGATTAAAGAAATCAAGGTTGAATGGCTCTTTTCGAAGTTGGAAACAAAGTCAAAAATGAAGGCTCGGGGCTGGCGGTCGACCTACAGCTTCTGGCGGTCGACCGCCACTGTAAAACACTATAGACGGATGATCCCTGGGACTAGCGGTCGACCGCTACTGGCTGGCGATCGACCGCCAGCTGAAACCCTGCAGACTGGCCATCCCTGGCTGGGGCGGTCGACCGCCCCTGTGCTGGCGGTCGACCGCCAGCTGGGCAGAGCCCGGGTCACCCCGGGTCAGTCCGTTGGCCGCACCAGCTCCGTCGCTTGAGTCCGTTAGCCGCCCGTTCATGTCTGTGGCATCGACCTTGTTGGTCTAGAACGTATCAACTCAGTCTTTAGGCTTGGATTCTCTTGGTTATACGTCTTCGTGCATTGACCTTGGAATGCCGACGTTTGCTTGTACATGTGATGAGATTTGTATCCTTGCTTGGGCGGGATCAATGAGCTTTCACTTTGGCCATTGCTAGGTGATTCCTTGGGCATTCATTGGTATATCTGTCATGAACAAAATATCACATATGTCAGTCATAAGAGCGTGGAAAATAACAATGACTAATAGTGTTAAGCCATTATCAAAACCAAGAATACACAAAATGCATATGACTATAAAATGATGTCGAAAGACCCATGTGACCACAGAATGACTCAAATGACCTCAGGGACACAACAAGCTCTCAACAATAGGTTCCTGATAGGAGAGGGTGTAAAGCTTGATTTGACTCTAAGTGTGATCACTCTTCACTTATGCAACCCTAGACATGGGGTGGGAAAGGTACAACCGGCCCGGCGTCCGTGTGGGAATCCACGGCTCACGGAGACTTATGGAGGTCCCTGGTGTGATTTCCTAGTCGGCCCCAAGGAATATGGAGACGAGAGGTCCGCACACCAAGGTAGGAAAATACAATCTAATGTATGAAAGTATGAATGAACCTATGTGCACCGGGGTGCATGTAAATTCTAACCTAGAATCTAGCAAACAATTATGCACACAATGATGTAGATATGTAAACCAACCAAGGAGGAAGTCAGATAACACCCAAGCACAAAGATCACAGCAAAAACTACGGAAAGAGAATGCACCTCGGGATGCGTACCTATCTGGAGTGTAACGGTCTATAAGACCCGCGTTAGAAGAATATAACGGTCAATGACCAGACAGCCAGAAGTAGTATAACGCGGGGAGCCAGGACCGTCAGGTGAGCCAGAGAGCCAAAAACAACCAGAAAATAGAAGGGAAATCCGGGGAAGACCAATCAGCAGGATCAGGAGTGTAACGATCTAAAGCCCCTGCGTCAGAGTGGAGTAACGTAGTGACCGAGGACCGTCAGACTACCCAGAGAACCAGAAACTCGAGGAAGTAAGAGTGAAATCCGAGGAAACTAAACAAGGAAATGATGGCAGGTTTAAACAGAGATCAAGACACGATTGGCACAAGCTGTCCCACCGTGATCGCCAAAAAGTTATCTGTTGATTTATTTGCTTCCTTCTCTTTGTGGGTTTGTGGTATGATAAAGATGATAAGCAAAAAAAACAATGATCTCAATCAACCCAAGGACATGTGAATCATGAACCTAGGCAATCAGAACAAGCTCTAGCATGGGCATGCTATCTCAATCAAACTAAGCTAAAGAAAGAAAATAAAAACACACGCCGGAGCGTGGAGCAAATAATGGAAATAAGGGATATGAGAGAGAAATCAATGCCCAATACTAAGAAAAGAACGTGATCGCCACCAAAGTAAACACAAGTCAAGGACTTGAAAATACCTTGGAAATAGGTGGATGAAGCACCCGCCCACGGGAGAGAGAAACCAGTGAAATCTGCAGATTAACTGAATGTAACGGTCCAGACCCTGTGCGTCACAGGAGTGTGATGGTCGCACGACGAACCGTTATATGAACCTGACGCGTCTCCTCAAGACCGTCAGACAACCTGCAGTAAGAGCTTATGAATTCTTTGAACTCCAAATCTTCCAGCCTGCCAGAAGACTTGGGCCTCGTGTAATGAACCTGTAAACCTGCCAAAGAACGTGAACAACAAGAAAACAATCCTAGATTAGCCATTTAAACAAGCATAGTATCAATTCTTAAGGAAATTAAAATCATTCAAAAGGAAAGGGAAGTACCGGGAAAGTTTTGGTTTTTTAACCCCTCTGGGCGTTTTTAAAAGATAGGAGGATGTTTAGATGATGAAAAACATAAGCAGAACGTGGAAACAAGGAGAGGGACAATGCTTTTGATGAGAGGAAGAAGTAGAACACAAGATAATGATGATGGAAACTCAAACACAATGAAACGAATACTCCCTCCACCGTGAAGCAGATGGACGTGAGGAACATTTTTCCTTGGTTGGATGTGGCTCCAGGATGCGGCAGCACTTCGACGTAAACTCCAGATCTTCCTCCCTCGGGCCATGAAGTTAAGGGTGCTATTTATAGGCCCTCAAATTCTCCGGCCGAACAGAGGATAATCCAGCAAGAAAAGAAGATAACTCTTAGCAAATCCTCGAAGATAATATCACCAAGAGTCCATAGAAACTAACAGAAGGTTCTGAGGATCAGATTTGGAAGAGAAATCACCAATTCAAACTCTTATCTCGACCACGGAGTAGCAGAGAAAAGGCATGAACTGTCAGGACTCTCTGTTGGATGTAACGGCTGCACGACAGACCGTCACAGGCAAATAACGCGTCCGGGAGAGACCGTTATATTCAACCTTATCTCAAAAGGGATAAGATCAACGGAAGAAGATCAAACAATAGGACTCTTGAATGAAAGTAACGGCCAAGGATGAACACGTCAGAGTAAAGTAACGGCTGCACGACAGACCGTTAGAATCAATGGGCAGGCCAACAGATAAGGATTGAAACAAAGGCCTTAAGTCGTAGGACTCTTCAAGATGTAACGGTCCAGGGACAATGCATTAGAAGAAAGTAACGCCCCATGTGCAGACCGTTAGAAACAATAAGGATCCAAATGATAAGAGGGCTTGCTAAGCTTCATTCAAGGCGAGACATCACAGAACCATACTCAACCAAGGAGCTAAGACCCATGAAATAAGCTTCAAACTGATAAAGGAGACTCAAGGAATGAATGAATAACTGGGAGCATCACATAGAGTGAGCAAGGAGATGACCCGACTTATCGGTCATAAAACGGGTGTCAACATCTCTGTCTCACTTGTCAACAAGTAAAGGCCGAGTATTTTAGACCCGCAGGTAAACTGTATCCCTTGAATATTCCCGAATGGAAATGGGAGAGTATAGGGATGGATTTCATTATGGGGTTACCTAAGACAAGAGGTGGACACGATGGTATATGGGTAATCATAGACCGATTAACTAAATCTGCACATTTCATACCAATCAAAAGTCGATGGTCTGTGGATATCCTGGCAGCATTATACATAAGGGAAATTGTTAAATTACATGGTGTCCCAGTCACTATTATATCTGATAGAGATCCTCGATTCACATCACAGTTTTGGAAGGGTCTATGACAGTCACTAGGGACTAGATTGAATTTCAGCACAGCCTTTCATCCACAAACTGATGGTCAGACAGAAAGAACGAATCAGGTGGTAGAAGACATGCTCAGGGCTTGTGTTATTGATTTTGGAGGTAGTTGACATGATCACTTATCTCTAGTAGAATTTGCATATAACAACAGTTACTAGGCCAGCATACAAATGGCACCTTTTGAAGCTCTATATGAAAAATGTTGTCGATCACCAATATGTTGGAGTGAAATAGGGGAAAGACAATTCCTAGGCCCTGATATTATCAGAGATTCTACAGAGAAGATCAAGCTTATTCAAGAGAGAATAAAGATGGCACAAGATAGGCAAAAGTCTTATGCTGATAATCGTAGACGCGACTTGGAATTTCAAGTAGGAGACCATGTGTATCTCAAGGTTTCTCCAGGTCGTGGTATTCGGAGATTTGGCATTAATGGTAAACTAACTCCAAGGTTCATTAGTCCGTTTGAAATTCTCGAAAGGGTCGGTGAAGTGGCTTATAGACTGGCTTTACCTCCGCAGGAGTTCATGACGTATTTCACGTCTCTATGCTGAAGAAATATGTATATGATCCTGACCATATTATCACTTATGACAATCTGGAGATTCAGAAGGATATGACGTACGAGCAAACGCCAATAAAGATTCTGGAACGGGAAATGCGTCAACTAAGAAATAAAGTTATTCCTATGGTCAATATTCAATGGAAGAAAACATGGCCATATGAAGCAACATGGGAAACCGAAGAAGCCATGCGGAAAAGATTTCCAGAATTATTCAACTATAAGTACACTCTCCATAATCTATGAATTGAATTTGGGGACCAAATTCTTCTAAGTGGGGGAGAGTGTAGTGCCCCAGAATTTATATAATGATTTCTGGATCATTTATAGAATTTTCTGGAATTTATAAAGACTAAATAGATTTATAAATGGATTATTGGATTAATAAGTCATTATAAGGCCTAATTGTGTCAAATAATTAACATAGCCTATTTAAATACGATCCAAAAGGTTTAAGGACCAAGCCCATTAAGTTTGGCCCATATTCTAGAATGTTATTTAGCCTATTCACGTATTTTAATGATAAATACTATTTTATAGATAATTATATTGGATAAATGAATAAAAGAGTTTTATTAATTTAAAATTCTGCACACGTTATATATAACGGCCTATCGTACGACCGCCACATGAATGTAACGCACCTAGACTGATGCGTTACATCCTGACAGTTCCGTGAAAGAAAGAACGAGCAAAAAGATTAGAACTTTGGGATCCTATCTGCAAGAGATCGACTTGGGAGAGTTTATAATATTACTAAGGACTCTTAGGGATTAGGTTCTGGAAATTAAGGACTCTAGAATCGATCTAATCTTCAAGACCCTATAAATAGGACCTAGTTTTGAACTGAGCGACCCTTACTTTTGGATCGTAAAGAATTAAGGTAAGGAGATATAATTTCGGATAAGTTCTTTAGAAGATTTTGTTTAGTATACTTTAGACTAATAGTTCTCTAAATTTCATGTTAGGAGATCAATAAACCAAGGAGATTGAAGCTTCCAAAGTTGCTGGTTCGACCATAGTAACTCAGGATTCAGAGCAAAGGACCCCTGAAGATCAAGAGATTAGGACGTCTAAACGAGGTAATTAAAATTCAATTTTTTAGAACTTTTTGATCACCTTAGTTTCATATTCTTACCCTCAAAATTTTACATCTTTAGGACAAGAGGTTGGAGAGATAGAGCGGAGGAAGTTGCTAGAAAATCACTGAAAAAGGAGAGCTAGGGCTTGATTTTCAGATTCAAATTAGAAGCTTAAAACCTAGTTAAGAGGTAGGTTATCTCATGATTGGCAAAAACATCTTGTTAGGGATAAAAGCTCTCTAGTTTTGATTGATTCCATGTATCATGAATCATGAATTCCATGTTTTAGTGGGTTCATGCATACATACATATCCTTAGCCCTAATCAAAGAACAAAGATATTATCTTGTCTATTCACTAAAACCCATGCATGTAGTTGGCCCATACTTCGTTTATCATACCTAGAATAATTATAGTATTTTGATTTTCAGGCATGTTATGTTTTCATAAACTTTTTCTTTATTTTACTGCCAGCAGACGATCAGACGCATCAAGGTAAGACCGTCACAATGATATAACAGCCTTACGATAAGTCGTCACACCTTCTTTGGTGTTTGAAGTTCTCTGTTGTCTCTAACGCACCATCTATGGAGCGTTACATTATTGTAACGGCCTCACGATAAACCGTCACAGTCACTGTGACGCACCCATTCTAGACCGTCAGGGTAACTGTAGACAGAATGGGAAACTAGTTAATTTAACTTATAAATAAGCCTAGTTATCTAAGTTTGGACCTGTTATCATGACTTTAAGTTTATTTACTGATTCATAATAGAAATTGCATGATTAAGGTATCTTAAGTTATTTTAAGTTATGTTAATTTCATGTGCTAAAATTCTATAGTTTTGTATCTAAATCATGATTTTTCAAAGATGTATTGACGGAGTTTTATCATGATTTCCTATTGTTACACATCCTCTCTGTCCATAGAGTCATTTCTTTAAGTACATGGCACATATTCTGGTATGTTGTCTATTAGTTTACATTTTGCACTATAGGAACATTATTCTTGGACATGAGGACCTTTCTATTGGATATTCCTTCCAATGGACTAGGAAATCTTGTTGCAAGGCCTCCGTAATTCTCCGCGAGCCTGGGATTCCCACTAGGACACCGAGTTGGTTGTACCAGTAAAACCCAATTGATTAGATTACACTATCGATGTTTCTGGTTATCAGTAGTGTAACGGATCTTTATTGGACTGTCAGGCACATGTAACGGCCCAATATACGACCGTCACATTCAACTGAGTCCGATTTCTTGGTTCTGGATTCAGACTAATGTAACGGCCCAATACTGGAGCGTCACATCATGTAACGGCCCAGTACACGACCGTCACACTACTTGAGTATTTTAACCCGAGGTTTGACCAAGGGTTGATATTCCAAGGTTTCTAAATGGACTATTGATGATTTAGAACTTATCATATTGATCAAGAAACCAAATATAATGAATGGAAGATAAAGAATGTATCGTTATGCTACTGATTTATTTCATAAGTATAACATAGTATAAGTCATTCTTGATTTCTCATGATTCTTGTTAAAACATTCATTCATTGAATTATTGTTATCAAGAGTTTGTTGGAATTGTACATCCTTGGCCATACTTTATTGTTACATGTGTGGAAAAAGCTTGATTTATACTTGAAGATGTGATCGAGCACTAATTATGTTTAAGGGCTCTATGCTAGTCCCCTCGACTGATTGTCGAAAACATACTATTATAAACCATGGGGTATGATGCTACTGGCGTCGCATTGCGCTGGGAGTACTTTTTTATAAATAAGTGAAAATCCACAACACGATACAGCATGATTGATACTTATACATGACTTTCTTGATATTCCACAGAAATTCACGAAGTACTTACTTATAAGCAAAAGATACTGGAGTGATGATTATGTGACTTGCTAGTACATTCTCGTTACATTCTTGTTCATGAAAGGCCATATCATGTTCTTATAACATTCTTGCTAGTTCATACTTGCTCTAATTCTATCTTACATACTTTGGTTTAATCGCATGATTGATCGCATTCGCATGATTTTACCTTATTCCTCTAGAGCAAAAACATTAATTACTTTAATGATCCCTTCATGTTGATGCGAAGATACCTACTGGGCAAGTGTGCTCATTACCTATTTTCATTCTTTTTAGGAAATGAAAGTGATTCGAATTCAGATTCGGATTATACAAGTAGCGGGTCCGAGAGCGAATGAAAGTATTGTTAAAGAATGAGCAAAGACTTAGGAAGTTTACATTGTTTAGATCGAGTCTATGTAATTTCTTATTTCTTGAGTCTAGCATGATGGAAGTTGAATTAGTGGTTGTATTTGAATATTGGATTTGATTATTATTAAAA
Source organism: Amorphophallus konjac (assembly GCA_022559845.1). Taxonomy (NCBI): domain Eukaryota; kingdom Viridiplantae; phylum Streptophyta; class Magnoliopsida; order Alismatales; family Araceae; genus Amorphophallus; species Amorphophallus konjac. Next base: position 260,592,411 of record CM040128.1, read on the forward strand.
GTTGAAGTTGAGTAAATATTGTGCGATTGCATTCTTATGTGTGATTGCCTTGCGCTCTGATCGTTCTTGCTTGCAAGAGGCTTACCATGCCGGCTGTTCGCGTTCCTCGAGCGAGTCTTCCGCTGTAATAAAGGCTGGGGGCATGACATATGGGCTATACGACGCTAACAGAAACGCAAGCACACTCGTCATCCCAATCGAGGGATAGCGTGGATCCGCGCGGTTGAGAAATCGGTAGAGTCAAGGGTGGTCGACTCACTTCCGTGCTTGGATCGAGCCACGGGATGGGTCACTCTCTCGCTCACAGCGGTGACATGAACTCACGGGCTAGATTCATATCGCACTCACAGCGGCATATGACCATATACTAAACTAGCAAATGAACGCCAAGAAGTAAGACCGTTACCTCCATGCTCCCGGCGTGGGGAAGACAACCCCGGCCAAATCCGTACTCCCGGTTAACAAATATACAGCGGTACAAATGTTTCGACCCACTCCACGCAGGGAGGTAACATGTCACATGTGAGACCCGGGAGTATCGGGAAGTGGGTTGACGGGCAGCATCTTGATGTCACTCCGACGGTGCCGAAATTCACGTTTTAGTGTTGTCTGGACGGCGCGATCTGCGGGTTCGTGGGGCCCACATGCTGCTCAGTCCTCCGGACCTGATGGGGTGAGTCCCGCTGTGATGGTGACACCTGGTGGTGCGTTTCCCTGGATGGCTGTCGGACTGGAACTGTAGCGCTCGTGCCTTAGCGGATTCTTAGTGGTTCGGATCTAGATTTTATTCTGTGAATTTCGACTATTTTTGCGAATTTTGAGGCTATTTTCTGGTAATTATTTGGATTAGTTGTGGATTTATTGGAATATATATATATATATATATATATATATATATATATATATATATATATATATATATATATCTCTCTCTCTCTCTCTCTCTCTCTCTCTCTCTCTCTCTCTCTCTCTCTCCACCGATTTCTCTCTCCCTCACTCGTTCTCTCTCTCTCCCTCTCTCTCCCTCACGCGATCTCTTTCTCCCTCTCTCTCGGTTTCAATCCGGACGGTCGCGGATCGAGGTGCGGGAGGCGTCGTTGGAACCGGCTCGTCGCGAGGAACGCATAGGTGCTGACCTCGTTGCGGTTCGTGAGCCGTGGAGGCGGGACGGAGCGAGAGGAGCCGCGGTGACCCCTTGCTTGCATGTGTCCCAAACTCGGTTTTCGTCGCGATTAAGGTAGGGGGATGGAATCCTTGTCTCGTTAGGATTGCATTGGCATAGCATGCACGCCCATCCGACGTCATTTTCTTCAATTTCCATCCAAAATTCCATGTTAGTGTAATTTAGGCTAAATCCTTAAAAATCACTCCATGGGCATTATTTTTACATTTTGATGCATGTTTTAGTTGTAGAATGTTGTGGTTTGGTAGGTTTTATAGTTTTTCTACGTTTCCCCGTCGATCTGGCTCGACCGGGAGGGGGCTCGATTTTAAGCGGTTTGGTTTTAGCTCCCAGTCGGTGTGACGGTCCTACCAGGAACCGTCACACATGTAACGGCCCTCATGGGACCGTTACAGCACGGTAACGGCCCTTGGTAGGGGCGTCACAGTGTGTGTAACGGTCAGGCCCCTGACCGTTACACTTCTTTTGACTTTCGTTGACTTCGTGAGGCGGTTGGCCTGACGGCCTGTCGGGTGACCGTCAGGGTGCCGTAACGCGCCTCATGGGACGCGTTACGCCCTGTGCAAACTGCGGTTGCAGTTTTTGTCTCGGGTGGCTGTAACGGCCAGGGTCGAGCGCGTTACAGTTCATGTAACGCGCCACACCTCGACCGTTACACACTGTAACGCGGGTACTGTAGACCGTTACATCCCCTGGGGTTTTCAAAATTGCCAGTTCATTCTTTAATGCTTTCTAAGTTATGCATGTGTCGTATTTAATAGATTCCAATAGAGTTGCTTCCACTTCCTTGTGATGGAACCACTAGTCGTAGCCCAGCGACTGAGCTGTCGTCCCACCCGGGAGAGGTGGAGGGGTGTTCCCATTGCACGGTTTGTAAGGTAGTTACCGTGGGCCCCTGCGGTTACCGTTGCGTCTAACGGGGGGAAAACTAGCTAGAGGCCTGGCTCTAGGTAGGAGTCAGTGTGTGCACACGTGGTCGGAGACTTGGACAGGCACTGACGAGTGTCGCTCTGACTAGTACTTGGTTTGGTCCTGTTACGCCTCTCGCTTGTCATGAGCCAGACTTGCGAGTTGTCAAGACGCAGTGTAAGTCGTTAGGGGACGCATCTGGTCTTGTTCTTCTAGTGGGTCATTCCGTCTCTCACTTCACTTGGTTAGTGTTGGTTTATTCTATTTGTAGATTTATTTCCTGTCGTTAGTATTTATTTAATTGTGCATCTGCTTGTTTATTATTTAAATGCATGCTCTAATTGCTTTTATATTTGCCTGCTTGTCTGCTTAGTTTGAGGTAGGGATCCGCATGACCCCTACTGAGTCTGGCTGTGACTCACCCTTCCTTCTTTTAGGTGAGCCGCCCCAATCGTCCGCCGGTTCTGCTCGTGGTTGTGCCGAGCGTCGTTAGAGTGCCAGCTGTGTTGGTTTGTCTTTTGTTCTGTCATGCCGGGGTATGCCCCGTGTAGTTGTACAGTGGACCTCCTTTTCCCTGTAAATCTGGACTATTGTATATATTATACTACTCTGATATTTTAAATTGCTTCCATACTTATTTATTAATTATTGTCTTAATTAATATTACGCGCCTGCCGTCCCAATTCGTTATGCAATTCCTCAGCAAACTCCTTTAACCCTTCAGGGGCCTTATCAGCCTCTTGGGTGGCTTCCCCAGTTATTGTTATCGTTATATCGGTATCCGGAGCTCTGGGTCGTCACAGGAACACCGGTCGGAGGCCGGGCAGCTCCGATCTCCACTTGTCGGAAGTGCTGGCCACGGACCTGCAACCTCTGTTTTACAGCGCGTGACCCGGCGAGATTTGTTGCTGCGATCAACACCGATGTCAGATCGACACGAAACCAACGCCGTTGGAACGCTGACTCAAAATACTTCGACCCTCTGTCACTCCAAAAAATTCGTTGTGACTGTGCTTCTGATGGGGAATTTTAGAACCAGACTAATCTCTATTTCAGATCTGGCCGGACAGAAATGAACTTTCCTGAGAGTTGGCATTGACCGTGATATAGACCTCCAAATCAGAAGATGAGCTCTTTATGAAAGTTGTAGAGGGGAGAGAGAGGAAAGCGGGGATAATTTTTGTGAATGATTTGGTGAAGGTTTGGTAATGGAAATGTATTTTCTAGCTCTGGGTAGTCGGATCTAGACAGTAGGGATAGAACTGAATTTGGGAGAAAGACGTGATTTTTTAAAAATAGGTAGAGGGGTACAGAAATTCCAAGAAAATTTGTGAATGTTGGGAATGGTGGACAGAACCTCCGGTAAAATTGGAGATTCAAAAACAAATCGAGAAGGGATCAAAAGGTGGAAACTCAGGGCTACTGTGACATAGGACAGAGATCTGGCAGATCTGGTGGACTGGGAAGCACAAAAATGGAAAAATGGAAAACGATGGCTGGAATTTTTTTAAATTTTTCTGGGACGTGGTGATGATCTATGGAACTCACCCTGAAAGTTTGAACTCCAAAAGATCTCGTGGCTGAGAGCAGAAATTCTGGGAAGAAGGGGCTATCCTGGGTGGACAGAACTCCTACGACGATGGTGGCGGTGCAATGGCGGTACGATGGCGGTGGCGGCGGCGACGACGATCTTCACACCTGATAGATGAGGTTTCACACCTCTGATTCACAGCCTTCTCAACTGTAGAGGGGGGAGAGAGGAGAGAGAGAGAGGGGCCACCAAGCTATGCTCCAAGAAAATCCCACAAATTTTATGCATTAATTCTTGAAAATAGGAAATACAGCCCTTTTATATGAAACCCATGGATCTTGGTTTACGTAGAGAAGATGCCAAATGCTATTTCCCCCATGTGGTCAAGCCTAAATAAAAAAGTTTAGCATGATGAGGCCAAAAGAGGGGGGGCGCCCCCCTTATTTTAAGGAGAGAAAGTGGGCTTTTCTCCCACTTTCTCTCTTGGTCAACAAGAGAGGCTTGGTCGAAGTTGGGCCATAGACCAGCCAATTGAGCCTTCCAATCTAGGAATCCCATGAGAAAGAGAGAAGCCCAATTGGGCCTTAAGTGACTTAAAGACCCATTATGAAGCCTAATGGTCCAATATGGCCACACCCCTTAATGGACTCTAAAGGGCCTAATCCAAATGGCTTATTAAGAGCCCAAAATGAAAACCCAAGTAAAAACACACATTACAAGCCCAAATACAATGCAAATAAATGCTAAAAAGTATCCAAACTCAAGGCAGAGACTCCATACTATCTCCGAGCCAAAGAGAAGCTGATGTAGTTCGAGTGGTGCTCCGCGTACAGTACCGACGGCTCGTCAGTTCGTGCTTCTCGCTCGCTCTGGTGTCCGCACCAATTCTCCCCGGGTGGGAGAAACTCGACCCTGTCGAGTAAGGGTTAGCATCGCTTTGGTAGTACTCCAGTAGGTCCGGATCTATCCGCTGCAACTCTCCACGGGTGATCCAAGTATCCTCGGTAGTGGGTCGCCCTCTCCATCGCACTATGTAGCGCGGGTAGGATCCACTCCTGGCAACTGTCACCTGCTCATCCAGTATATGATCTATATGCTCTCGCTGATGTGAAAATGTGGCTGGTGGTGGACACTCAGGTGTGGGATCACTCTCAATGGGGAGAGATGGCTCAAAAGGCTCACTAGGGATCACCGCTGGGTCCCTATATGTAACTAAATCCGACACATTGAAAGTTGAGCTTATACCATATTCCTCGGGCAGGTCCACAACATACGCATTGGATCCAACGTGTTTCAACACTCTAAATGGACCGGCTCTGCGAGCTTGCCATTTCTTTACGGTTACAGAGGGAAATCGTTCAGGTCTGACCCTGATCATGACATATTCACCCTCTTGGAACTCACGATGGTGTCGATGGGCATCGGCTAACTCCTTATACCGTGCATTGCTGGCCTCAATGTGACGACGGATGTCGTCGTGCAGACTCCTAACATGCCTAGCAAAAGACACGGCAGACTCAGACGCTCGTGCATGAATGGGCATGGGGACAAGATCACTGGCTTCCTAGGCCTACGACCTGTGACAATCTCGAATGGGCTCATACCGGTAGACCTGTTAACCGAATCATTATATGCAAATTCTGCTAGTGGTAATATGAGATCCCAATCCCCTACACGGTCCCTAACAAGACACCTCAAAAGGTCACCTAGACTCCTATTGACCACCTCGATCTGACCATCTGTCTGGGGATGATATGCAGTGAAAAACTTGAGGTGAGTACCCAACATATGCCACAGTATCTTCCAAAAATAACTGGTGAACCTAACATCACGGTCAGACACTATGGTGCGAGGCAACCCGAACTTGCACACCACATGAATAAAGAATAGGCAGGCTACCCTTGAAGCATCCAAAGTCTTCGAGCAGGGAATGAAAAGGGCCATCTTCGAGAACCGGTCAACTACCACATAGACCGAGTCATGCTTCCTAGAGGTACGTGGCAATCCCAAGATAAAATCCATGCTAACATCATGCCACGGGACATCAGGCACGGGAAGAGGCGTATAAAGGCCCGAGCTTTGCTTCTTCATATTGGCCGTAGCACATGTACGGCATTGAGCCACAATATGAGCAACATCACGCTTCAAGCTCGGCCAATAAAATCTATGCTCAACAGCCTCGATAGTCTTTTTCCGACCAAAGTGGCCGACTAGACCTCGCGCATGTAGCTCCCAAACTAAGAAGTCTCGAACCGAAGTTCGGGGAACACAAAGTCTGCCTCCTCGAAAGAGGTAACCCTCCTGGAGCACATAATCATCATGATCTCTTGAGGGTCCGGCCTAGAGAGTGGTATAAATCTGACCGAAATCAGGACAGTCAACATAGGCCTCTCTCATCTTCTCTAACCCTATGACCTCGGCACTCATGGTGGTCAGCAGACAAGCACGCCGACTCAAGGCATCAACTACCGTGTTCTCCACTCCAGCCTTATGTTTAAGCACAAATGTGTACTACTAGAGATACTCAACCCATCGGCTGTGACGCGCATTAAGCTTCTTTTGGGAATGGAGGAACCTCAAAGCCTCATGATCGGAGTACAAGACAAACTCCTGATGTAAAAGATAGTACCTCCAATGCCTAAGAGCCTGAACAACTGCGTAGAATTCTTTATCATAAGTGGAGTATCGTAGTTTCGCGTCATTCAGCTTCTCACTGAAATATGCGACCCGGTGGGCCTCCTGACTCAACACTCCTCCAATTCCTACACCCGACGCATCACAAGAGACCTCAAACACCTTCGAGAAATCTGGCAATCGAAGGATATGTGTCTGGGTCATGCGCTCTTGATGTCCTTGAAGGCAGCAATAGCGGCCTTCGTCCATACAAACGTGCCCTTCCGAATACAGTCCGTGATCGGGGCAGTGACGGAGCTAAATCTACGGATGAAACGACGATAGAACGTCGCGAGGCCATGGAAGTTGCAGACATCATGGACCGTACGGGGTTCCGGCCACTCAACAATGGCCCGGACCTTCTCCGGATCGGCGGAGACCCCAGTACTAGACACAATAAAACCCAAGAAGGTAAGCTGAGGTATCATGAAGGCACACTTCTGTGGGTTTACAAACAACTGCTCTCGCCTCAAAAGCAGATAGACCTGCCGTAGATGGTCCAAGTGGTCCCCTTTAGTGCGACTTTATATAAGGATATCATCAAAATACACAACCACAAAGACTCCAATGAATGGTCAAAGGACCTGAGTCATGAGTCGCATGAAGGTGCTAGGGACATTGGTCAACCCAAAAGGCATAACCAACCACTCATATAGACCATCATTGGTCTTAAATGCGGTCTTCCACTCATTACCTGGCCTAATCCTCACCTGGTGGTAGCCACCCTTAAGATCGATCTTTGAGAAGATAGTGGCACCGGCCATCATGTCTAGCATATCATCTAGGCGGGGAATAGGGAACATGTACTTCACAGTGATTTTATTAATGGCACGACTATCAATGCACATTCTCCACGTGCCATCCTTCTTTGGGGTGAGTAATGCGGGAACAGCACAAGGACTCATGCTGTCCCGAACAGACCCTCTCTGCATCAACTCATCGACCTGCCGTTTTAGCTCGGCATGTTCCGTGGCACTCATGCGATAATGAGGAAGATTGGGCAATGAGGAGCCCAGAATCAGGTCGATAGCATGCTGAATATCCCGCATAGGTGGGAGTCTCTCGGGAAGCTCCTCGGGAAAGATATCAGCGAACTCCTGCAGAATAGGAATGACATCGGGTGGGAGTTCACCCTCGGACTTTGGCTGCACCTCTCGGACCATAATAGCAAACACAGGGCAGCCCCTACTAGCCTCCCGCTCCATTTTTCGGGAGCTAATCATCATCAACCTCCTAGTCGAGGGCTCGCCTGTGCCAGAGGTAACGGTCATAACCCGGGCTGGGGATGGGGTACTGGGCCCGGGAATGGAAGGCTCCAGAGTACTAGGGCCAGTAGGACCCCTAGCTGATGGGCTCTTGGGCTGAGTGGGGTGGAGGGTAATCCGTTGGCCAGTATGGTCGAAGGTATAGGTGTTCAACCGGCCATGGAGTGTGGCATCCCGATCAAATAACCCCGGCCTACCAAGAATGATATTGCCCACCTCCATGGGGAGGACATCACACCAGATCTCGTCACGGTAGGCATGGAACTGCAGTGGGACCAAACACCGCAGCCTGATCGGAATAGAGGTGGAATCCACCCAAGATACTTGATAGGGGCAAGGATGATCCACGAGAGTAAGACCAAGACGTGAGACAGTACCCATGGAGATTGCATTGATGCAACTCCCACTATCGATGATCACCTTACACACTTGCCCGCCCAGCCTACAGTATGTATGAAAGATAGTGGTCCGACGCCAGTCATCACTGGCCTGCGGCTGGGTGAGAATACACCTGACGACCCCCAAGTGGGTATCGTCCGAATGCTGGGCATCATGGCCGTCACCTTCAATCTCATAGTATTCGTCAGCTAGCTCCTGATCTGCTTCATAGCTGACTAACACAAGATCTGAAGAGGTGGCATCCCTAACCTGTGTGTCTCCAATGACAAGAGACTGGCGAGTGGGACACTGGTTGGAGAAATGGTCAAACCCATTGCAGCGATAACACTGCTACCGTGATCCACTAGGCTCCCCGATCAAAGGTCCTTTCCCCTTATCCTCCCAACGGATAGGAGGTGTAGGCAACAAAGGACGAGCAACGGGTGCGGGTGTGGGTGGACGGACCGTGGGTGCCGTAGGTTGGGGACGAGGAGGGATATCCCTCGGAGGTGGAGGGCGAGGCCTAGGAGCAAATGGCTCGGGACGAGTGGGCTCCTGAGGTCGGGCCATGGGTGCCCTCGGATATGTTCCTGAAGTGCCACGGGGCTCGACATTACGAGGGGGAAAGGGACCCAACCGATGGGTAGGCTCAAACTCGGCCTTGAATTGCTCCAATTCGAGAGCAACCTGATACGCTTGTTCCAAAGTGGTCACATTGCGGCGGAAAAGTTCATAGTGCTCTCTTCCGTAACTCTACACTGTAAATAATACTCATCAAACTTGGTGGTGTACTCAGTCACGGACCGGTTCCCTTGGGAGAGACTTTGCCATTTGTCTATGAGACGCTGGCGGTATGTGGCAGGAAGGTATTTCTGCCTCAACTTGATTTTCATGTCATCCCAAGTACCGATCGGGGGTTGATGTCGCTGCATTAAAAGGCTCTCCACATTTATCCAATAAGTTTGGGCCTGCCCATGCAACTTCATCTTTGCGTACCGAACTCTTCAGTGGTCCATCATCTCAAACCACTCGAAGTACCGGTCCATGCCGACCTCCCAATCTAAATAGACCTTCGAGTCCAAAGACCCGTCAAATAGGGGAGGGTCCGCACGCACGCTCCTAAGAACGCGGTTGTCGTCATCATCACGATTCCGTCGTTGGTTTCGACGACCAAAACCCCCTTGTTCATTATCAGAGGCGTAATCATCCACCTCATATACTTGCTGCCTCCTATCATTTACCCCTTGAGCCCCTGGAGCAACATGTTGCTGAACCGGCTCTTGTTGGCCATTTGTCGGCGCGGGTTGCGCCGCCACTGGGGCCCTCTCGAGGACAACTATTCTCCCCACAAGACCCTGAATGGACTGGTCCGATGCTTCGGCCCGATCCTCTAGGGCTTTCATCCTCCCTTCTAGACGCGTTCCTACGCCATCTAGACGCGTACTAAGGCCATCCATACGCGTATCGAGACGATCCATGAGGGCTCGGAACATCTCGACCGTCGAGGGTTCATCGGAACTACGGGCTCGGGAATCCGCCATAAGTGGTGGTGGCGAGTATTGGGTGCCTCGACGGGTGGGCATGCAAAGACACACGGACTAGGAGACACATACTAATGCAAAGATGATGCACCTAGACTTAGCCAATATCCGGTATGTGGCGGAGGGTCGACCCGAAGATCTCCTCTACGCGAGTGTGCGGCCTTCCCGATAGGCGTAACCTAACGTTCGGGTGACACCTTTTGATATACCAGGTTATTGGAATGAATGTAATTTTAAAACACTTTTTTTTGAAAATAATGATGATCCTAGACTCAACTGAGACCGTGCAAGACTTACGCCATGACTACCCTAGACTCGACTCGCTCTGATACCAAACTGATGTGGGACAGACACGGGGACCGACTCTAAGTAATGCGGACCTCGGACTCTACGTGCAGACGCGACCAGCAACATACGAATAGGAGAGACACTTCAGCCCGACACTAAGAGTTCCTATGGACTATACGTCGCTAACAGAAACGTAAGCTCACTCGTCGTCCCAAGCAAGGGATAGCGTTGATCCGCGTGGTTGAGAAATCGGCAGAGTCAATGGTGGTCGACTCACTTCCGTGCTCGGATCGAGCCACGGGACGGGTCACTCTCTCGCTCACAGCGGTGACATGAACTCACGGGCTAGATTCCTATCGCACTCACAGCGGCATATGACTATATAATAAACTAGCAAATGAACGCCAAGAAGTAAGACCATTACCTCCACGCTCCCGGCGTGGGGAAGACAACCCCGACCAAATCCGTACTCCCGGTTAACAAATATACATCGGTACAAATGTTTCGACCCACTCCACGCAGGGAGGTAATAGGTCACATGTGGGGCTCGGGAGTATCGGGAAGTGGGTTGACGGGCAGCATCTTGATGTCGCTCCGACGGTGCCGAAATCCGCGTTTTAGTGTTGTCCGGACGGCGCGATCTGTAGGTTCGTGGGGCCCACGTGATGCTCAGTCCTCCGGATCTGATGGGGTGGGTTCCGCTGTGATGGTGACACCTGGTGGTGTGCTTCCATGGATGGCGGTCGGACTGGAACACCGGTCGGAGGTCGGGCGGCTCCGATCTCCACTTTTTGGAAGTGCTGGCCACGGATCTACAACCTCTATTTTGTAGCGCGCGACCCGGCGAGATTTGTTGCTGCGATCAACACCGATGTCGGATCAGCACGAAACCAGCATCGTTGGAACGCTGACTCAAAATCCTTCGACCCTCTGTCACTCCAGAAAATTCGTTGTGACTGTGCTTCTGATGGGGAATTTTAGAACCGGACTGATCTCTGTTTCAGATCTGGCTGGACAGAAATGAACTTTCCTGAGAGTTGGCATTGACCGCGATGTAGACCTCAGAATCAGAAGATGAGCTCTTCATGAACGTTGTAGAGGGGAGAGAGAGGAAAACGGGGATAATTTTTTTGAAGGATTTGGTGGAGGTTTGGTTGGGGAAAAATATTTTCTAGCCTTGGGTGGTCGGATCTGGACAATAGGGACAGAACTGAATTTAGGAGAAAGACATGATTTTTTAAAAATAGGTAGAGGGGTGTAAAAATTCCACGAACATTTTTGGATGTTGGAAATGGTGGACATAACCTCTAGTAAAATTGGGGATTCAAACAAAAATCGAGAAGGGGATCGAAAGGTGGAAAAGCAGGGCTGCTGTGACACAAGACAGAGATCTGGCAGATCTGGTGGACTGGGAAGTACGAAAATGGAAAAATGGAAACCGATGACTGGAATTTTTTTCAATTTTTTTGGGATGTTGTGATGATCTATGGAACTCACCCTGAATGTTTGGGCTCCAAAAGATCTCGTGGCTGGGAGCAGAAATTCCGGGAAGAAGGGGCTATCCTGGGTGGACAGAACTCCGGCGACGATGGTGGCGGTGCGATGGCGTCACGATGGCGGTGGCGGTGGCGGCGACGATCTTCACACCTGATAGATGAGGCTTCACACCTCTGATTCACAGCCTTCCCAGTTGCAGAAGGGGGAGAGAGGAGAGAGAGAGAGAGGGGCGCACCAAGCTATGCTCCAAGAAAATCTCACAAATTTTATGCATTAATTCTTAAAAATATGAAATACAACCCTTTTACATGAAACCCATGGATCTTGGTTTACGTAGAGGAGATGCCAAATGCTATTTCCCCCATGTGATCAAACCTAAATAAAAATATTTGGCCTAATGAGGCCAAAAGAGGGGGGCGCCCCCCTTATTTTAAGGAGAGAAAGTGGGCTTTTCTCCCACTTTGTCTCCCTTGGTCAACAAGAGAGGCTTGGTCCAAGTTGGGCCATAGACCAGCCAATTGGGCCTTCTAATCTTGGAAGCCCATGAGAAAGAGAGAAGCCCAATTGGGCCTTAAGTGACTTAAAGACTCATTATGAAGCCTAATGGTCCAATATGGTCACACCCCTTAATGGAATCTAAAGGGCCTAATCTAAATGGCTTATTAAGAGCCTTACAAAGAGCCCAAAATGAAAACCCAAGTAAAAACACACATTACAAGCCCAAATACAATGCAAATAAATGCTAAAAAGTATCCAAACTCAAGGCAGAGACTCCAGACTATCTCCGAGCCAAAGAGAAGCTGATGTAGCTCGAGTGGTGCTCCGCGTACGGTGCTGACGGCTCGCCGGTTCGTGCTTCTCGCTCGCTCTGGTGTCCGCACCAATGACCTTCTACAATTACCTCACTATCGGGATAGTAAGTTGTAAGGTTAGTTCCAGACCTAAGGGTGTAGTAATAGCTAGGTCCGAAGGTAGAGGATCTGATGAAATTAGCAAGGTTTTTGCAAAAGCAGTTGATATAAAGGAATGAGAAGCACCAGTATCAAATAACACGAATACGGGATGTGAATAAATTTGAATGGTACCTTCATTAACCCATCATCCTTGGGCGCTTCATCATCGTCTAGAATAGCGTTAAGACAAACCTGTCGCTTTCGTCCACCACTGGAAGACTAATCCTTCATAAGGGGGCAATCCGGCATGCGGTGCTCTTGGCTGCCACATCGCAAACACCCCCCTAGGCGTTTCCAGCATTCCTCGATGGAGTGGCCGAACTTCTCGCAGAACGTGCAAGTCGCCATGACTTACTTTTCTTCATCCTTCGCCTTTTTATTCTTGTGGTAATTGCTACCACCCCCATTTCGGGATCTCTTCTTACTATCATGGGATTTGTAAGGCTCTGTGATGCTGAACCTTTCCTTCTTCCCACGTCGATCCGTCTTTCGGCTAGAATCCTCTCCCTTGCTTTTGAGTTTCTCGACCTTCTCCAAGGTCCTTTCACATATATGAGCTCGTTGGACCATTTCTGCATAGGTCCGAATATTTTACGAGCCGAGTTGTTGAATGAAGACGGGCCTTAACCCATCCAGAAAATGATTGGCCTTCAGAAGATATGTGCTCACTAGATGTTGAGCATACGGTGCTAAGCGAGAGAATTGTAATTCATACTCGGCCACCATCATCATGCCTTGACGCAATGAAGCGAACTCCGCCGCCTTCCTCTCCTTAACATGTTCGGAGAAGTATTTGGCGCGAAAGAGCGTGATAAATCCTTCCCAAGTGTGTGGTGCATCTACAGGCGGTGCTGAAATAGACTTCCACCACGTACGCGCATCCTTGTTAAGTTGGAACGTGGCGAGATGAACCTTTTCTTGGTCGGCACATTGCATGACCTCAAATATACGGTTCATTTCATCGATCCAATTTTCAACTTCATCTGGATTGGAAGAACCAGAAAAACTTGAGGATTTAGACTTTAGAAGTTACGGTGCAGATCATCGGCCCCTGCCCTTGCGCCAGCTTGGGCCATAGTTTGCAAGGCCTGGGTGAAACCAGGAACGGTTTGTTGCATTCCATCCCAATCAACACGGTGAGCCATTGTAAGAATGAGGTACCTGAGAAGAGTAATAGATTTGTTAATCCTAGTGGAATTGGTAGGGTTAATCTTAGAGATAATTTCTAATTACTATCTCATCTCAGTTCTACCCAATTTCTCTCCTTGGTTGGGAATTACTTTCCTTGTTTCATAGGCCTGGATCCTTAAACCTTGGACTTAATTTATGACATGACATCTTTCCTAGGAATAAGTGAGTCCTTAGACCTAGGCTCTGATACCACTTTAACTGTCATGTCCCGAACTTTTTAATACAGTGGAAGGAACTTCGGGAACGTGAACAACCGGCATGGTAAGCCTCTCGCAAGCAAGTAATCAGAGCACAATACAATCACATAAAAGTAATTGCACAAGTAATTCTTCTCAAAACTCTAACTTTATTTCATAACAATAATCAAAAGTACACCGGACCATTAATGTTTGACAACCTTCTATCATACGACTCAAGAAATCAAAAATTACAATCTGACTCGACTAGACACTTGATAACTAGGGCTTCTCTCATTCCAATAGACCTTCAATCGCTCTTGGACCCGCTACTTGCATAATCCAAATCCGATCCACTTGTACTTCCTGAAAAGATAAGAAAATAGGTATGAGCACACGTGCCTAGCAGGTATCTTCGTATCAACATGAAGGTAATATTTAAGTGATTAATACTTTAGCTCTAGAATTAAGGTAAAAATGAGAATGCGGAAAATCACGCGTCATACACCCAAAATAACCAAGAATATTGAGTCACGAGATATTTGAGCAAACAGACATAGTCGAGTATATGAACAAGCAAGATTTAATTATGTAGATATACATTTGACCTTTCATGAACAAGAAAGTACGAGCATGTATCGAGAAAGTACTTTACACAATTAACAAGCATGTAATTTTCATAATGAGCCTCGTGGTATTTTTCACTCGTCTATAAAAAAAGTACTCCTGACGTAATGCGATGCCAGTATTCATCGTACCCCATAGTTTTCAGTACGTTTTCGGCCATCGGCTATGGGGGCTAGTGTCGAGCCCTTGGACACAGTCCGTGCCCGCTCTTGCATCTTCAAGTTACAAATCAAGCTAATTCCACGAGATAACAATAATTTCATCCAATAATTTTAATTTCAAAATAATAAGTTTCATGACCATAACCAAGGTATAGAACGCTCGAAAAAATGATATAAGATTCCAAAGAAGAATTAAAAGAATGTTATGCTCCGGCAGCATTCCGGCAGCATAATAGTACATTGATTAAGTTTCATAATTTAACATTAACTTGTTACACATAGATTTGGAATTCAGATAATCCTAAGATCATCCAAGAACAAAATTTCAACAACTCCTAGGTCAAACCTCGGGTTATGAACCTGATAGAAAGAAACGGTCATTTACTGGCCGTTCCAAGAAGAAAACGGTCATAGCTAGGCCGCTTAGTCGATAATAACGGTCCAGCGAATGCCGCATTTAAGCTGTGTCAACTAGAATGAAGAGAAAGTCGACACTTGAAGAATTCTGGAGAATAACGGTGGCAAGGGGGTCATTTTCTGACAAAGACGGTGAGGGTAAGACTGCTAAGTAACAGTAACGGTCTCCTATAGGTCGTAATTAACCAGAGTAAAACACCGATCATGTGAGTGCTTTCTAGATAATTTGGGCTTTAAGGGTACAACCAGCTCGACGTCCTAGTGGGAATCCCAAGCTCGTGGAGTCTTACAGAGACTTTGAAACATGATCCCCTAGTCCAACAGAAAGAATATCCGACGGAGAGGTTCACAAGTCCAAGAAATGTGCCTAGAAGTGCAACGTGTATCTAATGGTCACTCACTAGAGTAAACACCATGTACTTATGAAAGACTGTGAGATGAGAGTGAACGCTTAAAACCAACGGTAACAACCACCATATTAATACTACATGAAATATGACCACAATGTGAAAAATTATGTATTTACAAAAGTATAACTTTAGCATAAAATTACACGTTTATGAAAAAGAAGGTTTAAGCATGCTTACAGTGAAACAAGGTATTTAACAGAAAATTAAAGCATAATGAAATTATGAATATAATGTAAATAACATAAGAAATCATATTAAGTTCGGACTGGCATAAAACGGTCATGAACTTGCCGCCACCACAGTAAAAATGGTCACGCGATAAACCGCATGAAAATATATAAACGGTCTTTTAAATGACCGCATGGTTTCCCTTGCGGTTCTTGTAAGATCGCCTTCTGTCTTCAGACAGAAGCCTTTAAACAATAAACAAAAGGCTAATCTAGGTCATATTATGCATGGAACGATGTAAAACATGTAGTAAAGCATGCTAGAAGAATATTGGGCCGAGAATATGCATAGGAAATTATAATTACAATAATAATTACATTTTTTTCATTAAAGGGTTAGGCTCATGCATGAAAAATACACTAGTTACGGAGTCACAATAAAACATCAAATTTTCTACATATAATGTAGGAAAATAACTAGAAATAGAGGGCTTTTATTCCTGACTTCAAGTTTGAGCCAATCATGAGATAACCTACCTCTAGACAGAGCTTTGAACTTCGAATTTTGGGCTGGAACTTGACCCTGATTCATGTTTATCCTGAACTGGATCAGTAACTTCGTGGCCTTTTAACTTTTGATCCTCTTCACCTATGACCATGAAATTTTGAGGGTAAAAATATGGTACTAAAAGGAACAAGTCGCTCTAAAGAACCCATATTTAATTACCTCGTTTAGGGCTTCTAATTCGTTGATCAATCTGGCCCGGTCGCACAGTCTCCTGGATTTCTTATACCGGACCAGCATCTTTGAAAGCCTTGTTCTCCCTGACGGCTTGATCTCCTAATGTGAAAATTGGAGGGAAATTAGACCTTACTATAATGAACAAATTATTCTAAATAACTTACCTCTAATTCAGCCTCCTTACCTTAGTTCCACATGAGCCAAAGGTAAGGGTCGCACAAGTAAGATTTGAGGTCTATTTATAGGGTTAGCTAGGGTTTTGAGGGTTTGGACGATCCTAGAGTCCTAATTAGGTCATAAATTCGATCTTAATCCATCCTAGAGCCTTATAGACAATAGATTGCATCGATCCCAGAGGATTTGGCCTAAAGAAATTAGAGTTTTTCACACGATCAAACTGTTCGCGATTGGACTCTTGAAAACGGTTCTATTGGGACCGTTTATGATCCTAGGCGGTCGCTCGATAGACCGCTTTTAACCTTGGGCGCCGAATTTCAATCAATTCAAACTCTTTTTTGATTTATCCATTTCATTGATCCGATAAATAGTAATTTATCTTTTAAATTCTGAAAATAGCATGTTTTAAGTTTCTAAAATATGGGCCAAACCTTGTGGACTTGCTTTTAGATCCTTTGGGCTTAATTAAAAGGGCCAGGTCCATCAATAGATATAAGGCCTTAATATTTGGCTTTAATTAATTCCATTTCATTTAAAATACCATTTATTAAAAAGAAAATTCTAAAAAACTTTTCATAAAATTTTGGGGTATTACAGGTCCCCTCGGGACTGCCCCTCAACCTAGCGGTCCTCTCTGGACTGCAAGGTAGGCCTAGCAGTCTCCCTGAGACCGCCAGGCTGAGCCAAACGGTCAACCCGTGACCGCAAGGGGGCGAGCCACAAGGGGCCTAACGGTCTATCGCAAGGCCGCTAACCCCAGCCAAACAGTACTCACTGGACCGCAAGACAACCAGAAACGGTCATGCCCTGACCTCTAGCCAGCACGTGGCTCCCAACGGTCGAAAGATCCGGTCAAACTGAAGAAACGGTCGTCTGTTCTCCGCTACTCCAAGGTAGCGGTCTATCGCATGACCGCCGCCCTGAGCCTAGCGGTCCCCAGGGGACCGTTAAGCCCTGCCGATATCCAGAGTTCCCTAGCGGTCCCCCTGAGGGCCGCCAAGAGAGCCTAGCGGTCCCTGGAAGGGCCGCAAGGCCAACCCGAGCCTGAATCCGACGAGAACACCAAAAAAACTCGATCCACCCCCCGATCATCGCCCGATGATGGGGAAACAAAGGGGAATCCATCCCCAACCCTCCTAGCATGATTCTACACCCTTAGATCGGTCAAAAACTCCATGAAACGAGAGATCTGGCGCATAATCCCAAAACATGGATTTTAACCCTCCCGGCTCAAAAACACCCCTCTCGGCCTCTCCTCATCCTACAAATCACGGGGAAAGCGGGAAAGAGGGCAAGGATCCATCTCCCTACCTCAAAGAAGCTCGGAAGTCGCTGGATCACCACCGATCCCGAAACCTCGCTTTTAAACCCACGATCTCCACGCCCCACACCGCGAGAATGTCGTCGCCACAATAACCACGCCGCCGTCGTCGGTCCACCGTCTGTGGTCAGAGGAGGAAGGGACGCAGCGGGCCGCGCACGGGGGAGAGCAACGGTCGAATGGGGGGGGGGGGAGCTCACCAACGGGAAGAAGAAAGAAGGAGAAGAAGAAAAGAAAAGGGGGGGAAAGGGGGATATTTATAGAAAATCTGAAAAATACAAAAAATGTGAAAAATTAGAAAAAATTATTTTCTCGATCCTCGGAACACACTCGTCGCACTGGTACCATCCCGGAGTAGGAGAATGCAACAGTTGGCCCTACACAGGGTTCCAAAGGTCCGTCCGGAAAAAACACGCATGAACCACAAAACGCGCTCCGAGATCCCCGAAAGTGATCCGAAACCCACGAATCCAGATCCGAAAAATATCCAAAAATCCCGGGACATTACAAAATAGCATTTGATACATATTCGTCAAATAGGTTGTATGAAAACATATCACATCAGCAAAGTATGTGCATGATGTCCTTGACCTACTATCAATCCAAAACACATTCCTTAAGGTACCGTTGTCATTCACAGCTATACTGTAAAAGGACGTGAGATCCTTAGCTTGCATTGTCTGAAAGTGTGTTATCATTCTTTTTGCATCACCCTCCTTCAAATGTGTTTGCCTCTCTTTATCAAGAAAGTTCCGACAATCCTTCTCTATCCAATCCAACTGTCGGATGCCCCCCTTCCTTTTTGCCATGGCTGACACAATGTTCGATGTGGATATGTCAACACTACGCATGTTCAGAATTTCAGCTTTCTCTAGCGTGCAAATTTTTTGATGGCATCTTAAGTACATAGCAACTGTAGGGTGAAGACAGTGATTATGCTCGAGAATTATAACATACATTATGTATTTCTTTGTATCATTCTATTGTCTAACCCTCACCAATGTATTACATTCAATCTTAGATGAATCTATGTGGCTGACTGCATTTTTGTCCCTTCTAGATTCTCCACTCCGATGACAACTGAACTTCTAAGTCTATCTGTTTTGCATAACTCTTGTAGAAATTTTTTGCTTCTGAAATAGTATTGAACATCATGCCACTAAAAGGTTCAATTGGTTCAACTTGTATCTTCTTCTTGTTCACTTCATCCTCTGAACGACTTCTCTACTCCACCAGCATTTGCCCAGAACTATGTGTTGTTAATGGTGACAAATAGCTAACAAGGGTGACAAATAGCTAAATAGTAATAAATAGCTAGTTAAGGCTGACAAACAGCTGAGTATGGGTGACAAATAGCTAAACAATAGTGACAAATAGGTAATTAAAGGTGACAAAAAATTAAGGATGACGTGACAAATAGCTACACAATGGTCGCTAAGCAAGGGCGACAAATAGTTAAACAAGGGTGACAAATAGTTGAGCATGGGTGACAAATAGTTAATTAAGGGTGACAACTGAGCAAGGGTGAAAGGTGATAAATAGCTAAACAAGGGTAACAAATAGCTAGTTATGGGTGACAAATAGCTAAACAATGGTAACATATTCCTTACATTGCAATGCATCAGATACCATGCCACCATCTTTAAATATCTCCAAATCTTTTTTCTTGGCGTTTACAAATATTCCTCAGTCCCTGCCAAAAGTACCAAAAGGACGCATTGATATGACTATTTACAAATAGTGGTGCTAGACATATACTTAATGAAGATGATATTAATTGTACCGTCGATGATAGCCTCTACGTCAAGACTATGAGCTTCTATTTCTTGTACTTGATTATTCGTTGCATAGTCACTAGAGATGCTACCTTCCTCGTAAGGTACGTTAGGGCTCCGATTTGCTATTTGTTATAAGTGATTTGTATGTGGTGCAACATACATAGGCACATAAAGCAGGAGCGACTGTGTGTACGGCGTCATGAAGGGGTAACAGAATGGCCTAATTAGCTGCGAGGCTAGCATTACAGACGATGTAGCATTACCCTCCGACTTTTTCTCTTTCTCCATTACAACAACTGCAGATGTAGATACTTGCATGGCGTCGACCTTTCCTACCACCTTCTTCCCTTCTTTCATCATCGCATATGAGAGTAGAACTTGTGCTAGATGGCACCGCAAGGAAGAGGAGAGTGCTCGTGTTCGAGGCAGGGCAGCGCTCACAGATGAAGGATAGCACAATGATCATGATCGAGACAGGAGACAAATGGGAGATGATAGCTTTCGAAAGGCCCAAAATATGGCGGGAAGGGTAAATCGGGCAATTAATGTTTTTCTTTTTGAAGTCCAGTACGACGTCATGATGGCAGTTTGACGTGGGCTGACAATTTGTCTCGAAAATGCGCAAACTTCACCCGTGTAACCGACCTAGCTCGTTTCTACGTGGACCAATGACAGGCGAGAGATGTTCCAAGTAAGCATTAGTACCTGTCTAGAAAGCCACTAAGTATTTCTCTTTGTCAATACACTTAAATTTATAAAATTAATAAATAATCAATTCTCATGAAGTAACTAATAAGTCACAACTTAATAACAGTTCAACAACAGCTTAATAACATCAAAGAATAATAATAGTACATTTTTTAACAAGTAGTAATTTTTGGGTTTTTATTTTCAGCAAACAGAATTAATTAGTTTATGTAAACTAGTGAAAAATGGCACTTTATAGAATTTTACTTTAAAAAATAGAACTAAATATTTTTATGTAAACATAAATATTTTTTTAGAATTTAATTTTCTGAAAACATAGTTAATTTACTTAAACATGAATAATATTAAGAATTCTCTTTTTTAAAAAATAGAAGTAATTCCTTCAAATAGTAAGAAATTCAAAAACTTTCTGACATGACAGTAATATTTTATTTTCTGTAAATAGCAGGAAATTTTTAGAAATTAGTTTATAGTAAACAGAAATTATTTCATAGAGAAATGATTTTTAGAATTGTAATTTCTGAAAAATAGAAATAACTATTTTCTGTAATCAGAATTCAGAAATTTATTTTATGTGAACAGAAACTATTTAAACCAAAAATATAATTTTAGGAATAAAAGAAACATAATATATTATTTTTTATTTTAATATTTCACTTTCTAGAAACAGTGAGAGTTAATTTTCTAAAAATTGAAATAAATACTATTTGACGAGGGTAAATCCGGCTTGGCCCACGGGCAGCCCAATAGCAGCAGGCCCAAATTGGATATGTCTCCTTAAGCACGCCCAAGAGGCGCTCGAAGTGGATGGCCCGCTAAGGAGTGGCCCAGCCCAGCTTCACCATCGGATTCTATAGCACAGGAAAGTGTGTTAGTCACCGGAGGACCCTCCGACGACTGACCGTTGCCCCCTACCACGTCAGCCCAGATCCCATAACGGGCGAGCACGCCCCATGAGCGCCGTAAGACTCGTCCAGGGACCAGCCGACGCCGGGGTATTCGCCCTCCAACGGAAAAATCTCACCGCTATAGCGGAAAGGAGTTACACTCCACTTCCTACGCCTTCCCTATCAAGGGATAAGGCTCCTCGCTCCAGGACAACCCCTATAAGAAGGGGAACGACCGAGAAGACAGACACGATGGATGATTCTGTCAAAATCTACTACACAAGAGAATAGAGCTACTAGCCTTACAAAGCTACGAGAGGGAAGCACCGGTGATCTACGCTGAAGGGGAAGTTCTCCTCTGGCGACCTTACCACCCAACGAGCATTCGCCGAGTGAACACTGGGAGCGGCGAGCACTCGTTCTGAGGATCTACACGGCCCTTCAGCTCTCGACTACGATTTCCTTCTCTCCCTCGTTCTTCTCTATTCCTCATTAATATGTTGCTGACTTAAGCATCGGAGGGTTATCCCCTGTGATAACACCCGGGACTCCTTCTGACGCTTTTCTAGTTTCTGGTGATTGCAGGCCTCCACGGGTGCAAGGCGACTTTCCCAACAAATAAATAGAGAAGGTGGTACGTGACATAGGAACTATTTTCGTGCCTCTACACTATTATCACATAAGTCTGAAATGTGCCTACACAGTCATACGTTAATTTAGATTATGTATAAAATGCGTCTACTAGATTTGACACAAATTAACTCCATTCACATAAACGCGTCCCTATATTCAGACACGTTTATTAATATTTTTTTGAAAATCACATCTTGTTGGGTAGGCACTAATTTAAAAATTGACGTCTCGTTGATTACCTGTCAATTTTAAATATTATTTTAATATTTATTGAACACAGCGGTATGTCCAGATGGGTTCAATAAATATTATTTTAATATTTCTTGAATGCGTTTATATGATGAGACATTATTTAAAAATAATATTTTATTCAAATTTAAACGCATCCTAACAAACGGACTCGATTTAGAAAATCGCTTCTACTTAGTCGGATGATTTAAAATATTATTATTTATTTTTAATATGTTTAAAATGCGTTGATGTGGTGGGGCACGCTTCAGATTAAAATGCGTCCAATCGATCGTCCGTGATTTCAAATCACGTCCAGACACCTAGGTGCTATTTTAAAAAATAATTTTCACTCCAAATTAATTTTAAATAATATAATAAACAAAAGAACTCTTATAAGGCAAGATTTATATTGTTAAAATTAATAAAATAATTAGAAATAATTAAAAATAAATAAGTTTAGAAACGGTCTATCTAATCAAAGCGCGTATCAGTTAGAATTAAAGAGTTATATTGTCACCTGACGTATGATACGACGACTTTCGGATAGATGATCTCTTCTCTCTCGTTAACACGTCCTTGAATATAATTTTGTGAACCTCGATTAAACTCTTACAGATTCAATAAAATAACGAAGAGAGAGAGATGAAAGAAGAAGACACAGTAAGAACCAGAACTGCTGCAGCAGAAGAGCAACATCTCAAATTGATCATCCGAGATAATCTATTTAAAGGAGACGTCTGAGGGAGTAGTCTTATCAGTCTTCTTAAGAAAATCACGTTCGCCGTAACACACGTGACTGTCGTTTTCTTAATTAGATGTAATAATCAATTTTTGATGTTGTCCATCATATGTGTCGTTATCACACACAGTGATGGACAGTGAAGACCAGTGAAGACGGCGAAAGTTTTCAAATCACGGATAAAAAAAAAAATCTAACATCCAGCGGCACCAGGCTCCGCAGGTCCAGCCTGCCGCAACACGGCCGTAGGGCGTGCCAGAGACGGGAACAAGAGCAGCGAGCGACCACCGGGTCGAACAGGCGAAGGAATCGCCACTCGAAGGGGCGAACCCGTGGAGGCCCCCAACGCGGGCGCGGGCGCGGTCGCGGTCGCGGTCGCGAGCTGCCCCGCGATGCCGCCGCCCACGAGATCACACAGTCTTCCACGTGGGCCATCAGGGACGGAGGGAAGCAGAGGAGGAGCGCGTCATCTCTCAAGTTGAGGTGGACAACATGGTGGGGTCACCGCTGATGGGCGGATGGAAGACCAGACGTGGAGGGTGACAGGATCTGAGTGAGCCGAGCCAACGTGGTCATGTCAGCGGTCTCCACGGAGGGTAGCCTATCGTGCGTCCCATACATGATGCGTCAGTGTCTCTGACGGGAGAGGTTGATGGAACCCCACGAGCAAGGTACCAACATTAAATAAAGCAGATATTTTTAGATATATACTCTTATAAAATTTAATTCTATCAAATATATCTCTCATCTAAATATATTATCATGAATATTATTTATTTAGATAAAAATATTATAATTATATTCTTTTGATTCACCGCCGTTGTTAGAAAGAAAATATTTCATAAAATATATAATCTACGTTCGTTAGATCTAAAATAATTTGATAAAATCAAATCTTACAAATATATATATATATATATATATAAATCTTACTCTTTAATTGATATTTAACTTGAATTAAACATACGAGAGTTACGACGAAGATATAATCATGATATTATTCATATTTTAAGAATATTTATAATAATATATTTTAATGAAAGATATATTTAATAAAATTAAATTTTATAAGCATATACATGTAAAAATTCCCCCGAAGAAAGAAAGATCTGATAGTCAAGTTAATAGTTTTCCGCTAGTGCCCTGTACGTCATTGATAACGCAACCCCAGGTAATATTCAATTTTTACACGTAAAAATAGATTTTTTACGAGAGAAAAAAAGAAGAAAAATATATGACATATATAATCGGACGTGATTGGGTTTATATGTAGGTCTTCTGGTCGCTGAGTGACATCTAAATTTATTAGAGTGTTTTTTGCAGATTCATCTATGATTGGTCCGCATGTGATTATTAGCGATGGATCCTGGGACAGAAGAAAACCTCTGCCTGTGTTAAATATATGTAGGGTTCACACTTTTTTAGACTTCTTTATTGGAGATTTTCTTGTCTTCTAAGGGGCATTTGGAAATGAACGGGTAGAGAGATTTTGAACTCTCCAATTATTAGACTTTCTCATTCTCCAACAAATTTTCTCAATATCTCAATATTCTGTCAACTTTTATTTTACGGCGGATTTCAAGATTTAGAGAGATATAGAGAGAAAGAGAAGAAAATTAAAAAATCCCTTAAAGTTACCTAAAAGGTGAACATCCCTCCACCCTCAATCTGTTCCAAATGCGCCCTAAGACCCACCATCTCAGGTGGACTCTTCGCCTCACTTTGATATCGATTTATCCTAGGGTTAGCTCTAAGTTAACTCCGGGATAATTTTTTTTGTGCTTTGATAAAGAGTTAGTGTTAATCGGTTTAGGTTAAAGACTAACTCAGAGTTATTCATGAGTTTTGAAACCCACACCCAGAGGTGGGTTAAGGTGGGTTAACCTCCTATCCTCAATAAATGCTCAATTAAATGTGTGTCTCTCTCTCTCATAATTAATGTTATTTCTCTCTCTCATTATTACTAGGTTAACCTACTATTTATCAAATCATACTAGATTAAAAGTAGGTTAGCCCACATCCTTACTCCACGATTAACTACCCTCGTACCAAATTAAAAATGGGTTACCTCCGAACTATTTTAATCGGGTTGAGTTAGCCCACCTTTAGTCTAACTCCATACCAAAGTGAGGCTTCATGTATAAGTTCATAAGATGTCTGAGCACAATTTGCATATTTATGGAGTGTAGCAAGTATTAGTCAAGTCATGCAATTGTCAAGCTCGAGCCAGACTTAGATTGACTCGGTCTAACTCCGACTTATCAATATTAAAGTTTGAGCTCAGCTCGAGTCCGAGTTATGACGGGTTAGGTTGGACTGAACCCGACACTATTAAAAAATTACAAAATCCGACTAAGGCCCGACTTGGCTCGACAATTTAAATATAAAATAAAAAATAATATATTTAATAATATAAAATTTATAATCTCATTAAATTAATTAAAATTTTGATATTAATTATATAATTTATGTGAAAAGATAATTTTAAATTTTTTAATTAAATAAATTAACATAATTTTAACTAAATAATTTTTAAAATTTGAAAGAAAAAAACGAGTCGAGCCAACCTGCAGGTTGGACTCGAAGCCCGAGTCCAACCTGTGAATCTAATCGTATTAGATTTTAGGTCCGACTAAAAATTTAATAGTCAAAAAAGACCTTTTGACTTGACTCAAAATCGGGCCAAACCATTGGACTGTCGGGCTGACCCAGTCCATTGACCGATATAATCTGACGTGATTGGGTTTATATGCAGGTCTTCTGGTCGCTGAGTGACATCTAAATGTATCAGAGTATTTTTTGCAGATTCATCTATGATTGGTCCACATGTAAGTTTTAATGATGGACCCTGGGACACAAGAAAACCTCTGCCTCTGTCAAATATATGTAGGGCTCACACTTTTTTAGTCTTATTAAAAATTTATAAAACCCGACTAAAACCCGACCCGATAATTTAAATAAAAAATAAAACTAATAAAAATTAATATATTTAATAATATTAAAATTTATAATCTCACTAAATTAATTAAAATTTTGATATTAATTATATAATTTATGTAAAAATAAAATTTTAAATATTATAATTAAATAAAATAACATGATTTTAATTAAATGATTTTTAAAATTTAAAGAGAAAAAAAAAAGAGAACCGACCGGGCCGACCCGCGGGTCAAACTCAAAGCCCGAGCCCGACCCGTGGACCAAACTCAAAACCCGAGCTCGACTCGTGGACCTAGTCAGATCAGACTTTTAAACCTGACTAAGGACCCACATACAGAAAAAGACCTTACGACCCGACCCGAAATCAGGCCAAGTCCACAAACCTATCGGGGCGGCCCAACCCATTAACAACCCTAATTAGAACCCCCTCGTTAGATCCTAGTCGAACACAGGCCACAAGCCCTGCCACGATAGATACGACCCTGTAGACCTGTCAGGTAGGAAAGCTATCTTTTCTCCTTATCCTTCAAGGACTTCCAAGTGTACCGTTCAAATAGGTAGATAGTTTACTTCAACATCAGAGTCATATTATATTCCCTTTAGAAAAATATAAATTTTACTTCCAAACACCATTTTGCCTTTTCTTTCAAAATTCTGCCCATAACAAAAACTATACTCGTCAATCACGTAGTAATTGTAAAAGCAAACTTTACAAGCAAGTGAATGAGAGAGCAGGGTGAAAAGGGGGCACACAATGAGTACAGAATTGAGATTCTGATATGTGATTGGAAAGAACTGAGAAAAGTGGTTAAGATGTCAATACTAAAGATGGAAAAAAAGGGGGGGAAATTCAAACATGGGGGAACAAGTATAATCATATCTACTTGCCTACATACAGATAATTTTCTTATCTCAAAATCCACAAAACTTTTATCCATATTTTTCCTTTAAATTCAGAAGCAAAGAAACGGATATTTGGGTATCCACTGACACCCTACTCACTAATTATAGAGACTATCCACATTATAACATTCCACATATGAAACCTGCCATGGATGGGAACAGGAAGCTTGTTTTTGTGGACACATCAGAAACAAGTAGTTGCAAATATCTCTTTTTCTTATTGTTTCTTAACGGGGGAGGGGGAGCCCGAGATTGAACCGGGACCTCCCCCAAAGGGGGGAAGTGGTGAGACCACCACGGCAAGCCATGAACTCCGGTTACAAATATCTCAGTGTAATTCTATAAAACTAAATAATTTGCTTAGTTTTCTTTGAGACGCCCTCTGACAAACATTTAAATGGTATTTATCTCAAGATTCTCAACTAGTCTTCAAAGTGAAATGACAGTAGGTTCTGAAACAGTGACAAAAGAATAAGGTGATGGGTGCCATCCCCAAGGGGAAAAAAATGTGATATGGCTTCAGCAGCTGAATACCAGCGCGGGCGAGGTTTCATAGTTCATACAACACGAGGTGGAATATTAGAAAAAAGGGATCATGAATGAGAGAATTGCCCGGCGTGACAACAGCCCCAACGCAAGGCCTCAATTACAATAGGAATGAAGCTGCCTAAGAAAGAAAGAAAGAAAGAAAGAAAGGAGGGCTTGGGAGAATTACCAGAGGTATTGCTCTGTATGTGCCTCAAGAAACTCAAGGGCTACAAGGATATTCAGCTTGATTTTTCTGGGCAACTCAGAGTCGATAAATATTTTATTTCTCAAACATGAGAAAATTAATGTATGTCACGTCATCTTTCGCTAAAACTGTTATCCTGGCTAGGGTTTGAAATTGGCCTGCTGAATATCCCCCATCCGCCTTGTTCGGTCTTGTCATTGTTCTCCCGTGGTTTCAACTCTTGATTTAGGTATATTTGGAGTGGTGTTACTGCTCTGGGTGCTTTTCTCATTGTCTCCGTTCACATCTGCCATTCTTCGGATGCCAGAGGTGGAAGATTTTGCAGAACTGAATATTCCATAATTTGGTGCCGGCGGAGGTATTTGCCCTTGTTTCAAATCCAAGTGATCGCGCCTTTGATTTTCATAAGCTGGAGACTGCCTGGGAATGTTTACTTGGTTTGATCTCTGTTGCTCCATCTGCAGTGAGTTTGCTATACCTGGCGATCTGCGGAACTTGTTGAATTCATTAGTAGAAGAAAATCCAGGGGATTGAGGGTTCCTTTTCACCTCAGTAACTGTTCCACTTCTCCCTGCTGGCTGATCAGGCCTGAACTTCGTTTCAACTCTTCTGCTATATCTATTGCTATCTTCGGCTGAAAACTCTGATTGAGATATACTGGGTCTTGGCGGAACATGTCTGCCCATCTGGTTCCTTTCAGATCCCAGTTTTCCTTTCATGGAGCTGTATACTGTTTTAGCTGCTGGAGCTTGTTCAGTCACCTCTGATATCATAGCTGCCCAAGCACTAGAACCATCAACGTTGCTGTTGGTGCCAGAATCAAACATTGATGGACTCGTGGTAGCACTGCTGGGAAGACGTTGAGCATCACTTTCTGGATCAGAAAGTATCTCATCTTCTGTCTCTTCATCAATGTCAATAGGCTCAACCACTTCTGCATCTATGGTGGCACTATCACATGTTATTGGCGTGGTAGAAGCAGCTCTTTCTGTTGCAGATGTAGTTTCCGCTGTCTTGCTCGGCTTCTTTCGAGAGCCTTTCTTTGAGCCAAATTTGACATGCCGGACAACCACATATGCCTGTTGTTTCTCCACAAACGGACCACTTTCGACAAATATGACATCTTCAATCTGTGGTAATGTATTACATCAAATTAAGATGGCAACTTTCAAGATAAGAGATACAATCAATTTCATGGTGTTTAGAAACTGGTTTAAACTGCTGCACAAACTGTGACAATTTGTGAGGGCGAGCAAACACTATTTTTCCTTTGATCAGCTTAGCATATAGGTGCTAGACAGTTTGTTAGACAATTCAAAAGGGAAAGCAAAGAACTCTGTGTTCCTTTTGATCGGCTTTCTACATAGGTGCTAGACTGCCCTCGTGACATGGCTGGCCGGTGATCCTGCCTCAGGAAGCAAAGTTGTGTTTGTGCAGCCCATGATGCCTGAACCAGTTTCTGGCTGCCAACCACACCAACCGGACAGCAGTGAGGTCTTCCCATACCCCCTCCCCCTTTCCCTTTTTTGTCACAGTGTTTATCTGCACTATACACGATAATATTCCATTTTCACTCCATCTGTCCAAAAGAAGTAAAGCCTAATATATTCACTTATTCAGTGCACAACCAAAACTAGTAAGCCCAGCAAAATCTATATTCATTCTTCCTTACCTCAAATAACTGCATTGTGTACCTCAGCAGCAGTTTGCACGGTTAGAGATTGGGCTTTTTCCATGACATAATCTATGCTGGCACTTGTGTTACCATGGATCCCAAAGTCACAAACCAAGGTGAGGCACAACTGATGGAACCTGTATCAACCATCATAACTTTTAAATTTCTCTAGACTCTAATGCCTTCCATTTGTCCAGTTCTACATGTTCTTGGGACGGGCAGTAATACCCCACCACCACCGACTGCCATGTCTAATTCTCTTCTTCTTTCCTGTCTCATTCTGTGCCCAAAACTTGGCTTACATGTGGATGTGTAGATAATTTGTATGAGGTTCAGGTTGATTTTCAGTATTGATTCTTTAACAGTTGTAAATGTCACTAATGTATTTATCCTGTAATTTCATTTTTCCCCTGAAAAAAAGGTAGTAGACCGCACCATCAACCTTGCTGACTGCAATACTTTCCAAGTGATTTCCTCGTCACAAATCATGTTTCATCCTTCTCGCTATCTCCTTCCTACTATTAGCTCCAGTATTGATTTTCAGAAATCAAGTACCTGGTAATCATCAAAGTTTCACACCTCACACCAGGACCTCTTCAGTCACTTCCATATGGAAAAGTAATGCTTCAACATGACAAAATCAGTCAATAGATCAAAAGGCAAAATATGCATCTTATTAGGTATACCACATTTTTCTATTTTTTGGAAAGTGACAGAAGGCCACAATTCATCAACGATAAAAGAAGGAAT
Source organism: Amorphophallus konjac (assembly GCA_022559845.1). Taxonomy (NCBI): domain Eukaryota; kingdom Viridiplantae; phylum Streptophyta; class Magnoliopsida; order Alismatales; family Araceae; genus Amorphophallus; species Amorphophallus konjac. The sequence continues at coordinate 260,621,995 of CM040128.1, forward strand.
TGGTACAAAGGACCCTTGCATAGTAGAAGAGACAATTCCACCAAGATGGTAGCCTCATCTTCCACCCAATACAGACGAGGTCCAAACCCACATGCATTCTCACCTCCTGTTAGATCAATAGTTTCTTCCAGTTACATATGTTAGCCATAAGAACTCATCTTCCACCCAATCTTGTAACATTGTTGTAATATCCAGATATCCAGGCTAAGCTATTCCCAATGTCCTCAAGAAATCTTCCAAACTCTGTCAATGATGCCACATTTCTCATTAAAGTCAAAAAAAAGTGTACGAGTGTGATGGAAATCTTTTTTTTTGGAAGGTGACCTAAAAGGCCACATTTCATGGAAAGAACAACTGAAAGGAACACAACCAAAAAGAAAACAAAAAAGGAAAGAGGACTCGACCAAGATGGTAGAGTCTAGGGCCTCTCACCCAGAATCTATGCTATCAAAGGCACTTGAGGCGCTCTCCTTGGCGATGAAGTGAGGCGAAGTGCCCATAACTTGCCTCGCTTTGGCCCATCTCGCCTAAGTGTGCTGCCTGTGGCCGCAGGGGCCTTTGGGCCAAGCCCATTTGGGCTGCCCAGCACTTTCCTATAAGAAATTTTGGCTAAGGGGCTCCACCCCCCTTCAACCCCCAACAAGGGGGCATTGCCGAGGCCATCGCCTAGACCCCTTGATCTCCTCAGGTGCCTCTCGCCTCTGACTACAAGCCCGGAATGGCTACCAAAGCCACTCCATGAAAAAGATTCCATTACAGAATAAACCCTCTGTCCCCACACCCAACACAATCTTATACAACAGACTTGATTGGCCCATTCTAGACCCAATAAGCAATAAAAATTCAATCTTTTATATATTTGATGCAGCCCATGATAATGATAGATAGATGCCTGAATCCTATCTAAAGATTCTGTTATTTTGCTCTCCATATGGGCCACATCGTAGCAGGAAGACATAATCTCCAAGAATCCTTATCCGCATCCACCAGATAACCTTTCCCACTTCCTCGTCAGCTCCTGACCTGAAAGCTACGTATCTTGACCCATTTAGCATCTACAGTGTCAAAGAGTTGAGTTCACACAATTTGAATTACCACAGTTGATGAAAAGATGATCCACTGTTTCCTAGTAGCACCCACAGAAGACACAAAATTCACTGATGTCTGGCCTAAACCTCAACACTGTCAGATGTTGATATCCTTTTCCGTGCAATTTTCCACAAAAAGAGACTTATTTTGAGGAGCAATCTCCTTTAACATACCTGTTTATACCAAGCCACTTTCCAACCGCCTTGAACTAGTACTTTAACAACTGAAACCACTGTTTAAAAAGGCAGTGCCTCGAGACAATAAGGCATACACTCAAGGCAATGAACAAAAATTGCACTGAGGAGTGCGCCTTAAGCCAACCACTACCTGAGAACTACACCTTTTGTTAGGTGAGGCAGTGAGGCATACCAAAGGGTTGTCTTTTAATTGTCCCTTAAGCATGATTCAATTATTCTATTAAGTAGATAAAAAAGAAGGAAACAAATTGAATCTAACTCGTGTGCTTCCGACAGCAAAGGGGAGCGTAGTTGACCATAGCACCAACTGTAATGTTGTAAACATGATTGCCTTGGCAGTGTTGACATCGAGAACATTGTAAAGGAAATCTGTCCCCCCACCCCTCTTCTTCTTCTGCTGTTGCTGCCCCACCTCTGTTGCCCCTTTCATTGTCTGCAAATTCATTCTGCAGTTTCTTCTTCCCTAGTTCCCCCCACCCCCATTCTCTCCTCATTGGTCCTTATTTTCTGCTCCTACCCCGTCCTCTTTTTGCCCCCTTTCTTGTTTTTCCTAGCTTTCCACACCCTCAATTCACTTCCATGGATTCTATAATTTACTTGATATGACATCAATACATGGGAAAATGGTATTAGTTTAGTTAATAGTTTTAGAACCTTTTTTCTTAACTATTGAGACTTGATTCCTCATTGTGCTTCAAGGCTTATGCCATGCAAGGCTATCAGAAAATGCTTCACAACCACCTCAAGACCTTTGAAACTATGAAAGAAAGTTAAAAGATATATCACCCCAAAAAATCCCACATATACGAAAAAAAGTAGATTCCCCAAAAAATCCTCCATATACAAGAATACTTCAATAAGATGGTGGACTTACTGATACCCAAATGCCCATGATTCTCCAAAATGGTAGAAAGATGGCCATCCACCCTACTGAAAGTCCATGCCACTCCCAAATGAAATTGCCAAGGATGAGCTCTGTCCATTGGAAGATCCAGTTAGTCTCCCTTAAGGGCCTGCATCTGTTCCACTCTCCAAGTAAGAAGTCCATTGACCTTTGCATAAAATATCTGCTCCTAACTTATGAAAAGTCAACTCCCAAATCTCCTTAGAAAGGATCAGCCTAGAAATAAATGGTCTTGAGATCCTCCCCGTTGACACATAGATGGCAGATTGTCAAATTGTCTTAATGTCAGTCATCAGTTCGGCAAACAAGTAACAAGCAGGTAATCTGCCAGATCCTAGAGATATCTTGCACATCACCATCCTCAATATGAAGGAACGTAGGCATCCAAACCTAGGAAACAGTTAGATGACAAGCAACCTGATCAGAGATATACCCATAAACCAAACCAACAGTACAAGTGGCCGCCTCTCCTGACCATCCCCATGAGTCATGACTCAGTGATTGCAGGCTGAGAACATACAAAGAAGAGTGAGCTCTCTATCTGTTGGCATAGCAGCCTTCCACCAAGAGGCCCTCAGGATGAGCTATCACCGGTGCAACTAACTGCCAAGATAACTCAAACGCATCTCTATCCCCTCAAAAGCAACAGGAAAGTGGGAAAAAAAACAGAAATGGAGAATGCAAAGGCATGGTGGTTACCAGATCTGTAAGACGAGATAGCAAAGCCCCAAGATCATGCTCTTCTGTACCTCTCTGCTTGGAGGGAAGTGTCATACACTGTTTCAAATAGTGGCAGAGGTTCAGATTCAATAATATGAACATATTACTCATACAAAAGAAAATGTTACTGGCACAAGCTATCCATATCAAAATTTTCATCAGGACCTTCAGCCACTCAAGTAAAATATAAAGATTGCTGGACAAAATTATAACTGTATAAAACAACAGAAAAAATTGCAGTTCAAAAAGGACCGTGCAATTACATACAGTTCTGTATAGGTTTCATTTATGCATTATTTTTTCCTAAATAACATGAATTATGTTGTTATTGATCAGATTCTGCAGTTCATTTTCTATCTCTTCTTTTGTGTCTGAAAGCGATTAGCTTCTGTCAAAACACCATACTTGAAACCTTTCCATCACGAACTCTGTTGCAGGTCTTAAAGGTGTTTTCACTGTCAGCACTTGGAACATTAATATAGCTTATAGTCTATCACCTTACTGGCATTTGCCCTTCAGTCCATGCCAAACTCATATGAGTCACTGTCTTTCAACACAAGTTCCAAGTCAGTCTGTGTCAGGACAAAGAGGGGAAATGGGATGGACTAACCCATGGTCCCCCAGAACCTAGCCTGACATCCGAGTTCGGCTCGCCTCAACATAGGATCGGGCAAAAGGCCTCAAGCTTGACAAGCCTCAAAAACTTGATTCACGCATATGTTAAATATATGACATTTTATAATTATAAATTCTGTTTAAAGTCAAAAAAATGCAATGTTTCTAAAGTTTTGAAGAAAAATTAGAACAGCAACATACATTTATAAGTTAGGGGAAAATTAAAAATCTATATTGCGGAAAAACCCATTAAATTTCAAATTTGGTCCATGTTAGACCAGGGCCAGATCAGGCACAACCCATTGACAACCGGTCCATGTTAGACCAGGGCCAGATCAGGCACAACCCATTGACAACCCTATTCACCTATTCACTTTATCAGGCTCACATGAGTTCACAGGACTAGAATGAGTCAACTAGGATTTTCAAGAATCCCAATTGGATTTTGACATGAAATTGGTCAACCTTGTCAATAGGTAACACTGTATATTATGCAAACAACTGGAGGCACCAAAAAGAACCTCAGAAAAAATTGCAGGTAGATAGACCACAGTAAGTTGCTTATGATGAATTCCATAATAACAGGATCATTTGGAGCTTAAATCTTAGAAAGACAAGAAAAGAAAGATCAATTACAAATACTAGTTTAGAAGTTACAGGGAAGAATGATCAGGTCCAGGAGGACGAGAGTTTTAGTCGTTTATAAAAAAATATCGGTATAAGAGAAGATTGGCTAGTAGCAAGCCAGCTTGAAGGGTGGAAAACCCATTAAAGGTAACAATATCTTTGACACCACTTCCCTTTTTTTTCCGAGAGGAAGTGTAAGAATATGGGTAAAAATAGGGAGTATTTTTTTTGCAATTAAATAAAGTTCAGGTTTAAATTTTAAAGAATGAAAAATGAGGGTTTTATTTGAAATTTGCCCTAAACACTGATTGGGCCTAATGGGCTGACGTTAATGGACCTAAATTTAATGATTGTTGGACCAAGAAAGTATCCCATTAGGGGACTGTTCAAGGGGTTTTAAATTAGTATTTAGTGGGCTGTTAGAGGAAGGTTTAACAGGCCTGTTTAGGATTTAAATGAGGCCAGCTGACCCCCATCTCCCAACCACTTCTCACCTCATATCCACACCGCCTAAACCCTCTATAAGAGAGGGCGGTGGGCTGATCTCTCCCCAGACCAGTCACCAGCCAGTCAGAGAGAGAGACAGCAGAGTGCAGCAACACCAGCCGCAGGGGGGAAGAGAAGACGAAGAAGGGAGAGGGAGAGCTGTGAGCAGCTATCAGCAGCAACAGAAGCAGAAGAAGAACAGAAGGGAGAGAGGGAGCAGCGCAGCAACAGCATGCAGCCTGCAGCAGCAGGGAAAGGAGAAAAAAAAGGCAAGCAGCAGCGCGCAGCCAGCAGCCAGGGGAGCAGTGCCACTTTCACCTTCAGCTGTCCAGAGCCAAGATGACCTTGAGGCCACCTAGGGTTGGCTCCAAAGAGGTAGGGTGATACCTACTAACTCTTTCCTTCAATTTTGGGTTTTCTAAAAGGATTTGGGAATATGAAATGATGCAAGATTAAGGGGCAGTTCCGTCAGAATATTTTCAGATCTTAAAACATGATTAGCACATCATATGTGGGGCATTGTCATGAAGAAATCGGATTGAAAATCAATGACTGCACTAATTTCTTATCTTCTCATGATATAAAGAGCAATATGTGTATTATAAGGGTGTAGATAGGCGTTATACATGATTAGGGTTGTAATATGAGCATGACCATGGCTTGGGTAGGACCATGGATGCGTTAACTAATAAACTGTAGATGTTTAAAGGTTTCTGGTTACTGTTAACTGAAAGTCCAATGATTTATAAATAAACATTATGATGAATGACATGTTTTATCCTCATATCATAAGACATGCTCTTAAAGTTTTTATATGAACTGTATATGAACTCTTTTGTCAAGCCAGCATGCAAACCTAATAAACACGGCTCTACGATCTTGTTCTGAAAATAGAACTCATGCATGTTAAACCAACTGATTCTAACAAGAGATAATCTTAGAGGAGTTTGCTTAATTTCTCATTAAGACCTAATTGCATCTATATACAAAATGAGTCGAGATTTTACATGAGCTTCTGTTTAAAGATTCTACCCTATGAACCATCATTGAGAACATGTAATTAATTATGATTTCTCATGAGATTTTCCCTGGTAACCTTACCCATATTTCTAAATTGCCGGATGCATTTAAAACTATCTGATTTTTAAATGAAGCATGCATGTTATGATTCAGAACTCCTAACTATGACATGTTAAGTGTGAATTGACAAGGGCTAACATACCCTCTCATTAAGCTTGTTTTTGTGAGTGACAATTTGAGGCTGCTTCACATCAATGTAAGAATTATGAGATAATATCTTAGAACCCTGATTATAATCAAGTGGAATGGAAAAACTGATACCAGAGAGTACAGTTTAGATTAAGTTAATGGGCAGGAACCTATGACCTTAATTTGTAAAAAGGAGGAGTGTTGGGTCAGATTTGATCGTGAAATGGTTTTGTTTGCAAATAAGACAGCATGTTTTGATTAAGATGCACCTAGATAGTAATCCAAGGATATAAGCAACAACCTAATGCATATTTCAGCATGATGATTACATTGACATCATGCCTTCTACATGATTGTCATTTCATTAACATATGATTCACACCCAGTCTTCTTAGTAGAAAGGCATATACACTCGTTATAAACCAAGTGTGCCAGCCAATATATACGATATGAACTTGACGTAATGAACATATATATTGAAAGATATAAGAATGAACTCAGAACCTAGATTAGTGTGTACTCTCTTGGAATTAATTTCATATTACGGCTTTTAATTACTTTGTATGGCTTATGGCTTTCATGAAAAGGATGGTTATGAAATGAACCCTATGTGTATATTACTGTATGAATGAGATCTTCAACACATAAATTGATTGGCATAATGAGTCGAAACACCGAAGTTATCACCAAGAATGATGGCGAACATGACAAGAGGAATGAGATAATTAAGAAATAATCCCTGGTGACTTAGGGGCTGATTAAGAGGTTCATTTAAAGATTATGAACCAAGATATGAGATTACAAACTATGGACTATTATAGGAAATAGAGGTTTCCTTCGAGATTTTAGTTTCTCAAGATGACTTATTTTAATATTATGAAGTGACATCACTTCATGGTGGGATGGGCCCATACGAGCTGTTCCTTGGGGATTGGGAACATTGAGTCGGCTCCTTACAACTAGTCTAGGCACAGAGCATCCCAATTTAGACGGGGTCTAGAGTCCAGACTGCGGACACAACCAACTAGGGCAATGGGTGAAGAGTGTGGAGATCGATTTAAGTGTGCTTGTGCTTGGGACTAGGACCACGTAGTTTGAGACTACGTGTCTGTTGAACCCGTCATTTATCTCGAATAAATCGAGACAAGTAAAATTAAATTTGTCGAACGACGGCCAGAAAAAATGACGAAAAGCCAAGGCCGTCATGAGACTGCGTCAAATACAGGTCCAGGAAACCCCGTCAAAAAGAGGCATGAAACAAAATACTTTCGCAGCAAGCGGGTACTCGAAGAAATGTATTGTGTGACTCACAAGGTGTCCGAGCTCGAGCAGGAAGAAATCCTTCAAGGGCAGTGTCTCCCCACGCAAACGGCGCAAGAAACCAAAGCACAAATCCCAGAGACGTCGCTTTCCTCCCACGTGGAAGCACAAAAAACAGCAAAAAAAATGGGGGCCTATTTATAGTCCCCCACCACTTGCCCTCAAATGGGTCACCCGGCCAGGGTAAGCTCTCGCGGGAGCCAACCTGCAGAGCTTGTCCGGGCAAGATGGGCTCTTGTCGGAGCCTACCCAGTCCAGGTAAGGCTCCACGAAAGCCCACCCAGATCGGACAGACCCTCGCGACCTTGTCTGAGCCGGGTTAGCCTCCATAGGAGGCCTGTCCAGTCCGAATAGGCCAGTCATGACCAGACAAGCCCTCTGCATCCTTCTTTGGACCCGGTAGAAGCCTTGCGGCTTGTCCGGGCTGGGAAGGCCACCCGTGGGTGCCTACCCGGCCTGGGTAAGCTCTCAAGAGAGCCTATCCAGCACGGTTAAGCCCTAAAGTCTATCACCCGGCCCAGTTAAACATCCTTGGCCTATAATTACCCCCTAGGGGGGGCACCTAAATAGATAAGGACTACGGAGCAAGCTCAGAGTTCTCGTGAAAACTTGTGCCTTGTGTGTTTTGTGCTCTAATATGTTTATAAGAATACTCTTGTAATGGTGATTATGCCCTTGTGTGTTTTTGTAATGTAATTTCTTGTATTTTATAGAGAAAATCCTGTAATTTTTTGAATTAATCAAAAATTATCAAAATATCCTTAAAATTACAATAAAATCCCCACAATGATTAAAGATTGTATAAATGTCTTGTAATTTTCAGAAATTGTAGATACATCCTTGCATTTTGTGCAAAAAGTCCTGTAAAGTCTACAAGTTGTCGAAAAAGTCCTATATTCTTTCAGGAGAATAGTGTAACGTTTTATAATTGACGGAACGTCCTGTGCCTTATAAAAATGTCCAAGAGTTTACAAAAATACCATGAACATTTTGTAAATTGTGTAAACAACTTTATCATATGTGGGTGTCATGTGCACAAGTTCTCGGCTCATGGCAATCAACTCACGGCCTTCATCCAATGGTCCGGTGATGATCATCTCGACGATCTGACAATTCAATTGTGATGAAGTCTAAAATCAATCCTCTGACAAAGATTGGAAAGTCTGATGAAGATAAATTCCACCCTAACTGACAAGAACCAAAAGTTGATGTCCAACCACAATTAAACCCTAGCAATACCAAACTGCAATTAAACTCTAATCAATACCAAACTGCACTTAAACCCTAGTCGGTACTAAACTGCAATTAAACCCTAGTCAGTACCAAGCTGCAATTAAGGCCTAGTCAATACTAAACTATAATTACAGCCTAGTCAGTATCAAATTGCACTTAAACCCTAGTCAATACCAAACTACAATTAAACCCTAGTCAGTACCAAATTGCAACCAAACCCTAACCAATGACAAACGGTAGAGAAACCCTAAATCAGTGCAAAACTACAAATATACCCCTATTCATACCCAAATTATAATTAAACCCCTTGAATAGTGCTAAACTGTGAATGGCTTAGCAAGTGCCTAATTTTACATTTAGGTCATAAAACCATTCCTATCCCTACAAGTCTACTCTAACTTTAGACCAAATTACATAAAGATCCTCATCCCTCCGAAAGTGTTTGTTGTTGCAATTGCAAATATGCCCTCAATATCACAGCCGGTGTTGTAAAGGTTAATGATTTGTTTGACAGTTAAACAGAAGTATTCAGACTTTACGTCGATATAAATAAACACTAATTGTGGTCAGTGGGAAAAAGTTCAATACTCGAACTCAAAATCGTCTGACAAACCTAACTTGCAGGATTAACATTGCACGCGTCATCTAAATGGTTACCAAATGTGCACAAATGTTCGATCAATGGACACCAAATAAGTAATTTCTTTGAATATTCACCCTCATTTATTCAATTTATTTTATTTGTTAATTCTCGAGTGTTAAACAGACTGGCATGTCCAGTGGGACTCTTCCCGTCTTCCTTCTTTTTACCAAAGAAGATCCACACCTTTATTAGATGCCATTTTCCTTTTTATAGGAGAGGAAGAGGAGGGTGCTTGTGTCGCAACAAGCGATCAACAGTAGCAACAAACGGCAACAAGACGATGAGAGCCATCACATACAGTCCCCAAGTCATCGCCAGCCATGCCAAGTTCGGATACCTGGCAAACCCACTAACGTTCGACGACTTCCCGCCAGTCTTCAACTCGCCCTACTTTTTTGGGCATTGTACCTATGGCCGAGGAGAAGTCGGCCAAGCCTACACCTACCAAGGGCATTAAGCCCAAAGCCAACATTGACCTGGTGCTCTCGATCAATCATATCTCCATCAACTCCACTCCTACTCAACGGGGGCGTCGTAATAGCCGCAAAGGCAAGAAGTCCGCAACGACCATCTCTCACTCCGGCAAGATGGTCATTGTCAGAAACTTGGGCGTGCAACTCGATAGAGGCGAGCTGATCATGCCTTATTGTCAAACATGTCCCAACCATTCCTACCTCTAATAGCTTTAAACTTCTCCGACGAGCTCGAGAAAACAAGGCGGAGATGAAGAAATCCGACGCACCGGTAGCAAACCAGGAGGAAAATGCGTCAGCTTACATCCAAGACTCCCAAACCTAAGCCAGGGAGCAAGCCGATGAAAGAGCGCCATCTCCGTATGAAGAAGATCTAGGTCACTAAAGAAGAGGCCCGTACCATCAAGCGGGCTCGGGTGGGAATGCCCATCCGCATACCGGATTTGCATCTAGCACGAAGTTCGACAAATTGGCAACAACTTGAAATCTCAGCGATCTCAGAAGTCAAAGCTTTATGCCCTTGGGGACAGAAGCGAAAGGGGGTTGACAAAAAGCCTCGATGCTCATCACCCTCGAGGCCAACCCCAAGTAGAAGCTCATCACTCAACTAAGGCTCCTGCGTCTCGAGTGTCAGTCTTCGACAGGCCGGAGGCACCTACCCGTCCGAGAACGCATCCGCTGAGAAAGAAACGGGTGGTACAACTGACCAATGATGCCATTAAGGTATTCACTTGTTATGCCACCGGCAAGCAACCAGAAGAGGTACCGGATGATCTGAACGAGCCACTGTTGTCTGTAAAGAAATCTCGTGTAGTATCCTAGGTTGTGGCTCAGTTAGAGCATGCCGTCGGAACTCCTTCCAACCATCAAGGATGAGAGGATCTTCAAGGGACGCCAGAAGGAATCCGCAACGTCCCTGAAAGCAAGAACCCGGGCGATAATGACGAACTGGGGGACTATGTCAAGGATGTCACACTGGAAGAATTATAGTGTGAAAACCAAAGGTTGAAGCACATCCTGCAAGACTTATTGCGGGAGAGAAAAATGCAGTTGTAGCCTACAGTGGTGCTGCAGTTGGGGGAGCAAGTTCCTCAAAGCGTACTTGTTGTAGTCAATACTTTGGCTATAGCAATGAAACTACCAGCAATTGTGCTGTCTGAAGCTCCTAAGGTGAAAGTCAACAATCAGTCATCAAGCACGCCACACCAGAAAACTTGATGGCTTAGAAACACATGATTGAAAAAATTGCGGAGGTGAAATTTGCTCAGCGCGGGGAAGGTGCCGCCACCATGTACAACATGCCGTACCCGCTCCACCACCAATTTAAGAAACTCCCCCCGGAGTACCCTAAAGCCCCCAGACTACAAAAGTTCAACGGCTAGGGGTCCCCTCATGAGCACTTGACCTACCACATCACCGCCATGGGTGAACTAGCCCTAGAAGAGTCCTATCTCCTCCATTACTTTGCTACTTATTTGATGGGTGTTGCCTTCCAATGGTATTCCCGTCCATCTTTTAAAAAGGCGCTGCCTTGAGGCTTTGAGGCGCACGCCTTGAGGCGAGGCACTCAAAAAAGGCCTCAAGGAATGCGCCTCTAATAGAAACATTAAGGCTTACGCATTTTATTTGTGAAGGCGATGAGGCTATGGGGCGGTGGGGAGACGTATGCGTTAAAGTTGAAGTAAATGAATGGTGGGAATTCAATCTCATGTATTAAAAAAATAGGGTTTAAGTGTTTAACAATGCTTTAACTAAGGTTGGGTCCCAGCTCCATGCTCTTTTGACAACCCAGAGGAGAACACGAAGACGAAGAGGCTATTCCTTGCTCCTTCGCAGGCTCGTAGCATCTCGCCGTTGCATGCAGCAATGCCGGGCAGGAGCACGATGGCAACGGGCAAGCAACTCCAAGCCAGCCCACTCGAGCAGCAACGCCAACGAGCCGCTGACGACCACCACCGGCAGTCCGACGCGTCACCTACGGGACGACGGCCACCACCACCCCAGTCCGGCTTCAGCGCATCATCTACAGTCTGGCACGTCATCTAAGTGCGTCCTCGAGGCTCGAGCAACGACTAGGAGGGACCGGCAACCACCACTGTGATGGTAGCGACTCTGGCGCATCACCTACGGGCCCGGCCTACCGCTATAGGTAAGTGGTGACGGTGCTCTGTTTTTTTTTCTCCTTCCTTCCTAGAACCTTGGAGTTGGCGTCCTCCTACTTCTTCAATTCTTCTCCTCCTCTCAGAGAGTGGCGTCTCAAGCAGCCAGCACTCCAACATCGTCACCTCCAACGTCGTCCAAAGTCTACACTCTAGGCTAGCAGCGAGCAGTGAGCGGTGACGACGTGACGTCTTTGGCTCTTTGGGCTCTCTAGCAAGCGGCAACTCCAGTGAGCAGTCAATAGCCATGCAAGCTCCTAAGGAGCTGACTCCCTTGCAGAGACTCTAGAAACTCATTGACTCACCCCACCAGGGTCGTGTCCCTAAATAAATAAATATATCCCATAGGATGAGTTGGAGCGAAGAACCCGACTAAAGAGCTGGCTTCAACAAATGCTCCAGAAAGTAAAAGAGGGTGAAGGCTTCCCATCTCGGAGGCGCTCTCCCTATTTTATAAAGATGAAGAGGTCACTATTGCAGAGCTAGAAGAGATGCTGCAAAACTTCTCATGTAATATCGTGGCATTTTCACCACCAGACAAACATCAACGCTGCTCAAGAAGAAGAAATTGCAGCGGTTCGGCCCAAGCGTAAGGCCGCATTAGCAGCCTATCAATGGCATTCAGCTAAGGAAAAAGGCCGAGGGTGAGGCCGTGGCAAATGCCGTGGTCGAGGACGTGGAAAAAATCTCAATCCACCCGGCAGCAAGTCTATTGGCTTTGTAGATCCTGATAAAATTATAATCTTTCGTGGGGAGGAGTCGAGTCCTGTTCCAGAAGTTGAAGTGAGAGGAAGTTTATGAGTTTGACCCCTCCGATGAGAAAGAAGTGTCGGCAAATCTAATAGTCCAAGATAAGTCTGCAGATCAAGCTGGTCCTTCTGGCAAGGATGATCCCGTTCAACAATCATCTGTAGAGGATGAGTCTCTAGCTCCAATGTTCCAGGAAGCTTCAAACAAGCAAAATGGGATAGACAAACACCCCAAGGGCGAAGCGAAACAATCCTCCAAAAAGGAAAAGTCTGACAGTCCACCAAAAGTCTTGGCTGAAATACTCCCTCCTCTAGAAAAAGCTCGTGCTCAGGCCAACCGCAAGATTGTTCAACACATGAAGCGATTCCTGACAAATATCACAATATGGGAGGCTATTGCTTGGAGCAAAGAGTTAAGAGAGGCTCTTATCAAAATACACCAGGAGCTCGAAGTTTATGTGGCCCATGCAGCTGAGTTACAAACGCAGGCTTACGAAGCATTCGCAGCAAGCATCACCTTCTCAGAAAAAGACATGTTATTGTCCTCTCCGTGCCATAATCGTCCCCTATACATGCAAGGGAAGATAATGGCCATGAAATAAACCAGATTATGGTAGATGCCGGTGCAACTATCAATATCATGCCTTAAAGACCTTCAAGGCTCTGTACTTGATGCCCTACTTGCAGAAGGTCAACAGGATCAAAATATCAGGGTTCAATCAACACACAGAGGATGCTCTTGGCCGAGTCAAGGTGGAGTTGATCCTAGACGATTTCACCACAAAGGTGACATTTTATATCATCAATGCCAACACATCGTATAAGGTGTTGCTGAATTGGATCGTTTATTCCACGCTACACCAATGCATCAAGTATGCCAAGAACGAAAAGCAACATACAGTTTTTGCATACCAGTCACCATTCAGTCCGAATGAGTGCAATCTGACAGATGCTTCTCTATATTTCGAAGGGCGGAGGGCCTAGCACACCATCAATCAACAAAGGCAAAAATAAGGTCCAAGTCTCTGAAGGGAATGAAGAAGAGTTGTTCGGGGTGAATGAAGAAAAGGCAAGACTACATAGGTTAAGCCTAGAAGCCAACTCCAAGTCAGTCCGTCCCGAAAGATGGAAAATTAACTTTGAGGCCAATCTCATCAGCCGAGCTATCGGCAAAGGCATCTCTTTGCCATTGGAATGCATATAACTCCCATTTGTAAGGGACGAATACAAGGTGGAGCAATTAAGGACATTCACAGTCACCTATCAAAGGCCCAAAAGAAACAAGAAGAAGGCCAATAAAGATAAGTCCATTATCTTCTATAAAGGAGATTTGGCCCTATGAGGTCAGCCAAAGGATGATTTCGGCTGGATCACCTCGACTGATAATGCTCCAGAGGCAGTCCAAGAAATGGATGACAAACCTCGACACATCAAAGAAATGTGCAAGAAGTAACATATCCCCCAAGTCCAAGACCCGACCCGACGCAAATATTTTCGCCAATTGTGGTATCCTTTATAGGTTCGAGGGCAACCTCCCTTCTCTAACAAAGACACGAGGGGACTTGGATATAACCAAGAAGATGACTTCCAAGTGTACTGTGCAGTTAACACAGTAGTGCTGATATTACCAACCAGTGGTAGGAAGATGTCAAGGCAAAGTTTGACAGCTCTAGAGAGGAAGAGGAAGAAATCCTAATCCTACCCTCTGTAAACCCTGTTAATCGGTCCCAAAGGACTCGGGAAAATTTGGTCCAACAGGGTGACTGTCAGAGGATTGAAGAACAGTCATCAAAGTCAACCTCCACCCAGGAACCCAACGCCGTCATAAGCCCTCAAGGGGAAAAGATGGTTGAGAACTATAATGAAGAAAATATGTCGTCGGCGATCAGTGATATCCAATACAATAATGTGCATAGGGTCAACACCAACGACGAAAAGATTTCATTGATTTGTAGCCTGCTCCGCGAGAGTTGGAAGACAGTAGTCAAGCGACTGTGGACGAGTTAATTGAAATTAATCTTGGGGAAACTGGGGAGAATAGGCCTATCTTCATCAGCACTCTCCTAAATGAAACATGAAGACAAGCCTATCAATAACTCTTGCTGGAATTCAACGACTGCTTTGTCTGGACATACAAAGAAATGCCCGGACTGGAACCCTCTGCGGCCGAGCATGAGTTGGCAATACTCCCCACAACCAAGCCTGTTAAACAAGCCCAGCGGCACATGCGCCACGAGCTGAAGTTGAAAGTAAATGCGGAGGTTAACAAACTCCTAGATGTGGATTTCATTGAGCCCTGCATGTAATCAGTTTGACTCACTAATATCGTCCTAGTAAAGAAGAATGGTCAGGTATGAGTCTGCATTAATTTTCAGGATTTGAACAAAGCTTGCCCAAAAAATGACTTCCCAGTCCCAATCACAGAGACAATGGTCGATTGATCACGAGACATGAAGCCTTATCTTTCATGGACAAATCAGCCGACTATAATCAAATTCGTATGGCTCTCAAAGATAAAGACCACACGGCCTTCCGATCCCTAAGGGAATCTTCAACTACAAAAGAATGTCATTTGGACTGAAAAATACTGGTGCTACATACCAAAGGGTCATGACCAAGATCTTCGATAAAATGCTCCATGATCATGTTGAATGCTACGTCGACGACTTAGTTGTTAAAACAAAAAGGCGAGAAGATCATCGTGCTGACTTGCGCCGTGTCTTTGAAAGGTTGCCGCAATATAAGCTTAAGATGAATCCAATGAAGTGCGCATTTGGCGTGTCAAGTGGTAAATTCTTTGGTTTCGTAGTCAAATATCAGGGCATAGAGATTGACCCCGACAAAATCAAGGCAATCCAGGAACTGCCGCCTCCAAGAAATCTAACTAAGCTCAGGTCCCTCCAAGGTCGGTTGGCCTATATCGGGCGATTCATCTTAAACCTATCCGAGAAATACATGCCCTACAGTAAATTGATGAAGAAAGGGGCACCCTTCGTATGGGACCAAGAGTGCCAAAATGCTCTTGAACAAATCAAAGAGTACTTACTCACCCCTCCGGTGTTGGGGGCACCGATTAAGGGAAAACCACTCATTGACGCAGCGGCGACGTGGAAATGGATCGACGGCAACTCCTGACGGCACGGACGGGAACGGATAACTTGCTACCTCACGCAGCTCGGCCTCACGCCGGACGGTCTCATACCGGGCGACACTCAAACTCACAAGGAGAAAGAGGGAAGGGAAGAACACAAGACAAAACACCTTAATTTTCAAGCTTTTTCTCATTCATATGATTCATACGTAACACCCTTAGCCTCCTATTTATAGGGAAGGCCCATTACACACATACCTTCACATTTTCATTTATTTGCATATATATCTTAGCCTAATAAAACAAAGCCCACCAACCCACTATTGACTTTATGGATTTTTTAATAAAAATAATATAATAACTTTGACTCAATAAAAATAAAATACATTGGTGGTTAAAACACAAATACCACCATAGTAAAATACATACACACATACATACGGATACGTATTCAGGACGCCGAGTCTTCAAGCGAGTCGCCGAGCCATAAGCTCGGTGCAGTCGGGGCGGTGCGGCGTCGGCTCCGAGTAGTGGGCCCGGTAGTGGACCCGGCGTCCCCACCAACCCTCCCGGGGCGGCTGGAACTCGACTCCGTCGAGTAAGGGGGGACACTGCTGTGGTAGTGCTCCAGCAGATCTGGATCGAGACGCTGGAGATCTTCCCGGCTGATCCAGGAATCATCAGAAGGTGGACGGTCCCGCCAGCGGACAAGGTAGCGCTGGTACACCCTGCTCCGTGTAGTTGTCACCTGCTCATCCAGTATCCTCTCAATTTGCTCGCGCGGTGCTCTCGAGGCTGTAGGACGCACAGGGGTGGGCTCACTCTCAATGGGAGGAGAAGGCTCGAAAGGGTCACTAGGAATCACTGTAGGTTCCTTGTAGGCCACTAAATCTGCCACATTAAAGGTCGAGCTAATCCCATATTCGGGAGGGAAGTCCACAATATAAGCGTTGGAGTCAATCTTCCGCAGGATTGGGAAGGGACCATCACTACGTGCTTGTAACTTTTTAACGGCTCCCAAGGGGAGTCGTTCGGGGCGGACCCGTACCATAACCAAGTCACCTTCTTGAAATTCATGGTGACGCCTATGCGAATCAGCTGACTCATGCAGACTACTGACGTGTTGTGCAAACTCTTTGGCTGACTTGGACATTCTAGACTCGAGGGGAAGGTTGGGTAGGGTGGACCCGGGGGCAAGCTCAATAGCGTGTTGTACATCACGCATGGGAGGGAGTCGAGAAGACAAGTCCTCGGGGACGATGCCTTGGAAGTCCTGCAGTATTGCCGGGACTTCAGTTGAGACTAAGACTCGAGACTCCTTGGGTGTGATAGTGACATCAACGGCCAAAATAGGGGCACCCTCAACAACCTCTCTGTTTAGCTCACCGACATTTATGGAGTCAAAGGCGCCTAACTAGGTTATGACTAACCTTAGGGGCCTCAGAAACGGGTGTGATAGATGCAGGAGAAGAGGGAAGGGGAGGTTTCCCTTCAGTGGGAGTTTGGGGATTCTTCTGAATTTTGGGAGTTCCAGTGGGGGTGGAGGGGGAACTCTTACCCGAGGTCACCTTTGGGGGTGTCGGGTATAACTGAATCGTCCTCCCATTGTGGGAGAAGGAACACTGATGGGACCGACCAAATGTAGCGAGGTCTACATCATAGATCCATGGTCGTCCTAAGATGACGCTCCCGGCCTTCATAGGCATTACGTCACATAAAATTTATCCTTGGTAGGACTGGAATTGGATGGGAATGACACATGTGGTGGTGACTAGGATAGAAGTGTCATCGACCCAAGCCACGTTGTATGGCCTTGAATGAGGGTGCGTAGGTACTCGACATGTCAAAGATTACCTTGCAGGGATGAGAGTTCACCATGATGTAGATTTGGAAGATAGAGGTTCGACGCCAATCGTCCTCCTGGGGTGTTGAGATACAGCGAACTACACACAATCTTTTCTGGCTAGAACTCTCGGCAATGTCTCCAACCTGCATGTACTCGACATACGTGCCATCAAATATTGCATCTATTTCCTCAAACTGGGTGATGAGGTCAGGATCAGCCATATATCTTTCCTGTTCCATGCGTTCTAGACGGCCTGATGAATTCCTAGACCAACGTGACATGCACGAGCTCGGACCTAGATGATGCAATCCTGAGATCAAAAATTAGTAAGTTGTGGACTCAGCTGATATGCAAAGGGTTAATTTGAAGGGATCGGTCAGGGAAAGTTGCTCGCCCGTAGTTGTGGAACTACCTCCTGACAATTAGGGTGTCCTGATGTGACAATTCTAGGGCCCTAAGGATGGGTGCATACAAACTCTCTCTTGCCGTCCACAGTGATACACTCAGGAGACTGGCTGCATGGATCGGGCTCTCGCGGCAAATGATAAGGATACTAAATAAGCAAGTGATTTGGAGCACGTACCTAGTTGACCGAGAAGTCAAGCTCCGATCGAAGACGAAGGCGAGTGGGGACGTGCGTGCCCGCACGGCGTCGACGAAGCTTCACGGTTACAATGAATTCACTCCGCGCAGGGAGGTTTTAATTTATTACAAAACCACTTAATTTGAAAATTTTCCCTCGCAGGGGAACAAATCAATCCAAGATTTCTCCGCACAGGGAGACTCAATGGCACGTACGTTCCGTAGTTTACAGATCTTCTGTCGACTTATCGGGTGACCCTGGCGCCGATCAGGCCGTTGTTGTTGACTTGTGGTGCCACAATTAATAAGTTAAAAAGATATATATAAAAATATATATATAGATATATATATATATATATAAGATTATATATATCCCAAATATATATATTATATATATATATTTAACTCTTTTTTTCAAATCCTTTTTTTTTCAAACTCCTTTTCAAACTTTCACACGTCTTTTTCTTTCAACCCCTTTTTTTCAAACTTTTTTTTCCAACCTCCACCTATCTTTTTTTTGACTTTTCACACTTTTTTTTTCAAACTTTAACCTCTTTTTTTGACTTTTTCCCCACTCTTTTCAAACTTCTTGTGAGAAGTGCGGCTGCAAAAGGGCTTAGCCACTGGATCCACGCGGGAGTGGGGGGCGTGGTCAACGAAGGCAGGTGGGCGCGGGCCCGCTCGTGGGCGGGTGCAGCCCGATCGCGGCGCCCTTGGGCGCGGGCGGACGCTGGACCCGGGCACGGGTCTGGCGCTGCTGGCAGGCAAGGCGGCGGGCGCAATGGGGGCCGGCGCACAGGAGGCCACGCGGCACCGGCGGATGGGCGGGCGCTTCGCTGGCGCAGGCAGGGGCCTTGTCGCGAGTGGGCGCACCGAGGCGCGGGGGCGCCAAGGCGGGCGGGCGGGCGGGCGGGCGGGGCAGGCGTGCCTGGGCGCGGGCCGGGTGCGTCTGGAGCGGGCTGGCGTGGGCGCTGGGGCGGGGCTGAGGAAGTCCGCCGTTCGACGCTGCGGGCGACTACGCGCGCGACGGTGGGCGATAGCAGGGAGCTGGCCCAGCTGTTTTTTTGAAAACGGGCACGGGCGACGATGCCCGTGCCGCGTAAGCGCCCTTTTCCTTTTTTTTTCTTCTCGATTTCTATTTTCTCTCTCTGCTTTTCTCTCAACCGAAGGAGTGGATTTCATTAAGAGAGAGAGAAAGAGATTCGCGCGGGAGAGAGATTCACAGAGGTAGAGAGAGAGGGATTATCAGAGAGAGAGAGATCGAAACAGATAGAGGGAAAGAAACAGAGAGAAAGATAGAGAAAGAGAAATATAGAGAATGATCGCAGGAGGGGGGAAAAAAATTTCTCTTTTTTTTTTATCAACCAACAGAATGCAGCTACTCTTTTTTTTTCACTTCTAGCAATCAAGAAAGAGAAGTAGGACCGACGACGGAGACGTCGGGGTCGAGGGAGGCGCCGTGTTGGGCTCTGATACCAAATCTGACGCGGTGGCGACGTGGAAATGGATCGACGGCAACTCCTGACGGCAAGGACGGAAACGGATAACTTGCTACCTCACGCAGCTCGGCCTCACGCCGGACGGTCTCACACCGGGCGACACTCAAACTCACAAGGAGAAAGAGGGAAGGGAAGAACACAAGGCAAAATACCTTAGTTTTCAAACTTTTTCTCATTCATATGATTCATACATAACACTCTTAGCCCCCTATTTATAGGGAAGGCCCATTACACACATACCTTCACACTTTCATTTATTTACATATATATCCTAGCCTAATAAAACAAAGCCTACCAACCCACTATTGACTTTGTGGGTTTTTTAATAAAAATAATACAATAACTTTGACTCAATAAAAATAAAATACATTGGTGGTTAAAACACAAATACCACCATAGTGAAATACATACACACATACGTACGGATACGTATTCAGGACGCCGAGTCTTCAAGCGAGTCGCCGAGCCATAAGCTCGATGCAGTCGGGGCGGTGCGACGTCGGCTCCGAGTAGTGGGCCCGGTAGTGGACCCGATGTCCCCACCACTCATCCTCTATATTACAGCCATGGATGTCTCTCTGGGAGCTTTGCTGACGCAAATCAATGAAGAAGGCAAAAAGCAGTCACTCTATTACCTCAGTAGAAAGTTGGTCGGCCCTGAACAACGTTATTCCTCTATGGAGAAGATGTGCCTAGCCCTGGTGTTCGCTATTAAGAAATTGAGGCACTACCTCCTATCCCACTGGGTCGAGCTCATATCTAAATGTGAACCGCTCAAATTCCTTCTTAAACAGTCCATCCTTTCAGAAAGATTGGGAAAATTGACACTCCTGATGGAGTTTCACATCACATTTGTTCTGCAAAAAGCAATCAAAGGACAAGGGATGATGGAGTTTCTCCTAGCACACCCAGTGTCGGAAGACTCTCCCCTCAACATTGGACTTTCTTATGAAAAAGCTCTCATGACCCAACAAGGAGCACGAGAACAAATAGAAGACATCCCACCTCGCAATCAATCTACCATGCTGGGAGTTGTACTTTGACGACGCTTCCCGAAGTATCAAGGAGACCGATGGCATCACGAATTTCATATCTGGCGCTAGGATTGTCTTTGTGACACCCTAAGGTGGCAGCATCCTCCATAACTAATGTGCTCTCATGAAGCCCTTAACTAACAATGAGATGGAATAAGAGGCCCTACCTGTTGGGCTCCAAATGGCCCTCGAAATAAACATCAAGTGCATCAAAGTCTATAGGGACTCACAGCTAATCATACGGCAAGTTCTTGGCGACTATGATATCCAAAAGCAAGAATTAATCCCTTATCATGCCGCGATCTTGAGGCTCAAAGAAAGATTCCATCTGTTTAAGATAGGTCATGTTCCCAAGAGCAATAACTCACAAGCGGATGCTTTGGCTAAGCTGGCTACGGCCATTAAACTGCCACCCAAGGGCGAACATGACATCACTATCCGGCATAAAAATTGATGCCCAGTGTGCTGGACGAAGAATCAGGCCTCACTGTCTATGAGGTCAATAATAATGAGGAAAATAATTTTGCAGAGGAAGAAGATTGGGGAGAGCCTATCATAAAAATAAAGAACGGATGGCTTCCTCCCGAACGGGCTCAAAGAGTTCAATTGTTAAGAAGGGCAGCATCATACGATTTAATTGAGTGCTCCCTCTTTAGGCTCACCCATGAAAATGATAGATTTGTCCTCTTAAGATGTGTCTCACCAACACAAGCCAAAACCATAATGCACAAAGTCCACTCAGAGTTGTGCGAGGCCCATCAAGCTGAAAATAAAATGAAAAAAAAATATCAAAGTTAGGAGGTTCTATTGGCCGACCATGTACACATATTGTAATCAATACGCCCGTACATGTCATTAATGCCAAGCCTTTGGCCCCGTGCCCAGAAAGCCTCCTAATCCACTACATCCAACAGCCCCTACATGGCCGTTTGCCAAATGGGTTATGGACATCGTGGGACCATTCCCGCCATCCTCTAAGGGTCATAAATTTATTTTGGCCGCCACATATTATATCTCCCAATGGACCAAAGTTATTCCTTTACGAGAAGTAATCGACGAAGTCGTCGTCCGCTTTGTCAAGCATCACATAATCTACAGATTCGACACTCCCAGTCATATCAAGTCGGACGACACGCCGTTCAAAAACAAGACAATATATCAACTGGCGTCCAAGTTCCATATTAATTGGAGGGCATCGTCAGTCTACGATCCTCAATGATGGGAATCGACGCCGAGCATGTACATTTACTTTTGCAATTATGTCCTTTTAGTTTGTGTTTATTTCCTTGGGAAAGTATATGCGCAATTGTACGGCTTTATAAACCAATGCGTCATTCCCACGGATTGTGTGGGTTTCTATGTAATTTGTTAGTAGGACCATCAAGGGGGCCCTCAGCCCTCTCCCATTGGTCCATGTCACCTTGTGGGGCTGGTCAACTATTCTAGGTGGACATCTAGAAGGTTGGACTAGTCATATGCCACATGGGTAGACAAGGGGGTAAGAATTTCCATGGTAGGGTACCTACCATGTCAAACTTGTCCCCCTTACCATTCTTGGTCAATAGGCCGCCCCCCCCCCTTGTATATTATATTTATTTTTTTTGTGTTTGTGGCATGCAATCCAGGCCATCCATCTCACATCCCTAGATCTAAGGGTGGAGGTTAGATTTGGTTGGAAACATATAAAACCATGTATTTTCGTGTGAAAATTAGTGAAAAAATCAGAAATTTTGTTGAAAAGCTTGAAGCTTGGTGCGCCCCCTTCCTCTCCCCATGGTTTCCTCTCCTCAAACCTCCAGTTCTAGAGTGTATCAATCTTCTATCTCCCCCTCTCAACCTCTGATCTTCATTTGTGCCGCCGCCGCCGTTCGTGCCGTCTTCGAGCCGCCGCGAATCCGTCTTCGGTTTTCTGTCCTGCTGGACAGAGGTGTCTTCACGAAAATCCTGCTACCAGCCACGGCCTCTTCGTGGTTTGTAATTTTTATGGTGTGTTCCTATCTTCCATCCCATCACCCACAAAAAAATTCAAGTCGAAAATCCTTCGTTTGATATTTTTTCAATTTCGGTCTTCAATCACTCCCAGATCTGTCATGTCTCTGTCTACAGTGACAGCAGCTCTGAGTTTCCCATCTCCGACCTTCTTTGTGATTTTTGTTGGGGCTCCCAATTTTACTGGGTGTTCTGTCCATCATCCCCTACATCCACCATTTTTCTCGATTTTTGATCCGCCCTCTATCCATTTTTAAAAATTCGTGTTCTATCTCTGCTACAGTGTTTTCAGCTAATTCCCAGATCCGACCACCTTCCAGTTCAAAAATCAGAACAAATCACAGCCACCTCCAAACCCTTCATAAAAAATAGTCCCAGTTTCCTAGCTTGATTTCCTACAAGTTTGCGGAAGACCACCACTTCAGATTCGGACGTTCACATATCGGTCAAAGGCAGTTCTCAGACAAGTTCTCTGCAGATCTGAGAGTTCGGTTACTGTACAACAGAAACTCAAAAATTCATTAAAGCCAAGATCCGTGCAGATCCAGGTCCGATCTCCAGGCCTAGGATGAAGTATTTGAAGAGAGCTTTCCAACGGTGCCAGTTTCGTGTCGATCCGACATCGGGGCTGATCGCAGCGTCCATTCTCGCCGGAGCGCGCGCTGAAAACCAGAAGCTGCAGATCCGTGGCCGGTTATTCCGACCGGCGCCGAACGGAGCCGCCCGGTCTCCGGTCGGCGAACCAGCGTGCCGCCAGCCCGGGGAGCGCTTCCCTAAGTGTCCCCACTACAGCGGTGCCACCGGGTCCCACACGGCCCCTCCGGACAGCACGTGGGCCCCACCGTCACTAGTTCGGGTGTTGCCGAATCAACGCGAGAAGCCGCCCGTCAACCCGAATTCGGTCCTCCCGGACCCCATTGTGTAGCCCTTTACCTCCCTGCGTGGAGTGGGCAGCGACGTGTATTGCTGTAATATTGTGTATTATTGTTCCGGGAGTACGAGTTTCGGCCGGGTCCGTCTTCCCCACGCCGAGCGCGTGGAGGTATCGTTCTCGCTCCCTACACTCGGCATTTGCTTATTTTCATATATATTTGTTTATGCCGCTGCTAGAGAGCATGTTCTAGGATCGTAGCTCGCTTTATATTTATATCACCGCTGCTGTGAGAGAGAGCGTTACCGTCCCGTGACCCGATCCGGGCACAAGTGAGAGCCGACCACCCTAGCTCACTGCCGGTTTCTCAACCGCGCACGTCCGACGCTTCCCTCGTTAAGGGGCAACCGCGAGCTTGTCGTGTCCGTGGTCCCGTCCCGCATCAATTTGGTATCAGAGCGAGTTGAGTCTAGGGTGTCCAAAACAAAAAAAAAGTGTCATTTAAGTCTAAGTGTCTAAGTCGGTCTTAGGAGTTGCATTTGCATACCATTAATCGGTATATAAAAAGGTGTTGTCCGAACGTTAGGCTACGCCTATCGGGAAGGCCGCACACTTGCGCGAGTGATCTTCGAATCGATTAACTCCGCCACGTACCGAGTCTTGGTGTCTTGTCCTTAGTGTGCATGCATCCCAAACCGTGCATAGTCGGTCTAGTGTCTTGTCTAAATGGCCTTGCATACCCATTCCTAGGGATCCATTCCCACCTTTTCGGCACCAATGGCCAACCCATGTCGACCCGTCCAAGGTGATAGGTCCGTGTCCGAGTACATCCGGGACTATGATAAGTACCGGTTGGAATATGGCTTGGGAGAGGAGAGCACCACGACCGCATTTCAGTTCCGGAGAGGTTTGCGGTTTCACTTCCAACTTGAATGTCTTGTCCGCGACGCGTTCTCGCTGGCGCAATCTTATAAGGTCGCTCTAGAGGTCAAGCCCTTTGAGTCTCATTTTTCTCGCTCTAGAGGTTGAACCCTTTGGCAAACATCTACCTCCCAACCGAGTCCCGAGCCGATCGGACTACCTAACCCAATTCCTTCACCACCCGAGAGTGCTCCATTGTCACCCTCACCTTCCGATCTTAATTCGGAACCCTCTCATTTGGAGCCACCCAAGCCCCAGCCACCCGTGTTTCTAACGGGTACGCTTTTCATCGCCGAGCCGCTTCTTAGTTGGCTCAAGGATGGCTTGGTCCCACATCCCTTCCCATCCATGGACCCCACCTTACCTTTAGTGCCGGTCAACTCATTCCATACCACATTTCGATCTCGTCACCATGTTGATACGTTGGACGATCTTGTCATGGGATTAGATTCACAATGGGAGTTGACGCATCTTTTGGCCCGAGGCTTTGACCAACCCGCTAGTCTTAGCTTCACCCATCCGGCCTTCGGGTCCATTACCTCCGAGTGCACCGTGGGTTGTGTTACCACGGAGGTTCTTCTACTTCTCCCGCAAACGGATGAACCCGACTTCATTACTTTTCTTCCGAGGGAGGAGTCATATCTCCTATGCACGGTCCCATCTATCACGATAGATGGAGGTGATCATCACCTTCATGAATGTCACCCATGGGACTATGTAATGGAGGAATCAAAGGGTCACACATTCTTGGACCCATTCGACCCCTTCTCTAGTGGGCCTAGTGATCCATCACTTCCATCATACCTTATCGGGGAAGTCCACTTTCACACCCCTTTCCCACAGGTCGGGCTATCTATACCCACCAAACCCATACTCGATACACCCACACCCGGCTCTTCCACATCCGGGTCTTCTAGCTCTCTCAAGTTCCCCAAATCCAAAGGGCCATCCATACATGATTGGGTCATACTTAGACGTTTGGATGTTCCCCATGCCACCCATCTCCGGTTACATAACATGCATGCATGGCACATATTCGGGTGTCCTGATCCGCCGTCACCCATGTACGGGTCGGACTAACATTAGGTGTGTCTAGGGTCATAGACGAGTCAGTGTGTTTTCTTTGTGTGGTTTGCATATGTGTGTTAGTGCATGGTGAGTCTGTATGTGTCTTGTGTAAGCTCGATGTCAGTCCCTTATGAGTGTGAAGCGAGTCGACTCACTCGATGAGTATGGGATCGGTTCTACATCTATACTCGGATCAGTCACCTACAGGGACTCAGCGGTGATTCCTAGTGAGTCTTCGAGCCGCCACCTCCCTTTTTGAGAGTGCCCCATTCGGAGTGTCCACCTCTGGCCCATAGCAGCTTGTGCATATCGAGTATATATGGAATGAGCAGGTGACGGTCACTTGGAGTGGAGCATACCCGCGTTACTTGGCACGGTGATGGATCCGCCGGAGTACTCGAGCATCCATACCCCTACTCGACGGGGTCGAGTTCCTCCCACCCGGGGAGAGTTGATGGGAATCGACGCCGAGCATGTACATTTACTTTTGCAATTATGTCCTTTTAGTTTGTGTTTATTTCCTTGGGAAAGTATATGCGCAAGTGTACGGCTTTATAAGTCAATGCGTCATTCCCACGGATTGTGTGGGTTTCTATGTAATTTGTCAGTAGGACCATCAAGGGGGCCCTCAGCCCTCTCCCATTGGTCCATGTCACCTTGTGGGGCTGGTCAACTATCCTAGGTGGACATCTAGAAGGTTGGACTAGTCATATGTCACATGGGTAGACAAGGGGGTAAGAATTTCCATGGTAGGCTACCTACCATGTCAAACTTGTCCCCCTTGCCATTCTTGGTCAATAGGCCGCCCCCCCCCCTTGTATATTATATTTATTTTTTTTGTGTTTGTGGCATGCAATCCAGGCCATCCATCTCACATCCCTAGATCTAAGGGTGGAGGTTAGATTTGGTTGTAAGCATATAAAACCATGTATTTTCGTGTGAAAATTAGTGAAAAAATCAGAAATTTTGTTGGAAAGCTTGAAGCTTGGTGCGCCCCCTTCCTCTCCCCCTGGTTTCATCTCCTCAAACCTCCAGTTCTAGAGTGTATCAATCTTCTATCTCCCCCTCTCAACCTCTGATCTTCATCTGTGCCGCCGCCGTTCGTGCCGCCTTCGAGCCGCCGCGAATCCGTCTTCGGTTTTCTGTCCTGCTAGACAGAGGTGTCTTCACGAAAATCCTGCTACCAGCCACGGCCTCTTCGTGGTTTGTAATTTTTATGGTGTGTTCCTATCTTCCATCCCATCACCCACAAAAAAATTCAGGTCGAAAATCCTTCGTTTGATATTTTTTCAATTTCGGTCTTCAATCACTCCCAGATCTGTCATGTCTCTGTCTACAGTGACAGCAGCTCTGAGTTTCCCATCTCCGACCTTCTTTGTGATTTTTGTTGGGACTCCCAATTTTACTGGGTGTTCTGTCCATCATCCCCTACATCCACCATTTTTCTCGATTTTTGATCCGCCCTCTATCCATTTTTAAAAATTCGTGTTCTATCTCTGCTACAGTGTTTTCAGCTAATTCCCAGATCCGACCACCTTCCAGTTCAAAAATCAGAACAAATCACAGCCACCTCCAAACCCTTCATAAAAAATAGTCCCGATTTCCTAGCTTGATTTCCTACAACTTTGCGGAAGACCACCACTTCAGATTCGGACGTTCACATATCGGTCAAAGGCAGTTCTCAGACAAGTTCTCTGCAGATCTGAGAGTCCGGTCACTGTACAACAGAAACTCAAAAATTCATTAAAGCCAAGATCCGTGCAGATCCAGATCCGATCTCCAGGCCTAGGTTGAAGTATTTGAAGAGAGCTTTCCAACGGCGCCAGTTTCGTGTCGATCCGACATCGGGGCTGATCGCAGCGTCCATTCTCGCCGGAGCGCGCGCTGAAAATCAGAAGCTGCAGATCCGTGGCCGGTTATTCCGACCGGCGCCGAACGGAGCCGCCCGGCCTCCGGCCGGCGAACCAGCGTGCTGCCAGCCCGGGGAGCGCTTCCCTAAGTGTCCCCACTACAGCGGTGCCACCGGGTCCCACACGGCCCCTCCGGACAGCACGTGGGCCCCACCGTCACTAGTTCGGGTGTTGCCGAATCAACGCGAGAAGCCGCCCGTCAACCCGAATTCGGTCCTCCCGGACCCCATTGTGTAGCCCTTTACCTCCCTGCGTGGAGTGGACAGCGACGTGTATTGCTGTAATATTGTGTATTATTGTTCCGGGAGTACGAGTTTCGGCCGGGTCCGTCTTCCCCACGCCGAGCGCGTGGAGGTATCGTTCTCGCTCCCTACACTCGGCATTTGCTTATTTTCATATATATTTGTTTATGCCGCTGCTAGAGAGCATGTTCTAGGATCGTAGCTCGCTTTATATTTATATCACCGCTGCTGCGAGAGAGAGCGTTACCGTCCCGTGACCCGATCCGGGCACAAGTGAGAGCCGACCACCCTAACTCACTGCCGGTTTCTCAACCGCGCACGTCCGACGCTTCCCTCGTTAAGGGGCAACCGCGAGCTTGTCGTGTCCGTGGTCTCGTCCCGCATCACTCAAGCCACTAGCCTGACAGAGACCTTCAACAAAACTTTATGCAAGCTTATGGCCAAGATAGTCAGCAACCGCAAGCGAGATTGGGAAGAAAAGATACACGAGGCAATATGGGCCTACAGAACCATCTACAAAACATCCACCGGGTCGTACTCCCTGGTCTACGAGGGTGAGGCAATGATCCCAATGGAAATTGAACTTGCATCTTACCGCGTGGCGATACATACTGGGTTACCGGGGCCATAACAGAATGAAATCAAAAGAAGACCAGGAGAGATCACAAGTTTAGAAGACACGAGGCTTACAAACACCTGCAGGTGTACCAAGCCGGGAGACACAAGCTTATGACAAGATTGTAAAACAAAGGGCATTCAAAAGAGGCAACCTCATCATGATTAAAGAAAAAGAAGTCCTAGCAGGAAGAACCAATGGCAAACTCCAGCCTAATTGGTGAGGTCCTTACATCGTTCAAAGTGTCTATGAGGATAAATCACATATGGTTGTCAACCATAAAGGAAACAATCAATTCCCTCCTCTCAATGGCAAACACGTGAAATTGTACCATGCGCCAGAACATGAGTTTATGTAACGATCATCTCGGGATGTCTTTTCCCGACAAAGATCAAGATTGACTCAAAAAAAAAAATAGGACTTAAAATAGAGATGCCCCGACGGACTTAGACAGTTGGTTCGCTGGTTGGTTAAGGGTAAAAAGTCACAAAACGCCTGAAGTGAAAACCCAGAAGGGCGTCTCGGGCAAAACTGAGCAACCTCTCAGTGTGAAAACCCGCAAGGCACTTCGGAAAAAGTTAAAGGGAACCAGTGTCGGCGAAAACCCAAAAGGGGGCCGAGGTTGGTAAAAAAAAATTCTCTCTTATTGCAGGCCGCCAATACGGGCAAGCCATGTTCAATGGCTTTGTCCCACAATGGCAACTGTATTACAGCAACTTGCCATTCGAATTTCCAATTAATGACTACAAGCCACAAAGGTCAGCCAAAACCTAAACCCAAATCAAAATTCTTTGGTCACAAACCACAAAGGTCAACCAAAATCCAAATCCAAAGCTAAATTCCTTAGCTACAAACCACAAAGGTTAGTCAAAACCTAAACCCAAATCCAAATTCTTTAGCTACAAGCCACAAAGGTCAGCCAAAACCTAAACCCAAATCCAAATTCTTTGGCCACAAACCACAAAGGCCAGCCAAAATCTAAACCCAAACCCAAATTCCTTAGCTAAAAACCACAAAGGCCAGTCAAAACCCAAATTCAAGTCTAGATTCCATGGCTATAAACCACAAAGGTCAGCCAAAATCCAAACGCAAATCTAAACTCTTTGGCTATAAACCACAAAGGTCAGCCGACCTAAACTTAAAACCCAAGTCCTCAGGCTACAAACCACAAAGGGTAGCCAAATTAAATCTCTACCTTCGGCTTCTTAACCACAAAGGGTAGCCGATACAAATCATATTCTTTGGCTACAAACCACTAAGGTTAACTAACCCAAATAAATTCTCATCTTTGACTTCTAAACCACAAAGGCTAGCTGATACAAATTCTATTCCTTGGCTACAAACCACTAAGGTTAGCTAGCCCAAATTCCCATCTTTGGCTTTTAAACCACGAAGGTTGGCCCCTCCAAATCCTAAGGTTTTGACCTTCAAACCACAAAAGTCAGTCAATTCCAACTACCTAATCCCTACGGATATTTTATCCGTCCCATTGATGCTATAGGTGTCCTCAAAAAAATGGGGCTTAAAAAAATATATAGCTACCCCGACGGACTTAGCCGTCCTCATTAGGAGAGCATCTAAGGGTAAAAATGCCTTGAACCCGACTGAGTTGAAAATCCGCAAAGGCACCTCAAGCAAAAATGGGTCACCCTTCAGTGTGAAAACCCACAAGGGTGCACTAGAAAAATCTAAGGGAGGTCAACTTCGGCAAAAACCCAAAAGGGCGGTGAAGTTAGTAATGTAAAAAAAAGGAGGGGAGAGAGAGAGATAAAAGAAAGAAGAAGTATACAAGGAGAGATAGAGGCAACAAGCCATACTCAAATCTATCTTTCTTTCATTCATTATCAAGGAGCCTGAGACAAGTTCTCAGAGTAACCAGGGATGAATGCTGAACAAGTCAACTAGATACAAAAGAAAGTTATCAACTATGTGCAAGAAATGTCAGTTGTATGCAAGCAATGTCAAGTGCTAGATAAAATAGGCCAAGTCTCGAGTACGCAAAAAAAGGGGGAAACATATCGGATCTGGGCTCGCTCCCCCACGAGTCAGCAATGTGAGCCTCCCTCAAAAGGATCTCCCCCTGGAGTATGGCAAGGTGATAGGAGAGGGCTATTACCTCAAACTGTGCCTGGCGCCCCTCCTCTTCAACTCTCTGAGAGGCAGCAAGTAAATCCTAAGCTTTCTGTATCAGAGCCTACGCCTCGCTCTTCAGCTCCTCTGCCTTGGTCAAGGCCTCTTTACTACAGTCATGGGCAGCTTCAGCTTGGACATTTTTCTCTGCCCAAGTTGCCGTTAATCCAGAGTCCTCGGCTACTGCCTCAAGCTGTGTCGGTCCCGAGGCATAATCGGCTCGCCTCCATCGAACCGGATACGAAGATCTTCGACAATTATTATCTTGCCGGCATGGTTGTCAAGGCGTCCAAGGCGACCAAGGCGGTGGCCCACCGCCGAACTGCTTAGGCGACCAGGCGAGGCGCCTAAACGAAGCCTAGTTTATATAACTAAGTACAGTGTAAAAGAACTACTACTATATATTTTCTACATATAAGTTCTATTTTAATTAATAGAAAATTTGATATTCACAAATCTTCAACATATATCTATATTTTAAATAGAAACAATGACAACTAAAAATAAATTAATAAGGAGAAAACTAATAATAATTTGCGAATACATGTCAATCAATACACAAATTTTAATCTAAAATTTGGTATTCAAATAGTTATTCTCTATATTAAAAGGAAGCATAAATGACACATTTTTTGATAAATTATAAGCACATCAACATAATATTTTCATAATTTTCTACTTGTGAATTATCAAAAAGAGACACAAAAATAGTACTAACTTAAAAAAGTGCACCAAGCAAATATAAATCAATGTCCTTAAGAGGAGGGAAGAGGAACCGACAAAGAGAAGAATACGAGAGAAAGAGAAAAGAGAAATGAAAGTGTTATCTTCTCTTTCCAATCTTGACATATCATTTGTCAATTTTTTAAAATTATCCTTAAAATCTTACCAAAATACTAAAATTTACCTCCAAAGAAGGAGTGGATGTCCTACCAAGGTAGACCAGGCAGGCCGAAGGTGGCCTATGTGCACCAAGGCAGCCAGGTGAGTACCTTAATGGGCTGCTCGCCTAGTCGCCTTGGGCGCCTTGGAGCACCTTGTCACATAGGCCTAGGCGACGCCTTGAAAACAATGCTTGTCGGAGCGAGATGTTGCCGCTGCAGGCTTTGTGCTTTTGCGGCTACGACTGTGCCCCCGTTGACCAAGAGCGGCGCTAGTGACGCCTGCGTCGCGGCATCATTGTGGCAGCGGTGCTGCCCTCGTTGTGCAGGAGCAGTACCTCTGAGGGTGACCGCAGCAGAACTTGTGCCGTTATGACGACGGCGCTGCCCCAGTTGAGCAGGGGCGACGCCGACAGTAACTTGATTGACCGAGAAAACTCGGCCATTTACTTGGGCGGAAAGCCTGACACCTTCGGCTATTGTTTTGGTGATCGAGCAAACTTGGCCGGTTGGTGAGACGAAAGGCCTGACACCTTTGGCTGTTGAGGAGTTGACCGGGAAGATCCGTCCGGTTGATCGAACAGAGGACGTAACACCCCCGGCCACTGCAGAGTTGGCCGAGCGAACCTGACCGGTTGCTGGAGCAGAGGGCCTGACACCCCCGACAGTTGCTTTGTTGACCGAGCGAACCCGGCCAGTTGTTAGAGCCAAGGGCCTGACACCCCCGACGGTTTTAGTGGCGGGTGTGGTTGAATTGGCTTCAGCCACAAGCACGACGCCCAAAAAGAAGGGCGAACCGACGACCGCTGGGAAGTCACCGAAGACGATGGGGGTTGCCAAGTATCCGAACCTGACGTGGTTGACGACGACCTGGGGTCCGTATGTGACGACGGCCATCGTCCTCTCGTTGCTGCTGTTGATGGTGGTGCGAATGAAGTGGTGTGCAAATGCACAGAGAGCCCTAAAGCAAGCAAAGAAATGCCCTCCTCTTCCCGTCCTGTAAGAGGAAGAGGGGCAATCAGAACCTTAAAGAAGGTTTGGAGATTCCTTTGACAGAAAGAAGAAAGACGGGAAAAGTCCCACCGGATGTGCCAGTCTGTTGGCATCACGGAAATTTTTTTTTTCCTTTTGAAAGAGAACGGGGATAAAGAGGGGTGCCCACATAGGGGCTGTACGGATAGCCTGTGCAGGGTATATTCCGTGAACACGCATTATATCAGACGATTTGGGTTCGAGTGCTGGATCTTTCCCACTGATCGCAGTCAGTGTTGATTTACATTGGCCTAACGTCCGAACACCTTTATTTAACTGTCAAAGAAATCATGGCCTCAGGTTAGGCGAGAAACCCCGCGATTGGAGGACATAGCTACAATTTTGCAGAAGCAGTGAGCATTTTTGAAGTGTCGGAAGGTTTCCTGGACTCCAGAGGTATTTTGATAATTTTAGATTTCCAGGGGTATTTTAATAATTTTACCAGGCCAGGGGTATTTCTAGAATTTCTGCGTTGGAGAGAAGGTAGGGTAAAATCTCTGACTTCCCGAGACGCTGAGGCCATTTCCGGAGAATTTTGAAGGCTCCTTGGTCAGTTCTAGGTCACAGGGGTATTTCAGTAATTTTACCAGACTCCCAACGGACCTAGGTATAAGGTGACACTTAGGTGTAAGACTGAGCTGATAAGGTCCCTAAGCGTAAGGAGTAACAAGAGAATTCATAGAAGGCGCACGTACGTTGATTCGCAAAGGGAGGGGTATGTACACAATTTCCTGAAAATTGGAGGTTCCCTTATAATTTTTCTTGACATGTACATATGAAAATAACAATTGAATGCATTTAAGATCCAAGTACAAGCGTTGTCGACGAGTTGTCGACTGTACATGATAAGTCTCCGCACTGACGCGGGACGTAGGGGCATAGCCCCAATTACAAAAGTTTACGAGGTAAAATTACAAATAACAGGACTTGTATTCCTCGCAATCCCGGGAGGGGCATTTTTGTAATTCTCCCATTATATGGTGGAACTACGTAATTTAGCAATCCGGATGCGTAGAAAATTACAAATATGGCCTTCAGAGGGGCATAATTACAAATATAACCCTCAGGGGCATAAACACAATGCCTGGGGTATCACCTACCCTTAATGGGCCAAAAATGACGAACAAGACTTCTTGCTTCCCTCTCCGTCTGTGCAGATCGTCTATGTGTAGATGTCTGTAAATGTCGATGCCTCCTTCTGGACCCGCGGGAGTCTATTTATAGAAGTTGGAGGGCCACCCAGAGGTGGTTTAACCCGTACGGGGTGAAAGAGATGGAAATGACCCCGAGAGTCTTTTTCCTTATTTTTTATTTTCTCTTTTTTTTGTGAGAGAGAAGGGACAGCGGGGTCGAGTTACCCCGGGGGGCCCACCTGGGGTCAAATGACCCCGGGCAGGCCCTCCCGAGGTCAAGCTACCCCGGGCGGGTCCCTCCAGTGGCCGCGCAACCTCGGGCAAGGGTGCCCGTCTACACACGGATCTGCCCCAGGTCTGGCGACCCCACGCGGGTCTCCCCGACCCTGGACAAGTCCCCTTTCCCCCTTTTTTGTTTCCTCTCCTTTGGGATTTTTAGGGCCTATTGCTCGCAGCACACCTCGTGGAGAGAGAAGAACGCACCTCTTGTTTGTTTGTCGTCTTCCCCGCGCTGTGAGCCAAGAGGAGGGGATTTGTGTTTGTCCGAGCGACGTGATACACGTGCGTTGGACTTCTTTAGCGGTGTGTACACCATCCCTTGCATCCATTTTCCTTGCTGCGAGGGTTTTTTTTGTTCACCCCGAACGTCCAAGGGAGGAAAAGCTCATCCTTTCGGGGTTTTGCCCGGAACCACACGATCCTGACAATCGTTGTGGATTTAGTCCAGTTCTCAACCACCTCGTTTGCTGCGAGGGGTTTAAAATTGAAACAACACATGAGCTATGGAGTCCCGTCATATGAAAATATTCCATGGGGCGGCGGTACGCCGGATATTAAATCCCGACCAACTCGGGGGAATGTCTTAATTTATTCCAGACAAATAATGGGTGCAATAGCAGACTATAAATAAGCAAGTCACAGGTCAACGAAGAAGGCACCTTCTCGAGCAAACTCTAGCAAGAATTTCACAAGAGTTGAGAAAAGCAAGCAAATCGTTTGGAACTCTCCTTCCAGCTCAAAGCCTCAGCGCAAAGCAAATCAGTCACTGCAGTCTTTCTAAATTTCTCTTTGCTGATTTCTTCTGGCGTTCAGCATTTCTCTGGTTTATTTCTTTAGAAGGCTTCTTGCGGTTCAAGATTGCATATCTCTATTCTGATTTTTTATCTTGAACTCACTGAGTTATATTGTACACCATAAGCCTACTTAGAGGCACCGATTGTGTACTCTATTTAATTAATGCTACTACCTCCTTGTAAAGGGAGTGGTACTTGCTTGCGAGTAAAGGTGTCTTGCATAAGGACTGTATTCTGTAAAGGTTTGGCTGATACTCGAAAATTCAACTGGGACTCTGATTGAGGGAGTACCCGAGGTGTGGCTGAACACCTAAGAAAACAGCCTGTTGTAGTTTGTCTTGGCAAGACTAGTTGAACCTCAGGTGTTTCTCTGAGAAACTAGACGTAAGTGTGATAGAAAGTCACGACCGAACCAATATAAACTTTGTTGTGTTCAATTGTGTGATTGCTCTCTAATTTAAATTTTTATCGCATTAGTACTATATAACTCTATTGCACTTTTTTAGTTACCTACTTAAGTCGATTAACTTCTTATTACCCATTCACCCCCCCTCTGGGTCATAGCCATATATTGGGTAACAGTTAGGATTTTTATTTCTTACTTTAGGAATCCAGTTGGAATACTTGTTTCTTAGAGTCTAATTAGTTTTTTTTTGTTTGAGTTACTTTTGGAGACTAGTTGAATGAGTCTAGTTGAGTCTTAATACTACTATGTTTTGCGGTCTTTTGAGTCTACAATGCAAATCGTCAAGACATACTTCGTCATAGGCACGGCCACAGATGGGTAGACCAGAAATCTTGTGAAAAGTCCATAAATCCAGAACGGTCTCGCCCTCTACGGTGACAAACGTGTTGAAGCAATGATTGAATCTCTCTGTCAGTGCTTACAAAAGCCCAGTATGGCAAGGATATTGGTATAATGCCGCAATCACTGCATGAGGAATTCTTGCCCTTGTCAAATCTGCCCTATAGAAATGAAGAATACCAATGAGCCAGTCAGTGGCTCCCAGACAGAACCTGTAAGAGGGAATCACTAACCACTTCCCATACCAACTTGGGGGCTTGAGTGACAAAATATGGCCAAGCAAATATTCGTGGTCATATCTGCCTTCAGTAAACTACACTCCAGAAGGGGTCAGAATCATTCGATCAATTGCAAGTTCATCAGCCCTGTGCTGACCATATAACCCCCAGGTCGCTGGCGATAATGATACCCTCCGGATTTTGAATTTATCAAAGACACTAAAGAAACCCAGAGTCTGCTCATCAGGGTATTGTGTTTGCCTCACATAATCTTCGGGAAAGTTCAGATAAGATAGAGTACAAGTGTCTAGCATGCTATCCCGCCCCAGCAAAATAGCCCTCTCAAGGCGACGTCGTTCGCCACGTAAGAGCGGGTCATCAGCTTTCATTCCCAAAGGAATGAAGTTTTGGATGAATGAAAATAGATGGCAATCCAAAGGAAAGTGCCGGGGATATTCTCCAGAAAGGTCATATGTATAAACTCCATTCTCAATGAAGATCCTCGATATGTCAACAGCACCTTCTTTCGGGCCCGCCTCCGCCGTCGGACCCTCAGCCACCCATGTCAAACCACGATCCACCGAGTCCAAGTTCCCCTGGGTGATCGTGGGTGAATCAAATGTTGGCATAAACATCCCAATTTGAGTGACAGAATGCTCTCGCTCCGATCCCAGTTTGAGTGACAAAATGCCCTCGCTCCGATCCCCAAGCCATCAAGTCTCATACGTGGGGATCCCCACCAACGTAAGCCATAACAAAAAGACTGCAAAAAAGAAGGCAAAAAAAGAAATTCGGACAAGAAATGTCAACCAAAAAAAGAGGGAGACTCATTACGTCAACAAGACTTGGGAGTGGATAAAGACAAAGGAATGTACGAGTCGCCCGCTGTCGCCTTCGACTCAAGCAGACGTCCCGTGGGGGGTATTTGTTGAACCCATCATTTATCACGAATAAATCGAGACAAGTAAAATTAAATTCATCGAACGACAACTAGAAAAAATGGTGAAAAGCCGAGGCCATCATGAGACAGCGTCAAATATGGGCCCCCGGAAACCTTGTCGAAAAGACGGCATGAAACAAAATACTTTCGCAGCAAGTGGGTACTCGAAGAAAGGTATTGTGACTCACAAGGTGTCCGAGCTCGAGTAGGAAGAAATCCTTCAACGGTAGTCTCCCCACGTAAACGGCGCAAGAAACCAAAGCACAAATCCCGAAGACGTCGCTTTCCTCCCACGTGGAAGCACAAGAAACAGAAAAAAAAATAGAAAAAAAATGGGGGCCTATTTATAGGCCACCCCCTGCCCTCAAATGGGTCACCCGGTCCAAGTAAGCTCCCCCAAGAGCCAACCTGTAGAGCTTGTCTGAGCCAGATGGGCTCCCGCCGGAGCCTACCCGATCCGGGTAAGGCTCCGCAAGAGCCCACCGAGACCGGACAGGCCCTCGCGACCTTGTCCGGGCCATGTTAGCCTCAGCGGGAGGCCTGTCCGGTCCGGATAGGCCAATCGCGGCCGGACAAGCCCTCCGCGGCCTTGTCCGGATCCGGTAGCAGCCTTGCGGCTTGTTCGGGCTGGAGAGGCCACCCGTGGGTGCTCACTCGGCCTGGGTAAGCTCCCAAGGGAGCATATCCAACCCGATTAAGCCCTAAAACCCATCACCCGGCCCAGTTAAGCATCCTTGGCCTATAAATACCCCCTAGGGGGCCCACCTAAAAAAAACGGACTACGGAGCAAGCTCGAAGTTCTAGTGAAGACTAGTGCCTTTTGTATTTTGTGCTTTAAGGGTATGTTCATAAGAATACCCTTGTATTGGCGATTATGCCATCGTGTGTTTTTGTAATGTAATTTATTGTATTCTACGGGAAAATCATGTAATTTTCTGAATTAATCAGAAATTACGAAAATATCCCTAAAATTATAAGAAAATCCCTACAATGATTAAAGATTGCAGAAATGTCATGCAATTTTCAGAAATTATAGATATGTCCTTGTATTTTGTAAATAAAGTCTTGCAAAGTCTACAATTTGCCAAAAAAATCATGTAGTCTTTCAAGAAAGTCTTGTAAAGTTTTATAATTAACGGAATGTCCTGTGCCTTAAAAAAATGTCCAGGGGTTTACAAAAATATCCTGAACTTTTTGTAAATCATGTAAACATCCTTCCCACATGTGGGTGTCTTGTGCACATGTTCTCGCCTCGTGGAGATCAACTCACGGCCTTCATCCAATGGTCCGGCGATGATCATCTCAACGATCTGACGTCTCGATTGCGATGACGTCCAAAATTAATCCTCCGGCAAAGATTCGAAAGTCTAATGAATATAAATTCCACCCTAACCAATAAGAACCAAAAGTTGATGTCCAACCACAATTAAACCCTAGCCAATACCAAACTGCACTTAAACCCTAGTCAGTATTGAACTGCAATTACACCCTAGTCAGTACCAAACTGCAATTAAACCCTAGTCAGTATCAAACTGCACTTAGACCCTAGTCAGTACTAAATTGCAACCAAATCCTAGCCAATGAGAAACTGTAGATAAGTCCTAAGTCAGTACAAAACTGCAAATATACCCCTACTCATACCCAAATTACAATTAAACCCCTTGAATAGTGCTAAACTATGAATAAGCCCTTAACACGTGCATAATTTCCCATTTAGGTCATAAAACCATTCCTATCGCTATAAGTTTACTCTACCTTTGGACCAAATTACATAAAGATCCTCATTCCTCCGAAAGTGTTGTTGCAATTGCAAATATGCCCTCAATATCACAGCTGGTGTTGTAAAGGTTAACGATTTCTTTGGCAGTTAAACAAAGGTATTCGGACTTTATGCCGATATAAATAAACACCGATTACGGTCAGTGGGGAAAAGTCTAGTACCCGAACCCAAAATTATCTAACAAACCTAACTTGTGGGATTAACATTGCGCACGCCATCTAAATGGCTAACAAATGTGCACAAATGTTCAATTAATGGACACCAAATAACTAATTTCTTAGAATGTTCACCCCCATTTATTCAATTTATTTTATCCGTTAATTCTAGTGTGTTAAATAGCGTCCCAGTTTAGTCTAATGGCCTGCCTCTCCTCTTTGAGTATCCCGAGACTCTTTGGGATTGCTAGATAGTAACTGAGTGATTAAGCCCATGGGCCATCTGCTCAATTGACTTTTACGACCGCCAGTAAGTAGTTATCCCTATTACATAAAAAATGAGACAATAGTCAGAGGGCAACCGACTATGGTAGATGGACCGGACATATAAGAATTAAAAAAAGTGATGATCAGAGCAGGTGTCTGACCATGATGAAGTAAACTTGTTTTGTGAATTGTGAAAGAACTTATGCTATTTCATGAATGTGATGTTCTCTCACGGGGATCTCTCAAATAATTGTATATTATTATGCATTGTATCTACATAAGTGCATATGAAAGACAAGAAAGAAATAAAGAAACAAAATGATAAGAACTACAAGGATGAGTGAACTAGGTGGTGTGGGCCAGGGGGATCTAGGAGGTAAATGATCCCACCTGAATCTTGTACTCACAATGTTATTTAAATGTTTTCCAAGATTATAGATGTAAGAGCGCAATCACTACTTGTGGTCCAGCAATCTGGAATATGGTTGGTTAGTGTCGTACCTTGTAATTTCATTTGTGCATTCCTTTCTGGTAGTTGTAAATTGTGTGATTTTAATGGCTTCCATATTTTGGTGTATTCAGATATGTAATTGGTTACAGGTTATGCACTGCCAGTCGATTTGAGATAAGGCGGACATCGGTCCTGGTGGCGGATTCCTA
Organism: Amorphophallus konjac; assembly: GCA_022559845.1. Lineage (NCBI taxonomy): Eukaryota > Viridiplantae > Streptophyta > Magnoliopsida > Alismatales > Araceae > Amorphophallus > Amorphophallus konjac. The sequence goes on from CM040128.1 coordinate 260,661,162, forward strand.
CGAAAGCAGGGCTGTTAAAAGAAGGGTTCGTCGTTGTTGGACACGGAAAAAATCTAAGGAAATACTCTTATCGTAGATAAAAGGTAGATTTTCGTTCTTTTTGAAAAGAAACACTCCTCTGCGTAGAGAGGGTTCCGTGGGTGCGCATAGTATCAGACGATTTGGGTTCGAGTGCTGGACCTTTCCCCACTGACCGGAGTCAGTGTTGATTTATATCGGCCTAACGTCCGAACACCTTTGTTTAACTGTCAAAGAGGTCCCAAAAGACTTCTACAGAGGTTCTGATGTGGAGGGCAAGCTCACTCGAGAGACTCTCCATGACCACTCATTTTACCACCAACACATAGAAACAACTAGATTAGGGCTAGGTCTGAGCAAAACCCTAAGATTTAGGCATAGAGGCGCAAATATGCGGAAGCCATAGGTATTTTTAAAGCAAGGGAAGTTTTCTGGACCCCGGGGGTATTTTGGTAATTTTCCAGGCCAGGCACATTTATGAAATTTTCTGGGCTGGAATGGAAGTGAAACTGGGTCTCTAACTCCCCAAGGCGCTGAGGCTCTTTCTGGAGGGTTTCAAGGGCTCTGAGGCCATGTTTAGGTTACAGGGGTATTTTGATAATTTTACCAGACCCTAGACCTAGATTTGGTATAATACCCGAGTGCTGGACTGAGCTGACAACACTTCCGGACTGAAGGAATGACAAGGGGCTTCATGGAAGGCACACATTTGTCAATTCGGCCGAAGGAGGGGTATATACACAATTTTCCAAAGTCGGGGGGTTTTCTTATAATTTTCCCACCCGAGGTTACATATAAAACATGCTGAATGCTTTTATAATTCCATGTGAGTACAAGGGTTGTCGGCGAGTTGTCGACTGTACAAACGTCCGCCTTGGAGCGGGAGATAGGGACGTAGTCCCAATTACAAAAGATTGCAGGGTATAACTGCAAATTACAGGACTTCGGTCTTTTACAATCCCGGGAAGGATATTTTTGTAATTTCGCCATTATAGGGGGCAGAAATACAAGACTTATTCGTCCCGAGACGTAAAGACTTACAAACATGGTCCGCTGAGGGGCATAATTACAAACAAAGCCCGCTGAGGGGCATAAACGTAAATATACCCCGTAGGGGCATAAATACAAGACCCGGGGACTTACCCCACACGGGCCAAGACAAACGAACAAAAGCTTCAAGTGTCTTCCGTAGGTTGTCACTTGTGTCTCTCTTCTTCTCTTTTTGTGTGTTGCCAGAAACAACAACACGGCCCACTGAGGGGCAAAATTACAAATATACCCTCATAGGGGCACCTACACAAAACCCGGAGACTTACCCCTCGCGGGCCAAGACAAACGAACAAACGAACAAAACGCTCCGAGTGTCTTCCGTAGGTTGTTGAGTGTAGTAGAGCTTCCCTCCCCCCTTCTGGACCTCCAGGGGTCTATTTATAGAAGTGGGGAACCTCCCCGGGAGTGTTCGACCCCGTACGGGTCCAACGGGATGAAAATGACCCCGGGGAGGTCATATTTTGATTTGCGTGCGCGGGAGAGGAACCTCCCCGGGGTGGAGAGTCCCCGGGAAGGTCCTGGACCGTCCCGGGGAAGTCCCCCCGGGGGTCCGCGACCCCGGGCAGCTCTCCGGGGGGGGACCTCCCCGGGGTCGCGACCCCCCCGGGGACCTGCCCGGGGTCGCGGACCCCCGGGGGGACCTCCCCGGGGTCGCGCGCTCCCAGGGGGAACCTCCCCGGGGTCGCGGCCCCCGGGGGGGACCTGCCCGGGGTCGCGACCCCCCGGGGAGACCTCCCCGGGGTCGCGACCCCCCGGGCAGGACCTGCCCGGGGTCGCGGACCCCGGGTGGGTCCCTCCCGGGGTCGGGCGACCCCGGACGGGTCCGCCCGCCCAAGGGCGACCCCGTACGGGTCCCTCCGACCCCGGACGGGTTCCTCCGACCCCGGACGGGTCTTCCATCTCCAAGTTAGCCCATTTCTGCTTCAACTAAATAAAAGCGGAGGTATTTTTGCAAAGCAAAATTTGCTGCCAACAAATGCCCCCCACGGAACGTTCGTCAAAGCCGGGGCGGAAGCGGACGGTCCGTGCCCTCTGTAGAGCTGCACCTTACTGCTTCATTGCTTTCCAGAAAGCTGAGGGTTGATGCTGGCTTGCCTCGGAGAGGCTTGTTGTCCCGGAGTTGACGTAGGCCTGCTTCTGAGAGACTTGTTGGCCTAGAGTTGATGGGGGCTTGCTTCTGAGAGACTTGTTAGCCCGAAGTTGATGGGGGCCTGCTTCTGAGAGACTTGTTGGCCCGAGTTGACGTAGGCCTGCTTCTGAGAGCCTTGTTGGCCTAGAGTTGATGGGGGCCTGCTTCTGAGAGACTTGTTGGCCCGAGTTGATGGGGGCTTGCTTCTGAGAGACTTATTAACCCAAAGTTGATGGGGGCCTGCTTCTGAGAGACTTGTTAGCCCGAAGTTGATGTAGGCCTATCTCGAAGAGGCGCATCCATCTGAGTCGTCGTTGATTGACTATTGAGCTGTGATAGCTGGAGACTGACACTGGCCGACCCTTGGGGGTGCGTTTGGCCAAAAGTCATGGTGCTGGCTGACCACTAAGATGCCACTGAAGACGTGTCGGCTAACCGCTGAGGTGTGTAGCCGCAAGTTAAAGCTGGCTAACTGCTAAGGTGTCGCCAAAGTGTGCCGACTAACATCTGAGGTGTAGCCGAACATGTTGATGTGTCGGCTGACCGCTGAGGTATGTCGCCGAATGTAGAAGGTGGCTAATTGCTGACTTGTGATAGCCAAGGTTGATGTAGACCAGCCCTTAGGGCATGTTGGTCTGGATAGATGTCGGCCGTACACGGGCTGAGGCAACTCCTTTCTTTGCTTTAGCTTCAGCTAGTGAGGCTTCAAAGCTGCTTCAGAGTTTTCTGACCCTTGGGATGGAGTGGCCGAATGGTCCTCAACTTGGTGTAGCATTGCCAGATGCATGCATTTGTTCTCCCTCGGGACGCCTGGATGACTGAGCTTGCGTCTTTATGGGAGGAGTTTGTCCACCTTCGCGCTATTTAGAAAGCGGAGGCGGAGGACTCAGCTGACGATTCAGCAAGAGGAGGAGCAACTTTGTAGACTTCGGAGAGCCCAGGCTGAGGTGGGCGCCCAAGTCAAGGCCACTTACGAGCGCGAGCAGATGGCCTCCCAGAGTGTGGAGGCACTTTTGTGAGAGGTCCAGGGGACCGAAGAGTAGTGCAGTCTTGCCGATGTAGATTCTGCCATAGGCTTGAGGGGCTCCATGAGGAAGCTCTTCAGAGTAAGACTCGCCTTGCCGAGCTGAGGAGGAGCGAGTCTAGTGCTTGATAAGCCTTTTCTTCTTTTTTTTTTTTTTACTTTACCAGCCCTACCGCCCTTTCGGGTTTTCGCCAGGACTGGCCCCCTTTAGCTTTTTCCAGTGCGCCCTTTCGGGTTTTCACACTGAGGGGTACCCATTTTTGCCTAAGGCGCCCTTTCGGGTTTTCACCTTAGCCGGGTTAAAGCCTTTTTGCCCTTGATTGCTCTTCTAACAGAAACAACCAAGTCCGCTGGGGTCTCAATATTTTTAACCCCGTTTTTTCTTTCTTTCTTTTTTTTGTCCTATAATGCCAAAAGGCGAGGAAAAGGTGGCACTCCCGTAGGGACGTGTGTGCCGCAGATGTGGGACAAGTGGGTAGATTTGATTGTCCGGGTGGGACGAATGAATCAAATCTGTAAGCCGAAAGGCGAAACGGGTTGGTAGCCTGAGAGGGCGTACTGAGACCGAACCCAAGAGGACAGAAATGAGCCGAAAGGCATAATGGGTTGGCAGCCCGAGAGAGCATACTGAGACCGAACCCGGTGAGACCAAAAGGTGTAGTGGGTTGGCAGCCCGAGAGAGCATATTGAGGCCAAGCCCGGTGTGACAAGATGGGTGGATTCGACTGTCCTAGGGGGACGCAATTAGCCAAATCCAAAACCGAAGGTTGACCGAGTTAGCAACCCGAAAAGGGTGTGCATATGCCAAGCCCGGTTGGAACAACAAAGGAGTTGGTTTAACAGTCCGAAAGGGACATGCGGGTTAAACCTGGAGGCCGATAGGCGGGATGGGTTGGCAGCCCGAAAGAGGCATGCATAGGCCAGACCCGAAACGACGACAGGAAGGGATTCGACAGCCCAGGTGGGACGTATAAGTCAAATCCGTGAGCCGATAGGCAAATAGGGTTGGCAGCCCGAGAGAGCATACTGAGGCCAAGCCCGTGGGGACAAAGGAATAGACTTGGCGATCCCGGTGGGATATATGTGTCAAGTCTGAAGCCAAGAGGCGAGATGGGTTGACAGCCCGAAAGGGGCATGCAGAGGCCAGACCCAGAAGAAGAAAAAGGGTGGACTTGACAGCCCTAGTGGGACGTGAGAGTCAAATCCGAGAGCCGATAGGCGAGATAGGTTGGCAGCCCGAGAGAGCATACTGAGGCCATTCCTGATGGGACAAAGATGGGTTTGACCACCCTAGTGGGACGTGAAAGTCAAACCTGAAAGCCGATAGGCGAGTAGGTGGGTTGGCAGCCCGAGAGGACATGCTGAGGCCAGACCCGGTGGGACATGTGCCAGAAGACACGATGGATTGGTAGCCCGAGAGAGCATACTGAGACCAGATCCCAAGAAGATAAGATGAGCCAAAAGGCATGATGGGTTGGCAGCCCGAGAGGGCGTACTGAGACCAATCCCAAGGAGGTTAGATGAGCCGAAAGGCATGAAGGGTTGGCAGCCCGAGAGAGCATACTGAGGCCAGTCCCAGTGGGACAAGAGAGTAAGCGGGTTTAACTGCTCAGAAGAGACACGTGAGTTGAACCCGACAGCCGATAGACAGAATGGGTCGGCAGCCCGAGAGAGGCATGCAGAGGCCGAGCCCGATGGGACAAAGTATGACACCGTCAGAATGCCAGTAGGACTAGGTGTCATAGGGCGACATGTAAGGCGTAGCCATGGCATCAATATGATGTTTTTTGTCGAAATGAGGTGGAGTCACTGACTTGGAGCCACCCATAGAATAGACAGAGAGAGGATTTTTTTTTCACATTACCAACCTCACCGCCCTTTCGGGTTTTCGCCGAGGTGGCCCCCTTTAGCTTTTTCCGGTGCGCCCTTTCGGGTTTTCACACAGAGGGGTTGCCCATTTTTGCCCGAGGCGCCCTTTCGGGTTTTCACCTCGACCGGGTCTGTGGCCTTTTTACCCTCAGCCAACCGTTGAAGGCTGACTGAGTCCGCCGGGGTATCAGTATTTTTAACCCCTTTTCTTTTTTTTTTCTTTTTTTTTTTTGAACTTCACTGAGGAGAGGTACTATCCGGTGAGGACTGCTGTAGAAACTCTTGCGGTGGCGCATGGTAGAGCTTCATATGCTTGCCGTTGAGAGGAGGGAAGGGATTGTCTCCCTTGTGATCAAGGACCGTATAGGCCCCTCCTTCGTAGACCTTCTGAATGACGTAAGGCCCACGCCAATTAGGCTGGAGTTTGCCGCTGGATCTTCCCGCGAGAACCTCCTTTTCTTTGACCATGACAAGGTCACCTTTCTTGAACGCCCGTTGCTTGACCAGCTTATCATAGGCACGTGTCATGCGGGCTTGATACACTTGTAAGTGTTTATAGGCTTTGAGTCTTTGACCTTCAAGTTGGACAATTCCTCGAGCCTTCTTTCAATTTCAGATTGGTCTTAACCTGGCAATCCGGCGTGCACAGCAACACAGTAAGATGCTAGCTCGATCTCCACAGGGATCACTGCTTCAGCTCCGTAGACCAGGGAGAAAGGGGAACATCCCGTAGGGGTTTTGTAAATAGTCCGGTAGGCCCATAGGGCTTCGTGGACCTTCTCGCCCCAATCCCGCTTGCGGCCACCTACTATCTTGGATAGCAGCTTGCAGAGGGTTTTGTTGAAGGCCTCGGCTAACCCATTGGCCTGGGGATTGTAGATCGACGACGCTCTCCAATCAATATGGAACATGGCCGCCAGAGCATAAATAGTCTTGTTCTTGAACGGCGTGCCATCATCGGATATAATCCGACTAGGGGTGCCGAATCTGTATGTGATATAGTGCCGCACAAAGCGAGCAACTATCTCCCCTGTAACTTCCCGTAGTGGAACGGCTTCCGCCCATCTGGAGAAGTAATCAGTGGCAGCAAGTATGAACTTGTGCCCCTGGGATGATGGTGGGAATGGTCCCACAATATCCATACCCCACTCTGCAAATGGCCAAGTAGGCGCTGTTGGATGGAGCGGGTTAGGTGGCCGTCGAGAGACTGGGCCGAATGCTTGGCATTGGTGACATGTACGAGCGAATTGATTGCAATCTTCGTACATGGTGGGCCAGTAAAACCCTTTAAGCTTGATGCTATTTTTCATCTTAGCTCCTGCCTGGTGAGCTCCACATAATCCGGAGTGAACCTCATGCATGACAGTCTTGGCCTCCTTGGATGAAAGACAACGGAGGAGGACCGATCGGTCCTTTTCATGGACGAGCCTGAAGAGCAGATCGTCAATCAGCTGGTAGGATGTCGCCCTGCGTAGCAGTTGCACCCTCTGAGCCCGATCGGGAGGGAGCCAGCCGTTCTTCATCTTTATGATCGGCTCACGCCAATCTTCTTCTTCGGGAACAATCTCCTCTTGAATGTTGTCGACCTCATACACAGTGAGGCCGGATTCTTCGTCGAGCACACTTGGCATGAGCCTCGGTGTCTGACTGTAATATTCAATTCTCCCTCAGGCGGGAGTTTTAGGGCTGCCGCCAACTTTGCAAGAGCATCAGCCTGAGAATTGTTGCCTCTGGGGACATGGCCTATTTCAAATAGGTAAAATTTTTCTTTGAGCCTCATGACGGCTGCGTGATAGGGGATGAGCTCCTTCTTCCGGACATCATAGACGCCCAGTACTTGTCGAATGACGAGCTGAGAATCCCCGTACACTTTGATGCACTTGATGTCTATCTCCAGTGCCAGTTGAAGCCCAATAATTAGCGCTTCATACTCTGCCTCATTATTAGTCAGTGACTTCATGAGAGCACAAGAGTTGTGGAGGATACCGCCTTGTGGAGACACAAAGACTACCCCCGCACCCGAGACATAGTCCGTAAGGCCGCCAGCTCTTTTGATTGTCCGAGAGGCACCATCAAAATATAACTCCCAATATGGGAGATCAAGGGTGAGGACGCCTGGCTCCATCTGTAGTGGGACTTTTTCAGAAGACTCCCCGATTTCTTGAGAAGGCACTAACACCTCTTCGTCGGGTAGCTCAAAGTTGAGTGGCGAATCTTCTGGCACGGGGTGCGCTGCTAAGAACTCCGCTATTCCTTGTCCTTTGATCGCCTTGCGTGGGACGAAGGTGATGTCGAACTCCATGAGGATAAGCGCCCATTTGCCGAGTCTACCAGAGAGGACAGGCTGGCATAACAGAAATTTGAGTGGGTTGCATTTTGAAATGAGCTCCACCCGATGGGCTAGGAGATAGTGCCTCAGCTTCTTGACAGCAAACACCAGAGCTAGGCACATCTTTTCCATGGGAGCGTACCGATGCTCAGGCCCGATCAGTTTTCGGCTGAGGTAATACAGTGGCTGCTCCTTGCCCTCTTCATTGATCTGGGCTAGGAGAGCTCCCAAAGAGGCATCCATAGCAGCAATATATAAGATAAGGGGTTTCCCTCTGACGGGTGCCCCTAAGACTGGAGGAGTCAACAGATACTCCTTGATTTGCTCGAAGGCCTTCTGACAGTCTTCGTCCCATATGAAGGGTGCTCCTTTCTTCATCAATTTGCCGAAAGATAGGCATCTCCCCAGAGAGATTGGAAATGAACCGCCTAATATAGGCGAGTCTTCCTTGAAGAGATCTAAGCTCCGTCAAGTTCTTGGGCGGAGGTAGTCCCCTTATGGCCTTGATTTTGTCGGGGTCGATTTCTATGCCTCGATACCTGACAATGAAGCCAAGGAACTTGCCACTGGAGACGCCGAAGGCGCACTTCATCGGGTTCATCTTGAGCTGGAATTGTCGGAGCCTTTCAAAGACTCGACGCAGGTCAGCTAAGTGATCCTCCCGCTTCTTTGTCTTGACGACCAGATCATCAACATAGCATTCGACAAGGTCATGTAGCATCTCGTCGAAGATCTTGGTCATTGCCCTTTGATAGGTTGCGCCGGCATTCTTCAGACCGAACGGCATCCTTTTGTAGTTGAAGATCCCCTTAGGAGACCGGAAAGCCGTGTGGCCTTTGTCTTTGACGGCCATGCGGATTTGATTATAGCCCGACGACCCGTCCATAAAAGACAAGGCTTCGTGACCAGTGGTCATATCAACCATTGTCTCAGTGATTGGGACAGGGAAGTCATCCTTTGGGCATGCCTTATTCAAATCCCTGAAGTCGATGCAGACTCGGACTTGGCCGTTCTTCTTCTTGACAGGGACTATGTTAGCGAGCCATACAGGGTACATGCAAGGTTCTATGAAGTCCACATTGAGCATTTTGTCAACCTCAGCATTGACCTTCAGCTCCAGCTCGTGGCGCATACGCCTTTGGGCTTGCTTGACTGGCTTGACTGTTGAAAGTATTGCCAGCTCATGTTCAGCCACAGAAGGGTCGAGCCCGGGCATTTCTTTATAAGTCCAGGCGAAACAATCCCTGAACTCTTCTAAAAGCTGTCGATACGACTGCCTTTCTTCCTCACTGAGGAGAGCACTTATGAAGGTGGGACGATAGTCACTTTTGCTTCCAAGATTGATTTCGATCAACTCGTCCACAGTTGCTTGACCACCGTCTTCAAGCTCCGGTGGAGCTGGTTGGAGGTCGACGAAGTCTCCCTCGTCATCAGTGTTGGCTTCATAGACATCAAATTCTTCGAAGCACTTTTGCTCGTGGCTTGAAGCCGAAGAGCTTGCCACATCTTGCTGATGGTTAGCAGGTTGAGCTGCTCTTTCCTCTGAGGGGTGGTCATTGTCGACTCCTGATGAAGGTGATGGTGTCGTAGACACATCAGCGGACTCCCTCACAGAGTCATCAGCCTTAGGCTCAGCTTCAGCTTGCCCATTAGGGAGAGGTAGCAGTCCTATGGTGTTGACTGCAAAGTGGACCTCGAAGTCCTTCTCCTGGTCATAGCCAAGGCCCCTTGTATCTTTACGGGAGAAGGGAGGCTGCCCGCGGACTTGTGGAGGATTCCATAGTTGATGAAAATATGCCGCTCGAGCAGAGTCCAGAGTTTGCGGGATGTGTTGCTTTTTACACATCTCCTTGATATACTCTGGCATATCGTCCATCTCCTGGACTGGCTCTGGCACCACATCGGCGGGAGTATCCCAGCCGAAGTCATCTTTAGGAGGACACGGTGGGACTAAATCACCTTTGTAAAAGATGATCGGTTTGACCTCCTTGCCCTTGTTGCGTCTCCTTCTCCGTTGATAAAGAGACTGCAAAGGTCTTCAACTGCTCCACCTCGTACTCGTCCCGTTGGGACGAGAGCTGAAGGCACTTGGGTGGTAAGGAGATACTCCCATCAATGACCCGGCTGATAAGGTTGGCTTCAAAGTCCATACTCCGCCTTTCTGGTTGGGTCAGCTTGAAGGCGGCACTGAGGCTCAGCCTGTGCAGCTTTACGATGTCTTGGTTAACAGTGAAGAGCTGCCCTTCTTCAACTTCAAGGTCCACTTTTTACTTCCCCTTGTTCTTTATAGGCTCGGGGATTGTTAAAGTGGGCTTCCCAAAATATAGCGAAGCATCAGCCAGATGGCACTCATTGGGGTGGAATGGGGCTTGATCTGCGAAGACCGTATGTTGCTCCCCTTCCTTAGCATATTTAATGCACTGATGCAACGTTGAAGGAACGACCCAATTCTCATGAAGCCAAGGTCTTCCAAGCAGCATCTTGTAAGATGTGTCGGAGTTGATGATATAGAATGTCGCTTGGGTGACGAAATCGCCCAAAACTAGTTTGACAACAACCCGACCAAGCGCCTCCTCGGAACCCTGATTGAATCCCGAGATCTTGACATCAGTCACCTTTTGCAAATAAGGTGCCAAGTATAGAGACTTGAAAGTCTTCAGAGGCATGATGTTGACAGCTGCTCCGGCATCTACCAGGATGCGATTCACATCATGTCCATTAATCGTCCCTTTCATATATAAGGGGCGATTATGACACGGAGAGGACATCAACATGTCTTTGTCCGTGAAGGTGATGTTTGCTGTGAGTGCTTCATATGCTTGAGCTTGCAACTCTGCAACATGGGCTTCATACGCCTCTGGATCTTGAAGTATCTTGACAAGAGCCTCTCTGAGGTCTTTGCTCCAGGCAATGGCTTCCCAAATAGTGACATTTGTTGGGAACCGCTTCATATGATGAATAATTTTGCGGTCTGCCCTGGCACGGGTCTTGTCAAATGGCGGAATGATTTCCGCCAAGGCCTTCGGCACCTGGCGAGACTTCTCCCGTTTAGGAGGGCGCTCCTCCGTATTCTGGCCTTCCGCATCTTCCTGGAATAGCGGAGCCAAAGACTCTTCTGGAGGTGGCAAAGGTTCTTCAGGCTGGTCTTCATTAGAAGGACCTGCTGGACTTACGGGCTCGACCCTGTTGGAGGGGCCGGCTTGCTCTGACGCCTCCTCGCGCTTTGGCGACTTGGCTGGCTCCTCTTCTTCATCGGAGGAGGTGATTGTGAAAGGGACACCACCCGGCTTAGCCGTTGAAGTGGGGCCTGAACCCTCTGAGGGGCTGAGGATGAAAGGGATTCCCCGAACTTGAGTTTCTGGGACAGGACCCGGCTTCTCCCCTCTGAATATTATGACCCGGTCAAGAGTCGGGAGACCTTCACGTCCACGTCCTCAGGCACGACCCCGGCCGCGTCCCCGGCCATTTCTTGCCGAGCGGCGCTGATATGTCGCCATAGGCGCCTGGCCTCCAGCGCTATCAGCCGTGGGACAATAAATATTGTCGGGTGGCGGAATCGCCACCATGTTGCAAGAGAGCTCTTGCAGCATTTCCTCGAGCATCTCGACAGTGAGCTCCTCATCTTTGTAGAATAAGGAGAGCTCCTCCGGGATTGGGAAGTCTTCACCTTCTTCAAGACGGTGAACCATTTCTCGGAGCCATTGTAGAAGACGAACTTTGCGCCCAAGCTTGTCCCAGGGAATATATTCGTCTAGAGTGACGACCCTGGTGGGATGAGGGGGAGTGTACTCCTCCAGCTCATCTATGAGCTTTTGAAGTCTTTGTAGAGGAGTTAGCTCCTTAGGAGCCTCCATAGCAGCGGCCTGCTCGGCTTGCTTCTTCAACCTCCTCTTCAGGTTCTTCCTGCGATTCTTCTCCTGCTTCTTTTGGCGTGTTGCCTCTTGAGAAGAGAGAGGAGTTTGCTGCGGCAGTGGGACTCGCTTGCCCCCAGAATTTTGCTTCTTGCTCTGGGCTGGCTCCTTAGGAACCTTAGTGCCACGACTTTTTCTGGGGGCAATCTTGGTCCAATTGACCTCCTCCGGTTGAGCTTGGAAGGTGGCATTGATTGCCTGAGCAATTATTTCAGGAGGCAACTCCTGGAACTCTGCCAGTCCACAGTAGGGCCTCTGGGAGCTTTGTAGTTCCACCGACTTTGTTTGGTCTGGTGGGTTGGCTTGCTTGAGCTGCTGAGGCCTTTCTACAATTGTCGGCCTTGCTGAGCTGACAGAGGCCTTAGCCGGGATCTTTGCGGGCTCAAGGGGTTGAGTCCTTTCCCTGACTAATAGCCTTGCTGACTTGGCAGGAGCTTTGGCTGAAGGCTCTGACGCCTTGGCTTTGCCTTTGTTGTCTGGCCGAGAGTTCTCTCTTAGGACGATGCCGGGCTGATTCGACCTGGGACGGACCTTGGAACTCTCTCCCGCAGCTTGGCTTCTTGGGTTCTGGACCTTAGGCCCTTTATAGGTGGCCGTGGCCTTGCCTTTAGTGAGTAATGGGAATTCATCATTTTCCGTAGGCTCACTTGGCCGGACTAATCGGGAGAAAGCTTCAGTTTCTCGCCGGGCCTGCTGGAGTGTCTCCCTGGCGGCCTCTGCAAGGCGTAACCTTGTCATGGAATTCCCCTGATGATCGACAACCCCTCTCTGGATGAGGGCTTCAATGAAGTCTTGAACCTCTGGGCATTGCCGAGTGGGGTGAGACACCCTTGCATGATACTTGCAATAGCGGGGGTGTATCTTGGCCGTCTCATTGTAATAAGACGGTGGGTCATGTGTCAGCACCCAGCCATCCTCCAGAAGTTTATCAAAAATCTTCTCAGTGTCTCCTTGGGAAAGAACACTGGTGAGAGGGTCGCCACCCTGGATACCAGAGTGTGGACTTGGGCGATTGGGAACTGGCTCCCTGGGAACTAACTCCCTCCTCCTGCGGCTCGGGGAACTGGAAGGCTGCTGCAGCGTGAATGACGTTGACGGAGCAGTGAAGACTCCTTCGTACATGCGGCTGCGGTGGGTCGACTAGAAATTCGCCCATATCCACCTTCCCTCGCCTGATTAAGTCTTCGGCGAGGTCCTTGAATGGCTCACAGTTGTGGATAACATGGCCAACAACTTCATGATATGGGCAATAGCCCTGATGAAAAGCAGCGCCTGGCGTCTGCTCCATGGGTGACGGGCTAATCAGCCCGCCCGCTGACATGCGAAGAAGATATTGGGAGTTTTCTCGCAAGGGAAGGAGTATAACTTCTCTGGGAGCTCGACTTGAAGTGGAGCCTCCATGTCTTCGGGTGAGTCCTCCTCATCTTCAAATGAATCCGAGGACTCTTCAGAGAGCCAACCCCTGAGCGGAGCCCGACCCGTGGGTGATATACCCGCCTCCCGTATGTGGGCTGGAGCTAACCCCCTGGCAAATGGGCCAAAAGGGAAGATGGACAACTGCTGATCAATGCTCTCTAGGAGCTGCAGCAAGCGCCTTTGTTCCCGTCGTAGCTGTCGGACTTCCCCTCGGATCTTCCGGATAGTCCTCCGCAGCGCCAAACATTATGGGAATGGAGGAGGAGTGGCTCTAGGGCCACCATTGGGCTGTCGACTTGAGGGCCCGGCTTCGGAGGCATTGGAGCTTGAAGCCATCGCCACCATATGGACCACGTTAGCCGACCGGTTCGATCGGCTCCAGGGATGAGGCTGGGGTGGGTCGACTGCATGGCCCAGCATATTTACCAGGCCCTTTTGAATGAGCTCTTCTGCTATATTCTTGAAAACATAGCAATCCCCGACCGTGTGACCCAACCTCCGGTGATACACACAATAGGTTGGATCATCTGTCTTATCCACCTCCGCGGGCTTCCGCGGGTCCGGCAGAGTGACGAGCTGCTCCTTCATACATAGATCAAAGAGCATCTTAGTATGTTCCTTTCTGAAGGAATAAGGCGTCTTCATGCTCTCCGCTAAAGAAGACGCATTTGTCTTATCACCAGACTTCTTGCCTTTTCCTTTGGACTTTCCTTCCCCTTTATCTCCATTTGTCGGGGAAAAGTCCACGGCATTCACTTCCTAACCGCTAGCCAGACGGTCTTTGGAGGATTTACCTTTTGTAGAGGCTTGTGCAGGGTGATCAGCGAAGAACATCTCAATCTCCGCCACCACCGTGTTGAGCTGGTCGAAGCCTCTGATATTGGAGCCCAGAAGCTTTTCACTGACTTCTGCCGAGAGACCCCTGCGGCAGATAGTGATTGCATCTTCAGGCGTCGGAGGATTATCGCAGCGCATGCTGACGTCCCTCCATCGCTTGATGAAGTCCAATGCTGTTTCGCCATTCTTCTGTCGAAGGGAACAAAGCTCTGCTAAGGAGACTTTGCGCTCGACCATTTGGAAACGGTCGACAAACTTCTTCTGCATATCAGCCCAATCAGATACTGAGTTGGGCTTTAACCTTGAATACCATTGGAAGGCGGTGCCAGTCAAAGACGTGGCAAAATACCGCAGCAAGTATGCCTCTTCCAAGGCTAATTCACCCATGGCCGTCATGTAATAGGCCAGGTGTTCATGCGGAGAGCCCTGCCCGTTGAACTTCTGGAGTTTCGGGGCCTTCGGGCAATCTGGTGGAAGCTTCTTGAATTGATGATGGAGGGGATATGGCACGCTGTACAAATCAACGGTAGCCACACCCTCGCCATGCTGAGCGAACTTCGCTTCCACGATGCGCTCGATCATCTGCTTCTGCGCCATGAGGCTTTCTGCGGCAGGAGTAGCAGATGACCGCGCATTGGCTTCATGCGGCGGGACTTCAAAGCCCACCGCCAGTGGGAGTCTTGCAGCGGTGACAGAGGCATTGGCTGCTGCTGGAATAGGAGAAGGCTGCTGATCCGCTCCAGCCGGTGCCGCCTGAGGCGGGGAAGGAACCTCCTTTTCGCGTAAAAGCGACTGTAGCAGGTTCTTGAGCTCTTGGTTTTCCCGTTGGAGCTCGTCCAGCGTGGGGGCCCGTGGTTCCTCCCCCAGCTCTTCTTCGCGCCTGGAGTGACTGTCCCCATCAATACTGTGGACGTCTTCCTGGCGTTCTTCTTGCCGCGCCGGCTCAGGCTGAGAGGTACCGGCGGCCGGCACCTGTTGAATTTGTGCCAGGCCCCGGGACCCGGACCTTGACCTCCTCGTATATTGAAGAGGCTGATTGAGTTCCCCCGAGGTGCCTTCAGGCTGTTTTTCGCCGGAGGTGGCGTAACAGGTGAACACTTTGACAGTGTCATCGGTCACCTGGACCACCCGCTTTTTCTTGGGCGGTTGTCGCTCCGGCTTGGGCGGCCTCCCAAGTCTGTCGAAGACAGACATTCGGGATGTGACTGCTTGAGGTGAGCGATCCTCCTCTGTGTGCGTGGAACTGGCCCACGGGGAAGTCGGCCGCACCTTCTTGCCAGCTCTGCGGCGCTTCTGCCCCCGTAGGGGCTGATTTGTAAATTGCGGAGAAACTGAGGCCTCAGTGCTTGTCGGACTCCGCAGTCGTCGAAGATCCGACATGCGAAAAGGCTCCTCCGCCCTCGCGCGCCTTATAATTCGGGCCTCCTCTTTGGTGACCCAGATCTTCTTCAAATGGAGCTGATGCTCCTCAGTTGGGTTGCCCCCTGTCCTTGGACGGGGAGCTCGTGGCCTGGGCCTTTGCAAAACGCGCGGAGTTGCCGTAGGTACGGCAGACTTCTCCTTCTTCGCTCCTTTCTCCCGGACTTGCCGGAGGGACTCGAAGCGGTTGGAGGTAGAGATAGTCGGGACATGACGATCCCGTGGCATAATCGGCTCACCTCCATCGAGCCGGATGCGGATGTCTCCGACAATCACAGTCTTGCCGGAGCGCGAGACAGCCGCTTCGGGCCTTGCACCCTTGCGGCTTCGGCGTTGCCCCCATTGAGTAGGGGAGGCAGTGGTGGCGCCCGTGGTAGGCATGGCGTCCTCCTGACGACGGCGACGTTGCCCCCGTTGAGCAGGTACAGCACCTCTGAGGGTAGCTGCAGTAGGTTTGGCGCCATTGCGGCGGCGACGTTGTCCCCGTTGAGCAGGGGCGGCGCCGACAGTGATTTGATTGACCGAGAAGACTCGGCCAACAGCTGGGGCAGAAGGCCTGACACCTTCGGCCATTGACGGAGCAGCCAATGGAACTCGGCTGGTTGTTGGGATGAAGGGCTTGACACCCTTAACAGTTGGCGAATTGACCGGATGGACCCGGCCGGTTGATGTAGCCAAGGGCCTGACGCCCCCGACAGTCGCGTTGTTGACCGAGCGAACCCGGCCGGCTGTTGCAACAGAGGGTCTGACACCCCCAGTGATTGACTTCTTGGCCAGGTGAACCCGACCGATCGACGAAACCGAAGGCCTGACGCCTTCAGAAGCTAGCTTGTTGGCCGAACAGACTCGACCAATTGTCGAAGCCGAGGGCCTGGCACCCCCGACGGCTGGCTTGTTGGCCGGGCGAGCCCGACCGGGAATGGCGGAGAGCTTGCCTCCTTCAATAGTTGGCTTCTGGACCAGACTGACCCGGCCAGCAATTGAAGTCGAAGGCCTGGCGCCTCCAACAGTTGTCTTCTTGACCGGGCGGACCCGGCCAGTTGAAGGGGCCGAAGGCTTGACACCTCCGACAGCTGTCTTCTTGACCGGGCGGACCCGGCCAGTCGAAGCAACAGAGGGCACACCCTCAGTGATGGTCTTCTTGACCGGACTGACCCGGCCAGTTGTTGGAGCCGAAGGCTTGATGCCCCCGACAGCTGTTTGAAGCGTGGCTGAACTGGCTTCAGCCACCGGTACCACGCCCAAGAAGAAGGGCGAGCCGACGACAGGTGGGAAGTCGCCGAAGACCAGCGGGGTCGCCAGGAATCCGAGCCTGGCATGGTTGGCAACGATCTCGGGGCCGTAGGTAACGGCTGCCATCGCTGCTGCTGGTGTTGGTGGTGGTGGTGGTGCGTAGCACGAAAGGAGTGGCGTGCAGATGCACAAAGAGCTCTCAATTAAACGGAGAGAGGTGCGCCCTCCTCTTCCCGTCCTGTAAGAGGAAGAGGGGCAATCAGAACCTTGAAGAAGGTTTTAGAGACTTTCTTCGACAGAAAGAAGAAAGGCGAGAAAAGTCCCACCGGGCGTGTCAGTCTGTTGGACACGGAAAAAATCTAAGGAAATACTCTTATCGTAGATAAAAGGTAGATTTTCGTTCTTTTTGAAAAGAAACACTCCTCTGCGTAGAGAGGGTTTCGTGGGTGCGCATAGTATCAGACGATTTGGGTTCGAGTGCTGGACCTTTCCCCACTGACCGGAGTCAGTGTTGATTTACATCGGCCTAACGTCCGAACACCTTTGTTTAACTGTCAAAGAGGTCCCAAAAGACTTCTACAGAGGTTCTGATGTGGAGGGCAAGCTCACTCGAGAGACTCTCCATGACCACTCATTTTACCACCAACACATAGAAACAACTAGATTAGGGCTAGGTCTGAGCAAAACCCTAAGATTTAGGCATAGAGGCGCAAATATGCGGAAGCCATAGGTATTTTTAAAGCAAGGGAAGTTTTCTGGACCCCGGGGGTATTTTGGTAATTTTCCAGGCCAGGGACATTTATGAAATTTTCTGGGCTGGAATGGAAGTGAAACTGGGTCTCTAACTCCCCAAGGCGCTGAGGCTCTTTCTGGAGGGTTTCAAGAGCTCTGAGGCAATGTTTAGGTTACAGGGGTATTTTGGTAATTTTACCAGACCCTAGACCTAGGTTTGGTATAATACCCGAGTGCTGGACCGAGCTGACAACACTTCCGGACTGAAGGAATGACAAGGGGCTTCATGGAAGGTACACATTTGTCAATTCGGCCGAAGGAGGGGTATATACACAGTTTTCCAAAGTCGGGGGGTTTTCTTATAATTTTCCCACCCGAGGTTACATATAAAACATGCTGAATGCTTTTATAATTCCATGTGAGTACAAGGGTTGTCGGCGAGTTGTCGACTGTACAAACGTCCGCCTTGGAGCGGGAGATAGGGACGTAGTCCCAATTACAAAAGATTGCAGGGTATAACTGCAAATTACAGGACTTCGGTCTTTTACAATCCCGGGAAGGATATTTTTGTAATTTCGCCATTATAGGGGGCAGAAATACAAGACTTATTCGTCTCGAGACGTAAAGACTTACAAACATGGCCCGCTGAGGGGCATAATTACAAACAAAGCCCGCTGAGGGGCATACACGTAAATATACCCCGTAGGGGCATAAATATAAGACCCGGGGACTTACCCCACACGGGCCAAGACAAACGAACAAAAGCTTCAAGCGTCTTCCGTAGGTTATCACTTGTGTCCTCTCTTCTTCTCCTTTTGTGTGTGTTGCCAGAAACAACAACACGGCCCACTGAGGGGCAAAATTACAAATATACCCTCATAGGGGCACCTACACAAAACCCGGAGACTTACCCCTCGCGGGCCAAGACAAACGAACAAAACGCTCCGAGTGTCTTCCATAGGTTGTTGAGTGTAGTAGAGCTTTTTTTTTTTTTTCCTTTCTGGACCTCCAGGGGTCTATTTATAGAAGTGGGGAACCTCCCCGGGAGTGTTCAACCCCGTACGGGTCCAACGGGATGAAAATGACCCCGGGGCGGTCATATTTTGATTTGCGTGCGCGGGAGAGGAACCTCCCCGGGGTGGAGAGTCCCCGGGACGGTCCTGGACCGTCCCGGGGTCGCGGACGCCCGGGGGGAACCCGCCCGGGGTCGCAGCTCTCCGGGGGGGGACCTCCCCGGGGTCGCGACCCCCCCGGGGACCTCCCCGGGGTCGCGCGCTCCCGGGGGGGACCTCCCCGGGGTCGCGGCCCCCGGGGGGGACCTGCACGGGGTCGCGACCCCCCGGGGTCGCGACCCCCCGGGGTCGCGACCCCCCGGGCAGACCTGCCCGGGATCGCGGACCCCGGGTGGGTCCCTCCCGGGGTCGGGCGACCCCGGACGGGTCCGCCCGCCCAAGGGCGGCCCCGTGCGGGTTTGCCCACCTCCGGGCGGACCCGTCCGGGTGAGGGCGACCCCGGACGGGTTCCTCCGACCCCGTACGGGTCTTCCATCTCCAAGTTAGCCCATTTCTGCTTCAACTAAATAAAAGCGGAGGTATTTTTACAAAGCAAAATTTGCTGCCAACAGTCGTGCCATCAACTTTATTAATAACTAAGTAGATATGATGCATCAAGAATCTAATTTTTTTAATGAAAGTGGTATACATTGAGAGCGTTGATGTGAAAGCATGAAGCAAAGGACCCAAACACTCTTAGTTACATGTGATACAACACAAAACCTTGCATAATACTCCAAACAAGAAAAATACTGTCATTGCACCCATGAAAGACATCACAAAACTTGACCCCCAGAACACTCAAAGCCACAATACCACGAAACTTACCCCGGGAATCACATCACAAAAGAATTAAAAACTCCACTCAATTAACCTACAACCATTTCTCCATAACTAGCCCTCTCCCCTCATGGTTTGCAGAACCATCCAGTCCATACTGGACTGGCTTGAACCGGATCGCGATCAGAGGGGACCAGTCCCGGTTCAGCCAGTTCTAGGACCGGACCAGACCAGTCTTTATTAAACAAAAAAAAAAAGAAAATGTAACTTTTTTTAAAAAAAAGGATAACAACTAAAAAAATTGAATCAATTTGCAAATCTAACCAACAATCTTGATGACTATTATATTAGAGACTCAGATCTAATGGCATTTACTGAGATTAGGGCTTAAATCTCCCATTCGTGTTTAAATCTCCTTGAGATTAGGGCCTAAATTGAATTGAAATTAGGACTTATGTGACATTAGGGTTTAAATGTCATTTGATCTAGTAAGATTAGGGCTTAAACCTCAAACTGAGTCCTAATGACTTGAGATTAGAGCTATATCTCTTTTTTCTAAAAGCTTAATATCCAGGTGTTTGAGGGAAAAGGTGGAAACCAGTTCCCAACATTGGAAACGGTCAGTTCCCGATCTGAAACAGAACAGGGACCAAGACTGCCCTGACCAGTCCCGAAACTGGTTCCAGTTCTGCAAGCCTTGTCTCACCTTCTAATAACCCAAGATCTTTATCTATTACATCCAAAAGAACACCTTGAACCGTACTAACTCTATTTATACATATACATAAATAATCAGTGATACAACCTTTATCACTTTCCAGGGAAAAGGGAAAAAAACACAAATTGGATGATCCAGGACCAATTTAGCCCAAGTCAGGACCATCCCTTAGAAGTTTGGTTTTTTAGGAGGCAAATCAGATGTCCACATACCCAAAATTAGTTTGATACTAACCCCCTTTTTGCAAAGTGGTTTGTAATGTATCCCTTTCATCAACAAAAAAAGAGGTGTTAGGAAAAGATGACAATGTTGCTCCAGAAAAGGTACCCTTTATGGGTACTACATGCAAGGAATTAAAAGACTCCAGAGCTGGACTGTAAACCAGCTTTGATTCAATCAGGGAATCAATAGTTCCAACTGCTGCAGCTTGCTTCTGCTGGTCAAAAGATATTTAAAATGTTTGAAAGAACTGAGAAAAAAATCCAAATTCTAGCATGGTTCCAATATTTTTTGATGGCTTGACAGTGTGAACCAGAAAGCACTAAAATTGGGCCAGTCCAACTGGTACCATCTGGTCTAGCCATTCGTTAACACAATGATCCACAGGAAAAGCCATGCACTACCACATAAAAGGCATGCTGGCCCATGATAAATGGACAAAGACCACCCATACACATGAGTTCCAGATGCCATGATGGAATAACTTAGCATCATGACCCTAAATCTTCAGTCCACATTCTTTGTATGAGCACCATGAGTTTGGAAATATTGTTTTTTAATGTGGGTGGTACCCCAGTTGTATTAATTGTAAAAAAAATGGGATATACGAATATAGGCAATCACCACACCAAAAAATCCCTATACAGAAAACTCCACAACGAAGAGGTGTGCCCCTCGCTATCCCCCCAACAAAAGGAAAAGAGAGGAGTTGGTTGACTCCATTTTACGTAAGTGTTGGGCCCACTCTCTCACCCTCTCACAAATAAAAGAAACCAGCCTATCCTCAATTCTTGCTTCGCCTCTGAAGATTTTGTTGTTTCTTTCTCCCCGCAATGCCCAAAGAGTGGCATGAAGGATAAGCCACCAGGTGATTCCATCCCCTTTCCGGTTCCACTCTTTGCTGCCATTTGTCTAGGGGTAGGTGTACACTGGCCGAAGGTATGCTGGACCCTATCAACAATCATGGCCCATACCACTCTGGTGAAAGAACATGTTGTGAGAAGATGGTCTAAGTTTTCATCCACCTTCCCACATAAGCAACAAAGGGTGGGTATGTCCTGACGAAATAGTGCGATCCTGATGTGGGCAGCCGTCCATGTGATATCCTCCAAATCAGCAGCTTCATGTGGAGCAAACCAGTGGCACATAAACTGCACAATGTCACTCCAAACAGATGGTAGTTTTTTACCTACAAATTTGTTAGACCATGGAAAAAAAACTTGAGAGAATGCGAGGATAAATATAAAATGTGTACCTTCACTCTATAACCACGTTCTATCAGTCCTTTAACTGTCTCCGCTTTTACTTCAATGTCCTTTTGTTCCTGGATTAATTAACAATAAAAACACATGAACTCTTTTGTTAGTTGCATGGGGACACATAGACAAGATAATCAGAGGTTTTGCTTATTAATTAAACTGTATGTTAGCTTCATATGTAAGGATATTGCTCTTGTATATCTTGAGAGGTAGATGGACAAGATGCCATGTGAAATAATGGCTGCTCAAACTAATGTAAACTGACTTTGCCAATTAAGTTAACCACACCCACCCCAACTTTACACCTCTCAAGTATCTTTCCTGAAAGTGATGCACATGTAGCCTAAGGTAGTCCCAAGCTCCAGATCATACTGCATGAGATCAGGAATTAGGGTAGCATGACACTGATAGCCAAAGGAGATCTGCACCAAATCCTAGCCAAACCCAGATTGATCGATAAGGCTGATATATTGACTGCTGGAATGCAAGACAGATATTAAAGGGCAGAGAAATTAAAGAAAACTTAGGTTGAGTTGCATATCAGTAATCAGAGATAGGTTTCTGGAGTCTTGATATACCATATGCTAAATCTTATACATGTTCACATCAACCAGGCCATGGCACAATCAGACATCACATGATAAGCACACTACCAAACTGTGGTTTATGACTTGAGCATGGAACATGAGGCTCTTGGTTTTCATAGCACAGGTTTAAAAGTTAAAACAGAACCCAACTTCAAGTACACTTCCCTAGATTAATTTATTCATGGGTAATATGCAAGAAAACTAGTATTTACTATTTAGAGTTCAGATATCATTTACATGAAAACAAATATGCCATTCTTGTGTTATATTTTCTTGTCGCCATTATCATAGCACCCCTTATCCAATCAAATTGGATTTGGCTGAACTTTTCTTTCCTTTTTTTAGGAGAGAGTATAGAAATGAGAAAGACAAATTCCCCTTGCATCTAATCATGCGGATGAGAGGGACAAATTCCTCTCACACCTAATCAGGAGACACCTGGAATACCACTGTCTGAGGGGGGCGAATGCCAGCAGGGCACAGCTGAATGAGAGCGAGGATCTAATACCTCCCTTGATCTCATCTTTTGTTTCACAAACCTTGCACTACAGCTTTAAAAGAAAAAAATAAAGAAAGAAAAAGAAGAGAAAAGGCAGAAACAACCAAAAAGAAAACCTAGGATTTCCACACAGCAGTAGAAGAAAAGGAGGGGAAAAAAGGAAAAAAAACAAAAGAAAAAAGGATAAGAACACATGTATAATGAGCAGAAGCCAACTGCTTTCCCTAGTCCAAAATCCAGCTTGAACCAGACAGGGTCTGGAGAGGAGGACACAGTCTCCAAGAAACATTCTTAGTTCAGGCCACAGCAATCCAGAAACAGCAGAAAAGGGAGGGGGAAAGGCAGAAAGGAAGAAGAAAAAGAAAGAAAGAAAAAAGAATAAATAGAGGAAGGAAGGAAGGAAGAGAGGAGAATGACCTTGTAGGGGGTTTGTCTGCACAAGAGGCAGAAGAGGGAGGAGCAACAGAGAAGAGAGAAAAAGGCAGAAAATAAACAAGAGAAAAAGGAAAACAACATGCTGACCTGGTGGGATTTTTTAAAAAAAAAAAAGATAAAAATCTTCACAAGGTACCCTCTACCAGTCAAGGAAGGCAGTATCGGTTTCGGTACCGGTTTCGGCCGGTTCCGAAACCGATACGTACCGGTTTCGGTACCGGTATCGGTTTCGGCCGAAACCGGTTGAAACCCTTTAAAAAATTAAAAAATATATATGATCTTGTCTGGTTTCGGCCGAAACCGTCCAGTTTCGGACCGAAACAGGTCAGTTTCGACCGAAACCCTTAACGGTTTCGTCCGAAACCATTAAAAAAATATTTTTTTAATAGTTTCAGCCCTGCTACAGTATTTAGGTTCGGATCGGTACCGGCCGAAACGTATCGGTTTCGGCCGATACTGCCTTCCATGCTACCAGTTGCACCTCCAGCCGAGGAGTTGAGAGGTGGCTGGCCTCTAAATATCTCCTCTCCTCTTTCCTCTCTATCTCCGGAGTAAGTCTTCACAGGATAAGACCCTGTAAGTTTCCAGCAGTTCCAAACATCTTCAAGGCATGAATTTTCAGGGCTTCCTTCTCCATCAAGGCAGAACAACACTTCAAGTGTTCATGCTTTATTCCTATGAAGTTTGAGTGATGTATTGAATGACTCAATAGGAGTAATATAGAACAAACGGCTTTTCCAGGCTAATGCTCATGGATGGCAATTTCGGCCAAAACATATTGGTTTCGGACCGGCCCGATATGAAACCGGGCCTGCTCACTGTAGTAGGTCCGAAACTTAGAAAAATTATATTGTTTCGAGTGAAATTGAATCCAGTTTCGCCCGATTTCGGGCGTTTCGGCCCGATACACCTAAAACCGGACGAAATCGGGCGCGAACTTCCCTCTTAAGGGGAGTTCAGTTCCGCCACACCCCTCAGATCTGAGATCTGAGGGACTGTTGCCGCCAGGGGAGGTGAAGGAGGGGTAGGGGGGAGCTTGGGAGGAGCTTTTGCTGCCAGGAGGAGATCTTGCCGCCACCGCCGCCTTTTATGGGTATCAACAGCAGAAGCCAGACGATGAGGGAGAAGATTCTTCCAGCTATTATCTATATTAGTGCATCATTATTTGGATAGGGATCATTTAATTTCTATAACATTTTCTGTGTTTGTAATGTTTATTGTAATGTTTGACCCTACTTCATGTTTAATATGTAGTGAATATTAGTTTAACATGTGTAATACCTATTTCTAGAACTTAATCCAATTTATTCACAGTCAAATGCATGTCCAATGATTTTTTCTGATTTTTTTCTACTTCTTTATACTTTTCTTGATTTTTTCAAATTTTTCTGAATTCTTCTGAATTTTTTGAATTACCTGAACGGGTTTCGGCCGAAACCAAAACCGATACGTTTCGGTTTTGGACCCAGCCGAAACCGAGTCCGAAACCGAAACTGCCATCCTTGCAAATGCTAAGGTAAGTGGTCATTGAACATTCACAAGAGTAATCACAGAATGACAAACTCACGAATTATGTAAATGTGGTTGGTTCCAACAGCGTCCATGAGGGCATAAATTCAACCTAGACCCATTTTCTTATTTTCAACTTAAATTGCCACCATGTTTGTAATAAGGGTGTCATAGAAGCAATTTAATCCAAAGCTAACTGTCAACATGGTGACACAAAAGGAACTTAAACAACAAATAATCAGCAGGATGAGAATGCTTACAATTTTTCCTTTCAAGCGAACTTCTTTGAAATCCCCTTTACGTATAGTTGATTCAGACTGCATCATAGACAAACAATTGAAGATATTACATCTCATTTTGCATATTATAGGTCAGATAATAAAACTTCGCATGACCAATGCTGGTTCAATCATTCACTAATAAAAGCTAGTCCAACTACTGATAAACAGAAACCCAAAAAAAAACTCATAAAGGTTTGGAAGATCATTAGCTATAAAAAGAAAGAAAAATTCTTACCTTAGTTTTGACACGCTCTTTTTCCGTTGTTTCTTTCTTATACTTTTCCTTGTGGTAGTCCATAATCTTACAAACGGGTGGTTTTGCAGTTTGTTGGACCTTGGAAGTTGGAATAAGGGGCAAGTTGTAACTTAGAAACATTCCATCAACAGAAAAGAAACAGGGTATGTAAATTCTTCAAGCAGGAAGGCAGGACATGATTACATCTCTGTTCCTCAAATTTACCAAATGTTTTTTTATTTTCGGGGGGTTGGGGGTGCAGGGGAAGAGAAGAGAAAATATGAAACTTAGAAAAATTTGAAACTAGGGAAATATGTAAAGAGTTCAAGCACAAAAACAGAATAAAAACAGAATATTGATTATATCTCTGTTCTACAAATCGGGGAAGGGACAAAGAGACGAAGGAACAAAAGAGAAAAGTCTGAAACTTGAAACAAGGGCAACATGGGCTACGGGAAGTAGATCAGTTGACATTTAAACAGCTAAACTAGAACAAAACACACATAGTGGAACATCTAAAGAACAACAATGAATACACTTTAGGGTTAATTTCATATATACAATTGTTTCATGCTTGTACAAGATATCACAGATACCACTATTACACACACAATATTGTGTATACAACCCTTATAATGTAAGACCTTCACATTTGTCATGATCGTACCCTCCTTCCATTAAAAAACACGAGATGGAGAGGGAGAGGGGGGGAGAGAGAGAGGGAGGGGGACAAGAAGAGCGTAGAAGAGTGGAGCCTAGTCAAGAAGAACAAGAAATTTGTTGAACCCAAGGCATCTGGAAGACAGAGAGCTAACTTCATTGAGGCAAGAAACTCAAGAAGAGGCAGGTATCCAAAGCTGGTGCTGGTGAAACAGGATTGCTGTATCAGAGGCTTAGAGAAAGGGCACTGGGCAAGAGAGTGTAGGAATGCTGTGAAGTGTCTGTATCGCAAGGCAGTAGGGAATAGAAGAAGAACATGCAAGAAGTATCACAACCAAGGCTATCTGAAAGGCCAACCTACTCACCTAGACACCAATTGCAGATAAGCTATAATGCAGAGGGAGGGATCCAAATTCCAAGTGGGAGAAGGAAAAAAAGAACGTAGTTGATATACCCTAGAAGGTAGACGAAAACTAGAATCTTGTGGGGTGGTCAGTGCAAGGAGATGTGGATGACAAGAAAGAAGCCATAGAGCAATTTTTGAAACAAACCTAGAGAATGAGCACTTGGTGGGTAAGGCAGCTAAAGAATGAAGAGTTTTTCATTTGGTTCCGGCACACCCGGTGGGGCCTTTCCTTCCCTTCATCACCACATTACTATGTGTTGGTTCCTTTTTCAGGCTCATTCACACACTGTTTCTGCACTTTCCACAATGCACCTACCACAATGGCCGGCATTCGGCAAATCACTTTTGAGCTTGCAGTCTGAAGTCATGCCATCAACGATTACCTCATTACTCCCCTATAGTTCGGATCTTTCCCGCCTGTAGTGGGATCTCCCTACTTCTTAGGAGTGGCCCCAACTGCTGCTCCCTGCTTCCTTGGAAGTCCCAAAAGCTGAAGCACCCCTGCTACGTCTCAGCGTCAATACTGTTACTTACACCCACACCTCCACATCCTCCAGCAGGCAAGGCACAAGTAAGAGGTGCTGACTCACTTCCAATTCTGGGAAAAAAACCATCATTTGGGATCTGCACGTCTACTTGAATGGCAAGGCCCCACGAGTCCCCAAGATGAGACAATGTTCTGAACATCTCTAACAATAACAGGTTCGGCATTCTGGCTATGGCCTAGCAGGATAAGGCCAAGGCAAACAAGCAGAATGCCAAGGCCCCGGCCCATGCCAAGAAGAAATAGAAGAAGCCAACATGGCAGCTGCAGGAATATGAGGATGAGGACCTTCAAATGCCGAAAAGGAAGGACCGCATGAAGAAAATTTGGGTCACCAAGGTGGAGGCCCAAAAGAAAAGAAGGGCTAGAGCTACTCTAGTTTCAACGGATGAATCCTCATCACCCTTGAATCAACTACAAACAAGGGACAAGTCTCTTGATAATGTCACTCCATCCCCCGCCGAAGGATCGAGAATTTCAGTATTCGACCGTTTGGGCAAGCCATCACACCGGTGGGAATTTTCGGTCGAAATATCAGAGTTTATAGCTGTTATGCTTCAAACTCTGGTAATCCATATGTCACCCTCCTGAATGATCTCGAACAAGTGGCCGACATTGCTAATCGGGATGGGATCATGACTAGGAGAGGAGAATAAGCGAACGAGCTGCTGGGCCAGTTGAATGCAGCTCTAGATGGGCAGCCTATTGATCCCGACAATAACCCAGAAGGCCATGTTGGCCAAAATGATGCTGGCATACCCTATGATAATAACTCGGGTTTACGAAATATGCAGGGGGCTAACCCGCAAAACTTGGTGATCCAAGAACTTATGTGGGAGAATCGGGAGCTCAAAAAGTTGCTGCAAAATATGGTGCAGGCAATGAATGGAGAAGCGCCATCACCTCCTGCCATGAATCCCACACAACCGATAGCAATGCTGGGCATAAGCAATCCACGTGCAGTGGCAATGCCACGTGTGCCAGTGGTGGAGGCTCCTGTTACCACTGAAAACTTCAAATTTTCTCTGAATCCCGACCAGCCGACGGTGATGCCAATGATGAACGCCAGGCCGGCGGGACAGTCAGAATACCAATCATGGAAGCTCGTTCAGTCCACGAAGATGTGCCAGCAATTCCTAGGTGCAATTCAAATGATGCTCAAGAGCCACATACATCTGCTGGGAATACTGCAGCATCACAAAGGGCACTCATTGAGCATATTATTGAGGCTAAGATGGTGAAACATGATGAGGGCGTGACAACCTTCGACCTGTACAGAGTGTCATACTCTCCACCATCGATTGAAGAAGCTATCTCTGGACCACCCTAAGGTCCCAAAATTCATGAGATTTGACAGCAAACACTCTCCCAAGAGCATTTGGCTCATTATATTACTAATATGGGGGAGTTAGCAGCGGATGAATCATACCTGTTGTGTTACTTCACTACGTCCCTCACAGTGTGGCCTTCCAATGGTATTCCAAGTCGAGATCCAACTCTGTCACACATTGTTGTCAGTTTCGGCCGAAACGTATCGATTTCGGCCGGACCCAAAACCGTTTTAGCCTCTTTCACTGTAGCTAAAACGGTTTCGGATAAGGGTATTGGTTTCGGGCGAAACCGATACCCGTTTCGCCCGAAACCGAATGGTTTCGGCCCGAAACACGTGAACTCCAAAGGAATTTCACGTGAAACTCAGGCAGTGAGCCCCCCCCCCCCCCCCCCCGACCCCGAAACCCTTCACCCCTCCCCTCCCGCCGCGGAAACACCAGGAGCAACAGCATGCCAACAGGCCCACGGCCCGCCAGCCCCCCCCTGCACACTGCGCAGTGCGCCCGCCTGCGGCCTGCGCGTGCGTGCATGTGCTGCCTGCCCGCGCCCGCCAGCGGCCAGCCCCAGCCCGCACTCCCGGGCCACCTGTGCCCCTGCTACCGGCAACCCGCCAGCGCCCACCTAGCCCCATACCACCCTAATTAGCTCTAATTAGGGCTAGGTAAGATTTCTTAGATGATTATTTTGTTAAATAATTCTTTTAATTTAGTGATTAGACTAAAAATGTTAGTTTAGCCCTAATTAGACTATGAAATTTAGGGCTTTCATCTAATTAGGTTTTGTAAGGGTCAATTAAAGTTCAATTAAGTTCCATTGACTAATTTTAACCTCTATCATGTTGGTAATTTATTTTTGTCAAGGGTGATTAGGCTAAAATTATAAATTAAATCTTAATTAAACTATTAAATTTGGGACTTTCCTCTAATTAGGTTTAATAAGGGTCAATTGAAGCTCAAGTAAGCTTCATTAATTAATTTGGACCTCTATCATGTTGGTAATTAATTTTTTTTCAAGGGTGATTAGGCTAAAATTGTAAATTAAATCATAATTAGACTATTAAATTTGGGACTTTTCTCTAATTAGGTTTAGTAAGGTTCAATTGAAGCTCAATTAAGCTTCATTAATTAATTTGGAGCTCTATCATGCTCGGAATTAATTTTTATGAAGGGTGATTAGGCTATATGTGTTAATTAAGCTCTAATTAGGTCATAGAAATTGGGGCTTCTGTCTATTTTGATTTGCTTAGGCTCAATTGAAGTTACATTAAGCTTCATTGAACATTTTGGGGTGGGAGCATGCGGGTACTTATTTTTTTCCAATGGTGATTAAGGGTTAATTGCTAATTCAGCCCTAATTAGGTCATAGAAATTGGGACTTCTGTCTATTTTAATTTGCTTAGGCTCAATTGAAGTTACATTAAGCTTCATTGAACATTTTGGGGTGGGAGCATGCGGGTAATTATTTTTTTCCAATGGTAATTGATAATTAAGCCGTAATTTTTTCAATGTACTTACAACTATACTATTTTTCTTTGACTGTCTTAATGCAGTATCATGCCTAGACGTCAGCAAACACAGGAGCAGCAAGGGCAGGAGGATCCGAGGTGGGCCCACATGTCCTTAATTGATGATAAGAGAAGAAAGGTGAAATGCAATTACTGTGGTAAGGAGATGTATGACGGAATTACCAGAGGAAAGCAACATTTGGCAGGGGTAAGAAGAGAGGTGAGACAATGTGACAACTGTCCCCGAGAGGTGCGAGAAGAGATGCGCCAGTGCCTTCTGGGGAAAAGGGAGAGGGTGCAACAAAGGGTTGAGGATGAGGCTGAAATTGCTGAGGAGATTTCTGACAGAAGGGTTAAGAGGGATGATAATGAGAAGGCACTGAGGATTCTGATCCAGAGCTGACTGAAGCAAGGGAGCGTGAACAAGCCGCTCGAAGCAAAGGGAAGGGAGCCATGGGTTCAGGGACCTATGAGAGTACAGCTGCACGACGTCCTTACGTTGGTGCTGCCCCACATACGCAGGGAACAGGTCCCATGGACAGCTATATACACAGAAGGCCCCAAGCTACACAACCTAAAATCAAGCAAGTATTGAGAGGGGTCAAAAAATCAGCAGAAGTTGCAGGGCATGTATTTAAATCTATCTGCAAATAATTTTTTCATGCAGGTGTCCCTGCACATGCAGCTTCAAGTGAATATTTCCAACCTATGATAGATGCCATAGCAGATGCTGGCCCTGACTTGAAGGCCCTCTCACGTCGAGACATATACGGGTGTGGCCTTGAGGGAGAGGTTGAGGAGCTCCATGATTGGGTTGAAAGCTTCAAACATATATGGGTGGAGAGAGGATGCACCATCATGTGTGATGGTTGGACTGGTACCACGAAGAAGTCCATGATAAACTTTTTGGTCTATTGCATCGAAGGTAGAGTGTTTGTGAAATCAGTTGATGCATCAGATTATGAAAAGAATGCAAATTATTTGTTTCATTTGATGGAAGGCATGGTAGAACAAATTGGAGAGGAGAATGTTGTGCAGGTGGTGACTAATAATGAAGCCAGTTACAAGGCTGCAGGAAAGAAATTGATGCAGAAGCGCAGTCATTTATATTGGCTCCCATGTGCAGCACATTGTCTGGATATGATGCTTGAAGACATAGAGAAGGAAAAGCATGTGAAGAAGACAATTGACAAGGCACAAAAAGTCACAGTATATCTATGACAATCCTAGGATACTAAATATGTTCAGGGCGCATGTCAGAGGAGGGCGAGATATCATCCGTGCAGGCCCAACCAGATTTGCTTCCAATTTTATTTCTTTGGAGTCTTTGTACAGGTATAAGATTGATCTCAATTCTTGATACTTTATCCTTACTGATATGTAACAGTTGATGCAGCTACATATTTCATTTATCTGCACAGGTACAAGAATGAGCTGAAAGCTTTCATGTACCACAATGCCCTGCGGGACTACATCGACAAGGGCACAGTTGATGCACAGATGGATTATCTGGATGTCTGCCACGTCGTGGAAGACAACAAATTCTAGGACAGGGTGTCACGGTACTTGAAAGTAGTCACACCCCTCGTGAAAGTCCTAAGAATGGTGGATGGCGATGAGAAGAATGATATGGGCTATCTGTACGAGGCCATAGACCGTGCCAAATTGGAGTTACAGCATTCCCTTCCCAAACATTATACAAAATGGTGGAAAATTATTGACCAGAGATGGGACAACACATTACACCACTACTTGCATGCAGCTGGTGAGTGATTAATTGTACTGAAATTGGGGTAATGCCTTTATGTTATTTTATAAATTTCATTTAGTTAAGTATACACAAATGCAGGTTATTTCCTCAACCCTCAATTTATGTACGGTGCCGATGCACATGTTGATGGCGAGGTGCTTCAAGGGACTTTAAAAGTCATTGGTCGTTTATCGAGGAATCCAGAAAAGAGACTAGAGGCCGAGGTAGAGGTTCACCTTTATTTGATACTTTCACTAACATGTATAGAATTTATTTAAGTAGTTATGTTAATGTATTACTTTATGTTTGTAGATGAACCATTACAGAATGAGGACTGGGACATATGCTGACTCCCAATTGTAATACGCTGTGGGAAGAGTGAGCCCAGGTATATTTTATTTTTTGGATTTCTTAACCTGATGAATATATATTTCTACAACTAAAATGCATTTGTTTATGGTTGGTGGAACAGCTGACTGGTGGATAATGGTGAACAACCGAGATGTGGGCAGCAATGCATTGGCTTTCATTGCAGTTAGAGTGCTCAGTCAAACAACATCGGCAAGCCAATGTGAAAATAATTGGAGCACGTTCAGCCTTATACACTCTAAGGTTCGCAATCGGCTAAAGGCTGAACGGTTAGAGAAATTAGTGTACTACCACTACAATATGAGATTGAGAATAAAGAATATGAGGTTGAGACAACAGCTGCGAGACAAACGCGCCGCCGGGGATGCCGCCACAGAAATTGATGTGGATGCCTTAATTGATGATGAGAATCTGTTGCAGTCTTGGGTGGAGACACGAGAGCAGGTTGATGAGTCTATTTTTGATGATGATGATAGAAGATGGGCAGAGGGCATACTAGATGAAGATGAGCCAAGAGATCCCGAATTAAGAAGAAAATCAAAAAGGGCCAGAGATACTCATGCCCACATGTCTAGGGTTGTTGAGGACACTGAGGAGCAGCATGATTTTCAGCCAGCTAGACACTCCGACTCAGATAGCAGGCCAGTCACTCCTAGAATGGGCAAGGCACCTACATCCTTAAGAAGAAGTACATCAGTGCATGGGCAAACTGAGAGAACAAATGTTGCTGCTCGAGAGGACCCAGCAATTGAGCAGTTGAAGCAGATTTATTTGAGGCACACGCCAAGGGGAACAGATTCATGTCAAGGGTGCAAGAAGAAAGCACACCGGCACAGGAAAAAGCATCTCCAAAGGCCAAAAGGCGACTGGAGACTGCAGGTTTCGTGATCCTTTGATTTTTTGTTTTTGAAAGTAACTTAAATTCTTATTATCAGTTCGAATCAGAAAAGATTTTGGTAGGAGATAAATTCTATATTTTCGTATGTGCCAGGTGTTACAGGTGCTACTACTGGCGGTGGGGATGCTGGTGGTCCTTCCTCCTTCCACGCAGACACAGGCAGAGGATACAGTCAGGGTGAGGGAGGACATGAGTCACAGAGTCAATATGGGCATCCATCAGGTTATGGAGGTGGCCAACAGGAAGCAGCGATTTATGGGTCGTGGGGTTATGAACCATCATTCAACTTCCATCCGGCCAGTTCCTCTTCTCTTCCTCAAGATTCTTATGCTGATACTAGATTCGGCTCAAGCCAACCAAACACTCCAAGAGGGATCCAAAGAGGGATGCAGGACTTGGCTACCTCATTGTTTGGTTATAGTGAATATAGACCATACATGCAACCTGGTTATGGATATCAACATCAAGGGCCAGACGATGAGGGAGAAGGTTCTTCTAGTAATTATTATCCATATTAGGTAAGAATCAATGAATTTTTGTAACATTTATTTTGTCTAATTTGGTTTATTGTACTACTTGTATTAATGTACAATGGAATATTACTTTAACTTTCACATGTTCAATATTTGAAGTTCAATTTTTGTAGTTGTCTACTTCAAGATTATTGCACTAACTTATACAGTCAAATGCATGTGTAATGATTTTTGTGATTTTAAGTGATTATTTATATTTTTTATGATTTTTTTCAGATTTTTTAAAATTAATTTGATTTTTTTTAACATTTTATCTGGATTTAGGCCGGTTTCGGCCGAAACCAAAACCGATACCGAGTCGCATCTATTTCGGACCCGGCCGAAATCGAGTCCGAAACTGAGTTTGCCATCCTTGCTGTCACAGGGTGGGATGATATGCAGAAGAAGTTCTTGAATAGATTCCGAGTAGCCGAAAGAAAAGTTACTCTAACAGACCTCTTATCTTTGAAGCAAAAAAGAGAGGAGTCTACCTTAGATTTTATTAAAAGGTGACGTGATTTCAACATGAGATGCAACAATCTGCCCAACCAGGAGGATGCAGTCAAACTATGCAAAGAGGGAATTAAGCCTGAAATAAATGAGAAAGTGATCGACGCAAATATCAAAACATTTGATCATCTCAACAGTACGGCGGCCGAGATTGACTTGGGGTGATAACCCCAACATGTTACTTGGGAGGAACATGACCTCCAAAGAGTGAGTAAGCTCTGAGAAAGAGGTCAATGCGGTGGACTTTGTAGTCGCTATAGACAAGTTTGGGACAAAGGCAATGGTGGTGCCTCATCTTCCAACAAAAAGGGAGAAAGCAAGGGCAGAGAAGCTTCCCTTGCGGAAAGGATGAACAAACCCTATTCGTTCGCCAAGGAGCACACTAGAAGGCTCTTTGACGAATGTTTTAGGCAAGAGCTCATAACTCTCCCAACTCCAAAGAAGTCAGCTGAAGTAGACAAGGCCAACAGGCCTAACTATTACCCATATCACCGCATGTTGGGTCACTACATCAAAAATTGTTATCGATTTAAAGATGTTGTAGAGCAACTGATTCAAGGAGGTATAGTTAAAATGGGGAAATACTTGGTGAAGCCACCCCAACCCACCCTAGAACGAAACAGAATGTCATTGTCAATGTCCTTCATAAAATCTCTAAAATGAGAAGGACGGGGCAGAGAGCTAACAAATCTATTCAAGCTGCCCATAGCAACACTGATGCATCAAAGGCCGGATGGTCAAACCGACAACATGAAGCCATGTAGGGGTGCACCCTTCCCCAAATGTCTCAGTGTTTGGCCATCAAGAAAAGCATCCAAAAGATTAAAAGGGAAGTAGGCAACTGCAACGAGAGCAATGGGAGCTATTGCAGTTCTTAAAGCATGTTGATGAATAGTTGGCATCATTTCCCTTTATACTATTGGCAACTATCCCGACACATGTCTAAAACTCAGAAGATCCGACAGGCACCCAAATGCCACCAAGGTCTACAGGGTGATTGTTTGAGGAGTCATTGTTTGAGGAGTCATCAGACTCATTTGCCGAGGAGACACCTCAAAAGCCATATTCCTTCCCTTGTCCTAAAATATTGAACACCTTCCAAGTTTGTTATCAAGAAGGATTGATAACCCTCCCGATGCCAGAAAACAATGAGGAGACAGACACGGTGCGCTGGCATGACTACTGTCTGTACAATCAATCAATAGGTCATATCATCCACGATTGCCATGTCTTTAAAGGCATCGTGGAGGACCTCATCACTCAAGGAGTGATAAATATGGGCGATTACTTGGTGAGTCCACCGCAACCTCACCTCAAAGGGGGCCGCAATCACAACGTGAATGTCATTCATATAGTTATCGCCGGGGAGACAGTAACAGGGGAGATCAAAAGAGTCAAGAATGAATTGAATCATCTCCGGTAGAAACAACTCTCATTGCTCAAGGCCATATTATGCCTCAGGGCAAAAGCTGAGATATTCGAAACTGAAGATGGCAATAAGCTTTATTCCTTTTCAAAGGATAAGAGTAAAGAGCTTTTAAAGCTCGGCCTAAGTGTAGGTCAGATCATGTTGGAAGAGCCCGAAGGCCAGCAGGAGATGATGAGATCTTCAAACTTGGCTATTGTATCTTTCATAGGACATCGGTGCATGCACTGGAGGATTGCACTAATGCAAAGGACAATTTGGAAGCTCGAATACAAAAAGGGATTATTAACGTAATAAGAATGGAAAAGGCCTCCTTGAGAGGGGGGAACATGGTCATCTTGCCGCCTCCGGCGTCGACCCGTGCTAAAGTCTTCTTAGACTTATAGATGGACCTTGCACAGATAAAGCGAGGCCATTTTGAAATGAGTCAAATGGTATAGATATTTGCCTTCGCTTGGCAACCAGAGGATAGGCAATCACCATTTTCACCCAGCTCAGACCATGAAGTGGGGACTTCCATGTTAATGAATGTGCATGTGTTTCCCATTCAAAGATAGAAAAGCCAAACTGCTTTTATGATCCAACACTATACAGGTGCCACCTTCATAGACTTTATCGACCACATATGGGCCCATCCGATTTGCATCAAACTTGCTTTCAGGTGTGGATGCCATAACATCTTTCTTTTTAACCATGACCAAGTTCCCTTTCTTGAAGGTTCTTTCACGAGCTCATCATAAGAGCATGACATCCTGGCCTGATACATTTGAAGATGCCGGTATGCAGCAAGCGTGTCACCTTCGAAGGTTGCCAACTCTTCATAGCGCCTTTCAATTTCATCCCTTTCCTCATCCTGGAGTTCAAATGGACAGCAACTCAGTAAGAGCACAGTTCGATCTCCACTAGGACTATCGCCTTTGATCCGTAGACCAAGAAATATGGGGTGCACCCCGTGGGGGTTTTATATATGGTGCGGTAAGCCCGTAGAGCTTCATGTATCTTCCCATCCCAGTCTCGCCTGTGGCCATTCACCAACTATGCTAAGAGCTTACAAAAAGTCTTATTAAAGACTTTGGCTAAACCATTGACCTGAGGGTTATAGATTATTGAAGCCCTCCAGTCAATGTGGAACTTGACAAACATTTTATAAATGGTCTAATTCTTGAAAGGTGGCCCCATTATCAAACATGATCCGACTAGGCACACCGTATCTGTAAACAATATGATGCCTAACAAAATGGCATACAATTTCACCAGTCACTTCTTTGAGTGGAAGTGCCTCAGCTCATCGTGAAAAGTAGTCTATTACAACCGATATATATTTGCACTCTTTGGATGATGGCGAGAGCTGACCCACAATATACATCCCCTATTTTGCAAATGGCCATGTGGGGATTGTTGGAAGAAGTTGACTCGGCGGCCTTCTAGGAATCGGCCCATGAGCTTGGCATTGAGGACGACTTTTGGCAAATTTCTCACAATCATATATAAATCCCCACGGGGTGCACCCCATATTCCCTGGTCTATGGATCAGAAGAAATAGTCCCGATGGAGATCAAGTTGTCCTCTTACCAAGTGGCTGTCTATTATTGACTCGAAGATGAGGAAAGGGACGAAATTGAAAGGCGCTATGAAGAGCTGGCAGCCTTGGAAGGTGACAAGTGTGTTGCATACCGGCATCTGACCAAGCCAAGATGTCACAATCTTATGATAAGCTCGTAAAAGAAAAGACCTTCAAGAAAGGGGACCTGATCATAGTTAAAAAAATAGATGTTATGGCATCCAAACGTAAAAGCAAGTTTGATGCAAATTGGATGGGCCCAATGTGGACGATAAAATCTATGAAGGTGGTGCCTATATAGCGTTGGAGCATAAACGCAATTTGGGCTTTCCGCCTTTGAATGGGAAACACATGAAGCTCTATTATGCTCCAGAGCATCAATTCCTCAACAAAAAATGGCGAGAGAAAGCAGATGTTCCTGCAACATAAAAGCTCAAACCCTGGGCAGCTAGCCGGCACCGAATTTGAACAACATCGCCTAAGGGCACCAGCAATGGCATACAAGCTTTATAGCCCCCTAGGCGGCCAATCACTCATGCATATCCCAACTTTGGAGTTTGACTGTTGATCTTCTTTAGGTAGGGATTGAGCACTCCGAAACCTTTCATAAAAAAGAGGACAACGGAGTTGCCAATGATGAGACAACCCTTCATATTACCATGTGTTTGGCAAGTAACTCTATATAAGGGCTACGACTTAGGCAATAAGGATGTTGTCCTCCCGACCTTGAGAGATAGCGGGGAGCCTAATTTCTTACTAGACAATGGGAAGAGAGGGTTGAGATCCTGAGGAAGAAAAGGAAAAGATGGTGTGCTCGTCACATATGTGTTCATGGCCCTGAGATCTTTAAATCTCATATTTGATATTTCATGGCCCTGAGAGCTTAAATCTGGCATTTTTAATATCTCATGGCCTTGAGAGCCTTTAAATATCACATTTGATACCCTATGTCCACAAGAGCCTTTAAATCTCACTTTTGATACCTCATGGCCCTTGCGACCCTTTAAGTCTCAAATTCCATATCCCATGGCCCTTGAGAGAATTTAAGTCTCAAATCACATACCTCATGGCCCTTAAGAGCCATTAAGTTTTAAATCCCTTATAACATGGTCCTTGATGACCTTCAAATCTCAAATCCCATATTCCATGGTCTTTCAGAACCTCCAAGTGTCAAATCCTACATGTCATGGTCCTTGAGAACCTTCAAATCTCAAGCCGCACATCCCACGGTACATGAAAACTATTAAACCCTTAGATTCCATATCCTATAGTCCATAAAGCCTTCCTCCTATATCTTATATACCCTTTTCATGGCACAAGAAGGCTTCACATATTCCAACCATGTCCCTTCTCATGGACTAATTTATACACACATATCCCTTTTCATGTGCAAAGGAGCCTTCAAGTCTTTCATCATACACATATCCCTTTTCATGGCCAGAGGCACCTTTAAATCTCCATCGTACACGTCCCTTTTCATGGCCAGTTATGTAGTCTAAGGCTCGCCTAGGCGCGCCTCAGAGGTGAGGCGCCCCTGGGCGCCTCGCCTCACCCTGTCTCGCCTCACTCTGACCACATTTTTTTAAATTAATTAATTTCTTCATTGTTTAATTTCTTCTCTTTCAGAATGCTTATTATATTGTGAAATCTTTATCAGTTTAATGTTGTGTCATTTTATTTAGTGAATCATAATAATTTGAATCATAGGATTGAATGAATTTAGAAAATTTATTGACTTTATATAGCCATTTTTGTAATATTTAGACATATAGTTTACTTTTTTGAATTACATATATATATTTAATAAATTTTCACCTCAAACGCCTCAAACGCCTAGGCCATCGCCTAGGCGTTTGAGGCATGAAGCAACCCCTCCGTCGTCTCGGTCGCCTCACGCCTCAGACTACATAGATGGCCAGAGGAGCCTTTCAAGCCCTTCATTATACACACATATCCCTTTTCATGGCAAAGGGGCCTTCAAATCCTCCCCGTACTCTCGTATTCCTCCCATGGTTGAAAAAACCTTTAAGTCCTCCATCAACCCTCACCCCCTTTTGTAGTTGAAAGGGTTATCAAAAGCTTCATATACCCTCATACTTCTTAGCTCTAATGGCTCTCATGCCTTTTGTATGCCTTGCATACCCTATCCCATTAGTTTCCTCAGTCCTTCACACACGCACATATTCTATTTATCCCTTGGCAACCTCTAGGCCATTCAAATATCGAATGCATTTGCATCCCTTCTTTTCCTTAAAAAAAAAAGAAGAAAAAAAGGGGGTTTAAAAATGAGGTGCCTCGACGGACTTAACTACCTCTCTCTTGAGAAATGGTTAAGGGTAAAAAAGTTATGAACCTGACTGAGGTGAAAACCGAAAATGGGACCTCAGGCAAAAATGGATACCCTGCTGCATGCAACCTCAAAGAATGTGCAGGCAAAAGTGAAAGGGGACTAATCCTGATGAAACCCGAAAGAGATGTAAAAAGGTGGACATCATCAAAAACAATTCTTGTCTACTTTTATAAATAAATGCACGCTCGAGACAAACCCTCGAGCTAACTAATGTCAATGACTCATGAGCTACAAAAAAGTGAAATAAATGAATAGACAGATCTGAGTCCTATGTATGAAGCCTATACATGATGCTAGTATCCTACTGGTCAGTGGTCATAAGTATGTCCCTCTCAAGGTTATGCACTCTAGCTCTAATATCTGCTCCTCCATGATGGTTATGCACTCTTGATGCTCCTGTATTTGCTGCTGAATTTGCTGAGGTTGAACATCTATCGAATGCATTAAGCACAAGCATCGAGTCATTGTCTCCCGCAAGCTCAGAAAATGCTGGCGACAGTCAAGTATCTAGGGCAGTACAAATTCAAGAGTTTTAAATAGCTTGTGCCGATGGAGAGAAATCAGCGGACCTCCGAGTAACAGCCGCTTTGGCTCTTAAATGGAGTCCAAGGCCTCTTGTAGCTACACAATGCAGGGGAGTGCCTCTGACGCCCAGCGTATCCTGCGCTCCTATTGATAGAGACTGTATAGGCCGGACTACACAGCTTCCAAGGCAGACATCCATGCTTCACTAGGATAGCCCATAGCATGATAAGCTATGGTGCAACCCCGCGGTTCCTCACGCATAGCTTCAAAAGTCGGTAAAGGCCATTGTATTATCACCCTCTGCCAATGCCCCAAATAGGCAGGAGAATATGGCATCCACAGAGATCCCTTAAGAGGCCATAACCTAATGAGTATACATGTGGGTTAATCAAAATTAGAAATTAAGGATACATACCCTCGTTGAAGAGAGGGTCTCCACTAGTCAAGGGCATTGATGCAAGGGCCGCCTCGAATTCCTCACGGGTGCATGACTGATGGCATATCTAAAAAAGAAAATTTAGTAAAATTACACATGCCCTTTGATAAGAGTGAAATGACAAGAGCATGCTTGGAAAGGAAAGCCTCTCCTGTAATGCCCTACGTCTGAGCCACCGAGGAGTTTGAGGAGTGGGACCAATAACTATGCTTGTAGAAAATGACATAGATATATATATATATATATATATATATATATATATGTATATATATATGTGCAAAAAAACAAAATACATGAAAGAGATGCAGGGCTTCATGACTCACCGGAGTAAGAGTGAAGCTAGGTCTTGGGATCAAAGACCTTGCACAAAGATTTAGTTTTTAGCGACGGACTGCACTGTAGTCCAGATGTCACCAATTGTCTCAGCTTGCTCGATAGAAAAGGCATCTGACATTTGCCTCAGTCTGTCGAGAGAAGAAGTAAGATGCTTGCACCAACATCCCGTATTGCAAAATTCGCCTATATGGAGCGGAGTGTTCTGCGGGGCATCCGTCGAAAGTTCACAATCTCTAAAAAAATGGTCACACTAGCCATATGTCGCCTTAGATGATTGATCAGTAGATGCTTGGGCAAAAGAAGATGGTGGCAAAATGACACAGTGTGGTTCAATCACAGGAGTAAAGTGACATTTATACATCCTAGAAGGTTGACGTGGAGCCACCTTGCCTTCCCACACATTTTTCTCCCATGCTTCATAAGCAGCGTGCACTTGGTCGTTCAAGCCCCGGAAATGTGCGTGCATGTAACCAGAAGCAATCTTCAAGGGATAAGAGAATTCAGCAGGCCACTTCAAATATTCCCTTTCAGCTTTAACAAAGTTGTGGGTCCATGATCTGAAAATAATGTTGTGCTTGTGTCACCAGTCAGCATAGGGACAATCGATATCCCCCACATGATCATGAGTTGGTATGTGAAGTGTTAGGCCGTCGATGGAACGTTGAAGGAAATTCCACCATGCCACGGCCACCAGATGTGTGTCTGAACACCCATACACTCGCCGGGGCAAAGGAAACTCAGATATGGGGGAACTGATTAGTTGTAGCCGAAATTTCAGAATAAGCGTGGGGAGAATAAGGCTCCAATATGACATAGCCTCCTACACGAAGAACCAATATGCTAGGCCGTGTGTTGACTACCCATCCCTTATTGTCGTGATTAGAAACAAAGGGTGAGACGACCACCCTTGACCCTTGGAGTTTTCACAGGCTTTTAGGACTCCCCATTACTGATGAACCTTATGAAGAGGTGGCATTGGGCGAACTGTATGAGTTGCAGGGATGGCGTGGGGGTATATGCCTTACCACATTATTTTCGTTATCTCATGAAAGTATGGCAGGATCTGGCACTCGTAGAGAAACCTAATGCACCAATTGAAATCTTAGGTCAAATATTTTTTATAGGGGTCCATTCTATTATAACAATTGCTTTGCTAACTTCAAGGTACCCCCTAAGAGTCTGTCTTGTATTCCAAAAGATAAATTCTCGCATTCCAAGGTACCTATTGAAGTTGGGGTTAAGCATGTAAACCCATGGAAGCTAAATCATATCACTTATCTAGCCACCTATTTGGCCTACTGGCTCCCAGTTTTGCCATTCACTAGGGCAAGGAGGAAGTTCTAAGATCAGGCACCATCTATTCCGCCTGGCGTCTAGCTATGGGGACCCAGCTAGCTATTGCTCCCACTGCATCGGCCGTCATATGTCATTCTCTTAGAGCTCTTTCAGCATATAACCCCCCAAGGGACTGTAAGATCATCATGGCCACACACTAGTTAAGTGATTAGGCAGGCCTTCTTCTCTCAAGATGCACTGATTATGTTCCATGCAAGAATGTATCGAAGCCTCGGATCTTCTGTTTTATTAGGTGTGCTGGTTCGGACGCAAACAAACAATTAAAGGCAACTCGTGACACCCCTGGCCCTGTTCCCTAGCATCAGGCTCAGCAATTACCTTTCGATTGTTGTTCAATCAACTTCCATCCTTATGTTAGGCGGAACACCAGCGGTGCAGAAGATTGGATTGATCCTCATACTAGCAATGTTTCTGATCATGGCAAGAAGCAATGGGTAGTCAGCACCCGACCTAGCATATTGGTACTTCGTGTGGAAGGCTATGTCATACCGGAGCTATTTTTCCCCACCGCTTTGCCAGAAATTTCAGCTACAATCAATCAGCTTCCCCAAATGCTGATTTTCCTTTCCCTCGGCGAGTGTATGAGTGCTCAGACACACATTTGGTGGCCATGACATGGTAAAATTTCCATCAGTATTCTATTGATGGCCTAACACTTTGTATACCAGCTCATGATCATGCAGGAGATATGGATTTCCCCTATGCTAACTGGTGACAAAAGCACAACATTATTTACAAATCACGAGCCCACAACATTGTTAAAGCTGAAAGGAAATATCAAAAGCGGTCTACTGAATCGTCTTATCTCTTGAACATTGCTTCTGGCTACATGTGTACATTTCCAAGGCTTGAATAACCAAATGCAGGCTGCATATAAAGCATGGGAGAAAAATGTGTAGGAAGGCAAGATGACTCTATGTCAACCCTCCAGGATGTATATAAAGGTCACTTTACTCCCGTGATTAAATCACACTGTGGCATGTTGCCACCATCCTCTTGCGCCCAAGCATCTACTGATCAATCACTTGAGGCGACACATGGCTGGTGAGGGCATCTTTTGAGAGATTATGGACTTCCGACATATGTCCTACAGAACACTCCAATCCCAACAAGCGAATTTAGCAATGCAAGACACCAAGCATCTTACTTCTACTCTTGACAAGATGAGGCCAATATCATATGCCTTTTCTATCAAGCAAGCTGAGACGATCGGTGATATCTAGACTGCAATAGAGTCCGCCACTAAAAAGTCAAATCTTTGTGCAAGGACTATTATCCCAAGGCGTAGCTTAACTCCCTCTTATTATGGTGGTGTGATTCCCACAACTAAAGGAGCCCAATGGTTCCTTCCCATCACCCCCAATTTTCTCTCCTATCACTCTTCCCCTATGTAATGGAGAGATAAATATTTTTAAATGAGAAAAAGGAGGAGAAGAAAAATCAATCCCATATGCAGCTCTCTCTCTTTCCACTTTCTCTCTCCTCCCCCAAAGTCAAAAACGGACAATGGCCGACTAGTAAAAGAAAAAAGAGAAGGAGAAAATGGCCCGATTGGCCTTAGAACAAAAACAATGATAAAATGATAAAATCTTTTAGGGTTATTTTATAGAACATTCCCTCAATTCAAAAATGGCCCGATGGATCTTCGATAATGAGAGAGAGAATACTCTATGCTATTGGGGGTTTTTCTTAAAAAGTTCCCCACTCTCAAAATCATCCCGATGAGGTTTTAAAAAAATGAAAATCGTGGTTAACAAATATTTTTTCTGAACTATTCTAGAAACCACCCGATAGGGGGCTGTGCACGTAATTTTTCGGCCCCCTTGGAGCCTATAAATACCCCCACGGGTGCTATTTGCATAGGGAAGAACCCTTGGTAAGGTTGGCCTCTTGCTCTCTCCGTACTCAGGTGAGAGCCATGGCTCACCTAGACTAAGTCCAACCCACAGTCCATGTGGCTCAAGACCATTTAGAGCATTATAACCAATTAACTCGGACCACATATTCCAAATGCCCAATTGGCTTGGACCATTAGGTCCAAATATCCAATTAAGCTCAATTAGCTTGGACTATGGAGTCCAAATGCCTAATTGGCCCGGACAATAGGGTCCAAATATTCAATTAAGCCAATTGGCTCAGACCATTGAGTTTAAATGCCCAATTGTCTCTGACCATTGGGTCTGAACACCCAATTAAACCCAATTGGCTCGGACCATGGAGTCCAAATGCCCGATTGGCCCAGACCATTGGGTCCAATTAAGCCCAATTAGCTCGGACCATTGAGTCAAAATGTCCAATTAGCTCAGACCATTGGGTCTGAATACCCAATTAAGCCCAATTGGCTTGGACCATTAAGTCCAAATACATAATTGGCTCGGACCATTGAGTCTAAACACCTGGTCAAGCCCAACTGGCTCGGACCATTGAGTCCAAATGTCCAATTGGCTCGGACCATTGGGTCCAAATACCCAAACAAACCCAACTAACCCAAACCATTGAGTCCAAAGACCCAATTAGACCCAATTGGTTCGGACCACCAAGCCCATTATGCCCAATTGGCCCATCATAGACTCAATTGGTAAGACCACCAAGTCCATCAAATCCAATTGGCCCAGATTATTAAGTCTGCTCAGCCCAATTGTGCCCAATTAGTCGATGTGACTAATTTCGCCATGTACTCGGCCAATGCAACCCAATTCTAATGTATTATTTGAAAATGATAAAAAAAAATCAACTTTTATTTATGTGCCTTTCCGTGTGTTTGCAGATGTGTAATGTTGGTCCCTATGATTGAAATACCCAAAATACCTTTCTGACTTTGCTCGAACCTCACCTAAGTCGTACCCTAACAAAAATGACCAAAATACCCTTAACACGATAAAAGTCCCTAAGAATCATGAAAAAATCTCCAAAATGTAAAAATGCCCAGAATGCCCAAAAACCCCTAAAATCTTATAAAGATGCCTAAAATTAAAAAAATAAAACCATAAAAATTCCCAAAATTCCAGAAAAATCCCAAACAATTTAAAAAATCATCCATAACACCTAAAATTCCCCCGAAACATTAAAAAATGGTCAAAATGACCAAAATACCCTTAATGCCCCAAAAATTCCCAAAAAACATAAGAAAAAGCCCAAAAATGACATATCATAAAAATACCCCTTTAAACCTTAAAATTCCCTAAAATGACCAAAATACCCCTGAGACACAATGCCAAAAAATTCCCCAAAAACATACCCCAAAACCCACCAGATTCAAAAAGACACATCTTAAACTCTAAAATGGTCCCTTAAACCCCCTAAAATGTAAAATGATCAAAATACTCTTATGATCCAAATGACTTAAAATCAACCAAATCAATCTAAAACCATCTAACATACCTTTGAACATTATGAACCAGCAAATGTGTTTGCGAAGCCTGCGTAAGTGGTGCACTTATGCAATTAT
Source organism: Amorphophallus konjac (assembly GCA_022559845.1). NCBI lineage: Eukaryota > Viridiplantae > Streptophyta > Magnoliopsida > Alismatales > Araceae > Amorphophallus > Amorphophallus konjac. The sequence goes on from CM040128.1 coordinate 260,705,626, forward strand.
GGTTTGAATGGCATCTTATGAGCAGTTAATCAAGGGTATTCGGTCGTCCAATAGATGTAATTAACAATGATCATGGTCGGTGGGGAAAGGTCTAGCACATGAACCCATAACACTTGATGAATATAATTATAATGTGCTCCAAGGATTTACTCCATAGTCATGGAACAACATATCTTAATGCTATATTCTTGTTCCCACAAATTGGCACGCCAGTTGGGACCTTTCCTTCCCTTCATCTTCTTGCTCAAAGATGCCCACTCAACATACTATTGTGCTGGTTCTTTTTTCAAGCTCACCCACACACTATTTCTGCCGCAATGCACCTGCTACAATGGCCAGCATTCACCAAGTCACTTCGGGCCACTTGTGGACTGAAGTCATGCCATCGACGACTATCTCACTACTACTGCCTGTAGTTGGATCCCTCTACTTCCTAGGAGTAGTCCCACTTGCTATTCCCGCTCTGGTCAAAATCCCAAAAGCTGAATCGCCCATGCTGCTTCTCAACGTCAATATCGTTACTTACACCTGCACCTCCACATCCTCCAGCAAGGAGGAGAGGCGTCGCCAAGGCACAACTAAGAGGTGCCGACTCACTTCCAATTTGGGGAAGACAACCACCATTCGAGATCTGCGTGTCTACATGGACAGTAGGGCCCCACGAGTCCGCGAGATGAGACATGTTCGGTACATCTCCATGGATAGCAGGTTTGGAATTCTGGCCAAGGCCCACAGAATAGGGCCAAGCCAAACAACCAGAATGTCAAGGCCCAGCTCATAGCGGGAAGAAATAGAAGAAACCAACATAGCATCTGTAGAAATATAAGGGTAAGGACCTTCAAATTCCGTAAAGGAAGGCCCGCATGAAGAAAAGATGGGTCACCAAGGCGGAGGTGCAAAAGATTAAAAGGGCTAGAGCTACTCTAACCTCAACGGGTGAGTCCTCATCACCCCAGAATCAACCACAACCAACGGCCAAGTCCCTTGATAATGCCGCTCCCTACCCTTTCCCTACTCGAGAGAGGAAAAGAAAGGGGAACCATAAAGGGAACAGTTTTATGCCTCATCAAGTGCCCCCGAGACCTACACAAGTCTAAAGGCGGGGAGAGGAAGACACTGAAGGATCGAGGATTTCAGTATTTGACCATTTGGGCACGCCATCACGCCCACTCCAAAAGAAAAGGAGAATGGCGAGAATTTTCGATCGAAATATCAAAGTTTATGGCTGTTATGTTTCAAGCTCTAGTAATCCATACGTCGCCCTCCCGAATGATCTCGAACAAGTGGCCGGCATTGCTAATCGACATGGGATCATGACTAGGAGAGGAGAACAAGCGAATGAGCTGCCAAGCCAGTTGAATGCAGCTCTGGATGGGCAGCCTATTGATCCCGATGGTAACCCGGAAGGTCATATTGACCAAAATGATGCTGACATACCCTATGATAATAACTCAGGTATACGAAATATGCAGGGGGTTAACCCACAAGACTTGGTGATCCAAGAGCTTATGCGGAAGAATCGGGCACTCAAAATATGGTGAAGGCAATGACTGGAGAGAAGCCATCACCTCCTGTCCTGAATCCTACACAACCAACGGCAATGCCAGCCATAAGCAATCCACATGCAGTGGCAATGCCAGGTGTGCCAGTGGTGGAGGTTCCTGTTACCACTAAGAACCTCAGATCTTCTCTGAATCCCAACCAACTGACGGTGATGCGAATGATAGTCATGGAAGCTCGTTCAGTCCACGAAGATCCGCCAGCAATTTCTAGTTGCAATTCGAATGATCCTCAACAGCCACATACATCAACTAGGAATACCGCTGCATCAAAAAGGGCACTGATTGAGCATATTATTGAGGCTAAGATGGCAGAACATGATGAGAGCATGGCAACCTTCAACTTGTATGAAGTGTCATACCCTCTCCACAGTTAATCAAGGGCATTCGGCCATCCAACTGATGGAATTAACATCGATCAAGATCAGTGGGGAAGGTCCAGCACATAAACCCATGACACTCGATGCATATATTTATAATGTGTTCTAGGGATTTATTCCATAGTCCCGGAACTGCATATCTATATGTTATATTCATGTTCCCACAAGTTCCCAAATCCAAAATGGAAGAAGACATGTATGAGCAAAGGAATATTCCACAGAAGAAATTGTTGCCTAGTGTGGAAACCTTGGACGGTGGATACAGCAACTCAAGCTCTTCCAGAAGGTAGCTTATCTAGTGTAGGATGTCAGGGATCCCTCTACATCTTGGGATTCTTGAAAAGCTTTCATAGTCTAGTATCTCCATTTGGCTATCTGAGAAGGACGGATAAGGAGACACTCGATGGAGACAACTTGAAATTCGCAAGAGTGCTAGTAGAAGTGGAGACCTTATTGCAGATTCCAAGGGGTGTAGAGGGGAAAGAAGTTCTGGATTCCCATTGTTGTATAGCTAGGAGGAGAAGCTACGAATGCCCAGGAGCAGTCCATGGACTGGACATGGGCAGAGGTAGTCTCCTGCTATCAGAAGATGCGGCAGAATGGTGCTTCCAAAACAGAGATGCCCGAATTGGAAAGCAGGACAATGGCAAGAAGTGAGTTCAAGAATGGGAACTGGGTTGAGGCCAGTCAACTGGGTCAGAATCAGTGTGATAATGGGCTGAAGGCAGATGGTACATCCATTCAACTTCTGAGGGATGCCATCATGCAGGACACTAGGAAGACCGGCAACCTGTACACAGCCTCTGTGCAGCCTCAGAAAGGTGAAAAGGATGGTAGGGGATCGAAGGAGACTGATCAGGCTGCAGCGATTTGCAGCGATATAGTGGGTTCCAAGATCGAGGAGGGTGGCACTTCAAGCTATCACAGGGTGGTGGGCAAGGAAAAGGAAGAGGAACAGTGTCGGCCTCAAAGAGCCAACAGGAACCCAACAGACTTGGTCTCAGGTCAGAACATGGCCATTCATCCACAGGTAAGTCATCTGTGTCAGGAATAGTGGGTACTGAGGGTCCTGGTAAGTCATTGGGTATTCCTTTGGAACCACTGTCTCATGTCCTTCTCCACCCATTCCAAATCCAATATGATGATGCCCTAACCGCAGCTTCCAGCAAGGGAGATAACCTACCTGGAAATGGAGATGGCCCAGCGGAAGGACAGGACCAGAACCTCTCTAACCGTCTATCGTCGGCGATGCTGGCTGAAGCGCGACAGTGCGGGGAGGTCTACCAAGGAGGTCTACCAAAGCCTAGCTCCTTCCGGAAAGGTGGACTGTGCAACATCTATATGCTCCGGATCTTCAGAGGCACATCGGGCAGATCAGCTACAGGCCTACAACATGAGAGAGGGAGAAGACTGTGTCGAAGCATTAGGAGAGCAGTGTAATCTGGTCCATTCTTTGTCTACTGATAATGTAACAGAAATAAGTATCATTAATCTCCCTGAAACCATGTTGGAGAGGAGCAGTACAGGGTTAACAGGCAAGGGAACGGGATGGTGGATGGAAAATCTTACTCAGCTGTCAAGGGAGATTCACGGCAGTCTTGAGTGGCAGGATAGACCAATCCAAGTCTTCTCTATGACTGTTGGATCAGACCTCAGCATAGCAAAAACAGTACCTTCTTTGCAAGGGAAGGAGCTGGGAATTAAAGTTCTGGGGAATGTTCAAGCAAAAGATGATTGCAGTGGAGCTGTGACAGCATGGATAGAGAATAGTGTGGAAGGTGATATACAGGCAGATCTGATAAATGTCAAACCCTTGGCCATGATGGATCTGGCAATGGAGGAGCAGTGGTCAGATGAACTTATAAAAGAAATTGGTTTGATGGTTGGAATATCATTTGTGGGAAGAGAGGAATACGTCAGTGAAACTTGTAAGAAGATCAAAAGAGACCTAAACCTGCAGTTAAGTCTAAAGAGGAAAGGATCTGGGAGTGGTATCGAAATTGGGAGGAGAGAACTCATGTTTGTGCAATCAAATGAAATGACAGAGGGCCTAACGCCAAAAAGAAAAAGAAAAAGGCCAAGGAGAAGATGATGATATATCAATGAAAATAGTTTCATGGAATTGCAGAGGACTCAATGGGGAAGAAAAAATAAGAGAGAGAAAGAATATGATATACAGGGAGAAGATGGATGCCCTTGCATTCAAGAAACAAAAATGGAGAACATTGACAGTGATGAAATAAGGAAGTTATGGGGCAATACATTACAAGGGTGAAGCTTTAAGCCTGCAGAAGGGTTGAAAGGAAGCATAGTGATATTATGGAATCAAGATACACTTAAAAGGTGTGAGGAAACAGGAAAACAATTTAAAGTATCCGTAAGGTTTAGGATGAAAAAGGATGGGTTCTACTGGGTGTTTACAGGTGTATATGGGCCAGTTCAGAGTGAGTACAAACAGAGTTTCTTTCAAGAACTTGGAGGAATTGTTAGAGACAGCAGCGAGGCTTGGCATGTGGGAGGGGACTTCAACGCAGTCAGATGCCCAGGAGAAAGATCAAATCAGTATAATTGGCCAGCAGAAATGGACCTACATGAAGAAAAAATCCAAGCAGCTGAGATGATAGAAGTTCACATCGGTTACCTTTTCTATCCATGGATAGGCTCGGGGAAGAGGAAATCTCAATCAAAATTAAACAGAATTTTTATCTCAGTAAAATGGCAGCAGAAGTTTAGCAGAACCAAAGCAAAAGGCCTTGCTAGAGTATTATCTGATCTCATACCTACAATGCTGATTGAAGGAAGACACAAACAGCACAGATTATTCAGATACGAGAGAGCTTGGACCAGGCATGAAAAGTTTAAAGAATTGGTAGAATGGTGGAATGGAGTCCCGGACAATAAATATGCATGTCTCTCACTGGTGAATAAACTGAAATGGTTCAGGGAAAAGGTGAAAGCATGGAGCAAAGAGATATTTGGTGCAGCTACAAAAATTAGACGAGCTACTTCAAAGCATTGAAGAATTTGATATTGAGCGCCTAGCTCCTCTTCTGCCTAACATAATCTCAGAAGAACAGGGGGCCTTTGTTAAAGGCCGATACATTTTGGATAATATTTCTTTAGCCAGGCAATTGATGGGGGATATTAACAGGAAGGTTAGAGGCCACAATGCTATCTTTAAATTAGATATGGCTAAAGCATATGATAGAATGGAATGGGATTTTATTTTTGCAGTTCTGAGGAAATTTGGGTTTAATTCTCGGTTCACTTCTTTGATTGGCATGCTCCTTTCTAATTGCTGGTTCTCTGTCAATCTCAATGGTACCATGACTGGCTTTTTTAAATCAAGCAGAGGGATAAGGCAGGGAGATCCCCTTGCTCCATATCTTTTCATTATTGCTTCTGAAGTATTAAGCAGGGGCCTTACTAAAATGTTCCAATCTGGGATGTTGCGAAGGTACAGTGGGCCTCGACATTTGACACAGGTCTCTCATTTGTTATATGCGGATGACACACTTGTTTTCCTTAATGCCTGTAAGCAGAATATCACATCCTTTCAGCACTTTATTGAAAAGTATCAGTCATGTTCTGGGCAGCTAGTTAATGCAGGGAAAAGTAGTTTCACCCTATCCTCAAAGGCTCCTTCTTCTCTTAGACAATCCATCCAAGCTTTAACTGGGTATAAATTTATGTCTGGTGGATTTTGTTACCTTGGAATCCCTGTCAAAAAAGGGAGGTACAAATGCTCGGATTTCCAATATCTGATAGACAAATTTCAAATGAGGCTGGAAGGCTGGCAGTCCAAGTTTTTGTCTCAGGCAGGAAGATTAGTGCTTATTAACGCAGTACTCCGGAGCATTCCAATTTTCTTGGCCTCTGCCTGCTTCATTCCGAAAACTGTTATTAATGCAATAGACAGACTTTGTGCCAATTTTCTTTGGCAGGGAACTGAAGGAGACAGAAGGAGGCACTGGGTGGCCTGGAAGGATATCCAAAAACCCCTGGCTGAAGGGGGCCTGGGAATCAGAGATCTCTATTGGGTTCAGGTAGCATTGGGGGCAAAAGCCTTGTGGAATGTCCTTCATGGTTCATCTCTTTGGTCTAAGTATGCCAGGCAGAGATATATCAGAACCCACTTTTCAGAATGTATGAAGCCCTTCCCTGTGGGTTTGCCATCAAATGTGTTTCATCAAGTGAAGAACCTTATTATAAGTAAAACCCAGTGGTTCATAGGAGATGGGGCTGATATTGATTTTTTTAGGGACAATTGGACAGGTAATGGTCCTATCCTACATTCTGTCTTGGCTTCTGAAGCCACCAGTCAGTTCCCTCTAGCCTCTGTAAAAGAGGTCCTGGTAAATCCTCAATATGAAAATTGGAAGCAGATTTGTCCTGACAATCATCTCTACAGTTCCCGGCTCCAAATTGCAGCAGATGCCTGTATCTGGACTGGCACTACCAGGGGGGATTTTTCCACAAGGTCTGCATACAATCTTCTCCGCACCAGTGGAAATATCAGGCGGCCTTGGATCAAATTATGGCATTCTGCCTTTAATCCCAGAGCAGCATCTTTTGTATGGAAATTAATACACAGAGCAGTGCCTGTGGACAGCAAGGATGGCAAACTCGGTTTCGGTCTCGGTTTCGCCCGGGTCCGAAACCGAGTTGACTCGGTTTCGGTTTCGGTTTCGGCCGAAACCGGCCGAAACCCATATAAAAGGTCAAAAAAATTAAATTAATTCTAAAAAATATGATAAAAAATCATAAAAAATATTAATAATCACTTAAAATCACAAAAATCATTACACATGCATTTGACTGAATAAGTTAGTGCAATAACTTTGAAGTAGACAACTACAAAAATTGAACTTCAAACATTGAACATGTGATAGTTAAAGTAATATTCCATTGTACATTAATACAAGCAGTACAAAATTAGACAAAATAGATAAAATAATTGTTACAAAAATTCATTGATTCTTACCTAATATGGATAATAATTATTAGAAGAACCTTCTCCCTCATCGTCTGGCCCTTGATGTTGATACCCATAACCATGTTGCATGTATGGTCTATATTCACTATAACCAAACAATGAGGTAGCCAAGTCCTGCATCCCTCTTTGGATCCCTCTTGGAGTGTTTGGTTGGCTTGAGCCGAATCCAGTATCAGCATAAGAATCTTGAGGAAGAGAAGAGGAACTGGCCGGATGGAAGTTGAATGATGGTTCATAACCCCACGACCGATAAATCGCTGCCTCCTATTGGCCACCTCCATAACCTGATGGATGCCCATATTGACTCTGTGACTCATGTCCTCCCTCACCCTGACTGTATCCTCTGCCTGTGTCTGCGTGGAAGGAGGAAGGACCACCAGCATCCCCACCGCCAGTAGTAGCACCTGTAGCACCTGGCACATACGAAAATATATAATTTATCTCCTACCAAAACCTTTTCTGATTCGAACTGATAATAAGAATTTAAGTTACTTTCCAAAATAAAAAATCAAAGGATCACGAAACCTGCAGTCTCCAGTCGCCTTTTGGCCTTTGGGGATGCTTTTTCCTGTGCCGGTGTGCTTTCTTCTTGCACCCTTGACATGAATCCTGTTCCCCTTGGCGTGTGCCTCAAATAAATCTGCTTTAACTGTTCAATTGCCGGGTCCTCTCGAGCAGCAATATTTGTTCTCTCAGTTTGCCCATGCACTGATGTACTTCTTCTTAAGGATGTAGGTGCCTTGCCCATTCTAGGAGTGACTGGCCTGCTATCTGAGTCGGAGTGTCTAGCTGGCTGAAAATCATGTTGCTCCTCAGTGTCCTCAACAACCCTAGACATGTGGGCATGAGTATCTCTGGCCCTCTTTGATTTTCTTCTTAATTCGGGATCCCTTTGCTCATCTTCATCTAGTATGCCCTCTGCCCATCTTCTATCATCATCATCAAAAACGGGCTCATCAACCTGCTCTCGTGTCTCCACCCAAGACTGCAACGGATTCTCATCATCAAATAAGGCATCCACATCAATTTCTGCGGCGGCATCCCCGGCGGCGCGTTTGTCTCGCAGCTGTTGTCTCAACCTCATATTCTTTATTCTCAACCTCATATTGTAGTGGCAGTACACTAATTTCTCTAACCGTTCAGCCTTTAGCCGATTGCGAACCTTTGAGTGTATAAGGCTAAACGTGCTCCAATTTCTTTCACATTGACTTGCTGATGTTGTTTGACTGAGCACCCTAATTGCAATGAAAGCCAATGCATTGTTACCCATATCTCGGTTGTTAACCATTATCCACCAGTCAACTGTTCCACCAACCATAAAAAAATGCATTTTAGTTGTAAAAATATATATTCATCAGGTTAAGAAATCCAAAAAATAAAATATACCTGGGCTCACTCTTCCCACAGCGTATTGCAATTGGGAGTCAGCATATGTCTCAGTCCTCATTCTGTAATGGTTCATCTACAAACATAAAGTAATAGATTAACATAACTACTTAAATAAATTCTATACATGTTATTGACAGTATCAAATAAAGGCGAACCTCTACTTCGGCCTCTAGTCTCTTTTCTGGATTCCTCGATAAACGACCAATGACTTTTAAAGTCCCTTGAAGCACCTCGCCATCAACATGTGCATCGGCACCGTACATAAATCGAGGGTTGAAGAAATAACCTGCATTTGTGTATAATTAACTAAATAAAATTTATAAAATAACATAAAGGCATTACCTCAATTTCAGTACAATTAATCACTCACCAGCTGCATGCAAGTCATGGTGTAATGTGTTGTCCCATCTCTGGTCAATAATTTTCCACCATTTTGCATAATGTTTGGGAAGGGAATGCTGCAACTCCAATTTGGCACGGTCCATGGCCTCGTATAGATAGCCCATATCATTCTTCTCATCGCCATCCACCATTCTTAGGACCTTCACGAGAGGTGTGACTACTTTCAAGTACCGTGACACCCTGTCCCAGAATTTGTTGTCGTCCACGACGTGGCAGACATCCAGATAATCCATCTGTGTATCAACATTGCCCTTGTCGATGTATTCCCGCAGGGCATTGTGGTACATGAAAGCTTTCAGCTCATTCTTGTACCTGTGCAGATAAATGAAAATTGAAGCTGCATCAACTGCTACATATCAGTAAGGATAAAGTATCAAGAATTGAGATCAATCTTATACCTGTGCAAAGACTCCAAAGAAATAAAATTGGAAGCAAATCTGGTTGGGCCTGCACGGATGATATCTCGCCCTCCACTGGCATGCGCCCTGAACATATTTAGTATCCTAGGATGGCCATAGATATACTGTGTGACTTTTTGTGCCTTGTCAATTGTCTTCTTCACATGCTTTTCCTTCCCTATGTCTTCAAGCATCAGATCAAGACAATGTGCTGCACATGGGAGCCAATATAAATGACTGCGCTTTTGCATCAATTTCTTCCCTGCAGCCTTGTAACTGGCTTCATTATCAGTCACCATCTGCACAACATTCTCCTCTCCAATTTGTTCTACCATGCCATCCATCAAATGAAACAAATAATTTGCATTCTTTTCATAATCTGATGCATCAACTGATTTCACAAACACTGTACCGCTGATGCAATACACCAAAAAGTTTATCATGGACTTTTTCGTGGTACCAGTCCAACCATCACACATGATGGTGCATCCTCTCTCCACCCATATATGCTTGAAGCTTTCAACCCAATCATGGAGCTCCTCAACCTCTCCCTCAAGGCCACGCCCGTATATGTCTCGACGTGAGGGGGCTTGCAAGCCAGGGCCAGCATCTGCTATGGCATCTATCATAGGTTGGAAATATTCACTTGAAGCTGCATGTGCAGGGACACCTGCATGAAAAAACCATTTGCAAATAGATTTAAATGCATGCCCTGCAACTTCTGCTGATTTTTTGACCCCTCTCATTGCTTGCTTGATTTTAGGTTGTGTAGCTTGGGGCCTTCTGTGCAGATAGCTGTCCATGGGACCTGTTCCCTGCGTATGTGGGGCAGCACCAACGTCAGGACGTCGTGCAGCTGTACTCTCATAGGTCCCTGATCCCATGGCTCCCTTCCCTTTCCTTCGAGCGGCTTGTTCACGCTCCCTTGCTTCAGTCAGCTCTGGATCAGAATCCTCAGTGCCTTCCTCATCATCATCCCTTCTAACCCTTCTGCCAGAAATCTCCTCAGCAATTTCAGCCTCATCCTCAGCCCTTTGTTGCACCCTCTCCCTTTTCCCCAGAAGGCATTGGCGCATCTCTTCTCGCACCTCTCGGGGACAGTTGTCACATTGTCTGACCTCTCCTCTTACCCCTGCCAAATGTTGTTTTCCTCTGGTAATTCCGCCATACATTTCCTTACTACAGTAATTGCATTTCACCTTTCTTCTCTTAGCATCTATTAAAGACATGTGGGTCCACCCCGGATCCTCCTGCCCTTGCTGCTCCTGTGTTTGCTGACGTCTAGGCATGATGCTGCATTAAGACAGTGACACACAAAAAGGTATAAGTACAATTAAAAACTTAACCCTTAATTAGCAAGTAACCCTTAATCACCCTTGCAAAAAATCAATTACCAGTATGATCCCACCCCAAAATCTTCAATGTAGTTTAATTGAGCTTCAATTTAGCCTAAGCAAACTGACTTAGACAAAAGCCCCAAATTTTATATACTAATTAACCGTTAATTATCATTTACCCCTTAATCACCTTTTGAAAAAATCAATTGTCAGCATGATCCCACCCCAAAATCTTCAATGAAGCTTAATTGAACTTCAATTTAGCCTAAACAAACCGATTTAGACAAAAGCCCCAATTTTTATGAACTAATTAACCCTTAATTAGCAATTAACCCTTAATCACCCTTCGAATTAATTAACTACCAGCATGCTCCCGCTTCAAATTAGTCAATGAAACTTAATTGCGCCCTAATTGACCCTTACTAAACCTAATTAAAGAAAAGCCCCAAATATAAACTTCTAATTAGGGTTTAATTAGAAGTGTTAAAAATCTAATCATGGTTTTAAATTAACCTACAATACAACATTTAACCTACAACAAAAAAAAATTCAACAACTCAACCAAAAAAACACAAAACATAAAAAACCCTAAATTTACCTCCACAAAATTTACCTCCGCAATAGCAGTCGGACGGTCGATGTGGACTTGTGGAGTGTGGACAGCCCCCTGCCCCCTAAAGGCCTAAACAAGCACAGCAGCAGCAGCCGGCAGCGCACAGCAGCTCCACACTCCACAGGCAGGGAGGCCCGGCAGCAGCAGCAACAGCCAGCAGCTTCAGCAGGCAGGGAGGCAGCAGCAGCACCGCAGCAGGCAGCAGCTTGGTGCCTTGGTCGCAGGCCCACCTCGCAGGCAGCAGGCTCGCACGGGCCGCAGCCGGCCAGCCGCAGCCGCAGCAGGCAGGAGGCAGCAGCTGCAGCACAGCAGCAGCCGCAGCAGTGCAGCACGGCAGCAGCAGCAGAGCGGCGGCAGCAGCAGCACCCGGCAGCAGCACAGCACGGCGGGGGGGAGGGTTTCGGCCGAAACCGTTGCAGCAGCGGCGGAACTTCTGCGAAGTGGGGTTTCGGGAGGGAGGCGAAAGGAATATCACAAGTTTCGGCCGAAACTAACAGGTTTCGGGCCGAAACCGACCGGGCTCGGGCGAAACCAGTATCGGTTTCGCCCGAAACCGATATCTCACTTACGTTTCGGGTTGCTACAGTTATTAGGCCCGTTTTCGTATCGGTTATGGCCGAAACCGATACGTTTCGGCCGAAACGTATCGGTTTCGGCCGAAACCGCCAACCATGGTGGACAGAAGGGTGGCTGACTGTGGTATCCCATTTGTTTCCAAATGTGATTGCTGCCAAGTTCCCACTCAGGAGGACTTAAACCATCTTTTTATTTCTGGTGAGCTAGCATCTGAGTTGTGGTCGTGGATCCACCCTTTGATTAGTGAGAAGGCATATCTTAGTGACCACATAACAATCCGGTGCTGGAATATCTTAACAGTCACTAACATGAAATCTGCTTTTAGTTTCATTGGCCTCTATGCTGTTATTCTTATGCTGTGGAGTATTTGGAAATCCAGATGTGCTATCAGGTTTGAAAATAAGCCTCATCATATAAATGACATTAAGAGAAGTATTGTTTCTTCCATTTCCTATGTTTTGGAAAAGAAATGCTTCTATATTCCTTTGTCTTCAGTCAAAGCTAGTAAGCTTGCTTCTTATCAACTCTTTCCCCGGGTGGAGGTCAAAAGACCAATTTTGGTGACATGTAGACTGGCCTTTGATCGGCTGACAATACATGTGGATGGAGCTTCAAAAGGAAATCCGGGTCTGTGTGGAGGTGGGGGTTGCATTCGGAATGCCAAAGGAAATATGATAATTGGCTTTGCATTTCACTATGGCAGTGGCTGTAGTTTTCTTGCTGAAGCAAGGGCTTTACATGATGGTTTATCCATAGCAAAGCAGGGTGGTTTACACATATCTACTGTGTTTTCAGATTGTGCATTACTAGTTGATGCTGTTCACAAAGGTGTGACTCCCAACTGGACTGTTATGCCTTGGTGGGGGAAAATTTTGGAGCTTCTTAATAGTTGTGGATGCACGGTGCAGCATGTGTACAGGGAAGGTAATAAAGTTGCTGATGCATTGGCATCTTATGCCTGTGGTATCCAAGATAATTCTATTTTTACACATACCAGGGACCTTCCAATTTTGGCAAGGGGGGCCCTCAAGATGGACAAAGCAGGATTGCCCACTTTGCGCAATTGTAATTAGATAAGTGGTCTTTTCTTGTTTTTGTTCTTTTACTTTTGATTGTTCTTACAAGGGTATAGGCCATCATTGTATAGGTTCCTTTATTGTTTCTACCTTTGATTGTTCATACAGGGGTATGCCCCGTAGCTATTGTACTTTCTCATTCAATTAATAAAATTAGGACCATAGGATTAATCTGGGGGAGTGAGAACATTCTTCCCTTCTGGGGGAGGGTGCACTTGATCGGATTCTAATCCTAATGGTCGGTTTCTTTGCCAAAAAAAAAGAAGAATTTGATATCAAAAATGATCAAGGGTTACTGTTAGAAAAGGATAGAAGATGGTGGGAACAAATTAAACAGCAGTACGGAGAGTGGTCAGTTAGAGAGGAAATTAAGTGGAAACAGAGCCGAAGAACTATGGTTTAAAGAAGGAGATAAGAACACAGCTTATTTTCATGCAATGGCAAGTATCAAGAAGAGGAAGAGACACATTGAAAATGTTAAGAGTGGGGGATGTACTGATCAAAGAGGAGGCAAGCATTTAGAAGGCTGTAGTGGAGTATTATGAAGCTTTATTCAAGGAAGAGAAAATATGGAGGCCACAGATTAACAGTAAATTAAGTCAGAAAATCCCGGAGGAAGAGGCTAAATGCTTTAACCCAATCAGACCCTTTTATGAGGAAGAAATTAGAGAAGCAGTGTTCACAATGGATCCAAATTAGTCACCAGGCCCAGATGGTTTCTCAATGAGTTTTTATCAACAGTTATGGGATTTAATCAAAAAGGACATCATGGCAGCGTACTTGAGTTTCAGAAGATGCCCTCAAGTGTTAAATGCTTCAATTCAACCTACGTGGTTCTGATTACAAAGAAAGAGAGTGCTGAGGCAATGAATGACTACAGGCCGATAAGATTGCTCAATGGCACATACAAAATTAAAACAAAGACCCTAGCTACCAGATTGAAGATGGTTGTGGGCAGTTTGATTGACAGCAATCAATCAGCCTTCATTCAAGGAAGATTGGGCTTGGATAACTACATGGCAGCATACGAATGCATTCATGAACAAAACTAAAGAAGAAGAAATGTTTGGCGTTCAAGATAGATTTTGAAAAAGTCGATGATAGGGTTTATTGGAATTGTTTATTCAGAATACTCCATGGTATGGGTTTCAAAAAAAGAATGGATTGAGTAGATCAAAAGCTGTGTTCAGACTGCCACATTCTCAATGCTGGTCAATGGTACACCATGTGGATATTTTGGGAGCTCAAGATAATTGAGATAGGGATATCCACCATCTCTTTAATTTGTCCTCATCGCCCAAGTGTTAAGTGGCATTTAGAAGAAGGCAAGATATTCAGGGTTTATTGAAGGGATCAAGGTCAGAAGACCCTCGGATGAAGTCACGCATTTGCAGTATGCAAGTGATACAATCTTATTCACATCAACAGTGGAAGAGAAGTTACTTAATCTAAGAATCCTGCTCAGATTACTTGAAGCTGCAACTAGACTGAAAATTAAGTTTACTAAGAGTGAAGTGGTGAGAGTGAATGTTAATGAACACGGCAAGAAACAGATTGAACAGATTTGGGGAGCTAAATAGGGAGCATTCCTATCAAGTATCTTGGATTACCCTTATCTGATGGAGCCATAAGAGCAGTGGGCTGGAATGGTATCATCAAGAGTGTGGGAGACAGAATTGTGAGCTGGAAGGGCAAACTTTTATCAACAGGGGGAAGATGGATCCTATCAAAGGCGGTTCTAACAAGTCATCCAATTTATTACTTATGCATATTCAGAACCCAAGGTCAGTCAGCAAAAAAAAAGAGTCCATGAGAGCTACATTCTTCTCGAGTGGAAAAGGGCTGGAAGAGAGAGAGGCACTCGTCCTATTGCTTGGAAGTATGTTTGCAGACTAAAAGAGGAAGGTAGAGTAGGTATCATACCTATTGACACAATTAGTAATGCTTTGCCGTTGAATAGTTGAAATGGCTATGGAGGATTGATATGGGTGAGGGGTCTTCATGGAATAGAATTGTAAGGCAGAAATACCTATATAGACATTAAAAGTGGTTTTCGGAAGAAGTCCATACAAACCAGTTATCACAATCTGGAAGAATATTCTGAAGAATAGGGACTTTTACATATGCTTGGCTGCAATTCAGGTGGGGAATGGTCAAAAAACAATGTTCTGGGAAGATGAATGGTTGCAAAACAGGTCTCTCCAGCAAGTATTTCCTAATTTGTATGATATGGTAGATACAACTGGAATGAGTATAAACACTACATGGACAGCATGAAGCTACCTTCAAATGGAATCTGAAATTCCGGTGAAATCTTAATGAAATTGAATTTAATGAATTTCTGAAGCTGTCTCAACTATTAGACAATACGTGCATAACTCATCATCATCATCATCATCAGAGCCTTATCCCAATTAATTGGGGTCGGCTACATGAATCCTGTTCTGTCAAAGATTTCTATCAAGTGCAACATTCGTATTTAAACCCAAGAAACTAATGTCCTTCCTAATAACATCGCACCATCTCATTTTAGGCCTTCCTCGAGCTCTTTTACTAGCATCCACTAAGATTTGGTCACATCTTTTAACCGGCGCTGAGTTAGGGCGACGACACACATGTCCAAACCACCTGAGTCTATTTTCTCTCATTTTACTATCAATTGGAGCTATCCCTAAGTCTTTACGGATGCGCTCATTCCTAATCTTATCTTTCTTAGTCTTGCCACACATCTATCTCAACATCCTCATCTCTGCTACACACATTTTGTGGATGTGTTCCTTTCGTACTGCCCAACACTCGGTACCATATAACAAAGCAGGTCTCACAGCCGTTCTATAAAACCTCCCTTTGAGTTTCACAGGCATACGACGATCACAAAGGACACCTGATGCACTTCTCCATCTTAACCAGCCTGCCTTAATCCTATGTGTAGCGTCATCATAAATCTCCTCATTCTCTTGTATGATAGACCCTAAGTATCGAAAGCTACTACTCTTCGGAATGTTATGTCCATCAATTAAAATCATGTCTTCCTGAACCACTCTCCCATTACTAAAATTACAGTGCATAAACTCTGACTTACTCCTAGTAATTTTAAAACCTTTAGACTCCTAGACAAGTCTCCAACGCTCTAACTTAGCATTTAGAGCATCAATACTCTCATCAATTAAAACAATAGCATCTGCAAAAAGTATACACCAAGTGATATCCTCATGCAATTGTTTAGTTACTTCATCCATAACTAAGACAAAGAGATACGGACTTAGTGCAGAACTTTGATGCAAACCTATAGAAACGGGAAATTCACCAGTCTCCCCAGCAATAGTTCGAACACTAGTAATAGCACCGTCGTACATATCCTTAATCAAATCAACATATCCTTGAGAGATGCCTTTCTTTCTTAATGTCCACCAAATCAATTCTCTCGGTACTCGATCGTACGTCTTCTCTAAATCAAGAAAAACTATATACAAATCATTTCTCATCTCTCTATACTTCTCCATTAGCTGCCGTAGTAAGAAAATAGCTTCTGTAGTATATCTATTTGGCATAAAACCAAACTGATTTTCCGATACAGTAGTCATACATCGGAGGCGTTTTTCAATTACTCTTTCCCAAAGTTTCATAGTATGACTCATAAGCTTAATTCCACGATAATTATTACAACTTTGAATATCTCCTTTGTTTTTATAGAAAGGAACTACAACACTTTTTCTCCAAACTTCTGGCATTCTCCGTTCCTTTAAAATTTTATTAAAAAATTTAGTTAGCCACTGAATACCAATATCTCCTAGGCCTTTCCATACTTCAATAGATAAGCCATCTAGTCCTAAGGCCTTGCCCACTTTCATTTTTCTTAAAGCATCCTCCACTTCTGACATCTTAATACGTCTGAAATATTGATATTTATCAAATATTGTGGACTCTTGGGTACCTTCTAAAAATAAATCATTGACGGAATCTCCATTAAGTAACTTCTGAAAATAACTATGCCACCTCCCTTTAATCTCAAGATCCTTAGTTAAAACCCTTTGATCTTCACCTTTAATGCACCGAACATGATCTAAATCTCTAGTTTTCCTTTCTCTTAATTTAGCAAGTTTAAATATGTCATTTTCACCCTCTCGGGTTCCTAATTTATTATATAAATCCTCAAATGTCTTTGATTTAGCTTCGCTAACTATTTTCTTAGCTCTCTTTTTAGCGATTTTATAGGCTTCTAGGGTTTGATCATTTTTGTTAGTTTGTCAAATTTTAAAGCATTCATTTTTTATTCTAATGGTATTTTGGATTTCCTCACTCCACCACCAAGTCTCTTTTTCTAAATTCTTTTTACCTTTAGATTCGCCTAAGAGTTGTTTTGCAACCCTCGTTATACAATTTGTAACATTATTCCACATTACATTAGTTTCTTGTTCTAAATTCTAAATATTGATTCTGGAGACGGGAAAAATAAGGAGGATAGCAGAGTAAGGAGACGGGAAAAATCAAGCAGATTCTCAGTGAAATCAACAGTTCAAATGTTGATTCAGGAAGGAAAGAGAGTAGCCTGGCATGAACAAGTCTAGAACAAGAAAATGCCCATTAAAATAAGGATTTTTCAGTGGAAAACAGCATGGAAGAGGATTTCAACAGTCGACAGAGTGCAGAGATTCAGACCCGGTATCAAAGAAAGCTGTATCTTCTGTGCAATGAATGAGGAAACCTGCGATCACCTATTCCTCCAGTGTGGAATTGTACAATGAGTGTGGACACAACTTTTCAGGACAATAGAAGCTGAGTGGACCAACATACAGAACATCCAAGATCTTATGAGGGAATGAAGTACTATTCGGAGGATGCTGACAAGGAAATATGGATGCTATGCCTTCCTGCTATGATGTGCTCCATATGGAGAGAAAGAAACAATAGAATTTTCAGACAAGAGTTTAATCAACCCTCTATCATTATCCAGAATTGTATCCAGTGCCTCATGACTGGAATTTTGCTGTACAAGGGTCAAGAATTGGCCAATCAAAGGGTGGGGTGGGGACGCGCTCACTATGTAATTGGGTCTTAATTTTACATAGGCATATGCTGGGTGGGGGACACTGATTCTACTATCTTGGTAGAAATCTCTGTCCATGCGTCTTCGACATGCATTTTCTCTTCTTGCTCCTCATCTTTTTTTCTCTTTAATGAATTGTGGCCATAAAGGTCAGGTTTCAAAAAAAAAAAAACTCCTTCCATTAACTAAAGAAGAAGTGGTTAAAAGTTAACCCATGTGCAAAAAGACTTATTTACCCTCCATCCCGTTAGCCAAACCAAAGACCATTGCCGCTGTTTTCGGAATGAGGAGAGAACATTGGCCAGCTGGGACAAAGGGTTGGGTTTGGGGGGAGTATTAGCGAAAAGGGGAAGATTGTGTTTCTCTCTAATAATAGGGAAATATGCAAGTTAGAGGCATTTTAATCGTATTATCCTCTCCCTATTAGTTGCCTGTTACATTCTTCCCATTGTAAGGAATATTCCTGACATATTCAAATGGCAGCAACACAGCTAACCTTAATCGCAGTTTTGATACTATGGTTTTATAAATATGGTATATATGATATTGCACATGTAATAGTGGTACTTCTTGATATTTTGCATGATACAGTGGTATTATGAAATTAACTCTACACTTTAAATAGAAAATTTAGGCTTTGTGCAAGTTCCCTTCTCTCAGTTCACTACAAGAGACCTTACACATATGATTATGTAAGGTTTAACATAGTTTCACCGCACATCATAGGATGGGTTTAAGAAGAGCAGGTCGAGGGCATATAAGAGAAGGTTGACTTCAATTGTAAAAAGTGATGAGCCTTAACAAACCTGCTTAGTGACAAACCCATTGAAGGCAAAGAGGGAGCGGGGGGGGGGGGGGATGATTGGGGCTCAGAACACCATCGAATTACCACCATCTGCTAGCCTCGCAGAGATCAAACCTCCATTCAACCCCAATGCATATCTTGATGAGTGTCACCAATATGCCCTTCCTTCCTCCTAGGTCATTTGACTTTCACCTCTCAATAGAACTTTCCATCATTCTCTCTATTTCAGCGTTTGCATCCAAGGGTGGTCTTTCACTACACCTATTAAAGGAACAACAAGGAGCTTCAACAAAGAAAGACATCAGACCTAGAGAAAGATCCATGTTATTACAATGTAGATAGCAGTGTAGAGGCACCAAAGATGAAGATTGCCAGTAACAAGTTTGTCAGCATGTTCACCTGTTCTTCAAATGCGATATTAGCAAAATGGTTTGGGAGATCTTTGGAGGCCGACTGGTCATAACATTCAATTTGGGACCGTGGAATGAATGTGAAACTATTTCTGAGGCTTTACAATGAGCAAGAATGATGCTCTGAAAATTTTGTTTATGCTTCTGCATGTTGTTTGTTGAAGACTTGGAGTATCGGGAAGGAATGCAATCACACAGTTCTCCGGAGAAGAAGAATCTACTTAAGGAATATTTGTCTTCAGGTTTGGTTGTAACTTTATAATTGGTCAAGATCCAATCTCAAAATTAGTGGTATGCCTTGGATGGTTGTTATTAATCCCGTGTAAGTCCTTTAGATTGTCATTTCTCTGATTTTGGTGCTAGAAGAACCTCTCCTCGGCACCTCTGATTGTACTGCCTCTCTTTTGCAATAAAATTGGTGAAAAAGGTTTTTTGGAATCTAGACACAAAGCAAGTAAAAAGGTGGGTAATTGAAAGTGCTACATTTGATAAAACAGACAATAAGGCATCAATTGGAGATGTTTTCCATGAAGTTCTGCTGGAACAATTTGAAAGTGGTTAGGAACTATCCAATGGCATTTTTTAGGAACAACGTGCATGCCAACATGGAATGTTGCATTCTTAATTCGGATCCCAAAGAAAAAGCTGACATCTTTGTGATTTCCGGTGCATTAACTGTTTAATGCCATCCATTAGGTAGTGTTAATGCTACTGACAAAAACGTTCACAAAGGTGGCGGAAGGATTTGTTTCTACATGTTCATGTGCTTTTGAAAGAATTTGATTTATCTTGGACAACTTCCTAATTCATACAGAAGGAGAGTAGAAAGAGCAATCTTGACAAGTGCACATTGAAAACATTGTGCAAAATTAAACTGTGGATGCTTATTCATGCAATCAGAACTGTTATTTTACCAGAAAAATAACCATGGTTTGCCATCTGTGTGGTTCATGATACATCACATGAATCAACTCGACATTTAGATGTTCCATACACAGGGACCAGTCAACTAGCATAGGTAAGGCTTTTCAAAAGGAATATGTTGTTTGAGATTTATTTTAGGCAGAAAATCATATGAGTTTGAGCTGAGTCAGCCAAGGATGGCAGTACCGGTTTTGGTATCAGTTTCGGCCAGGATCGAAACCGAAACGTACCGGTTTCGGTTTCGGCCGAAACCGGTTTAAAACATTCAAAAAGGCAAAAATTACAGTGAGCAGGTCCGGTTTCGGACCGAAACAGTCCGATTTCGGTCCGGTTTTGGTCCGAAACCATTAAACCAGTTTTTTTTTAGTTTCAGACCTGCTACAGTGAGCAGGTCCAAAACCGTTGTCAGCTAGCTGAAGTCAAGTCACAATTGAGTCACAACTAACTAATTCCAAGTTTCAACTTTTTGAGTCAGTGTCTGATCAACTATAGACATAGAGTGCCACTTCTTAAAAGAACTTTGAAACTAGAGACAATGGCTAAAGAAGAAAACATTATATCACGAAACCAGAACAGAATATAAAACGAAACACAGCAGAATATGAAACAATCATAAAGTGCAATTGAATTGAAGAGATGACCACATGACAGTAGGCTTCGAATGAGAGGAAGAGCTCTAATATTGGGAATAATATATCAATGAAGTTGTAATGATGAAACCGTCAAAACAAGCTTTATGAAGTATGAACAGACAATAACAGTGTGGAACATGCTGTTAAGTGATGCCTATGTGGTCTGCTAAAACTTGGAAACATTTCACAGAAGATTCAACTTCTCTAATTCTCTTACAATCAATTGAATTTGAGCTAGAATAGGTTTACCTCAACTAAATCAAGATCCAGTCTTCTTGCACGATCAAGTGCCTCTTCCCTTGACACAACTGCATGCCCTGCAAAGTGACATGGTTTAGTAAATTATCCCTCCACATGTAGTTAAGTCAAGACCCCAGTAGAGATTGCCAAAGCTAGCAAATAGTAATGGTTTATGAAATGATAGATAATACTGATGCATCCCTTGATAAATGGAATCCATACTTGGAACCTTACTAATATCATGCTCCTTCACTGTAAAAACTTATGTGCCAGAGCTTACTAATAAATAGGACAAAATGAGAAAGGATGCCTTATGCTCATGACTTGCTTAACAAGTAATATATGATATTCAGTCTTTATACCAGATCAACAGATTGACCCTGTGACAGATAACAGATCGTCCAAAAGTGTTTCCCTGACCAATGTAGGGACCTGTCATTTCTCTGTCAAGGCAAAAAATTCTCACCAGTTCTATATGTGTTGACAAGACCTGTCATTTCATTGTCAAGGCAAAGAATTTTCGCCAGCTCTATGTGCATTGACGAAGTTACCCATATAATGGAAAAGAACAGATGAGGGTTCAATTCTTGATAGAGCTACATATGTGACTGAAGAATGTGGCAATGTGCATAAGGGCATGATCGACATGGCAGGGAAGCTAAATGGCGCACAGCATGATTAGATCAACCGATAACTTGTAAAAGCAGATCAACAAGCCAGCCATACTGGATCACATCCTGAACATGATACCAGTGGCATGATCGATAGCCTCGAGATGCCTGCCTTCTCTAGCCCCTCTTGTGAAGGCAAGTTCAGGATGGCAACTAGCTGCATGAGAAACAATAGTGCCATTGGCTGACTGGTTTCCAAAGCCAAGCCTGGGCATATTAGTTTCCTTTCTCCCTTGACTTCCATTGGAAAAAAAAAGGTTACAAGCATTGACTCTCTGATGAAAAGAAACAGCTTTTTTGCAACACAATCTAATCTTGAAGAGTCCCGTACTCCAAAGTTAACAGCAGTTTCAGTTCCCTATCTAGCTCAAGATGGAAGCTACGAGGAGTCTTACACCATCCTGAAGCAGTATTCCATGTTTTTCACCCATACCATGCTCTTTCAGACAAAAAAAAAATCACAAATAGTAACTGTTTAAGGAGACAATGAGACATTGTTTTTTCTTCTCCTTGATGTCGAGAAGTACAGTTTTTTGACAGCAAAATCCAGGGAAGAACAGATCCCCAAAACCCAACCCTCCCCGGTGTGGCTGCCAGTAATGCAACCTCCCTTCCGGAGAGAAGCATCACTGACCAGCCGACTCCAAGGGACCACAGGTAAGATGCATTCCTTTTTCACAAAGAAAAAGAAATAGTTTCAGCCTCAGTTGATCCTCGTACTCATTCCAGAACATGCACTATACACGGCAAAATGAAATTTAAGTGCCTGCTACAACAGGAAAAAAGGCATACCTTCATCAGTAACGAGCCGAATGAACTTCGCTGTGATCGCCTCGTTCAGCCTGGGCCCTTGCATGCCCTTCGGCTCCACTTTTTTGCCGGCCTGTACAATATTGCTAACTTGAATTAATGGGAACATGGTGAACATAATAAATTTGAAAATAAGAAGAGAAGAAGATCAAACGAACAAATAACGAAAGGAACCAACAGAAGTCACCTGCACGGGTCCCGCGAAGGACCTCGCAGCCATGTACTGAGCACCATCTCTCATGCATGCCGGCGCGCCGCCTGCCTCTTCCGGCGCATGGGAAGAAACCGGCCATCCGCTGCGGCTAGCCGTTGACGTCCTCGCTCCGAACCCCAGCGAGTTGTACCATCTCCTGTAAAGAAACGAGAAGCGGGAAGACTTGTCCACCATAACGCGGTGCCACGACGCCATCTACGCCGCAGAACGACACCCTCCTGGCTACCCCGCGACACAAGTCGCGGGTTTCTACAAAGAAGCGGCCTTTCTATCGCCACTGCCGCCCTGACCGGCGCCGGAGAACGCTAGTCCGCTGACCGCCGCAATTGCGCCGCGGGTTACTGCAAAGGAGGGGCCATGCTATCGCCACTGCCCAGTCTCCCCCCCCCCCGACCGGCGCGGGAGAGCGCTAGTCCGCTGACCGCCCAGAACGCTGCGATCCTATCCTCCCCGACGGCGTCGGAGTTCTACCCATGGAGATGGATGGGCGCCGTCATCTTTCCTGAATCTGAGTGAACAAGTGCACCGACCAGAGTCCAAATTTTTAAAAGAAAAGGGCATGTTTGTTAACCTTCTCCAATCTTAACCACGAAACAACCAAAATCAAAGGGACTTAACTAGAAGAATAAGAAAAAACACAGTTCGACAAAGTGGGTAGATTTTCTTATTCTTAACTTGAATTTTGATGAAATAACTCGTTCCAGTTAGAATTAGTTATTTCATCTTAATTTATATTCATTTTAAAATAAAAAGGTCAAAATGTAAGAACAATTTATCTGAATTTAAATTAACCCGATTTTTTCTATTCCATTATCAAATACTACATCTGGTTGAGGGATAGCACGGGGATATCCCGGGTGTGACCCGATTTCCCATTTGATTCAGTATTTTTGAGGGGGGAATAAGAGAGTTAAGAAGTTTGGGTTATCCCTTAAACCATGGTTAAGAATGGGACTAAGTCATTTCACCGAAATGGCGGAATGACTTAACCCCAATCTCGTAACCCGTTCCTCTCCCTCTCTCGTCTCGTTTCGCCCGATCATACTCTCTCTCTTGTGTTCCTCTGCATACCCCTCTCGAACTCGATCGCTCCTCCCACTGGATCCCTACCTCTCCCAATTATCTCCAATGGTCCTCTTCATCAATGGAGCCTTCGTTTAGGCATCTTTCTCCTTTCTCATCTATCGCCTCTTTCTCTCATGTGAGTGTTCACCGTCTGTGATCCTCCTGTGATGGCGCCCTGTCGGAGCTGGATACCCACCGTCTCCGGCTATCATTTGCTCTGCCTTTACGAGTTAGTCTTCTTCGACCACGGGGTTTTCATCTATCTTCTGCAGACAACCTTCCTTCCCTACTCGCAGGATCATCTGATTGTTGACGATTGAGATGTGATGTCATGTGTTATATTTGGAATCCTTCCCTTTACTTGCCTATGATAATATTGTGTGACTTTTTTGTCCAGTTTGTGTATGTACAATCTATGGGCTGCTCCTTCCCCTTCATCTGTGTGTGGTGCTCTTAATGTTTTAAATCCCGACCCGGACCTTGACCTGGTTAAATTAGTGAGTCACAGGTCAATGATTTAATCGTTCGGGTTGACCCATGACCCATAATATTAGAACCATAAATATCAATATTATTTATCGACATAGAATTTTAATATACCTTAAGTTAAATATGAAATATACACTTTAACATATATTTTAAAAATAAAAATAAATACATTAAACAACCACCAAGATAGTCTAAAAAAGGAAAAAAATATTAAATAATCACTACATAGGACCATTTATAAACTACAATTAGCATCTCATTAAACATAAGTTTCATGGTATGTAAAGTAAAATTTATTCTTCATCTAAATTTTCATCTATCACTGAGACTTCATCTTATTCCTTTTCTTCATCTCCCTCTATGAGTATTCTCGAGTCTTAATCTTTTTCCTTTTGTTGTTCTAGAGACTGCACATACTCACATAAGAAATAAGGTATAATTAGAAAGACTAGATATGTTGGAAGGTTAGAGCCCGAGTATTTTCAACTTCCAAAAGTTGTGTTAATCTTTCATTAATATCATTAAATGACAAGGTCAAAATGTTAAATTAAAATTAAACCTTAAACTAATGATAAAAATTTAAAAATAAAAAATATATCTCTAACCCGGATGGGTCGCATTAGTTTTACCGGGTTGGGTTGAGTTAGCCAGATTAGACCGAGTTAACATGGTTTGATCGGGTTTTAGGTCTTGGGTGGTGTAGGCATTGTTTTAACCCGATTTTGAGACCGAGTGACGGGTTGATCAACCGGACCGACTAAGTCGGGTCGGGTTTTAAAATATTGGTGCTCCTTCCTTCTGTGGGCTGACGGCGTGGCTGCTCCTTCCCCTTCAGTGAGTGGGATGCTCCCTCCCTCTCATCACCGTGTAGGCTACTCCTTCCCTAGTGTAAGGTTATTGTTGTTTGATTTTCTCATTTGTGACTGCTCCTATCCCTCGTCAATGTGGGCTTCTCCTCTATTATTTTATTAGTATTGTAATGACTCAAGTTTAAAAATAATTATTAATTGAGAAAATAAAAATTTTCTTGAACAAAATAAGAACAAATTCTATATAAATGTAATGAGCTATATAAATGAATTTAAAATTCATAAATAAGTGTTGGGCTAATATTAAAAGTCTTAATGGGTCTAAAAATATTATTTAATTCGGAGTTATTAAAAGTCCTAAATTCTAAATGGATTAAATAAGTTAAAACTCACCCAAATGGGCCTTAAATCAAAATTAAATTGAACCCAATAAGGAATAAGTCATTCTCCATAGAAACCCTAACCTAATTAGGGTTTTATCTCATCCTAGGTGGCCTAGATAAAGATAAAAATCATGTTTTTGAAATTTAATCCTCTCTAGGGTTCCTTAACCTAAACTAGGACTCTATGAGGTAAAAATCCTATAAATAGGACCCCATATCCTCCCTAGTCGACCTTAGCTCCTGGGAGAAGGCTTCTAGGCATGGAAGGATCATGTTAGGAGGAGTAATCGTGAGCTTTCTTCGAGCTTTCATGGGGGTCGTCATTTCTTCTTCCTCTTCTTCCTTAATCAACTCAAGGTAGGTGTTCTCTCAGGTTAAATCCCTAATTAATAGTTCAAACCCATTCATCTACACGTCTACTCTCTTTCTACATCGTTTTTTCTAAATTTCATGGACTATATAACACGTATTTCGAAGATTATGGACTGGATATCGTTGTTTAGGGTTTTCCCATTAGAAACGGGATTCTGTTTATGATCACGGTGCTAACAGGGACCGCGTCTCTGAACGCGTTTGCCTGATAGACCGCGTCTATGACTAATTATTATTATTATTATTATTATTATTGTTATTATATATTAAATAAATAGTATTTATCTTGAACGCGGCCTGCTTGAGGACTGTGTTCTGAATGATTGCGGCCCCTCCCACGACCCCGTCCAGGCTCGGGTTCCAAGGAACCCTAGTGCCCTTTCCAGCATGATAAGTTAGTGCTATTGAGTCTAGATGCATGTTTTCACGTCTGCATGTCATCTGAATTAACTAATGTAACTAGAAAACATGTTTAAACCTTAATTTTCATAAATCTTCACGATCCATGATCATCTTTCCTTTTGATTCCATGTTCTTATCTCATCTCTAATGTTCTTAGCACGATAAAAGAGTAGATAACTTCCTGATAACCTGAAAGTTGGTTCATCATAGTATGGTTTAACTTATTGCGCCCACGTGCGCTACGTCATCTCCCTCGTGCACCACGTGCACTCCCCCATAGTTTCTTGTGATCCCTCAACAGGTCTGCGTTGTCTCGAAAAGAAGAACGGTTATATCTTACTCTGCACGTTTACTGTTGTTATATCTGTTATATCTTTGTTATACATCTGTTCTATTTGTGTGTTTATCTCTGTGTGTTACATATCTTTTTATTCAGTATTGCATTTCATGCATTTACCTCTTTATTTTATTTTTCTAAGGATTAACCTCTCTCGGTGAAGGAAGGACTCTCCGTCGGGAATTCCTCTCGACGGACTAGGATCTCCTCCATCGGGACCTCCGTAAGTCCCCGACATCGAAGGATTCCCTCTTCGTTCACTGGGTTGGTTGTACCATTGAAGTTCCCCAGAGTTAGTTACCTATTCGTGGTGAGACGAGAGTCCCTAGTTGACACGGCGGTAAAACAAAAGTGTAACTAGGTTCTTTCAAATTTTGTGTGAATTTTACATATGTTAAAAAAAATACAAAAAAAGAGTTAAAACAAAAACAAAAAAAGGGCGTAAAGGCATCAACTTGTCTGATAACCTTTGATATTTGTTTGCTGGTGTATGTTTTTGCGTTCTCGAAAAATTGTGAAAACGACCCACGCCTCCTTTGAGGAGAACCAACTGGGTCGTGGTCAGTCAGTTGAGCCACGTGTCCATGCAATGGACTTCGCCCCTTCCCGTGACCCCTCACAAGAGGTGCCTACTGTTGCATGGGAAGTAGCCCCACCCCAGGACGTCTCTTCCCTATTGGGCATCCTCGCTAATACATAGCTCAGCCCTGAGCAACTTCAGGCCTTTCAGGCCATTTTAAAGGGGAAATATGTTTCTCCCCCTCCCCAGGAGTCAACTCTGGCCCCCACATCCCTCCAAGAGCCGCCACAGGCTATCACCTCTCCATCATATGCACATGTTGTTCCCTCTTTTTCGTTTCAAGGGCAGGCGAGTCAACAGCCCGCCTCCTTCCAATTCCCCTATTCACACTCAAACTCCTGCCATTCCTCACACGTTACCCCAACCAGGTCCGTCTACTGACAGGCCACCATACCCCTCTGGTCCAGGGTTCCATTCTCAGGCCCCTGCGAGGCCTCTTCCGTCTCAGTGGCAGGCGCAACCTTCACATGTCGAGGAGCTCACTCAGTCATTCCTCAACAAATTCGACAAAATGGATGAGCAAATTCGAAACTTAAAGAAAGTGGTCGATGTGAAGTCAGCCCCTGAGATTTCCCTACCAATTCTCCCCGTGTTTCATCTCCCTCCCTCCGAAATGCCTACGTACCGTAGGTATAACGGCACGGGTAATCCTTCCATTCACCTCAAGGATTTCATGTACGAATCCTCCTTCTGGCAGAATGAGCCGAAATCCCTGGCTTACCTTTTTCGGAGATCATTAGATGGTCCCACCCTAGAGTGGTTCTATTCTCTAGAGCCGAGTGAGGCTGAGGATTTCGATGTTGTAAAAAGTAAGTTTTTACAAAAGTATCGGGATAGGGTCGGTCCCTCTCTTTCTATCACCGACCTAGTCACTGAGAAAATGAGGCCGGACGAAGATTTTGTCCAGTATGCTGACAGATGGAGAGCCCTGGCAGACATGATAAAAGATACCCTTTCAGAACCCGAGCAAGTGAAAATGATCGTGTCTAATGTCACCCCGCAGTTTAGGCACGTTTTGGCCATGAATAAGCTTACTACGATGGAGGAACTTTACGAGAGGGCCCGACATAACCAGACCCAATTAAAAGATTCCCCCATCATGCACATGTTTGAACCCCCAAAGTCTAGAGTGTTCAAGAAGACGAGCACTTGTGTTCAAGGGGGAACGACAGAAGGGGTTGTAATAAATGAGCAAGTGAGTGTGCTTGGCGGCCCCAACCAACCGGTCAACCCAAGACCTCGTCAAATTTCACGACCCCCTTTTCAGCAAGGTCCACCTCCCTTCCAACAGGGTCCACCTCCCTTTCAACAAGGTCCACCTCCCTATCATCCTCCACCTCAGAATAACCCTCTTCAAAACAACATGTCTCAACCCTTCCATCCCCAGCAACAACAGCAACAACCACAACCCCAATACCACCAAGTTCCACCCCCGGGAAATTACGGCCCACCACAACAACAGATGAGGCCTTTTGGTCCCAAAAGAGCCCATTATCCACCATTGCCTGAAGCCTTGTCGGACATTTTTAATGCCCTTATGGCTGCCAACGCCCTCACTTTGCCCAAGGAAAGGTTCGCATGGCCCCCGAATACTGACACCTCCATGTACTGTGTTTATCACAGGTAGCCAAGTCATACAGTGGAGAATTGTTTCAACTTTAAAGACTACATTTATGACATTAATGACCATGGTGAAATTGATTGGGATGAAATGAGGCGATACATCACCGTCTTGAAAGCCAGGAGACCTCCACCTAAGCCACAGTTGCCACAACAACCACATCAACAGCAACAGCCTCAGCAGGCCCCACAATAGCAGCCTAACATGGGCATCATCCATAACCCACTTCCGGAGCATCATCAGCCCAACCACCAGGTTAACCCAATTTCCTCCTTCCCGAAAGTTAGGAGAAAGGAGGATTGGCATGTAGAAAGCACCTCTGTTCTTGCTACCACCCATGTTACTAGTCAACCTCCTCGCCTCATCCGAACAGCACCTTGTTCTGACCCAACCATCTCACAACTCTTATGTAACTCTTCTTCATTTCCACAACCATCACATCCTCTTATCCGCACCCTCACCCTTAATTCACCATTAATCCACTACCAAATGCCATCTACTGTATCTTCTCTACCCCCGGAGCCTCTTGTTACCTCCCATTCCACCACTTTGCCATCTACCTCCACCGAATTTCTACCTTCGCCTTCCAAACCCCTTATCCTCCATCGCCCGAATGAGGCCCCATCTACCTCCACTATCCCTCCACCTTCCAAACCCCTTATCATTCACCACCCATCCGAAGTCCTCTCTACTTCCACTATGCCTTCACCCTCTAAACCACTTATTGTCCACCATCCATATGAGGTTCCCTCTACCTCCACTATGCCTTCACCCTCTAAGCCACTTATCATCCACCCTTCACCCGAGGCCCTATCTACTTCCATTATACCACCTCTACCTGATAAGCCCCTCATCAAAATAATTACTCCCATAGTTACACCTACTCCACCAACTGTTTCCCCGCCACTACCACTCAAACCTCTGTCAAAATCCACACCTAACACCATAGAGGTGCAGTAAGAGCCGCAAGCAATGGTGCTCCGAAGTGGAAGAATGTTCCACCGGGTATTTCCCCATAATAGTCAGGCCCCTGAACAGTCTCAGCCAGAGAAAGACAATGAAGAGCAGCCAGAAGAGTCCATCCCTGGGACCCAGTATGATCTGTTAAAACATTTGGATAAGACACCAGCCCGTATCTCCATCCTTGAGCTGATTAAGAGATCCACGTCCCACCATGAAGCTTTGAGGGAATACCTCCAGAAGGTCATGGTAAATGAGGATCTCCCTGTGGAGAAGATCTCGTCAATTTTGACACCGACCGATACACAGCCAACTGTTATGTTCCACAATCACGAGCTTGCCCCCAAGGAAGCCCGAAAATATGCATTATGTATTGCGGTGAAAATTAATGGAGTGTCCGTGGATCCATGTCTGGTGGATATGGGTGCATCTATAAATGTCATTTCTATGAGCACTCTCCAGATATGTGGGGTTGACGAAGAACAAATCATACCTTCTTCGATCACAGTCACGGCCTATGATAACAGTAAAAGGCCACCAAAGGGGATGATCACCCTCAATGTGGAATTGGGCCCTGTATCAGTCTTCACAGAATTCCATATCCTTGATATGGATCCCACATGCAAAGTTATACTAGGTCGTACTTACATTGAAGCTATGAATGTTGTGCCATCCACCAATCACCAGTATTTAAAGTTTCCTTACAAAGGGTGGGTTATCAAGGTGATGAGCATGCCCCTCTCTTCTATAGTGGATGCTATCACCACCTCTTTGCCCTCTGTATGGCCGACTCATCGGCCCATATTGTCCTTGTTGGATGTGTATGACCCTGCCATGCTCCTTTAACACAACAGAAGCCGTTTCCCGTGCCAACCTCACGTTTCTTTTTCCGTTCCAAAGGATGAGAGATTATGAGAAATATCGGCTATCAACAGGGCAAAGGCTTGGGGGCACAATTGCAAGGAAGGTTGAGACCACTACAGAAAACAAAGCCGATCCGTAGAGCGGGTCTGGGCTTTAAAGGGCCGATTGAAGCAGATGGGAAATCCCTCACATGGACATTATCCTCCCACTTCAAGAAAGGGCCTATCGTTCAGATGGGAAATCCTTCACCAGAATCACATGGGGGGTTACAGAATGTGTACTTAGCTGAAGGATGCTCAAAAACCCCAAAAAGAGGAAAGATTATCCACCTGGATTGTAAATGGTACAAATGGTTTGATATACCAGATGTTTCTGTTGCACTGGAAAGAATGTTCTTGCCTCCACATCTAGAAGGGTCACCTTTGATCTCCGAAATGTCAGGCGATACTACCACTCTTGCTAGAATGTCAAACCCTCCTCATCAGGAGGGTGTTGTCATTGACGGATCATCATCTGTCGTCAATGTTGCCATCGACGGCTCACTAGCCGTCATCTTCTCCATTCACCTATCTCAGCCTTTGTTACTGTCTCTTTCCTGGGTCAGACAGTTGTCTGATGACCTTCCCAGGTCCCCTTCTGTACTCACATACTTACGCGGGTTCTCTAACCCGCGTCAAACTTTCAATCACGATCTGCTCTACGAGCCACACAACCCCCTAGCTATAATCCCATTTTCTCCTCCTCTAATTTCTTTTCATTGTTTTGTCATTGAAAATGAAAATGAAGAAAATTGCCAATTTCCAAACTCCTCAACAACGCATTATCTTTGAGGAGACATCCTACATCTCCCACGAGTGTGCTCTGACCTGCGGGCCACTCATTCAAGGTCCCCTGACCGACCTTTTATACCCCTCCTTTAAGGGGTCATTCCCTGTACATTCTTCACCATCCTCTTCAGTCTTTTCTTCTTCTGTAAGTAATGTCAGTTAAACTAGGAATAACGAGTCAAGGGTAGTGCACAAGAAGAAATCTAAGGGTAGGCAGATCTCTCGTCGGTTTCTTCTAGATTTAGCCAGCAGGTGTCAAGCAATTCTAGCCATTCCTCAATTGCTAGAAAATCCCATCCAACTGCTAGAGATAGAATGTGAGAATGATTGTGTGATTGATGAAGGGTATGTGGTTTATGAAATCACCGATGAAGAATATCCTATTGAAGATGACGATGAAGAATATGAGGACGCGGCTAGCGCATATGCTAGTGGAATGAAGAGATTTAACGAGCCGTCAGTCGCGGTAGAAGAGTCTACCAAAGAGATAAACTTGGGAACTGAGGAAGACCCTAGGATAGTCCTCATAAGTGATAATTTGCCATCATCTGAAGAAGAGGCATTAATTAAGGTTCTAAAGGAATATAAGGACATGTTCGCATGGAGCTATGAGGATATGCCGGGTTTGGATTCCACCTTGGTTGAGCACCGTCTCACTCTAAAACTAGGGTCCGTCTCGGTAAAGCAAAGGTTACGACGTTTCCGCCCTTAAATGGCTTTAAAAATGAAGGAAGATGTTGACAAGCTCCACAAAGCTAGGTTCATAAGAGTCGTCCTTTATCCTCAGTGGGTGGCAAACATAGTTTCAGTCATGAAGAAGGATGGAAAGGTGAGAATTTGTATTGACTTCCGGGACCTTAACAGCGCGTGTCCGAAGGATGATTTCCCCCTGCCTCACATTGATGTGTTGATTGATAACACTGCAGGATATGAAACCCTTTCATTCATGGATGGATTTTCTGGATATAATCAAATTCGCCTGGCAGAAGAGGATCAAGAGAAAACATCATTCACTATCCCCTTGGGGAACTTATTGTTACGTGGTCATGTCATTTGGGCTGAAGAACGTTGGAGCCACTTACCAAAGGGCTATGATGGCGATATTTCATGACATGATGCACGTATATTTGGAGGTATATGTGGATGATTTGTTAGTGAAATCTAAAACTCGGGTGGAGCATCCCGAGATCCTTGCAAAAGTCTTGCAAAGATCGAGGGAGTTCCAATTGAAAATGAATCCAAAGAAATGTGTGTTTGGTGTATCATCTAGTAAATTATTGGGCTTCATTGTAAGTAAAAGGGGCATTGATATATATCTCAACAAGGCTAAGGCGATTAGAGATATGCCACCCCCGAAGAATCTGAGGGAAGTTTGAGGATTAATCGGGAGGCTGCAGTTCATTTGCCGGTTTGTGCCCTAGCACTCACAAAGGTGCAGACCTTTCTATGAGTTAACCAAATCAGGGACCGAATTCTGTTGAGATTCTAAGTGCCAGAACGCTTTTAAAGGATTGAAGGAGTATCTAGCCAATCCCCCTGTTCTCACTCTACCTGCTCTAGATAAGCCTTTGATCCTATACATCTCAGTTTTGGACGACTCTGTGGGAGCCGTCCTGGCACAAGTCAATGAAGAAGGTAAGGAACGGGCAACCTATTACTTGTTTAGACTTCTCAACCCTTGTGAGAGAAAGTACATGGCCATGGAGAAGACCTGTGCCGCCCTTGTTTGGGTGGTCCAAAAATTGAAACACTACTTTCTGCTTCATGAAGTCCACTTGATTGCTCGGATGAATCCTATCAAATTTCTTTTGGAAAAATCTATCCTTACCGATAGGCTAGCACGCTGGTAGAGATTTCTATCTCAATTTGATATCACCTATGTCCGGCAAAAGATGATTAAAGGCTATGCCATAGTTGAGCATCTCGCTCACCACCCTCTCCCCAAGTTTGATCATGTTCAATCAGAGTTTCCAGATGAAGAACTAATGTCCATTACCCAATCAGATGATCCGATGTGGACATTATATTTTGATGGAGCTTTGAATTCCCAGGGGAGAGGTATTGGTATCGTCTTTTAGTCACCCGAAGGCGTCACTATCCCAGAGGCATTTCAGCTCTCATTTCCAGTCACCAACAACGTGGCTGAATATGAGGCTCTTCTAGCAGGTCTGAATCTTGCGTATTCCCTCTGGGTTACTGAATTGCGAGTCATAGGTGATAGTCAACTTATTCTCCGCCAGGTGCTTACCAAATATCGCACACGCGATCCCAAGCTCAAGCCATATCAAGAGCTCACTGTTGCTTTTGCCAAATTGTTCACCAAGTTGGTCTTTGTTCATGTCCCTCACAATCAGAACATTCTAGCCGACACCCTTGTTTCGTTGGCATCATCATTAAGGTTCCCTCTGGGTAGAAGGTTGGAATCCATCTTCGTTTACAAACTTCACCTTCCTGCTATCCATAACCCTTCCTATTTAAGGGTCAAGGAAAAAATGTCAAGGATGGCCCAAGACAGAGAAGTTGTTGAGAAGAGGGAAATCATGTTGGTGGAATTGGAGGAAGAACTGGCTGATGAGGTGAAACAATGGTTCTATGAAATTGTCAAATATTGCAAAGACCAGTCTTACCCTAAGGAAGCAACGGCAGAAGATAAGAGAGCCATAATAAGAGTTGCCCAGAGATACACAATGGTTGGAGGATTATTGTACAAGAGAAGCCTCACTGGTGTTCTTATAAGGTGTCTTGATGACAATGAGTCCTGGAAGTGTGTAGAGGAAGCACACTCAGGTGTGTGCGGTGGCCATGTAAATAGCCAAATGCTTGCGAAGAAGATCATTCGGCAAGGCTTTTACTGACCCACCATAGAGGAAGATTGTGCTGTCTATGTCCGTAGGTGTGTCAAGTGTCAATTTCACGCTGATAAGATCCATTCATCATCTTACTCTCTCCATCCAGTATCATCCCCATGGCCTTTCTCCATGTGGGCATTCGACATCATTAGTCCTCTCGGTGATCCTAACTCCCTCATTAAGCAAAAATAATTCATCCTCACTGCAACGGAGTACTTCACCAAATGGGCCGAAGCCGAAGCTTACGTGAAAATCAAGGCATCAATAGTCTGCAAGTTCATCATGAAGAACATCATCGCCAGGTTTGGCATTCCAAGTACGATCATCACTGACAATGGGCCGCAATTCATTTCTCAGGACCTCTGCCAAAGGTATAAAATTGTATTGCATCATTCATCACCACATTATCCACAAGGCAATGGCCAAGCAGAGGCCACGAATAAAACACTGATCAAAATCATAAAGAAAACCTGTGGGTCTAGTAGATTCTCGGATTGGCCAGAGAAGCTTATTAAAGCTCTATGGGCCTATCGCACTTTAATCCGTACCCCCACTGGGCAAACTTCGTTCGCCCTTACCTACGGGATGGAGGCGGTAGTTCCGTACGAGATCTTGGTTCCTTCTCTCAGGGTACAGTTGGATAAGGAGCTTCCCCTCGACGAACGTCGTGATTCTCTCCTGGCCCAGTTGGAACTCTTAGACGAGAAGCGCCTGGCCGCAGCCGAGCATGCTCGTGTATATCAAAATAGACTCACACGTTTTTACCAAAAGAAGGTTATTGAGAGAAAGTTCAAAGTCGGTGAGATGGTAGTGAAAAGGATTTTTGTAAAACCTGGTGGTCCACGTTCTAAACTCCAACCCAATTGGGAAGGACCGTACGTGGTTCAAGCTGTGCATCCTGGCAACGCTTATAGGTTAGTCAATGATGAGGGAATCGAGTTATCACATCCTTGGAATGGGTTTTATCTTAAGAAATACTACCCTTAGATAGATGTACATAGTGTCAAAGAAAAAAATGAAAAGAAAAAAAAAGTAAAACCAATGAAAACAACAAAAAATATGTATATAAAACAACAACCATAAAAGAAAGAAAGGAGAAAAAAGAGAAGAAAAAAGAGAAAATTCAAAATGCTAATGCTTGGGAGTCACCATGGAGTTAAGTCACTGCATACAACCTCTATGTTAGGACATGGCCCATTAAGACTTGGTAGGTTCCGGGTCTTGGTTTGCCAGAACCGTGGAGATCCCTATCCGGCCACGTTGGCCTATGCCCACTCAAAGGAAGCCAACATGTACACACTTACGTATTTTATCCAAAAATCGGTATCATCACTTATGGTGGGGCCTCACCCAGAAGGTCTCTAGAAAGCTGAATCTTTATTCTCTTCCTCTTCGACCAAATGAGACAGCCGACGCCCTTAAAACGCTGAGCATAACAAACCGAAACTCAATCCCCTTAAGGCAAGAGTAGGATCCATTTTCTCAAGCATCGGTCAGAGCACGAGAAGAGGGCAGTGTCCCCGCAGATATGCAAGAGGAATTTCACAATGTCAAATGGCTATGTTTCCCTCGGAAAAAAGGGACAAAATCAAAGTCAAAAGAAAAGCCTGGTGTAACGACCCGGATCCCGGATACCAGATGTACCCGGTAGAACTACCGAATACACGTGATACCACTTGGAACCCGCGAGGCCTCCCAAGAGCGGGAAAGCTCCGAAGGGAAAAAGACATGTGTAGAGTACATTGAAGCCACAGAGATATAACAGAAGCAATTAAATTTCATTAGATCGGATTGCTAAAGTAGCAGAAATAAAATTACTTTTTAATTAACAGTTCAATTTAACAATTATATACCAGAGTCAAGTCCAAAGCTAAAGACAGCAAGTCTAGCACAGTACAGTCGACAGAAAAGAAAGACGTACCGAAAAGTCGGGGGAAGTCCGACGCAGGTACCAGCTGGCCACAACGACACGCAACGAGCAAGCGCTCCAGGGACCACGCGGAAGCAGAACGAAAGACGTCACCCCACCTGAAAAGTAGGGGTGAGCCTCGTGTCACTGGCTCAGTAGGGGTCATGCGGATCCCCACTGAAAAACACGCAGCAACACGGAACACAAAATAACAGGAAGAACAGCAGGTGTAGCAAAGCGGGAAAACTACACTATAAAGCTGTAAAGCTACTCTAGAAGCCGTAGAGAACAGACGGGGAGTAGGAGTAGGGAACAAGTAAGAAAGGGGAAGAACCCGCGCCAGACAAGTGGCGACCGAACTAACCTCGGCACCCCAAACTACTCCAAACAGTGACAGAAGGGCGACTCTGATCTAACAAAGTCAGAAGTTACCGATCTGCCAACACGGCACCAGGCCTAAGACGAAGACCTGCAAGGACCGACATAAGGTCTAGAAAAGACCCACGCAGACGACCGACAGACTCGACGACACACCCACGACTAGAGAGTCGTGCACACCACGCTGACCTCGAGTAGGGGCACGAGAGGGCTAACTCGGAAAGGTCACGACGCGCAAGAAATGCAAAGAGCAGTGGAGAGCCATGTGTCACAGATGGACGCACCTCCCCACCAGAGCAACGGCCAGCTACGTCCACAGACGTCTTATGCTGCGCCACGAGTGTCTCGCCTACAATGCTGCTGAAGCCACGGTAGAGTCGCAGACACGCGCTGAACTAACCAGGAACAATAGCAACAACAGAACAAGTAACTAGTCAGGGTCACGCCCGTCGACGTAAGTCCAAAAAGCCCCTGACCACGTGTGCACACACTGGCTCTAGCCTAAGCCATGTACTCCAGCTAGTTTTCTCCCTCGGTAGGACGCTACCGTTGGCTGGGAGCCCACGGAACTAGCTTACAAACCGTATCTCGGGAACACCCCTCCGCCATCCAAGGCGTGTCGGCAACTCAAAGGCCTTAGGGCAACAACAATCGGAGGCGCACAAAACACAAGACTCCGAAACAAGGGTTGTAGTACTAACAGGCAAGGCAACACTGTTGCACGTACTATGAAGCACCAAGGCAGCAAGACAACTGCCAACAGACTCAGGACTAGGCAACTAGACCTACAACGTAACGATCCTTGAGTCAGACGACTCAAAGGCAAGATCGTCACAAATGGCGGAACAAGCCGCCAATTGGTCTCATCCTAAGCCACGGGAAGTAACGCTCCGCAGAAAATGACTCACGGAGACCTGAGGGAACACCGGAGACCCTCAGACACGCCTGGATACGCAAGCCAAGGTAAAACGATACCTCGAGGCATCTAGACCCAGTGTCTCGGACTGGACAGAACCGCCAAGACACCCACATAAGGTTGCCTGTCAACCACTGGGTCACCCCGGGTTGACCGGAACCAAACAACGACGACTCAACAGTAGGAAAGGGAATCCTACCTCAAGCAAGAAGACTCCTGGCCACCTTACGACGTAGTCTTAGCCCTCATAGGGTGTCAGGAGACATCCACGGGAAAGCGGGCAGACCACAAGGATAAGCCAAGGCAGTCAGAAACCAAAACCACGGAAATCGGAGCTCAAAGGCTGTAACGCACCACCCCTAGACCGTTACACGAGCGTGACGGTCTAACGCTGGGCCGTTACACACCCACTGTGGCGGTCTATCACAGACGCGCTACAGAAACGTGACGGTCGCCGGGGGAGCCGTCACACACACCGCCCTAACCAACTTCTAAAACTCACAAGGCACGTAACGGCCTACACCAGGCGCGTTACACCGCTCTGACGCGCCCGACCCGGGCCGTCAGGGCCAATAGACCTCAAACTTACTACGATAACTCGAACCACATAACGCGCTAGACCAGGCGCGTCACACAGCATAACGCGGCAAAGCAGGCGCGTTAGGGCCAACATGCTCAAGTCAAGAAAACACTGGCCGAAAGGCACGTAACGGTCCCGATCGGACGCGTTACAGACGCCTAAAGCATGGGGGCGTGGCCGTTAGAGCCAACAGCACAACCACCCAACTCGGCCAAAACAGCACGTAACGGCCTGGGGCAGGCGCGTTACAATGCTGTGACGCACGGGGACACCACAGCTACACAAACCGACTCAACGGTCAAACACCAAGTCAAACGCAACGTAACGGCCTACACCAGGCGTGTTACACACACCTGATGTACTAGGGCAGGCGCGTCAGGGGAACCGACTTAACCAAACTACTAAACGACAAAATAAGCGTAATGCATCACACCGGACGCGTCAGGAGGCTGTGACGCGCCACCCCTGGGCCGTCACACTCCCAAAACCACGAAAAGCTTAAAAATGCCCAAACGCTGTGACGGTCTGTCGTAGGGCCGTCAGGGACCTCTGACGGTCACTGAAACGACCGCTACACCGGTCACGGCGGAAAAATAGTGGATTGGCCAAATCGAGCCGTTCCATGCCCCATTCACGTCGAAGTGCAGGGGAAACAAGACTAGACGATGAAAAATAACACTAGGAGGCTAAAAAGCCCACATGCACGCATTAAAACACTAGATCGGGGCGATTTAGACAAATCAACCCTAAACGAGCCACCGAGGTTGCCGGACTCCTACCGGCCTTGAATGACCACCGATCAACACGAAACTAGCATGGATGGGATCCAGACATCCCAGCGGTCAGTTGGACACTAACCACACCACGAATGGTTGCCATTTTCCGGCGAACCCTGAAAACCCCCAAAACAACAGTTTTCACAAAATCGGCCCGATCTCCCCCGATCGAGCACCAAACTACGCACAGAAACATGAAAAACGTGCAGAAGGAAGTGGCGATCCGTCTCCCTACCTCCACCGAATAAACCGTGCCCCGAAGGGACTAAACTGCGCCGAAAACCACGCCGCGAGCTCAAACACCGGCTTTGAATCCACCGTTCGGGATCGCGCCAGAACCACTCCATCCTCGCCCTATCGCGCACCGAGCCAGCTCTACAGCATCCCCAACACTCGCTCCTAGGTCCTCCGTCTGCAGCCGGAGCCGAGGAAGTTCGAGAGGAGAGAAAACGAGAGAGAGAGACGGCGGCGGCGAAATGAGAAGGGAGGAGAGAGGAAGGAAAAGAAACTAGGAATTTTCCTAATTTCCGAAAAATCCGATTTCTGGCCCTATCTCCGAAAAATACACAAAAATAGCCGAAACGACCGGCTCGAAGAGTACATCGTCGCTGCAGCATTCACAAGTCGAGGAACTGACAGCCAAACTCACCGTAGGGTTCCGTAACTATTACGAGAGAAAAACTCACACGGATCGTAAAGCTCAACTCGGAAGCCACAAAAGCGAACCGAAACTCACCGAAACAAATCCGAAAGATCCAATAAAGATCTACCAAGGATCCAGGGCATTACATCCTCCCCTCCTTTAAGAAATTTCATCCTCGAAATTTAAGGACTAGCAAAGGAGAAGCAGGGAAGAACAACCCAACCACACAAGCATGGAAACAACACCAATCTCGAGAAGCACAGCTCAGAGGAACATTGTCATACCACAATCACGAGCACATGCTCTGGATCGAGCACGACACAAGTGGACACAAGTCCAACACCTCCGAAACAAGGCAACGTCACTCACATCTCGCAGGGAAAGAGACACGACTGCCACAACAACAATTATCGAAGAAACAAAACAACAGACACGGCGAGTATCAGCTCAAACAAGGAGACACAATCCTCACAGCTGACAGCTCGATCACATCATCGGCTCCAGTGCCAAAGGCAACAGGGAACACCTGGCACACAGGACACCAATGACAACACTGGACCACAGGCACAACCAAGTCAGTCCTCACTCAGATATTACATCTGATCGAGTCGCAAGCTAACTTTAAGGAAAAAGAGTACATCAAAGCTAACCGACAAGACCTGGTCCACACAGAAGCACAAAATCATAGAGAAACAGCACCAAAACACCAATAGCAACAGTAGCACTTGCAGAATTCCGGCTCTGCACGGAACACAGAACCATGGAACACAACTGCAAGCAGGGTCACATCAAGGCACAGGAACAGCTGAGCACACGACCACAAGGGATGGGTCACGCATCAGACTGCTCACCAAGGAGAGACCCACGACAACTAGAAACGATAATAATCTCGGGGAACACAACTCAAGGACCACGAACACGCCTCGAGAGCACAACACCCAAGAGAAGAAAATACAGAGTAGAGGGTACTCAATCAGCAGGAATGCCGACAAATTCCCCAATACTCGCAAATGCCAATGCCAACAACAAAAAATCACCAACACAGCACGGCAGCAACAACGTCAAGGCACAGGAAGCCAAGACGAAGTCACATCGAGAAGAAACAAATCTCTTGACCAGTGAGTAGCCAACTCACGCGCTTCAGTTGCACACTCAACAAC
This sequence comes from Amorphophallus konjac, assembly GCA_022559845.1. Taxonomy (NCBI): domain Eukaryota; kingdom Viridiplantae; phylum Streptophyta; class Magnoliopsida; order Alismatales; family Araceae; genus Amorphophallus; species Amorphophallus konjac. Next base: position 260,746,025 of record CM040128.1, read on the forward strand.
GCACACAAGCATCAGAACAACCTCGGTAGTCGCATCTCAGCACACACCAGGCGCCATCGCAACCAATGAAGATCGCAAATAACACGCCACAAGTACTGATCTCGCGAACAACCGATCACCAGGAGCCCAAGTGCAACAGAGAAGAGTACCAGCTTCAGCACAAAGCATAAGGACAAGCATTAATCTCTACTTACCTTCACGTCCTGAAAACGGTAAATGAGCCTTCACAACACATCGGCCGCTGGACACGGCACGACAAATACGGTGCACGACAGCTCTTAACACCATTATGGAGTCCAAAGCCAAGCAACCGTATAGCAAAGAGCAGATCAGGCTTAGAACAAAGCTGTCCACACTTAAGCAGACACAGGACAAAGGCATCACTAAGACATCAATTCCAAGGCGAATCTCGAAAAGATTTCACTAGAAGGAACGAAAGCAAGAAGCTCAACCACGAAAGCTTACCAGGAAAGGGAAATCCTAGCTTGCCTGAGCAACTTCTCAAACACGGAATCTAATCGAGCACTTCAACAGAAGCAAGACACATCAGGAGCTGAACAGACACAAGCCGGGACGACCAAGACAACGTGAGAACGTGTACGGTCATCAGACCAAGGCTAAAGGTCAACATCAACCTGAACAACATACAAAGAAAACCTAGAACAATGTACTGCAGATTCATGCCTTCCGGCGAACACTGCCAAGTACAACATGACCAAGAAAAACATAACGACGAAAAAGAAACACCTCGTCACAACCTGACGAGAGCAGAACTATCTTGTACAGTGCTAGAGCAGTACGCACAAGACAACATACGAAGAAAACAACGCGATAAATCATCGCAACACCCAAGCCAGCTAATGACTGTACTGGACTTTCACGACTCTGGATACTGTATATCTTGGATTCCCATGTACTTCACACAACAATGCTCCGATAGCTCAGAAAAGAACTCCGAACATCTCAGAACACTGCTCTGATACCAACTGTAGCGACCCAGATCCCGGATACCAGATGTACCCGGTAGAACTACCGAATACACGTGATACCACTTGGAACCCGCGAGGCCTCCCAAGAGCGGGAAAGCTCCGAAGGGAAAAAGGCATGTGTAGAGTACATTGAAGCCACAGAGATATAACAGAAGCAATTAAATTTCATTAGATCGGATTGCTAAAGTAGCAGAAATAAAATTACTTTTTAATTAATAGTTCAATTTAACAATTATATACCAGAGTCAAGTCCAAAGATAAAGACAGCAAGTCTAGCACAGTACAGTCGACAGAAAAGAAAGACGTACCGAAAAGTCGGGGGAAGCCCGACGCAGGTACCAGCTGGCCACAACGACATGCAACGAGCAAGCGCACCAGGGACCACGCGGAAGCAGAACGAAAGACGTCACCCCACCTGAAAAGTAGGGGTGAGTCTCGTGTCACTGGCTCAGTAGGGGTCACGCGGATCCCCACTGAAAAACACGCAGTAACACGGAGCACAAAACAACAGGAAGAATAGCAGGTGTAGCAAAGCAGGAAAACTACACTACAAAGTTGTAAAGCTACTCTAGAAGCCGTAGAGAACAGACGGGGAGTAGGAGTAGGGAACAAGTAAGAAAGGGGAAGAACCCGCGCCAGACAAGTGGCGGCCGAACTAACCTCGGCACCCCAAACTACTCCAAACAGTGATAGAAGGGCGACTCTGATCTAACAAAGTCAGAAGTTACCGATCTGCCAACACGGAACCAGGCCTAAGACGAAGACCTGCAAGGACCGACAGAAGGTCTAGAAAAGATCCACGCAGACGACCGACAGACTCGATGACACACCCACGACTAGAGAGTCGTGCACACCACGCTGACCTCGAGTAGGGGCACGAGAGGGCTAACTCGAAAGGTCACGACGCGCAAGAAACGCAAAGAGCAGTGGAGAGCCACGTGTCACAGATGGACGCACCTCCCCACCAGAGCAACGGCCAGCTGCGTCCACAGACGTCTTATGCTGCGCCACGAGTGTCTCGCCTACAATGCTGCTGAAGCCACGGTAGAGTCGCAGACACGCGCTGAACCAACCAGGAACAATAGCAACAACAGCAAAAGTAACTAGTCAGGGTCACGCCCGTCGACGTAAGTCCAAAAAGGCCCTGACCACGTGTGCACACACTGGCTCTAGCCTAAGCCAGGTACTCCAGCTAGTTTTCTCCCTCGGTAGGACGCTACCGTTGGCTGGGAGCCCACAGAACTAGCTTACAAACCGTATCTCGGGAACACCCCTCCGCCATCCAAGGCGGGTCGGCAACTCAAAGGCCTTAGGGCAACAACAATCGGAGGCGCACAAAACACAAGACTTCGGAACAAGGGCTGTAGTACTAACAGGCAAGGTAGCACTGTTACACGTACTACGATGCACCAAGGCAGCAAGACAATTGCCAACAGACTCAGGAGTAGGCAACTAGACCTACAACGTAACGATCCTTGAGTTGGACGACTCAAAGGCAAGATCGTCACAAACGACGGAACAAGCCGCCAATCGGTCTCATCCTAAGCCACGGGAAGCAACACTCCGCAGAAAATGACTCACGGAGACCTGAGGGAACACCTGAGAGCCTCAGACACGCCTGGATACGCAAGCCAAGGTAAAACGATACCTCGGGGCATCCAGAGCCAGTGTCTCAGACTGGACAGAACCGCCAAGACACCCACACAAGGTCGCCTGTCAACCACTGGGTCACCCCGGGTTGACCGGAACAAAACAACGACGACTCAACAGTAGGAAAGAGAATCCTACCTCAAGCAAGAAGACTCTTGGCCACCTTACGATGTAGTCTTAGCCCTCATAGGGTGTCAGGAGACATCCACGGGAAAGCGGGCAGACCACAAGGATAAGCCAAGGTAGTCAGAAACCAAAACGATGGAAATCGGAGCTCAAAGGCTGTAACGCACCACCCCTAGACCGTTACACGAGCGTGATGGTCTAACGCTGGGCTGTTACACACCCACTGCGGCGGTCTATCACAGACGCGCCACAGAAACGTGACGGTCGCTGGGGGAGCCGTCACACACACCGCCCTAACCAACTTCTAAAACTCACAAGGCACGTAACGGCCTACACCAGGTGCGTTACATCGCTCTGACGCGCCCGACCCGGGCCGTCAGGGCCAACAGACCTCAAACTTACTTCGACAACTTGAACCACGTAACGCGGTAGACCAGGCGCGTCACACAGCCTAACGCGGCAAAGCAGGCACGTTAGGGCCAACAGGCTCAAGTCAAGAAAACACTGGCCGAAAGGCACGTAACGGTCCCGATCGGACGCGTTACAGACGTCTAACGCATGGGGGCATGGCCGTTAGAGCCAACGGCACAACCACCCAACTCGGCCAAAACATCACGTAACGGCCTGGGGCAGGCGCGTTATAACGCTGTGACGCACAGGGACACCACCGCTACACAAACCGACTCAACGGTCAAACACCAAGTCAAACGCAACGTAACGGCTTACACCAGGCACGTTACACACACCTGATGCACTAGGGCAGGCGCGTCAGGGGAACCGACTTAACCAAACTACTAAACGACAAAATAAGCGTAACGTATCACACCGGATGCGTCAGGAGGCTATGACGCGCCACCCCTGGGCCGTCACACTCCCAAAACCACAAAAAGCTTAAAAATGCCTAGACGTTGTGATGGTCTGTCGTAGGGCCGTCAGGGACCTCTGACGGTCACTGAAACGACCGCTACACCGATCACGACGGGAAAATAGTGGATTGGCCAAATCGAGCCGTTCCACACCCCATTCACGCCGAAGCGTAGGGGAAACAAGACTAGACGATGAAAAACAACACTAGGAGGCTAAAAATCCCACATGCATGCATTAAAACCCTAGATCGGGGCGATTTAGACAAATCAACCCTAAACGAGCCACCGAGGTTGCCGGACTCCTACCGGCCTCGAATGACCACCGATCAACACGAAACTAGCATGTATGGGATCCAGACATCCCAACGTTCAGTTGGACACTAACCACACCACGAATGGTTGCCGTTTTCCGGCGAACCCTGAAAACCCCAAAAACCACAGTTTTCACAAAACTGGCCCGATCTCCCCCGATCGAGCACCAAACTACACACAGAAGCATGGAAAATGTGCAGAAGAAAGTGGTGATCCGTCTCCCTACCTCCACCGAAGAAACCGTGCCCCGAAGGGACTAAACCGCGCCGAAAACCACGCCGCGAGCTCAAACACCGGCTTTGAATCCACCGTTCGGGATCGCGCCAGAACCACTCCATCCTCGCCCTACCGCGCACCCAGTCAGCTCCACAGCATCCCCAACACTCGCTCCTAGGTCCTCCGTCTGCAGCCAGAGCCGAGGAAGCTCGAGAGGAGAGAAAATGGGAGAGAGAGACGGCGACGGCGAAATGAGAAGGGAGGAGAGAGGAAGGAAAAGAAAAAAGAAAAGAAATTAGGAATTTTCCTAATTTTTGAAAAATCCGATTTTTGGTCCTATCTCCGAAAAATACGCAAAAATAGCCGAAACAACTGGCTCGAAGAGTACATCGTCGCTGCAGCATTCACGAGTCGAGGAACTGACAACCAAACTCACCATAGGGTTCCGTAACTAGTACGAGAGAAAAACCCACACGGATCGTAAAGCTCAACTCGGAAGCCACAAAAGCGAACCGAAACTCACCGAAACAAATCTGAAAGTTCCAATAAAGATCTACCAAGGATCCAGGGCATTACACCTAGTCGTAACCGTGCCTGATTCAATAAATGAAACCCCTCAAAGTAGAAGTCCGAATCCACAAAAAGGGGGGCAATGAGATGTAAATGCTCGAGATTTGGTCCGAAGTTGTCCGAAAGGGAAGAGTTAAATGGACCTCTCATTGGCTCGCCGGGTTAACGATTTTGCCGATCCTCTTAGAAGGTTTGCTCCCTACACTCTTCCTTCTTCCCCTGACGATGAAAGTTCAATGCAGTATCCGAAGGGTGAAACCCGCCAAGGCTTGAAACCTTGTTTTAACACACACATATGGTTACCTACTTTGAAAAGTAAAAGCTATCGCTGTGAAGGAGTCTCTATGTTTCTGGCCGGTCAAGACCCTTGTCTACCATTTTGATGCCTTCCTATCTAACCTTGGGCTTAGGCCAATGCAAGCCCGTCACCTATGGGTGCGACGGCGCCTAATTCCGGGTCAGCGTCGCGCGGTTGGCCGTTAGGGTTCTAGGGTGTTCCATCATATACCATGTAGAGTTGTGAGAAAATAGACCCGGGTCGGGCAAATCATTTACCTCGAACACTTTTTGGGTGAATCCCTGTGGTCGGAAGCGATTGGGAGCCTAAGCATGGCATGACGGTATTGTCATCAGGATAAGTCTTAACCGGTGGGATTACCATTCAAGGAGTCTAGAGGCCCAAATCAACTTAGATGTGCGCTTAGGATGCCTGGGAGGATAGTAAGAAACCCATGTTCTCATGTAAGTTAGGTGCCATATAGATGCTTACCAGGCGTGAGCAACAAATAATAATAATAATAATAAAAACAACAAAAAAGGAAAAAGGGGAAAATGTAGATAGATGCAAAATAAAAAATGATAAAAAATAAAACAACAAAAATACAAACAATAAAAGAAAAATAAAAACACAAAAATTGCATCTCGTATGATCGTATTTGTATGCAGCATTCCACTTTTAAATTTCATTTGCATTCGTCTGCTTGTGTGCCGCATTCGTCAGCTTGTGTGCCGCATTCGTCATCAGATCTTTACCCTTGCCTTTATTAATAAAGGCTTGACCCCTTGACCCATTATCAAGGACAGTCAAAACAAACATCTGCTTATTGAGAAAGGGGCCAAGTCGAGCAGAAATTCTGACTTGTTTATTTTAGTGATGTGTGCAGGGATTCGAGATAGCAAGAAAGATGTGAAAATCAAACAACAAACATTTTATTCCACTCCGAAACAAATTGTACATTAAGTCCCACCTTCTCTTTCAACATTAATCGTCCCGTCGCTCTCTAGACAAGACTCTCTTGACGGTGCTACCCAACTATGAAAAGTGGTATTTCTACTGCTCTGTAGTCCTCTTCCCATCTCCACACCCCGACGTCGATCTGCGGGGGCAACAAAGAAGCTACTAACACGAAAGCCACACTCTCGTGCTCTTCGGTAGCGCTCCTCACCATCTTTCATCTATTGTTCAGCAAGGCCAAGGTTGGTTCGGAGCTCAAACAATTGGGCCTCCATGGCCCTTCGCTCCTCCCTCTCAGCCAATCTGTCGGCTCTTTCTCTTTATCTGTCCCTTTCTTTCTCTGCCCGTTTTCTCTCTATCTTCTCTCTCTAACTGAAGGGTGATCCTTGTTGTGACCCCTCTATGTTGATGATGTTGATACTTGCTTTATTTCATTGGCAACACCATTGTTTTGATTGATTGGCAACTGCTTTTGATTTGATGAAATTGCTCTATCAGATTGACTGTGTTCTTTACATTTAATACACTGCTGTCTGCAATTCTTACTGTCATGAGTCTATACACTGGAAACTCTCATGTCGATTGAGTCTATACATCGTCCATTTTGGATAAAGTCCACACACTGTATTTCAATTGAATTGGTTAAGTGTGCACAGCGTCAACGCATCATGTTACAGCGTCAACGCACCTCATTGGATGTGTGTACAGCGTCAACTCGCTAAATGTGTACATCGTCAACGCAAGAAGTCTGTACATCAATCTTAATATTCCAAGTCTGTACAGCCGTTGGCTTTGAACCTCAGAGTCTGTACATCCGAATTGCCCTTGATCTGGTCAAGTGTATACACTCTTTCACTGTAGCTTTCACATATTCAAGACTACACATCGTGAAAGTCTATACATTCATCACTTACCTTTCGCTCAAGGCAAAGTCTATACACTGGGGTCTTCTCCTATGTTTTTTTAAGTGAAGTCTGTACTTTCGATTTTAAAGCTTAAAGTCTATACAGTCCAGCCTAGTCCTACGATCAAGGCTTTAGCTACACTCAAGTCTGTACAATGGCTTCGCTTCATCAAGTCTGTACATCGGTCTGTCAGCAAGTCTGAACATCGTCCGTCTTTGTTAGCATCTCAGGCATTGGGCTAAGTCTGTACAGCATTCAATGTCTAGAGCTTCATGAAGTCTGTACATCCGACTGTTACAGCAAGTCTGTACATTGTCCGTCTCTTAGCGTCTTGATATTTGAAGTCTGCACATTGGTCTTCGAATCCAAAGTCTCTACAATAGTCTTCACACTTGAAGTCTATACATTCAATGTGCAGAGTTGATGTCTATACTGTGCCTTATGGTGATCGAGTCTACACACTGGTCGGTGGCAAGCCTGTACACTGGCCTCAACTTCTCAAGTCCATACATTGGCTTCAAGACTTTCAAGTCTATACACTGACGGCTGAACTGAGAACTCTTTACATCGTCTGTCTACACTAGAGTCTCATGGAGTCTATACATTGCACTCATCTTCTAAAGTATATACACTGAATTCTTCACATTCGTTTGCATTACATGAAGTCCATACATTGGGCAAGTCTGTACGTTGCATTCGCCTTCACAAGTCTATACAACGAAGTATATACACTGCAATGTACATACTTAAATCTTATGACTTCATTCTTGTTGCTGAAGGGAACAGGGTCGACGCTGGGAGCTTAAAGCGTCCACGCATCAGTTGACGAAGCCTTCGCGATATCTTCCACTGCGTCAACGCCACAAGCAAGCAGCGTCGACGCAGCAGTTAAAGAAGCGGAGACCTTCACGATATATTCCATTGCGTCAACGCCACAATTAAGCAGCGTCGACGTAGCAGCTAAGGAGATGAAGCTAATGGCTTACTGAAGTACCTCACTGCGTTAACACCATTGATTGACAGCGTCGACGCAGCAAGTCAGATTGCTGTCATTGAGTGCGTGAACTGAGAACTCTATACATCGGACTGAAGAGGCTAATGAAGGGCACGTGATTCGAGGTACCTGGCTCGTGATCCGAGAAGGACAAGGTATCCAGATAAGGACACGTGTTCTGACACTCCATTGGATGCTGCCACGTGGTCCAAATTGCTGGGCGGGAAACGTGGAGAGCACACGCCTGCTGCTGCTGTTGCTGCTATATAAACAAGCCTTCTTCCACAGAAGAAGCGAGATCGAAGAGAAGAAGAGAAAGTCTATACACTCAGTAGCAGTGAGCATTCGATCCACAGAGAGAAAAGAGAGAAGAAGAAGATACAGAGAAGAAGAAGAAGAAATAGAGAAGAAGGAGAAAAAGAGAGAGGAAGAGATCGAGAGAGATTGAGTTGAGAGAGAGCTGATCGAGAGTGAGAGTGAGAGAGTTTGTATCTCAGTCTCGTGGTTCAAAACCAGAGCTGAGCTTTGCTCTTTAAGAGCTACATTACTTTTGGGTTTTGCTTTTTCGTTTTGATTCTGTCTTTCATTTTCGAACATTGTTTCTTCAAGCTGTGCGTCAGCGGTATTGCAGTGGTGGTCTCCACTGGACGGGTTAAGCTGTATTTCCCCAGCAGTTGCAGAGGATCAGATCCTCTGGTCGGCAAGCTGTAGTGCCCAGCGAAGCTGTGTATCAGCGGATTGTTTGGCCAAGCTGTAAAGCCCAGCGGACACAAGCTGTGCTGCGCAGCAGGAAGCCATACTCTGATACCAGTTTATAGGATCAAGCCCCTACCGTTGCGCTAAAAGCTCGAGCTGGTAGCGAAGGCGGAACCTTATTTCCTTATGGCAGCGCAGAACCCCACACTATCGTGCTGTGGGTGGACATGAGGGGCTTCGCACATGGACCCCATAATCCATGCGACGGATTAGGCTGTCAAGCGCCGATGCACCACGTGGGTCCCATACCCCACGTGGAGCAACAAATCACATGGGAGACGCTGGAAAATTCAACAATCTCCCCCCCAGCGACACCCCGGGGATTTGAACCCGCGACCTCGCTCTGATACCAGTTTATAGGATCAAGCCCCTACCGTTTCGCTAAAAGCTCAAGCTGGTAGCGAAGGTGGAACCTTATTTCCTTATGGCAGTGCAGAACCCCACACTATCGTGCTGTGGGTGGACATGAGGGGCTTCGCACATGGACCCCATAATCCATGCGGCGGGTTGGGCTGTCAAGCGCCGATGCACCACGTGGGTCCCATACCCCACGTGGAGCAACAAATCACAAGGGAGACGCTGGAAAATCCAACAATCCTCAGCTCCAAGGCGTCCCTAGAAGAGTCATCATCTGGACGACGTCACAGTTCCTCCTCCAGCTCTGCTATTCTAGCCTCCCTCTGCGCAGCATGGGCAAGTGCCTCTTGCGTCTCTTTTTCCTGCCAGATATACCATCTCATATATATGGCAATGTATGAATAAGAAAAATTCAACAGTGGAACCCTTACCTGTATAGAGAGCATTCCTTCTGCCTCCGCGGCATGCTGCGTGGCACGAGCAAGTTGCTCGTGAAGCAAATCAAGCCCTGAGGTAGGGATCCATAAGCTGGAAGAGACGCCATCTGCTGCCATCGCTGATGAGGCCGCGTCGATCTCGGCACGCTATAACAACATGAGGTGATAATTAATGGTTGAGCACCACAAATCTAGGGTTATAATTAGGAGCATGTATTGTATATACACTTACCGAGGCACTCAAGACTCCACGGGTGTCACCCAACTATTGCTCCATCTTTGCCAAGCGAGCTCGCAAGTTCACTATCATGGTATCACGGGCATCCTGCAGCCATGCTATAAGAGTTAGTATTTCCACAAAAAAATATAAAAAATAAATAAAAAGAAGAAAATAAAAAAAAAGAAGAGACCTACCTCCACAAGTCCCCCAGGTTGGAGTCGCTCTGCATACATTGCCTTATACAGATGCAGATAGTCCTCACTATCATGTGCATGCGACTCTATGATCGTGCCACCTCGTTGCCAGTCTTCATACTGTTTGGGGAATCGCATGCGCCAATCAATGCAGGTTGCCGGCCCCCATGTCCTTCTTCCGACGCGAGGTGGTGCAATTGTATCCACCCATTCCTGGGCCAGCCCTAGGGTCCTCATAACCAATCGTAGCCGAAGCGGCTCGATTTCATTCAGGCAGTGGATCCAAAGGTCCCGTCCAAACCGGACATGAATGTTATAACCCACGGTTGGTCCACATCGACCATACCTGAGTATGGTCTCCAGTTCACCCAAGTTAGGTTGTACATATCCTTTTAGCTGGTCAAATGTAGAAGCAAAAAAAAAAACTAAAAAAATAATAAAAAAGAGGAAAATAATCCTTCCATCGCTGCAGGGAACTCTTGCAGCTCACATCTTAACACCATCAGTTGGTAAGATAGAGGTGTTGTGCTCATAATGGGTTGCCACCGTCTGGCTAACGGCACCGTCACTGGTCACCAATGCCGAGCTCTCCCCATCGGGAGGTAATAGTAGCTCCATAGCTGCATCATCATGTGCCGTTAGTGCCTTAAGTGAACTATTGTCAAAACACACAAAAAATAAATCAAAAACAAAAATAAGAATACCTGGATAAATGGTGTAAAGCCACTCACAGTCACCTCCCGGCCTGCCTCTTGGGACAGACCTGTAAACAGATGCGCCAGCACGGCAGCTCCCCAGGCATATTGTCCTACTCTCTGGAGGTCTACTAGTAGCTCTAGGAAGCGGTAGTGGATGCTGTGTCCCTTTGAGCTCAATAGCAATCTTCCCAGCTGTGGACGCGCTTTTTTTTTCATTTACATTCTTTATTCTTTTGTTTCTATGGTTTATTTATTGGCGTGCCAGTCACATATGTGACGATTTCATTGTGCGCTCGATCTGACCTTTAATCAGTCGATTGTGAGTGATCGTGTCTGGACCAAAAGTCCGTCATACCATAAAGGTTATGATGTTAATTACGTCCTCCCTAAGAAGGACAACCCTTGATTAAACGCCAAAGACAGGAGGAAAGTAGCGGCAAAATAAGACTCAAATGAGAGGGAGTTGGTTTACTCGCAGAACATTAAATGGACTGAATAAAGCAAGGATACATCAAGTACGGGATAAATCCGGCAGCATATCCCCATTATCTTGGACTATACCAAGTGGGAATAGGAAGCCACCCATGCAGCGGCAGGATGGAATCCGTAAAAGATCGGGCGTATTTGACCCGGGATCCTGATGGGGACCGGTATGACATGACACACCCTATGCAGGTGCGATGTCTTATTAATATCCCCCTTTGAGGGACCGTCGGAGGACATGCGATGGCAAGACTCCATAGGCCTGGCGGGGTTAGGAAAGCATACCGTAGTCACTTAATAATGTAGGTGAATTTCGGCAGCATCTCCCCTAATCTTGGATTATGCAAAGGGGAAATAGGTGATCATCCACGGAGTGCCGGGATGAAAACCAAAGGGAAAGGCACTGGGCCCGGCACAGTGAGGTGTTGGGGATGGTTCCCCATTTATTTGCTCCATGGGGTATACCCTGTGACCTGAAGATATCCCTTGAATTAATGTGACAGTGTGCTCAAGGGTTGGGCAGAGGAGGAGAGGCTCTCGGCGCATCACAATGAGCGTAGGCAGGCTTCCCGGCGCGAGAACGAAAGGCTCTCGGCGCGCCTCTAAAAGGGCTTATCGGCGTGGTCAAAAGGGGGTCTTGGCGCACTTTTTTTTTGCAAAGGCGGAGGGGTTCTCGGCGCGTAGCTCTCGGCGCGCCAACGGCCGGCCGGGAGCTATTCACCCCGCCGAGGGACGCTCGCGCCGGGAAGGTGAAGGCCTCGGGGCCAGGAGGGTTTATGGTTTGATTACGATGCTCTGTTCTGGGGATTTCTTTGGGGTTCGGATGATAACTGGGAGGAATTCAGGATGCAGACGAGGGGGAAGTCAAGGGCCCTATCAGGTTAGCATCAAGGAGTCATGGGTAAAGGTGATTCGAGGGACTGAAGTCACTGAGCGTTCGAACCCTCTGGAATAGGCTTTATGCCATTCATGTTGCCGGCCATCCAGGGGATCAAGAGATGACTGTCTCTGATCCCTGTGATGGCCTCGATGGCTTGGAAAATTCGAGGAGACTACAGACTCCATTGCGTTGAAATCATCGACGCTGTCGGGGGAGAGAGAGAGGACAGAACCCAAGAATCCATGGAGGTAAGGATCGGGGCTCTGTACTAGCTTCCTCGAAACCACAGGAAAGACGAGCAGCAGAGAGTGCCTGCCAGTCGCCTGGACTAACGACAAACACCCGGAACCACATATTCATCGATCGAAACTCGCAATCGGAAAGGTAACTACCACTATCATCAGAGAGGGGTGAGAGAAGGGAGACCCAAATTTCCATCCATTCAATCGATTCTATTGTTTATATTCCATCGACTACAGAGGTGTAACTCGAACGATAATCAGTAAAGAACTTTGAGCATCATTCGAATAGAATACAAATCCCACATAAATGTGGTAGAAGGAGTACATATGAAAGAATGAAATAAAGCCCATTCAAAACAACAGAAAGATGGGAGATAGTATGTTCAAAGAGAACACAAACGAGAACAGTATGCATCGGGGAAAGAAAGACAAAGAAAGATGGGGGAGGGCGGAGCATTGACTCCTCTCCCTTCCCCCGACGCCCACCTTCTTCTCCTTTCGAACTCTGCAGTAGCCCCTTTTTTTCTTGTCTCTTCGATATTTTCCTATCTATTTGTTCTCTCTTTTTTGTTGACGCCTCTCTCTGCTCTCTCTCTTTCGTTCGAGAGAAAAGGGGGGTTTTATAGGCACAGCAGCCCCTTCTCGGCATGGTCCTTCCCGGGGCGCAGAAAACAACTTTCTGGCGCGCTCTTGTCAACCGGGGAGGCTTCCCGGCGCCAAAGGGTATGGCTTCACAGCGCCCCCTATGGGCTTTGGGCCTTGTGAGGATCTCCCGGTTCCACATTAGTGAGCCCATTTGGGCTTTAATATCTTGAACTCTCTCGTTATCAAGTCTGGACTATCAAAGACATATAACCTGTCTTTTCATTTGTGAGTTCTTCGAACCTGTCAGAACAGGTGAAGGTCTATTAGTAGGTGAGTTGACACAGTCTTATCAGAACATTTCTGGGGGTTCTCATCAGTCAATAGACTGTAATTCTTCATCAGTATTGCCGTCTGAGTGATGACAACACCGGACATCAGCTTGGCCGGGGAGGGCTTCAGCCGGGTGGTAGCTTTAGTGGCGACTATTTTGTAATTCTGGCTTTGCAGGAATCTCTGGGATCTTCACGTCTGATTCGATCTTCCATTCCTGTCTCATCTTTGTTCTCAGTTATATTTCAGGTGTCAACAAATGCCCCCCACTTGCAGGTAGCGGGAGTGCAGAATAAATGACACGGTACTTGCAGGTGCACATATCATTCAGCATCTGAACCCATTTTTCAGCTTGGCACTGCTAATCATCTTCCATTTTGGCTTGGAATCTTCTTTTCACTATCAAATTCTGTAAGCTCTTTCAACTTCCTTCAATCCCTTTGGCTTGAATGCTCTCGGCGCGAGGATAGCTGACTCCCGGCGCGAGGGCTTCTCGGCGCACACTTCTCGGCGCACCGCTCTGCCTGGGGCTTCTCGGCGCGCCTTCAATCGGAAGGGCTCTCGGCGGCACTTCTCGGCGCGCCTTTTGCAAAGGAAGGGGGGCTTCTCGGCGCGCATGTCATCGCGCTGAGAGCCTCGCGGGTTTTGGCTTCTATTTAAGGCACCGAAAGCCTTGTTTTCTTCTCATTCTTCACATCTTCTTCTCTCTCTTCACCATCTCGGCAGCGGCGAGCTCCTCTTCGCGAGCGGCTCCGACTTCCTTCCCGTCTTATTAGATTTCGCCCGGGTAGGATATTCTTTGGGGATTAAATCCCTTTCACTTTCGGGATCACTCCCTCTTGGTGGGTGACTCCCTATTTTTTTCGGGCAGACCCTGAACAAGGGGAGGTGCTACCGAAATTTTCGCTGGACTTCGCATTACAATCCTCATAAGACTGCTTTTTATTTTGGGACTTTAATTCGCATTTCTTCTTTGACTGCAGACACTGCAATGGTTTCCAGTTCTGCTGCTACATCTTCTGGAGCTGCTGGAGCGAGCTCGTCAGCCCAGCCAGACATATCACGAGCTGTAGTAAACTGGCTGAATGTGCACAGCTTAGACTTCGGGCATGACAAAAGTGCTATCGTCGACGAATCTTCTGATTCTGAGACGGATACAGTATCAACATCGAGGGTATATTCCACTGCAACTGAGACATGCTTCATACGTGGTGACAGCTACCGGCCAGATCTCCCGAAGGACCGCCACTTGATGCCGTTCATCCGAACCTTTACCGTGGGTGGCATGCGAGACTATCGGATAGCTCGTGCAGTTGAAGCTGCTATACTTGCTGAGAGGGATAGTCTGAAGGATTCAGTGTATCGTGACAAGGCTATCTATCTTCCCGGGGAGAAGCGTGACTGGGATGCAGTCCTCGGCATATCGGAGCTGGAGCCGGAGAAGAAAATGCTGACCCGGGCCCCTGAATTCACACCTGCCTGGTGGGATAATGCCAGTGGCCGAGTTCATAGGGAGAAGCCTGGCTATGGTCTATTCCTGGCACCGATAAAATGGGGATACCGTGAAGAGCCTTTGTGTTGAATTGTTCGGCCGTCCAGTTCAAGTATCATCTAGCTGCCGGTTGGTTTGGAGATACCAAGATCACTGACGCCCACCTATTCCGGGTGGGAGCGGTGGAGTTCACCGAGTTTGTTTTAAAGGAATACGCCCCTCTGCTGATCAGAGCCGGGGTATATCACAGTGTCTTTGCTTCTAGATTCCGCTATCCCATATCCCGAGGGTTATGCTGTGGAATGTTCGAAGTATTCTGCCCTTTGTTCAACATATTTTATACAGCAGAGGGCGAAACATCTCTCGACCTCTGGAGTTTGTCACAGCTTTCTGGTCTGCCTATTGACGGCGAGCCGTATGAAGAGGTCTGCTTGGCAGATTCCGAGAAGGATAGCTCAGATGGCGAAGGCAAGTATTCACTTGGCTATTCCTACCGGTATTTAATGAAGGCCTATCGCTCCATCTGTCTGGCGTATAGTAGAGGATCCTCCAAGGGTTACCATCCTCGAGAGAAAGGCAGCAAGCTGAGGGTCCGGATAGGGCAGTGGATTCAGTATTTCTTTGACGGTCCCTTAAAATATGCAGACTTCCCTTCCATGGGTCCGACTGCCAGCAAGCAGATAAGGGCTCCTCGCTATAAGTCAGCGTTGCCATCTTCATTGCGCCGTGTAGGCAAAGGTGGTCCAAATCCAGCAGGGGTGGACCCTATCACACATTGTGCGGCTTACTTCACATTCTGGTTGTGCACTTTCGCTCTCCCTCAAGGGGACGAGACAATCATTCGGCCCGAAGCCATATACCCGGCATGCCAGATGGCCTGGGGAATGAGGCTGTCACTTTGCCCAGTGGCCTTGTGTTTAATCTACAAATCTTTGGGGGATCTGTACAAGCATCGGACTCCCCGCTCTTTGAGGACCGTGGGCCCTTTTCATTTCTTCAATGCCTGGGTCTGCAGTCTGTTTCCTGAATTGGCTCCTAGAACTCTGCAGGCAGATACAGTATTACCCAGAATGATTGAATTTGCCAGTGCTGAACCTGGCTCTTTCTCTGATCAGTTGTTCAAAATAAGGGGCCGACTGATAAGGGTACCAGTGGATGCCCCTGGCAGCATTCATTTCTGGAGCTTGGCAGCAGGTTCAGCTCCTTTGGTTCACTCTCAAAGAGAATGCAAGATGGAAGAGGTAGAGACCTATGTTCACCCCGTTTCAGGGGCTAATGCTGTTCGGTCTATTCTGGAGCCGGAGCTGGTTAGATGGGCCATGGCCATTCGGCCCAGTGTTTTAGTTTTCAGAAAGGGTGGTCTGCTTCTTCTGGAACCATATTACCCATTCCGCTTCGGGCGGAACTTTGGCTATGACCAGCATATCCCTACATCAGTTGCTCAGTTTCCCCTGGATAGCCGGGCCAAGCACGGGTCCACCATTGTCGGTGATGGCCGGTTGTGGTGGGATTTCTATCATCGCCATGATGGCGCAGTTTTCAGGGTTCCCACTGTTTCTAACCGTGTCCCCCGTGTCACATCAGAGTATATCAAATGGTGGAACATTCGGACCAGCTTTTACAGGGATGGTAGGGGTGCATTCTGGGACGTGGCCGAGCGTTCTTTCCTGAAACAACAGCCCGGGCCGGTATTTGACATCCCCGAGGCCCACCTAAAAAGGATTTATTCACAACATCCGAGGGAGGCAGAGAACTATCTGGCTCAGCGTCGGGTTCTGAAAGAAGAAGGCTCCGAGCCGCCCGCTCCTGTCTTTGCTGCCATCAACGAAGACACTTTTATGAAGAACTTGAAACATCTGTGCCATGTAGGAGGCGCTCGTCTGGAGGCGCAACAGTACCCTTTCCCTGTTGAAGAGCCGCTCCTGACAGTCGTCCCCTGGAAGGGTCCGACAGATAGATTTCATCCCTATAGGACGTTTGTGCGCAGGGAAGATAGGACTCAGACGTACTACAAGCACACGTCTTGGCTGTTTGTTCTGCTGAATGTACATGGGTTATCTGCAGAGAGTCCGATAGCCGGCATATTGAATAAGCCATTGTTTATTTCTTTTCATTATGTCGACGGCTGGGGCATGGACCACCTCGACTTGTTTCGATGTCTTGATTTTCATGGTCATAGCGATCTGGCATCTTTAGTGGAGAAGTGCCAGACATTTGGTGATGTCTGTTGGCTTGTCAAGGAGGCTGCTTTCCGCTCCAAGGAGGTAGCTTATCTGTACTGGCCGCTTTCTGTCTTTTATGATGGCCCAGCAGGTATGATCTTTCCTTTCTGACTGTAGTGCTTTCTGTTTGTTATTTAAACTCTGCATCTACTGATCTCATTGCTTCTTTGATGTCTTCAACAGATAGGCCAGATATAAAGCGACAGGGGCTTTACAGAAAAATCATTGCGCAAGCTGAGAAGCCTGCTTATTTCGAAGTCCCTGCAGCAGCACCGACGACCACTCCCCTGCCTCCGGGCAAGAAGAGAAAGATTTCTACAGTGAAGACTGCAGTTGGGAAGGCCAGGAAGGCTAAGAAGGCCCATGCTCGGCAGTCGGCTTCAGCAGTGACGGACCCTGGGACCCCTCTTCCTGATATCCCCTCATTTGATGAGTTTGAATCTCAAAGGGAGGGCGCCCAGACGTCAGTCAAGGGTAACATCAACAGCCTGCAGTTGTATCTTTCATCGTCTTTTGCTGAATTTTACAGAAATCTTCGAATCTGACCCCCCCTTTTTGCACAGCCCAAGAGCCAGTTGTGACACCTTCTGTGGTGGAGACCAGATTGCCCTCTCCTACGCCGGCTAGTGAGGCGGAGGGTAAGTGTTATTTCTCATCTTTTCTTGCACATTTCAATTGTCTTCATTGTCTCGCTCACAAGCTTTTCCCTGCAGTGACGGCCGGGGAGGAGGCTGAAGTCATGGGAGCAGCTGGCGATGTAACTCAGCCACAGGAGGGCCATAAGACCTAGACGAAACGGGGCCTTGTCACTGTGAGGCATATAGTTACCCGATCTTCCTCCAGGCAGCCGTTAGGAACGCAAGTCCCGCCCATGGATAGTGTGGAAATCTCTTCCAGTAGCTCCGCGACCGCTTCCGAGGCAGAGGGAGAAGGAGAAGGTTTCAGCGAGAGCGAGATGGAGGGTATCTCCAAATCAGAGGCCCCACTCGTATGTACTGCCATTGTTCCACTGTTCACCCCCTCCAAACTGCTGGTGCTGTCTTCTGAGGAGGAACTACAGGAAGAATTTGCTGGCTTGGACACCGAGGCAGATATAACTCCTCCCTTTGCTGCTTCAGCAGCGGAGCTTTCCTCTCCCTTGCACTCCTTTGAGGATATCGACATCACATTAGAAGTGGGTCTCTCTCCCTCTCCTCATTATTATTATTATATTTTTTTTATCTGCTGCTTGATGCTGCATTGATCTGTTCACAGGAATCCCCTGTTGCTAGCCCGGTAGCGACTGCAGCCTTTGAAGCCACTCTATCTGACACCTTGGCTATTGTTCCTGCTTCGTCAGCCGCCTGTGCAGGCGTTTCTGAGATAATTCACCCTGTGCCGGTGAGGGTACAGTCTTCTACAGACTTAGCATTGCTGGACTTGAGGACCTCGGGGGAGAGTTCGGCCCTCATCCGGGTCTTGGATTTTAGAGCTGAGACGGACCCAGCTAGGGGTTCTGCCTTTATACCGGCCGCAGTGATGACCATTGCGCCCGAGTCAGCAATTCCCATAACAGTAATTATGGAAACTGAACTTTTGCCTCTTCAGTCCGTAGCCCCTGCCGCCTTGACATTGAAGGAACTGGCCGTTGAAGCGGGGATGGAAGAAGGGGAGGCAGCTGCCACAGAGATCGGAGTATTGTCCATAACTGACCCAGAATCGATCTCCGTGCTCTCGGAATCTGAGGAGGAGGTGCCCCGAGAAGAGGATGCTGAAGATGCGGGTATCACATTAGGGACCCAGGAAGCAGCCGCTCCAGCACTTATTAAATTTGCCTCTACGAGCATTCAAATAGCAACCCCCGAGGAGATGGAGGTGGAAGGCCTCTTGGTTCCGTCAGGGATTGCAGAGAGAGCTCAGTTGGCACCTTCAGCAGACCTCCCGTCTTCCTCTTCCCAGCCAGATGTTACACTATGGGCGGATATTGACAGTGAGGTGACTTTCGAAGTAGCTCCATTTCCTTCTCCTGGCTTCGCTTCATCCGAGAGTTTCGTCTGGCAAAATCTGGACATGCTGCGCCAGCTGGTGGAGTCCCAGCCTGGACTGACTTATCTGCGGCTGAAGGAGATAGCCGAGCTGTTTCACCGCTGGTCTACAGGCGATGGGCTGTCTCATGGAAATATGGGCCCAGCGGGTTCTATTGTTGTTAAAGTTTATACATCGCCGGGACTTCTTGGCACATATTATGTCTGACAGACTGGCAGCTTTGAAGTTGCAAAGGATGGAGTGCAAATCTGAGCTGGAGAAAATGGACTCTGTTCTTCAGGAGCGCCAATGCCAACTGCAGTCTCTGGCGCAGCGGGAGCAGTTCGTGCGCAGCCGGATAACCATCCTGGAGGCTGAACTGTTTGATCTCCGGGCTGAACTGCCGCAGATAACAACTTCTCGGCCGCAGCTTGCGGAGGAAGTAGCTCTGTTGGAGGGGCAGGTGGCATCCTTTCAGGACGAGTCTGCTCGGCTACAGAGGAGGAGGCTCGACTTCATGAGCTGGGGGCTGCCCCGCATGTAGGGCTTCTGGCCTTCGAAGACATATTCCGGCGCCCGTGAATATCTGTTTCCCCCTTTTTGTAATACAATTCCCCCTCAGGGGCCCTTCTTGTATTCCCTTTTTTATTCAATGGAAAGGAATCTTTACACCAGTCTCATATGTGGTTTGTTCTTTACTTATCGCACCATCAATATTTCACGGCGATTTGGCAGCGGTTTCAGCGGTCCCTATGCGAATAGCCCGTACCTAGCAGGAGAGCGTCCACCCTTTCAGAGAAAGGATGGGGGACTCGCTCCACCGCGCGACGGTATCCGGAGGGTGCTTAAACCCAATCCTGGGGGTAGCTGAATAAAAAAGGTTTAGAACATCGTCTGGAACAAACGGATGGTTCATCTCGGACAGGTTTCAAAGCTGGTCGGGGCAATGTGCCAACCGACCAGTGACGGATTTTATCATCGATATTGGGTTTATATCGACGCAAAGAAGTTTTATAGGTTTCATCAGAATAGACATAAGGTCTAGACTGGGTAGACTTGATCACAGGTGGGACGTGAAAAGGGTATGTGGTTCCCATCAGAACGGGCGCAAAGTCTGAACTGAACAGGTTTCATCATTGGCCGGGCAATGTACCGATCGACCAATGGTTGGCTTCATCATCGATATGGGGTTTATATCGATGCAAAGGAATTTCATAGGGTTCATCAGGATAGACGTAAGTTCTAAACTGGATAGGGTTTCATCATTGATCGGGCAAGGTGCCGGTCAATCAATAGCTGGTTTCATCATCGATATTGGGTTTATATTGATGCAAAGGAATTTCATAAATTTCATCAGAATAGACATAAGGTCTAAACTGGATAGGATTTCATCATTGATCGGGCAAGATGCCGGTCGATCAATAGCTGGGACGTAGGTAGAGGTGTAGGTGTCGTTAGGATAGACGTGAGGTCTATTCCAGCAGGTTTTATCGCGGGTGGGACATGAGAGGATATGCAGTTTCATCAGAACAGACGTAAGGTCTATCCTGGCAGGGTTTCATCACTGATCGGGTGAGGTGCCGATCGATCAATAGTTGGTTTCATCATCGACATTGGGTTTATATCGATGCAAAGGAATTTCATAAATTTCATCAGAATAGACGTAAGGTCTAGCCTGGATAGGATTTGATCGCATGTGGGATTTCGCTAAGCAATACGTAGGTTTCATCAGGATAGACGTAGGGTCTATACTGGTAGAGTTTCATTGCTGACCGGGCCAGGAGCCGATCGATCAAGAGAAGTTTTAATAGTTTCATCAGGACAGACGTGAGGTCTGAACTGGCCAGGCTTTATCAGAATGGTGATGGGTTTTATTGTCGGTGGGGCATTTGAAAGAGGCTATATAGATTCCTTCAGGACAGACGTAGGGTTTGTCCTGTCAAGGTTTTATCGTTGACCGGGCAAGGAGCCAAACGGTTAACGGAAGGCCTTATCAAGGGAAGGAAGTATGGAATTTCTTAGAATTACCACATTACTGACCCAGGCGCCCTTTCGGGTTTTCACCGGAGCCAGCCCCCTCTTGCTTTTGCCCACGCGCCCTTTCGGGTTTTCACGTGGCGGGGTGCCCGATTTTGCCTGCAGTGCCCTTTTAGGTTTTCACCACAGCTGGGTTTTAGCCATTTTTTTGCCCTTGTCCAGAATGCCTAAATAAGTCTGGCGGGATATCTCTATTTTTAACCCCATTCTTCATATATATTTTTTTATTCTTTCTCTTTTCTTTTGTCATCGTCTTTCCTGGAACTAGAACTTTCATTCTATGGACCATGGGGGCCATATGTTTATTGTGGATACACGATCATCGATGTGGGTGTCAACATCAATGCAAAGGGAAATAGGGTTTCATGATCTATCCAGACGAGAGGTCTGAATTGATTTAGAGGATATAGATAGCAGCTCGGGCACGAGGCCATTTGCTGAAAATGTGAGTTTCATCGTTAATGTGGGGTTTAACATTAACGCAAAGGAATAGAGTTTCATGATCTATCCAGACGAAGGGTCTGAATTGATTCAGACAGCTGTGTCGTGTTTGTCAGAGCAGACGGAAGGCCTGCCCTGGATGGGTTTTAGCATTGATCAGGCAGCATGCCAACCGATCAATAGCAGGTTTCATCATTGGTATTGGGCTCATACCAATGCAAAGGTTTCATATGTTTCATCGGGATAGACGTAAGGTCTAAACCGGACAGGTTTTATCGTTGATCGGGCAGGATGCCAGTCGATCAATATCAGGTTTCATCATCAGTATTGGGTTTATACCAATGCAAGGATTTCATAGGTTTCATCGGGATAGACATAAGGTCTAAACCGGACAGGTTTCATCGTTGATCGGGCAGTGTGCCGGTCGATCAATAGCAGGTTTCATCACGGTGAGACATAGGATAGGTTTTGTCAGAATAGATGTAAGATCTAAACTGGGTAGGTTTTACCGTGGTGGGTCTTAGACAAAAACAAGTGGAAGTGTTTTATCAGAACAGACGGAAGGTCTATCCCGAGGTGGGCCCCCTTTTTTTGCATTGATCAAGGCAATATGCCTTGTGATCAACGGGGTTTCATCATCAGGTGGGACTTTATGATGATCGTCCTTCTCGGAGTTTTATCAGGCAGGGTGAAAAAGGGAATTTTAAATTACCACATTACTGACCCAAACGCCCTTTCGGGTTTTCGCCGGAGCCAGCCCCCTCTTGCTTTTGCCTACGCGCCCTTTCGGGTTTTCACGTGGCGGGGTACCCGATTTTGCCTGCAGTGCCCTTTTGGGTTTTCACCACAGTTGGGTTTTGGGCCATTTTTGCACTTCTCCTAACATAGGAGTAAGTCTGGCGGGGTATCTCTATTTTTTTAACCCCATTTTTTACTTTCTTTTTATTCTTTCTCTTTTTTTTTAGAGGGTGACAGGTCGGAATGCCACCAGATCAAGATAAGGGTAGCTTGGTTAGGGCGGAGTGCCACTAGACCAAGAAAGGGGTAGCTTGGTTAGGGCGGAGTGCCACTAGACCAAGAAAGGGGTAGCTTGGTTAGGGCGGAATGCCACTAGACCAAGAAAGGGTAGCTTGGATAGGGCGGAATGCCACTAGACCAAGAAAGGGTAGCTTGGTTAGGGCGGAGTGCCACTAGACCAAGGAAGGGATAGCTTGGTTAGGGCGGAGTGCCACTAGACCAAGGAAGGGGTAGCTCGGTTAGGGCGGAGTGCCACTAGACCAAGGAAGGGGTAGCTCGGTTAGGGCGGAGTGTCGCTAGACCAAGGAAGGGGTAGCTGGGTTAGGGTGGAGTGCCACTAGACCAAAGAATGGGTAGCTTGGTTAGGGCGGAGTGCCACCAGATCAAGATAAGGGTAGCTTGGTTAGGGCGGAGTGCCACTAGACCAAGAAAGGGTAGCTTGGTTAGGGCGGAGTGCCACTAGACCAAGAAAGGGTAGCTTGGTTAGGGCGGAGTGCCACTAGACCAAGGAAGGGGTATTTTGTTCGATTACTCGGGGAATGGTTGCGCTGCATGATACATCTTTAGATGCCTTCCGTTGAGTGGCGAGAATTGAATTTCCCCTCGATGGTTGACAACCACGTAGGCTCCTCCCTCGTAGACCCTCTGGACTACGTACGGGCCTAGCCAGTTAGCAGCAAGCTTGCCTTTTGGATTGGAAGCCATGACTTCCCTTTTCTTGACCATGACTAGGTCTCCCTTCTTGAATTCTCGCCCTTTGACGAGCTTATTGAAGGCATTTGCCATGCGGGCTTGGTACATCTGGATATTTTTCTGGGCTTGCAGACGCTTACCCTCCAATTCAGCCAGTTCTTCAAGTCATCTTTCAGCATTGGTTTGTTCATCGCGAACTAGGCCATGCTGGACTGCAATCCTGAGTGATGGCACCTCCAGCTCTATAGGGACTACTGCCTCGGAGCCGTACACCAGCGAATAGGGCGAGCAACCCGTGGGGGTTTTATAGACAGTGCGATATGCCCATAGTGCTTCATACATCCTTTCACCCCAGTCTTTTTTATTAGAACTGACGACCTTGGCCAGCAGGGTGCACAGTGTCTTGTTGAAGGCTTCAGCCAGCCCATTTGCTTGTGGATTGTAAGGGGTGGAAGTCCTCCATTCTATTTTATACTTCTCGGCAAGCCGATATACCTTCTGGTTCTTGAAGTGACTTCTATTATCAGATATTATTCGACTGGGGACCCCGAATCGGAAGATGATATTATGCTTGATGAATCTGGCAACCAACTCACCAGTCACTTCTCTGAGTGCTACTGCCTCCGCCCACCTGGAGAAGTAGTCTGTTATAGCCAAGATGTACTTGTGTCCAGCTGAAGAAGTCGGTAGTGGCCCGACTACATCAGTTCCCCACTGAGTAAAAGGCCTGCTGGGAATCGTAGGGTGTAGAGCTACAGGAGGCCTCCTGGGTACAGTGGAGTGCTCCTGGCATTTCTGGCATGACTTTGCAAACTGGCAACAATCTTCAAACATAGCGGGCCAATAATAACCCAGCTTCTTGATTTCAATTTTCATCTTAGGCCCAGCCTGGTGTGCCCCTGCTGTCCCGGCATGCATTTCTTTCATTGCTTGCCAGGCTTCTTCAGTAGATAGGCAGCGAAGCAAAATCTTCTTGCGGGCGTCTGCCATGATTCGAAACAGAGTCCCATTTCTGCACTCGTAGGAATCTTTAACCCTTAGGAGTTTCATTCTCTCTTCTCTATTCTTGGGCAGCTGTTGGTGCAAGAACCATTGCAGCAGGTGCTGTCTCCAATCAGATGTCTGGGCCTTGTCAACGGTATCAACTTCATATTCTTCAGGACACGCTTCCAGCATGCTGGGGACCTGTCACCTGTTCATGACAATAATGTTCAGCGTCTCGTCTGGCGGGACTGATAGTGAGCTGGCTAGCTTTGCGAGTGCATCAGCTTGAGCATTACGTCCCCGACCCACATGATTGAGCTCAATATGGTAGAAATTTGCCACGAGGCGTATAGCCTTTTGACAATAGGGATTTAATTCTGGCTTTCGCACTTCGAATTCTCCCTGTATTTGTTTTATCACTAACATTGAGTCACCGAAGATCTGAAGCATTCGGATACCCATGCTGAGGGTGACCTGGAGCCCAATTATCAGGGCTTCATATTCAGCTTCATTGTTGGTGCAGGGCTTATTTATAGAACAGGAGGTGTGCAACACTTCTCCCTCAGGCGATTTCAGCACAATGCCGGCCCCTGCACGTATCCTGGTTTTCCCATAGGAGTCAGTTTCTGTTCTTGATGCCCCATCAAAATATAATTGCCACATGATTGGCTGGGTCTGACAGGCTTCAAGCACTTCATCATCAGGTAGCTCGGTCTCAAGCATATCATTTTCTGGTACAGGGTGTTCTGCAAAGAAGTCAGCCACAGCCTGGCCCTTTATAGCCCTATGAGGTATATAAGTGATGTCAAACTCCATCAGAATCACAGCCCACTTGCCTAGTCGACCTTTGAGTGCCGGCTGAGTCAATATATATTTGAGCGGATCTGCTGCAGATATCAATCTGATCTCATGTGACAGCATGTAGTGTCGGAGCTTCTTGGCAGCGAAGACCAGCGCCAGACAGGTCTTCTCTATGTAAGTATAGCTTTCTTCAGTTCTGATCAACCTTCTACTAAGGTAGTATAAGGCTTGCTCCTTTCCATCTTTATTTATTTGAGCTAACATTGCCCCCAGCGAGCAATGTGTGGCTGCTATATAGAGGATCAAAGGGCTGCCCTTCACTGGTGCCCCCAATACTGGAGGGGTTCTGAGATATTCTTTCAGCTTTTCGAAAGCCTCTTGGCATCCGTCGTCCCATAGGAACGGTACATCTTTCATCATGAGCCTATGAAAGGGGTGACATCGACCCGACAAATTTGATATAAACCGTCGGATGTAGGCCAGACGCCCTTGTAGAGATCTTAACTCAGGCAGATTCTTCGGTGGAGGGAGCTCTTGAATAGCCTTGATCTTGGACGGATCAATCTCAATGCCTCTGTGCCGGACAATAAATCCCAGAAATTTTCCACTGGTCACGCCGAAGGCGCATTTCATAGGGTTCATTTTCAGCTCGTATTTCCGCAGCCTTTGAAACACTATCCGCAAGTTTTGCAGATGATCTTCCTTCTTTCTGGTCTTCACCACCAGGTCATCAACATAGCACTCCACTTTCTTGAAGAGCAAATCATCAAAAATCTTGGTCATAGCTCTTTGGTAAGTGGCGCCGGCGTTCTTGAGACCGAACATCATTCTTTTGTAGTGGAATATTCCTTTCGGAGTGCGGAAGGTAGTGTGTACTCTATCCTTTTCAGCAATCCAAATTTGGTTGTATCCGGATGAGCCGTCCATAAATGACAGGGCTTCATGACCAGTGGTTGCATCAATCATTACTTCAGTGATTGGCACTGGGAAATCATCCTTTGGACAAGCCTTATTAAGGTCTCGGAAGTCAACACATATTCTGATCTGCCCATTTTTCTTCTTTACGGGCACTATGTTTTCCAGCCATGTGGTGTACTGATTTTCTTCGACAAAGCCAACATCAATAAGCTTGTCGACTTCTTTATTGATTTGGTTGATCAGCTCAGGTCGCATCCGCCTGGGTGGCTGTTTTATGGGGTTGGCTTCTGGGTCAATTGCCAACAGGTGTTGTGCTACATTGGGACTCAACCCTGGCATCTCATCATACGTCCAAGCGAAGCAGTCCTTAAACTCCCTCAGAAATTGTATGTACTGTTCTCGGATCTCTGGTTCCAGCAGAACACTGAGAAAGGTTGGCCTTGGTTCCTCTTCTGTCCCCAAGTTCACTTCTACGAGCTCATCAACGGTGGCCTGGCCACCATCTTTGACTTCGGGCGGAGCCTCCTGCAAATCAACAAAGCCCCCTGGGATATAGTTTTCTTCAGTTTCTGAGTTCCCTGACTCTTCCTGTCGGACCTCGGCCGATGACGACTCATCGTACAGGGCAGAGGCTATGGGACTTTGTTCCGTCTGCCCACGGGCTATAACCGGCTCCATGTAAGGCTCAAAGATTAGGTCTTCCACTTCCGGAGGCCTTGCTGGCGTAGATTCCTCTGGGGAATTTATATTCTGCAGAGCTCAAACTTCTTCCAGAATACGTTCAAACTCTAAGCATTCTCTTGTATCATTAGAAATCTGGTCTTCATCCGGGGTTCCCGTGTCAAACTTTGCTTCAGCCTGGAACAGGTCTTCCTTACAAGACAGTTCCTCCCATCACCGGCATACATTTGCTTCATCAGACTTTTCTGCCTCGGGCTGGTTATTGGAAGGCTCATCATCCGGTATAGACTGATATATAATCTCTTCATCTTCTGAGGGGTAATCATCATAGCCCATCCCAGGAGGATCTTCATGTGCAAAGAAGGCGGAAATGACATCTACCTCGGTTTCATAGTATTCTTGTAGAGTGTAGCCCAATCCCGGGTGCTGGGTGATCTTCATCAATTCCTTATTATTCTGGGGCGGATCCCAAAGTTCTTGGAATGCTTTCTTCTGGGCAACGGGCTGCAGTGAAGGCATCTGCAATTTGGAGAACATCTGCGAGACCCGTTGTGTGGTATAGTCCAAGCCTGTGATTGGCACCATTCGGCTTGTGGATTCTTCTGGGATCATGCAGTCCTGATCATCCTCTTCAACAGGCTCCCCGGTATAGAATATGAGGGGAGGCTCGCAGAAGCGAGGGACCTCCATAATCTTGAGTGGCAGCACTGTCTGACATTCCAAACTGGTGACGGGCTTGACCAGTCCTTCCGGTACTGGGACTTGTGTATATTTTTTTTCATCTTTTCATCAGTATCATCAGGATGAATGCTTGGGGGTGTAATCCGTGCAAAGTCCCCAACATGAGAGACATGGGATACTTCATGTTTCTTGACATAGCCCCGTGGTGGTGGTGGAGACCAGTCTTCTATCTTTGCCGCCGACTTCTCCAGACCAGTCAGAACTTCTTTCTTTTTAGCTTTCTGCGGAAGGCTCGCATAATAGGATGCATCGAGCATATGACACTCGAAGACTTCAAAGGGGTGTAAATATGCAAACACCCTTTCCTCTTTGCCATCATGATAGTACTTGATGCACTGATGCAGCGTGGAAGGTACTATCTGGTACTCATGCAACCACGGTCGCCCTAACAAGGCCTTGTACGTGGTGTTAGAATCAATCACATAGAATCGCACCACAGTGGTGAGGTCCCCCAGTGTGAGGTTAAAATCTGCTACCCCCAAAGGTGTCTCACATTTCTGGTTAAAGCCAGCAATCTTCATATCTCTGACCTTAGTGAGGTGCATATCGAAGTAATACTTCTGATAGATGCGATATGGCAGAATGTTTACAGCAGCCCCGGGATCTACCAGTATCCGGCTTAATGGCTGGCAGTTGAGATGTCCTCTCATGTATAGTGGCCTGTTGTGGCTGGGATTTGGAATCAACATGTCATCTTCAGTGAAAGTGACTGTCGGCCCAGAATTAACTTCTGTCAGTAATGCTTCATACTGTACTGGTGACTGTAGAGCATCAATAATTGCTTGGCGGGCGTCTTCACTTAAGGAAACAATTTCCCATATAGAGAATCTGGTAGGGAGCTTCTTCAGCATTTTCATAATCCGGCTGCCTACCCGGACATTGGAGAGTCGCATTTCTTCTGCCCAGGGGGGTTTGGCGGCTCCTGAGGGGCTTGCGACATTGCCTGCCTACTTCTTGTCTCAACTCCTTGGTTAGTTTCTTGAGGGACTCCCTCTGGAGGCTGGGCCCTGGGTGTTGTCGGGGAATCTTTTTCTTCTTCTTTGCCTTGCTTAGGCTTCAGGGCTGTTGATTGCTGATGCTCGTTACTTCTGGCTGGTGCAGTTTGTACTGGCTCTTCGCCCTCCAAACTGGATAAAAATTCAAGGAATGACGGAGCTCCATCCCCATTCCTTTCTTCTTGGTATAGACTAGCAGGAGGAGGGATCTGGACACCTCACACTTCGGGCTCTGGTATCTGGTAAGGTCGTTCTCCTCTGAAGATGATATTATGATTGGCTGGCGGGGGACGTCCCCATTTTCTCCCAGAGCGGGTAGCATGCGCCGAAGTGGAAGCTTCAGCATGGTTGGCTTCCAATGGCGTGGCTGACGCCTCTGTGTCATCATCCTCCCCAGGTAAGGTGAATAACACGGAGAGCGTATTGCAGTGCACTGTCATGGTTTTCTTTTTTCTTCTGTTCTTTGGCTGCCTTTTCATCTTCTGGTGCTCTGACTTTGCTGGCTCCTGCCCCAGAAAGGTTCAGTCTCATCTTTTTCCTACTTTTCCTATGGTTTTTCTTCAATGGTCAACTCTTCTAGCTGCCCCCAGAGTATGCAATCTTTCACTAGTAGGGGCCTCGGCTCATTCTGCTCATATTCGTCGAGTCCGTTGATGTACTGTTGGAGACGTCTTGCCTCAGGACTTATTTCTTTTTGTGTGGGAAGCGGAGTCTGTCTCCTCCGATTATAGGTAGGGATTCGGATGACTGGCTGTGTCTCAGCTACATGCCGAATCGGCTTTACCAGGGGCGGCCCCGACTTCGGAGTGGCATTCCGAGTGGATGGTCTAGTCGTTCCTGCAACAGGTGCCCTCTTTCTGGTCTCCACCGGCTTTGTCTGCCATCCCTCCTGATCCCTTAACGGGGTAAGGAAGCATGCTTCATAAGTGTGCCTAGTGCATTCTTCAACAGCCTCTTCGGGCAACTGCTGATATACAGAAATCATATTTGCAGCCATCCTCATTGCTGGAGGTTCATGGGGGCGTGGAGGGTTCACCTGATAGTCTCCCAACTGTAGCTCTCCCTTTTTGAACATACTTTCCATGACATCTTTGAAGACGTAGCAGTCTTCTATAGCATGCCCCAATGCCCGGTGATATGAACAGAATAGTGGGTCATCTTTCTTTGTTGCATCTGCAGGTCTTTTTGGTTCGGGCAGCGTTACTTTGTTGAACTTGTAGGCCCAACTGAACAGTGCACCCGTCTTCTCTTTGGGGAATGAATATGCCTTCCTCATTTTATTTCTCAGGGAGATCTTTTCTTTCATTTCTACCGGGCCTGCCGGAGGAGCATCAGTTTTCTTTCCTTTTTCTTTCTGCTGTTCAAAGGTACCGAAGTCAACAGTGTTGGCCTCTGAATGCGATGGCCGTCGATCAACAACCTTCCCTTTTTGCATAGCAGGGACATTGGCGGTCGGACGCTTGGACAAGAACGTTTCGACCTCCGCTACTATATTATTCAACTGGTCAAATGTTCTGACATCTGCCCCGATCATCTTTTCCAGCACCTCCCTTCTGAGGTTTTGTTTGCATATCTGCACTGCATCTTCTTGATGGGGAGGTCGCCTGCACCTCATGGCCAAATTCGTCCATCTTTTTATATAATCCAGGGCGGTCTCATCTTGCTTCTGCCTGGATGCATACAGCTCAGCTATTGTGGTTTCTCTTTCAGTGACATGAAATCTGTCTCGGAGCTTCCGCTGCATATCGGGCCAGTCAGCTACTGACCCGGCGGGCAAGCTGGAGTACCATTCAAAGGCTAACCCTGTAAGGGACGAGCCAAAGAATTTTAGTAAATATGCTTCATCAGCTGCCAGGTCGCCCATAACTATAGTGTAATAGGCTATATGTTCTCTGGGAGAGCCTTGGCCGTTGAATTTTTCAAACTTCGGTGGCTTGCTGACGCCTGGTGGTAATCTCTTAGCAGCATAATGTGCAGGGTATGGTACTTTGTAGATGTCATAGGTACCAGAATCATCCCCGACTTTCTCAGACAGCTTCATCTTAACGATCTTTTCTATCATCAGTTTATTTGCCACAGCCGGATCCACTGGTTCTGGAAAGAAATATGCCTGCTGATGACTGAAGGGGGTTGTCATGACCGTTGTGTGCAGCGCCGGCTGGGATGTTGGCACAGCAGGCCGTGTCTGAGATGCAGAGGGCTGTGATGCAGAGGGCTGTGATGCCACCTGTTGTGGAAGAGGCTGATTCTGTGTCCTGCCTTCGCTATTCAGCCGAGGGACGGCTGGGACGGCCACTTCGGTTGAGCTAGAAGTCGGTCCTGCCGGCTCGGCCTGCTTAGAAACAGGCGTCTGCTCATTTCTCTCATTCAACTGTCTTCTGAGAGAATCAATTTCCTGTTGATACCTCATGAACATTATCCGGATCATGGGATCCATAGTTGTGGGAATTTGCATTTCCCCTGAAGTCTCTTCAGTGGGGTCCAAGAGAGAATTGTCTTCTTCTTCAGTAGTCACCACATTTACTGTCATCGTGGTGACTCTTCGGGCCTCATTGACGGCCGAGAGGTCGTCTTGACTGGCAACTGCTAGCTTATCTTTTGCTGCCTTGCTTCTTCTTGTGATGGCACCCGGTCTGGATGCCAGGTTAATCAACTCTTCTGGCTATTCTGGTAACATACCATATCTTCCGGCGACGCCGGCCATGTTGCAAGCGAGAATCTGCATTCTTCCCCTCTGCCTGCGAACTCTTCTCTTGACCTGTCCGGGATATGTCAGACGGTCAAATACAGACATTCTCTTTTCTTCCCTTTCTTTTTGGTAGATGTCTTCTTCGTATCTGGCCCTACGGCCATCTTCATAGTCATTGGAGTTAGAGGACGACGCCTCTAGCATCACTTCTTCTCTTTCTTCTTCTTCCTCAGTGCCCAAGGCACGAGATAGTCTTTGTTGCCCCAGGGAGGAATTCCCAAGGCAATGAAAGTAGTCTTGAACCACCCGGTTCATCTCTTCCTAGCTCTGCCCTTGTAGCTTCGCACGGGGCAGCAGCCTTTCCTGGGTCCTTGGCTGATAGGCCAGCCTTGAGACTTGAGCAGCCAGGTACTCCGACCTGGGGTATCTGAACACATCAGCCTGCCTGGCGCAGGCCTGGGATCTTTGCGGAGCAGCAACAACAGTAGCTTCCTCCATCATGCTTTCATCCTTCTTTCGAAGATCTCTGCCCCCACTCCGGGGGTGAGGTACAACAACATCTTTCTCTTTCTTTTCCCATCTTCTATCCCCGGCTCTGGGACGGGCAGTAACATGGTCTTCTTTCTTCTCATTTCTTCTGCCCCCAGCCCTGGGACGGGCAGCAACATCTTTCTCCTGAGCTGGTGCCCTGCTCTGGATCTTCTTCGGCACCCAAACTTGTTTGAATTTGATCGGCCTGGGCGCCAATAGTTGCTTTCCCTTATTTTCCCAGTCGGCCCTTCTGATGGCCAGTGGCTGGAATCTGTTGTTGGTATGAACTGATGGAATGACCCTGTCGGGTCGTGCATCTCTGGGGCAGCCATTGAGGTTCACCCTCATGCTTCCCACCATCATTGTCTTTCCCGAGGCCGAAGTGCGACCTCCAGTTGCAGCAGACCGGCTCCTCCGGTCGTTTCTTCTTCTCCTACCAGCAGTGGTGGAGACAGCAGTCTTCTTCTCCAGGTGATGGACCAGGCAAGAAACAGCAGTAGGGGCAGCTATCATCTTTTCTTTCTTAGCTTTTGGTGCCGCCGCGGCCTCTATTGTAGCGACGCTTTCAGCTTCATTGTTGACTTGTAGCAAGTCGACAAATACGAGGCCCAGGCAGTTGGGTAGACCCACCGCCGGGGGCATGGATCCGAATCCCATTGGCACCGCCAGGTACCCTCCGCGGACGTGGCCGTCAACCACCTGCTTGCCGAAGAAAACACCAGCTAGTCCAGTCTCCATCTATAGTTTCTGCGAGTAAGATTAACACACAGTTAGAATTTTGAGAGAGGCCGCCGGGCCTCCTGCTTTGGCGTAGAGATGAAGGGAGACTCAGTCCCACCGGGCGTGCCAGACTTGTGGACGCGCTTTTTTTTCTCGTTTACATTCTTTATTCTTTTGTTTCTATGGTTTATTTATTGGCGTGCCAGTCACATATGTGACGATTTCATTGTGCGCTTGATCTGACCTTTAATCAGTCGATTGTGAGTGATCGTGTCTGGACCAAAAGTCCGTCATACCATAAAGGTTATGACGTTAATTCTGTCCTCCCTAAGAAGGACAACCCTTGATTAAACGCCAAAGACAGGAGGAAAGTAGCGGCAAAATAAGACTCAAATGAGAGGGAGTTGGTTTACTCGCAGAACATTAAATGGACTGAATAAAGCAAGGATACATCAAGTACGGGATAAATCCGGCAGCATATCCCCATTATCTTGGACTATACCAAGTGGGAATAGGAAGCCACCCATGCAGCGGCAGGATGGAATCCGTAAAAGATCGGGCGTATTTGACCCGGGATCCGGATGGGGACCGGTATAACATGACACACCCTATGCAGGTGCGATGTCTTATTAATATCCCCCTTTGAGGGACCGTCGGAGGACATGCGATGGCAAGACTCCATAGGCCTGGCGGGGTTAGGAAAGCATACCGTAGTCACTTAATAATGTAGGCGAATTTCGGCAGCATCTCCCCTAATCTTGGATTATGCAAAGGGGAAATAGGTGATCATCCACGGAGTGCCGAGATGAAAACCAAAGGGAAAGGCACTGGGCCCGGCACAGTGAGGTGTTGGGGATGGTTCCCCATTTATTTGCTCCATGGGGTATACCCTGTGACCTGAAGATATCCCTTGAATTAATGTGACAGTGTGCTCAAGGGTTGGGCAGAGGAGGAGAGGCTCTTGGCGCATCACAATGAGCGTAGGTAGGCTTCCCGAAGCGAGAACGAAAGGCTCTCGACGCGCCTCTAAAAGGGCTTATCGGCATGGTCAAAAGGGGGTCTTGGCGCACTTTTTTTGCAAAGGCGGAGGGGTTCTCGGCGGGCCAACGGCCGCGCCGGGAGCTATTCACCCCGCCGAGGGACGCTCGGGTCGGGAAGGTGAAGGCCTCGGGGCCAGGAGGGTTTATGGTTTGATTACGATGCTCTGTTCTGGGGATTTCTTTGGGGTTCGGATGATAACTGGGAGGAATTCAGGATGCAGACGAGGGGGAAGTCAAGGGCCCTATCAGGTTAGCATCAAGGAGTCATGGGTAAAGGTGATTCGAGGGACTGAAGTCACTGAGCGTTTGAACCCTCTGGAATAGGCTTTATGCCATTCATGTTGCTGGCCATCCAGGGGATCAAGAGATGACTGTCTCTGATCCCTGTGATGGCCTCGATGGCTTGGAAAATTCGAGGAGACTACAGACTCCATTGCGTTGAAATCATCGACGCTGTCGGGGGAGAGAGAGAGGACAGAACCCAAGAATCCATGGAGGTAAGGATCGGGGCTCTGTACTAGCTTCCTCGAAACCACAGGAAAGACGAGCAGTAGAGAGTGCCTGCCAGTCGCCTGGACTAACGACAAACACCTGGAACCACATATTCATCGATCGAAACTCGCAATCGGAAAGGTAACTACCACTATCATCAGAGAGGGGTGAGAGAAGGGAGACCCAAATTCCCATCCATTCAATCGATTCTATTGTTTATATTCCATCGACTACAGAGGTGTAACTCGAACGATAATCAGTAAAGAACTTTGAGCATCATTCGAATAGAATACAAATCCCACATAAATGTGGTAGAAGGAGTACATATGAAAGAATGAAATAAAGCCCATTCAAAACAACAGAAAGATGGGAGATAGTATGTTCAAAGAGAACACAAACGAGAACAGTATGCATCGGGGAAAGAAAGACAAAGAAAGATGGGGGAGGGCGGAGCATTGACTCCTCTCCCTCCCCCCGACGCCCACCTTCTTCTCCTTTCGAACTCCGCAGTAGCCCCTTTTTTTCTTGTCTCTTCGATATTTTCCTATCTATCTGTTCTCTCTTTTTTGTTGACGCCTCTCTCTGCTCTCTCTCTGCTCTCCCTCTGCTCTCTCTCTTTCGTTCGAGAGAAAAGGGGGGTTTTATAGGCACAGCACTCCCTTCTCGGCATGGTCCTTCCCGGCGCGCAGAAAACAACTTTCCGGCGCGCTCTTGTTAACCGGGGAGGCTTCCCGGCGCCAAAGGGTATGGCTTCACGGCGCCCCCTATGGGCTTTGGGCCTTGTGAGGATCTCCCGGTTCCACATTAGTGAGCCCATTTGGGCTTTAATATCTTGAACTCTCTCATTATCAAGTCTGGACTATCAAAGACATATAACCTGTCTTTTCATTTGTGAGTTCTTCGAACCTGTCAGAACAGGTGAAGGTCTATTAGTAGGTGAGTTGACACAGTCTTATCAGAACATTTCTGGGGGTTCTCATCAGTCAATAGACTGTAATTCTTCATCAGTATTGCCGTCTGAGTGATGACAACACCAGACATCAGCTTGGTCGGGGAGGGCTTCAGCCGGGTGGTAGCTTTAGTGGCGACTATTTTGTAATTCTGGCTTTGCAGGAATCTCTGGGATCTTCACGTCTGATTCGATCTTCCATTCCTGTCTCATCTTTGTTCTCAGTTATATTTCAGGTGTCAACACCAGCAAAAAGAGGAGAAATCTCCTCAAATCCATGTTGGACCTTTCCCAATTGCCAATGTCTACGCAGTACACAGCACGACATCCTCTTTCGGTCCTTTCCATGAATTCTTCTAAGGACTCGTCATCCCGTGGACGAGTATTAGTAAGCCCTAACGTTTCCATGATGGACGTCTTGGCTATTGACCTGTTCTTCCGACCATCCAGGTCCAATCCTAGTAGCTTCTGGGCACCTTCTCAGTAATCCGCGTAGGTGACACCGGTCACTGTCTCACCATCCACTCTGAGGCTCGTGATTTGGACTACATTCTCTAGGCTGGGCACCATGTGCCCCCAGGGCATCAAGAATGCCCGACTCACTGGGTCCCATCTTTCGCGTAATGCTTGGATGAGGACGAGGTCGAGCTTGATCGACTCGATCCGAAGAAAGGCCCCAAACCCCATTACATCTATCTTGGCCTTCTGGAAGTCCGGAAGACCCCGATATGCAGCAATCACAAGCTCCCAAGAAATGTGCGGTCGCATCGTGCTCTGCACATACACAAAAAGTAAGAAAGGGGAGCTTTGCAAAGGAAGAAAGAACAAAGGAAAGGGTGAGAAGATTCATCTTGCGAGTTATGATTGGGTCCTCTCACTGAGCTGCCCTTCGACTTCTGAAAGTCTCCCTTTGTGGTCCAAAGACTCCCCGTGCCCATTGTCATGTTGCTAATAATGGGAGGTGCTCATGCGGGAAAAGAGGATTGAAGGATAGCATCATTGAAATTGGTGATAGCTTCCTTTGATAACAATGGCCACAGTACCCTCGTCTTCCACTTTGCCATGTGGAGTGATTGATTCAGAGGCGTAATTTGTTGACTCGCCACCCTTATACGGTCTAAAGATTCCCCGTGACCATTGTCCCGTTGCAACTACTTTTTGCGCAAAGAAGAAAATGGGGGACATTTACGCGGTAAAAGAGGACCATGGGCCGACGTTGTTGAAATCTATGGTTGATTCCCTTTTGAAAATCATGGCCACGGTGAGTCACCACTCCATGTTTGGAGCAGAAATCTCGTCGAGCATATCACGTGAGAATCCATGTTGTAGAGAAGAGGCGTAGAGCAGAAGGAACGCATCAATGGAAAACCAGCCGCATTGAAACCAAGCCATTCCACTCACACATCTATATGAGGGTCTGTGCCCGCCATCAAGAGAGAGTGGGTGTACAAGCAACTCACTAAGCTTTGTCACCCTCCTGGTTACCTCTCTCCTCTCTCCTAAGACGGAAGTCCCTGCGCGGCTTCCTAGTGCCCGTGACGCAGCAATTGCCTTGTCGTGCCACGCGTGCCCACCCTCTCTGACAGTGCTTCTCGTCGTCCTCCAGCTTCTCTCGCGACCTCGATGGTCGCGAAGCTCTTAAATCCGAGGCCGCTGGCTGAGCTCCTCTCTGCTCTGTCAAAGGATACTACACCAGCTCTAGGAGCTCCTCCACCGTGAGCTTCAACTCTCCTCTGATCTGCTGACTCTGAGCGAGTCACGTGCCTGGATGCTTCTTCTCTCGGAGCTCTGTCGCCTGGGCCTCCCGTGCCCTCCTCTTGTTTTAACCACAATGTTGCTATGTTCTTATCTTTCTCTCCATCTCTCTCCTCGCCACCTGGAGAGGAACCTTTAGCTTCAGGACATCTCAGGGCAACCTCTCGTGCTGTAGTTGCTCCGATGTTCTAGCTTTTCTCTGGCGATGGTAATCTGTCGTCTAGCGTCCGCTATCGCATACGTCTATGCAAAATAAAAACTCAAAAAAAAAGAGACACATAAAAAGAAAAAAAGAAGAAGAAAAAAAGAAATAAAAAAAGGAAAAAAAGAAAAGGGCGAGATTCAAATTGTGTAATCACA
Source organism: Amorphophallus konjac (assembly GCA_022559845.1). Classification (NCBI taxonomy): domain Eukaryota; kingdom Viridiplantae; phylum Streptophyta; class Magnoliopsida; order Alismatales; family Araceae; genus Amorphophallus; species Amorphophallus konjac. The sequence continues at coordinate 260,782,631 of CM040128.1, forward strand.
TTAAGGCCTTGTTTTGTTTCAAAATAAGGTACATTAGGGTTTGGGCATCTCGGGCCTCAATTTTCCCAGCTCAGTTACATAAGCTTTCCACAGTTCCTCTTTCTCGTTCACAGATACTATTGCCTTTAGTGGAATACTTGTCTTCCACGATGCTTTGATCGCCTTCACGTTCTTTGCATCGCCTTCCGTCCCCTCCTCTCTTTCCTTAATCAGAGGAAGGTCGGGTAGTATCGGGAACGAATGGCGAGGGAGGCCGATCTGAGTATGACACCGATGGGCATTGTAGAGGACGAACTCAGTCGCGCCAACAAGCTGGAGCTCCGTGTCCGGGGAAGACCTCGTGAGGAGTTCGTGTGAGAGTAAACATGTTGGCGCACAAGTGAACATGTTCTGCATCATGGTGTTGAAGTGATTCTGCCAGTCTTCGCGTTTCTTCAGCCAGGGAACACGATTTATCACATTACCACCAAAGCCTAACACATCGTCTATATGGTAAAGCGGGCTTTGTTGGAAGAGTTTTGAGGTAGTCACCATCCCCTCACAATGGTCAAACTTCAAATGCAAGTCAATCAAGCAATTCAGAAGGAGTATACAACCGAAAGGAGGCTTACCCATGTTGGAAGCCGTGAGACCGCTGTAAAGATAAGCCAATACGGAGGGCCCCACTCTTTTTCCCTCCCAAATTCCACAAATGGCACTCAACTGATCCTCCTCCACTATGTTGTCAGTGTAGGGGAATAGCAGAGCACCCGCCAAGCAGATGGTGAATCCTTTCATGATCTCCTCAAGGCGATCATCATCACCTGCCAGATTTTCAAGGGCATTCATGACCCATTCTGCGAGCTTTTGTAGATTGACTCCTTTTTGAGTTTGGACAGCCTTGACGGCCCCAGGCGGCATGAAACTTTCGAGGATCTCCTCGGAAGTTACCTTTTTCAGCATACGCATGATCTTTATCTTACCGTCCTTTTTGACCTTCTTTAATCCAAGAAAGAGTTCTGCTTCCTCGAGAAGGATCGTTGCCTCAAAAGTAGGGAAGATGAAGGTGTGAGTTTGAGGGTGCCAAATCTCCACCAGTGCGCCCATGGCCGCCCAATCCATATGGATCTGATTATAATGCTTAGCGTGAACCACCAGCCCTTGTAAATGCCATTTTGAAATGACAGCCCTCATGCCAATGGTTATGTTGGAGGTGAGCTTCGACAGCCAGGGTAATTTTTGAAAACTTCCTCGGGCCTAGAAAGAGGGGGTATGGCTGGAAAGAGAAAAGGAAAAGCTGAAGAAAAAAGTGTGAAAGAAAAGCCGTGCAAAAACATGAAAATAGATGCCAACTCACCATTCGAGAGTGAATTCTCTCGCTAAGATGCCCTTCAATATCGGTGAGTCGCTTACACTCGTTACTGGGCTTGCTTCTCTTTGTGGGACGGGAAGACTCGCCTTCCATCTCGAAAATTTGAGATTCCCCTCTTTCCCTTCTCTTTCTTCTCTCTCTTCCCTCTTTTTTCTTCTCTCTCCCTCCTCTCTTCCTTCAACCCTAAACTTCCTTGAATGCATCCACCTGAAGGCCTATGGTCATATTTATAGAAAAAAAGGGATTAATGTGATGATTAGTGTGTAATTACGCTTTATGGTGTTAATTATGGAGTGGGGCACCCTTGTCCCACCGTGTCCCACCGTCTCTCACATTGTCTTCTCATTATTTAATCATTATGGTCCCATGTAATTATGTACATTACATTGTACATATTACTGTGAAAATCATTTACTTAAGTCGATTGTGCGAGCCAATATGCTTAAACACTCTTAAATGTGAGATATTCCATTCCGAGTTGAGTACTGAGTTTTCCCAAGGTTGCCTTGGGTCGTTTCTATGGAAGAAACCATTGTTTGGATTTGTTCCCAACTCCGTTCTTTTTTATTCCTCTCGGACCTACCTTGGCTACAGCACTTCCACAATGGTTGGTAACCGCTCCCCAATGGTGAAACCTGCAGGTTTACGACTCAAGTACTTCCGCACAGTGAAGTTGGTCCCTTTATTTGTTTGTACCCAAGCGCACATTATGTCCTTCCTTGTTTGTTTACCATCCAAACAATAGTTGATTTCGAAGAACCTTCTTGAAGGTGACTTCGGTAAAACTTTGGAAAGATTCTAACCATGAAATGTTAAAAACGTGTCTCATCACACCTTGGCATCTACTTTTCAGTCCGCTCCACTCCATTTCATTACACTTCATTTCACTCCACTACATGTCTCTCTCCTACAAAGCGGACGCCAAGGCGGGACAGCTGTAGACACGCCAGTTTTGACTTTCACGCGGGTAAATCTCGCATTACACCATGATGCCCCAAAGTGGCTTACACATTTCATTTATGTGGGTGATTAATATTTTTTTAGGTTTTACAAAAAAATTAAGAAAGAATATAAAAAAATAAAACAATTCTAAAAAGGTTATATAAAAATACAAAAAATGAGTTAAAGTTATAAAAAAATACAAAAAATGAGAAAGAGTTATAAAAAAATTGAGGAAAAGTTATAAAAAATACAAAAAATTTAGAAAAGCTATAAAATATATAAAAAAATTGAGAAAATACAAAAAAACAAAAAAAAATAAAAATATGGAAACCCCCCTAAAAATATAATATAAGTATGTAATAATAATGATAATATATATATATATATATATATCTATCTTTCCTCCTTATTTTTTCTCTCTCTTCATATCCACTCCTCTCTCCTAATCCCCCCCACTAATCCTCACATTATCCCCCCATTAAATCACTCATCCCCCCACTAATATCTTATCTCCTCGAACCCACCCGCTCTCTCTCTCCCTTCCTCCCTCATTCTCTCTTTCTTTTCTCCATCGCACACCTCTCTCTCTTTCCCACCGCACACATCTTCTCTTCCCATCTCTTTCTTATCTCAACCACCCCACTCACTCTCTCTCCCATCCTCTGACCCACGTGAACTCCATTCACATCTCCCACTCATCCTGGCCAACACACATATCTGCCGAACTCACTCTCTCATTTTTTTCATTCTTTTTCCTCACTCTCTCTTTCTTTCCCATCACCTTGTCTCTTCCTCCCTCATACATCCCCAAACTCTTTCTCGAACCCTCTCTTCATCTCTTTCCCCTTTCTCAATTTCTCTCTCTCTTTCAACCTTCATGCCACTTCCCATCTTCATGCCCTTTCCCTCCCTCTCACGCAACTCACTCTCCCTACTCAATTACTCCACCCCTCCTATCATTCTCTCTTCACTTCCCATCCCATTCTCGGATCTCTCATTTTTCTTCTTTTCAATCCAGACCAACTCTCTCCCCACTCCTTTACTTCTGCTACTCCCCATGCGAACCTCTCTCTCCACCTTTCTTTTCTCGATTCTTCTTCTAACTCACTCTCTCGCCTTTCTTTTCTTTTATCGAGTCTTCTAACCCACCTCCCATATACCTCCCTTTCTCCAACCTCACTTCGGGATTTCTTTTCCTCTGACTGATTCTCTTTCTCTCCTATCCTCACTGCCGCCTCCATCTCCCATACACCACCTGCAACCTTCCACTATCAGATCCCACCGTGAGGCCCTCCATCTCTCTGCTCTCACCTCTTCCCACTCTCTCCACCGTGCAAACCCCCCTCACTGCGGCGAACCCACCGTCGACCACCTTACACCTCTGCCGTCGACTCCCTCCCCTCCACTTTCTCTTCCTCTCCCATGCACCCGTCGTGAAGCTCCCACCGCTGTCGTCGCCGCATCCACTCCATCAGACCCCTTGTACGCCGGAGCCGCTTCATCTCTCTCTCCCATCTCTCCTTTCTTCCCAGACACCGCAAGCAGCACCTCCACGCCACCGGAAGCACAGCCGCTCACCTCCCTTCGCCTAGCTCCCTCGTTCTCCCGGCCAACAGCGTCTGCGACCTCCCCACGTTGCACCACTTGCCACCCTGCGCAACCGACACCGCGGACCACCTCCTACAACCACCGCCTTCCTCTGGCCGCTCACCTGCCACTCCTCCTCTCCCTCTCTTTCACCGTTGCACCTCCGACGACCTCCAATCACGTTCTCCATAGCCCCCCTTCCACCACCGAGAACCCACTGCACCCCTGCACCCACTCACGGTCGCCGTCGCGCAACCTGCAACTCCGCCGGTAACGTCACCCACAGCTGCTCCCCTCTGCCAGTTCACCCATACACCGCCGCCGTGACTTCCCCCACACTGACCACCTGTCCTTCGACGCCGCCGTCCACCTTGCATGCGACTATCGTTGAGCCCCCTCCTTGCGCTCCACCTTGCCGCGACGCCGCCGTCACCGTCGTCGTCGTCCCTCCACTGCCGCGCCAACCACCGAGAGCCCCTCATGCCGGGCACTTCCCCTCTGCCGCAGCCTCACGCTGAGCCCCCTCTCTCACCGTCGCCCTTCTCACCCCCTTATTGCTAACCACGCCGCGACGCCCTCCAAGCCAACCTTCGCCGCTGCTAACACCGCCACCTCCACCGTCAGCCCCGTTCCGTCATCGCCGCCGTGCGGCCCCTCGCCACTGCACTGAGTCACTCTCACTCGCGATATCTCTCCATCTCTCTTACCGTTTCTGGGCTTCTCTCTGTCATCCAATTTTTCTCTCCTATTTCTCTTCTCTCTCGACCTCTCTCTCTCTCTCCAGAAATCTCTCTTTTTTTATTATTCTCCCCCTCCTTCTCTCACCCTCTTTCCCTCTCTCTTACTCTCTCTGCTCTCTCTCGATCCCTCTCTCTCTCTCGATCCCTCTCTCATCTCTTCCTTTTTTTTTTATTTTTTTTCATTCCTCTCTCATTCTCACTCACGCCCTCTCTCTCACCCTCTTTGCTCACTCTCTCGATCTATCATCTCTCTTTTTTTATTGTTTTTCTCTCTTCCCCCTCTACCTGTCTCGATCTCTCTCTCATCTCTTTTTTTTAATTCGTCTCTCTCCCTCAATCGCTCACCCCTCCCCCTCTGTCTCATCTCTCCGTCTCTCTCACTCTCTCTCCGTCTCACTCTCTCCCGATCTCCCTCTGTGTTTTTTTTGTTTTTTTTTAATTTTTATCTTTCTCTCTCTACTTCCCATACATATATAGATAATAATATTCATTATTATTATTATCTTTCTCTATCTCATTCTATCTTTTATTATTATTTATTTTATGTTTTATTTCTTCCAAAACGAAAAAAATATAAATATAAAAAGTCTAAAAAAGGGCAAAAGGAGAATTTTCTTCTCTCTCCTCCTCTCCCTCTTTCTCTATCTAACTTCCTCTCTTTCTACGTTTCCCTACTACATATTTCAGTCCATCTTTTATTATTATTATTATTATTTTCTCATATTTTTATAACTCTTTCCACCTTTGTATATATATCTATATATCTATATAAATACATGCATAAATATATGTATGTTTATATAAATATATACATATACATATATATATATATATTTATATCTATATAGATCTATTTATATATACATATGTATATTTTATATAACTATATACATATATATATGTCCATATATATATATAAATATAAATATATATATATATATATATATATATATATATATGTACTTATATATGTATATAAATACATAGTTACTCATATATATATATATATGTTAATATTGTCTTGTTCATATTAGTCTTTTATTTCATCCTTCTGAAAGTGTGGAAAGAAAGGCGAGGCTTCGGCCTAATCAGCACTCCCGCGTATTCCCGTACACGAGGGAAGTTGTGTCATCCCATCGTTCGCCTGCGCCCTTCTCGTGTTGCTCGAAGCCCCCAGTGGCTTCTTAATAAGCTCCCTCTCACCCTTATTATCCTATAGTGTTTTTAGTTGCTTATTCATGTTATTAGCATTTTATCCCATGTTCTGACTTAGTCGTTGTTTCTGTGTTTTTTCTTTTTACAAGGGTAACCAGTTTGAAAAGCCCTCTTCTTCGACCTGTCGAAAGAAGAGGAAGAAGGAGTCCACGTCATCCCTGTCTGAGGTGAAACGATCATTCAATTTGGGGCTCCCCTAGCCCCTGGCGATCACAGCAAACGTGCGCTTTTAGTAATTTTTTTTTATACTTATAATACCCGCGGAGAGTTAAATCCCGCATAGGTTGGTTATTGTACTATAATTGGCTGTGGTGAGTCACTTCACTGTGACCGTTTACTTTCAGCGCTCCCCTATCCCTTTTATATTTTGTTATATTATTGTTAAAATCTCGCAAAGACCAATGTCATGCGGTGGTTTGCTCGTTCTTTTTATACTGCTGTTATAATTATGTGAGGAGTGATATACCGTTCAAATTCTGTGTCCACGTTGTGTCTCCCATTTACCGTTCGTGTCAACTTCTACCACGTAGAGTCCTAGGACCTGCACCCGGTATACAGAAAGCTACTCCCGGAATGGTAGGCCACGCCTACTTGGAAGGGAGTCAGTTTGCGTGAGAGGATCTTCGGGTCTCAGCCTCTGCCCTATATCGGAAGTTCGGTAAGCCTAGTTCTTCTCCGTGTTCCGCTATAGTGCCTCCGTTAGGTCGTACTGACCACCTTCTTTCCCATATCACCCCACAAAGCGCGCGTCTTTTAAAAAGGAGAGAAACTGCTCTCTCCTCCACCACGTGACACGCTCACAATAGGCTTTGGCAATATGTCACGGAATGCAATGGGCAGAAGTCTCTCCATGAACACATGGCAGTCATGACTTTTCAATTCATATATTTTTCCCTCATTGATATTCACACAACGGGCTATGTTAGACACATATCCATTAGGGAATCTTAATTGCTTCAGCCACTGGCACAGTTCATTGATCTGTGTGTCTTTCAACACGTAAGTTGCTTTAGGTTGCACAACTTTGCCCCGTACCGGCCGCAATTCCAACTCTGGTCGTTGGTGAATGAATTCATTGATGCTTGTGCCTCTGGGATATTGAGTAAGTTGTCCTCTTATAGTTTCTGTAATTATCATGATCTGCCTTACTCTGACTACCATGAAAATTTTTGTGCAATATAGTGGCCCCATATTTCAATTACAGAACGTGATTGTTTTGAACCGTCGTCATGTCATTGATTTATTATACAGCCAGATGATAGATGATACGGTATTTTTTTTGGAAAATTGTAAAAAATTTTGTCACTCGCCCTACTCTGAACTTGTGTTTCTACTTCTAATAGAATCGTGATTATTAATTTGCAGGTGATCGACGCCATGATGTACCTCCTCCACTCACGATTCAATGAATCTGACACCTTTCATCAATAGGTTTGTTTTCCCACCACTTTAGTGAATCACATAAACGGCAGGACAGCGACCAACTCCGAAAAATCTAACGAATTGTTGGAGTGCACCTACGAGAATGTTGAATTATCAGAACTGCAGAGGAACAAATATTTATTTTTCATGTTACACTCTGGAGGTCACTGGCATCTACTTGCTGTTGACACGGAGAATCGCCGCTTTGTCTCATACAATTCCATGAGAGGCATGGCCTTCCATGATGCCACTATAAGAACTTGAGTACTTTTTCTTATCCATGTACCCGAAATCACAGATATTTATATTATCTTTTAATTATTCATTAATAATTTGTAACCTTTCATTTGCAGGCTACAGTTGTACGGGGGTCTCTGAACCTCTATGGGACATTTGAGGGACTTGAGAAATACGATCTTGTATTCGACAACCAATGTCCCCAACAGGCAGCTGGAAGCCTCAACTGTGACATTTATGTACTGAAATATGTTCAAGAATTATCAAGGAAGGGGGAGACACCATGAACATTTAATGAGGGTGATTGTAATATGTTTAGAGCCCGGTTTGGGGCCGACCTCATTACCTTTGGAAATACAAGATCTTAAATATTTCACATCTCAAACCTCAGAATGTGGCATACCTGTCTTCATTGATATTTCTTTTGTCATATATTTTTATCTTCAAAGTTTTATATGTTTTAATGCGGTTAATGTGTGTGCTTGATAATGTTAATTCATGAATATCAATGAGTTTTCTGAAGACAGATTCAAGTTTGGTTAAGGAACTAGGCTAAAGTGTGAAAAGATGAAGGCTTTACTTGCACAAGTGTCGACTAAAGTTGACAGTGGAGTCGACTCCAGTTCAGACTGCTGAAGAGAAATACTCAAGTCACCTGCTGGATGAAAAGGGCTTTGGCTACGCTTTAAGGGTGAGAAATAGGTGGTCAATGGTGAAAAATAGGCCTTACTGGTGTAAAAGAGGCAATAAAGGGTGAATAATAGATGGTCAGGTTGAAATATGGAAATATCCTTGTCCTATGAGAGAGAATATACCTCTGATAGGGTGACCTCAAATCACGTGCAAAGCATGTGCCCCTGGCCTTCGAGTTGAGCGTGTGCCAGACACACCAAGCATGTGATTCACCCTTTCAGCCCATTTGTCAGCCTTAATGGCTAATTTATACGCTTATCGTCCATTTGTTAGTCATACGAGCTATTTTTCACCCTTACTGCATATTTATCACTCTTATCTTATCACATGACCAGCCGTTGCCTTCTTTTCTCTCCATTAGCTGCTTGTCTTTGACCTGGATCACTGTAGCTGACTAATCTATTCATTAACCTTTGACTTTGACTGGGACCTCATGACTGTAGTCAAGAAAAAGTTGAGCTTTCTGGAGTCATCTTGACTGGCGTTGACCTTGACGAGTCGACATTGACTGTCTTGGCATTGACCAAGTCCCTTCGTTCTTTGATCTTCTGATTGCTCTATAAAGTCTTGATACACTGTTCACATTTTTGTCCTCTTGTGAACTTGACATCTCCTTTCAGCTCCTTCTGCTTTTCATTGGTTAGTTCGAAGGATCTAATTTTCACCCTTACCATTGTATTTGTCTACTCTGCAGATCTAGTTGTCGTCACTGATAGGTATTTTCACCCTTATCCAGTGTATTTGCCAACACCCTCTCTTGTCCAATCACTCTGCAATATGCTCCGATCGAGCGACGATCGTTCAGCTAGGGTTCCCAACGTTCCCCTTATTTCTACTCCCGAGAGGCTGCGTTACCACCTCCATTGCAGCGATGTGTTAAATCGATACACCGATCCAGCTCATGACCCTACATTGACACCCGCTCTTCTATTTTAAGTTATTAAGGCTCCTCCGCAATGTCATCCCCTTCATCAGTGCGCGTAGCAGTGGCTTCCCCAGCAAAAGAGCCCGTCTCCACTGCGTCCTCCTCGGTCCCTTGTCGTCACTGATTCTTGCTGCAGATGCCATCTTCCTTTTTTTTAATCCTCTTCCTTGTTTATGCATTTTACATGCCTTTCATATATATGTTCGTATATGATATGCTCTGGGTAGTTTTATATTAAACGGATGCAGTGGTAGTTTCATTTTACATGCTTTCTGATCTACAAACTTGCTCTTATGGATTAGACTTCATATTAAATTTGCTACAATTATTATGTTTGTCATACCTATTATCTTTTATAACACCTTACATGCAGAGAGTTGAGGTTCAGAAAATGGGAAGGTATAAATGCTATGTAGTGTGGGTTGGTCGCGAACCTGGTGTATATTATAGTTGGCCCAAATGCTTTGTCCACGTGAATGGATACCTTGGAGCTCGTTATAAGGGTTTTCACTCGGTAGAGGAAGCACATGCTGCTATAAATGGGGTTGGCAATAGCAAGCTTACATATGTTGATCATCCTCAACTAGAGGAAAGGCCCATGCCTACATATCATGCAAGTCCCGGGCCTGACTATGATTCAAGGAACCAGGCACTACGCCAACAGACTACACAAATGTTAAATGTGTCTTGTATTGTTGTTGTTCTATTATGTACTCTAGTAGTGTTGCTCATCTTCAAATTAGTTGCTTTGTTATTACTGTTGTTGTAGGTAAGGAAGTGTACTACGCTTGGTCTGCATAGGGAAATAATGTACTGGATATTTTACTCGTTGACACCGTTAAATCCTTCAAACGAACTTGAGTTTCTTCAAGTTTCACTGCCATGAGCTATTTGTCACCGTTACAGAGCTATTTGTCACTCATAACGAGCTATTTGTCACCCTTATTGCTCGCTAGGCGTCGCCTTTGTTTCGCTTCATCACATATTGTGACTTCTGTTATTGATTTATCACCCTTACGAGACATTTACCAGCCTTGAAGCCTATTTGTCACCACTGATGACTATTTGTCACCACTATGCGGTGTTAGCCGTTGTAGTATCTCTCTCCGGCCTCTCGTCTACTATGAGGCTGATGTATCCGGACGAAAGGAACCTTGGTCCAAGCGATCTCATGACCGAAAAAAAGGAAGGACTGGGAGTCAGAAAAGTTGGGGAAGATGGAACGATCTTCGTGGTCCCGTCACTTCGATTTCTACAAAGTTGGGGAGGCATGGAGACTCTTTTTTCCTCTGGGGGTTTCGTCTCCTTCCTATAAATAGAGACTCTATGTGGAACCCTAAGGGCATCCTGATTTCCTTTGACTCTCGTGAAGATGTCGTTGTCTGAGAAGTCAGATTCTTCGTCAGAGCAAGTTCCTGCCAAAAGGTTGTGCTTCCGAAAGGAAGCCATGCCGGTGCCGGACCAACCATCAGGGGAAAGCAGCGGTGGTGACTTTCGGAGGAATACAAGCAGGGGTACCTGCAAGGGTGGCAGGACGCCTTAGCGAAGGTGGACTACCTGTTTTGTAACAAGGGGGTGTTGAGCCTCCAACCTGATAGGTTCCATCCCAAAGAAGACGAGTAACTGCTTGTACCCTCTTCCCCTATCAATATAATTTCTTTTTCTACAACCTTTCTTTGCATGATGGATGCTTGATCTTTGTGTGATGTGGTTGCCGTCAAATGAAGGATACCATCCATCGCAGGTAGGGATTACCTTTACGAAGGGAAGTTCTTCCCCTATAAGTAGTAGGGTTTGTCGATGGTTCTAATATTAGTAGGGCTTATCTTCATGCTCACAGTTCATCGTTAGGATCCATTTGTCACCCTTCATGCACATTTGTCCCCCTGTTGATCTATTTGTGACCACTAATAGGCATCCTTCACTCTTATAGCATGCAGGAGCCGTCCGCCTTTACCCCGGGGAGCCGTCGCCTTTGTGCATTTTTTCACCAGTAAGAGCATTTTGTCACCCCTCATGCGCATTTGTCACCCCTGTCAACCTATTTGTCACCACTAATGTGCATTTGTTGCATCTGTCAACTTATTTGTCACCAATAATATGTATTCATCACCCTTATCATTCATTTAACTCGCTACTCTCACATACGGAAGGTGAACCCAAAAGAGAAAATAAATATAACAATGAAAAAATCCATAAAAATTGATAATCAATAAATAAAATAATTTGTCACGTAGGCAAGAAAATAACAAACAAACCATGAATCATTCTGACATATTTCCGATGAAAACTTTTTAGTCGGTCAATACCGTCGGTATTTTCTATTTTTCTGAGCTATTTGTCACCGTTACAGAATTATTTGTCACCGCTAACGGCTATTTGTCACTCATAAGATCTATTTGTCACCCTTATCGCTAGTCAACCGTCGTCTATGTTTCGCTTCAAAATATATCTTTTACTTCTGTTATCCATTTATCACCCTTAGGAGACATTTGCAGCCCTGAAACCTATTTCTCACCACTGATGACTATTTGTCACCACTATGTGGTGTTAGCCGTCGCGTTTGATTTTCGCTTATCTGACTTACTAGCTCGAAAACTTCAAAACTTGTTCTTCTTTCGATCTAATAGTGATAATTAATAAATATAATAGTGTAATTATAATAAAATAAATAAAAATGCCAATAAATTATACGAATTGAAAATTTATAAATATAATAGAATAATAATAAAATAATTATGAAAAAGATGAAAACTATATAAAATGATAATTAATAAATGTAACATCATAATAATAGTTAAATAATTATGAAAATGATAAAAATAAAAAAATAAAAATGACAATTAATAAAATTAACGGTAAAATAATAATGAAATAATTAAAAATGAGAAAAAAAATATAAAAATGATAATTAATAAATGTAACAACATAATAATAGTACCATAATTGTGAAAATGATAAAGACCATACAAAATGATAATTAATAAATGTACCAATATAATAATAGATTAATTATAAATTTGACAAAAAATATATAATTGATAATTAATAAATGTAACACTATAACAATAATATAAAATCACCTAATTGTGAAAAATGATAGAAAAACAATATAAACGTTTCGCTTCATTTAATCAGTGTCGTTTGATGACTAGGAAAGCTTCAGATCCGTGCTGGTAGAGTTAGGAAACCCATACACGGTTAAACCCTTCAAACAAACTTAAGTTTATTCAAGTTTCACTGCCATGAGATATTTGTCACCGTTACAGAGTTATTTGTCACTGTTAACGACTATTTGTCACTCACAACATCTATTTGTCACCCTTATCACTCGCCAGTCATCGCCTTTGTTTCGCTTCAAAATATATCTTTTACTTCTGTTATTCATTTATCACCCTTTAAAATTACAATTATACACACAACCTACACAACTCAACATAAAACACACATCCCCCGATAAAATCCACACAACATATAACTCAATGAATAAAAGAAATTACAATTACATTAATTCAAATGTGTCATTTTTTACAATTATAATTACAAATCAACAGATATCCGTTGGATCATCCTCCACCATCACCAGTTGCAGAAGAATCCCCTCTCTCAGACGACTCCTCCTGCCCAACAATTACTTCATTTAGCTCAGTTGGATCGACTTCTTCCACTTCGTCCTGTATACACAACCGAAGTGGCTCGACAGATTCTCAAGAAGAGAGAGATCATGATGATACATGCTTCAAAAAAGAGCTTATTTCAAAATTGTGGTTTGAACGGAGCGAGTATTTTAAACTTTTTTGACAGCATCTCCCTTAAAAATTGACTATTTTCCACTTTTGTACATCCTGAAAAAGTATATTAAAAAAATAAAAATATATCAAACATGTGAACTGAGAGATGAAATTAGGAATCATGACATGAGGGATTAAACCATGGCGGTGACACCTTGGATGTGATGTTATAGCGGTGGTGGCGGAATGGTGATGGGCGGTCGAGGACGGCGGCTGCAGCGGTGCTGGACGACAGCCGGTGGGCGGGTCCGACTGGAACAGCGGTCGGCTGCCACGGCACGGCGCCGGAGGGGCAGCGGTGCTCTGCCGGAGTGGCTACAAGGGGGAGCGCGACGGTGGGCTGGTCGGCACTCACGGCGGTGCTGGTTCGCGGAGGAGAGGGAGGGTGCGCAAGGCACCCGTGGGCACATGGGGACAAGGTGGCGATGGTCTGCGGCGAGGGGGGGAAAGCAAGGGATGGGGGGAAACAAATGACTTCTAAGGGTAAGAAATACGTCGTAAGGGTGACAAATAGGTCGTAAGGGTGACAAATGCTTCTAAGGGTAACAAATGGATCCTAAGGGTGACAAATAGCTTCTAAGGATAACAAATGGGTGTCGAAACGTGAAAAATAGTTGTAGTGGTGACAAATGAGAGAGAGAGAGAGAGAGAGAGAGAGAGAGAGAGAGAGAGAGAGAGAGAGAGAGAGAGAGAGAGAGAGAGAGAGGCATTAACAAACAGAAAAAATGGTGGCTCCTGGCACACGTCTCTCCCTCCTACAGTCCTGCTGTCCTGCACTTCTGTTGCTAGTAAAGTATTCTTATTTGTTTACTAAAGTCGGTGGAAGATGAAGGGTCTCTCCCAACTTATGCCAACTACTCATGAGTTGTTGGTTTTAATTTTAGAATTCAAATAGTTAAAATGGGGTAGTTATTATAATTTCGGAAAGTGTAACAATCTACCATCTTATCATATTTTTCATTTTTCATTTTTTATATTATATACTTTATAATATATTATTTAGATAAATATATATTATATGATATATATTATTACGAACAGATATTTTATGAAACAAATATTATAATATCCGTATCCGGTCCGTTTCAAATTCTAATAGTATCCATATCCGAAGTAATAAATATAATTTAGAAGATTATCCGCTAATTAATACGGATTCAAATTTGAATATTATCCAGCTAAACTATTGATATATTTATATTTATTTTTGTTATTTATTACATATACATATTACGGTTAAACATAAGCTATTCCAGAAGTTTCCGATAGAATCTTATTCAGTCGGAAAAGTCAGAATTTAAACACATATTTTTGTTCATTTATGATAATTATTACATAAATATATGTAAATATTAGCGACAAAAATTTTATTGTCAAAAATAAGTGGGTAATTACCAACGTAATTCCGACGAAATTTAAATTGTCTCAAAGTTATCTTTTTTTAGATACAGATTTCCACCTAAAATAATAGGTCAAAAATAAGTCAAAATTTACACACATATTTATGTTCATTTATGATAATTATTACATAAATATATGTAAATATTAGTGACGAAAATTTTCTTGTCAAAAATCAGTGGGTAATTACCAACGTAATTCCGACGAAATTTAAATTGTCTCAAAGTTGTCTCTTTTTAGAGACAGATTTCCGTCCGATATAATAGGTCAAAAATAAGTCAGAATTTACACACATATTTCTGTTCATTTATGATAATTATTACATAAATATATGTAAATATTAGTGACGAAAAATTTCTTGTCGAAAATTAGTGGGTAATTATCAACGTAATTTCGACGAAATTTAAATTGTCTCAAGATTGTCTCTTTTTAGAGACAGATTTCCGCCCGAAATAATAGGTCAAAAATCAGTCCGTATTTATCGACGGATTTGCAACAGAATATTTTCGGTTGGAAAGTTATAATAGTTCCGACGTCTTTTCGACGGATATATTGCCGTCGAAAAATTTCATCGGTATTTCTCATTTTTCTTGTAGTGTGCCAAAGCCTATATGGGGAGTATTGACCGAGTTGAGTCAATTTTTCAAGATTCTATGTGTATCAGAACTGAAACTTGGGGACATGCAAACTATCGAACAGAATGTGATCACGACAATATGCACGTTGGAGAAGATATTTCCCCCTGCGTTCTTCGATTCTATGGAGCACCTGATTATCCCTTTGCCATACGAGGCCAAAGTTGGAGGACCGGTACAATTTCGATGGATGTATCCATTTGAGAGGTAATCATTATGTATTTATAATTTATTTGACACTTGTTACATGTCTCTGTTATTGTCACTGTATGTCATTGTCATATGAATTGTTGTTAGAGGTGCATGTATGACCTGAAAATGAAGGTTCGCAACAAGGCTAAAGTAGATGGTTTGATTACTGGGACATATATTATTGAAGAAATTTTGAACTTCTGTTCGATGTACTTCAAACCCGAAATTCAAACTCGCCTTACTCGACCTCCACGTAATGATGATGGAGGAGAGGTGGGTGCGCCTGATCGGTTGTCTATATTTAAGACTCCAGGACATGCATTCGGACGCTATTCGAATCGCATATTAGAGGAAAGAGAGTTGTTGGCCGCAGAGATATATGTTATCCTGAACTGTGCTGAGATTGAACCTTATGTTGAGTAAGTCCTCAACTCCGCAGGTGCTAAAAATTATAAGTTGTTTGATGTTCTTCCTCCATTTACGGTGATGCTGCATTCATCATTGCTGGCAATTTGATTCAGAATTAATTACTCAATGTCCACGCCTCAATGACATGGAGGTTCAAATGGAACAAGAGATATCTTTTGCCAAATGGCTTAAAGCTCAAGTAAGTGCCGAAGTTAAGTTCCACAAAGCTTGAGGTGTATGCCTGATTTTAAAGTAACGTGGTTTATATTCATAGGTTGAAGAAGGTTATGTTACTGATGAAAGAGTCTGGGTGATAAGTTACGGACCTTCGAAGGTCGCACATGCCTATCCAGGATTTTTTGTGAATGGTTATAGATTTCACACCAGAGATTATGGACGAAATAAGTTTACGATGAATAGCGACGTATGCGTTAAAGGTAGGACATACAATGAAAATGAACTTGATTACTATGGTACTCTTGAGGAGGTCATAGAATTACAGTATCTCGGATAAGACAACAATATATTTCTTTTTAAGTGTCATTGGTTTGATCCTAATTCAGTTCGAAATGACGTAATATATGGGATTGTCGATGTCAAACATAGATCCAAATTGAATACCTATGAGCAGTTCATTTTGGCTGCACAAGCCCAGCAAGTGTATTATTCAAGTTATTCATCGTCAAAGAATAAAGATTGGTGGGCAGTCTGTAGTGTAAAACAAAGGCTTGTGTCTAATTATGAGTTAGATTTGACTGAAGCTGTCTCAGAGGATTCTAGTGCGAAATTTTTTCAATCAGACGAGGGTGACACTGCAGAGTTGGTTGCTTCTAATATTCATCTGATCAAATCTGACGTGCCACTTCGGTTGTCTATAGAGGACAAAGTGGAAGAAGTCAATCCAACTAAGCTAAATGAAGCAATTGTTTGGCAGGAGGAGTCCTCTGAGGAGCAAGAGTATGAATCTAGTGAGAATGAGGAAGATGACGAAGATGAGGCTGAGTTTGATATATCTTCAGCATCTGAAGATGAAATAGATAATGATTGAATATTTTGCAAGAAATTTAACATATATGCACTTCTTATCATTATTACGTACCACCTCTCCTCGTAATTAGTTGTAGACTAATATGTACTACTTTTATTGTTGTCAATAATTACATGGTTCGACGAGGTCATATTGGGACTTCGAGGAGAGGTGGCTGTGGGAGGGGTTCTACTGGTATGTTTATTTAAATTCTTAGATAAATGAGTAGTGATTATGTACTTTATTTTGCTCACGACATTTCATGTTTATAGGTCCGAATGCCTCCACACCAGTGACACTGCCCCCACCACCTAGTATTGGTATGTTTATTTAAATTCTTAGATAAATAAGTAGTGATTATGCACTTTGTTTTGCTCATGATAATTTATGTCTCCGCACCAGTTACACAGAGTACACCGCCCTCACCACCTACTGTTGGTATGTTTATTTAAATTCTTACATAAATGAGTAGTGATTATGCACTTTATTTTACTCACTTCTTAACTAAGTAAAAACCTTAGACTTTGGTGGTTTGTTCTAATGACCAAAGGCCTGTCCAACAAATAGGGTCTCTATTTCTGCATTGCAAGGATAATAGCCTTCATTTAATTTTCATAAGAAGAGATAAGCAAAAAAAGGAAAGAAGGAAAAGAAGAAGAAGAAAGGAAAAAAAGGGGAAAAGGAGAATGGGGAGTGAATCGGCCAAGCCCCCCATGGGCTTTAATCGGCGAAGTCCCTATGGCCCTTGAATCTTATATAATTATGGATTAATATGCATTAATTTTATTGTTCTTAATAAAGAGATGGTCCGAGGAGGTCGTAGTGGGAGTGGGAGGAGACAGGGCAGTGGGCGGAGATCTACTCCCTCCTCTTTGGCGTCTACTTCGAGCACATGTATATCTATTATCTGATTTAGTTATATAAGTGTATTAATTATATATCAGCTTATAAGATTTATTTATTACAGGTTCGAGTGTCGGCTCAGGCCCTGCACATGAGACATCGCCACCACCACAGCTGACAAGTATGTCTATCTTGAAAATGCAATGAAATGTTGTGTGATTATATGTTATGCTTATGATATCTAATTCTTACAGGTCCCAGTGCCCTCCCACCAGCTGTGCAGGACACACTACCACCACCTCCCGCTTCAGGTATGTATATTTTAATCTCTAGCAAAATATTCTTTGATTATATTTCATTTGTTTATGATATCTAATTCTTACAGGTCCTAGTGCCCTCCCACCAGCTGTGCAGGACACACACCCACCACCTCCCGCTTCAGGTATGTATATTTTAATCTCTAACAAAATATCATTGGATTATATTCCATTTGATTATGATATTTAATTCTTATAGGTCCCAGTGCCCTCACACCAGCTATGCAGGGCGCACCCTTACGACCTTTTCGCTTCAGGTATGTATATTTTAATATCTAGCAAAATATTCTTTGATTATATTCCATTTGCTTATGACATTTAATTCTTACAGGTCCCAGTGCCCCTATCGGCTCCTCCACTCAGCCGTTATAGTCCCTCGGCAGTACTCACAAGGGCGAGGGAGCCGAGGCCCATGATGGACGTACGCCGTGCTGGATCTCTGGGTAATGCCAACTATTTTAACATTCATTATTTATTCTTCAACTATCTAATGCCAACTATTTTAACATTTGTAATTGTAGTCATAAATTAGAACCTAGCGAGGCTGTCCGTTATTCTATGAGACTAGTAACTACACATGTTCCCAGGCCAGCATTGTCTTTCAAAGAATTTTCGATGGGCGTCTGGGATTTATTGTTCGACATGTTTATAGTAAGTAATTTAATCATTTAATTCACGTATTTCTCAAACTCAATTCAAGACAATATACTAACCCATATAACTTAATTTATTTACAGCGGACTTATCAATTCACGAGTTCCTAGGACGCGACGAGATGCCGTTCTGTCTGGGAGGCTACTGTGCAGAGAGATTACCGAAAGACATTGCATGAGGTGAAAAGAAGGCTCAGAAAAATGCTGGTGGGAGTCAAGATCGATAGTTATGGAAGGAGCACCACCCTCCTTAGATGAGGAAGGAGTATTGGGATGCTGTATGTGACAAATGGGTCGATCCCAAGTGGATAGAAAAGTCCCAAAAAGTCGCAGCAAACAGGACGTCACAACCAGACGCAAATGTGCATACTAGTGGGTCCGTCTCTTTCGCGACTCAAAAAAATAAATTGGTAAGTAATCTTTCAAATTATCTTATGATATTTTATTCATATATGTAACATTTTTTTACTATGAAATGTAAAACAGGCCGTGGAGCTCAATCGAACTCTGTCGTTTCGGGAAGTGTTCGACAAAACACACAAAAAGAAGGGGACATACCAGTTTGTCAGCGTGACGACCCGGACTCCGGATACCGGATATACTCGATAGGACTACCGAGTAGACCCGATACCACTTGGAACACGTGAAGCCACCCAAGAGCGATAAAAGCTCCGAAGGGATGAAATGATTGTTGTGTAGTACATTGAAGTCACAAATATAATAGTAAGCAATAATATTTCATTAATCAGGTTTGCTAAAGTAGCAGAACTAGAATTACTTTTTAATTAATAGTTTAGATTAACAATTATACCAGAGTCTAGTCCAAAGGAAAGACAAGTACGGTCCAACAGAAAGAAAAACGTACACTGAGGTCGGGGGAAGCCCGACGCAGGTACCGTTGGCAACTACGAGCACGTCACACTAGGAACCGCGAAGGAAGCAGAGCGCCACACCTGAAAAGTAGGGGTGAGTCTCGTGTCACTGGCTCAGTAGGGGTCACGCATATCCCCACTGAAAACACGCAGTAACATGGAAAAATAGATAAAGCAACAATAGTAGTAAAGCATGAAAAGCTAAACTACAACTAGAAAGCTGTAAAAGAAAGATGTAAATAGTAGGAGCAGAATAGCTAAAAGAAAAGGGAAAAGTAAAATTGTAAGGAACGAGAACAGGCTACCGAGCAAAGCACGGCTCCCTAAGCTACTCCAAACAGCGATAGAAGGGCAAACCCTGATCTCACAAAGTCAAGAGTTACCGATCCGTCAGCCAACCATTAGCCCAAAGGCTAAAGCCCACAAAACTAGGCAAAAGCCCTAGAAAAGACCTAGACAGACAACAGCCACCGAAGCATACACGACTAGATTACCGTACACGCTATGCAGATCCGACCTCGGGTAAAGTCAAGAACAGACTACCACGGAAGAGGTCACGACATGAAGAACGAGAAAACAGGGAGTCACGTGTCACGTGACGGAAGCACCTCCTCACTAGAAGAATGGCTAGATACGTCCACTGACGTCTTACACTGCGACTCAGGTATCTCCCTACGGACGTCGAGAATGACGGAGACTGAGATACTCACTGAACCAGAACAGGAACTACAGTAACGAGTGACTAGTCAGGGTCATGCCCGTCGGTGTTTGTCCAAATCGCCCCTGACCACGTGTGCACACACAAGCTCAATGTCTTGAGCTAAGTCTCTAGCTAGTTTTCTCTCCCAGTAGGACGCTACTTCAAGGTAAGGGAGCCCACGGAAACTAGCCTACAAACCGTCTAAGTCGGGAACTACCCTCACCACCTACTCCCAGGTGGGCCGACACTCGAGGTCGTCAGGCTACGACTAGTGGAGGCTCACTGGACATAGAGACTCTGAAACACAAGTGCTAGAGTACAGACATGCTAAGAATGCACTGTCGTACGTACTACGAAGCACCAAGCAGTATACCAAACTTCCAACAGACTCAAGACAGGGCAACTAGATCTGCTGACATAACGATCTTTGAGTCTCACGACTCGGAGTCAAGATCGTCGCACAATGACGGTGACAAGCCGCCAATCAGCCTAATCCTAAGCCGAGGAAAATGACACTGGATCATCAGATCCACACAACCTATAAAACAACTCACGGAGACTTGAGGGAGCATCAAGACGCTCAAAGCACTTGGACACGCAAACTGAGGTAGGATAGTATCTCAAGGCGTCCAGAACCACTGTCTCGAGCTATCGAGACACACACAAGGTCACCTGTCAACCACTGGGTCTCACCGGGTTGACCAGAACCTAACAACGACTCTGAAGCAGTACAGAAACCTAGCCAATAGCAAAATATGCCTAGCTACCTTATAACATGGTTATGGCCCTCACAGGAC
Source organism: Amorphophallus konjac (assembly GCA_022559845.1). Classification (NCBI taxonomy): domain Eukaryota; kingdom Viridiplantae; phylum Streptophyta; class Magnoliopsida; order Alismatales; family Araceae; genus Amorphophallus; species Amorphophallus konjac. The sequence goes on from CM040128.1 coordinate 260,803,376, forward strand.
ATCAAAAGATGTCCACGGGACAATGGGCAAACCACGAGGTCAAGCCGAGGCACTTGGAAATCAACACATCGGGAAACGACATGCAGGAGATAAGCGGAGAAACATACGCTGGCGGTCATAGAATGGACCGCTAGAGGACTGTAGCGATCAAGGATTAGGCCGCTAAACCCAGTCAACCCTGAACCGACCTATTCGATCAAACCACCAAAAGCGGTCTAATATAGACGCGCTACATGGACTAAGGCGGTCTAAAAATGAATCACCACACCAACCGCCCTAAAACATTGACCTAAGACAAACGAACTGTAGCGGCCTAAGAAGGGGGTGCTACAAGGAAGAAACGCTCGAAGGTTGGGCCTCCAAGGCCAATCGACTTAGAATCTTGACCCGGTCAAACACACTGTAGCGGTCTAAGGAAGGAGCACTATAGAACGTTGGCGGTCAAAGCTTGGGCCGTCAGCCCAAACCGACTTAACCCATTGACTAATGTCAACGACCCATAGCGGTCTAAGAAAGGGCCGCTAGAGCAAGTAGCGGTGGATCGTACAACTGCTAAGACTCGAACCGACATACACTAATATCGAGAAACGATTAAGCTTGGCGCATCACTATAGGGCCGCCAGAAGCAAGAGACAGTCTAAGTTTAGGCCGCCAGCCTAAACCAACCTGAACTAATCAACACACCACGGCGTGTGGCAGTCTATCATTTGGCCGCCAGAGACAAGAGACGGTCTCTGAAACGACCGCTAGCACGATACAGCGGGAAAACCATGGGAAGGGCCGGATCCGGCCGTTCCACGTCCCATTCGCGTCTAAACGCAGGGGAAAAAGTCATAATCGACGAAATTAACCTTCCACGGGCCGGAAGGGGTCCATGCAACATCTAAATTGCAAGAAACGGGCGATCCCAACAAATCGACCCTAATTGGGTCACTGGGGTTCCCGAACTTGTATTGGCCCCAAATGACGACCAATCGCGATAAAAATAGCGGATCTGGAACGCTAACATGCTGGGGCTCACAATGAAACTAATCTAGTCGAAAACCATCGCCGTTTTCTGACGAACCCGACGCACACCCCCCGAGCATGCTTTTCTCGAAACTGAACGAAACCCACTCGTACGCACACCGCTCGGCACGAAACTGCGAGGAAACGCGGAGGAGAAGTAGATGATCCGTCTCCCTACCTCCATCGAAGATTCCACGAGCTGAAATGGCCAAACCACGTCGAAAACCATCGCACGAGCTCGACCGTCGACTTTGAATCCACCGATCGGGATCGCGCCAACCACGCTCCGATTCTCGCACCGACGCGCTCCGGATAACCTTCGCGGCATCTCCACAGCCTTCCCGAGCCTCCTCTGTAATACCCTGGATCCTTATTGGGTCTTTCGGATCTTCTTCGGAGAGTTTCGGATCGCTTTTGTGGGTCCTGAGTTGAGTTTTACGATCCACGTGGGTTTTTCTCTCGTACTAGTTACGGAATCCTGTGGTGAGTTTATTTCTCAGTTCATAGACTCGAGGACGTTACAGCAATGATGTACTCTTTGAGAGGACCATTTTGACCAGTGTTATCAGAACCGGACCAGATCGACCGGTCGGACCGGTTCGACCGTGAACCGGTCCAATTAGGCCCGGTCCGGTCAAATGGGAAAAACCGTCCGAACTGCCCGAACCACTGTTCGACCGTTGAACCGGTTCGGGCCGGTTCGACCCTATTCCCCCGCAAAAAAAAACAAAAAAAAATAAAAAATGGTTCGGTACCCGCCCCCGTCAACTCAACTCAACTCAACCCGGCCCGGCCCGGCTCTGCGCGGCATAAATAAATAAATAAATAAATAAATATATTATTTACTTATATTCGATGAAACCATTTAATTCGACACACAACTCAAGCCCACATCCTATGCCCCTTGGGTCCTGACCCAAGGGTGAGGTCTCCAACAAATAAAGCCAAGTAAGTCTTTCTAACTTCCAATATGGGACTAAACATAAAGACTCTATTTCCAACATATAAATGAAGATATTTGAATCAACATAAAGGCCCTATTTCCAATAAGTAGGTACAAGTTATTCTCTATAAACATGTATATTTATTTATTTTGATCATTATATCTTATTTGAGTTATTTCTTATTGTATTAGGTTATAGAATCGGGTCGGACCATATATCAATATTATAATGACATCACGGTTCAAACCGGTTCGAACCAACAGTCAAACCGGTTCGAACCGAACCAGCTTATTGTCCGGTTCAGGCACCGGTCCGGTTCTGATAACATTGGTTTCGACTATTTTTTTGTAATTTTCTGAATTAGTCCATTTTCGGGTCAATTATCGAATTTTTAAAAATTAGGAAAATTCCTAACTTTCCTTCTTTTTATTTCTTCTTCCTCTCTCCTCCCTCTCATTTCTCACGACTCGATCTCTCTCTTCGTTCTCTCTCATCTCTGGGCCGTTTGACGGGGGCGCGCGACCGTGGAGAGCTGGCAGAGGCGGGGACGCGATAGAGTGATCGGGACGCGGGATGGAGCGGCGGTTGGAGCGTGGCGTGGTGCGATCCCTCGGTGGATTCAAAGCCGGCGCGGTTTCATTCGTGTGACGTATTCGGCGTGGTTTAGTCGCTTCGGCGCACGCTTTCTTCGATGGAGGTAGGGAGACAGATCACCTACTTATCCTGCGCTTTTTCTTGCAGTTTCGTGTTGTTCGGTGCTAGAACGGGCGAGTTTAGGCTCGTTTAGGTAAAACTGTGATTTTAGGAGTTCGTAGGATTCACCGGGAAATGGTGACCGTTTTCAGTAAAATTAGTATTAAACGAACCCTCGGGATGTCTTGATCCCATTCCCGCAAGTTTCGTCGTGATTGGTCGTCATTTGGGGCCGGTAGGAGTCCGGGAGCCCCGGTGACCCAATTTGGGTCGATTCGTTGGAATCGCCTGTTTCTCGCGAATGAATGGTTGCATGTGACCCTTCCGGCTTGTGGAAGGTGTTTTTCACCATCTAGGACTGTTTCCCCTGCCTTTAGACGCGAATGGGGCGTGGAACGGCCGAGATCGGCCTTTTCCCTAGTTTTCCCACCGTATCGCTTTGGCAGCCGTTCCAGTGACCGCTACAGGTCTCTGGCAGCCCCACGATAGACCGCCACATCCTTTAGTGTGTTGATATCTTCGAGGTCAGTTTATGTTGGCGGCCCAACCTCTGACCGCCACTTGCATTTGGTGGCCCTATAGTGGTGCGCCAAGGCTCGTTGTTTCTCGATGTTCGTGTCAGTCGGCTCTCTCTGGCGGCCCTTTCTTGGAGCGCCAGGAGTCGTTGACTATAGTCAACAGTCTATGTCGATCCGTGTTGGTGGCCCCGTGTATGACCGCCACTCTACTGTAGCGCGCCTACTATAGGCAGCCACAGTGTGTTTGGACCAGGTCAGAGGTCTAAATCGGTTGGCTCTAGCGGCCCAACCTTCATGCGTTTCTTCGCTGTAGCGCACCTTTCTTAGGCCGCTACATGTTGCTTGTCTTAAGTCAATGTTTTAGGGCGGTTAGTGTGGCGGTTCACTCTTAGACCGCCACGTCTGTGTAGCGCGTCTATCTTAGACCGCTACGGGTGGTTTGACTAGATAGGTCGGTTTAGGGTGACTGAGCCTAGTAGCCTAATCCTTGACCGCTACAGTCCCCTAGCGGCCCAATCTAGTACCGCAAGATTCTTGTCCCTGTTGGGGTGTAGCGGCCCTGCCCTCGACCGCTTCTTCCCTATAGCGGCCTAAAGGTGGACCGCCATATCCCCAGGGTGTTATTTTCTGGGGTTTTAATTTCTAAGGGTCTTGGCTTGACCTTGTGGTTTGCTCGCTGACCTGTGGATGTCTCTTGACATCCTATGAGAGCTATGACCACGTTATAAGGTAGCCATGCCTGCCTGTTTCTGTATTGCTTCCAAGTCTTTGTCAGGTACTGGTCAACCCGGTAAGATCCAATGGTTGACATAAGACCTTGTGTGCGTCTCGGCAGTTCTATCCAGCCCGAGACATGGTATTGGACGCCTTGAGGTGTTATCTCACCTCGATTTGCGTGTCCAGATGTGCTGAGGGTCTTCGTGTTCCCTCAGGTCTCCATGAGTCTTTTCCTACGGTGTGTCGTTTCCTCTGGCTTAGGATTAGACCGATTGGCGGCTTGTTCCGCTTAGTACGACGATCTTGACTCCGAGTCGTGAGACTCAAGGATCGTTGCGTTGGTAGGTCTAGTTGCCCTGTCCTGAGTCTGTTGGCGGTTGGTGTACTGCCTTTGTGCTTCGTAGTACGTGCGACAGTGCTTCCTTACCTGTCAGTACTACATCACTTGTGTTTCAGAGTTCTGTGTCTAGTGAGCCTCCACTAGTCATAGCCTGGCGACGCGTTATGGTGTGTCAACCCACCCGGAAGTGGTGGCGTGGTAGTTCTCGAGATACGGTTTTTAGGCTAGTTGCCGTGGGCTCCCTTGCCTTGCAGTAGCGTCCTGCTGGGGGAGAAAACTAGCTAAAGGCCTGGCTCAAGGCATTGAGCTTGTGTGTGCATACGTGGTCAGGGGCGGTTGGACGAGCGCCAACGGGCGTGACCTTGACTAGTCACTCGCGACTGTAGTTCATGTTCTGTTCAGACAGTGTCCTCGTCTCTATCGTCTTGTAGGCAGCGTAGACAGACACTTGTAGGCGCAGCATAAGACGTCAGTGGACGTAGATGGCTATTCTTCTAGTGAGGGGGTGCTTCCGTCACGTGACACGTGAGTCTCGCATTTCTCGTGCGTCGTGACCTTTCCGGGTCAGCCCTCTCGTGGTCTTGCCCGAGGTCAGTGTTGTGTCGTGCACACGACGTTCTAGTCGTGTGTGGGTGTGGTCGTGTCTAGAAGAGCGTGCACGGTAATCGAGTCGTGTATGCTTTAGGGAGTCTATGTCTGTCTAGATCTTTTCTAGGCTTTTTGCCTGTCTTTGTCGGCCTGACAGATCGGCAACTCCTGACTTTGTCAGATCAGGGTCCGCCTTCATGTTGCTACCCGGTGTAGTTCAGGGAGCCGAGGCTAGTTCGGCAACCGTGCTTTTTCGGTACGGCTTTTCCCTTTTCTTTTAGCTGTTTCAACTCCTTTCGTTCTGGTTTTCTTTTACAGCTTTGTAGTTTAGTTTTCCTACTTTACTACTCCTGTTGTTTACCTGCTATTTTAGCGTGTTACTGCATTATTTTTCAGTGGGGATCCGCGTGACCCCTACTGGGCCAGTGACACGAGGCTCACCCCTACTTTTTAGGTGGGTGGCGTTGTTCTGCTTCCGCAGTTCCTGGCGTGGCGTGTCCGTAGCTGCCAGCGGTACTTGCGTTGGGTTTCTCCCGACCTCAGTGTACGTTCTTCTTTCTGTTGGACTGCACTTGTCTTTCTTTTGGACTGAACTCTGGTATAATTATTAATTTATAACTGTTAATTAAAAAGTAATTTTATTTCTGCTACTTTAGTAAACCTGATTAATGAAATTTAATTGCTTACTGTTATATCTACGACTTCAATGTACTACACGACAATCCTTCTATCCCTTTGGAGCTTTACAGCTCTTGGGAGGCTTCACGGGTTCCAAGCGATATCGGGTTTACTCGGTAGTCCTATTGGGTATATCCGGTATCCGGGATCCGGGTCATCACATCCTCCGTCTGCAGCCAGAGCTAAGAGGGCGAGAAGAGAGAGAACGTGAGAGAGAGGGCCGTGCGTGCGAATGAGGAGAGAGGAAGGAGAAAAGAAGAATAAAAAGAAAAGAAATTAGGAATTTTCCTAATTTTTAAAAATAGTCGAAACGATCCTCTCAAAGAGTACATCGCAACTGTAGCGTCCTCGAGTCGATGAATTGAGAAATAAACTCACCACATGGTTCCGTAACTTGTACGAGAGAAAAACCCACGCGGATCGTAAAACTCAACTCATGACCCACAAAAGCGATAAAAAACTCTCCGATAAGGATCCGGAAGATCCGATAAGAATCCAGGGTATTACAGCCTCCTCTCCATCAAGAAATTTCATCCGTGAAATTTAAGGAATGAACAAGAAGAAACATGGACGAACAAATCCCAAGACACAACTTGAAACAGCACGAATCTCAAAAAACATAATTCAGAGGAACACTGCCAGACCATAATAACAAGCACACGCTCTGGATCTCAAGGCAAATCGATCCACAGAACGAGCATGGCACACCAGTGAACACAAGTCTGACACCTTCGAAGCAAGGCAACGTCGTTTACGTCTCACAGGAAAGGAGACACGACTCATGCCACGACAACAGCAACCGATAACACAAAATGACAGACACGGCAAGCATTAGCTTAAACAAGAAAACATAGTCCTCTCAGCTGACACTCCACAACATCATCGGCTCCAGTGCCATAAGCAACAATGAAAAGCTTGGCACACAGGATGCCAACGACAACATTGGACCACAAACACAATCAAGTCAGTCCTCACTCAGATATTACATCTGATCGAGTTGCATGCTAACTCTACTAGGAAAGAAGAGTACATCACAACTAACCGACAAGATCATGGTCCACACGATGCTAAGACAGAATCACAGGGAAATAATGACAAAATGACAGTAGCAGCAACACTTGTAGGATCCCGACTCCGTACAGAACACAGAACCACGGAACACAACTATAAGCTGGGTCACATCAAGGCACAATAAGAGCTGAACACACGACTAGAAAGGACTAGCCCTGCCTCAAGCAGCATACCAAGAAAAGACCCACGATAACAATAACAACAATCTCGGGAAAACGCATCTCAAGGACCACGATCACGTCCCGTGAACACAACACCCAAGAAAGAATTGTAGAGCAGAGGGTACTCAACCAGCAGAAATGCCGACATATTCCCCAATACTCACAAATACATGTGCCAACACCATAATGCCTCCAAGAACAATGGCACGACAACAAAGAACATCAAGGCACACCAAGCCAAGATGAAGTTACATCGAGAAGAATAATTCTCTCGACTAGCCAGAATCTTACAACCAACGATCCTCGACCTGTGGGTGACCAACCCACACGCTTCCGCTACGCACTCAAACAACGCACACATGCACCAGAAATACCTTGGTATCCGCATCTCAGCACACACTCGGTGCCATCGTAATTTATAAAAATCGCAATGTAACACGCCACGAGCACCGATCCTGCTAACAACCGATCACAAGTCGCCTAAGTGCACATCAAGCAGAGTACCAGCTTCAGCACAAAGCACAAAGAAAAGTTAACCTCAGCTTACCATTACGTCCTGAAATAATAAATGAGCCTTCACAACACGTCAGTCGCCAGACACGGCACAAAAAAATATGGTGCACAACGGCTCTCAACACAAAGATCAGGTCCAAAGCCAAGCAACCACAGAACAAAGAGTAGATCAGGCTCAAAAGAAATACGATCCACACTTAAGTAGACACAGGACAAAGGTCTCACTAAGATAGCAATTCCAAGGCTTACCTCGAAAAGACTCCACCAAACAGGATGAGAAGCATCAAGCTCACTAACAGTAGCTCACCAGGAAGGAAAATCCTAGGTTCGCTTGAGCATCTTCTCAATCGAGGCAACAAAGCAACCACTTCAACAGAAGCGAAACACCTCAGGAGCTGCACAGACTTAAGCTGGGACGACCAAAATAAATTAAGAACGTGTACGGCCATCACACCAACTCGAAAAGTCACCAGCCACCTGAACAAACCACGGAAAAATCTCGAACAATGTACTGCAGATTCAAGCCTATCTGTAGCACCCCCGATAAAAATCATTGAGTAAATTTAAAACTTCTTCCTAAAAGAAATCATACATGAAGGCCTTACATAAAGAACCCAACCTCATGAGGATTATAATATAAATATACAAGGCAACCTTACTTTATACCATAAAAGAATCACGAGGGCTTTATGTAAAGAACCGAACCTTAGGGGGCTAGTACATAAATTACAACCCATCACTTTATGCATACGTAATCTACTCTTCTTAAAAGAATTCTAGGCTTTGTTTAAAGAACTAAACTATAGGAGGACTAGCATATAAATGTGCAATCCAACTTTATGCACATGGGTAGTACGTAGTGAACTTTCCTAAAGAGTCTTACATGGAAGGTCTTGTACAAAGAACCAAATCATGAGAGGGTTATTATATAAATGTACAAGACAACTTTAAACACATGGGCCATGGGTAGTACGTAAGTGGGATTTCTTTCCACCCATTCAATAAATTGAAGACCATATAAGGAGGCGCCATTTTATCTTGGGGCCCCATCCCATTATAATATTAATATATATGTACACCATGAATGCCAACACGTGAAGGTGGTAGTTTTGTCCAACAGTTAACGCCCTCTTGCAAGGGCGTCATTCTCTTGAATAATGACACCCAGATTAATAGATGCCATCATGCAGAGACGTCATTTACATGAATAGTACCACCTAGATTAATGAACGACCCCTTACAAGGGCGTCATTTAATCTATGTTTCTAGAAGGTTGAGACACGAACAACCCATTCTAGTTGGCAAACACCATGCCTACTCAGCAGGACCCGCAAGGCAATAAACCAATGCTGTGTGATTCCCTATAACTGATTCCCTCCGTAGCTCTGTTAGAGGCTACTGCTGCCATCAGTGTTGAAGGAGCGTCTTCTTCCTGAAGTCTACGTCCTACTGCGATCCTGTTGCGACTTCTTTATTCTGAACCTCGTAACTCACGTCAAAAGGTAGGTGTTCTCAAATCCTTGCCTAACTAGTAGCTAAATAGGTTAACCTATGCATGCTTAGAGTTAGATTAACTCATCATCCACGCTATATATTACCTGGCTTTACCGTGATCAAGAAATAACCATGTATATACCATGTTATACATATTTTAATAGCCTGTTACACATGTCGCATATACATACTGTTACCATGATCTTTATGAGTTTGAACATAGTCGGTTAGCATGATTTCATGAGTTTTTGAATATATTTTATTACACTAGTTTTATAGTCTTAATAACCATGTTTTAAACCTTCGTATAAAACCTCCGTACACAAAATACTCACATGTTTTAAAAATCCAAAAGCCCCAGCTCTCAGGTAAATGGCGCCCATGACCAAGGCGCCAATTACCAAATTGAAGACCCCTGACAGGGCGCCAATTTTCAAATTGAAGACCCTGACCAGGGCGCCAATTTACAAATTGAAGACCTTGACCAGGGCGCCAATTTTAAAATTGAAGACCACTTGATTGGTCGTCAATTAAATGAAGACACTTCGTAGTGTCGTCATTTCCATTTCTACAATATCCTATGATTGATAATTCAACACATTCAAAAATCCATAACTATCGAACTAAAGCATGAAATTTTTACATGAACATGTTTCTGGAATCCTGACATTTATCTCAACATGCTTGTACCATTACTTCCTGATTCGGAGCATTTTGATATTGATGAATAGCGAACACTCACCTGTAAATGGCGCCCCTGACCAGGGCGCCAATTTTAAAATTGAAGACATCGCGCATGGTCGTCAATTAATTGAAGACATGTGCAATGACGTCAATTCCATTTTATGGAATTTCCAGTAATCAATAAATCAACGCATTCAAAAATCTATAACTAATAAATTGAACCATGAAAATTTTGCCTGAATATACTTCTGTGACCCTGAGATTTTTCTCCACCTGACCATGTCTTCGGATTCTGATTCGGAGAAACATTGAAAAAATGAATAGTAGCTTGTATCACAGAATGTACCATTCTGATACAAAGCATAACCCACTTGAAAAAATAACTCAATTGGTGACCCTACGTAGTGTCGTCAATTAGTTGAACCTGTACATAAATTGGTGACACCTCGAAGAGTCTTCAATTAAATGAAGACTACTCACAGGGGCGCCAATTGCATTTCTTGAAAAATTAAAGATACAACATTAGAAAATTCATATCTGTGAAACCAAAACTCAACAATTATACCTGAACAAGTTTCTAGACTCCCGAGGATTTACACTACCTATTCATATCAGTAATTTATATTTTTGAGAAACTTTTCCGAAATGAATAATTTTTTGAGTCACAAAACGTACATGTTAGGTGAAAATCACCCAATGAAATTGGCGCCCCAAGCCAGGGTGCCAATTCATCAAATAGAGACAGCCAACAAGTCTTCAATCAATTGAAGACTGCGTGCAAGGGCGCCAATTCCTTATTCATATATAAATCACCTTATGCAATTGGCGCCCTAAGCCAGGGCGCCAATTACTTAAATGAAGACGTCCAGGTCGTCTTCAATTAAATGAAGACTCCCTGGATGGCGCCAATTTGATATATATATATATATATATATATATATATATATAGCATTCTAAAAATTGAAATTTTTGAAAGATTGGCAAACCCCCAGGCACCAATTCAGGGATTTCAGCTTCTGATCTTGATCTGTCTCGTGATTTGTGCAAACACAATCCTAATCCATATTCCTGCATATTATGAGTTCTGAATTCCATTCCATGAAAAATCTACTTGTTTATATCCTACATGGTCAAACCTTGAATCTCTTAAACTGCCATTTGGGAGTGTTGGAACTAAGTGCCATACAGGACAAAGTGCTATGTTGTGGGAGCCACCTCTTGAGGCCGTACGTCGCAAAGTGCTACACGACGGGAGCCACCTCTTGAGCCTGTAGGGGCCACCTCTAGAGTCCTCCATAACCAAATGACTAGTTAATTTTGTCTGTAATCCTACGTTTCTTAATTTCTTGAAATTCCACATTAGCTATAAACGAGAGTGGATGTCAAAAGTAATACATGAAATGTTGTGTATATAGGACCCGGTCTGGTCCTAGGAGGAGCACCCGAAGGTACTTGTGCCCATGGGAGTTTATTGGTCACGGTGTTTAGCATTGCACCGGAGTAGTTGCTTGACTTAAGACACTCCACCCCTACTCTCTCTTTACTTGACTTGACTTGCGTGGCCCGGAACGTGCAATACTTGACTTGTGACCCGAGAAAGGGCAAAATACTTGCTTGATTAAAATAGCCAATTCTACTGATATGTACTTGACATTACTTGCTTGAATTGAATTTTTACTCGCTCGTACCTGAGATATACTTGTACATGAGTTCATTCTTGCACCTGTGTTCATAATTGTACATGAATCCCTACTTACCCCGAAGTGGCATCTACTATAAATTCTTGGAAATACTGCTTGCCAAATACTTGAAATCTTGTTATACTCTCTTTATACAGTTCCTGATTTTTCTTACTCGTACATCACGCATAGCCACACTGATAATACATGTAAACTGTAAATCACTTAAAGATTGCTCGAATTTGAGATGTAATTCCTACTGAGCGATTCGCTCATCCAGTTGCTTTCTAACATTTTCATGTGATTTAGATAGCGACATCCACAAGAATGGGTTTGAAACCGAGTGAAGAGTGTTTGGCTATCATTAGCTAGTCGTGTCTTTTGAATTTTTTTGAGTCTACCTTGTACTCCCAGCTATGTCATTAGTGGTATAAACTTTGTTAAGGCATGTAGCCTAATGTTTGTTTTTTTTTTAATTTGGAATTTTTCACGGACTATCTTTAATTCCTTTGGTTAATCAAGTAATCGTCACTTGGACTATTGGGATTTATTAGATTTTATTAATCTTTTGCGCACTCCGTAATTATGTATGTCATAATTTTATCGCTCTAATGACACGATCTATATAGACGCGTCACGCATCCCGGTATCTTCCGCGCTCAGGACGTGACCGTCTTCGTGGTATCAGAGCCTAGGTTTTCAAACCTAAGAAACTATAAGAAATAAGAGGTTAGGAAAAATTACGCTCATGATTAAAATCTAGGCAAAACCCAAGTCCAAGGATAGATACATTTTACCTAGTGGGGCGGATAGAGCGGGGTTAAGTTCTATAATGACTTTTGACCTTCCGAGTAAACCTGATTTTTTTATCATACTTAAACTCTTTTGTAGGGTCATGGCTGTTGAAAGAGCACAATGGCGCGAGATGCAACGCACCGTGCAAGGCCTTACATAGGCACTACAGCAAGTGGCCCAAGGCGGAGCTAACCATGGAGTGGGTGATCTCCACAGGAGTTTCCGTGACATGAACCCACCGAGGTTCACGGGTTCGTCCGACCCCGAGGATGCCGAGAATTGGCTAAAGGAGATAGAACGAATCTTTCGTGTGATGCAATGCGCGGACGAGGAGAAGGTTTTACTGGCCGTATTCCAACTGGAGCGGGACGCTCGATGCTGGTGGGAATCCATAGAAGCAACACTGCCAGAAGACCATGTCACATGGGATGAATTCACGGAACATTTCAACAACAAGTATTTCTCCGACCATATCCAGGAGAAGAAGGCCGCGAAATTCACCGTTCTAAAACAACGGGGCTTGAAAGTGGCCGAATATGAGGCCCAATTTTCAAGATTATCGAAGTATGCACCTCACTTGGTGTGTACGGAAAAGATGAAGGCGAGAAGGTTCCTCAACGGGCTTCGGCCCCACTATATTACACAACTTGTGCCGATGGACATCCAAGTCTATTCGGAGATGATTCGGCATGCCCAACTGCTAGAAGACGCCACCGAATATTCTGAGAGAATCCAAGGAAGAGACAAGAAAAAGCCCGTCACAAGCCCGGGAAAGTTCAAACAATCATTCAACAAGAAAAGGTTCTTCATGGGAGGGGAGCCCTCCAAGGCGAAGAAATTCCAGAAGAATGACATGCCATTCTCCACCGCCACACCCTCAAAGGAGATTTGCAAGTATTATGATAAAGTTGGTCATAAGACCGAGGAATGTTGGAGGAAGTTAGTAGCTTATCTTCGATGTGGGAGTCGAAAGCATCGAATCCCAGACTGTCCATTGATGAAAGAGTAAGACACCAAAGATGAGAAGCGTCCGGTAAAGAAACAAGGCCGTCTGCAAGCTCTCTACGAGACAGAACCCACAGGAGGTGGAATTGTGGAAGGTACTCTCACTATTTATTCTAAAATTGCTCAAGTTTTATTTGATACCAGAGCAACTCATTCATTTGTTTCCAAGAAATTTGCTGCTTCGTTTTCTAAGAAATATGAACTGTTAGATTTGGTCATATCTACACCTCTTGGAAATGAGTCCGATATCACTTATCACTATCCAAATTGTGAAGTGATGGTTAATGGAAACAATTTACCTGTTGACCTGATATGCCTAGATATGAAGGGTTATGATGTCATACTAGGTGCTGACTGGTTATCCACATACCAAGCAACTGTAGATTGCCGGCATGGCAAGGTAATTTTCGTGGATTTCCCAGAACTGGTTTACACTAGCCCTCGGAGTAGATCGCCTCTTATATCAGCCCTCCGAGCTAATAAACTTATGAGTAAGGGATGTATGGCTTTCATAGCATTCGTGACTGCCATGGGAGCCGAGGAGATTAAGCTTGAAGACATACGTGTAATTCAAGATTTTTTCGATGTTTTTCCAGAAGATTTACCTGGCTTACCCCCGGAAAGGGAAGTGTCGTTCACAATCGACCTTGTCCCTGGTGCTGGTCCTGTTTCCAAGGCACCGTACAGAATGTCCCCTCCTGAGCTGAAGGAACTAAAAGAGCAGCTAATGGAGTTATTGAAAAAGGGTTTCATCAAGCCGAGTACTTCCCCTTGGGGAGCACCCGTGCTGTTCGTCAAAAAGAAGGATGGATCGATGAGACTATGCATTGATTATCGGCAGCTAAATCACCTTACAATTAAGAACAAATACCAGCTGCCGAGGATTGACGAGCTGTTCGATCAGTTATCTGGAGCTTCATATTTCTCTAAGATTGATCTTCGTTCTGGTTACCACCAACTGAAGATCAAAGAAGAAGACATTCATAAAATTGCATTCCGAAGTAGTTATGGGCATTACGAATTCACTATTATACCTTTCAGACTAACAAATGCCCCCGTAGCTTTTATGCAGTTAATGAACATCATATTTAGGTCTTACTTAGACCAATTTATTGTGGTCTTTATCGATGATATTTTGATCTACTCAAAGTCTGAGGAAGACCATGAAGAACATCTCAAGAAGGCGTTGCAGATATTGAGGGAAAATAAACTATATGCCAAATTCAGCAAGTACAAGTTCTGGCTCAAGGGAGTATTCTTCTTAGGCCATATTATTTTGAAGAACGGAATTGATGTTGACCCGTCAAAGGTCGAATCCGTGAAGAACTGGGAACAACCCACAAATGTAACGGAGATTCGGAGCTTCTTGGGTCTAGTTGGTTATTACCGGCGTTTTATCAAGGACTTCTCCAAGATTGCTGTTCCTCTGACTAGGTTAACCCGTAAGGAAGTACCTTATGAGTGGAATGAAGACTATGAAAAGAGTTTCCAAGCCTTAAAGGATCTCTTGACCACTGTTCCAGTCTTATCTTTATCAATTGAAGGAGAGAAATATGAGGTATATACCGATGCTTCTGGTATTGGCCTCGGATGTGTATTGATGCAAAATAGAAGAGTCATTACATACTCTTCCCGACAGCTCAAGAAACATGAATTGAACTACTTGGTGCATGACTTAGAACTGGCCGCGGTAGTATTTACCTTGAAGATCTGGAGACACTATATCTATAGAGAATAATTCACTGTATACTCCGATCATAAAAGCCTCAAGTACTTATTCTCCCAAAAGGAGCTGAACATGCAGCAAAGGTGTTGGCTCGAGTATCTTAAGGATTTCAACTTCACTATACAGTACCATCCTGGTAAGGGTAATTCCGTAGCTGATGCCCTTAGTCGAAAGTCGAGAACAATATTGGCCAACTGTATGATACAAGAATGGAAGCTGCTAGAGAAATTCTCCGAGCTTGATATCAGCATAGATGAGAAGAACATGTGTATTATTCTATCTCACATGAGCCTACATCCAGATTTACTACTTGAAATCAATAAGCTGCAAGAAGAAGATCCCTCACTAGTGAAGATAAAGATCAAGCTGGACAAGAGACTTGATTTCAAGCTGGCACCTGATGGCAGACTGCTATTTCATGAACGTACATGTGTGCTCGACTGTCCTGAATTGAAGAAGAAGATTCTAGAAGAAGCTCATAGATCGAGGTACACGATCCACCCTGGAGCCACTAAGATGTACCAAGACTTAAAAAGAACTTTCTGGTGGTCTAACATGAAAAGGGAGGTAGCAGACTTTGTATCTCGTTATCTCACATGCCAACAAGTGAAGGCGGAACATAAAAAACCCACCGGAAAGCTACATCCGTTGGATATTCCCAAGTGGAAGTGAGAAGACATTGGCATGGGCTTTATCATGGGTTTGCCCAAGTCTAGGAGCGGATATGTTGAAATTTGGATAATTATCGACCGGCTAACTAAATTGGCCCATTTCTTACCCATCAAAAGCCGATGGTCAGTCGACATACTTATTCCCTTGTATATTAAGGAGATGGTTAGATTGCATGGAGTTCCTGTCTCGATCGTATCTGACCGAGACCCGCGCTTCACTTCTCATTTCTGGAAGAGTCTACAACACTCTCTGGGGATGAAACTCAACTATAGTACTGCTTTCCATCCCCAGACAGATGGACAGACCGAGAGGACAAATCAAGTTATGGAAGATATGTTAAGAGCATGCATTATGAACTTTGGCGGAAGCTGGCATGACCACTTACCACTAGCCGAATTTGCTTATAACAACAGCTATCAAGCCAGTATACAAATGGCACCTTTTGAGGCACTGTATGGCAGGAGTTGCCGATCTCCTATATATTGGGATGAAGTCGGTGAAAAATAAATTCTAGGCCCAGACATGGTACGGGATTCTACCGAGAAGATACACCTCATTAGAGAAAGGTTAAAGATAGCACAGTTCAGGCAGAAATCTTATGCTGATAACAGAAGGCGAGATCTTGAATTTTAAGTCGGAGATCATATTTTTCTCAAGGTATCTCCCGACCGAGGCATTAGAAAATTCGGTGTTAAAGGCAAACTAACACCAATGTTTATTGGTCCATTCGAAGTGCTGGAAAGAGTAGGCGAGGTGGCTTATCGCATCGCCCTACCTCCGCAACTGTCAGAAGTGCACAACGCGTTTTATGTTTTTATGCTGAAGAAATACGTACACGATCCTTTCCATGTCATTGACCATAATGATTTAGTGGTACAGAAGGACCTTACCTACGAGCAGAGGCTAATGAAGATCCTCGACCGAGAAGTTCGAGTTCTAAGGAATAAGACGATCCCTATGGTAAAAATCCAATGGAATCGATGCTTGGAACAAGAAGCTACATGGGAGATCGAAGAATCTATGAAGAGGAGATTTCCAGAGTTATTCTAATTGTAAGTACTATGCACCTTCCTATTCTCACATAGTATAGTTAAATTTGGGGACCAAATTCTTTTAAGTGGGGGAGGGTGTACCACCCCCGATAAAAATAATTGAGTAAATTTAAAATTTCTTCCTAAAAGAAATCATACATGAAGGCCTTACATAAAGAACTCAACCTCATGAGGACTATAATATAAATATACAAGCCAACCTTACTTTATGCCATAAAAGAATCATGAGGGCTTTATGTAAAGAACCAAACCTTAGGGGGCTAGTACATAAATTACAACCCATCACTTTATGCATACGTACTCTACTCTTCTTAAAAGAATTCTAGGCTTTGTTTAAAGAACTAAACCATAGGAGGACTAGCATATAAATGTGCAATCCAACTTTATGCACATGGGTAGTACGTAGTGAACTTTCCTAAAGAATCTTACATGGAAGGTCTTGTACAAAGAACCAAACCATGAGAGGGTTATTATATAAATGTACAAGACAACTTTAAACACATGGGCCATGGGTAGTACGTAAGTGGGATTTCTTTCCACCCATTCAATAAATTGAAGACCATATAAGGAGGCGCCATTTTCCCTTGGGGACCCATCCCATTATAATATTAATATATATGTACACCATGAATGCCAACACGTGAAGGTGGCAGTTTTGTCTAACAGTTAACGCCCTCTTGCAAGGGCGTCATTCTCTTGAATAATGACATCTAGATTAATAGACGCCATCATGCAGAGACGTCATTTACATGAATAGTACCACCTAGATTAATGAACGACCCCTTACAAGGGCGTCATTTAATCTATGTTTCTAGAAGGTTGAGACACGAACAACCCATTCTAGCTGGAAAACACCATGCCTACTCAGCAGGACCCGCAAGGTAATAAACTAATGCTTTACGATTCCCTATAACTAATTCCCTCCGTAGCACTGTCAGAGGCTACTGCCGCCATCAATGCTGAAGGAGCGTCTTCTTCCCGAAGTCTACGTCCTGCTGCGATCCTATTGCGGCTTCTTTATTCTGAACCTCGTAACTCACGTCAAAAGGTAAGTGTTCTCAAATCCTTGCCTAACCAGTAGCTAAATAGGTTAACTTATGCATGCTTAGAGTTAGATTAACTCATCATCCATGCTATATATTACCCGACTTTACCGTGATCAAGAAATAACCATGTATATACCATGTTATACATATTTTAATAGCATGTTACACATGTCGCATATACATAATGTTACCATGATCTTTATGAGTTTGAACATAGTCTGTTAGCATGATTTCATGAATTTTTGAACATATTTTATTACACTAGTTTTACAGTCTTAATAACCATGTTTTAAACCGTAGTATAGAACCTCCGTACACAAAATACTCACATGTTTTAAAAATCCGAAAGCCCCAGCTATCAGGTAAATGGTGCCCCTGACTAGGACGCCAATTACCAAATTGAAGACCCCTGACCAGGGCGCCAATTACCAAATTGAAGACCCCTGACCAGGGCGCCAATTTATAAATTAAAGACCCTGACCAGGGTGCCAATTTTAAAATGGAAGACCACTTGAGTGGTCGTCAATTAAATGAAGACACTTCGCAGTGTTGTCATTTCGATTTATGCAATTTCCTCTAATTGATAATTCAACACATTCAAAAATCCATAAATATCGAACTAAAGCATGAAATTTTTACATGAATGTTTCTGGAATCCTGACATTTATCTCAACATGCTCGTACCATTACTTCCTGATTCGGAGCATTTTGATATTGATGAATAGTGAACACTCACTTGTAAATGGCGCCCCTGACCAGGGCGCCAATTTCAAAATTGAAGACTTCGCGCATAGTCGTCAATTAATTGAAGACATGTGCAATGACGTCAATTCCATTTTCTAGAATTTTCAGTAATCAGTAAATCAACGCATTCAAAAATCTATAACTAATAAACTGAACCATGAAAATTTTGCCTGAATATACTTCCGTGACCCTAAGATTTTTCTCCATTTGACCATGTCTTCGGATTCTGATTCGAAGAAACTTTGAAAAAATGAATAGTAGCTTGTATCACAGAATGTACCATTATGATACGAAGCATAACCCACTTGAAAAAACAACTCAATTGGTGACCCTACGTAGTGTCGTCAATTAGTTGAACCTGTACATAAATTGGTGACACCCCGAAGAGTCTTCAATTAAATGAAGACTACTCACAGGGGCGCCAATTGCATTTCTTGAAAAATTAAAGATACAACATTAGAAAATTCATATCTGTGAAACCAAAACTCAACAATTATACCTGAACATGTTTCTGGACTCCCAAGGATTTACACTACTTGTTCATATCAGTAATTTATATTTTTGAGAAACTTTTCCGAAATGAATAGTGTTTTGAGTTACAAAACGTACATGCTGAGTGAAAATCACCCAATGAAATTGGCGCCCCAAGCCAGGGCGCCAATTCATCAAATAGCGGTAGCCAGTAAGTCTTCAATTAATTGAAGACTGCATGCAAGGGCGCCAATTCCTTATTCATATATAAATCACCTTATGCAATTGGCGCCCTAAGCCAGGGCGCCAATTACTTAAATGAAGGTGGCCAGGTCATCTTCAATTAAATGAAGACTGAAGTCCCGCGATCAATGACACCCAAGAGGGGAGTGAATTGGGTGTTTACCAATTTTACGAAAACTTTTGGCCTTTTCAAAATATGTGATACAATGTTAATCAAGAGGTTCAAAACTGTTTGTTCACAAATTGGATTTATCAAACTGAATTGGATGATGATATAGATTATGCAAGATATACGAGGATAAATCCAGAATCACAATTATACTAACACTCATGTAGAATGGAGGTAGAAGAAAAGGACCAAACCACATAATACAAAACACAATGCACAACGGTTTTTAAGGTGGTTCGGATGCAACGACGGTAATCCTACGTCCACCCCTCACCAAACTCGGTGAGGCTTCATTCGGGGATAAATCTCCAAACGGAGACGATGCTCCAAACACACACGCAGGACGGCACCTGCCCACACACACGGGGACGCGCCCCAATACACACACACACGGAGATGAGGTCTCCAACACGATCCAACAAACGGATCAACAAGACACACACACGCTGCGACAAGTGCAGCAAACCACACACTAAAACAACTGGATCTAAGTAGATCCATACACACACACGTAGATTTAGGAAGATCTACGCACACACGAATGGAACACAATGACCACACACGACCACGGATCCACAACGATCCACACACACACGAATGTTTCCAGATTGTGAAGAACACAAATATAAAGCCCAAAACATAACAACAATGAGGCACAGTTTAGAAGACTCCTGATTTGGCTTCCCTTGAGTGTATGATATAGAGCTTGGAACGATGCTTCCTGCTTCACTTGAATGACTTCAAATTAAGCTTGAATGGGCTTGGAGTGGATGTAGAGTTGCTGCACGGAGTACTGTTCACGGCTACAGTACTCTTCCTTCTTCACTTGGATAACCTCCCTTTGATCTCTTCTTGAAACTCTTGCTTGCTTCTTGATATCCTCCCCCTTGATCTCTCTTTGTTGGTTGCTTGATTCTTCACTTCATAGATGCTTGTTGGCTTGAGAAGTACCTTGAATGGCTTGTAGATGGATGAATAACTTGCTGCACGAGGTACTGTTCATGGAGCTACAGTACCTCTTCTTCCTCCTTGGACAGCCTCCCCTTAGATCTCCCTTGAAGCCCTCTTGGTTGGTTAGGGTTATGGCTTCAATGAGATGTTTTATATCTCTTAAATGGTCCATAGACAAGCCCCAGACCAGATCCACAAATCATGGTGGATTGGGTGTCTTTAGGATTAAACAAATGGGTGGAAAGACCACTCCTCGAGCTTGAAACAAATGTCAACAAAAGGGGGCCTCGGGGCTGGCGGTCGACCAGTGGAGGGCTGGCGGTCGACCGGAATTTTACAGGTTTCAATCCGTTGCTTGCTGGGAAAAATGGTTGACCGCCCCTGTCTGGGCGGTCCACCGCTGCTGGCGGTCTACCGGTCCTGGAACGGCGGTCGACCGCTGGCAGGGGAAGCCCCAGGGTTCTCCCGTTCAGCACTTTAAACCCTTGAGCAACTCATTCACGTTTGTGGCATCAAACTCCTTCGACCTTGAGGATTTGTACTGAGTATATGGACCAATGGTTCTTGCTAGTAAATGACATGTACCACCTGTTTTGGATTGTAGAGGAGCAGGGTGCTTATCCACAAGTTTAGTTCACAAGGTGACTGCCATGTGTTTGATCCTGCAAGCAAGATAGTTAAGGTTAATACCATGCTTGTTCACATTAAAGAGGTTATGAAACCTCTTGCCTCTTGTAAAAATAATTCAATCAAGCATGAATCAAGACCATGTACCATTGCCATTTGCCATCTCAAACATATTTAAACATGAATGTGCAATCACCCATAAGTTTAGTTATCATCACTCAATCACATATTAAGTTTAGTTATCATCAAAACCATAACGCCAACAATCATCAAAACCATAACTCATGTTTGATTGAATTTGTTTTACAAGAGGCAAGAGGTTTCATCATTTGATTATGTCAAAGGGGGAGAAAAATTGATGATTATGTGTGACAGAAGGGGAAGATTATTTGTGCCATTCTATTGTATCATCATTAATTTTGTCATCATCACTAAGTTTAGTTATCATCAAAATCATAACGCCAACAATCATCAAAATCATAACTCAACAATCTCCCCCTTTTTGATGATGACAAACTTAGTGATGATGACAAACTTAATGATGATACAATAGAATGGCACAAATAATCTTCCCCTTCTTTCACACATAATCATCAATTTTTCTCCCCCTTTGACATAATCAAAAAGCGGGATAATGCAAAACTTTCTCTCCCTTTGACATAATCAACAATATCAACAATCTGGAAGAAGCCAAACAAGGAAGAACAAGCTGATCTCCCTTTGAAACAGCTATAGCCCATCTTATCAATACAGAAGAAGCAACAGCAAATCATGGACCGACAAATCAATATAAGTCCAATTAGAGGAAATCAATTGCTTATTATTCTCAGAAATCAATATGATACCATCCAAAGCGAATACAGTCAAGCATGTATGGATACCAATTGAAAGTGGTGAGTGGCCTCAAGGATATGAGCCAGTGTCGAAAGATGTTCACAAAATAAGGTGTTCAGCATGATAGCATTCAAAATCTAGAGCCCATGGCAGATTTTCACACAAACAAGAGCAGGAGGACATATCAACACGATTTTCTTTGATTTTCAAATTTTTAATTTTTACATTTTCTGTTTAAATGCATGCAGCTATGTATATGCAGATGATGACTCATGAAGTGCACACAAAGTAATCAAACAGTTACATATAAACATACATGCAATCTCCACCGTACATATATAAGAAGGGAATGGGTATAATAAAGATGCAAGAGAGTCATGCTCACCAGAATGCACATGTGTAGCACATGGGAGATCGTGCAATCATATAGGAGATTCATACAATTGCTGATGCAGTCAATCAATTTTCTAAATACATATTAAATCAAATTTCCAGATGTGTAAGTGAGGAACATGAAAAATGATAGTTGTAATATGGATATTCAGATTTTCAGATAAACACAATGAGACATTTCATAGACTGCACTTCAATTTTTGAGAATAACGTATTGGAGGCTTTGCTCTACCACAATGAGTTTTTACCACATTTTTTTACCGCACCAAGATCACATGATAGTCAGAATTTTTCAAGAGTGATCAGGTTCAAATGATTCCTTTTTACACGAGTAGACACATGGAGCTCATGTCAGAATCCCCGGTTACTCAGAATACAGAACCATTTCACCTTATTTTGAACAGAGATACTAGTCAACACTTTTCAGATATGAACCACATCACGTCTCATGTGACATGTTCCCAGTTTACTCAGTGAGACTGAGCATTGCTCTATCTTTCATTTTCATTTCAGATTTTTCAACAAGGATAGGTAGGCAGCTTTTTTCTCAACTGTCTCTTCAACATACATGCAGCAAGTTTAACATCTCGAGAGTGTTGAAAAGAAATTCATATATCTTTATCTTTAACACTCATTTTCACATTTTGTGCATGAAGTGTGCGAATTTGATTCAACATGTACACCGAAAATATCATGAATACACAACAGTGCAACTCCCCCAAAATAGATGCACTTCTGAAATATAAACTATCCCAGAGTGTACGACATGAAACACTCCAATAATGACGTAAATGCAGCATTATGTATCAAGAAAACATAAGGCCATAGAAATGCCAAGGGATGGGGGTGAATAGCATATAATACCACACAAACACGCATTAGGAGTTTATGCAAATGCACTGTGACATGCATGTGAGCAATGTGATGTAAATTTGATACCAATTGAATGAACGCCAACTGAATGAACTAAGTGCGACTAATACATGAGTTCCAATGCAATACAACATATGAGCATATGAGAATGTGATGCAATGTGAAAAGTGATTCAAACTTTTGATTTTCATTTGCAAGATCTAAAAACACCTTATTCATTGAATTATGATGCATGCAACCTATAACTATGTGAGAATGGAATGCAAGATGAAAAATGACACTATGTACAAGAGAGCAGTTCAGATTTGAAGGACGAGCATGGGGCATTATTCATCACAAGTGGTTCATATACAATGGTGTAGAAATCATTTGGCATGTTGTGGAAACCATTTATTGTCAAAAATAGTTAAGAACAGATTTTCAATAGTTTTGAAATCAATCACAAGTCATTCAGGAGTAGACATTTCCATTGCAGAACTCTTCATTTCAACACGGATCAATTTTAAAAATTTTGAAGCAATTCATCATGAGCATGTTGTATGTTTTAATTAGAGATCACTCATTCAATAGAGAATAACATTCATTTCAACTTGTTTAGCTAGCAAGACCCCATTTGACAAAAATATGAATCTTAGAAAAATTCAGTGAAAGTGCAATGTTTCTCTTATGACATGGGGCTAGCTAACAAGGAGCAAATAGTAGCATCAGAAGAAGTCTTTCAAGGCCAAACAATCAATTTCTTCCAGTTCTGGTACAAAGTGGAGAACTTTGGTCCAAAGACCAACTCACGCATAGTGAGAGTTTTCATGTGAAGATAATCCACCTTTTCACTACTCAGTATTTGATATATCAGATACTCAATTAAGCTTAAATGTGCTCAAACAATCAGATTGAAGGATGTTCAAAGGTCAACATGAAATTCAAAATTTTCAGTTTCATTTAACCAATAAGCAGGATAATCACAGCAGAATGGAGGAGCAATCATTTCAGGTATGTAGAAACAATACTTGTCATCAGAATTGTTGTGACCCCTCTATGTTGATGATGTTGACACTTGCTTTATTTCATTGGCAACACCATTGTTTGGATTGATTGGCAACTGCTTTTGTATCAAACATAGAACCCAAGTCCATTGACTGTGCTCTTCAAGATGTGCATTGGATTAATGCCATTCAAGATATTCAATCAGTTTGACAGGAATAAGGTGTGGCATTTGGTTCCACCTCCTGATCATGAAACAGTCATAGGGACTAAATGGGTATTTAGAAACAAAACTGATGAAGCGGGGAATGTTATTAAAAATAAAGCCAGACTTGTAGCTCAGGGGTACAATCAGGAATTTGGAATAGACTTTGAAGAGTCTTTTGCCCATGTAGCTAGGTTAGAAGTAATAAGAATTTTATTGGCTTATGCATGTTCCCTAGGAATAAACCTTCAGCAGATGGATGTGAAATCTGCTTTTCTTAATGGGAAAATTAATGAGGATGTATATGTGAGACAGCCTCCTGGGTTTGAATGTTTAGATTTCCCTAATCATGTTTACAAGCTCAATAAAGCTCTCTATGGTTTAAAGCAAGCTCCTAGAGCTTGGTATGACAGGTTGAGCAAATTTCTCACCAACAAGAACTTCACAAGAGGTATAGTTGATCAAACATTGTTTACCAAGGTAAGCCATCTAGATATTCTTATCATTCAGATTTATGTGGATGACATTGTGTTTGGGTCAACTAACCCCAAATTGTGTGAGGAATTCTCTCAAATAATGACTGATGAATTTGAAATGAGCTCAATGGGTGAGCTCAAACTATTCCTTGGACTGCAGGTTACACAAACAGAAGATGGCACCTTCATCTCTCAGTCCAAGTATGTAAAGAACTTATTGAAGAAGTATAAAATGGACAATCTCAAGGAAATAGCCACTCCAATGGGTACATCAACCAGTTTGGATGAAGATTCTAAAGGTAAACCTGTGGACCAAAGGTTATACAGAGGTATGATCGGATCTCTTCTCTATTTTACAGCATCTAGGCCTGACATACAATTTGCTGTGTGTTTATGCTCTAGATTTCAGGCCAGTCCTAAAGAAAATCACTTTAAAGCTGTGAAAAGGATTTTTAGGTATTTACTAGGCACCCAAGAACTAGGTCTCTGGTATCCTGCTAAGTGTGAGTTAGAGCTTCTAGCCTACACTGATGCAGACTATGCTGGGTGTCGAGTAGATAGAAAAAGCACTAGTGGCTACTGTCAATTCCTTGGTGGCTGTCTAGTGTCTTGGGCATCTAAGAAGCAACACACTGTAGCATTATCCACAGCTGAAGCTGAGTATGTTGCTGCATGTAATTGTGCAGCCCAAGTACTTTGGATTAAGCACCAACTGGCTGATTATCAGATAAATCTGGGATGCATTCCACTTTTATGTGATAATACTAGTGCTATATGCCTTGCTAAAAATCCTGTTCACCATTCTAGGACTAAGCATATAGAGATAAAACATCATTTTCTTAGAGATGCTGTAAATAAAAAGGAGATTGAAATGAATTTCATAGAAACTGAAAAACAAATTGCTGATATTTTTACTAAGCCTCTTGGGAATGAAAATTTTAAGTTTCTTAGAAGAGAACTTGGCTTATGTAAATTTCAGCATGATGAATGATTGCTTAATTGCTGTGAATAAAAATCTCTGATGTGGACTTATTTTTGATTGCTTGGATAAATCATGTGGATGTGAATGTGGATGTAGAACTGTCCTGCATTGCATATATTCAGGGGGAGCTTGTCGAGTCTTTGCATGTCCTTGCATATCATTCATTTATGACCTATGCATAAGTTCTCTCTCAATTAATTCTTGTCATGTTGCATGCATATAGACAGGGGGAGTATTACTAGAAATTCAGAGTGATTTCAACTTTCTTGAAGTCATTCAACCTTTAACTCTGAATACTTATCTCTGACATTATGGCAATCTGTTGGTCAGTTCTGATTTCTAAGCAGTAGAAAATGAACTTCTTCATTTATAAGAATTTGAATTATTCAAAGACTGATGTAATGGTTTAAATCTTATAATGGTTGGAGTTTAAAGATTGCAATCAGTATATAAGTAAGTTGAAAATTGATAAAACTCTCAACCTCTTTCTTATTTCATGTCAGACAAAGCTAATCATATCTGAAATATGAAAACTCATCTAAAATCATGATTAGAGAGGATAAGTATATGTATTGTTCTTAAACAAGTCATTCTGAAACATAAGAAGGACAGCTAAGAAAGATATTGAAAAATATTGAAAATTATTGAATATATATATATATATATATATTGGCAGAGCAATGACTGGTAAATCACTGAGAAACTGAGTGATCCATCAAAGAAGTGGACAACACTCATGTCATGAAGTGTATCAGCTATCTCTGTTTAAAATGTTCAAAACAGCAGGCTGGTTTCACTGAGTACCTGGGGGTAACTGGCGTATGATAAACGTGTACCCTCATACAAAAAGGTATAACTCAGTTCTGTTGAATTTGATCATAGGCAGAATGGTCCATCTTGTTGAGTATCTAGGGGTATTGGCGTCTTATAAACGTATACCCTTACGCAGAAAGACTTATGGTACCTAAATGCTCAAAATGATCTAATATTGATAATGCTGCTCCTTCAAAAGAAAAGTTCATGAGTGTAAATTTGTTTAGTTTCAATACATGACTTGGGTTCTCTCAATATTTTTTTTGAGACTATGAAAGTAAGATATCATGAAACTGAATCTTTCATGCAAATGTGATTCTGGTTTATTGTCTTATCATGCACAGTGAACTTATCTATTGCTTGTAGTGCATGAACTCCAAATTTTATCATCTTTAAACCAGAACTCTTTCTGACATCAGTTTCTAATTTCATATGACTGAAGACTCTATGCTTTAGAATGCTTATTCATGAACTACCTGTTCAGAATGCCAGTCAGTTCTTCTCTTGATTCCTCCATTGTATTTCATTTTTCCCTCCTCTTTGTTGATGGCAAAGGGGGAGAATATTGTCTAGGGAATGTCTAGGGGGAGAATATATCTGTCTGAATTCTGAATTCAATTCTGAATTCATTCTAAGGGAGAGTTTGAGGCAGTGAGTTGCATGCCTTCATAGCATCTGCATGTCAATCTGCATAACACATCATGTCTTTCATCAAACATATATCTATATGACAGGATGCTGCTATTCTACTTCATATGGGGTTGCCATCATCAAAAAGGGGGAGATTGTTGTGACCCCTCTATGTTGATGATGTTGACACTTGCTCTATTTCATTGGCAACACCATTGTTTTGATTGATTGGCAACTACTTTTGATTTGATGAAATTACTCTATCAGATTGACTATGTGTTCTTTACATTTAATACACTGCTGTCTGTAATTCTTACTGTCATGAGTCTATACACTGGAAACTCTCATGTCGATTGAGTCTATACATCGTCCATTTTGGATAAAGTCCACACACTGCATTTCAATTGAATTGGTTAAGTGTGCACAGCGTCAACGCATCATGTTACAGCGTCAACGCACCTCATTGGATGTGTGTACAGTGTCAACTCGCTAAGTGTGTACAGCGTCAACGCATGAAGTCTGTACATCAATCTTAATATTCCAAGTCAGTACAGCCGTTGGCTTTGAACCTCAGAGTCTGTACATCCGAATTGCCCTTGATCTGGTCAAGTGTATACACTCTTTCACTGTAGCTTTCACATATTCAAGACTACACATCGTGAAAGTCTATACATTCATCACTTACCTTTCGCTCAAGGCAAAGTCTATACACTGGGGTCTTCTCCTACGTTTTTTTAAGTGAAGTCTATACTTTCGGTTTTAAAGCTTAAAGTCTATACAGTCCAGCCTAGTCCTACGATCAAGGCTTTAGCTACACTCAAGTCTGTACAATGGCTTCGCTTCATCAAGTCTGTACATCGGTCTGTCAGCAAGTCTGAACATCGTCCATCTTTGTTAGCGTCTCAGGCATTGGGCTAAGTCTGTACAACATTCAATGTCTAGAGCTTCATGAAGTCTGTACATCAGACTGTTACAGCAAGTCTGTACATTGTCCGTCTTTCTTAACATCTTGATATTTAAAGTCTGCACATTGGTCTTCGAATCCAAAGTCTCTACAATGGTCTTCACACTTGAAGTCTATACATTCGATGTGCAGAGTTGATGTCTATACTGTGCCTTATGGTGATCGAGTCTACACACTGGTCGGTGGCAAGCCTGTACACTGGCCTCAGCTTCTCAAGTCCATACATTGGCTTCAAGACTTTCAACTCTATACACTGACGGCTGAACTGAGAACTCTTTACATCGTCTGTCTGCACTAGAGTCTCATGGAGTCTATACATTGCACTCATCTTCTAAAGTCTATACACTGAATTCTTCACATTCGTTTGCATTACATGAAGTCCATACATTGGGAAAGTCTGTACGTTGAATTCGCCTTCATAAGTCTATACAACGAAGTATATACACTGCAATGTATATACTTAAATCTTATGACTTCATTCTTGTTGCTGAAGGGAACAGGGTCGACGCTGGGAGCTTAAAGCGTCCACGCATCAGTTGACGAAGCCTTCGCGATATCTTCCACTGCGTCAACGCCACAAGCAAGCAGCGTCGACGCAGCAGTTAAAGAAGCAGAGACCTTCACGATATATTCCATTGCGTCAACGCCACAATTAAGCAGCATCGACGCAGCAGCTAAGGAGACGAAGCTAATGGCTTACTGAAGTGCCTCACTACGTTAACGCCATTGATTGACAGCGTCGACGCAGCAAGTCAGATTGCTGTCATTGAGTGCGTGAACTGAGAACTCTATACATCGGACTGAAGAGGCTAATGAAGGGCACGTGATCCGAGGTACCTGGCTCGTGATCCGAGAAGGACAAGGTATCCAGATAAGGACACGTGTTCTGACACTCCATTGGATGCTGCCACGTGGTCTAAATTGCTGGACGGGAAACGTGGAGAGCACACGCCTGCTGCTGCTGTTGCTGCTATATAAACAAGCCTTCTTCCACAGAAGAAGTGAGATCGAAGAGAAGAAGAGAAAGTCTATACACTCAGCATCAGTGAGCATTCGATCCACAGAGAGAAAAGAGAGAAGAAGAAGATACAGAGAAGAAGAAGAAGAAATAGAGAAGAAGGAGAAAAAGAGAGAGGAAGAGATCGAGAGAGATTGAGTTGAGAGAGAGCTGATCGAGAGTGAGAGTGAGAGAGTTTGTATCTCAGTCTCGTGGTTCAAAACCAGAGCTGAGCTTTGCTCTTTAAGAGCTACATTACTTTTGGGTTTTGCTTTTTCGTTTTGATTCTGTCTTTCATTTCCGAACATTGTTTCTTAAAGCTGTGCGTCAGCGGTATTGCAGTGGTGGTCTCCACTGGACGGGTTAAGCTGTATTTCCTCAGCAGTTGTAGAGGATCAGATCCTCTGGTCGGTAAGCTGTAGTGCCCAGCGAAGCTGTGTATCAGCGGATTGTTTGGCCAAGCTGTAAAGCCCAGCGGACGCAAGCTGTGCTGCGCAGCAGGAAGCCATACTCAGTTGAGTGTGGGGTGGACGTAGGTCGTTGACCGAACCACCTAAAAATTGTGTGTGCAGTGTGTTTGTGTTTTTGTGTGATCTACGTGCGATGGGGATTTCTTGCTTAGCTTATTTGATTGCATCGCTTATGCTCATGTCTAGCTTTCGACCTTTTGCTTAGCATTATTCGTTTAGCTTAACTGATGTTTGCCTAAATTCCGCTTTAGAACTTACAGTAGTTTTAAATTAGGCAAGTTGATCTATTCACCCCCCTCTAGATCCACACTTAGTGGAGATAGACTGCGTCCATCTAACTCAACAAGAATAACATCAAAAAGTTCCATAGACTAATGCATGAATTTTTATTTCCATAGTAAGAGGGTGAATTACCTTAGTTCAAAGGACAATACCAAAGTCTTTCAAGCACCAAAATCACTAACCTCACGAAGGTTAGTATTTTAGATTTACTTTCTTACCTTTGCCTTGAGAATCCATTTTCTTCCAAGCCTTCCACCTATTGAACCCATTCTTGGTTAAAAGAGATGCGCGCCTTTCATACCATGTCTTGGGTACTTGCTTCAACACGTACAAAGCTTTCACCACCTTGTACTTGAGTCGATCCTGGAGGTTGTTCTACACAAAATATCCCATCTTCTTGTAGCAACTTGAGAGGGTTCTCATCATTTTCATCCTTGTAGGGTATTCTCCCGGTTGATTCAAGCTTGGTCATGACTAGCCCATCATCATTTAGATTTTGGAAGTATAATCTGCATCCAAAGACAGACATGTTTGATTTGTCAATTTTGATTTATATTTATTAATAATGATATGACAAATAATTTTAACAACCAACACCCCTAGACAGCTCTAGATGCAATGCATGACTCATGTGTGAACCTGAACATTAAGCCCATATGACGAATGTGATTGCTCCCCCTTAATGTGTGCATGAATGTAAGATGTTCGGTGACAATCCGATCCCATATGCAACCTTTTAAGTAAATGACTCATAGTACCAGGCGGAGAGTTTAGATCCGAAGATCACCTTACGCGTAGTGATAGTTTTCAGACAGGCTTAACATGCCATTCCACATGTCACCATTTGATATACTATGTAATCATGGATGATGAAGACAGGGGAATTGCAATGCATTATGGCATGAATACACAATGTTCAACTTTTGTATGACAGATTATGAAAGTGTATGCAAACTCAATATGTGTAGTGAAAACATGATCTGAAGAATCTTCAAGCTCTCCTACCACAAGATGTTATATGACAAGTGATATTTGCACGAGTATGCAAACAACAATGAATGGAATGCATGTACGGACATGTGCATTATCACAAGACTATTCAGCACAATATGAATAAAGCCATGACACCATTACTGAAGAGAGTGAGAGGGATATCACCTGAGTTTTTAAATTCTATTTTTGATTTTCTATTTTAGCCTTTCTTGAGTCACTTGACTCGTGTGCCTTACCTTTTTGGCGAAAATAAATTTCACGCTTTACATTCCCAAGGCACACATGCAAAATAGATTTCTCATTTGGCCTTCTTAGGTACCCAAATCTTTTTGGGTCCTTGTGGGTTAGCAGCAACATGGTCATGTGGTTTCCAACTTTTGACAACATTCAAATCATCATTTTTCTTTAGAAAACAATCATGCTTAACATTCCCAGATTTGCCAAAGTGATGGTAGAAGTCACGTGGCATCATATTTTTCCTCTCATAGGTTCTACTGATTTGTGTGTGTGAGCATGATGTGTTGAGTGGAAGTTCTTTCTCTTCAACAAGAACCAGCACTGTGAAGTCGCATGACCCCATTTACCACAATAATTACAATGCATGGAAGGTTTTGTGGTTGATGCTTTCTTTTCATTTTTCAAAGTATCTTGGTTCCTACATGCTCTCAAGTCATCATTTTTCATAATGAAACAATCATGCATTGCATGTCCAGATTTACCACAGTAAAAGCATGAGAGTTTCTTTTTAATTGGTTGTGTGTGTGTGGAAGAGGTATGTTCAACATGCATGGAGGTGCTAGCAGCATTTTTGGATTGTTGATGCAAATTGATTTTCATTGTGGAGACGTGTGTGTGCGACATGATTTTTCTTTTCCAGATTTTCATTTGATCTTTTTATTGTCTGTGAAGAAGATTGATTTGGGGACCCAGTTGATGTGCTGGCTATGTTTGAATTGTGTGCAAAAGATGTATAAACTTTATTTTCAAACTTCTTTTTGTTCACAGGATTAAAGCCCAGCCCTTCCCTTTGAAAATTCACTTTCATCCCCAATAATTTGTCCAAATTTTCTTGACCATTCACAAATCTAGACATTGAAACATTCAAGTCAAGAATTTCAGATTGAAGAGATACAATGTGCAATTCATAGGAAACCATCTTATTTTCATAGGAGTTGACTTATTCATGTAGAGTAGCATTGATGGTTTTATGACTTTCAATTTCTTGCAACAAAGCATGCACTTTTTCAGATTCATCATTATTCACAAATTTTCTTTTTTCAAGAGCAAGCAATCTTTCAGAAATGGTTCTATTCAATTCCTTCAATTTCTCATTTTTTATTTCAAGATTTTTATCATGAGTAAAATCATTTTGACCATTGCTCATAAGACTAACTCTCTCTCTCCCAGCTCTTTATTTTCATTTCTCAAGGAAGAAATTTGATCTATGTGAATTTCAATGTCGAACACATGACCATCAATCAATTCTTTCAAGTGTGAGCATTCTTTACATGGAGAATCACATTTATTTTATCCAACATTCTTTTTCAATTTTTTATTTTCAGACTTAACCCTCTCATATTTATCAGCAAGCTCATCATATGCAATCAATAACTCCTCATAGCTAAATTCATCTTCATTATCAGAATCAGAATTTACCTTTGAGTTTGATTCAACTTGTTGATCACTCCCTTGATCACTCGTGCCTGCCACAAGACATTGGCCTTCATGCTCTTCCCAGAATTTGGTTAACCCAACCAAGATATCCTTCGCGGATCTGCAATGGGAGACAAAAGGGAAATGATTAGAATCAACTGCAGCAATAAGCAATTTTAGAACCAAACAATTTTGATCATGTTTTAGCATAGAATATGTAGTCCAGATAGATTTATCTTTAGGCAACTCATAAGGACCATGTGAGATAAGCTTCCATAGCTTAGGATCATATGAGTTGACTAGACTACACATCCTTCCTAACCACAAATCAAAATTACAACCATCAAACACGGGTGGAGAATTCAAAGTGTACATAATGATAGTCATTGATCTGGATCACTCTAGATCGTTAGATCTATGAAATTAGAGCCTTGACTCTGATACCAATTGAAGTCCCGCGATCAATGACACCCAAGAGGGGGGTGAATTGGGTGTTTACCAATTTTACGAAAACTTTTGGCCTTTTAAAATATGTGATACAATGTTAATCAAGAGGTTCAAAACTGTTTGTTCACAAATTGGATTTATCAAATTGAATTGGATGATGATATAGATTATGCAAGATATACGAGGATAAATCCAGAATCACAATTATACTAACACTCATGTAGAATGGAGGTAGAAGAAAAGGACCAAACTACATAATACAAAACACAATGCACAGCGGTTTTTAAGGTGGTTCGGATGCAACGACGGTAATCCTACGTCCACCCCTCACCAAACTCGGTGAGGCTTCACTCGGGGATAAATCCCCAAATGGAGACGACGCTCCAAACACACACGCAGGACGGCACCTGCCAACACACACGGGGACGCGCCCCAATACACACACACACACACACACACACGGAGATGAGGTCTCCAACACGATCCAACAAACGGATCAACAAGACACACACACGCTGCGACAAGTGCAGCAAACCACATACTAAAACAACTGGATCTAAGTAGATCCACACACACACACGTAGATCTAGGAAGATCTACGCACATACGAATGGAACACAATGACCACACACGACCACGGATCCACAACGATCCACACACACACACGAATGTTTCTAGATTGTGAAGAACACAAATATAAAGCCCAAAACATAACAACAATGAGGCACAGTTTAGAAGTCTCCTGATTTGGCTTCCATTGAGTGTATGATATAGAGCTTGGAACGATGCTTCCTGCTTCACTTGAATGACTTCAGATTAAGCTTGAATGGGCTTGGAGTGGATGTAGAGTTGCTGCACGGAGTACTGTTCATGGCTACAGTACTCTTCCTTCTTCACTTGGATAACCACCCTTTGATCTCTTCTTGAAACTCTTGCTTGCTTCTTGATATCCTCCCCCTTGATCTCTCTTTGTTGGTTGCTTGATTCTTCACTTCATAGATGCTTGTTGGCTTGAGAAGTACATTGAATGGCTTGTAGATGGATGAATAACTTGCTGCACGAGGTACTGTTCACGGAGCTACAATACCTCTTCTTCCTCCTTGGACAGCCTCCCCTTAGATCTCCCTTGAAGCCCTCTTGGTTGGTTAGGGTTATGGCTTCAATGAGATGTTTTATATCTCTTAAATGGTCTATAGACAAGCCCCAGACCAGATCCACAAATCATGGTGGATTGGGTGTCTTTAGGATTAAACAAATGGGTGGAAAGACCACTCCTCGAGCTTGAAACAAAAGTCAACAAAAGGGGGCCTCGGGGCTGGCGGTCGACCGGTGGAGGGCTGGCGGTCAATCGGAATTTTACATGTTTTAGTCCGTTGCTTGCTGGGAAAAATGGTTGACCGCCCCTGTCTGGGCGGTCCACCACTAATGGCGGTCGACCGGTCCTGGACCGGCGGTCAACCGCTGGCAGGGGAAGCCCCACGTTTCTCCCGTTCAACCCTTTAAACCCTTGAGCAGGTCATTCATGTTTGTGGCATCAAACTCCTTCGACCTTGAGGATTTGTACTGAGTATATGGACCAATGGTTCTTGATAGTAAATGACATGTACCACCTGTTTTGGATTGTAGAGGAGCAGGGTGCTTATCCACAAGTTTAGTTCACCAGGTGACTGCCATGTATTTGATCCTGCAAGTAAGATAGTTAAGGTTAATACAATGCTTGTTCATATTAAAGAGGTTATGAAACCTCTTGCCTCTTGTAAAAATAATTCAATCAAACATGAATCAAGACCATGTACCATTGCCATTTGCCATCTCAAACATATTTAAACATGAATGTGCAATCAACCATAAGTTTAGTTATCATCACTCAATCACACATTAAGTTTAGTTATCATCAAAATCATAACGCCAACAATCATCAAAATCATAACTCAACAAAGACTCCCTAGAAGGCGCCAATTTGATATATATATATATAGCATTCTAAAAAGTGAAAATTTGAAAGATTGACAAACCCCCAGGCGCCAATTCAGTGATTTTAGCTTCTGATCTTGATCTATCTCGTGATTTGTGCAAACACAACCCTAATCCATATTCCTGCATATTATGAGTTCTGAATTTCATTCCATGAAAAATCTACTTGTTTATATCGTACATGGTCAAACCTTGAACCTCTTAAACTATCATTTGGGAGTGTTGGAGCTAAGTGCCATTCAGGGCAAAGTGCTACGTTGTGGGAGCCACCTCTTGAGGCCGTACGGCGCAAAGTGATACACAACGGGAGCCACCTCTTGAGCCTGTAGGGGCCACCCCTAGAGTCCTCCATAACCAAATGACTAGTTAATCTTGTCTGTAATCCTACGTTTTTTAATTTCTTGAAATTCCACATTGGCTATAAACGAGAGTGGATGTCAAAAGTAATACATGAAATGCTGTGCATATAGGACCCGGTATGGTCCTGGGAGGAGCACCCGAAGGTACTTGTGCCCATGAGAGTTTATTGACCACGGTGTTTAGCATTGCACCAGAGTACTTGCTTGACTTGAGACACTCCAGCCCTACTCTCTCTTTACTTGACTTGACTTGCGTGGCCCGCAACGGGCAATACTTGACTTGTGGCCCGAGAAAGGGCAAAATTCTTGCTTGATTAAAATAGCCAATTCTACTGATACGTACTTGGCATTACTTACTTGAATTGAATTTTTACTCGCTCGTACCTGAGATAAACTTGTACATGAGTTCTTTCTTGCACCTGTGTTCATAATTGTACACGAATCCCTGCTTGCCCCGAAGTGGCATCTACTATAAATTCTTGGAAATACTGCTTGTCAAATACTTGAAATCTTGTTATACTCTCTTTATACAGTTCCTAATTTTTCTTACTCGTATATCATGTATAGTCATACTGATAATACATGCAAATTATAAATCACTTAAAGATTGCTCGAATTTGAGATGTAATTCCTACTGAGCGATTCGCTCATCCAGTTGCTTCCTAACATTTTCAGGTGATTCAGATAGCGACATCCGCAAGAAGAGTGTTCGCCTATCATTAGCTAGTCGTGTCTTTTGAATTTATTTGAGTCTACCTTGTACTCCCAGCTATGTCATTAGTGGTATAAACTTTGTTAAGGCATGTAGCCTAATATATATTTTTTAAATTTGGAATTTGTCACGGACTATCTTTAATTCCTTTGGTTAATCAAATAATCATCACTTGGACTATTGGGATTTATTAGATTTTATTAATTTTTTGCGCACTCCGAAATTATGTATGTCATAATTTTATCGCTCTAATGACACGATCTATATAGACGCATCACGCATCCGGGTATCTTCCGCGCTCGGGACGTGACACTATCGGTGAACTCTGCCAAGTACAGCATGATCGAGACAAACACCACGACGAAAAAGAGCGTCCCGTCACATTCTGACGAGAGCAAAACCATCTCCCACAGTGCTAACAAAGCACACACAAGACAACACACGGAAACAAAGCGACAAGGAATCGCGAAACCTATGCCAGCGAAAGACTGTACTGGACTTTCAGGACTCTAGACACTCTAATATCTTAGATTCCCATGTACTTTCACACAACAACGCTCTGATACCAACTGTGATGACCCGGACTCCGGATACCGGATATACCCAATAGGACTACCGAGTAGATCCGATACCACTTGGAAACCGTAAAGCCTCCCAAGAGAGATAAAAGCTCCGAAAAGATGAAAGGATTGTTGTGTGGTACATTGAAGTCGCAGATATAACAGTAAGCAATAATATTTCATTAATCGGGTTTACTAAAGTAGCAAAAATAAAATTATTTTTTAATTAACAGTTTAGATTAACAATTATACCAGAGTCCAGTCCAAAGGAAAGACAAGTACAGTCCAACAGAAAGAAAAACGTACACTGAGGTCGGGGGAAGCCCGACGTAGGTACCGCTGGCAACTACGAGCATGCCACACCAGGAACCACAAAGGAAGCAGAGCGCCACACCTGAAAAGTAAGGGTGAGCCTCGTGTCACTGGCTCAGTAGGGGTCACGCGGATGCCCACTGAAAAATATGTAGTAACACGGAACAACAGCTAAAACAACAGTAGTAGTAAAGCATGAAAAGCTAAACTACAACTATAAAGCTGTAAAAGAAAGATGTAAATAGCCGGAGCAGAACAGCTAAAAGAAAAGGGAAAAGCAAAGTCGTAAGGAATGAGAACACGGCTACCGAGCAAAGCATGGCTCCCTAAGCTACTCCAAACAGCGATATAAGGGCGAACCTTGATCTCACAAAGTCAAGAGTTACCGATCCGTCAGCCAACCATTAGCCCAAAGGCTAAAGCCCACAAAACTAGGCAAAAGCCCTAGAAAAGACCTAGACAGACAACAGACACCGAAGCATACATGACTAGATTGCCGTGCACGCTACGTAGAGCCGACCTCGGGTAAAGTCAAGAACAGACTACCCCGGAAGAGGTCACGACATGAAGAACGAGAAACTCGGGAGTCACGTGTCACGTGACGGAAGCACCTCCTCACTTGAAGAACGGCCAGATGCGTCCATTGACGTCTTACACTACGCCTCAGGTATCTCCCTACTGACGCCAAGAACGACGGAGACTGAGATACTCACTGAACCAGAATAGGAACTATAGTAACGAGTGACTAGTCAGGGTCACGTCCGTCGACGTTCGTCCAAAACGCCCCTGACCACGTGTGCACACACAAGCTCAATACCTTGAGCCAGGCCTCTAGCTAATTTTCTCCCCCAGCATGACGCTACTGCAAGGCAAGGGAGTCCACAGAAACTAGCCTACAAATCATCTGAGTCGGAAACTGCCCTCACCACCTACTCCCAGGTGGGCCGACACTCAAGGTCGTCAGGTTACGACTAGTGGAGGCTCACTAGACACAGAGACTATGAAACACGAGTGCTAGAGTACAAACAGGCTAAGAATGCACTATCGCACGTACTACGAAGCACCAAGTAGTATATCAAACTGCCAACAGACTCAGGATATGGCAACTAGACCTGCTGACACAACGATCCTTGAGTCTCACGACTCGGAGTCAAGATTATCGCACAACGACGGTGACAAGCTGCCAATCAGCCTAATCCTAAGCCGAGGAAAACGACACTAGATCATCAGATCCACACAACCGTATAAAATGACTCACGGAGACCTGAGGGAGCATCAAGACCCTCAAAGCACTTGGACACGTAAATCGAGGTTAGACAGTATCTCAAGGCGTCCAGAACCACTGTCTCGAGCTATCGAGACACACACAAGGTCACCTGTCAACCACTGGGTCTCACCGGGTTGACCAGAACCTAACAACGACTCTGAAGTAGTACAGAAACCTAGCCAATAGCAAAACACGTCTGGCTACCTTATAACATGGTTATGGCCCCCATAGGACATCAAAAGACGTCCACGGGACAATGGGCAAACCACGAGGTCAAGCCGAGACACTTGAAAAGAAACACATCGGGAAACGACACGCAGGAGATAAGCGGAGAAACATACGCTGGCGGTCATAGAATGGGCCGCTAGAGGACTGTAGCGATCAAGGATTAGGCCGCTAAACCCAGTCAACTCTGTACCGACCTATTCGATCAAACCACCAAAAGTGGTCTAATATAGACGTGCTACACGGACTAAGGCGGTCTAAGAATGAACCGCCACACCAACCGCCCTAAAACATTGACCTAAGACAAACGGACTATAGCGGCCAAAGAAGGGCGCGCTACAAGGATGAAATGCTCAAAGGTTGGGCCGCCAAGGCCAACCGACTTAGAATCTTGACCCGGTCAAACACACCTTAGCGGTCTTAGGAAGGAGCGCTACAGCACGCTGACGGTCAAAGCTTGGGCCATTAGCCCAAACCGACTTAACCCGTTGACTAATGTCAACGACCCATAGCGGTCTAAGAAAGGGCCGCTAGAGCAGGTAGCGGTGGATCGTACAACCGCTAAGACTCGAACCGACATACACTAATATCGAGAAATGACTGAGCTTGGCGCATCACTATAGGGCCGCCAGAAGCAAGAGGGGGTCTAAGTTTAGGTCGCCAGCCTAAACCGACCTGAACTAATTGACACACCACGGCGTGTGGCGGTCTATCGTTGGGCCGCCAGAGACAAGAGACGGTCTCTGAAATGACCGCTAGCACGATACGGCGGGAAAACCATGGGAAGGGCCGGATCTGGCCGTTCCACGCCCCATTCACGTCTAAATGCAGGGGAAATAGTCATAATCGATGAAATTAACCTTCCACATGCCGGAAGGGGTCCATGCAACATCTAAATCACGAGAAACGTGCGATTCCAATGAATCGACTCTAATTGGGTCACCGGGGTTCCCGGACTTGTACCGGCCCCACATTACGACCAACCGCGATAAAAATAACAGATCTGGAACGCTAACATGCTGTGGGTCACAATGAAACTAATCTAGTCGAAAACCGTCACCGTTTTTGGGCGAACCCGACGCACACCCCCCGAGCATGCTTTTCCCGAAACTGAACGAAACCCACTCGTACGCACACCATTCGGCACGAAACTACGAGGAAAGGCTAAGGAGAAGTAGATGATCCGTCTCCCTACCTCCACCGAAGATTCCATGGGCTGAAATGGCCAAACCACGCCGAAAACTATCGCACGAGCTCGACCGTCGGCTTTGAATCCACCGATCGAGATCGCACCAACCACGCTCCGATCCTCGCACCGACATGCTCCAGATCATCTCTGCGGCATCTCCGTAGCCTTCCCGAGCCTCCTCCGTCTGCAGCCGGAGCTAAGAGGGCAAGAAGAGAGAGAGGATCGCGCGTGCGAATGAGGAGAGAGGAAGGAGAAAAGAAGAATAAAAATAAAAGAAATTAGGAATTTTCCTAATTTCCAAAAATTCTGATTTTTAGGCCAAAAATTCACTAATTCAGAAAAATATATAAAAATAGTCGAAACGATCCTCTCAAAGAGTATATCGCAACTGTAGCGTCCTCGAGTCGATGAACGGAGAAATAAACTCACCACAGGGTTCCGTAACTTGTACGAGAGAAAAATCCACGCGGATCGTAAAACTCAACTCATGACCCATAAAAGCGATCCGAAACTCTCCGATAAGGATCCGGAAGATCCGATAAGAATCCAGGGTATTACAGTCAGTGATAGAGCCCGATTAGTAGAGGTAAGTTTATATCTCTCAACAAGTTTTTCTTTAAGTTTTTCTTTTCATTTAAATATGATTCATTCATATGAAATTTACAAGTTTTTGTATTCAATTTGTAGGAAACATATAGCAGACAGTTGACAGAGAAGTACGGGGAGGAAGGCGCACGATAGCCGGAGTTAAATCCGGTCGCATGGGTGGCAGCAGCTGGCGTACCAAAGAAAGGACGGCTATATGGTTTTGGGCAGAGCCTGGAGACTAGCCCGATGATATCATCGTGTGCAAGTTCAGGCGCTACCCCGACTAATAGGATTGCCTTCTAGTACACCCCCACCCGGCACCAGCTCTTCTCTCAACGACATAATCCAAATCATCCGATCAGACATGTCTGATTTGCAGTGGCAGTTACAGCAGATGAGGACAGATATGTCAAGCCAGGAGGGGCGCATCTTGCAGTCAATCGCTAGCCTCCTCTCCGATGCGAGCCTTCTTCCTCATGGATCCACAACCACGGCATAACCCCCTCTTGAGTGTTTATTATATTTTATTTTGGCAGAATTACTCAATTCTAAAATCAATGAATATACATGAAATTAGATTCAAAGTAACAAGACCCTAGGGGTTCGGGGTTGGGGGTGAGTGTTTATTATATTTTTCAAAACTAAATAATTATTTTTTAGATTCAAAATAACAGATACCCGGTTTGAGCCCGACGCTCAAATTACTCAATTCAAAACTAAGTTAGTTTTCAAAACTAACTTAGTTCAAAAGAATTTAGATAATTAGGGGTTCGGGGGTTCAAAATGTAAAATACTAGCCTGATCGACATGTCGATCGTTCCAACACAATCTTGGAGATAAAAGTGACTTGTGAGAGCTGACGAAATACAAATCGGATACCCGATTTGAGCCCGGTGCTCAAATTACTCAATTCAAAATTAAGTTTTCAAAACTAACTTAGTTTTTGAGCAATTCAGATAATTAGGGGTTCAAGGGTTTAAAATGTAAAATACTAGTCTGATCGGCGTGTCGATCATTTCAACACGATCTGGGAGATAAAAATGACTTGTGAGAGTTGACGGAATCTAAATCGGATACTCGGTTTGGATTCGGTGCTCAAATTACTCCATTCAAAACTAAGTTAGTTTTCAAAACTAACATAGTTCAAAACAATTCAGATAATTAGGGGTTCAAAATCTAAAATATCGGTCTAATCGGCGTGCCGATCGTTCCAACACGACTTGGGAGGTAAAAGTGACTTGTGAGAGCTAACGGAATCCAAATCGGATATCCGGTTTTAGCCCGATGCTCAGAAGTGCATTCTTCAAATGTACTTTGTTTAAAATCAAAGACGTTAGGTTCAGGGGTCTAAAATCTAAAATATCGGTCTGATCGGCATGCCAATCATTCCAACATGACCTGGGAGGTAAAAGTGACTTGTGAGATTTGACGGAATCTAAATCGGATACCCGGTTTGAGCCTGATGCTCAGAAGTGCATTCTTCAAATACACTTAGTTTAGAATTAAAGAAGTTGGGTTTGGGGGTCAAAAATCTAAAATATTGGTCTGATTGGCATACCGATCGTTCCAACACGACCTGGGAAGTAAAAGTGACTTGTGAGAGCTGACGGGATCTAAATCGGATACCCGGTTTGAGCTCGATGCTCAGAAGTGCATTCTTCAGGTGTAATGGGAGGCTGATGCTCCCACAGAAGCCGTCCCTCCTCAACCTTCTTAATCGCCGAAGCATTCTGGCGATACAAGTGGCTGTGCTCAAACCACCACCGGGCGTAGTGGACGTCGAACCTCCTGCGACGATCTAGCCTCGGTGTCGGCAGCTTCTCTGGCTCCCCTCGGCACCTGAAGTCCCACCATGCCACTGCCAGCAAGTGACTATCCTTGCCCTTGTACACCCGGCCTACTAGAGGAAACTCCTGGTTTGGCGGGATCGTCCGGTCATACCTGAAGTTCCTAGCAAACCGGTGCGGGTAGTAGGGCTCTAGGATGCTGGCGTAGGACCGGTGCAACGCTAACACCATCGGTCGGGTGCTGATCACCCACTATGTATACACTGGCGCATCTGGCTAATGCTGGTGCGGTAGAGCGTAGGCTGCCCGTCGCTCGTCAGTACTAGCACAGGTCAGAACCCCTCGACCCGTAGTCAAACGGGAGCCCGTCCTCGCCTCTATCTGGCAAATAAGATAGAGCCCTCTTGGCCCACTGCAGCCGATCTACTGCATCTCCATCCGGTTGACCAGTGAAGCTAAAAAGCAAAGGAGCCGCTGGGTTCACGACTACTGCCCTCGTCGTGAACCCTGGGATAAGTAGACCAGCCCACACGCTGAGATAGTGGGTCGGTAGAAGGAGGCTCCTCTCTCGTGACACCGGGTGTATTGACAACACCCCCAGCCCGTGGTAGATGTTGGCCAAGGCTGTCGGGGCCAACGCCAACCTCCGTCCCTCCGCCAACAGACACGCGGGCCACAGCAGCTCCGCCCACAGAAGACCATCCTCGCCATGAGGAACCACGAAGGTCGCCAACCAGTACGCAACCAAGTAGCTGACGGCCGGCAGCTCATGGGGATTCCACCCCTCTCTTGGCGCATAGATGTAGCGCGTGTAACTCCTGAACCGCAGCTCCACCTCTGTGTACTCCTCCCACGGAGTCTGGTCCTGAGAAAACTCATTATAAAAATAGAAGGGCCCGTTGTAGAAGTGATGGACCCATGCCTTCAAAGGCACTCTCGGAGTCTACGCTGGGCTCTCTTTGCCCGCGAGGGCTAAATCTCTCTAGGTTTTCAACAGATACCGGTAACTGGGTGACACCCGGTATTACCCCAGCCCGTCAGTATGGCTACAGTGGAGGTCATCTAGCACTACCGCCTCGTATCCCCCGCCACTGATTGGCAATCCTGATATCATGAAAAGAGACCACAAGTCTAGGGAGGTCTCCCTTTCTGCTGTAGCCACTAAGTTCCACTGGCGGTTGAAATGCTCCGCCAGTGCCAGAATGAGCCTCGTGTAGGAAGGGTACCCGTACAACGCTGCAGTCACTGCATACCGGATTTCTTTCCGGTCCAAAAGCATTCGGGAATGGTAGACCACACCCATCAACCATTACGTCGCGCCCTGGTGATATCTGTGAGAAGAGATCACGGACCAGCGGCCATACCATCTGACAACGGTCTAGCGAAGTATCCCATCTAGTAAACTGTGGTCGTCATATCCCTCTCTAGCAAATTGCAGCCCTGATGGCTCTAGTGTCCATTCCGTCACCCCCTCAGTCTCGACTCGGTGGTGGCCATGCAAATCCCAAGAAGCTGGACCCAGCACTCCCACCCGGACCCCGAACTGGTCCGCCCTGCTGAAGAACCCCAGGAAATCCACGCTGGGGAACTGCCTCTGCCTCCAAAAGTCCACTGAAAAACTTGGGAAGCTGTATATTGCAACCCCATGCAGGCTGTCCCTGCCAAGCAAAATGACCCGCTCCAACCGGCGGCGCTCTCAAGCCACAGAAGGGTCTCCTTCCTCTGCACCAGGGGGACGAAGCTCCTCATGAACTTGAATAGGTGCCGGTCTATAACGACCCAAGATCTTGATACCAGGAAGAACCCGATACCATTCGAATCCTGGTCCGCCGCCCACGAGCCGAAGGGCTCGGAAGGGCTAAAAGGAGTGTGGAGGTACAAATCAATAGGAAATAAAGTAGGCCAATTGTAACGCCCGAGGATTTTCTAAGAATTTTTCAGATTTAAAATATAATTATATCAACTATTAAAGCATTTAATGGGTTATTAATCAAATTATAATGAATTAGATTTAATTATTTAGGCTCTACTCTAATCTAAGAGGATTAGGCCCATATAATAAACCCAATAGGCCCAAAAAGATTGTTTTGGACCTTGGCCCATGTTCTAGAAGCTAGGAATGGGTGAAATCACTGAATTAAGGGATAATGACTCTTTAGGAAGATAAGTAAATGGATAATAATGGGGATAATATCAAAAGAGTTTGAATTATTTCAAATTCGTCGCCAAAGGTTTAAAACGGTCTATCGCGAGACTGCTAAGGGA
Source organism: Amorphophallus konjac (assembly GCA_022559845.1). Lineage (NCBI taxonomy): Eukaryota > Viridiplantae > Streptophyta > Magnoliopsida > Alismatales > Araceae > Amorphophallus > Amorphophallus konjac. The sequence goes on from CM040128.1 coordinate 260,847,196, forward strand.
CATAAAATGGTCGTCCAAATGACCGCTACCCACTGCCGATTCTGTGAGTGAAAGAAAGTGTAAAAAGATTAGTTTTTTGGTAATTAAAACTCTAGAGACCAACAAATGAGGACTTGTAAGGATGCTTAGGACTCTCAGGGATCGATCTAAAGTCTAATTGGAACTCTAGAATCATTCTAATCCTCAAAACCCTACCTAAACCCTATAAATAGATTTCATATTTGACATGCACGACCCCTACTTTGGCTCGCGTGGAACTTAGGTAAGGAGGCAGAATTAGAGGTAAGTTTCTTCTAGAAATTTGTTTATGATAGTTAGAACTAACTACTCACTAAATTTCATTCTAGGAGATCAAATCTACAAAGAGTTAGAGTCTTCCAAATGTGTTGATTCTACAATAAAAACTCAGGAATTAGTGCGTCTGACCCTGATTGATCAAGGAATTCGGAGCCCTAAACGAGGTAATTAGATAAAGGTTCTTTAGAACAATTTATTCCTGTTAATATGCTCTTCTTACCCTCAAAAGTTCACGTCTTTAGGTCAAGGGAATCAGAAGATAGAGGGACGTGAAGTTGCTGATCTAGTACAAGAACGGGCAGAATTAGGGCTGACTTCCAGTCCGAAATTGACTATCTAGAAGGATTAATTGAAGTAGGTTATCTCATGAATAGATCAAACTTTATGTCAGGAGTAAAAGCCCTCTAGTTTCATTAGATTTCATGCATTATACTTTGAGAATTTCATGTTTTACTTAGGACTATGCATCTAGTATATTCCTCATGCATGAACTAGCCCTAATGAAGTAAAAATGAATTTTTTTTGTTAACCACATGAACCTATGCATATTGTTGGCCTATAATTGTTCTATCATAGTTATGGAAACTACAATATGTTGATTTCCAGGCATGATATGTCTTAGTTAGCATTTTGTTTGGTTATCATTTGGATTTGGTTTTATGCAGGAAGATACGGTCTTCCTGTAGACCGCCAGGAACTCTAGCGGTCGCCCGATAGACCGCTAGCCACTGTGAAATGGTCACCCATTATACCATTTTCGATTTTGGATTTCTACAAATTTGTTAACTGAAACATATTACAGATTAGCCTTAATTAATATATGATAAGCCTAGTTAGTTAAGTTTTAATCCAGATTTAGATACTGGTATCATATACTTAGTTATTTTTACTGTTCATCATGATAGATTTCATGTTTTTATACACATTGGTATTATTTTAACTTATGTTAATTTATGACCAAAATCATATATTCTCGTAGCAAATACATGTTTTAAATGATAGATGATCCATGATTTAACTTGATCATTATTTTATCACGATTCTCTCTCTCTTCTAAGAGTCATTTTCTTAAGTACATGGCACATATTCCGATATGTTGTCATTAGTAACACTTTGCACATTAAGAACACAATCTTAGACATGATGACCTCTCCTTTAGATATTCCTTCCAATGGACTAGGAAACCTTGTTTCAAGGCCTCCGTAAGTCTCCGCGAGCCTGGGATTCCCACTAGGATGCCGAGCTGGTTGTACCATTAAAAGCCCAATTGTTTAGAAGGCACTTACACTGGAGTTTTATATTCTGGACCTTAGCGGCCATTTGGTTGACCGTCTGACTCTGCTAGCGGTTCTTCACGTGACCGCTAATGGATCCTTAACGGCCATGCATTAGACCGCTAAGACTCCACATGTTATGTTTTCAAAATATCGAACTGTCTTATTTAACGATCTTGTACTAGACCGCAAGGATCAAGAAACGGTCTGGTAAACGACCGCTAGCATCCTAAGTTTGATTAACCCGGGGTTTGACTCAAGGGTTGATTTTCCTATGTTCCTAGATGGTCCAATTGATTATGTAGAATCTGTCATATTATTCCAAAGATACCTAAGTAATTTTGGAAAGTAAAGAAATGTATCGTTATGCTGCTGAATTTTATCCATGGCATAACCTAGTTCTTAATGCAATTCTTGAAATCTCATGTTCATATTTGGCGCATTCTTTCGTTGATTTTGCATTATGAAACTACCATTGAACTTGTTGTAATATTGGCCAAACTTTATTCATATGATCGTGGAAATAGCTTGATTTATACTTGAAGATGCAGTTCGAGCACTGATTGTGTTCAAGGGCTCTATGCTAGTCTCCTCGGCTGATTGTCGGAAACATACTATAAATCATGGGGTATGATGCTACTGGCGTCGCATTGCACTAGGAGTACTTTCTTTATAAATAAGTAAAAATTCACGGGACATGAATGAATATCTACGTAAATTCACGAAGTACTTGCTACTAAGTGAAGAGTACATTCTTGCTTGTTACATGACTTTCTAGTGCATAGCCTTCATGGTTATGAAAAGTACATTCTTGTTACATTATTGTTCATGAAAGGCCATAATTATATTCTTGCTTGATCATAATTGCTCAATCATATTCTCAATCTATCCTGTTACTTTGATTTTGTTCACATGGCTCATCGTATCTACATGATTTATCTTATTTCTTTAGAGCTAAAATATTAATTACTTTAACATTGCCGACATGTTGATACGAAGATATTTATTGGGCAAGTGTGCTCATTATCTACTTTCTTAATGTTTCAGGAAGTACGAGTGAATCGGATTCGGATTACTCAAGTAGCGGGTCCGAGAGTGATTGAAAGTCTATGGATTCGAGTGAAGACTTCAAATGTCAAAACATGTCTAGATTGAGTCCTTACATGTAATTTTTATTTTATTGAGTCTACCAGAGTCGAATATTCATGTACTTGGATTATGATTCCTTGATATGAAATAAATGTGAAGGTTTGATTAAATTATTGTGCAATTACTTTGTGTGATTATTCTTGCGCTCTGATTTTATTGCTTGCTCGAGGTTTACCATGCCGGCTATTTGTTATCCCGATTATTTCCGCTGCATAATCTTGGGGCTGTAGACATGCCAAAATTGACATTACTTTGAGTACATCTCATATTATCTTATAACATCCCAATTTGACTGTCAAATTGACTTATTCGAGTGATTTTCTATATGTTTCTTGAGTTTTTAGCACTTTTCTAATTTTTCTTATTATTTGAAATTTTTTAAAATTATCTGGAATTTTCTAGATTTTTTCTGAGTTTTTTCTAATTTTTCAGATTTTTTTAATTGGTGTCTTCCTAGGAGGACGCCAATTCTTTTTTTATTTTTAAAAATTCATATTTTTCAATTGGTGTCTTCCTAGGAGGATGCCAATTCTTTTTTTATTTTTTTATTTTTTTTAAAAAAATCATATTTTCAATTGCTGTCTTTCTAGGAGGATGCCAATTCTTTTTATTATTTTTTTATTTTTTTTAAAAATTCATATTTTCAATTGGTGTCTGCTTGGTAAGATGCTAATTCTTTTATTCTTTTTTATTTTTTTATTGTAGGTAAATTTAATTGACGTCTGCATGGTATGACGCCAATTCTTTTCTTTTTAAATATTTTTAATTGAGGATTTTGGGTATTTTTAATTAGCATCGCCCGTGGACGACGCCCATTCAAATAGCGTCCAGGGTGTCCGACCCCATTTTCCTGAGATTTCCAAACTCATCTGCAGCCATTTCTTTCTCATTTTGCTGTCCGATTTGATTGGGTAAGTCTCTATGGACGCACTTTTTATTAAAATCGTTGGTTTATTCGTTTTAATGTGTTTATTAAGTGCGTGGGCGTGCCAGTCACAAAGTGACGATTTATTCGGGCTTCAAGGAAGCCTCGGGTGGGTGCCGTCTGACTGATCAGATAATTGTGTAATTCGGGTCGGGACCAAAACCCGCCGCGCCATAAAGGTCACGATGTCATTTACATCCCCTCGGAGAGGGGAACACCCTTGATTAATCGTCGAGCATTGGGCCCTATGGACAGAAAATTAATTACATAAAAATCTTTTAAGAAATATTGAAGTCCTCGTACGAGGGCGTGAAGAAAGTATTTAAGCTTATGTCGGTCATGTGTTGACCATTAATGTTCGGACGAGTGTCCGGCTCGAGAAAAGCGCAATCGTCACGGGAAAATAGGAGCATATGTATGTCAAGATATGACAAATTTATTGTTCGGAGGAACGAGAAATATTCAGTTAAATCCCTATTTAAGCGGTCAAAAATAAACAAGTTTGTCGGCTCGGTGCGAGATCGAGTCAGGACCATTCCGGGGGCACCTCCCGCGGTCCAAACGAGGCTTGCGTGGGCATCGTTAATATTTCTGGTGCCGAAGGGCAGGGGGAAAGTGTTCCAGGATTAGATTCCAAAGCAACGACGTGTACAGAGATTGCTGGCTATAGGCCTAGGATGTGGGTCAGGCAATGACCATAGTTGGGACGAACTCGAGGTCCAAGCGTGACTCACGAAGGTCTTATCGATATTCCCATGCGTAGGGTACGAGGAGGACGAGAGCCGCCTCATTCTGTCCAGATTTTGTCGGTCATTCATGGATCACTTTATGTTCGGACAAAGGTCCGTATAGAAGGTACGACGTAAACGAAAACAAACCCGTATAAATGTTTGCCAAGTTAACGGCAACTTCAATGAAAGAGTGGAAACGAATCCCAATGGAAATGAGTCCGGTCTAACGAACTATCGGCCCAGGGCAATGTCGGATCACGACCATATTAGGGCGATCCCCAAGGTCTGAACTCAACTTAAAGGGGCGGCATTAATATTCCCTTTACGTCGGGTCTCAAGGAGAACCGAAGCTACGTAGTAGATCTCATCATTTTGTTATTATTTGAATTTTGATTATTATTATTTTTTGTTGTTTGTTTTTTATATACATTTTTTTGGATGAGTTTGTTATTTTATTTATTTATTGCACACACGTTTTCTTTATTTATCTATTTCTTATCTATTTTGTATATATATATTCATTTTTATTATATTTTATTATATTATATATTTTTTAAGTTTATTTTGTTGTTGTTATTATTATTATCATATATATATATATATATTTATTGCATTTGGAGTGTGTGCGGAAGAAAAAGCCAACGAAGGGCTGGGGAGTGGTCTGTGCTAGTTTGGCTTGGCCAGGAGGAAGGTCGGTGCAGGGTCTGGGCATAAAAGGGGCAACATCGGTGCACATTTTAGAGGAAGGTCGGTGCGAGTTTTGGTGGGCCAATGGGCAAGGTCGGTGCGGGCCTCGGTCAGGCTAAGGCAAGGTCGGTGCAATATATGCCCTGGCTAGCATGAGGTCGGTGTAAGCATTGGGCAAAGTCTGTTTGTGCTTAGGGTTAAGGTCTTTGCAGTGATGAGGTTGGTGCAATGTTCAGGCCATGAAGGGGTAAGGTCGGTGCAAGGCAAGGTCTGAGCGTATGGGGTAGGGTCTATGCAGCTGGGGTAAGGTGAGACGCTGAGGAGCGAGACGCTGAGAGAGAAAGAGAGAGAGTGAGAGAGAGAGGGTGAGACGCTGAGAGAGAGAGAGAGAGGAACGAGACGGTGGGAGAGAGAGGGTGAGATGCTGGGATAGAGAGAGATGATACGGTGAGAGAGAGAGAGGGTGAGACGGTGAGAGAGAGAGGGTGAGACGGTGAGAGAGGGGTAGTCACACGGTGAGAGAGAGGGATAGTGAGACGGTGAGAGAGAGAGAGATGAGACGATGGGAGAGAGAGAGGGAGATGAGCCGGTGAGGAAGAGAGTGAGGGAGATGAGATGATGGGAGTGAGAGAGGGTGAGATGGTGAGAGAGAGAGATGAGATGATGGGAGAGAGAGAGATGAGACGATGGGAGAAAGAGAGAGGGAGACGATGGGAGTGAGAGAGGGTGAGACAGAGGAAGAGAGAGAGAGGTGAGACGGTGAGGAAGAGAGAGGGAGGTGAGACTGTGAGGGAGAGAGGCTGAGAGAAAAAAAAGAGAGACGGTGAGGGGGAGAGAGACGGTGGGGGAAATTGAGAGAGACACGGTGAGAGAGAAAGAGAGACGGGGCGTGCCGACAAGGAGACGCTGGAGTGTGCCGGATAAGGTGCAGGCAAGGTGTGCCGGGTAGAGTGGGTTGAGGGGTTAAGGCAACTGAGGCAAGATTTGTTCGGAGGAGGTTTCTCTCTCTCATAGGACACATGTGAGGAGCTCTCTTTTACTTTATTCATGTAATGCATGCAAGGAATTTTTCTTTTATTCATGAATGCAGGCGTGGAGTTTTAATTTAGCTTTTATTCATGCAGGTCATGTTCGGGGTTATGTTCGGTAGTCCGTCATAAAGATGCAGGTGTTCAGTTTATTCGGGAGCTCTGGGGTTTCTTTGTTATTTCGGCAAAGCCGTTTCGTTGGTGTTTATCTTGTTTATTTGTTGTTTCTTTTTGCATTATTACTTTTCTTTTATTATTATTACTATTATGTTAGTTCTCACAAAAATTCGGCAGCATCTCCCCTTGACTCGGGTGGTAAGAGAGATAAAGGGAACGCGCCCACAAGGAGTGGCGGAACCCAAAAATTTGAGGTGGGTGCCAGAGGCAGCAACACCTTTGATAAAACTTCGGAAAGCCCATGGAAAATAGTGAACGAGAGACATTGGGCTAAAGTGGGCTGAGGGTGCACCAGGTTAGGAGGGAGGTGAAGTGTGCCGAGCAAGGCGAGCTAGAGTGTGTCGGGCAAGGCACGGCAGAGGTGTGCCGGGCAAGGCACGGCTGGGGTGGTGCACCAGCCAAAGGCCGTTGGGGTGCGCCGGATGGAGTACCCTGCGGGTGTGCCGGGTAAGGGGTGGGCACGGTGGGTGTGCCGGCAGGGAGGAGTGTGTCGGGTGAAAGGTGTGGTGGGTGCACCGGAGCAGGAGCAATTGGCAAGGCCACCGGGTTAACACATGCGGAGAGGCAAGCCAAGGGCTCAGTGGGATAAAGAAGGCCAACAACTGGAGGGCCCGAATCAGACCAAAGAGGAGTTTTTCCCATGGCGCTGAGGAGATGATGACTGAGGCACAAGCCAGGACACCAAGGAGACCCGGGGAGATGGGGTTTTTTTGCAAGGGCCTAGCCTTGGAGTTCTGCTCATCGTATTGAGCGAACCCTGAGGCCACTATCCCAGGGGAGCTCTTTCCCTCTCAGAGGGAAGGGTTGGATAAGAGAGAAGTAATGGGAGGAGCGTCTCCCATGATAGGATGAGCAAGGGAAGAGAAATTACTACGCCAACTAGTGGTAGATAACGTAGGAAAAACATTGGACGATGACGAATGCAAGCATACGGGGACGGACATGCACAAAACATGAACACCTAGCGAGCTTTTTATTCTTATAAAGGGGGGTAGCCTAAGAGGGGCTGATACATCATGATAAACAAAAAGGGAACGGGGAGAAATCAGACAAGACACAATGGGGAGGGGAACATAGCTCTAGCTCCTCCCCTCCCATAGCTCACTCTCTTCTCTCTTTTCTTCTTTATTGTCTCTTCTCGCTGCACTCAGACGGTGGTGACGGAGTAGCACAGGGAGGCAAGAGCCTCTCCTCCTCCTCTTCTTCTTCTTCTTCGTCTCTTCTCTTTTCTGTCTCTGTGTCTTCGCATGTTCGTCCCTCCTTCATCGTGACGAGGAGGGGTTTTTTATATCCCCAGCAGCGGGAGCGTCCAGGCATGGGCGCCGATGGCAGGAGCGCTCCGCATTAAATGGGATTTGACCTTTTCATCCTTGATGGCTGGGGGGTAGCTTGCGTGCCTTCACCTCTAGGTGACACCTCAGCTAGGCCTACATGATCCCCATTGCGCGCCAAGGACCGTAGGTCATGGCGTGAGATTTGGTTTGCCGGCTGCACCGGGCAAAGAGGAGGGCAAAGTGTGCTGCTAAGAGGCCAGAAAGCTGTGCTGCTGGGAGGCCCATAAGGTGTGCCGCTGAGCAGGCCTGCCAGCATGCCCTTGAGAGGCTTGCAGGGCATGCCGCTAAGGGAGGACCCTGCAGGCGTGCCGCTGAAGGGCATTGGGAGCGTACCGTTGAAAGGGCACAAAGGGTGTGCCGCTGGAGGAGCCAACAATGTGTGCCGCTAAAGGGGCCGGCCAAGTGTGCCGCTAGAGGCGCTGGCCAGGTGTGCTTCTAGAGGGGGCGAAGAGAGTGTGCCATTGGAGGGGAACCCCTGGGCGTGCCGCTGAAGGGTGATCGAAGGGGGTGTGCCATGCAAGGCATGAAGAGGGTGTGCCGCTGGGCATCCGCGGGGGTGTGCCGCTGGGGCGACCAGGGGTGTGCTGTTGAACGGCTGGCTGAAGGGTGCCATTAGGGAGCTTGAAGGGCGTGCCGATGAGGGCATTTGGAGGGTGTCTCCTCTTCTTCTTTTCATCTTCTCTTCTATTTTCTTCTCTTCTTTATTCCCCTGCACGTAAACATGGGGTGAGAATTTTTCAGTGTCCACAAATGCCCCCCAGCCGCAGACCGCGCGAGAGAGGGACAAGAGAGCGGGGCTTGCGGGTGCAGACCGACTGAGAGATTTAGCAACATGACGAGGAGAGGGGGGCCGCAAGTGCCGAGAGATGTTGGAAGGTGGCTACAGAAGCCAAAGTTTTTGGTAGGCGGGCCACGAGGGTAGAGAGGATGGTTTATTTATCTAATGCTCTGAGCGGAAGGTCCAAATCAAAGGGGGATTCGTCACCCAAAGGGACGGAGAGGAGAGTTTGTTGATTCAATGATCTGGACGGGAGGTCCAAATCGAAGGGGGATTCGTCACCCGAAGGGATGAAGAGAAGAGTTTGTTTAGTTAATGATCTGGACGGGAGGTCCAAATCAAAGGGGTATTCGTCACCCGGAGGGACGGAGAGAAGGATTTGTTTAGTCAATGATCTGGTTAGTCAATGATCTGGACGGGAGGTCCAAATCAAAGGGGCATTCGTCACCCGGAGGGATGGAGAGAAGGATTTATTTAGTCAATGATCTGGACGGGAGGTCCAAATCAAAGTGAAAGGAATTACAGATTTATTCAGCAATGCCGACGGGCTGTCAGGAGTTAACGTTGTTTATTCACGGACACGGGGTGAGTGTCAGAGGAAGGGCCTTTTGTTCTCTGCCTAGACGGAAGGTCTGATCTAGAGTGGAGGAAAGTTTTATTCTTTGGCTGGATGGCAGGTCCGAGCCAGAGTGAAGGGGTCTTTTGGTTCTCTAGCCGGACGGATGGTCCGATCTAGAGTGAAGGGATCTTTTATTCTCCATCCAAATGGAAGGTCCAATCTAGAGTGGAAGGAAGTTTTGTTCTCTAGCTGGACGGCAGGTTCGAACCAGAGTGAAAGGATCTTTTGGTTCTCTAGCTGAACGGAAGGTCCGATCTGGAGTGAAGGGAAGTTTTGTTCTCTAGCTGGATGGCAGGTCCGAACCAAAGTGAAAGGGTCTTTTGGTTCTCTAGCCGGACGGAAGGTCCGATCTAGAGTGAAGGGAAGTTTTGTTCTCTGGCTGGACGGTAGGTCCGAACCAAAGTGAAATGATCTTTTGTTCTCTAGTCAGACGGAAGGTCCGAACTAGAGTGGAAGAGTTACAAATTTATTCATCAACGCCAGCGGGCTACCGGGAGCTGACGTGGTTCATTCATGGACACGAGGCGAGTGTCCAAGCAAGGGTCTTTTGTTCTCTGGCCAGACAAAAGGTCCGAACCAGAGTGAAAGAGTTACAAATTTATTCATCAATGCCAGCGGGCTGCCGGTAGCTGACGCGGTTCATTCATGGACATGGGGTGGGTGTCAAAGTAAGGTTTTTTTTGTTCTCTGGCTATACGAAAGGTCCGAACCAGAGTGAAAGGAATCTTTTGTTCTCTAAAGCGCCGGGGGTACTAGTTACGAAACCCGAACCGGGAAAGTGGGCTACATGGGCCGGAGTTGAAGTTGCAGAAGTAGGCCGTGAAGGCTGGAATCGGGGAAGCGGGCCGTGAAGGCCGCAATCGGGAAGCTGGCTATAAAGGCCAAAATTGGAGAGCAGGCTATGAGAGCCCGAATTGGGGAAGCGGACTATAGAAGCCGAAGTTGGGAGATTTGCCAGCCATGAGGGCAGGAAGTAGGCCGTGAGGGCCGAGATTGAGATGTACGAGCCAGAACTGGGAAAGCAGGCTGCGGTAGCCGAAGTTGAGTTTATTTTTATTATTATATTTTTTTTATTCAAGCATGCAGGCATTCGTCAGTAGACATAACATAAGTATAAATAAGGTAGCTCCCTCTATAGGGGATGTGATAGGGACATCGCCCATAATTTGTAGACACGGTGCGGGCCACGAGGCACAACTAAGGGGTGGTGCATCCATCAAGAGGATATCACATGTCTTGCATGCATAGCTTAAATTCACGCATTTCACCCAAGACAACTCTCTATGGAGTGGAGGAGCAAACACGTGAGCAAAAGGCCCTAAACATAGGGATATACCGGTTTTCTAAGCAACACTCGAGGATTACTCTAGCGCCTACACATGAGTTTCAGGCTCTCGATTTCGGTAGCTTCGCACAGCCCCCATCTGTTTATTTTGGTAGTAGATTTCACCGTTCGGCGCTAGTTTCCTCATGTGTCTCAATGGAGATTCCTGGCCACTAGACTTCATCCTTATTGTAATTCGCTTCACCATTTCGCGTGAGTCTCCTCATGTGTCTCAATGGGGATTCCCGGCTACTCAGATTCACATTCCTCTCTTTTTTTGCCTCATTTCTTTTCTATCTTTTTTTTGCATCTCTTTGTTTTAAGTGGGGGTAGGCAGTTTTTTCCTCCCGATTACCCTTCACGCGAGTGTAGAAATTCAAGCATCCGTAGAGTGCTAAGAAGAAAGTCGGGCAATCCCTATGGTTGAAGACCACTGAACACATTAAACGCGGAGTGGGGGAGTGTTGCCTCATGTTTATTTTGTGAGTTGGGCTTAGCAATTTTGCCATGATTCCGCCCCTTGACATGTGCACCCGCCATAATTGGGTCCCATTCGAGCGTTTGCCGTGACGCGCGTGCATCCAGGATCGGGGCATCATTATTTAGCAAGGAAACATGGTTCTAGAAAATTCTAAGGAGGTGTATTATTCTATATTATAAGCAAGCATGCAAGCAGGGCAGCCAATCATTTTTTTGTCTCTTTTGTTTTACTTTATTCTTCTTTTTTTTCTTTTTTATTTGCATAAGAACATATAGTTGTTAGGTATAAGCGTAGTGATAGTAAAGGTATTAAGGAAGCAGACCACAAAGGGCTGAAAGGATATTAGGGAAGCGGACTATAGAAGCCAAGGGACATTAGGGAAGCGAGCCATAAGGGCCAAAAGATGCCGGGAAGTAGGCCAGAAAAGCCAAGGGGCATTAGGGAAGCAGGCCGTAGAAGCCGAGAGATGCTGGGAAGCGGGCTACAAAGGCCAAAGGTTGGGAGAGCAGGCTACGAGAGCCAAAATTGGGAAGCAGGCCACGAAGGCCAAAGGGAAGTGGGCTACAGAAGCCAAAATGTTTGGGAAGCGGCTACGAGAGCCGAAGTTGGGAAGCGGGCTATAAAAGCTGAAGCTGAGAAGTACGCTGTAAAGAGCCGAAGTTGGGAAGTAGGCTGCAAGAGCCGAAATTGGGGAGCGGGCTGCAAAAGCCAAAGTTGGGGGAAGCGACTATGAGAGTCGAAATTGGGAAGCAGGCTGCAAAGAGTCGAAGTTGGGAAGCAGGCTGCAAGAGCCGAAATTAGGGAGTAGGCTATAACAGCCGAAGTATGGGAAGCGGGCTGCGAGAGCTGAAATTGGGAAGCGAGCTGTAAGAGCCGAAAATTCTGGGAAGCAGGCTACAAAGAGCCAAGATATATTGGGAGCAGGCTAACAAGCCGGGAGATGTTAGAAGTATGCTATAAAGCCGAAAGATATCGGAGAGCGCGGTGGGATGGATGGATTAATCTTGATAGTGGGCCTTGGCCAAAATGGCTGAGCCGAAGGGCGTCGGGTAGCGGGATGTAAGAGCTGAAGAGAAGGGTCCTTTTTTTTCTTTGGTCGGGGAAGGGTCCGAACCAAAGTGAAAGGCCTATTCTTTTGTTCTCTGGTCGGGGGAGGATCCGAACCAAAGTGAAGGGTTGATTCTTTAATTCTCTGGTCGGGAAAGGATCCGAACCAAAGTGAAGAATTGATTCTTTAATTCTCTGGCCGGGAAAGGGTCCGAACCAAAGTGAAAGGTCTCTTTTTGTAATTCTTTGGCCGAGGAAGGATCTGAACCAAAGTGGAGGGTTCATTCTTTGATTCTCTGGTCGGGACGGATCCGAACAAAAGTGAAAGGTTTATTGTCTGATTCTTTGGCCGGAGAAGGATCCGAACCAAAGTGAAAGGTTTATTCTTTGATTCTCTGGCCGGAGAAGGATCCGAACCAAAGTGAGAGGTTTATTCTTTGATTGGGAAGCTGTCGGCTTGAAGCCCCGATGGCTGAATATCTGTCCGGTTGAAGCCTCGATGGTTGAGCATCTTGTCGGTTTAACGCCCCGTTGGCAGAATGTTGATCGGTTTAACGCCCCGTCGACGGAATGTTGATCGGTTTAACGCCCCGTCGGTGGAGTGTTGATCGGTTTAACGCCTCGTTGGTAGAATGTTGATCGGTTTAACACCCCATCGTCGAAATGTTGATCGGTTTAACGCCCCGTCGACGGAGTGTTGATCGGTTTAATGCCCCGTCGGCGGAATGTTGGTCGGTTTAACGCCCCGTCGGCGGAGTGTTGATCGGTTTAACGCCCCGTCGGTGGAATGTTGATCGGTTTAATGTCCCATCGGCGCAGTGTTGATCGGTTTAACGCCCCGTTGGCGGAATGTTGGTCGGTTTAACGCCCCGTCGGCAGAAGGTTTAGTCGGTTTAACGCCCCGTTGGCAGAAGGTTTAGTCGGTTTAACACCCTGTTGGCGGAAGGTTCAGTCGGTTTAACGCCCCGTCGACGGAAGGTTCAGTTGGTTTAACGCCTTGTCGGCGGAAGGTTCAGTCGGTTTAACGCCCCGTCGGCGGAAGGTTTAGTCGGTTTAACGCCCCGTCGGCGGAAGGTTTAGTCGATTTAACGCCCCGTCGGTGAAAGGTTTAGTCGGTTTAACGCCCCGTCGGTGGAAGGTTCTGTCAGTTTAACGCCCCGTCGGTGGAAGGTTTAGTCGGTTTAACGCCCCGTCGGTGGAAGGTTTAGTCGGTTTAACGCCCCTTCGGTGGAAGGTTTAGTCGGTTTAACGTCCCGTCAGCGGAAGGTTTAGTCGGTTTAACGCCCCGTCGGCGGAAGGTTTAGTCGGTTTAACGCCCCATCGACGGAAGGTTTAGTTGGTTTTACTCCCCGTCGGTGAAAGGTTCTGTCGGTTTAACGTCCCGTCGACAAAAGGTTTAGTCGGTTTAACGCCCCGTCGGCACCTACAACCAAAATAAAAATCAAGTGTTTCGTGGTTCAAAAATGCCGAATCTCATCTTAATCATCATTTGTCAGGACTTTTCGGAGTAAGTAAAATACTAGGAAAAGCCCACATACGACGAATATTTTTGTACAGAAACGGAAAGAGAGGGATTCGAACCCTCGGTAATAAAAATAGGTGAATCGGACGAAAATAGAAAAGATTCTATAATCAGTAATAAGATTACCGACGAATCAACCATTCGAATTCAATCCACGAATTGGACAAAACGTTCACTTATAGAAAAAAATATAATCCAGAGAAATAGTTGTACTTCTGTCAAAGTACATAGTTCTGAAAGAATAAAAAATGTTTGACTTAGGAAATACCTTTCATGGCGCTAGAACCTTGTTCCGGGATGTTTTTGCTGGTATTGATGTAGATTTGGATGCTCAAGTTGAATTTGGAACTTTCCAAAAAATTGGAGCGCAATTGGTTTTTAAGATCACTTCCGGATCTAGATCTTTTACTAGTCAGTCCTGGTAAAGCCCCCAGACGACGTATTTTTTTGAAACGAGGTCCTCGGTAATTATTATACTAATTAAATATACTAAATACAAATATCATTATACTAATTAACAAACTAATTAATAATTTAATGAATTTTAATACTATTTATTTTAATAGTAAAAATTGGATTTCGACGGAAGGTTCTGTCGGTTTAACGCCCCGTCGGCGAAAGGTTTAGTCGGTTTAACACCCCGTCGGCAGAAGGTTTAGTCGGTTTAACGCCCCGTTGGCGGAAGGTTTAGTCGGTTTAACGTCCCGTCGGTGGAAGGTTCTGTCGGTTTAACGCCCCGTCGGTGGAAGGTTCTGTCGGTTTAACGTCCCGTCGGCGGAAGGTTTTGTCGGCTTAGATGAAAGGTCGTGACACCATCCCCATGAGGGGTCTATTTGTCGGATGACTGGAGGTAGAGGGTGAAAGACCAGGTCTGCCTCAAGGCTCACTTTCTTTTCTTCTCTTCTTCTTTTATGTGAAGGGGCGAGTGGAAAGACCATGTGTGCCTGATGACTGTTCTTTTCTTTTCTGCTCTTCTTTTTATTATGAAGAGGCGGGTTCGAAGACCACGTCTGCCTCATGTCTATTTTCCTTCTTTTTTTTTTCTCTCTTCTTCTTTTGTGTGAAGAGGCGGGTTCGGAGACCACGTCTGTCTCATGTCTCCTTTCTTTTTGTTTTGCTCTTCTTTTCTCATTAATGCCTCGTGCTGGGGTGTATTTCCCTTAATGTGCCCCAAGCGGGGTATGGCCTTTCTGCATCTGCCCCCCTAGGTCGGGAGGGTATGCCTCTTTGCTTTTATGCCCCCGGGCGGGGTCTAGTCCTCGCCTCTTATGCCCCCATGGCAGGGTAGAATCTTTGCTTCTGATGTCCCCATAGCGGGGTGGATTCTTCTGCCTCTTATGCCCAAGAGTGAGGTATCTTTCTCTTCACATGCCCCCAGCACGGGGTGTATCTTTTGCTTCTCTTTTTCATGCCCCCGTGTCGGGGTATGTCTTTTGCTTCTTATGCCCCCATGGTAGGGTATCTTCCTTACAGCCTCTGCCCCTAGGTGGGGTGTATGTTTCTTCTTCAAATTCCCCTAAGTCGGGGTGTGACTTCTGCTTCCTATGCCCCCAGAGGGAGGTATCTTCCTCTTCATATGTCCTGGGCACATGGCGTATCTTTGCTTCTTATGCCCCTTGAGGGGGGGTGCAACTTTATTTCATTTGCCCCCATGAGGGGTGTGTTTTGCTTCTTCTGCACCCCGGGCGGAGTGTGTCTTTCCTTCACGTGCCCCTAAGCGGGGTATAGTTCTTCTTCAAATACCCCTAAATTGGGGTTTGTTCTTTGTGGCTTCTATGCCCCCAGGTGGGGTGTGCTCCTTCTTCAAATGCCTCTAAGCTGGGGTTTGTTCTTTTGCTTCTTATGCCCCCAGGCGGGGGTGTTCCTTCTTCAAATGCCCCTAAGCCAGGGTTTTTTTATTTGCTTCTTATGCCCCCAGGGACGAGGTGTATCTTCTGCTTCTCATGTCCCCGGAGCGGGGTATGTTCAGATTCTGGTGCACCTAAGACATGATGCGTTGTTGTTGTTTTTTTGTCCCCCCTAGCTCGGGGTATAACTTCTTGCTTCTCATGTCCCTAATCCGGGGTGGATTCTTTCTTCTTATGCCCCCATATCGGGGTGAATTCCTCTGGTTCTTGCGCCCTCCCAGGGCGGAGTGTATTTCTTTTCAGATGCCCCCGGCACAGGGTGTATCTTTTGCTTCTCATACCCCTAGACCGGGGTGGATTCTACTTCTTCTACCCCTCAAGGCAGGGCGTATCTCTCTTCATATGCCCCCTCCAGAGCGGGGTCTAGTTTCTTTTTTTATATTCCCCCTAGCTCGGGGTGTACTCTTGCTTCTTATGCCCCTATATCGGGGTAGACTTTTCTGCTTCTTATGCGCCCAGGGCGGAGTGTGTTTCTTTCTTCGTGTGCCCCCATGGCGGGATGTGCTTCTTTCTTTGAGTGTCCCCAGGTCGGGGTGAATTCTTTTCTTCTTATGCCCCCATGGCGGGATATGTCTTTTGCTTCATGTACCCCCATATCGGGGTACATTTCTTCTTCAAATGCCCCTAAGTCGGGGTGCAACTCTGTTTCTTCTTATGCCCCTAGGTCAGGGTAGATTCTTTTCACCTGCCCCCGAAGCCGGAGTGTAACTTTTGCCTTATGTGCCCCCGGGTTGGGACGGATTCTCTTTATGCGCCCCCAGGCCGGGGTGCAACTCTGTTTCTCCTTATGCCCCCAAGTCAGGGTAGATTCTTCTCACATGCCCCCGAGTCAGGGTGTATTCCCTTCATGCGCCCCCTATGCGGGGTGTATCTTTTGCTCCTGATGCCCCAGAGCGGGGTGGATTCTTCTTCTTCTGCCTCGACACACTGGGGGATGTTTGCTTCTTGTGCACCCAAGGTGGGGTGTATTGCTGCTTTTGATGCCCCCAAGGTGGGGTGTAATTCTTTATGTGCTCTATGGCCCCAAGGTGGGGTGTGTTTCACTTCTTTGTGCCCCCCAGGAGAGGGTTCCATTCTTAGCTTCATATGCCCCTCATCCGGGGGTATGTTTTGCCGCTTGTGCCCCCAAGGTGGGGTGCGTTTTACTTTTTGTGCCCCCAAGGCGGGGTGTATCTTCTACTTCTTCTGTCCCCTGGCCGGGGTGGATTCTGCTTCTTATGCTTCTGTGCCTTCAGGCGAGGTGTATTTGCTTCTTGTGCACCCCGGGCGGAGTGTGTTTTTTTGTATGCCCCAGGCCAGGGCGTGTTTCACTTTTTATGCACCCAAGGCGGGGCGTGTGTCTTTCTTTGTATGCCCCTAAGCCGGGGTGAGTTTCTTCCTTTGTGTGCCCCTAAGCAAGGTATAGTCTTTGCTTCTCATGCCCCCATGTGGGGGTGTAGCTCTTCTTCAAGTGCCCCTAAACCGGGGTAAATTTGTTTACTTTATGTGCCCCTTGAGTCGGGGTGGGTTCTCTTCATGTGCCCCCGTGGCGGGGGTATATCCTTTATGGCTTTTATGCCCCCAGGCGGGGTGTAAATTCTTATTTTCATGCCCCCCATACGGGGTGTGTTTCTTTCTTGCCTCGTATCCCCCATGGTGAGGTATATTTCCTCCTTTTATCCCCCATGGTGGGGTATATGCATGCTCTCTTCGGGAGTGGTGGCCGTGCTTGGCCTCATTGCTATAGAGCATTCCCTACAACGGGCAGGAATTCATCAAGCTAGAGTTGCAGCTTGTCGGATCTTCCAATAGCCACTCGAGGGGCCGTCTTATGTCGGATAGAGGCAGCAGGAAGGTGGAACGGTCCAGGGCATTGCACCACAGACTTGGACCCTCCTAGAGTCAGACGGGAAGTTGGCCTTCTTCTTGTCCTTTTGGTCAACGATGCTTGTCAACTTTTCTCGTCTTGTCCTTTCTTTTCTTCTCTTCTATTTTTTTGTGGAATAGACCAAGGTATGTGTGCAGGAGAGCGCTCACCCCCTCAGGGAGGGGATGAGTGGTCCGCTTCACCGCATCAATCCCACAATGGTAATCTTTGTCCAACACGGGCCTCGACGGATACGGTCATACGACCCTCTCTTGCCAATTCTTTCTCTTCCTTTTTTGTTGCTTCTTTCTTTTCTTCTTGTTTTTTTAGGGAAAGGGGGGTTTGATTTCCCCTCCTTCGTGATTCCTGGAAGCATCATGTGTCTCAAAGTAGCATCTTCGGAGCCACAAAGACGATTACGCCCAGTCTGGCTTTCCTCCCCATAGGGCTGACAAAGGCAGCATCTGCAATTCATCAAAGCAGACAAACATCGTTTGTTAGGAGGCAATGAGGGCCCAAATACCGGTGAAAAGATGAAGGGTGATTTCAGTCCCACCGGGCGTGTCAGACTTGTGGGTGCACTTTTTATTAAAAACGTTGGTTTATTCATTTTATTGTGTTTATTAAGTGTGTGGACGTGCCAGTCACAAAGTGACGATTTATTTGGGCTTCAAGGAAGCCTCGAGTGCGCGCCGTCTGACTGATCAGACAATTGTGTAGTTCGGGTCGGGACCAAAACTCGCCGCGCCATAAAGGTCACGGCGTCATTTACATCCCCTCGGAGAGGGGAACACCCTTGATTAATCGTCGGGAATCAGGCCCCCATGGCCAGAAAATTAATTGCATAAAAATCTATTAAGAAACATTGAAGTCCTCGTACGAGGGCGCGAAGAAAGTATTTAAGCTCATGTCGGTCATGTGTTGACTATTAATGTTCAGACGAGTGTCCGGCTCGAGAAAAGTGCAATCGTCACGGGAAAATCAGAGCATATGTATGTCAAGATGTGACAAATTTATTGTTCAGTGGAACGAGAAATATTCAGTTAAATCCCGGTTAAAGCGGTCAGAAACCAACAAGTTTGTCGGCCCGGTGCGAGATCGAGTCAGGACCATTCCGGGGGCGCCTCTCGCGGTCCAAACGAGGCTTGCGTGGGAATCGTTAATATTTTCGGTGCCGAAGGGCAGCGGGAAAGTGTCCTAGGATTAGATTCCAAAGCAACGACGTGTACAGAGATTGCTGGCTATAGGCCTAGGATGTGGGTCAGGCAATGACCATAGTTGGGATGAACCCGAGGTCCAAGCGTGACTCACGAAGGTCTTATCGATATTCCCATGCGTAGGGTACGGGGAGGACGAGAGCAGCATCGTTCCGTCCAGATTTTGTCGGTCATTCATGGACCACTTTATGTTCGGATAAAGGTCCGTATTGAAGGTACGACGTAAACGGAAACAAACCCGTATAAATGTATGCCAAGTTAACGGCAACTTCAATGAAAGAGTGGAAACGAATCCCAATGGGAATGAGTCCAGTCTGACGAACTATCGGCTCAGGGCAATGTCGAATCATGACCATATTAGGGCGGTCCTTAAGGTCCGAACTCAACTTAAAGGGGCGGCATTAATATTCCCTTTACGTCGGGTCTCGAGGAGAATCGAAGCTGCGTAGTAGATCTCATCATTTTGTTATTATTATTATTTATTGTTTGTTTTTCTTATACATTTTTTTGGGTGAGTTTGTTATTTTATTTATTTATTGCACACATGTTTTCTTTATTTATCCATTTCTTATATATTTTGTATATATATTCATTTTTTATTATTTTTTATTATTTTTTATATTTTTTGGGTTTGTTTTGTTGTTGTTATTATTATTCTCATAATATATATATATATATATATATATATATATATTATTGCATTTGGAGTGTGTGCGGAAAAAAGAGTCAACGAAGGGCTGGGGAGAGGTCTGTGCAAGTTTGGCCTGGCCAGGAGGAAGGTTGGTGCAGGGTCTCGGCATAAAAGGGGCAAGATCGGTGCACATTTTGGAGGAAGGTCGGTGCGAGTTTTGGTGGGCCAATGGGCAAGGTCGGTGTGGGCCTCGGCCGGGCTAAGGCAAGGTTGGTGCAATATATGCCCTGGCTAGCATGAGGTCGGTGTAAGCATTGGGCAGAGTCTGTGTGTGCTTTGGGCTAAGGTCTATGCAGTGACGAGGTTGGTGCAATGTTCAGGCCATGAAGGGGTAAGGTCGGTGCAAGGCAAGGTCTAAGCGTATGGGGTAGGGTCTATGTAGCTGGGGTAAGGTGAGACGCTGAGGAGCGAGACGCTGAGAGAGAGAGAGAGAGAGAGAGAGAGAGTGATGGTGAGAGTGAGAGAGAGAGGGTGAGACGTTGAGAGAGGGCGAGGAACGAGATGGTGGGAGAGAGAGGGTGAGATGCTGGGAGAGAGAGAGATGAGACGGTGAGAGAGAGAGAGGGTGAGACGGTGAGAGAGGGATAGTGAGATGGTGAGAGAGAGGGAGAGATGAGACGATGGGAGAGAGAGAGAGAGGGAGATGAGACGGTGAGGAAGAGAGTGAGGGAGATGAGATGATGGGAGTGAGAGAGGGTGAGACGGTGAGAGGGAGAGAGATAGATGAGACGATGGGAGAGAGAGAGAGAGAGATGAGACGATGGGAGAGAGAGAGAGGGAGACGATGGGAGTGAGAGAGGGTGAGACGGAGGAAGAGAGAGGGAGGTGAGACGGTGAGGGAGAGAGGCTGAGAGAAAAAAAAGAGAGACGGTGAGGGAGAGAGAGATGGTGGGGGAAATTGAGAGAGAGATGGTGAGAGAGGAAGAGAGACGGGGCGTGCCGACGAGGAGACGCTGGAGTGTGCCGGATAAGGTGTAGGTAGGGTGTGTCGGGTAGAGTGGGTTGAGGGGTTAAGGCAACTGAGGCAAGATTTGTTCGGGGGAGATTTCTCTCTATCATAGGACGCATGTGAGGAGCTCTCTTTTACTTTATTCATGGAATGCATGCAAGGAATTTTTCTTTTATTCATGAAATGCAGGCTTGGGGTTTTAATTTAGCTTTTATTCATGCATGTCATGTTCGGGGTTATGTTCGGTAGTCCGTCATAAAGATGCAGGTGTTCAGTTTATTCGGGAGCTCCGGGGTTTCTTTGTTGTTTCGACAAAGCCGTTTCGTTGGTGTTTATCCTGTTTATTTGTTGTTTCTTTTTGCATTATTACTTTTCTTTTATTATTATTACTATTATGTTAGTTCTCACGAAAATTCGGCAACATCTCCCCTTGACCCGGATGGTAAGGGAGATAAAGGGAACACACTCACAAGGAGTGGCGAAACCCGACAATTTGAGGTGGGTGCCAGAGGCAGCAGCACCTTTGATAAAACTTCGGAAAGCCCAGGGAAAACAACGAACGAGAGACATTGGGCTAAAGTGGGCTGAGGGTGCACCAGGTTAGGAGGGAGGTGAAGTGTGCCGAGCAAGGCGAGGGCATGGGTGTGCCGGGTTAGGAGGGAGGTGAAGTGTGCCGAGCAAGGTGAGCTGAAGTGTGCCAGGCAAGGCACGACAGACGTGTGCCGGGCAAGGCACGGCTAGGGTGGTGCACCACCCAAAGGCCGTTGGAGTGCGCCGGATGGAGTACCCTGCGGGTGTGCCGGGTAAGGGGTGGTCACGGTGGGTGTGCCGACAGGGAGGAGTGTGTCGGGTGAAAGGTGTGGCGGGTGCACCGGACCAGGAGGAATTGGCAAGGCCACCGGGTTAACACATGGAGAGAGGCAAGCCAAGAGATCAGTGGGCTAAAGAAGGCCAACAACTGGAGGGCCCGAATCAGACCAAAGAGGAGTTTTTCCCATGGCGCTGAGGAGATGCTGACTGAAGCACAAGCCGGGACACCAAGGAGACCCGGGGAGATGGGGTTTTTTTGCAAGGGCCTAGCCTTGGAGTTCTGCTCATCGTATTGAGCGAACCCTGAGGCCACTATCCCAGGGGAGCTCTTTCCCTCCCAGAGGGAAGGGTTGGAGAAGACAGAAGTAATGGGAGGAGCGTCTCCCATGATAGTATGAGCAAGGGAAGAGAAATTACTACGCCAACTAGCGGTAGATAACGAAGGGAAAACATTGGACGATGATGAATGCAAGCATACGGGGATGGACATGCACAAAACATGAACACCTAGCGAGCTTTTTATTCTTATAAAGGGGGGCAGCCTAAGAGGGGCTGATACATCATGATAAAGAAAAAGGGAACGGGGAGAAATCAAACAAGACACAGTGGGGAGGGGAACGGAGTGCTAGCTCCTCCCCTCCCATAGCTCACTCTCTTCTCTCTTTTATTCTTTATTCTCTCTTCTCGCTGCACTCAGACGGTGGTGACGGAGTAGCATGGGGAGGCAAGAGCCTCTCCTCCTCCTCTTCTTCTCCTTCTTCTCTTCTCTTTTCTGTCTCTGTGTCTTCGCATGTTCGTCCCTCCTTCATCGTGACGAGGGGGGGTTTTTTATATCCCCAGCAGTGAGAACGTCCAGGCATGGGCGCCGATGGCGGGAGCGCTCCGCATTGAATGGGATTTGACCTTTTCATCCTTGATGGCAGGGGGTAGCTTGCGTGCCTTTACCTCTGGGTGACACCTCAGCAAGGCCTACACGATCCCCATTGCGCACAAAGTACCGTAGGTCATGGCGTGAGATTTGGTTTGCCGGCTACACCGGGCAAAGAGGAGGGCAAAGTGTGCCACTAAGAGGCCAGAAAGCTGTGCCGCTGGGAGGCCCAGAAGGTGTGCCGCTGAGCAGCCCTACCAGCGTGCCGTTGAGAGGCTTGCAGGGTATGCCGCTGAGGGAGGACCCTGCGGGCGTGCCGCTGAAGGGTGTTGGGTGCGTGCCGTTGAAAGGGCACAAAGGGTGTGCCGCTGGGAGGGCTGGCCAGGTGTGCCGCTGGAGGGGCCAACAACGTGTGCTGCTGAAGGGGCCGGCCAAGTGTGCCGCTAGAGGCACTGGCCTGGTGTGCCGCTAGAGGGCGCGAAGAGAGCGTGCTGTTGGAGGGCAACCCCTGGGCGTGCCACTGAAGGGCAATCGATGGGGGTGTGCCATGCAAGGCACAAAGAGGGTGTGCCGCTGGGCATCCGCAGGGGTGTGCCGCTGGGGCGACCAGGGGTGTACCGCTGAACGGCTGGCTGAAGCGTGCCGTTGGGGCGCTTGAAGGGCGTGCCAGTGAGTGCATTTGGAGGGTGTCTCCTCTTCTTCTTTTCTTCTTTTCATATTCTCTTCTATTTTCTTCTCTTCATTATTCCCCTGCACGAAAACATGGGGTGAGAATTTTTCAGTGTCCATAGTCTCCCGGTGGCTTTCCAAGCTGAGAGGATTATTTCCTTATTCTTATCCTCCCCCGAATAATCTTTCCCGAATCAACACCCCACATATTCCCCTATAAATATCCCTGCGACAGTTGCCTGTGGGGGGATTTTTTTCTCTGATTTGGCAGGGGGAGACGTTGTCCGTGTGTTGGCTCAAGGAGGGGGTTCTCCGCGCTCAAGGCTCCATCCCCTTTGAGACTCCCTCCTGCGCATCAAAGCCGAATACTTTACAAGGGAAATCCCATGATTTTTCTTCTTTCTTCTATTCTTCGTGCTTTTCTTTTTTTTCTGTTTGTGACTTTAACTGCATGCATCACTTCTATTCATCATGTTATTTCCTCTCATCTCAACTGCGTTGAGAGACTCCCACAGTGCAACACTTGCACAATTATTTCTTATCACTCATATCATCATATCTCCCTATCCATTGCATTGGGGTTTAAAGGGCCAATGCCCGACAAGTGTGTCATTTTCCATGCTCTTACATTGTGTATTTTATCTAGAGTTTGATACTGCACCTTGGTTATCTAATTCCATATCTCTTTATTGGTGTTGATTCTTTGTTTGCAAGGGTAATCAAGAAGAGAGACTCCCTCCATCGGCCGTCCAATCGGAAGAGAAGGAAGTCACCCGCAATCTCCCGCACTTATTTGAGGTAACTCCTCTGGCGATCACCCTCCACGTTGGCATCCACGCATGCTCCCACTTCTCCCTTTTCCCATTCTTAGCATATAGTTTTCTTTATTATTTTTAAGTGGATTTTAATTAGATCTACAAATTTGCGATCACGGTGGGACCTCCTTGTGTTTTCTTTTGGATTACCCTTTTCCATTGGGCTCCCACGTGTGCCATCTCTCTTTTGCACCCACGGTGCACTCCCTTTCCCCTTCATTCTCATTCTTTTGCACACCACATGCATCAACGTGATTGATCAATGTGATAGATTTGTTAAAAATTCCACTTCTGTCATCCTAAAAAAAAAGGATGAAAGAGTGCCCACTGTAGCTGACCCACTTTTCTCTGAGCATGCTATCCTGCTACCGGGAGTTGTGAGTGTTCACCATTTACAATTGGTATTTTTGCATCTTGTTAAGTCTTTGTCCGGTTCTAAAGGAAACTCACGTCCATTCCACTGGGCATCCATTCTTTGTTTTCACACCATCTCACGTTCTGTGATTTGTTTGGTGACTTGTGCCCATTACATACTCCCATCCTATTTCGTATCCTGTTGCATTCCCTGTATACTACATACACATCTTTTATCTTTTGTATTTCATATATATCTGGTTGCATCCCTGTGTATTCATGTTTCTGTGCCCTTCATTACACATCAACTTTACGTTTACCATTAAGGCATCATCACATTGTTCTATTGTACTGGGCCCTTCATGACACATTAAATTTGCACTTTTCATCCCTGTTAAAGCATCATCAGACTGTGGTTCACAGTAATTCCCCTTTCCCATTTTTCCTTTCTCATCCATCGTTTAATTAGCTCTTTTATTTGTTCTTGTGTGCATCCAACATTTGCATCTTGTCACTGTGCATACAAATTAGCTCCTGCATCTAGTCTTCATCCATCAGTTGCATACCCATTGCTATTCACACAAATTAGCCTTCCTGTTTACACTATTCTACATCCATTGTTTACACATCATTCTGTTCATATCATGATGTTTCTATTTGTTCTGTTCTCCATCCAATATTCACATTTGCATCATCCTGTGTGATTTGTTTTTGTTTCTTTAGCATCCATATTGCAAACATGGCATTGGCATTGGCTCGGGAGACCTCCTCTCCCCACACCTTTCTAGGAGCCTTACCCCTCTCTTGGTTAAGGAATGACCCTCCATTGAGCACTCCGTCTCTTTAGACCGGAAATTCCTAAACTAAGACCTCTGTAAGCCCCCGCACCCGTGGATTCCCTCACGGACGCTTGGGCAGGTTGTACCTTTGAAGTCCCCGAGTTTAGTTGGCCCAATTCACGGTGAGAATTAACCTAGTTGGCATGGGAGTAAAATTTCATTGAAACTAGGTTCATGACCTTGAGTGAATCACATCAAGTTTGTTAAAATCATTACATTCACCAAGGTTCAACAAAGAAAGTTAAGTGTAAACATCTCACTTGGTTGATATCCTAGCAAATTGTTTTGATTGAATATTATTGATTTGCATGATGTTTCAAACCAACATGCTAAATCCTAATCATAATCGTGAGGATGCACAACCCAACACATCTTACACTCCTCAATTCCAACATGTTCATCATGATTTTCACCATAATTCTTTTAAGGGGCCACATCTTCATTCCTACAATCTTGCCCGACCCATGGGCAATGTCTAATATCATGGTCCCTCGTATCAGTTGCGAGCCACTATTCTCACGGGACCATCTCCTCATGATGACGAGAAGGTCTCCCAGATCTTGCATGCTATAGATCGTCTCACCCCTCAACAAATTCAGGCCCTTGAGTCTGTGGTTGAGGGCGCATCTCCTTCTACTCCTGTTCAGGTGACCCATCACCCGCCTCCCTCTCCTGTTCATATTCCCATTCGGGTGGCCCATCACCCGCCTCCATCTCGTGTTCATACTCCTGTCCGGGTGGCCCATCACCCGTCTCCTCCTCTTCCGATTCATCCTCCTCGGGTGGCTCATCACCCGCCTCCTTTTATTCATCCTCCTTCACGGCCCCAAGGCCCATTTATTCCTTGCAACCCGGCTCGTCCGGGTCCTTCTTTGGGTCAGCCCACTAACTCCTCTCCACGGCCATCTTATGCGGTTCCTCCTTCAAGGTCATGCCAACCCTCCATTGTTCAAGCTACACCCCTCCAACAAACTCTTCTAGATAAAGTCATTTCGTTGGAAGAACAATTAAAGAGGGTTACGAGCCCGCGGCCCGTTCCTCCTCTGCCTTCTCCAATCAATCTCCTTTACGCCGCTCTGAATGACATTACAAAGATGGAGAAAGATTGGAAGGATAGGAGAGACGATTACGGCATCGACAGTTTAGGCGAGCAAGAGCCGGCAGATTTCAACGCTCAAGTGGACGTCGTCTGCCCTCCACCCATTCACCCCATTCATTCATATAGCCCTCCGCCCCCGCTTATGCATACACACTTACACTCACAAAATCCTCTGCAATACCATTACGTTTCACCACCTATTATTACGCCTCCGCCACGGCATCCACTTGAGCTTGCTAATGAAGAGCCGGCAACTGAAGAATTCAAGATGGCACGTGATGATGAAGGTCCGAAGGCACCCATCCCGAGTTTCCTTCACTTTCCACTTCCTCCACTACCACTAGATGAACCCCTTGCTCAGGACGATGCCACCGACCACAAACCAACCCCCATTTTTGAGACGTATTGGTGTTACGATGATGGGTCAATACTCCAAGCACTCACACCGGCGCACCGAGGCACGTCTCCTAACCTAACACCTCTCGCACCATCTGGCATTTCCTACGCACCGGATCTCCCTCTTTTACACCTCCAACTTCTACATCATCAACCTCCATAGCACCGGCCTCTGCCGAACTCCGCACTAAATCTCCACCAGCTACGCCACAAGCCTCCACAACACCGCCCTCCACCGAACTCACCACTAAACCCTCACCAATTAACCTCTCATTGCCGCCACCTTGGCCCTCCGCTGTCCCTATAACACCAAACCCAACTACCCCTATTCCACCACTTAACCCTTCACCTTTACCCATGGCTAATCTTGAGCAGGATCCATCTCTTTTTGCACTCGAGTTAACCCCGACGGCTCCCGAGCAAGGGGAGAAGCTTGACATGTTTTCTCGAACATCTTCCATTAGACCTCCACCATCTATGGAGCCTTCCACCTCCGCTTCACCTTCCTTTACCACTCGGAATGGGTGTGCTTCTTCAAGTACTTGTGCCGAAGATGATCAAGAGTCGGGCAAGAAAGATTTGGCCATGGCCGTGCTATTCAAGATGCAAGAATTTGTTTGCCGGATGCCAGTCCGTGTCTTCATGCCGAGCATGGTTGAAGAGGCCAAGTCCCTGTCGCTGCTCGCCAGAAGAGAATGTCAAGCGTTGATGCCGTATGAGTCTATGTCCAAGAGCCGGGCATGGCACCCCTTATTCCAACTTTCCAATCTTGAACTCATTCTTCCACACAAGGGGCGGATGCCCAGTTTGTTCAACTCTCTTCATACACCGCAATCCTTGGGCGTGAGAGACGCTTCTTATACCAACGCTTCAGCTCTCTCACATTATTGCTCATCATTCTCCATGGGAGTTGTCATTTATTGTTGAAACTTCGTCATGGGCTTTTGCTTTATCCATCGGGCCGCTTGGTTGTACGCTTTCATTACTATGGCAGGACAGTTATTCTTCCGCTAAGGGGCCTTCCGCTACCCTCTCCATTTTCGATTCTACTTCATCCACACTTTTGCCTATCACCAATTCCTCCTTATGGGCATTCCGTCGGGCGAGGAGGAGGATCTCATCCTCTCATCCCATGCATTCTTTGTGCTCATTGCACCCCATGCATCCATCATATCCATTGCATTGCATCTGCATGCATTTGCATTCCTTCTTCCCCGGGTTTCCAAACCCGTATCGTCCCCGCCTTCCGGAACCTCCGGATCCTCCACGTTTCCTATCTCTTTCGCCTCTATCTTCGGGATCTCCAAGTCCCCTTATACTTCTTCGGCATTGTGCCCCCTCCGATCTTCTCTCAGGGCATCGCGCCCCTTTCCAACTATTGCATCCGGACTCCTTGGATTTCTCTCTTATTCTTTTGGGGCATCGCACCTCATGGTGTCTCAGTCATCCGGAACCTCCGGACCTCCCTCTTTGGGTATCGCGCCCCTCTACACCCTCACGCTTGGGTCCTCCGAGCTTCTTACTGATCTTCCCTGGGCATCATGCCCTTTCTGATTCTATCCCTCTGAAACCTCCGGACCCTTCTTCCTCTTCTAATCCACTCCCCCAGGGCATCGCGTCCCTCCAGATTTTTCCTCCCTAATTCTCCCGGGACATCACGCCCCCTTTCCTGCTATTTCCCTGGAACCTCCAGATGTTCTAACCCCTCTTAGGGCATCGCGCCCCTTTCTATCCTTCCTATCTTCCCTCGGAACCTCCAAATTCTCCATCTTACTCTCTCTATTTTCTTTCTGGACATCACGACCCTTCTGATTCTATTCCTCCGAAACCTCCAGACCCTCCATCTTTCCTCCGATTCATCTTTCTACTCCTCCGGGACATCACGTCCTTTATCCTCTTCTTCCTTTTCCATCATCTTTTTCCATATCTCTTCTCAGGGCATCGCATCCCTCAGTATTTTATCCCTCCGGAGCCCCCGGATTCTTATTCCCACCATGATTTTTCTCCCTTGCCGCTGGACCCTCCGGATCCTCCACTTTCCATCTACCAATTCCTCCTTTTAATTCCCCCTGATCCTGGGTCCGACCCGACTTCTTCCACATCCACTGCTTTGAGCATCTACCCTTTCTCCCACTGCTTCCGAGACTTTAGTCCTCACCCCTCCTTCTAATTCTCCGCTTCTTCTATAGATCATTCCTTGTTATCAGGGTCTCTGCGCCTTAGTGATAGAGTTCTAGCACTCGCCTCTCTTCCTTTCCTCCATATTCGTCTGAGTCTAGTTTTGGTACCACTCCTTCTTGTTAAGCCACTTCAAACCTTGGCTTCCAGTCCTTTTATCTACCACTTGAGGACAAATCCCATGATGATCAAAGATTGCCTCTGGCAGTTGCTGTTCCATAAGGTTGCAAGGTAACTTTTTGTGTAAGATTTGCATTCCTGATTTCATCGTTCTTCACGTGTGGTTTTCAAAACAAAGTGCTTCTTAACTTGATCAAGAATGGTTGTCTTAGGCCTTTATCTTAGGTCTTTATCTTTATTGAAATTCATCTTTAAAAAAATTAGAAAGAGTCTTTAAGCTTACTATGCAGCACTTGGGCTATGAAAACCCCGCGCTGGGAGTTCGACGTTCCTCCCGCTTGCTAAGGGCAACCCTTAGCTGGGCACTCCACACACTTCACGGCATCCTTAGTCGGATTCCTTTGGTAAAGCACCGTTGCAGCTTTGGCCATGCCATGAGTATACCTGAAAGTCTTTTCTCTTCTCTGCTCGGCCAAGTGCAGGGGCAAGAGGTTGACGGATGAGATAACTGACCTAGGTACTCCCCAATACGGGAGGAGTCTTAAATAGGGGCAGTCTTGACCCGAAATCAAGATGAGCTTTTCATGATAAATCTAGCTTACAAGGGCTATTATCAAAATCAAACTTTATGAAATGCAAAATCTGTGAATAAAGGCATGTTAAGAGAGGCAAAGTCCCCGTAGGAAAAACTCTGGTCGTATGCATGCCATGGGTCTAAAAAAATCAAAGGCACAAAGTCCCGACGCAACAGACCACCTCTTTGAGGGGTAGTACCTTGAAAGAAAATCAAGTCCCGATACCTCCCATCCAGTATAAGGCTTATCTCAACTATGTCTTCTCTTCTCCCTCCAAGGCTGAATGTTTCTCAGGTATGGCCTTAGCAGGGGCACCGTTAACCATGGGCAGTCGGCTACAGGGCGTCACCCTTAAATGCACGCCCTGCTTTGGGCAGCTCTTTAGCGAAAGGAGATGGAATGACGACCCCTAGCTATTGGTTTAAACATCCCTTTGATGTTGCAACTGGCAAGGCCTATCCTAAAATCCAAAAAAAATGAATATTTTTTCTAAATCTAAAAAAATTGAATATTTTCTCAAAATTCAAAAAAATCAAATATTTTTCAAAATTCCATAAAAAATGAATATCTTTTCAAAAATCAATTTTTATTGAATATTCCAAAAATCTAAAAAAATATATTGTATTTTCTATGATGGTGTTATTTTGCAGGGACACTCTTTGCAAGGACCTAAGAATACGGGATGAGTCCTCTCCACTTATTGCTATCAATCTTTTGATTCTTCCCAGTATTCTCATGATATGCCACCATGGGCACTTCGATTATCATCTCTCTCTATCATTTTGAGTAATTCGTGCCAATCTCCTACCACTCAGGGCATCATTCTGATTATTCATGCCAATATTCTGATTATCTCTACCACTCTGTGCGTCACTATAATCAATCAAAAGCCAGCTTCTCTGACCATTCTGGATGTCATCCTGATCTTTCATGCATAAATCTTTTGATTTGCCAAGATTGTCATCCTCATGGCAATAATGAAAAATGTTTGGAATGTTCTCCGCTTCACAACTTTTTCTATGATGCTTTACATGGTGTTGTTTGATGCTTGCATGTCATATTATGATTGTTATCATCATTGCTTATCTTCTATGATATCCTGGTTAACGATTTTTTGAGTGCAATAAGAAACTCTTGGTCCCACCGTCTGGGCATCATCATCTAAGTCCCACGGCGTCTGTATCATTTCCCAATTCCCTCATGCTCATTGCTATCACCATCTCTCTGTATGCATTCCTACTATATGTTATATATGCTATTAGATTATATCAAGGACCTTGTGACTTTGGTAAATCTGAAATTTGAGTTCCCCTTCATCAAAAATAATGATGATTCCAGAGGAGTCTTAGTCACACGGATAGGCCATTGAGCCGTCTAAGACTAAGGACAATGGTTCCTTTTTGTGCATTGGTGCGCGGATAAATGAGCTTCGACTTAGTATCAGCTCACGAAATCGATTCCTTGACTCAGTCTGTGCAGCTTAACAATATTATCCTTGATTATCTTCTATTTTAATTTATTTTAATTTTCCCTTTAAACCCAGCATGCATTCATGTAGGACTTTGAATCAACGTTGGAAAATCATTCTGATAAGATGATTTTGAGAGTCAAAATGATCTTAATGTTCAAGATGTGAGATATTCATTGCGGAATTGAATCCTCAGTTCGTCATGTCGTCGATTTTGGGCTGTTTTCTCGAAAACTCTTTATTTGAATTTCTATCCTCTTATTTTCACTCTCTTTTTCCTTAGATCCGCCTTGGCTACAGCACGTCCACATTGGCTAGTAACCGCTCTCCAATGGCGAAACCTACGGATTTGTGACTCGGGGTACTTCCACCGCACTGGAAGTTGATCATTCTTTTATCTCCTTCGTGTCCGCGTACACATTCTTTCCCCTTTAATCTAAACACTGCTATCTTCGTTAAACTTTCCGAGATTGCTTCATCTCAAGTTTTGGATTTAATTCTCATCAAGTGATGTTGATCACGTGTCTCATCACACATTGGCATCTACTTTTCAGTTTGCTCCGCTCCCTTGCAAAGCAGACGTCAGGACAGGCCAGCTATAGACACACCAAAATTGACATTACTTTGAGTACCTCTCATATTGCCGTATAGCATCCCAATTTGACCCTCAAATTGGCTTATTCGAGTGATTTTCTATATGTTTCTTGGGTTTTAGCCCGTTTCTAAATTTTTTATTTTTTTGAATTTTATTGAATTTTTTGAATTTTTTAGATTGTTTCTGGGTTTTTCTAATTTTTATTTTTTTTAATTGGTGTCTTCCTAGGAGGACGCCAATTCTTTTTTTATTTTTTAAAAATTCATATTTTTCAATTGGTGTCTTCCTATGAGGACGCCAATTCTTTTTTTCTTTTTTTATTTTTTTTAAAAAAATCATATTTTCAATTGGTGTCTTCTTAGAAGGACGCCAATTCTTTTTTTCTTTTTTTTATTTTTTTAAAAATTCATATTTGCAATTGGTGTCTGCTTGGTAAGACGCTAATTCTTTTATTATTTTTTTCTTATTTAATTATATGTAAATGTAATTGGCGTTCGCATGGTATGACGCCAATTTTTTTCTTTTTAAATATTTTTAATTAGGGATTTTGGGTATTTTTAATTAGCGTCGCCCGTGGACGACGCCCATTCAAATAGCGTCTAGGGTGTCCGACGCCATTTTCCTGAGATTTCTAAACTCATATGCAGCCCTTTCTTTCCTCATTTTGCTAACCGATTTGATTGGGTAAGTCTCCCGATGTCTTTCCAAGCGGAGAGGATTATTTCCTTATTCTTATCCTTCTTTGAACAATCTTTCCCGAATCTAACAACCCACGGATTCCCCTATAAATATCCCTGCGACAGTTGCCTGTGGGGGGATTTTTTCTCTGATTTGGCAGGGGGAGGCGTTGTCCGTGTGTTGGCTCAAGGAGGGAGTTCTCCGCGCTCAAGGCTCCATCCCCTTTGAGACTCCCTCCTGCGCATCAAAGCCCAATCCTTTACAAGAGAAATCCCATGCTTTTTCTTCTTTCTTCTGTTCTTCGTGCTTTTCTTTTTTTCTATTTGTGACTTTAACTGCATGCATCACTTCTATTCATCCTGTTATTTCCTCTCATCTCAACTGGGTTGAGAGACTCCCACAGTGCAACACTTGCACAATTATTTCTTATCACTCATATCATCATATCTCCCTACCCATTGCATTGGGGTTTAAAGGGCCAATGCCCGATAGGTGTGTCATTTTCCATGCTCTCACATTGTGTATTTTATCTAGAGTTTGATGCTGCACCTTGGTTATCTAATTCCATATCTCTTTATTGGTGTTGATTCTTTGTTTGCAAGGGTAATCAAGAAGAGAGACTCCCTCCATCGGCCGGCCGATCGGAAGAGAAGGAAGTCACCCGCGATCTCCCGCACTTATTTGAGGTAACTCCTCTAGCGATCACCCTCCACGTTCGCATCCACACATGCTCCCACTTCTCCCTTTTTCCATTCTTAGCATATAGTTTTCTTTATTATTTTTAAGTGGATTTTAATTAGTTCTACAGGGGCGTGACAGTTAAGGTGGTATCAGAGCCCTAGGACTAGAAGTCCTAGGGAAAATTCATGTCATAGGATAAGTCCAATGTTTAAGGATCCATACCTATGAAACTAGAAAAGAAATTCCCAACCTATGAGAGGAATTGGGTAGAACCCGGGATGAGATAGTCATTAGAATTAATTCTAAGATCTACCCCACTCATTCTATTAGAATTAACAAATTCATTGCTCTTCTCAGGTACCTCACGCTCATAATGGCTCATCGCGTAGACTGCAACGGTATGCAAGAGACCGTTGTGGGTCTTACTCAAGCATTACAAACTATGGCTTAAGCCGGCGCAGGGGCAAGAGCGGGAGACTTACATCGTAACTTTCGGAGTTTAAATCCTCCGCGATTTTTGGGTTCCTCTAACCCAGATGAAGCCGAGAATTGGATAGACGAGATGAACCGCATCTTTGAAGTTATGCAATGTGCTGATCAAGAAAAGGTCCGTTTGGCAATGTTTCAATTAAATAAAGATGCTCGTACGTGGTGGAAGTCAATTCCGGCACCACCGTAAGATGCACCACATACTTGGGAGGGTTTCCTTACACTCTTCCGAGCTAGATACTTCTCCGAACATGTCAAGGAGAGAAAAGCTATGGAATTTGCTTCGTTACGCCAAGGCATGATGACCGTAGCGGAGTATGAACTCCAATTTTCTAGGCTGGTGCCATATGCTCTTCACTTGGTTAGCACCGACTTATTAAAAGCTAACTGATTTATGGATGGATTAAGGCCCGGATATATTCAACAACTAGGGACTCAGAATATCCGTACATATGCAGAAATGGTCCAGCGGGCGCATCTATGTGAAAGGACCTTAGAGAAGGTCAAAAAATTGAAAGGAAAGGGAGAGGAGCTGAGCTGAAGGTTTGATCGGCATGATAAGAAGAAGTTTAGTATCACGGAACCCTACAAATCCTGTGATAGCAAGAAGAGATCCCGGAATGGGAGCGATAGTGGCTACCACAAGAATAAGAAAGTCAAGGAAGAAGATAAACAAGTCGCCACGGCTTGTATCTTTTGCGAGAAGTTCAATCATTTGGCTGAAGAGTGCTGGAATCACCTTGGTGCTTGTTTACGATGTGGCAGTCGGGAGCACCGTATGCCGGATTGCCCCCTTATGAAAGAACAATTGTCCGATGGTGGACGTAAACGACAGGCTCGTCTCAATGTCGTCATGAATGATGAAGAAGCGCCCAAGAATGATGGGCTAATGGAAGGTACTATCCAAATCTATTCCCATCCTGCATTCGTACTATTTGATACCGGTGCTTCTCATTCCTCTATATCTACCACTTTTGCAAAAACCTTACTTATTGCATCAGTTCCTCTAACTTTGGACCTAGCAATCACTACACCATTAGGTCTCGGAACTAAACTTACAACCTATTATCCCGATAGTGAAGTAATGGTAGAATGACACAATCTTCTTGCAAATCTCGTATGCCTTGACATGGAAGGCTATGATGCTATATTAGGTGTAGATTGACTTGTAGACCACGACGCCTATATAAATTATCGCAATCAGATTATTTCTTTTCGGAAACCTGGTCTTCCAAGATTTTCCTTGGCATCAAATATAGGATGCATCCTGCCATTATTTCATCTATGCACACTTGCAAATTAATTTCGCAAGGATGTGTAGCTTTTCTTGCTTCCGTAATCCTCATCAAATCCAAGGAGATTGTCTTAGAAGACATTTTCATCGTGAATGTGTTTCCCGATGTATTTTCATCAGATTTGCCCGATTTACCGCCCGAAAGGGAAGTAAGCTTTTTCATTGAACTCATTCCCGGAGCAGCACCTGTTTCTATATCCCCCTACAGGATGTCCCCCACAGAACTCAAAGAATTGAAGAAATAACTTCAGGAGTTATTAGATAAGGGTTTCATTCGACCTAGCACATCCCCTTGGGGTGCGCCAGTTCTATTCGTCAAGAAGAAGGATGGATCCCTCAGGCTGTGTATTGACTATCGGCGACTGAATCAACTCATAATTAAGAATAAATATCCGTTGCCGCGTATCGATGAGCTCTTTGATCAGATTTCAGGAGCAGAATATTTTTACAAGATAGACCTCAGGTCAGGTTACCATCAGCTCAAGATCAAGGATGAAGACATCCACAAAACTACTTTTTAAAGTAGATTTGTCCACTATGAATTCGTAGTAATACCGTTTGGGTTGACCAATGCCCCGACAGTATTTATACAACTCATGAATAATGTCTTCAGGCCTTATCTCGACCAGTTTATAGTCATCTTCATTGACGATATTCTTATTTACTCCGAAATAAAGGAGGATCATGAAAAGCACTTGAGAATAGCCTTACAAATGCTAAGAGAGCACAAACTCTATGCAAAGCTTAGTAAGTGCGAGTTCTGGCTAAAGGAGGTCTCTTTCCTTGGCCATATTATTTCAAAGGAAGGTATCGCTGCTGATCCTTTAAAAATAGATACTGTTAAGAATTGGAGCCGGCCGACAACTGTGTCTGAATTCAAAAGTTTTCTAGGTCTGGCTGGTTATTACAGGAGATTTATTAAAGATTTTTCAAAGATCGATGTTCCTTTGACTAGACTTACAAGAAAGGAGAATCCTTTTATATGGTCGAAGGATTGCGAAGAGAGTTTTCAAACTCTTAAAGAACACCTTTCACTGCACCTATATTAACATTACCCACTGAAGGTGGTGGATTTGAAGTCTATACGGATGCGTCTGACATTGGGTTAGGGTGTGTCCTTATGCAAAATGGCAAGGTGATTTGCTATTCATCAAGGCAATTAAAGCGTCATGAAGAAAATTGCCATGTACATGATCTGGAACTAGCTGCGGTTATATTCGCATTGAAGATTTGGCGACATTATCCGCCGAGTCGTCGGCAAGATCAATGATCGCAGCAACTTCCTCCAGAGGCTCCCGCCTAGTGTCTGCAACAGAGGAGAAGGCGTGATCAGGAAAATAAAGGCAACCCCCACAGAAAAACCTAGATGGTGGTACCTGACGGTTTCAGCCGTGTGAGAAGACACCGCTCGATGTTCTCCGGCGTCACCAACTCCTCGGTAGACTGACGATTCTTCAGCAAGCGAGTGACATACTCCTCCACATCTGAAGGGAACTCCTCCTGCCGGGGAGGGATATTCGGGTCGAAATTGGGCATCACTTGGCATCCCCAAGTTTCCTCCACCGAATGTATCTTCACCCAGAAAAATTGGGTCTTCCACCCTTTATGCGAGGAATCCTTCGCCGCCAGCGAAATGCAGCTCCTGTTCCTCCTCGCCTGGATGAAGTAAAGACCTTTCCCCGTCGACGGATGCGCCTTCAACTCAAAGAAATAATGGAAAAGGTCCAGAGAAGGAGGAACCCCGTACTGATGGCAGAGAATTCGGAAGGCAGAAAGGAGGAGGTACGAGTTGGCAACCAACTGAATGGGGGCCAACTGGAAAAAATTGAGGAGTGTGAGGATGAAGGGCTCGAAGGGGAGGCGAAACCCGCTCTTCCACGCCAGAAGAAAGGTGCAGATGTGGCCCGTGCGGTCGTCCAGACTCGTCTCGTACGGGGCAGCAGCAACAAAGTTGTACCTAAAAGGTAGACGGAACCTGTGCTCCAGCCTCTTCACCTCAGCTTCCCCCAGCTCGCTGCGATTCGGGACGGGCGCTCTCGCCACCGGTTCGTCGCCCCATCCTTCAGCACACAAGCGCTGGCCCGCCATGGATTCCGAGGAAGAGCTGGAAGAAGAATTTTCAAGGGATCTCAAAGATTCTGGGGGAGGAGGAAGCTGCCGGACCGCCTCCGCAGTTATCCTCGCCAACTCCTCAAACGCCGCTGCAAGTCTCTGCTCCTCCGCTGTGTCTTCTTAGCGCATCAAGGAGCCCCGAAAGCAAAGGAGTGAAGGAAAGCCAAAACCCTAGAGTGTCTAGAATGACAACCAGTGCCCAACGCCTATAAACCCTCGCGGGAAGGCGGCGCGTCATTCCGACCTCCGAGAAAAAGGGGGCCCTTTCATTTCAAATCTGTCAAGATCACAATTATTACGGGCCCAGGTGACCACGGCACGTGGCTTCATAACACCGCCAGATCTCCACCCACCTGGGCCACGCCGGTCCAAGACCCTCAAATACTACTCGTCCGAGCCTCCTTTGGCTTGGGAGTAGGAGGGGGACAAGTGGAGAGGGGGATTTCTGTAGCCCATTCAAAGAGCAGCCCGACTAGGCCCGACAGGACCCAACGAGGCCAAGCTCGCCTAAGTGACAGCCCACAGGGCCCACTCAGGGAAGAAAGCCCAATAAAAGATCGCTCGAGGACACAACCTTCCTAGGCGGCCTCTAGGCTCGGAAGGCCCGAGTGTCAGTCAGGTCATAGGAGAGGTCCGGCCCAAGCCATATCTCCGCTCGGGAGAAGAAGGCGCATGCCGACCCATCCGACCTATCCTCTTCCGAGCTAAGCCTATCACCCGATAGGGCTGGCCTCTCTGAGCTCGGAACAGCCGACGATTGCTTATCCTTTGCAGCCGTTAAGAGTCCACAGCAGACAGGAATTCAGGAAGGCAAGGGACTTCTTCTTCCCCAAGGTGATAACGCTCCCATGATAAGGTAATAAAAGCCCACGATGAGGACGTAACCCCCACCTGAAACCCATCGGCTTACAGGACTCCAGGAAACGGCATACTATTTAAACCAGGGAGACCCTCCGACGAAGGTAAGGGCACTCATATGCTCAAAGCTCCTGAGCAAGAACCACTTCACCCTCTGGTGGAGAGGGATCTCGCGCACAAGCTCTCACCTCCCTTTATTGCTCCCGCCATAGCTCCACTGACTTAAGCATCGGAGGGTTTCCCCCAGGGTTTACCCTGGGCCCCCTGATCCGTTTCCCTACCTTGCAGTTCATTATCCGGTGATCCACCATCCGCTCAGGACCAGCGCGAGATCTCGCCTCTTCAGTATGGACAGAATAATACAGGTGGAAGGCCCACAGAACCAGAACCAGTTACATGAGTCATTTGTCAGGGTTATTGAGACAAGATGGAAGATTCCAACAGTGTGGAGAGTGAAACTGATGATGTAAATGAAGTAGATGTAGTCAAGAGTAGGGATAAGTGACAGCAAACAAGGAACAAGATCTCCAACAGGTGAGTAAGCATGATGATTAAGTTGTCAGAGGTGAACCTGATCAAAAGAAATTGTGAGGCAGTTACCACAGTAATAAGTCCTCACAAGGAAAGACTCTCCTATCACAGGGGGTTATGAATTAACCTACATGACCCAGCTGGTTTAAATCTTATGTATACCAAATTTGACAAGTAAACTCAATACTCATATCTGAATCTTTGTTTTAATAAACCTGAACCAGCGAATCATGCCGAACACAAGATCAACCACCTTCCATCTTACTCAAATGAACTCAATGACCCCCTTTGAGAGTTTCATAGTATAGTATTGAAATTAAACACCCTTACAAGAGTGTGAGTTGACAGCTTTTGCAATAAATTTTCTTTCAATTAGCATAATATTCCCTGAGCAATTTAAGTTAATCAACACCTTTTTACATGAGGCACAACACGTCTTAGGTGAAGTGACCCAGTTACTCAGTGTGATAACTATCATTGCCTCTCAACTTTGAGAACAGAGTTAGCAATAGGAGTGTCTTTTTACATGAGGAGACACCTTGATCAGAGGCCGAACTCCCCAGTTACTCAACACTAACATGCCATTGCTCTGTCAGATTTTCAATACATTTTTCCCAGATATAACGATGGAACTTCATGACATAGGTTTACTCTATTTCATTGATAGAGAACCCAATTTCTCAGTGACCAAGTCATTGCTCTAGATACAAATTTTCCTTTTAGTCAACATTTTTCAAGTTAATGTTTAAAAATAATGCTATCTCTATGTATCTCTACCAAAGAAGCCTTGATGACAAATTTTCAGGTTTCAGATAAGTGGGTCTAGAGTTTTCATGACACAGGTGGTTAAAATTTATTAAAACTTACCATTCAGATATTTTTAAATCATTCAAGAGCAAATCTGAGAATACATTAAACTTATATCAGTCTGAATCAATGGTCATTCTTAAACCCGTGTGATAGGAATTTATTTTACCTTTTTCAGAATAATAACATGGTACACAACTTGAATTTCTTAGACCAGCTCAATCAAAGTAGCTGAACCACTTATCATCACTAGAGCAAAAATAGATCAGTCATACCAGCTAAAGAGAATGTGAGGGATGAGGGTAAAGTGGCAGTGTAACAAATAGCAAGAGAAGAGCATCAAAGTTGTGCAAGATTAAATTCAGTAGCTGAGTCTGGAATGCAGACAGATCAGCTAGTCTAGAAGAGAATAGCAGAAAATTCAGGTTATCCACTGGAGAGCAATAGAGTGATTCAAGTAACTAAACAGGAGAGATTCAAGAAGTGAGGAACAAATGAATCTGACAAATCTCCCCCTGTCTAGATGCAATGAAGCTAATCATGAGCATCAATAACATCAAATATAACCAGTCAAACACCCCCTGACTAAGTGCATGATATATAGTGAAAGCATAGCACATTTTTAGAGGATTTCACTTAAGCATGAAACAAATCAACATGAAATTCAAACCTTTCAAACTCACAATTTCAGATGATGGAATTTAAATAGATTGTTCAGAACTTACCTGAAGCGTAGGATCCTGGGGTTTTCATTTTGAGTGCCTTGGCTTATTAACCCCCCTTCATTCATTCCAAGGCACACCCGCAGCAAAACAATCATTTCGATCCTGCAGGAACCCAAGCCGCCTTGGGTCCTATATTAGCCCTAATAGGTGTTCTAAACAATATTTTAGCAACATTGCCATCAAAATTCATCAAATAACAATTAGTCATGGAATGTCCAATTCTACCACAATATCTGCATCAGACATCAGATTTTCTGGTCCTATGATGCATATCAACAGCAGCTTGAGACTTATGAATGTGAGCATGAAGTTTCCTGCTATTCACATGGACATTTTGTTTCTTATTGTCTGACAACCAACATTCCGCAGACTTGTGACCTGACTTGCCACAATTAAAACATGAAAAATTCACAGGTCTTTTGGCAGAGAATTTGACAAATTTGTCATTAACATGGCATCCTTGAGCATGCCAACAGTCCTTGACTGTATGGCCATACTTCCCACACTCGAAGCACCTTAGGTGCTTGCCTCTTGAGTCATTGTTTCCCCATGAAGACCCAAACTGGCACTCAACATCTTTATGACCACGTTTGTTACAGTTATGACAGATGATGTGTTGGTTTGAAGCAAACGTGTTCCTTTTGGGGTCATGATGATTTGTAAAAGATTTATCATGCATCATATCATCATTTTTCATTACACTGCATTCCTCCATACAATGACCATGCCTGCCTCTGTAATGACATGACACTTGTGACTTTCTCGCAGCATGGTTACTAACACACTGACTAGTTGCGAATGAGTAAATGAGGCATGAGCAGTGTGCATCGACCCATCAAATTCAACCGAGCTAGTAGATTTTAGAGCACGAGCAGGAACAGTTTTTACCTTCTTCGTTTAACCCTACTTTTTCAATTTCTGATCATTTCTAATAATTTTTATTTGTTTCTCATTTTTTTGGACCTTGAACTGAAATACAGATGATGAAGGTGATTTCTTATTTTTATTTTATTTTGGGGATTGATTTGTGGTACCAGCTACATCAGAGCTTTGCACAAAAGTGGTGTATAGCTGGTTTCTAATAGTTTCCTTAACATCAGAACTGTAACTTATCCCCTTTCTTGAATTATCATCATCGCCTTTCATGACAACTTTCATTTTTCCTTTATTTTTAGCAGACTCGGATGTTGAGTTTTCCAGATCATGAATTTTATTTTCCAAAGAAGCAATGTGAAGTTCATAACTGGCTATCTCATGTTCACTGCAATTAACGCATTCGCCTAGAACTTTGTTTACAGTTTTATACTTCTCAATTTCTTGTTCTAGATTGCTCAAAATTTTTGATTCTTCATCACAGATAGTTTTTTCCTTTTTCTATGGTGAGAAGTTTTTTGGACATACCAGTGTTTAACCATTTTAATTTTTCAATTTTAGCTTTCAGTTCAATATTTTCTTTGGTTAGCTTCTTAATTTCTTCACCACTGGATACAGACTCTAGTCTTTCAATTAATTCTTCTTCTCTTTCCTCCACTTTAATTTTCTCCGCAAACAGATTTCTGTGATCCTCTTTAGATGAAGCAATCAGTTTATTCAGCCATTCATTCTCACCATAAAGATCTTCATTGTGTTCTTTTAGCAGAGAACAAGTGCTGCAAGCAGATTTTTCAATTGAGATATGTGAATTTTCCTTGTTAAAATCTTTTATTCTATCAGCAAGATTTTTATTGTTCTCATGTAATTCATTGTTCTCAACTCTCAATTTTTTCAGTTCAGAATTAATCTTTTCCAACTCTTCCAGTTTCATCAGATGTTCATCATTTTTGACCTTCAGCTGGTTTTCCAATTTTGAAGCGTCATTAGTAAATTTTTGGTTTTCATTTTTTAACAGACATATTTGTTTCATGTTGGAGTGAACTTCAGACAAACAAGCATCATATGATTGATTTATTTTTAAGCAATTTTCACATGATGAACTAAAATCATTTTTATCAATTTTCTTTTTCATCTTCTTATGCTATTTTCTTAAATGGTCATGAGACTCAAGCAACTCATTGTATGTAGCAATCCAATCATCCAGGGTATAGTTCTCGAATATATTTACTTGATTATCGTCATGTTCTTCATCTTGATTGCTGCTATGTTCACTTCCTTGAGCCATCATGCATCGGTTATCATTTTTGCAGTTGCCATCATTCAATTTGTTCAACATTTCTTTGGCAGACCTGTAAGATGAGACACATGAGATTAGTGCTCTGTCAATTGATGCTTTTATCAAGTTCAATGCTCTAGAATTGATGGAGTTTTTTGATTTATCCTTCTTGGTCCATTTGGATTTATCTCTTGATAATTTGTGTGGACTGTGAGTCATTACCTTCCAAAGATCAGGATCGGTTGTCCTTACGTACCGATGCAACTTTTCCAGCCATAGATCAAAATCATCACCTCTGAAGATCGGTGGATGAGCCATCGAGAAATGACTTGATCAATTGAAGGAGATGAGAAATGCACCAGAATCAATAGAGGTATAGCAAGACACCAACTCAGTGAGACTAAAGCACCGAAAATAATAAAACTAGACACACTCGGAAATGCACCATGGAAGTAGCATGATTCTCTGTAGATCGTTGGATCTGAATGCATAGAGACTTGCTCTAATACAAATTGATAGGTGTGCTAGGCCTGGATTCAGAGGGGGTGAATGAATCCTTCTTATAAAATTTTCAATCAATTAAAACTGCTAATTATGCCCAATTAAAACATGTGGAAAGGCAAAGATGCGGAAGCAATATGGGCAGGTAATTAGCACGAACTGGGTGCTCTCTACGAAGGACGAGAAGATGACAGACAAATAAAATTTCAGAACTCTGCAGAATAGACTGATAATAAGACCAGCCTTCACCAAACTCACACGAGACCTAAATCAAACGTGCGATATGCAAATGGAACACTCGCTAGATTGGAAGAACAAATCAATCGGCCTAAATATACATCTAGCGAGAGCAGAAGAGACAATCAAACCACAGTGCATAAGGTAATTTTAAGGTGGTTCAGTCTGCAACCCACAGACCTACGTCCACCCCACACTCCAACTAGAGTGTGGCTTCCACTGATACACAGTTTAATGGCTGGGCCTCACAGCTTGCCTACATACGCTGACGAACAGCTTGAACGGCTTGGCATTACAGCTTTGCCAACCACTGACTCACAGCTTGACTCGCTGGGCGTAACAGCTCAGCCGATCAGAGGATACTACACCTCTGCAGCCACTGGGGCTTACAGCTTAACACATCCAGAGGAATCCTCCTCTGCCCACTGAGCGTCACAGCTTGCTCTGCTGACAAACAGCTTGAAAAAAAAGTAAAATGAAAACAGAAGACAAGAAGCAACATCGACTGAAAGCTGTAAACAATGAAGTGCAGATGTGGCTCTCAAGGAGCTGACTGGCCTGGATTTGATCCACGGTCCAGTAGAGCAAGTCTTCTGGTAACTTCTTCTTCTCTTCGATCTCTCTCTCTCTCTCTTTCTTTCTTCTTCTTCTTGGTTTCTTTTCTTCTCTCCTACTCTCTCTCTCTTTTTCTCTGTTGAACTCTATCTTCTTCTGCTCTCCGATAATTCTTCTTGATCTTGCCGGGGAGAGTCTTTCTTCTTGACTTGCAGAAGGGTGGCTTATATACTTCTTCAGATTGAAGATGCGCGCTCATGCCCTAGGCGTGTGGAGATAACACTCCCGCCTCGAAGCTTCAGGAGACTCTTGCCACTTGTCAGAATCTGGAGGAATAAGGATCCACGTGGCAGCATCTATGAATGAGGATCATCATTGGATCACGTGCCCTTCTTAAAGAACACGAGCTGTTAACCTGTTGCATAAGTGACTTTCGGTTAAGTATAAGAGATGCACATACTTCATAGTGCGTATATGAATCTAAGCACAGACCATATAAGTCTATATGCACATATGCACAGACCATAATATAGCACCATGTATGGACCTGGGATGCATTAGGCTAAGCATGCATATACTTGAACAGAAACAAGTATAAACTTAGACTAGCAGGGGCAAACAGACATCGACTCTAGTATGCATACAACGCAACTAGCATTGACCTTAATGCAGACAAACACACGGTAGCACAGACATTCAACCGAAGAATGTATAGACTTTGTGTGCATGGTACAAAAGTTGCACCGACTTGATGTGGAATATATGCAAAGTATGCACAGACTTATATGCTCGCAGCAATTAGAGTTGCACAGACCTAGTTAGTACAAGGTAAACTTGCACCAACTATGAGAATGCATGAAATGCAACTTGCACCGAGTTCGATTTCACACAAGCCAAATGTGCACTAATTTTTCTCTATGCATATGACAGAAAACATGCACCAACTTTGTTCATGCAAGATCACATGCACCGAGTATGTATGCTCATGTAAAACCTGCACCGACTATGTATGTTCGCAGCGCAACCAAAAACATGCACCGAGTATGGTTTGGCTTAAACAAAGTATGCACCGAGTATGGTTTGGCTTAAACAAAGTATGCACCGAGTGTGTATGCCTTAGACACAAACAAGACGATAAGTGAAATGCAGACTTGCACCGACTTGGCATGAGCGAAAGGAAGAACATGCACCGACTTATGGCCACCATGAAACACAATTATGATATGCACATGCCTAGACAATTAACCCTGCCTTGACTTAAGCAATGCACTAACTCGGTTGCGTGCAGCAACAAAGCTTGCATCAACTTTATGTATGCATGCACGAGCTTAACGACATGTGAGAAGGTTCATGCAGCAAACATATGCACGGACTCAAGGTTCATGCAGCAAACATATGCACGGACTTAGCTTGTTCAGGATGAAAGTTTGCACCAAGAAGACATGCATTCTAAGCAAAACTCTGTACTGACCTTGTATATCACAAGGCAATACACATC
The DNA here is from genome assembly GCA_022559845.1 of Amorphophallus konjac. Lineage (NCBI taxonomy): Eukaryota > Viridiplantae > Streptophyta > Magnoliopsida > Alismatales > Araceae > Amorphophallus > Amorphophallus konjac. The sequence goes on from CM040128.1 coordinate 260,891,080, forward strand.
ATGCAACAAGACACGGTTTGCACTGAGTATATGTATGCATGCAGTAGCAAGAATATGCACTGACCTATGCGGGATGACAACGTGCACCGAGAGCATATGCAGAACAAGCACTAGATCACTCATGCATTCTTATGCATGCATTCTTATGTGGTGACTCATTATGTTGCTCTCATCAAAATAATGTGGTGACTCATTATGTTGCTATCATCAAAATATCACACCATCAATAGAGCAAAAGGGACACAACAATCTCCCCCTTTTGGATGATGGCAACACAATGACAAAATGAGTCACACTGACAAAATGATGAGTCACACTGACTCCTCAAACTATTCTCCCCTTTTGACATAATCAAAAAGGAGATGGTTTGCGAGAGAAAAGATAAGCAAAAAGAGCATGAATACATAGACTATTCTCCCCTATAAATTCAGCATACATAGAATGAAGTAATACCCATTGAAATAAAGTTCCCCCCTTTGACAAGAATACAATTCTCCCCCTATCAACATGCATGCAGAACTACTCTCCCCTTAAACCATATAATAACCAGAGCTCACCCTGAGAATATTGGAGAAAATAGAGATGCTAGCACAAGATGTATCTACAGGAATAAACTCTGGTTATCCAATGAATCAATGTGGAATCCACCACCACAAGAATTCTCAAGCAAGATTGGTTGTGGCACCTCACATTAGTATGGACAGAATAATACAGGTGGAAGGCCCATAGAACCAGAACCGGTTACATCAGTCATTCGTCTGGGTTATATAGACAAGATGGAAGATTCCAACAGTGTGGAGAGTGAAACTGATGATGTAAATGAAGTAGATGTAGTCAAGAGCAGGAGTAAGTGACAGCAAACAAGGCACAAGATCTCCAATAGGTGAGTAAGCATGATGATTAAGTTGTCAGAGGTGAACCTAATCAAAAGAAATTGTGAGGAAGTTACCACAGTAATAAGTCCTCACAAGGAAAGACTCTCCTATCACAGGGGGTTATGAATTAACCTACATGGCCCAGCTGGTTTAAATCTTATGTATACCAAATTTGACAAGTAAACTCAATACTCATATCTGAATCTTTGTTTTAATAAACCTGAACCAGCGAATCATGCCGAACACAAGATCAACCACCTTCCATCTTACTCAAATGAACTCAATGACCCCCTTTGAGAGTTTCATAGTATAGTATTGAAATTAAACACCCTTACAAGAGTGTGAGTTGATAGCTTTTGCAATAAATTTTCTTTCAATTAGCATAATATTCCCTGAGCAATTTAAGTTAATCAACACCTTTTTACATGAGGCACAACACGTCTTAGGTGAAGTGACCCAGTTACTCAGTGTGATAACTATCATTGCCTCTCAACTTTGAGAACAGAGTTAGCAATAGGAGTGTCTTTTTACATGAGGAGACACCTTGATCAGAGGCCGGACTCCCCAGTTACTCAACACTAACATGCCATTGCTCTGTCAGATTTTCAATACATTTTTCCCAGATATAACGATGGAACTTCATGACATAGGTTTACTCTATTTCATTGATAGAGAACCCAGTTTCTCAGTGACCAAGTCATTGCTCTGGATACAATTTTTCCTTTTAGTCAACATTTTTCAAGTTAATGTTTAAAAATAATGCTATCTCTATGTATCTCTACCAAAGAAGCCTTGATGACAAATTTTCAGGTTTCAGATAAGTGGGTCTAGAGTTTTCATGACACAGGTGGTTAAAATTTATTAAAACTTACCATTCAGATATTTTCAAATCATTCAAGAGCAAATCTGAGAATACATTAAACTTATATCAGTCTGAATCAATGGTCATTCTTAAACCCGTGTGATAGGAATTTATTTTACCTTTTTCAGAATAATAACATGGTACACAACTTGAATTTCTTAGACCAGCTCAATCAAAGTAGCTGAACCACTTATTATCACTAGAGCAAAAATAGATCAGTCATACCAGCTAAAGAGAATGTGAGGGATGAGGGTAAGTTGGCAGTGCAACAAATAGCAAGAGAAGAACATCAAAGTTGTGCAAGATTAAATTTAGTAGCTGAGTCTGGAATGCAGACAGATCAGCTAGTCTAGAAGAGAATAGCAGAAAATTCAGGTTATCCACTGGAGAGCAATAGAGTGATTCAAGTAACTAAACAGGAGAGATTCAAGAAGTGAGGAACAAATGAATCTGACAAATCTCCCCCTGTCTAGATGCAATGAAGCTAATCATGAGCATCAATAACATCAAACATAACCAGTCAAACACCCCCTGACTAAGTGCATGATCTACAGTGAAAGCATAGCACATTTTCAGAGGATTTCACTTAAGCATGAAACAAATCAACATGAAATTCAAACCTTTCAAACTCACAATTTCAGATGATGGAATTTAAATAGAGTGTTCAGAACTGACCAGAAGCATAGGATCCTGGGGTTTTCATTTTGAATGCCTTGGCTTATTAACCCCCCTTCATTCATTCCAAGGCACACCTGCAGCAAAACAATCATCTGGATCCTGCAGTAACCCAAGCCGCCTTGGGTCCTGTATTAGCCCTAACAGGTGTTCTAAATAATATTTTAGCAACATTGTCATCAAAATCCATCAAATAACAATTAGTCATGGAATGTCCAATTCTACCACAATATCTGCATAAGACAGCAGATTTTCTAGTCCTATGATGCATATCAACAGCAGCTTGAGACCTATGAATGTGAGCATGAAGTTTCCTAATGTCCACATGGATATTTTATTTCTTATTGTCTGACAACCAACATTCCGTGGACTTGTGACCTGACTTGCCACAGTTAAAACATAAAAAATTCATAGGTCTTTTGGCAGAGAATTTGACAAATTTGTCATTAACATGGCCTCATTAAGCATGCCAACAGTCCTTGACTGTATGGCCATACTTCCCACACTCGAAGCACCTTAGGTGCTTGCCTCTTGAGTCATTGTTTCCCCATGAAGACCCAAACCGGCACTCAACATCTTTATGACCACGTTTGTTACAGATATGACAGATGATGTGTTGGTTTGAAGCAAACGTGTTTATTTTGGGGTCATGATGATTTGTAAAAGATTTATCATGCATCATATCATCATTTTTCATTACACTGCAGTCCTCCATACAATGACCATGCCTGCCACAGTAATGACATGACACATGTGACTTTCTCGCAGCATGGTTACTAACACACTGACTAGACGCATGCGAATGAGTAAATGAGGCATGAGCAGTGTGCATCGACCCATCAAATTCAACTGAGCTAGTAGATTTTAGAGCACGAGCTGGAATAATTTTTACCTTCTTCGTTTGACCCTTCTTTTTTAATTTCTGATCATTTCTAATAATTTTTATTTGTTTCTCATTTTTCTGGACCTTGAACTGAAATACAGATGATGAAGGTGATTTCTGATTTTTTATTTTATTTTGGGGATTGATTTGTCGTACCAGCTACATCAGAGCTTTGCACAAAAGTGATGTATAACTGGTTTCTAATAGTTTCCTTAACATCAGAACTGTAACTTATCCCCTTTCTTGAATTATCATCCTCACCTTTCATGACAGCTTTCATTTTTCCTTTATGTTTAGCAGACTCGGATGCTGAGTTTTCCTGATCATGAATTTTATTTTCCAAAGAAGCAATGTGAAGTTCATAACAGGCTATCTCCTGTTCACTGCAATTAACGCATTCGCTTAAAACTTTGTTTATAATTTTATACTTATTAATTTCTTGTTCCATATTGTTCAAAATTTTTGATTCTTCATCACAGACAGTTTTTCCTTTTTCTAGGGTGAGAAGTTTTTCGGACATACTAGTGTTTAACCATTTTAATTTTTCAATTTTAGCTTTCAGTTCAATATTTTCTTTGGTCAGCTTCTTAATTTCTTTACCACTGGATACATACTCTAGTCTTTCAATTAATTCTTCTCCTCTTTCCTCCACTTTAATTTTCTCAGCAAGCAGATTTCTGTGATCCTCTTTAGATGAAGCAATCAGTTTATTCATCCATTCATTCTCACCATAAACATCTTCATTGCGTTCTTTTAGCAGAGAACAAGTGCTGCAAGCAGATTTTTCAATTGAGATATGTGAATTTTCCTTGTTAAAATCTTTTATTCTATCAGCAAGATTTTTATTGTTCTCATGTAATTCACTGTTCTCAACTCTCAATTTTTTCAGTTCGGAATTAATCTTTTCTAACTCTTCCAGTTTCATCAGATGTTCATCGTTTTTGACCTTCAGCTGGTTTTCCAATTTTGAAGCGTCATTAGCAAATTTTTGGTTTTCATTTTTCAACAGACATATTTGTTTCATGTTAGAGTGAACTTCAGACAGACAAGCATCATATGATTGATTTATTTTTAAGCAATTTTCACATGATGAACTAAAATCATTTTTATCAATTTTCTTTTTCATCTTCTTATGTTATTTTCTTAAATGGTCATGAGACTCAAGCAACTCATGGTATGCAACAATCCAATCATCCAGGGTATATTTCTCAAATATATTTACCTGATTATCGTCATGTTCTTCATCTTGATTGTTGCTATATTCACTTCCTTGAGCCATCATGCATCGGTTATCATTTTTGCAGTTGCCATCCTTCAGTTTGTTCAACATTTCTCTGGCAGACCTGCAAGATGAGACACATGAGATTAGTGCTCTGTCAATTGATGCTTTTATCAAGTTCAATGCTCTAGAATTGATGGAGTTTTTTAATTTATCTTTCTCGGTCCATTTGGATTTATCTCTCGATAATTTGTGTGGACCGTGAGTCATTACCTTCCGAAGATCAGGATCGGTTGTCCTTACGTACCGATGCAACTTTTCCAGCCATAGATCAAAATCATCACCTCTGAAGATCGGTGGATGAGCCATCGAGAAATGACTTGATCAATTGAAGGAGATGAGAAATGCACTGGAATCAACAGAGGTACAGCAAGACACCAACTCAGTGAGACTGAAGCACCGAAAATAATAAAACCAGACACACTCTGAAATGCACCACGGAAGTAGCAGGATTCTCTGTAGATCGTTGGATCTGAATGCACAGAGACCTGCTCTGATACCAATTAATATGTGTGCTAGGCCCGGATTCAGAGGGGGGTGAATGAATCCTTCTTATAAAATTTTCAATCAATTAAAACTGCTAATTATGCCCAGTTAAAACCTGTGGAAAGGCAAAGACGCGGAAGCAATATGGGCAGGTAATTAGCATGAACATGGGTGCTCTCTACGAAGGACGAGAAGATGACAGACAAACACAATTTCAGAACTCTGCAGAATAGACTGATAATAAGACCAGACTTCACCAAACTCACACGAGACCTAAATCAAATGTGCGGTATGCAAATGGAACACTCGCTAGATTGGAAGAACAAATCAATCGGCCTAAATATACATCTAGCGAGAGTAGATGGGACAATCAAATCACAGTGCACAAGGCATTTTTAAGGTGGTTCAGTCTTCAACCTGCCGACCTACGTCCACCCTACACTCCAACTAGAGTGTGGCTTCCGTTGGTACACAGCTTAACGGCTGGGCCTCACAGCTTGCCTACATCTGTTGACGAACAGCTTGAACGGCTGGGCATTATAGCTTTGACAACCGCTGACTCACAGCTTGACTCGCTGGGCGTTACAGCTCAGCCGATCAGAGGATACCACACCTCTGCAGCCGCTGGGGCTTACAGCTTAACCCATCCAGAGGAATCCTCCTCTGCACGTTGAGCAGTACAGCTTGCTCTGCTGACAAACAGCTTAAAAGAAAAGTAAAATGAAAACAGAAGACAAGAAGCAACATCGACTGAAATCTGTAAACAATGAAGTGCAGATGTGGCTCTCAAGGAGCTGACTGGCCTGGATTTGATCCATGGTCCAGTAGAGCAAGTCTTCAATGAACTTCTTCTTCTCTTCCATCTCTCTCTCTCTCTCTTTCTTTCTTCTTCTTCTTCATTTCTTTTCTTCTCTGCTACTCTCTCTCTCTTTTTCTCTGTTGAACTCTCTCTTCTTCTGCTCTCCGATAATTCTTCTTGATCTTGCCGGGGAGAGTCCTTCTTCTTGACTTGCAGATGGGTGGCTTATATACTTCCTCAGACTGAAGATGCGCGCTCATGCCCTAGGCGTATGGAGATAACACTCCCGCTTGGAAGCTTCAGGAGACTCTTGCCACTTGTCAGAATCTGGAGGAATAAGGATCCACGTGGCAGCATCTATGAATGAGGATCATCATTGGATCATGTGCCCTTCTTAAAGAACACGTGTTGTTGACCTGTTGCATAAGTGACTTTCGGTTAAGTATAAGAGATGCACAGACTTCATAGTGCGTATATGAATCTAAGCACAGACCATATAAGTCTATATGCACATATGCACAGACCATAATATAGCACCATGTATGGACCTGGGATGCATTAGGCTAAGCATGCATATACTTGAACAAAAACAAGTATAAACTTAGACTAGCAGGGGCAAACAGACGTCGACTCTAGTATGCATACAACGCAACTAGCATTGACCTTAATGCAGACAAACACACGGTAGCACAGACATTCCACCGAAGAATGTATAGACTTTGTGTGCATGGTACAAAAGTTGCACCGACTTGATGTGGAATATATGCAAAGTATGCATAGACTTATATGCTCGCAGCAACTAGAGTTGCACAGACCTGGTTAGTACAAGGTAAACTTGCACCGACTATGAGAGTGCATGAAATGCAACTTGCACCGAGTTTGATTTCACACAAGCCAAATGTGCACTGACTTTTCTCTATGCATATGACAGAAAACATGCACCGACTTTGTTCATGCAAGAACACATGCACCGAGTATGTATGCTCATGTAAAACCTGCACTGACTATGTATGTTTGCAGCACAACCAAAAACATGCATCGAGTATGATTTGGCTTAAACAAAGTATGCACCGAGTATGGTTTGGCTTAAACAAAGTATGCACCGAGTGTGTATGCCTTAGACACAAACAAGACGCTAAGTGAAATGCAGACTTGCACCGACTTGGCATGAGCGAAAGGAAGAACATGCACCGACTTATGGCCACCATGAAACACAATTATGATATGCACATGCCTAGACAATTAACCCTGCCCTGACTTAAGCAATGCACTGACTCGGTCGCGTGCAGCAACAAAGCTTGCATCGACTTTATGTATGCATGCACGAGCTTAACGACATGTGAGCAACCTTGCACGGACTCAAGGTTCATGCAGCAAACATATGCACGGACTTAGCTTGTTCAGGATGAAAGTATGCACCAAGAAGATATGCAGTCTAAGCAAAACTCTGTACTGACCTTGTATATCACAAGGCAATACACATCATGCAACAAGACACTGTTTGCACTGAGTATATGTATGAATGCAGTAGCAAGAATATGCACTGACCTATGCGGGATGACAACGTGCACCGAGAGCATATGCAGAATAAGCACTAGATCACTCATGCATGCTTATGCATGCATTGTTATGTGGTGACTCATTATGTTGCTATCATCAAAAGATCACACCATCATTAGAGCACAAGGGACACAACACGTCCGACTCTGATTGATCAAGGAATTCGGACCCCTAAACGAGGTAACTAGATAGAGGTTCTTTAGAATAATTTGTTCATGTTAATACCCTCTTCTTACCCTCAAAATTTCACATCTTTAGGTCAAGGGAATCAGAAGATAGAGGGACGTGAAGTTGCTGATCTAGTACAAGAACGGCCAGAATTAGGGCTGACATCAGTCCGAAATTGACTATCTAGAAGGCTTAATTGAAGTAGGTTATCTCATGAATGGTTCAAACTTAATGTCAGGAGTAAAAGCCCTCTAGTTTCATTCGATTTCATGCAATGTACTTTAAGAATTTTATGTTTTTCTTAGGACTATGCATCTAGTATATTCCTCATGCATGAACTAGCCCAAATGAAGTAAAAAGGAATTTTTCTTGTTAACCACATGAACCTATGCATATTGTTGGCCTATAATTGTTCTATCATGGTTATAGAAGCTAAAATATGTTGATTTCTAGGCATGATATGTCTTAGTTAGCATTTTGTTTGGTTATCATTTGGATTCGATTTTATGTAGGAAGAGACGGTCTTCCTGTAGATCGCCAGGAACTCTAGCGGTCGCTCGATAGACCGCTAGCCACCGTGAAACGGTCACCCATTAGACCGTTTTTGATTTTTTATTTCTGTAAATTTGTTAAGCAAAACATATTACAGATTAGCCTTAATTAATATATGATAAGTCTAGTTAGTTAAGTTTTAATCCAGATTTAGGTACTGGTTACATATACTTAGTTATTTTTACTGTCATCATGATAGATTTCATGTTTTTATGCACATTGATATTATTTTAACTTATGTTAATTTATGACCAAAATCATATATTCTTGTAGTAAATATATGTTTTAAATGATAGATGATTCATGATTTAACTTGATCACTGTTTTATCATGATTCCCTCTCTCTTCTAAGAGTCATTTTCTTAAGTACATGGCACATATTACGATATGTTGTCATTAGTTACACTTTGCACATTAAGAATACAATCTTGGACATGATGACCTCCTTTGAATATTCCTTTCAATGGATTAAGAAATCTTGTTTCAAGGCCTCCGTAAGTCTTCGCGAGCCTGGGATTCTCACTAGGACGCCGAGCTGGTTGTATCATTAAAAGCCCAATTGTCTAGAAGGCACTTACACCGGAGTTTTATATTCTGGACCTTAGCGGCCATTTGGTTGACCGTCTGACTCTGCTAGCGGTTCTTCACGTGACCGCTAATGGATCCTTAACGGCCATGCATTAGACCGCTAAGACTCCAGATGTTCTGTTTTCAAAATATCGAACTGTCTTATTTAACGATCTTGTACTAGACCGCCAGGATCAAGAAACGGTCCGGTAAACGACCGCTAGCATCCTGAGTTTGATTAACCCGGGGTTTGACTCAAGGGTTGATTTTTCTATGTTCCTAGATGGTCCAATTGATTATCTAGAATCTATCATATTATTCCAAAGATACCTAAGTAATTTTGGAAAGTAAAGAAATGTATCGTTATGCTGCTGAATTTTATCCATGGCATAACCTAGTTCTTAATGCAATTCTTGAAATCTCATATTCATATTTGGTGCATTCTTTCATTGATTTTGCATTATAAAACTACCACTGAACTTGTTGCAATATTGGCCATACTTTATTGATATGATCGTTGAAATAGTTTGATTTATACTTGAAGATGTAGTTCGAACACTGATTGTGTTCAAGGGCTCTGTGCTAGTCCCCTCAGCTGATTGTCGGAAACATACTATAAATCATGGGGTATGATGCTACTGGCGTCATATTGTGATGAGAGTACTTTCTTTATAAATAAGTGAAAATCCACGGGACATGAATGAATATCCACGTAAATTCACGAAGTACTTGCTACTAAGTGAAGAGTACATTCTTGCTTGTTACATGACTTTCTAGTGCATAGCCTTCATGGTTATGAAAAGTACATTCTTGTTACATTCTTGTTCATGAAAGGCCATAATTATATTCGTGCTTGATCATACTTGCTCAATCATATTCTCAATCTATGTTGTTACTTTGATTTTGTTCACGTGGTTCATTGTATCTACATGATTTATCTTATTTCTTTAGAGCTAAAATATTAATTACTTTAACATTGCCTACATGTTGATACGAAGATACCTACTAGACAAGTGTGCTCATTACCTACTTTCTCAATGTTTCAGGAAGTACGAGTGAATCGGATTCGGATTACTCAAGTAGCGGGTCCGAGAGCGATTGAAAGTCTATGGATTCGAGTGAAGACTTAGAATGTCAAAACATGTCTAGATTTAGTCCTTACATGTAATTTTTCTTTTATTGAGTGTAGGAGAGTCGAATATTCATGTACTTGGATTATGATTATTTGATATGAAATAAAGGTGAAGATTTGATTAAATTATTATGCAATTACTTTGTGTGATTGTTCTTGCACTCTGATTATATTGCTTGCTCGAGACTAACCATGCCGACTGTTCGTTATCCCGATTGTTTCCGCTGCATAATCTCGGGGCGTGACAACAATTCAACAATTAACAGAAATAAATAAACAACTACATGAGAGTCCAGTCCAATAGAAGTGCATGCGTACCCAACACCGAGTGAACACTTGGCCCCACGAGCTGACAACTAAAAACCTCCGCACAACACCCTCAAACCTCGAGAAAGAACCATCATACTTGAAAAGCAGGGGTGAGCCTTTTATCACTGGCTCAGTAGGGGTCTCGCGGAACCCCAACCGTGAACAACGACAGTAGCGGAAAGCAGCAACAACAGCAGGAACGACAAACCGATGGCCGGTAAAAACTTGGCACTATAGCTACTACTACTGTACCGGAAAACATGCCCCGATCTCACAGTCGGGGGACTACTAGACTATCAGAGAAACCCTGGCTATGCTACCAGAAGAAACATCACGATAACACTATCGTGGAGGCCCGTCTCACCGACGAAGGCCCAACCCAAAATCACGCGGTCTGGGTAGACACGATCACGACCTCGCAGTCGTGAACCTAACACCGTCTAGGGAAAACCCTCGGTGACGCTCACCGGAAACCCTAGACCTCTACCTCGGGAAACCACCTAGAACTACACGTAAAACCACGTCTCGCAGATGTGAAATGAAAACTCGAGTCACGAGAAACTCACGTCATGTGACGGGAGCACTCCCTACTAGAAGCAAGGCCTGATGCGTCCACTGACGTCTTACACCGCACCCCAGTGTCTCACTAGGACGCCCCAGGCGGAGACTGAGACACACAACCAGTACCACGAACAAGGAGTAGCTGGGGTCACACTCTTCAGCACGTGTCCGATGCCCCAAACCAAGTGTGCACACACAGACCATGCACCCTAGGTCAGATCCTCTAGCTGGTTCTTCCCCCGAATCCCAGACTCAGGCTGCGCGTGGGGGCCCTTCGGTAACCAGCCTAAAAACCGTCTCTCCTGGTCACGCTCTCCACCACTCCCAAGTGGGTTCGCACACACGTGCGCAGGAAAGCTACGACTAGTGGAATGTCACTAAACGTGAACACGGAAAGTCACACACGCACCCATCGGGAGTAACACGGAGTAACAGGTGGCCCAGACCACCAGACTCGGGACGGTTCTTCTAAACCTACTAACCCAACGGTCTTTGAGTCACACGACTCGGGTCAAGACCGCTGCACGTGATGGCACAGCGTCGTCAATCTAGCTTAATCCCTAGGTCTGAAACCACGGTAACCCAACTCCCAAGATAGCTCACAAGCTGCCGAGTTAATTCCCTAACCAAGGGAAAACGGGAAACCTCCAGCCCCAGGCTGGGCGACTGGAATCACAGCCCAAGGTCATATTGTAACACCCCGACCTAACATCCGGTCCAATTTTCAACTCTCATCGGATTTAGGAGGGATGCCACTGTGGGAAAAACCCAACAGAAACATAATCGGTTGATGAATTACATAAATAAAGAGAATACAAGATCAACGAAAGATTAATCTCATTCCCATCAGTTAAATCACATTCTCGAAATCACAATAGTCCAAAACTGATAAGCAGAAAGTTACTTACAATAGTGCATTATTATAAATTTCAAATGTTCTAACAACAAATCACCTCAAATGAAAAATAAAGATATCTAAAGACTACACCAAATTTTCTCGATCGGATTCACTACGCGCTAACTCCTCGTCCTCACCGAGGGAATCACCTGAAAATGGTTAGCAAGTATGAGTCTAGGAATAGACTCAGCAAGTAACTAAAATTAAATCGTTCTCTTTTATCCACATCTAACATACTTCAACGATTAATATCAAAAGATACTAAAATCTGAAATCATGTTATCGGGCACAGAAAATAGGTTTCTTTTGCAGCAGTAAACAACTCTTTATATGACTATACTTTAATCTTTCAAAAACACAAATACCTATTCATATTTTCATAAAACAGAACTTTTCAGAATGGCATATGACTGCACAAATTTCAAAAATAGAATTTCACAATTTCACAATTTTAAAAGTTATATGTCTTTACAGAATTACAGATATGGAAATAGAATTTTTTCTCGATCTGCATATGACTAAACAGATTTTGGAACATAATTTCAAAATTTTCAGAAGTCATATGCCTTTACAAATTTCAGATTCAAAGATAAAATTTCATATGATATATATATATATATATATAGCTTAGACACAGTGCCCAAACCGCCACTAGAAGGTCAGTACAGAACATATACTCAATCCCCTAGGCAAGGGAGACGAGTCTTGGTTAACTGCGCAGAACCGGGAAAAGTCCTTCCCACCTTAACCAGTGAAACTTGTCCACCTCGAGAATTTCACCTCGTGCCCTCGAGGTCTGAACAGATTGAGCCTCCCCATAGGGACATTTCTATAGTTTGGCTCCGCGCCCTTCTATGATAGCAGTGTCCATATAGCCTATATAATAGCTTTATATGTATACATATGTACGCCGAAAAATCATATACCGCATTACATACCTTTCACAAAATAACTTTTCAATCACATTGTTCTAAAACTTCACAATTACAAAAAAAATTCCAAAGACTTCAGGAATACAATAGATTTCAGATTCTAAAACCAGAAAATAGGTTTATATCTAAGCCATATATGCAAGTAAAACAGTTCATAATTGTAAGCACATAATTTTAATGAACACAAAATTTTTACAGAAAGTTACCAACTTGGTTCTTTATCATTTTCTAATTTTGTAGATTTTTCTGAATCAAAATGGCCTTTCAAAACTCTATTTTCCTTGGTTTCTGAAATTTAAGAAACATGTTTATTTTTATACTACACATGCAAATAAATCAAGTCATAACTTGAAGTACAGAATTTTAATGAACACGACATTTTTACAGAAAGTTACCAACTTGGTTCTTTATCATTTCTTAATTTTTTAGATTTTTCGAGATCAAAATAGCATTTCAAAACTCCATTTTCTTTGGTTTCTGAAATTTAGGAAACACGTTTATTTTTATACTACACATGTATATAAATCAAGTCATAACTTGAAGTATAGAATTTTTTAAATCATGAAAATTTTACAACAAGTTACCAACTTGGTCATCTACCATTTTCTAATTTTTCAGATTTTTCTGAATCCAATTGGCCAGTCAAAATACCTTATTTTCAGAGTTCTGGAAAATTAGGACACAATACGGAATGCCAAATGGCAGGTCGACCTGTCTAGAGAGCAGGTCGACCTGTCCAGAAGGCCAGGTCGACCTGTCCAGAAGCTAGGTCGACCTAGACTAAATAAAATATGTTCAATTTTAAGTACAGATTTTTAATGAACCCAAAATTCTTACAGTAGATCACCAACTTAATTCTCTAGCATTTATTATTTTTTTCAGATTTTTCTAAATTAATTTGGCCTCCCAAAACTCACTTTTTCATGGTTGCTGGAATTTAAAAATATGTTTATATTTTAAACATCATCTACGCAGAAAATAAAGCATAACTATGCGGACAGAATTTTACTGACCATGAAATTTTTACGGTAGATCACCAACTTAATCCTCTAGCATTTATTATTTTTTTCAGATTTTTTTGAATTAATTTGACCTCCCAAAATTCACTTTTTCATGATTGTTCGAATTTAGAAACAGGTTTATATTTTAAACTGTAGGTGCGCGGAAAACAAAGCATAATTATGCGGGCAGAATTTACTGACCATGAAATTTTTACAGTAGATCACCAACTTAATCATCTATCATTTTCCATTTTTTCAGATTTTTCTAATTTCAAATGGTCTTTCAAAACTTTCTATTTACAAGTCCCTGGAAAACAGGGCAGAAAACACAGACATGGGGGGTTGCGTCGACCCAACCGTCATATACGGTGACCCTGTTTCCGCTTAAAACGCGACGAACATCTATAAACATCTGTAATCGATTGAAAACGTTAAAATAGTAATACTAAAAACTTGGTTTAGGCTCTTTACATATTTCTTTACAACCTAAATTCTTTGAATTATATAAATCATAACAAAAATAAAAAAAATCAGAACAAACTTGCATGGATCTCTTGGCATACGACATTGAGTACCGGTTGAAATGAAAATAGAATTTTAGAATAAAACCAAAGCAATGACATGAAACCTAATTTACTGTTGATCCCCGGGTAGGCGAGTAGACAAGAAGGGGGGGTTGAATTATCTCCCACGATCGATGGTAAATTTAAAACTTAACTAAGCAGAATTAACAATATTAACGAGATTGAAGATTTAACTAAACAAGATAATTAAATTCTCTCAATCTCGCCGATCTCACACGATCACATGAACATATGAAACAAGCAAACCACACAATCCCACAAAGTAAACCATAAGATAAAAGGATTTTTAAGGTGATTCGGGACCACGACGGACTCCCTACGTCCACCCCTCACCAAACCCGGTGAGGCTTCACTCAAGGATAAATCCCCAAACGGAGACGACGCTCCAAACACACACGGGGATAAATCCCCCCCACATACGGAGTCAAACTCCAACACACATGCGTAGGGCGACACCTACGCAACCACACGGGAGTAAATTCCCAACCACACACGGGGAACACACCCTAAAATATGCCCAAGTACACACGCGAATATGCTCCGCACAAAGTGACACACATGTGTCAACACAAACACTCGGAGAACCCTTTCTCTGAACACCTACACACAATATTCCTTCAGAAATATATGAAGCCTAGACAAATAGATACAATGAATCACAAACAAAGTCTAAAGACTTAAATGAAAAAGATATAGCATGTAGAGAGCTCCCCCTTCTTCGATTCTTTCGGTTCCTCTTGATTCGTTGTCGGATGATGGCGATTTTAGCATCCTCTTATTCCTCTTCTCGAGCCGCTCCTCTTTCTCTTCTTCCACAAGCTCCAAAAATCACTTCAAGTAGATCAAAACCACCTTGCAAGAGCTCCTCCCTTGTTTTCTCCTTTTTCTTCTCCTACAAGAAAGAACATGAACACATTAGGGATTTTCAAGTCCCAAATTCAGAGCACACATTAATATATATAGGAGACTAACCAAATGACCCATATACCCCTTCTAAAATGTGTTTAAAACACCCTAATATGTTTAGGAACCATTGGGGGGTATTTTAGTAAGGTTTAGAAAGGTTTTCAATTGGTTTTAAAGTCTCCCGGAAATCTCGTTCTGAAAGGGTCGACCCTTGGGGTCGATCCTCGGGCTGACAGAGGTCGATCGGGGCCAAAAAAAATTGCAACCCACAGGGGTCGACCCATGCAGGTGGCTGAGCTCTCAGCCCAGGGGGGTCGACCCCCGGGGTCAACCCCTTCCCTGAAGGGTTCGAGAACTTGGAAATTAGCCCCGTTTAAGCGCCAAAAAAATTCTCAAAAATCAACAATTAATTATCATGAATTCAACAAATTATTAAGACCATTTAAATCACATTCCAACAAGATTTATGAGAAAGATTAAGCACATTGTAAAAACCTAAAAATCTCATTTTAAGGATGCATAAAACACTTCCAATGCAATGCAACCTCATGAAAAATGTTCATGAAAACAACCCACAACTTAACATAAAAATGGTTAGATGTTACCATCATCCACTTGACATGGGAGGGTTTAAAAGTCATCCTTTAACCTGTAAAAACATGATAAACCAAGAGGTTAGATGATAATCAAAACTCATGAACCAAGCATTAACTCTTTGAACTAGTTCACATAAAAATACATCGTTGAACTAACTCAACTAAGTATTTGGCTTCTCAAATCAATCAACAAAAATACATTCCACCAAATGACAAGGTTGTTATGATAAACATGGATCTCTCAATCAACCAAATATAATGACATGGGACCTCAACCATTCAATCACAAGGCAGCCAAATCTTCAAAATCAAAATGCTTCATTACATAAGTGTTAACAATTATGCCAAATGCAAAGCATGCATAATATCATGGAACCACATTCATTCAAATGGCATTATTGTTAATTAAAAACTAACATTCATGAACCATTATCTCACATGGAACATTGATATAAAATCACATTCATCAAGATTCAAGTAAATAGGCTAAGTATATTTCTAGCCCAAAAGCCTTGTGAGGAAAATGCAAGGAAATACCCCAATCAAGACTTGAAACCATATTTGATGAAATGTATGAATCATATAATGATGAAATGCAATGCAATGAGAAAGGTAACTCCCTTTTTGAAGAAGAACTTCATTGATGCACTCCTTTGAGTTCCAAAACGTGAGCCATGGATTTGATTATGCAAACCAAGATAAATATAGCATTAGTTCTTTAAACACCAAAGATTCATATGACTTTCAAGAATGAACCTTGAAGCCATCTTTCAACTCATCAATCACGATATACACATGTTGCTCAATGAAACACATACACACAAACACAATCATTTTGATATCATTGAAACCAAACACCAACTAAGGTATGCAATAATCTCCCCCTTTTTGATGATGACAAAACGATGTGTGTGCTAATACAGATTTGTAAACATCTTTATGAGAGATCAGACTTTAGGCATTAAGATCAACATTGAGCACATACACCAATTCTCTAATTCTTCCCAAAATAACATCAACACACAAACATTCTCTCCCTTTTGTCATCTACAAAAAGACATGGACTTATATGACATGATATGAATGTGTTAGGCCAGAAGATATGATACCGATGCAAATACCAAGGGATGATAATCAAAGGCCAAAAAATATGATACCAAATGTTGTTCAAATTAAAGGCCCAAAGATTTGTAATTTCAATTCTTGAAGAGTTGGTCCCAAAGATATGATACCAAAAGTTGGAAGAACTCGTTTAAGCATTTATGCAACATGATGTGTTCAAAATGATGCATTTCAAAATGAACTATATCAATTGTTGGAAAGTATGAATTGTTCAAGATGATATCATGTATGAACTATATGCATGTTGAGAATGCCAAATATGCAAATATGCACACGATGAGCTTCATCTTTCAAATGTAATGAATATGCACTATGTAAATTCTAATCATGCAAGATATGAAGCTATGCACAATATGACTTCCATCCTTCAAATGCAATGTTTATGCTCAAAATTAGATCAAAGGGAAATGCATGAACATGCAAGCACACAAGCACAATCATCATGCACACAAATATTACATATAGTAACTCCCCCTAAATGAGGCAAGGGTTAAGAAAAGAGCATGTGATTCAAATTCAAGAATGTAAGACATGAAGCATAACTAAGAGATTTATGCATACACATCTAGAGGTACTACATAAACCATGAATGTAGGTAAATTCATAAAATACATACATCACAAAAATGTCCATGTGAAATGTGAGGCAGTGACTAATGAGCTTCAAAATATATGGATTTTCAGATTTTCTAAAGAACACTAGAATGTAATCTTTTCTATACACTTTCACTTTAGATTCTCGACTATCACTAGCTTCGCACAACCCCTATTTTGTTTCTTTTAATGGACTTCACCTTTCGACACGAGTATCCTCATGTGTCGCAATGGGGATTCTCGGTTACTTGGATTCGTCACACATATGGATTTGTTTCTCCTTTCGACATGAGTTTCCTTCTTTGTTTCAGGGAGGATTCCCGGTTACTCGGATTCACGTTCCACTTATTTAATTTTTGTGCGGTATGCAGCTTTTTCCTCACGATTACTCTTTAATGTCCATGTAGAGATTCAAGTTCCCTTTAAAGTGCTGGAAGGAATTTCTTAAATCCTTATCAAGTATAGTCATTAAATTCATTGTGTGCAAGAGTGTGGGGGTAAATTTTTATTTTGCATGTATAAAATGAATTTAACAAGACACGGCTATGACTCCCCCTAAATGTATGCACGGTCGGAAATAAATCCTCCCCCTTAATATATGACATGAATCACATATGAATAAAATCATTGCATTGTTATTTAGCAAGGAGGTGAGGTCTTAGAATTTTTCAAGAAGGTGTTTCATAAACTAAATACATACACGCATGCAAGGATTCATGGAAACATTCATGCAAGCATTCATGAATCAAGGTATGCACGAGACTCGCATTCACAATGATATGCAAGGATCTATGAATGATATGCAAAAATGCCAATGCATTCTTTTTATATATGTTTTCAGTTTTTGTAAGGACTTGAACATTTAAGAAAAGTATGAACCAAGAGAATGCATGAGATGAGTTTTCAATGAATTTAGCACAGAACCATGAGTACTTTATTTTAGATCTTTTCATGATGAACATTTAACCATGATCATTCAAAAGTAACCTTGCATAAGACATAAGCTTCAGTTTGAACATGATATCCCCTGCATGTGTGAATAAGTAAATAATCAAGTGTCCAACAGATTTCACACAGACTTTGGCAAAAGAGCAAGATAAGTGTTTAAAACAACTTATCGATTTAGCAAAATAATCACACATGGTCAATGAGCTTCAAACTGAGCCATGGTCAACATTCAATATCAATTGTTACATTTGATCAAGTAAGTCCATAGTTCAGAAGTTTTACCTTTTTGAAATAAGAGAATTTTTCAGATTCAGTTTAAAAGATATTGCAGTTCAAAGGCAACTTTAATTCATTCAAAACATGTGATTCCTCATAAGCCAAACAATTCAATTTCTAAATTTGGTACAAGGCGGAGAACTTTGATCCAAGGATCAGCTCACGCATAGAGATAGCTTCCTGACAGACCTAATTTGTCATTTCACATATCACCATTTGATATACCAAATATTCATCCATTGAAAGCTTGTATGACTCGTGAAGAAATACAATTCAACCATGATATGAAAACCATAGAAAGATAATATAAGTAGAAGACATCAAAATCACCAATCTCGCAAAAAGAAGCAAAGTTGGGGTTTTACCTTATGAGTGTGTCTTGTTCTATTTTATTGGAACCACTTTCATTCTTTATTTACCTTAAGGCACACTAGCATCAAAGTCAATTCATTCAACGGATATTGGCACCCAAGTCTTTTTGGGTCTCTTGACGTTAGTAGCATTATCACCAAACACTTTCTTCTTTTTCGTTGCCACAATATCATCATTCTTCATGATCCTACAATCCTCAATGACATGTCCATGGTTTCCATTGTAAAAGCATTGAGGAGTGACAACTTTGGCAAAAGATTTTCTTTTAACATGATCAAGAGAGTTTTTAAAAATAGTCATTCTTCTATTTCTAAAATTTCTAGGTCTAACAAAATCAAACTTAGCATTCATTCTAGAAACATGAAAATTCTCAGTTTTCAAAAACCAACATTCATTCATAACATGACCGTATTTCTCACAATGAAAGCAACAAGGAGATGTGGGTCTACGGAATGACTTTTCATTGTTTGCATGAGTTTTTAGAAGTAAGTTTTTCTTAGAGGATGTAAACTTTTGAGCATGAGACACATGTTCATTTCTAAATTTTTCTTGAACATTAAACTTAGCATTCATGGCATGAAAATCATCATTTTACTTCACAAAATAATTATCAATGACATGGCCAAGTTTATGACAATAAAAACAAGAAACATTCCTTTTTCTCTTGAAAGCATTTTGTTCAACTTTCTGCTTTGAAAAATAATTTTTCATCGTGTGGCTTACCTTACCACAATGAAAGCAAGAAATATTTCTTTGTGATTTGAAAATATTTTTCTTTTGGCTTGCAAGTTTGTCATCCTCTTTCATGACAACACAATCATCCATCACATGTCCAAACACACCACAATAGAAGCATTCAACATTAGACTTTAATTTTTGAAATCTATTTGACATGGTTGGTTTGACATTCTTCATTTTCTCAAATCTATTTTTAGAATTTTTCATTTGTGCAATTGGAGGTGGTGCTTTAGAAGTGCTAGGAATATCGGATGCATGAACAAATGATGTTTTTAATTTGGATTCAAAAGATTTTTTGTTGACCGGGGTGTATCCAAGACCCTCTTTTTAAAAGTTCACCTTAACACCCAACGCTTTATCCAAATTTTCCTTCCCTTTGACAAATCTAGATAAATCATCTTTTAAGCTTCGCACTTCTTCTTCAAGAGCAGAAACATGCAATTCAGCACTCGTGATTTCTTCTTTGCATGCACAAACTTTATCATTCAACAAGTAATTCACAGATTTGAAGTTTTCATTTTCTTCCTTGAGTTCTTTGTTTTCAACATTTATAGAATGTAATTTTTCAGTCAATTTCTCAAGGACTTTCTCAGTTTCAAGAAGTTTTGAAATCCTAGCAAGGATTTGTTCATTTTCATATTTTAACAGCATGTTTTCTTTTTCAAGTTTTTCAAAACGTTTCAAACTACTTTCAAGTAGAGAAATCTGAATCAACATGGCACCTTTTTCTTTTTGAAGTTCTTCATTTTCATTCATGATGCCTTTGCCATCAATTTCAGAATCAAGAAGTTTTTCAAACATCTTATCATCGTCAGACAGTGAAGCTAGCTTGTTCTTAAGAGATTCTTCATTTTTCTCAAGCATGGAAATTTTAGACAATAATGTTTCAATTTGCTCACGTAAATCTTGACAATCATTTTCAAGATTCAAAGATCTATCAGATTTTGCAACCAAGGTGTATTCTTTATGCATGTCAAAAATTTCTTTATCAAGACCATCTATTCTAGATTCCATATCTTCATTTTGTCTTTCCAAACATTCATTTTCTAACTTCAAAACTTCATTTTCCTTTTTCAAAGTTTTACAGTTTTCACAAGAGGAGTTAGCATGCGTATTTTCACATGAAGCAGGGGAATTCACAACATCTTCAATCTTCTTTGTCAATTTCTTATTTTCAGATTTGACCTTTTTGTATCTACCTAACAATTCCTCATAAAGCTCTATTAGCTCTTGAAAAGGAATTTCCTCACCTTCGGATCCTACCTCTGAGCTTTCTTTACTTTCTTCATCACTAAACATTGAGCTTGAGCCGAATTGTGAAGTTTTTTCATTAACTTCAAGTTTTGCCAGTTGATCCCACAAATCTCTCGCTGACCTGTACTAAGAAATTTGAGATAGAACATTAGACTCTGTGTTGCTCCTAAAAAAATTCAAAGCTCGAAGGTTAATTTCATTTTTGTTCACATGCTTGTCATTCCATTTTCTTTCTTTTGACGGAAGTTTATGTGGACCATCACATATGACTTTCCAGATTTCATGTTCATTAAAACCGAGATAAGCACACATGCTATTTTTCCAAGAAATGTAATTATTTCCATCATAACGATAAGGAAGAGTAAAGCTAGACATGTTGCTAAATGAAACTCGCCGAGGGATCACTCTAAAGGTCGTTAGACCCTAGAAGATAGAGCAGTGGCTCTGATACTAATTGTTGGTCCCCGGGTAGGCGAGTAGATAAGAAGGGGGGGTTGAATTGTCTCCCACGATCGATGGTAAATTTAAAACTTAACTAAGCAGAATTAACAATATTAACGAGATTGAAGATTTAACTAAACAAGATAATTAAATTCTCTCAATCTCGCCGATCTCACACGATCACATGAACAGATGAAACAAGCAAACCACACAATCCCACAAAGTAAACCACAAGACAAAGGGATTTTTAAGGTGATTCGGGACTATGACGGGCTCCCTACGTCCACCCCTCACCAAACCTGGTGAGGCTTCATTAGGGGTTAAATCCCCAAACGGAGACGACGCTCCAAACACACACGGGGATAAATCCCCCCCCCACACACGGAGTCAAACTTCAACACACAGGCGTAGGGAGACACCTACGCAACCACAAGGGAGTAAACTCCCAACCACACACGGGGAACACACCCCAACCATACGGGAGTAAACTCCCAACCACACACATGCCCAAGTACACACGCGAATATGCTCCGCACAAAGCGACACACATGTGTCAACACAAACACAAGGAGAACCCTTTCTCCGAACACCCACACACAATATTCCTTCAGAAATGTATGAAGCCTAGACAAATAGATACAATGAATCCCAAACAAAGTCTAAAGACTGAAAAGAAGAAGATATAGCATGTAGAGAGCTCCCCCTTCTTCGATTCTTTCGGTTCCTCTTGGTTCATTGTCGGATGATGGCAATTTCGGCATCCTCTTGTTCCTCTCCTCGAGTCGCTCCTCTTTCTCTTCTTCCACAAGCTCCAAAAATCACTTCAAGTAGATCAAAACCACCTTGTAAGAGCTCCTCCCTTGTTTTCCCCTTTTTCTTCTCCTACAAGAACGAACATGAACACATTAGGGCTTTTCAAGTCCCAAATTCGGAGCACACATTAATATATATAGGAGACTAACCAAATGACCCATATACCCCTTCTAAAATGTGTTTAAAACACCCTAATATGTTTAGGAACCATTGGGGGGTATTTTAGTAAGGTTTAGAAAGGTTTTCAATGGGTTTTAAAGTCTCTCGGAAATCCCGTTCTGAAAGGGTCGACCCTAAGGGTCGACCCTCGGGCTGACAGAGGTCGACCGGGGCCAAAAAAAATTGCAACCCACAGGGGTCGACCCTTGGCAGTGGGTCGATCCCAGGGGTCGACCCATGCAGGTGGCTGAGCTCTCAGCCCAGGGGGGTCGACCCCAGGGGTCAACCCCTTCCCTGAAGGGTTCGAGAACTTGGAAATTAGCCCCGTTTAAGTGCCGGAAAAATTCTAAAAAATCAAGAATGAATTACCATGAATTCAACAAAGTATTAAGACCATTTAAACCAAATTTCAACAAGATTTATGAGAAAGATTAAGCACATTGTAAAAACCCAAAAATCTCATTTTAAGGATGCATAAAACACTTCCAATGCAATGCAACCTCATGAAAAATGTTCATGAAAATAACTCGGAACTTAGCATAAAAATGGTTAGATGTTACCATCATCCACTTGACATGGGAGGGTTTAAAAGTCATCCTTTAATCTGTAAAAACATGATAAACCAAGAGGTTAGATGATAATCAAAACTCATGAACCAAGCATTAACTCTTTGAACTAGTTCACATAAAAATACATCGTTGAACTAACTCAACCAAGTATTTGGCTTCTCAAATCAATCAACAAAAATACATTCCACAAAATGACAAGGTTTTGTTATGATAAACATGGATCTCTCAATCAACCAAATATAATGACATGGGACCTCAACCATTCAATTACAAGGCAATCAAATCTTCAACATCAAAATGCTTCATTACATAAGTGTTAACAATTATGCCAAATGCAAAGCATACATAATATCATGGAATCACATTCATTCAAATGGCATTATTGTTGATTAAAAACTAACATTCATGAACCATTATCTCACATGGAACATTGATATAAAATCACATTCCTCAAGATTCAAGTAAATAGGCTAAGTATATTTCTAGCCCAAAAGTCTTGTAAGGAAAATGCAAGGAAATACCCCAATCAAGACTTGAAACCTTATTTGATGAAATGTATGAATCATATAAGGATGAAATGTAATGCAATGAGAAAGGTAACTCCCTTTTTGAAGAAGAACTTCATTGATGCACTCCTTTGAGTTCCAAAGCGTGAGCCATGGATTTGATTCTGCAAACCAAGATAAATATAGCATTAGTTCCTTAAACACCAAAGATTCATGACTTTCAAGAATGAACCTTGAAGCCATCTTTCAACTCATCAATCACGATATACACATGTTGCTCAATGAAACACATACACACACAAACATAATCATTTTGATATCATTGAAACCAAACACCAACTAGGGGATGCAACATTTACGATGATGCATACTTCTTTAAACCTAGATCCTCTGAAAGTAGTTAGAACATGTAAAAGAGATACTTTGAACCTTAGAACTTACCTTATCAATGAAAAACTATGAATCGAGACACCTCCTGATGAATCCCCTCACCGAATCGTGCCCACGGTAGCACGACGACCGTCTAGAAGCCTCTACGAAGAACCTCACACAACCTTCTTTATAATCCTCTTACTCTCAGCAACAAGAGCACTCACAACCCCTTCTCAAAGCAAGGAGTGGCTTGCTACGGTTTGCAGAGAAGAAAAGAAGAATAAAAAAAGATACAATAATTGCCCAATCCTCTGAGCACACCCTTATATAAAGCCAAAACCCTTTTAAGAATAGATCTAAATCCTAACCATTACTTCATATCTACCCAAATCCAATGGTTGGACATTGCTCTTGAATGATCATGGCCTCCACGAGCCCTTGTTGGCCATTAGGACGTCAATCACGTGAAGGGTATACGGAGGAAACTATTCATGACCCACTTTAAAAATTAATATCTCACAAGGTAAAAATGATTAGGAAAAATTAATTGTTACCCATTAACCACCTCGATTTACTCTACCATGAAAAATTATCAAATGAATATTTGACCTTAAAAATGAAATTGAGTGAATAGTAAAAAGTGTGAAAATGAATAGTAAATATGTTGGGTCATAGCCTATCCTAAACTATAGGAATTTGTGTATATGCCCTTATGTGTTCTACTAGTGAATGAATATAATATAAGAAGGGCTCATTTTAACCATTAGCTTACAAAATTTTAATTGTTCAAAATTCTAAATCTAAAATTATCGAAAAAACTTATATTTAATGCATTATCTATTTTATTTATTTATTTAGTTACGTATTTAACAAAACATGTACTAAACACCTATTTTATCAAATTAAATAGCTGAAATGCTTTAAATTTTTCAAGAAAATCCCAGGCACTACACATACGCTTGGCCCACTCGGAAACCACTTACCGGGAAGCCAATGACGTGTGGGAATAACCCACCGCACACATGCCGATGCACGTCGACTCGTTCTAGCCAGAATATGAAAGCCCGGAACACACGGGGTCACTCGGGCCCTCCAAACCCACGTGCACGTTAATCGAGATAACTCAGTACCTCCGGACACCCCAAAATACGGACGGGGAATCCACGAGGTGTCCGAGACATCCATGAGACCGAAGGTCGACCACTGGGTCACCACCGGGTCGACCAAGGGTCAACACAACGCAAACAGAACACGACTAGCACGGAAACAGATTGGCGGTCCTACCTGGACCGTCACATTAATTGACGGTCCGCTCAGGACCGCAAGCCTAATTGGCGGTCTTACCTGAGACTGCTATTTCGAAGTGGCGGTCTCCACTGGACCGCTAATTGGCAGGGACACCTGGAATAAGGCGGCCATCCCTGGGCCGCATCCAGCAAATGGCAGCCATCTCCCAGGCCGCAAAACGGGAGAAACGGTCAGGCACCTAATCGCCAAATACAGACCCACGAAGTGGCGGTCCTGGCCTGACCGCTAATTCAATTGGCGGTAGAACCTACTTAACGGAGCTATTGGCGGTCCCCGGAGGGCCGCCATTCCAATTGGCGATCTCTGGTACGATCGCCATTTGCCCCCGAACCCAAAAATGGTGAACTCGGTGGAAAACTCCATTCCACGCCCCATTCACACCCTTGTGAAGGGGAAACAAGGGGAAATCATTCCCCAACCTCTCTAGCACCGAGAGTGTAATATCTCAGACCTTTCGGATCCCTCTTCGTGGGTTCCGGATCTGGTTCCTCGGAGTGTCCGACTCCGTTGTGTCCAAAATTTCATTTCGGACATCTTTCGTGTTCGGATCGGCACGATCCGGAGTTGTTTCGGAGGCCCGGGAGCGTTCTGCGACTTTTCCGCGTGTGTTTTCTGATTCTCGGTGTGTGTTTCGGTAATTCCTTTAGAATTTCGTTGCGGGTGAACCGGTTCATTCACCTAGGCGAGAGTGGTACCATTGCGATCGGTGCGTTTCGAGGATCGCGGAAATATGATTTTTGATTTTTTGGTATTTTCTAGAATTTTTGGATTTTCTATTTAAACCCCCCATTTTCTTTTCTTTCTTCTTCTTCTTCTTCCTTTCTTATCCTTCCTCCCTCTCTCTCTCTCTCTCTCTCTCTCTCTCTCTCTCTCTCTCTCTCTCTCTCTCTCTCCCATTCGAGCGCAACGACCTCCGTTCCGGCTGCAGACGGCGGCGGTGCGATGGCGCGAGGACGTGGGTGACGACGAGGCGATCGTGCAGGCGTGCGGCAAGCATGGGAAGCGTGGGAAGGCGAGGTTCTAACGGCGTTCTTTGTGGGATTGAGCTCGGATCGGCACGTCTCGTCGTGAACCGGAGGTAGGGTGACGTTCCTTAGCCACTTGCCTTTCTTCCCCTTGAGTTTTAGCTCGAGACGAGGTTGAGAGGGGTTATTTTCGCGCCGGGAAGGGTCGTTCATGCCGCGGGGAGAGTTCGTCTGATCCGCCGTTTTGAGCCTCGATTCCGTGGTTTAAGGGCGTAGGAGCATGCTAGGGGGGCTTGGGGGTTCTTCTCTCACCATTCCCCCCTTCGTGGGGCTTGTTTGGGGGCCGAAATGGGCGATTCCGGCAAGGTTCGCCGTTTTTGCACTGGTGGGCGATGTGTGGTTGAACCAGGGCCAGCACAACCCTTGTGCGGCCCCGTTCTGGCCGTCCATCAGCTCGGCGCGCTGTGGCTGGGGCTCGGCGCATAGTGGGCTTGCGTGGTCTGTCGTGGGACCGCATATCCTAAGGTGCGGCCCCATAACGACCGCCCAACCCTGGGTTTTCGACCGTTGAGTATTATCGTTGTACAGTGCACTGGGGTGTGCGTCCAGGAGCTGGCCGCATAACCCTTCGTGCGGCCAGGTGCTGGCCGTACGTCATCTGGTGCCGTTGCCTGGGTGTGCGGCCAGATCTGACCGCACAACCCTTGAACGGTGAAACCGTAGCCGCTCTTCCCTAGTGAGGCTAAAGACTAACCGTTCAGGTTTATTATCATTGGGAGACGAGCGGCCAGGAGCTGACCGTTCCTCACCCACGTGCGGCCAGGAGCTGGCCGCACATCTGTTGAACGGGCCCATGTTGGCCGTTCTTCAGCCCGTTTGGACCTGGGTAGAACGGTCCCGTGCTGGCCATTTAACCGTGGTGCGGTCCCTGTGCAACCGCACATCCCTGAGCGGCCCAGAGTGGACCGTTCAAGGGGACGGGTCGTGTCGGCGTGTCTCTCGTCGTACTAAGTGGTACCGGGAGATGTCGTTGTCGGCTTCTGTCACCGTACGACGGTGTTGGTACGAGGGGCGTTCCTTGTACCGTCCGGTTGTGACGTGGTTTTCCGTTGACTTGAGAGTCTACTCGTAGTGACCCTCCACTGGTCGTAGCTTGCTTACACGCGTGTGGTCCCATCAAGGAGTGGTGGAGAGGCTACCCTTAAAGACGGTTTGTGGATCGATTTTCGTCGGGCCCCACGTCTTGCAGCCAGAGTCCGGCTGAGGGGAAAATCAGTCAGAGGGTCAGACCGGGGACGCGCGGTCTGTGTGTGCACACGTGGTTGGGGGCGGTTGGACCCACGTTGACGAGCGTGACCCCAGCTAGTCACTCGTTTGTGGTTACTTGTGCGGTGTTCGTGCCTTTTGGTAGGAGCTACCACGTCAGGCAGTTCACCTGCGATGCGGTGTAAGACGTCAAGGGACGCTACCGACTGTACTTCTAGTGGGAGGTACTCCTGTCGAGTCGGGAGTGACTGACTATCAGTCTTTGTGACTTCAACCTTCGGGTTTTTATCGTGTTGACCGTGGTGTTCCGGTCGTTCCACCGTGGCACGTGTGTCGGTTTTTATGCCGTGAGATCGGTGTTTTGTAGATTGCAGGGCTTCCCTTTTTGAGGTACTCGCTTACTGCTAGCGTAGCAATTTCTCCGGTTGCGAGGTAGGGTTCGAGAGATCCCTACTGAGTCTTTTCTGAGACTCATTCCCCATGTGTTTTCACCGTGTTTCAGGTGAGTCGCAGCCTCAGGGGAGCGCGTCTGAGGCTCAGCGTGGTTCAGGTGCCCAGCGTTAGTGCCAGATGTCAGAGCCGGGGTATACCCCATGTAGTTGTACTTTTCTTTCTTGTCTCCGTACTAGTTGTGGACTACTACTGTTGTTATTTTTTTATATCTTATAGACCATGTATCCTGTAAAATGTTAGTTTATTTACTGCTTAATTATAAATCTGTTTAATTTCTGCAATTATTTGTGATACTTGTGTAGTCTCCACACCATCCTTTTTACCCTTCCGAGTCTTCGGACTCGTGGGTGGCGGTGCGAGTCTCGGGTTATCGGGCATTCCCAGTAATCGAATTCTCGGGTCGTTACAGAGAGGACCCATTTAAACCCCAAAAATGCGTTCAAAACATGAAATCCGGCTCACACCCCAAAATCACACAAAAGCGATCCGAAACTCACAGATCCAGATCCGAAAAATATCTTAAAAAATCAGGACATTACAACCCTCCCCCTTAAAGAAATTTCATCCTTGAAATTCAGGACTAGCACCAAGCCACAGGGGGAGAACACCTTAACCAACTGACAACGCTGTCAGAACTCCAGCACAGAAAACCTCGATTCTCACAAAAACACAGTTCCTGAGGGACACCGCCAGACCATAATCATGAGTAACACCTCGCTCCGTACACCGCACACATCGATCATCAGAGTAGGCATATAACAAAACACAAGTCTGGTATCACCTCAACTGCACGGAAACCAACCTTGCTAGAAGACAACCTTCCACAATTCCTAGATCCAATCCAGGAAAAGCACATCACAAAAATGGCCACCAAAGGCCTCGCTAGCACACGGCTCTCGCCATTCTCAATGCGTAACCACCAGCATCTTCTGTCTGTGAAAGACCAATCATCGGTCACCAGACACTCGTCAAAGGGAAACCCTTGACTCGCCCAACTTCTTCCTTCTTTCCTGGTCCTTCACCAGATCCGAAGGGCACATTTAAATCTCGATGGGCCATCCGTTGACTCACGCATAGACCAACACCACGACTGATCTCGAGCCTCATGCCAACTCTACCCTCTCAAGGGAGCATGGCGGAACCAAATGATAAGAATCCGGAGTCTTCGGTCTTCACCTCACTCGACTCAGACTTACAGGGAAATCCTCCCATGCTGGTCACCAGACCATGGATCACCATATCCAATGCCAACGTCCCATGGACCTCCACACACAGGCATCGACCATCGTCCCATCTCATCAAATCCTATCTCATCTCAATTACTCCAAATGGATGCCTGCCAATCTCGATTCCGCTCTTACCATAGAGCCACGGGACACACAACCTGAGCAATTCACGGTACACAACTCCAAAGCAACCAAGTGCCACTTGCTATCACAGCAACCTGGTCGACAATGTCACGACCAAAGCACACGGGTCCCCAGACAATACACATCTTACCATGGCCGACCACTCGGTCAACCTTACCAGTTGCTCACGGCCACAAACTGGGACCCATAATCTCTCAAAGATCACTTCTCCAAAACACGATCTCATCCGAGCACCCAACCTCCAACACAAGAACATGGTACTCATGCGGCGCACTTGCCCACACATTGCCCCAACCCTCCACTTGTCAGTGCCATGACCACAATATCTCAAGCAACGGCATGGCAACAACACGTCTCACACAACTGGAGACAATCTTATATCGAGGAACCAATCCTTCAACGCTCTACACATCCTCAACAATCCACCTATAGCAACAAACGCTACGGTCCCAAACTTGTGGGATATGGGCCCACCAGGCTTCCGCTGCGCACTCTGATCCACGCGCACAGCCAACACAGATGACTCGGGATCCGCTATCCCGACGATCCTCTGCAACTCCGCAGGCTCCGATCCTCAACACATCGGGAATCACAATACCAACCACAAATTCTCACAAACACCGCCCAACCGGCACTCATTCTTCCGAAACAGTGCCAACACACCCTTACGCATCAGGGAACGGGCAGCGCTTCTCACGGGCAACCACCTTGCCAAAACACATGACTCGTCTCGCACGGACTTCAAGACACACAAAGGCCAACCAATCCGAACACACGATGCAAGACGACAAAGCTTGGCAAAATGCGATCTCCTCCATCCAAGGGAAAAACTCAATATACTTTCGACCAACGGAAGGTCTCCACCCTCGACCTGACCTCGAACCTCGTGCATACTGGGAATCACACCTTCTAGCACCAGGAAAACCATCACTTCCGTCAGGTCAGCACCTCCGACACACTCACCAAGTGTCTCGTCGCACCACATTCACAACATCTCGCGATGCGCCTCCATTGCAATTCCTCGAATTGTAACACGCCATGTCGAGAGCCGCAACATGAGCCATAATCGACATCCGCCAACGCTCATTCTCGAGTCCCGAACTCACCGCGGAACCTTCACATCTCAAGCCAAATCCATGGCAAACATAACCCATTCACACGTAGAAGCGCATGAGCAAGAACTTACTGAGACAACTCTACCCAATTCTGCCTCGAAATCCACAAAAATAACCGGGACCGACACGTCATTCCTGACGCCACAGATCATGACAAGAACATCAGGCTCAACAATCAGCAGCTCACACAGAAGATCCTCCATTCACCGGAGCACATCTCTCGACTAGAGCACCCGCTCCGACACCTCAAACCACAATCTCGACACCTCAGGGGCTGGATAAACCTCAAGTTAGAGTGGCCAAACCAATGATAGCTCCCTCAGAGCACGCTCACGGCCAGTTAACCACGAACAATCCTCACCAGCCACCTGACCTCGCTACAAATCCTCGAACGCAGCACCGCAGATCCGCACCTGTCGGTAACCTCTACCCAATGCAGCACAACCGGGGCCACCACCCATCGGGAAGAAATCTCTCTATCACATCCCTCGGCCCCGCACCAGCACTCCACAAAACAGCAACCACATTCACAGCGCCAACGCCGCGCACTCAAGCTCTCACACGAGAAACCAAGCGGAAAACATGCACAAAACCCTATGCCAGCTGCCAACTGTACTGGACCTTATGGACTCTGATCACTGCAATATCTCAAATTCCCATGTACGTCCACAACTACGCTCTGATACCAACTGTAGCGACCCAAGATCTGGATACCGGGAAGAACCCGATACCATTCGAATCCTAACCCGTCGCCCACGAGCCGGAGGGCTCGGAAGGGCTAAAAGGAGTGTGGAGGTACAAAGAAATAGGAAATAAAGTAGGATAATTCAACAATTAACAGAAATAAATAAACAACTACAGCAGAGTCCAGTCCAATAGAAGTACAGTCTAGGGCAGAGAAGCATACCCAACACCGAGTGAACACTCGGCCCGGCGAGCTGGTAGTTAAGAACCTCCGCACAGCACCCTCGAACTTCGGGGGAAGAACCAGCTAGAGGATCTGACCTAGGACGCATGGTCTGTGTATGCACACTTGGTTGGGGGCGTCGGACCCGCGCTGACGAGTGCCACCCCAGCTAGTCCTTGTTCTGTGTTCCTGGTTACTGTATGGTGTCTCAGTCTCCGCTTGGGGCGTCATAGGGAGACACCTAAGGCTGCGGACCAAGACATCAGTGGACGCATCTGGCCTTGCTTCTGGTGGGCAGTGCTCCCGTCACATGACGTGAGTTTCTTGTGACTCGAGTTTCTGTTTCCCGTATGTGAGACGTGGATTTGTGTGTAATTTCGAGATGGTTTTCCGAGGTAGAGGTCTAGGGTTCCTGTAATGCCCTGAGTTTTTCGGATCCTTATCGGAGAGTTTCTGATCACTTTTGTGGGTCTTGAGTTGTGTTTTACGATCCGCGTGGATTTTTCTCCCGTACAAGTTACGGAACCCAGTGGAGAGTTTATTATTGAGTTCATTGACTCGAGGATGTTACAGTTACGCTGCATTCTTTCCGAGGATCGTTTAGACTAATTTTCTATCTTTCTCTGAATTAGTGTATTTTCGGACCAAAAATCAGATTCTACGGAAATTATAAAATTTCCTAATTTTCTTTTCTCGTTTTCTTCCTTCACCTCTCTCCTCTCTCTTCTCTCGCCGTTCACACCCTCTCCCCCTCTGTTCTCTCTCCTCTTCCCCCCTCTGCTCCGGCTGCAGACGGAGGAGGCCCGGGGATGCTGTGGAGATGCCGTGGAGGTGGTCTGGAGCGTGCTGGCGTGAAGGATGGAGCGTGGTGTTGGCGCGATTCCTCGGTGGATTCAAAGTCGACATGTTCGGTTCGTTTGATCGATTTTGACGTGGTTTAGTCACTTCGGCGTGCTAGAACTTCGGTGGAGGTAGGGAGATGGATGCCCTACTCTTATTCTGCATTTCCTCGTGATTTGGAGCCAAACAGTGCGCGTATGAATGGGTTTGGCATCGTTTTGGGCAAAAGCATGTTCGGGGGGTGTGAGATGAGGTCGCCTCTTTCGGAGACAGTTTCTTGCTAGATTAGTTTCATTTGAACCCCTGGCATGTCAGCATTCCATTTCCGCTGATTTCATTGTGATTGGTGGTCATTTGGGACCGGTATGAGCCCGGGAACCCATGTGACTCATTTTGGGTCGATTCGGTAGAATCGCCCGTTTCTTGTGTTTTTGACGTTGTTTGGATCCCTTCCGGTCTGTGGAAGGCTTATATGGTCATTAGGGTTGTTTCCCCTTCGTTTAGAAGCGAACGGGGCGTGGAACGGCTGGATTCAGCCATTCCCATGTTTTTCCCGCCGTGACGCCTGAGCGGTCGCTCCACCGACCGTTTGGGTGCTTCCATCGGTCCAGTAGGTGATCGTTTGGGTCTATGTCAGTTCAGGCCTAAGCGGTCATTCGATAGACCATTTAGGGTTGCTTGCGGTCCATCGTTAGACCGCTAAGCTTTGTCCAGCAGTCCATTGTTAGACCTCTAGGTTTAGGTGTTATGTCAGTTTGGCCAAGCGGTTACGCGATAGACCGCAAGGCTGGTCTTGGCGGTCCATTGCTAGACCGCTAAGCACTGTTTATGTCGGTTCGAGGGTTTTTAAGTCGGTTGGGCTAGCGGTCCTAGCCCTGACCGTGTGGCATTCTTGACGGTCCTTTGGGTGACTGCTAAGCTCTGTTTGACCGGTTAAGTCAGTTCACTGTAGGGAGTTTGATTGGGTCTAGCGGGCAGGTAGATGACCGCTAAGCTCTATTTGACCGGTTAAGTCGGTTCACCGTAGGGAGTTTGACTTGGTCTAGCGGGCAGGTAGATGATCGCTAGGGTCACCTTGCGGCCCTGCGATAGACTGCATGCTCCTATGTTTTTGTAGTTGGTTGGCTAGCGGCCCTTGGGCTGACCGCTTGGTCTTCCTGGCGGTCAGGCATGTGACTGTTTAGTCCAATTGATATGTTTTCTTTATATTTGGCCTCCAATTATCTTGGCTTGACCTTGTGGTTACCCCTAGTTCCGTGGATGTCTTGGACATCCTATGAGGGCGATGACCATGTTGTGAGGTTGCCAGGAGTGCCATTATATCGAGCTGTGCTCCGTGATGCTTCAGAGTCATTATTAGTTTCTAGTCAACCCGTGTGATCCAGTGGTTGACATGTGACCTTGCGAATGTCTCGGTGATCCGGTGTGAATTGAGACATGGTTTGAACGCCTTGAGGTACTACCTTACCTCGATTTGTGTGTCCATGTGCTTTGAGAGTCTCGGTGATCCCTCATGTCTCCGTGATTCGTGTTATGCGGAGGTGTGGATCCGACAATCCTATGTCGTTTCCTTCATAAATGTTTTATCGTGATTGGCTTAGGGATTAGGCTGATTGGCGGCGTATTACCGCTTTTGTGCGACGATCTTGACCCCGAGTCTTGTGACTGAAGGATCGTTGTGTCAGTAGGTCTAGTTGTCTGTCCTGAGTCTGGTGGCAGTCTGGTATGCTACATTGTGTCTTATACTTGGTGCTTCGTAGTACGTGTGACAGTGCATGCTTAGCTTGTCTGTACTTCAGCACTGGTATTTTGGAGTCTCTATGTGTCTAGTGAGCCTCCACTAGTCGTAGCCTGACAACACTTTCCTGTGTGTCGGCCCACCTGAGAGTGGTGGCGGGGCAGGTTTCTGATATACAGTTTGTAGGCTAGTTTCCGTGGACTCCCTTGCCTTGCAGTAGCGTCTTGCTGGGAGAGAAAACTAGCTAGAGGCCTGGCTCAAGGCATTGAGCTTGTGTGTGCACACGTGTTTAGGGGCATTTGGACGAGCGCCAACGGACGTGACCCTGACTAGTCACTCGTTACTATAGTTCTGTTGCTCCTTGTACTTGGTACTGGTGTTCCTTGTACTTAGCTCTTTGCGTGTGTCTCAGTTACCGCCGTTCTAGGTGAGTACGAGATACCTGAGGCGCAGTGTAAGACGTCAGTGGACGCATCTGGCTGTTCTTCTAGTGAGGAGGTGCTTCTGTCACTTGACACATAACTCTCGTGACGCGTGGTTTCATCATTGGTTTCCGAGTAGCCTGTGCGTGGCCTCACCCGAAGTCCAGTCTTGTATAGCGTACACGACGGTGAGCTCGTGTATGTTCGTGCCTTTGACTGTGTAGGTCTTCTATAGGGCTTTTACCTATTTCGGTAGGCTTAAGCTTTGAAGCTAGTGCTTTGTCGACGGATCGGTAACTCTCAACTTTGTGAGATTGGGGTTCGCCTTTCTGTTGCTGTTTGGAGTAGTTTAGAGGGCCGAGGTTTGATCGGCAGCCGCGTTCTGGTTAGTACGGCTTTACTCTTTCCCTTAGTTGTTCTTACTCCTACTTTTACAGCTTTATTGTCGTAGTTAGTACTGCTGTTATTTCTGTTCTTCCTGCTTTACTGTTTAGCGTGTTACTGCGTTGTTTCCAGTGGGGATCCGCGTGACCCCTACTGAACCAGTGACACGAGGCTCACCCCTGCTTTTCAGGTGTGGTCTTCTTCTTCCTCGTGGTTCGTGACGTGGTACGTCTGTACGTAGTTGTCAGCGTTGCCTGCATCAGGTTTCCCCCGACTTCAATGTACGTTCTCTTTCTTGTTGGACTGTACTTGTCTTTAGTTTAGACTGGACTCTGTTAATTTAAATTGTTAATTGAAAAAATAATTTTATTTATGCTACTTTAGCAAACCTGATCAATGAAATATTAATTACTTACTACTTTATCTGGGACTTCAATGTACGACACACACTCATTTTATCCCTTCGGAGCTTTACCGCTCTTGGGAGGCCTCGCAGGATCCAAGTATTATCGGGTTTACTCGGTATCCGGACCCCGGGTCGTCACAGTTCCGGTGAGCGTCACCGAGGATTTTTCCTAGGTAGTGTCCGGTTCACGATAGTGGCGTCGTGATGAGTTTTCCTGGCAGTGTAGCCAGAGGTTTTCCTGTTAGTCTGGTGGTCCCCCGACGGTGAGCTCAGGACGTGTTTTCAGGTACAATAGGAGTAGCTATAGTGCTGAGTTTTTACCGGCTACCGGTTTGCTGTTCCTGCTGTCGTTGCTACTTTTCGCTACTGCCGTTGTTTTCGGTTGGGGTTCCACGGGACCCCTACTGAGCCAGTGATAGGAGGCTCACCCCTATTTTTCATGTGTGATAGTTCTTCCTCGAGGTTCGAGGGTGCTGTGCGGAGGTTCTTAG
This sequence comes from Amorphophallus konjac, assembly GCA_022559845.1. Lineage (NCBI taxonomy): Eukaryota > Viridiplantae > Streptophyta > Magnoliopsida > Alismatales > Araceae > Amorphophallus > Amorphophallus konjac. Next base: position 260,926,533 of record CM040128.1, read on the forward strand.
TTGCCAGCTTGCCGGGCCGAGTGCTCACTCGGTGTTGGGTACGCTTCTCTCTCCTAGACTGTACTTCTGTTGGACTAGACTCTGCTATAGTTGTTTATTTATTTCTGTTAATTATTGAATTATCCTACTTTATTTCCTATTTCTTTGTACCTCCACACTCCTTTTAGCCCTTCCGAGTCCTCTGGCTCATGGGCGGCGGGTCAGGATTCGAATGGTATCGGGTTCTTCCCGATATCCGGATCTTGGGTCGCTACACAAAAATTCACGGCCCATTACTTTCATGGCCCGAAGGCCCACTAAGACACGCTCGGCCCAGTGAGTGACAACCCATTTCAACATGTTAGGCCCACTTATGAGGAGCCCGTGTGTTAAGGGCCCAAGGAGCGCCGTTTAGTCCCAGCACGGACAACTACGCAGAGGACTCTCCCTAAGCTCGGAAGGAACCCTACGTGCCACCAACCCGAGTGATCAAAAATCTACCGAGTAAACCCACTCGGAAGGACGCTGGAGGTCTGAGCCGTGCATGGCAATCTCGGCCCTCTAAAACAGATTACCCTTATCCAGAGGTGGATAGACCTATGCCAGCGGTTTCCTCTTAGCTCAGGAAAAGTCGGTCCAAGCCGGGCACTTATCCGATAGAACCAAAGACGAAACTCCCGTGAACGCATGAGAGCAAAGAAGACGGAGGGGCTAAAAGAAGGGCAGGAGTCCTATAACGGTACAAGTACATACCTAAGGATGTAACGTTCCCACTCAATTACCCCTCCATGATCAACATAGAATCAAAGAGGGAGTTCATGACTATTTAATCTCAGGGATCTCTCCTCGAAGGAGATATGTTTTGAACCCAGCCCCTCAACTAGTGAACAACGATCTCGTACTCCAATTCCCTTGTTTTCTTCCTGCACATTACTCTTGTCCACACTGACTTAAGCATCGTAGGGTTTTCTCTGGGATCCCAATCATAGTTCCCCCTGATCTTTGATCTTCCTTGGCAGACTTATTTCTTGAGGTGGTTTGGAGTAATCTCACCAGTGATTTTGTCCCCCGGATCCAACGGTCTCAATACGATATGAGATCTTGTCTCTTCAAAATTGATCTATTTACAGTGTTAATTTATACTTTTAACCTGTGTTTGTCTTGTTGCACACCCAAATCAATTATACATCGCAACATATTTTATTTCTTTTTTTAAATATGGTGAGATATGGGTTCATCTCGCTTATTTGTCTCTATAGTCTATCTCCATATATAGAAGACTTAAAAAATAATAAAAATAATCTAAAAAATAAAAAATAAATTCGCATATTATTTTTTTAAGATTTGTTTTGACCGTCGAATAAAAGAACAGTTGTAAGTGCGGATAGATGAGATGGACCCCACGTGCATTAAAAAAAGAAAAGAAAATTTACAGTACACTCAGGGCGTGCAATCATGTTAGATGTGCAACAATAACTAATTCATTTCACATAGGCGTGATAAGGTCTCCTACTAGAAAGGCGGTATACAATTTTTTTCAAGGATATCAGATATTAAAAGGAATCTTGTCACCACCATCTATATATAAGGTGTAGAGTGTGGTGAGCACCAAGACATGGACCGAGGCGACCCATCCAACAAAACAAGATAAGAGAGCGATTAGTAATGAAAGTCTTTATTAAGTGGACTGCAAGGGGGAAGAAAAAGAGCCATTGAGCATCTACGGTTGGTTACGTATATCTGATGGGCATCTCGTCGATAGAGTCATCCTCTGACTTATTTAGATAGTGAAGTCGTTGACAAAAAAATCAAAATTTTGAGCTCGGGGTTTACTAAATTTGAGAAGAAATGGATGTTCAGGAATCTAGCGATGATAAATTTGAACTAGTGTCTCTCACACTCGATGCAGACCCGAGCTATATCGCTGTATTAAATTTTTGATCGTCGATTAAAACAAATAAGTCCACGGTTTAGAAATAGGTCTTCCCTTCTATATCTTTTGTGAGTGTTTATTAATCAGACACGGTTAGCGTAAACGCTCTCAGAAATCGTTTACGCTAATCGACCCTAGTTAGCGCATCCGTGAGTGAGATGCTCTCTCATCAGGTGTACTAATTTAATCGGTTAGCAAACACGCCCTTTATGATTTAAAATTGCTCAATGATGAATTATAATTTGATATCTCGAAAGTAGAAATCACATGACATAAGTAAAATTTAGCAATATAAACAATTTTTATCGAGAGAAAAATAAGAAGATTAGCTTGAAACTCCTCGTGAAAACCTTAAAAAAAATCGAAAAACTTTCTAACCCAAACAGAGGGAATGATTGTGCACTTCACGTTAAGGCTACCGCCACCCACGTTGCACATGGCCGGCATGCAGAAGCCGTGGACGAATGAAATGGCAAGCGAGTTCAAATGGCGCACGGCGTCGTGCTTCGCCGTTGCTTCTCCTTGGCAGCAGCTGGGGGGCCGCGATGTGGTCCACCCACGACCGAGTCACCGACCGTACCAACCTTGCCGCCTCTCAACTCCCCTGCCCCCACTGTATGTTGCGAAATTATATGAAAAACATCACCTAATTAGAGAAGAATATTTGAGTAATTATCAAAAGATTATGAGGGGTTTTTTCATGTAAATTGTCCTCAGAACAAAAATTGCGAAATGTAGGAATGATGAATTTGTGATGATTTGTACGCAAAATATCTGTATTTGTAATTTTTAATGATACATTTTGTTGTCTTTTTGCATATTACTATTATTTTTAATGACACGTATGCATATACAAATGTAGAATTGTAACTTTGTTTTTTCTTTACTTATTATGATGATTTATATATAGGGAAAAAAACCCAAGCTATGAATATCCTCTCAAAAAAAAATCAGATTAAAGATAAGTATATATATCTCTAGACTGACTTATCATTATCTCTATTAAATTTATGAGATTTTTACATATTTATATCGTCGTAAATTTTAGTTTAATCAAAGATACCTTGAGCATATTATCATGAATATCTTTTATTTACACATAAATATTATGGTTATACCCTTTAATTTATTACCGTCGACGGGAGAAGAATAGTCCGTAAATATATTATCTACGGTCGTTAGATCTAAAATATATTTTATAAAATTAAATTTTATAAAGATATATATATATATATCTTACTCTTTAACTCACATTTAATTCAAGTTAAACACACGAAAATTACGACGAGAATATGATTGTGACATTTATCTATATTTTGAGGATATTTATAATAATATATTTAGATAAAAAATATATTTAATAAAATTAAATTTTACGAAAATATATATGCAAAATCTCCTCAAAGTTTCTTGCTAAATCGCTTCCCAAATACACGTCATCCTTACCATCTCCCCTTCGTCAATAAGCGGAGTAGAGACGAACGAAGAAGGGGATGGGTGGTCGACGACGCGGTTCGCCGCCGTACGCGCAACGGGGACGTGGGCCTCGGTGGGGGGAAGTGGCGGTGGTCAAAGAATTCTGACCCCGGCAGCTCCGCCGCGTCCGCACGCGGCTTGGCATTTGGTCCACCAACTCGGGGGCGGTGTCCCTCCTCCACCGCCTTCTTCTCTTTTCTTTATTAAAAAATAGGGTCACACGAGAAAAAGAAATATTTGTAAAGCTTGCAGACCTCTCAGGTAAGTGAAGCTCCGAATTCACCATTAGATTAACTCGTACAAAGAAGACTAATCTTTAAACAATTGATCGAGGACCGTTTGTTTCGACTTAAAATTAATGTTATCAGGATTGAATCCAATTGATTGGTCGGATCGATTTGAATGTGAATCAGTTCATAAATCAGTTCGATTAAGATCGATCCGATCTAATATTAAAGAATTGGACGAACACGATGAACCGCGGTTCGACTGACGAATCGATCCGACCCTTTAAAATAAAAAAATAAACGTAAAAATATTTATATGTAAATAAAATTATCTTGTTATTATTTATCATTTTATTTTAAATATATTTAAAATTTAAAAGAGTATAAATGTCAATGGTGAAGAATGAAGATCAATAAAATATTATAAAATTTTAAGATCAATTTATTTAATCATATTATTATTATTATTTACTTATATAGTTACATAATCATGATTAATAATTATAGATGTATATATATTTTATTTTAATTATTATATCTTATTTCTTATTATCTTATATTATAAAGTTGGGTCGAACTATGTATCAACATTACGACGATGTCACGGTTTAAATCGATTCGATTAAATGATTCAACCGATTCGAATCGAACCAATTTATTGACCGGTTCAAACATCGATTCGATTACGATAACATTACTTAAGATAGTGTAGAACATGATATTTATAATAGGGAAAATCTTAATGATCGTCTGAGACGAGATTAGTCGTACGGGAGCGGGTGCAAAGCACGACTCTTTATAATAATATAATGCATAAAACACATTATCTTTCTGACTATTCATATATAATGTCTCTACGACCGGTCAGTCCAATCTATCTGATTAATTCATCGTCACTTAATTTGTGGAGAAGCTGTGGCCTTCCTTAACCCATAGAGAGAGAGATATATATATATTTATATATATATATCGCTGCTGCTCAGGAGTCACGGCTCCTGCATCTGCCCCTTCAATCCCTCGAAGCTTCTCGCTCTCGTAGGGCAATACCTTCTACCCACGGTAATCGTGGTGGAAGGTGCAGATATTGGAAAGGGTGTCGTGCGAGGGATCCATGTTCACTAGAGCTGTGTCTACGCTCTCGGTACGTACGTAGACGCATCCAAACGTCACGTTAAAATGAGGAAGTCTGTCTTTCTTTCTTTCCTTCTTTCCGTTAAAGAGAGGCTGGAATGAGACTCTGATTCCAGTTCCAACCACTCGTTAGAGCAAGAAGATGATGACTTTTAGGTTCATGATTTGTCAAACAGTTCACCACACCCGAATCTTCAGTAGCGAGTCTTGGGTTATTTCCCTTCACATTTGATTTGATGTGTGTTTTTTTTGCTTTCTTTCTTTTCAAGACAAATTGAGACATGAACTAGTTGCACAAAAGTTTTGAATAATTAATAATAATTTACATAATTTGGACAGCACTGCGTGTGTGTGTATGAGAGAGAGAGAGAGAGAGGTTTCTACGTACGGTCGTTTCTACGCAGCTGGGTCCTCCCCCATCCGTACTTACTTCCTCGACCCATCACTTTCGGAGAAGTTCAAAGCGCCCATCCTCGCCACGCCTGCAACTCCTTCTGAACAATAAAATTACCAAACACACGCCACCAAAGCACATGACTGTGAAGGTGCCGTCCTCACCCCTCTCTCTCTCTCTCTCTCTCTCTCTCTCCACACACACACACACACACGCACACACATACGGAGACACAAATACATATGCACATCACCTTCCTCTCCCTTGCTCGTCTCCGACTTTTTTTAAACAAGACCTCCTCCCACCCCCGGCGGCCCCCACCACGCCAACGACCCGGCGCGGCTGCGTGTGACGCGTTCCTTCCAGAAGACCCACCAGCTGCAGCGGCAGCAGCGACCGCTGCGCCGCCTCGCCTGCCCTACAAAGAAGCAGAACTCCAGAGAGAGAGAGAGAGAGAGAGAGGGAGAGGGGGGGGGGGGGGCTGATGATGTGTTGTGTTGCATGGCTCACGACCGGTAACCCATCAGCTCACGGATTTTGTTCTTCTCTAGTTTCTTCACAGGGAAGGGGAAACCAGGAAAAATCGTCTCCCCTCCCCTCTGTGTAAACGCGGGCGACCCCAGAGAAAAAGGGGGTCGGAATCCCCCCACCTCCCCATTGACCCCTTCCGCCATATTTTCTCCGCCTCTCTGACGCTTCTCACATCCACTCCCCTGCAAGCCCCCCACGGCAGCACACCTCGATCGGTCTCCCCCGGCATCGCTTGAGACCGCGCCAGACGCCAGCTCCCCCTCCCCACCACTGCCGCCATGGCGTCGGCGGCCTCTTCTGCCTTTCCCCTCTTCTTTCTTCTCTTCGTTGCGGCGCCGGTGGGGTGCCTGGCGGCGACGTACGGGTTCGATTTCCACCACCGCTTCTCCCCCACGGTGAGGAAGTGGGCGGAGTCGAGGAACTGGGCCGCGGGGAGGGGCGGGGTGGGGAACTGGCCCGAGGTGGAGAGCGTCGAGTACTACGCCGCGCTGGCCGAGCACGACCGCGCGATCCGGGGGCGCGGGCTGGCCGGCGCCAATTCGCCGGTCACGTTCGCGGATGGGAACGCCACCGTCAGGATCAACAACTTGGGATTGTGAGCGTTCTTGGGGGCTTTTGTGTGTGTGTGTGTGTGTGTGTGTGTGTGTGTGTGTGTGTGTGTGTGTGGATTTGCCTGTTGAGGTGTCCTTTTGAGGGGTTTCGAGTCCGCTGTCACTAACCTCTAATCTTTCTACCTTCCTGTTCTTACTTTGTATGTGCAGTTTGCATTATGCCGTGGTTTCAGTGGGAACACCGAGCACAAGCTACCTGGTGGCTCTTGACACTGGAAGCGACTTGTTCTGGGTACCTTGTGATTGCAAGAAGTGTGCCTCGACTTCTGCTCAAGACTTTGGGTTGGTACGTTCACTGTTTGACATGGATCGTTCACTCATTTATTCGCGAAATGATTCTTTTTCCTTGTTTCATTTCACCTTGTTGCAATGATTCCCGTTTGTAAGACTGGAGGGAAAAAAATTTCCACTGACCTGGTGACGATTCGCATCCTTTTGTTGTTCGTTTTGAGTTCTTTTTGAGGACGGTATGGTAATTGTGTCGGTCAAGGGTAACCCTAGGTTGGGGGTGACAATAATACGATCGCTAACATACAGGATGGCACATTCAGATGAAGAAGGGTGATTCGCACATGATCATCTTTGAAAGACCAGAACTTGAAGAGGATCTGTTTTAGAAGTTTAAGGCGTCGCCTAGGCATCACTAACAAGGTGCTGGAGGGAGGCCCAGGCGACCTCACACCTAGGCTAGCAACCCAATTAGGTGTAGCTTTGGTGTGCCTTGGCCACTCTTTGGGCTACTCAGCCTTCCTGCCTGGGGCGCCCTGCCTGGCATGGTTGTAGTCTGCTTTTCATTTTGTGGGTTTTGAGAAAAAGTAGTCTTTTAAGGGCAGTTTGTGAGGTGGCCTTGAAGATGATGTTAGTGAGTACGACTTTGACTTTGGGTTTGCTTGTTTCGGATGCCAAAGGGAGAGATTATTTGAAAATCTCTACAAAGTACACATGCCATGGTGTCAGAGTTTTTTGAAATAAAAAATCCCATTTGGCAACCTCATGTGTGCTCCGCCAATTCGCCTCCACCCACCATTGTCGACCGTGCCATTCACCTTCTCAATCCCAATTAAACTTTGGTTATAAATGATCAGTGGGGTTTAAATGCAGGTTTTAAGGCTGGCAGTATGATGCAAGTGAGTTTTGAGGGTTTAAATGGTATGGCGGGAATGGGAATCTGCCCAGAAGCTTGCTGGAACCAGCTTCTCCTGATTTTTTAATCCACCCTCCAATGTGTCTGTATCTCTCTTAATTAAAAAAATCTCTTGGACACAAACTTCGAGGTGCTCATGGTTCATTTGTTTGTGATTATAGGGATGTCAGGGATTCTAATGATTGGAATCTCAATCCCACCCCATGATCCCAACCAAACGATACCTTTGTTGAATATTGAAGAGGCGAAATCTCGCGCTTGTATCCTGAGCGGGCTGTGGATCACCTGAAGATGAACTGCAAGACAGGGAAACGTATCAGAGGGCCCAGGGGGCTTCCCTGGGGTAAAACCCTCCGATGGCTAAGTCAGTAGAGCTATGGCGGAAGCAATAATGGGGAGGAGAAAAGCTAGCGCGCGAGATTCCTCTCCACCAGAGGGTGAAGCGGATTGCTCAGGAGTTTGGGTCTATGAGTACCTGGATGGCTCTCTTCTTCCGTCGGAGGGTAGCCCTGGTTTAAATAGTGTGCCGCCTTCAGGAGTCCAGCAAGTTGAGGGGTCTCCGGCGGGAGTTACGTCCTTGACGTGGGTTTTCATGGCCTTATCGTGGGGACGTTATCGCCTTGAAGTCCGACGGTTTCTTGACTCCCCTATCCGTTGGGGACTCTTGAACGGATGATATTTGGTCTGGCCGAGCTCCTGAAGCGCCCGCCCTGTCCGGGTGATGAGCATAGCTCGGTGGAAGAGGGGTCGGATAGGTCGGCTAATGCCTGTCTCTCCCGGGTGGGGAAACGGCTTGGGCCGGACCTTCCTTATGACCTGACCATCACTCGGGCCCTCCGAGCCTAGAGGCCGCCGGGGAGAGTTGGTTCCTCGAGTGTTTGTTTATTGGGCTTTTCTTCCCTGAGTGGGTCCTGTGGGCTGTCACCCGGGTGGGCTTGCCTCGTTGGACCCTGTTGGGTCTAGTTGGGCTGCTCTTTGGGTGGGCTACAGAAATCCCCCTCTCCACTTGTCCCCCTCCTACTCCCGAGCCATGAAGGCTCGGTCGAGTAGTTTTTGAGGCTTTGGACCGGCGTGGCTCAGGTGGGCGGAATTCTGTTGGCGTGATGGAGCCACGTATAGTGGTCGCCTGGGCCCGTAATGATGATCCTGACGGATTTGAACTGAAGGGGCCCCCCTTTTCTCGGAGCACGGAACGACGCGCCGCCTCCCTCCAGGGTTTTATAGGCGTTGGGCGCTATTCGTCGTTCTAGGCTTCTCAGGGTTTTGGGCTTTCCTTAGTTTCTTTGTTTCTGGGGCTCCTTGATGCGCCGTGAGGGCACAGTGGAGGCGCACAGCCTTGCGGCGGCTTTTGAGGAGTTGGCGAGGATAACCGCGGAGGCGGTCCGGCAACTTCCTTCCCCTCCGGAGTCTTCGAGCTCGCGCGAGGGATCATCTTCCGGCTCGATGGCTGGTCTGCCTCTGGAACTCGGGCAGGTGAGGCGGGAGCCCGTCTCCAACTGTAGTGAGTTGGGGGAGGCCGAGGTGAGGAAGCTGGAGCATCGCTTTCGCTTGCCTCTTAGGTACAGCTTTGCTGCCGCCGCCCCGTATGAGACGAGTCTGGACAGCCGTACGGGGCACATTTGCACTTTCCTTCTGGCCTGGAAGAGTGGGTTCCGCCTTTCCCTCGAGCCTCTTGTACTCCAGCTTCTCGAGTTTTTCCAGTTGGCGCCTATTCAGTTGGTGGCCAACTCATATCTCCTTCTTTCCGCCTTTCGGATTCTCTGTCGTCAGCACGACATTTTTCCTTCCTTGGACCTCTTTCATTATTTTTTCGAGTTGAAAGCGCACCCGTCGGCGGGGAAGGGCTTTTACTTCATCCAGGCAAGGAGGAACATGAGTTGCATCTCCCTCGCTGCGAAGGACTCCTCGCACAAGGGGTGGAAGACCCAATTCTTTTGGGTGAAGGCGGAGGCGACGGACGAGTTTTGGAGGTGTCCGATCTCGCCCAATTTTCATCCGAATCTTCCCCCTCGCCCGGAGGAGTTCCCTCCCCACGTGGAGCGGCAGGCCGCCCGTCTGCTGGGTAACCGCCAGTCGACCGAGGAGCTGGTGACGTCGGAGAACATCGAACGGTGCTTGCTTACGCGGTTGACGTCGACAGGTACCGCTCTCGAGGCTCTTCTCCTGGGATGGTAGTTACTTTTTTCTCCTGACTGGGTCTTCTCCCTTTGTGGCAGACGTTAGGCGGGAACCTCTGGAGGAAGCTGCTGAGGTCATTGATCTGGGAGATGACTCGGCGGCCGATGAACCAGATGCTTCTGCGAGTTGCGCCCAAGCCCGAGATAAGGGCAAGGGGGTGGCTCCCGTGGGGTCTTCACGGCCAACTGGTACAAAGCGCAAGGATCCCATGGCGGGAAAGTTGCGGGAGGCCGTGAAGGCCAAGAAACGGGCCAAGAAGGCCGGTCTTCCTCCTACCGCCGGGGGCGACTCCGGCTCGGCGGCGCTCCCCTCTCGGGGGCAAGATGGGGCCGACCCCTTGGGGCCAGCTCCCCCACCTGTCAGGCGAGAGGGGGCCGAGGAGACCGGGGGCCCATCAGAGGGCGGCGATGGGTCGGCTCTCCCCCCCACGGAGGCAGAGGGGGCCGATGTCGAAGTAGCTGGCGCCGAGGCCGGGGGATTGGCCGAAGGCGGGGATGTCTCGGTCGGCGAGGTGCGGGCCGAGACAGGCAGGGCTGGGGGTTCGCCCGCTAGGGCGTTGCAGCCCCAGGTGCTTGGAGCTCCCGGTGCGGTCGGTCCCGCGGCGCCGGTCGAGGTTGGGGGTTCGCCCGGGGAGGCGTCGCAACCCCAACCGACCGTGGCGCGCGAGGCGGTTGGTTCCGTCACTCGAGCGGAGTCTTCTGGCGGGGTGCCCCGGGCGGAGCGGTCCCCTCTGTCGGAGCCCTTGGAAAGGCTCGGCATTACGGGCGACCTGTATCGGGTCTGTCGGTCGATTGCCGCAAGGACGAAGGGGGGAGAAAGGCGCAATACCCCCCCCCGGGATCCTTGATGTCCTGATGGAGAGCGGCCTGGTCATAGCTCGGTCGGCGGCTTTGATGGCGGAGGCGCACGCCCGGACGGAGGCGGAGCGGTCGGAACTTGCTTGGACCCTTGGGGGCTGCGAGAGGAAACTGGCCCGACTCAAGGGGGAGCATGAGGGGCTCCGGCAGGAGTTCTCCGCGTTCCGGGAGGTGGCGCGGGCGAGCCGACTGGAAGCCGGGGTGCTGGCCGAACAGCTCGCCAAGACCCGAGAGTCTCTCGAGAGGACAAGCCGATTCCTTGAGGAGGAGCGTCTGCGTCGCCTCGAGCTGGACAACCGCTGGGAGCTCGAACGCGTCGAGCTGCTAGATCGGGCGGAGGTGGCGGAGCGTCTCCGAGCTGAGGCTGAGGCGGACCGGGCCCGGGCAGAGGAGCGCGCGGCCGAGGCGGAGCGGGCTCGGGTCGAGCTTGTCGGAAGGGCGGGGCAGGTCGAGGCGGAGGCAATCGAGCGTTACAGGAGCTCGGATGCTTACTCGGCCGACCTGATGAAAGCCGCCCTACCCTACTACGAGGTAGCACTACGCCGGGGTGCTCGAAAGGGGTTCAAGCAGGGCTATCGCCGGGCGGTGGACTACGCCGATGAGCAAAACTCCGCGATCGAGTTCCCCTTCGGCCAGTGTTATGACTCGGATGAGTCGGTTTCCAGCTCTTCCTCGTCGGTCGGGGGAGATTCGGAGGGGTCGCCTCCATCGGGGTCACCGGCTCCGGGCGTTTCGGGAGGGCTCACGACCGAGACAGTTATCGCACAGGCGAGGTCAGTGTCCGAGCCGGCCGTCACCGAAGGCGTCGGGGGTGACGCGTCTCCTTCCGCCGTTCCCGAATGTCAAAGTGGGCCCGAGGCCTGATGTACTTTGCCTCCTTCCCTTTTTGTCTTTCTTCCCTCTTTGCAGAGGGTTTCCTTTTGGTGTGATAATAAATGACTTACTCTGTTTGAGTACCATCCTTGCCGTGATTTGGTTGGTGGATCTTGAGTGGTTGGGAGGTGCCGATATGTCCTGCGTGGTTTTCGCATGCAGTTTTGGTAGGCTTTTGACGGGGCGTCTTTCCGTTTCCTCATGCTTTGAATGTCAGGCCGCTTCGTGAATCCCGCTAGGGCGGGGGACGAGGAGTTGGAGGTGACTGTTTAGGGGAGAAATCCTTTGGCGTGTTTCCGAGGAGGGGGGGGTCATTTAAGGCGTGTAGCCTCCTTTGGCCTATAAGAAGGACCGAAAGGCGCCCTTTCCTCTTCACTGCTTGGGATTTTCTCTAACAGTCTTTCCTCGCTCCTTCCTCTTCACTGTGCGTTGTGCCCTTGTATTCGGAGCATGGAGGATCCTTCGGAGGGTGACGCCGCCGACGACGGGGAGCGGCGAGCTCCCGCTGCCCTGTAATGTTGAACGGATCCGACGGTCGCCGCGCGTGCACGAGACGGGTCCGACGGTCGCCGCGCAGATCTGGAGAGGGCTTCGACGTGTGAAGGCACGGTTCTTGCCCTTTCTCAGTTCCAGCGTGGCTTCCGGGTGGACGCCGAGGCGGAGGACGGATGGGGGCATCAGGGGAGCCCGCCGTTGCTTCCCTCCGTGTGAGGGGAGGAGGCGTATCAAGCTCCCTCCTCACCGAAGCCTTCCTCCGTCTGCAGCCTCTTTCTCCCTCTTCTGCTCTTCATTTCTTTCACTCTTCGGGGGCTACTTGCTCTCTCCTTCCTTCCAAGGAGTTGGCAGTTTGGAAGAGGGGAGGCCTTCACGGCGCTCCTTTTTCCTGGTTGTTGCCAACTTGGGAGGTAGCCTTCCTCAACGTTTAAAGGTGGCCTTCCTCCTGTAATCCCTCTGTCACCTTTGTCACGGGCCACCCGAGGCAACTGGCTTGACCACCTCTTGTCCGAGCCAGTTTCCGCACGAGGCAGAGTCAGTGGCTGGACGCGAGGAGATCAAGACCGAGTCAGCCGAGCGATGACCCCTTGAGGCAGTGTTAGACGGATTTTTACTTTTTGCTATGTGATGTACTGGCATTTGCCTATCTGATGTACCAATGGTTTGGAATGAAAAGAAAAGGGATTTATTCCGTCCATCTTGCTGTACAATTTCAAAAATAGAATTTGCGTAGTGCGGCTGCGTTCCATGTCCGAGGAATAGGTTCCCCTTCCATTGTCGCTAACCTGTACGCACCTTTTCCGAGCGTCTCGACCACTCGGTAGGGGCCTTCCCAGTTGGGGGATAGCTTGCCCGCCGCCTCTAGTGGTCGAGAGGCTTCGGCTTTCCTGAGGACGAAGTCCCCCGGTTGAAAACGTCTGTCCCGGACCTTGGCGTTATAGTATCGAGTGAGGCGGCGCTGGTACTCCGTTGCCCGGACGTTCGCGATCTCTCGGAGTTAGTCTGCTAGGTCGAGGTTCTCGAGCAATTTTTGCCCGTTTGCCTCGAGTGAGAAGCTGATCACTCGGAGAGACGGATTGGCGATCTCCAATGGAACGACGGCTTCGGTGTCATATACCAACTGAAAAGGGCTGTGGATCCTGAAGATGAAGAGGCGAAATCTCGCGCTTGTATCCTGAGCGGGCTGTGGATCACCTGAAGATGAACTGCAAGACAGGGAAACGTATCAGAGGGCCCAGGGGGCTTCCCTGGGGTAAAACCCTCCGATGGCTAAGTCAGTAGAGCTATGGCGGAAGCAATAATGGGGAGGAGAAAAGCTAGCGCGCGAGATTCCTCTCCACCAGAAGGTGAAGCGGATTGCTCAGGAGTTTGGGTCTATGAGTACCTGGATGGCTCTCTTCTTCCGTCGGAGGGTAGCCCTGGTTTAAATAGTGTGCCGCCTTCAGGAGTCCAGCAAGCTGAGGGGTCTCCGGCGGGAGTTACGTCCTTGACGTGGGCTTTCATGGCTTTATCGTGGGGACGTTATCGCCTTGAAGTCCGGCGGTTTCTTGACTCCCCTATCCGTTGGGGACTCTTGAACGGATGATATTTGGTCTGGCCGAGCTCCTGAAGCGCCCGCCCTGTCCGGGTGATGAGCATAGCTCGGTGGAAGAGGGGTCGGATAGGTCGGCTAATGCCTGTCTCTCCCGGGTGGGGAAACGGCTTGGGCCGGACCTTCCTTATGACCTGACCATCACTCGGGTCCTCCGAGCCTAGAGGCCGCCGGGGAGAGTTGGTTCCTCGAGTATTTGTTTATTGGGCTTTTCTTCCCTGAGTGGGCCCTGTGGGCTGTCACCCGGGTGGGCTTGCCTCGTTGGACCCTGTTGGGTCTAGTTGGGCTGCTCTTTGGGTGGGCTACAGAAATCTCCCTCTCCAAATATGATACCGTCTCTCTCTCTCTCTCTCTCTCTCTCTCTCTCTCTCTCTCTCTCTCTCTCTCTCTCTCTCTCTCTCTCTCTCTCTCTCTCGTATTTATGTTTCTTTTTGTTTATGGCTTGATTATTTGAACATCAAACTTTAGGTTAAACTTTTCATCTCGATTGAAAAGTGTTCCTAATATCTTAGTCATTTTCTTATTATTTTATTACTGCTTGTCATTTTTTCTATTTTCTTCTTTCATGGTGAGATATCTATCTAATGTTTAAGAAAGTGAATTTTTTTATTGGGTACGGATGGAATTTCTATGGTAGAACAAAATAGATAGTAGTTTCCTTGAATCACGCTAGGTTATTTAAAGTATAAACAAGGTTTTGCCTTGGCATCTCACCTTCTTGTCTGCACAGTAAGTTGAGAGGCCACCACCTTGGTTGCTTGGATGCCTTGATTACTCTACTTTACCTTGGTTTGCCAGAGTACAAGGCATGTTGTGTTTCCATGGAAGTTGGTGCACCAATATAGAATCAGTTGCAGGTCCATTATTCAGAAATAATACATCTCAGTAAAAGTTATGAGTATATCAAACAATTCCAATTGCAAAGCCACAAAATTCAAGTGATTTATGAACCAGTGGAGATCATACGAAGTATTGGCTTTTTGATCATTCTTTTCTAGTGTCATGTGTTCTGGATTGACCGGGAAATTGATTGAATGCTTCCAACTTCCAACGCATTTTTTTACTGCAAGTAATATGTTGGCTAATGCATCCAGATTCAAAAGGATAAATTTAGAAGTCTTCTATGCTGAATACATGTTGCTGTAGCCTATATCTCATGGAGCAGGTGTCCAAAGTTAAAGAACAACTCCATTTTATAGGGTAAAGGGTGATCTGTACTTTAGTGATTATAATTCTTGAGCCATTGTAATCGTCAAGTACATGCAAGATTCCTTTGTCAACCCTTTATGCAGGTGGTGATTGAACAAGTCGAATGAAAATATCCCAGCTCCCCCACTTCTCATTAATCTGAAATTTTCCTCTCTTCTATTCCTACTTCTCATCCATCTTCCTTCTCTGAGAACTCCACCGTCATCAATACCATCACCGATTCACCAAGGCCAGCCATTCTTCCCATCTTGACCATCACAAGCTGAGTTTTGTGAGTAGGTGGTGGTGGATGGGGACGTGCTGCATTCAGAGGAGGTGGTGGTTACTGATAGGTGTCAATGAGCATCATGATCTGAAGAATAACACTTGGAAAAGACAAACACAAATTTTGAATTATGTCTGAGACAGCCAAACACAAACTGAAGTAGTTTTTCATAATTGAAATTCAGGGACATTAATAGCTATATCCTTTTTCCTATTCTGGATCCAAAACATATCATTGGGCAGACATTACACCTTTTTTTGTTTATGAAATTTCTTATCATGTTTTCTACCCCATTAACTTATATTTTAGATTAGCTAGGAAGGTTTTCTTTCTAATTTCTAAATGGAATTTTGTGTTCTTTCTGAGTCAGATTGTTGATTTGAAAACTTGTATTGCCCAAGGACGTTTCGATTTTTTTCCCCTTGGGTGTACCTGCTAGGTATCTTCCCCTGCTAGTCTATTGGTTGTGCAATGCCACCTTTGCTTCATGAGATTAGGGATTCTTTCTTTCAACTAAAGTTTTCCGTCTTGAATACCGGTTCCGTCTCGGAAAGGCAGAAGAGAAGAGATCTCAAAACAATCTTGGGAGATCAGTTTCGGTGATTTCAGAAATTTTTTTCATGTATATGGCCTATTTCTAAGAAAAACCTAATTTTTTCTACTAACCACTCAATTTTACAAACATATTTTTCTAATTGACAACTTGGTTTTACAAAATAAAGAGTAATGATAACAATAACAAATCTATTCACGTGCGGGGGGAGAGAGAGAGAGAGAGGGTGGGAGAGAGAGAGAGTCTGAGGGAGAGTGTCAAAGAGGAAGAGATAGAGAGAGTTCGGGGGAGAGGGATAGATAAAGAGAGAGAGACCGGGAGAGAGAGAGAGCTCAAGGGGATCGGGGAGGAGAGAGAAGAGAGACAGGGAGAGAGGAAGGAGAAAACCAGGAGGCAGAGAGAGAGATCGGGGGTGCTGAAAGACAGACAGAGAGAGGGGGCAAGGGATCTCCCTCCCTCTCTCTCTCTCTCACACACACACACACATACACATACAGAGAGAGAGAGAGAGAGGCACATACCTACGACGGAGAGGGAGGGAGACAAACAGGGAAGGGGGGAGAAGATCTCGGTCTCAGAGACTTTGTTTCTCGCAAACCTTGAAGAGACAGAGATCTCGGGCATCTCGTAAGAGATGGCGAACCATGCTTTCAACCTGTCATTAGATGTTGTTCTTGTAGGTAAAAATATTTGCCTTATCCAGAACTTAGCCGTAAACATGATCATTGATTTTTTTTCTTCCTTTTTTACTGCCAACACTGACATGCTAGTGAATTGTTTTGGTCTTCCATTGCTTTTTTGGATCCCAAAAGTTAAGAGGAAAAAATAGAAAACTTCGAATGATATTCTATATTAAGCAATTTTGTAACTGTTTACATCACTCTTATTTCACTGTTCTTTATTCAAATTTTCTTAATCATTCTCATCTTCAAACTGGCCTTGAATTCTTACCTGTCTTTTCGCATTTCTTCTTACAGGCAAATTTCAAACATTTTCTGCTTTGATAATCGCAAAAATTCAAATGTAATAGTTATGGTTTTCTCTGCCAAAATTGAGTACTCATTTCTGCATTGCATTGTTTTGGCCGATCAAAACCAAAAGGGAAAAAAAGAAGTAAGGTTGATGAAATATTCCTCATTCTTTTGTTAACAAAAATGTTGATGGAATACTCATTCTTTTTTAAGAGTTTGAACTAGTATCGTTACCTGTGTTGGAGCAGATGGATTAAGAAAATTGCAATGTCATTAGACTCGTTGCTATATTTTCTTGAATCTTACATTCACTGCTATAAAAAAACTCCCTGGTGCATTTTCATTTCCAACTATTGTCCTGATAAGATGCGTAAGATCATTTCTTTTGACTTTCGTATTTTCTTCATTTCCCCTTTTAGACGAGACCGTGGAAGGAAGGATTGGCCCGGATTGGCTGATTCGATCAGTTTTGGGGCTGGCCAGTCCGAGTCCGACCCCATGATCCCAATTCTCATTGGGGTTCAATTGGATCGGCCAGATCGGCTTGGAATTGGACTGGATCGGCCGATCCAGCGTGATTCCTGCCAGGAACGGCCCTCCCACCTCCCTGGCCAGCCATGGTTTAAAAAGGGGAAAGAAGAAGAAGAAGAAGAAAAAAAAGAAGGGGGGGGGGAGTTAAAAACGACCTACCTGCTTTTGCAGCTCAGCCTCACCATCATTCGTCAATGGTGTGCCGCTGCAGATGCCACCACCGCAGGCTCCTCCTCCTCCGCCATGGTGCCACCGCAGCCTCCTCCCTCCACCTCTTGCGCTGCCGCCTCCATCGTATCTTGCACAAGAAGGAATTGGAAGAGGCCAGTGAAGTGTAGGGTTCGTTACAAAATTGCAGAAAACCGCTTTAAAAAGTGAACTTTAGAACTTTAAGCTATTAAAAATGCTAAACAGTGGCCGATCCAGGATCTCATGGGGATCGGGTTTTGGGCCCCCGATCCGAGCTTGATACCTAATCTTTCCTTGGATGAAACTTCTGCTTTTCTTTTGATACAGCATTAAGATAATTCTAGTTTTCTTTTCCTTGTATGACCCGGATTTTTGCTGACATAGACTTTTATAATTCACATTTATGCTGTAGGGAAATATTGAATTTAATATTTATAGTCCCAGCGCATCAACAACTAGCAAGAAGATCTCTTGCAGCAGCTCATACTGTGATCTTCGAAGCCAGTGTTCTGCAGCAGACAGCTCTTGTCCTTACGAGGTTGCATATGTTTCTGCAAATACCTCTTCATCTGGGACTTTAGTGCAGGATGTGTTGCACCTGGTAACTGATGATTCTCGCAATGAAACTGTTGAAGCACCAATCATGTTTGGGTATGGTTACCCTTTCTCTCCCCATTTAAACTGGATATCATATGGCACTTTCATCTGCATGTTTGTCCGGTGTCTTACCGGGTGTGATTTTAACCCCACTTGTGAAGGTGTGGAGAGATTCAGACAGGTTCGTTCCTGGATTCTGCAGCTCCAAATGGTCTTTTTGGACTTGGTTTGGAGAAAATTTCGGTTCCTAGCACTTTGTCAAGAGCAGGCCTTGTATCAGATTCCTTCTCTATGTGCTTCGGGCGTGATGGTTTGGGAAGAATAAGTTTTGGTGACAAAGGCAGCTCGGATCAAGATGAAACTCCGTTCAATATCTATGGATCACAGTGAGTTTTCCGCACGAGTATTTGTTATATGTAACATTTTATGGAGTGCAGAAATTTCATTTATTAACTTTTCCAGAAAGATTAACATCATTTCTTTGAATTCCTTTGGTGGATTATCTGTGACAGCCCCACATACAATGTAACTGTGACTGGAATCCGAGTTGGGAATAGATCCTTTGCGGGAGATTTTAATGTCCTGGTGGATTCTGGTACCTCGTTCACATATTTGGCAGACCCTGCTTACACAAGTCTGACTGAGAGTGTGGGTACTCGAACTAAAAGAATTAGAAGATTTCAATCATGCAGCCTTTTTTTACCAGTTCTTTTCTCTTCTTTGCAGTTCAATTCAATGATCGAAGATCGGCGTGTTACACCTGCTTCCAGTATCCCCTTTGAATATTGTTATGTTCCAAGGTCATCTATCATAGATCCTAAGCGCATTAAGCATGTACTACATGTTTTTTAGGTGCAGATTCTGACTGATGTGGTTAAATATGAAGGTCTAATGAGTCTGTGATACCCAATGTGGGCCTGCAAATGAGTGGTGGAACTGAATTTCCTGTTAGTCGACCACTTGTTGTCATATCCAGTCGGGTAAGCTCATGCTTGTTTTAGCACAGTAAGTAGTCCAAATATCTGACATCCATCATGATCTCATCTCCCTTGTGTTATGTGCAGCTGCAGATATATTACTGCTTGGCACTTGTCAAGAGTCATGGATTGAATATTATTGGACGTAAGCTCGGAATCACAAATTTTAGGATCCTCTTGTTTGTTTTGATCTAATGGGAATTGCAAAACTTGCTACCATCTTGCATTAATTGGTCCAGTTTTACGAACAATGTGTTCTCTTGCATAGCGTAGCAAAACATCAGTAATCTACTTCAAGCCGAACACTGTGCCATGCTTCATCAAATCATCCAGTGTGCTAAGAATAAGAAAGATACACAGCAAACACAACTTTTTGTTGCTCTGTAGTGCGTAAGCTTTGAGAACCATAGTCTGTTTCTAGAAATAAACACAGTTTTAGCATATTCTTTTAGTGTTCGAAACATACCTAATTTCATGCATAGGAAATCACGAATACTAGTGATTGTGTCTACATCATTTTGAAAACGGTGCCATGCTTCATCAAATAATCCAATGTGCTAAGAAACGAACACAAGCACACTTTGGAGTTCGTACACTTGGAAAACCATAATCTGTTACTAGATCTTTGGTATTAAAAATTCAGACTTGTAGTCCAACATTTTCTCAATAATTCTTCCCGTCTGTTTCCTTATCTGGTATCTTCGTTGCATGTAGCGTATGTTTATTCGGATGATTCATACATCTATTAGAATGTTGTCTTACACCTAACGTATGGCATGCAGAGAACTTTATGACTGGCCTTCGAATTGTCTGAATTGGGATACTAATATATATACCCGAGAGTTCTTATATTTGACTATGTACTCCTTTGTTCTTTATATATATATATATATATATATATCACCATATATATTATTGCATTCATCTGTTGTCATTTGTTTAACTTAAGTTTAGGTATATTAAGATAAAAAAGAGTAATTATCTTTTTTTTTCATCTCCTCCCATAATTAAGATAACGATATATACCCCTAAAATCTTTTGTTTTCTCTTGTATATCCCTCTAAAGCCTTATACTTTATATGTTCAACAAAATATCATTTTTAGTTCCAATCGTATTGAAAACGGTGCCATGCTTCATCAAATAATCCAATGTGCTAAGAAACGAACACAAACAAGCACACTTTGGAGTTCGTACACTTGGAAAACCATAATCTGTTACTAGATCTTTGGTATTAAAAATTCAGACTTGTTGTCCAACATTTTCTCAATAATTCTTCCCGTCTGTTTCCTTATCTGGTATCTTCATTGCATGTAGCGTATGTTTATTCGGATGATTCATACATCTATTAGAATGGTGTCTTACACCTAACGTATGGCATGCAGAGAACTTTATGACTGGCCTTCGAATTGTCTTTGACAGAGAGAAGCAGGTGTTGGGTTGGAAGAGATTCAACTGTGAGTGCGGTTGAGACTACTCTTTGATCATCATGTTTCCTTGACAATCTGAATGGTAAAATAAGTATTCCTGGTACTCAGGTTACGACGTGGACGACTCCAACACCTTGCCTGTGAAACCCCCAAACACTAGTCCACCCTCACCAACCTACTCATCAGGGGCAACCAGCTACAATCCGGAAGCTACAGAGACCAGGAACAATACCAGTCAGATGCCAGTGCTGCCCAGTTCTTCCAGCAACTCATTATATCGCAGCTCTCTCAGACAGATTTCTTTGGTTCTGTTTCTCATCTCTATGGCTATTCTTTAATTATTTTTTTGTCAGATATCACATCACGTAGAATTTTCGTTGCCCCCCCATTTTGTATCATACATATACAACAGAAGGGGATGATTCCTTGAATCGACAGCCGTTTGGTGCAGTCTCTACATGGTTTACATTCCTGCCACCCCCGTTGCACCATTTTTCTTCTCACACTGCTCGTCTCCTTGCGCGCGCCAGGATGTTTCGCTCTCTCAGATGTTACAGTTGTAAATACGCTGAAATAATGTTGTATTTCATAGAAAAACACATCAAAAAAATCTAGAGCAACATTCTTTCATGTTTATACTTACACTTTTCTTCTGTTTCCCGATTCTTTTTTCCCTTCTGTGCATTGTTGTAAGCTTTTTAATAAAAGAACATATTTGATCGAGTCAGTCCCGTTGTTTCTTTTTCGGCAGGTAATTCCTTTTTTTTTAAAAAAAAAATGGGGAGGGGGGTCCAAGTATTGAACCTGTGAGATGTCCACTCCGCCACTGGCGGGGGATGGTCCCCGTTGTTTCCTTTTATTAAGAAGAAAAGGTCCAAAGGAGATGACGTTTAATAGTGTTTTTAACCGGCTGATGATTTAATTCATCCTCAGCGGTGGATTATTTAATAATTATATTTACAGTATACTTGACATGTTGTCAGGTATTTTGAAACTTAAAAGGTCTATTTGGTCCTTCTCACACATTAAATGTTTAAGTGTAATATCATAACGTGGGTTTATGGTGTGTAAGTTGAGATTTAACGATTAAATGGGATATAAAATGTAATTTACATCATAATTTTGTATCGAAATCTACCCATAAACATCATTAGAGGAGGTTCTTTTGATTTTCTTAAACTTTTCTCTTCACGTGTTTTTCTCTCTCTCTCTCGTTAATAAAAGTTTGTTGGGTGCAAAAATCGAGAAAGTTTGGGCGTTTGGTTGGGCTTAATTTTTTGCAGGAGATTTCAATGAATCCCCCGGTGAATCCAACCAAATGAGGTCTAAATAGAGCTCCAGGTTATTTTGATTAGAAACTCCAGTAAAAAAAAAAGAGATTGCTAGCTATATCTTTTTATATTATTAACAAAATTTGGTTATGCCTTTCATCATTATTTCGGAACATATGTTTTTGACCTTTAGAGTGGAACATTACGTTCGGAAATTTTTTTTGAAGAGACGAGATCTCGTACCGTAATGTAGACCATTGGATCTGAGAGGATGAAGTCACCGGTGAAATCACTCCAAGTCATCTCAAGATAGAAGTCTACTGAGAAAGATCAAAAGATCAGAGACATTTAGGATTGGGATTCCAAGAAAAATCTTCTGACGCTTAAGTTAACATGGGCATGAGTAATGAGTAGGAAGAAAATAAGAAAATTTGGGGGTATGGGATCGCTCTTCATCAGTTGAGGGGGCTGAGTTCTGAACATATCTTCTTCGGGGGGAAATCCTGAGATTAAATAGGCGTGAACTCTCTCTTCCGTTCCGTAGAGATCACGGAGGGGTCGTTGAGTGGAGGCGTTACGTCCTCTAGTACGTATTCGTAGTGTTATAGGACTCTTGTTCTTCTCTTATCCCCTCCGCCTTTTCTGTTTTCATGGGTGCGGGAGTTTCACCTTCGGTTCGATTGGATAAGTGTCTGGCATGGATTGACTTTCCCTGAGTTAAGAGGAAGTCCCCAACGTAGGTCTATCCACCTTTGAGTAAGAGTTATACGCTTCAGGGGGCTGAGATTGTCATGCACAGGCTGACTTCCAGTACCATTTTGAGCAAGTTTGCTGGGCAGCTTTTTGATCGTTTGGCACATTAGGGTTCCTCCCGAGCTTGGGGGAAGTCCTCTGCATAATTATCCTAGCCGGGACTGAATGGCACTCCTTGGACCCTTAACAGGGGCTTTTCAATGAGTGGACCTGGCATACTGGGTTGGCCTATCACTTACCAGATCGAGCGCGTCTTAGTGGGCTTTCGGGCCATTCCGCGAATTCCCCCCTATCCATTTCTCGAAAAAAAACTTATGTTGTCGCCCAAACAGACGCACAGGCTTTTGTTTGATTTCAGCAATGCGATTATTTGTTTCTGAGAAATGTTGGGTCACTATTCCTTGGCCATTGGTCTCATGATAGAATAGTCAACGTGAACATCTTAAGTTCGATGCTTTCGAGTTCGAGGGCACTAAACTCAAAAAAGTTCATTTTTCTCGCCCTTCTAATTTTTCATTAGCATAAAGTGTGTGGCACCGCGTGGAGCATTTCCCATGGGTTGAATATTTGGCTGTTGCCGTGTTCTTTCCATCAGAATGTGAATGTCTTAAGTACACTATCAAAAATAGGGGATTTACCAAACTCATTCTCATTTCTAAAGAGTATTCTTAGACAAGTCAAGTACAACAGTCAAATGGACTGGTGTTCTTGTTTTTAAAAATGGAGAATGGAGAATGTCTCCTTAGGTAGACCGTGAAATGAGAAAATCCCGAAAATGGACGCCAAAGATGGGCTGAGGGCTGCATTTCTTTTCCTCTCTCCAATATGCATCTAGGCCCAGACATAAGCCCATCATAGTTTTCCCGAGCAACCAGGCTGTCGTTGAAAAGTGGAAAGAAAGAGATTTTTTTTTATTTATCAAGACGTCCCTGTAATATGGTATATCTACCTAAATATTCCTGACTATCAAGATTTGTCAAGAATATCTCTGAAAAATATCCAGATACTCATGATCATACACTTTCAGTTACTTGTTCGTAAGACTCTGATAGTGAGATAATTTGATCACCGTACATTCAATTACCGACCATCGTAGTATAGAAAAATTTGGACATTACATTTATTTTCTTTTCGAGGGGGGCGAACCGGTCGCATGAAAGTGATCATCAATGTGATAAAATAAGATTCATAATATTTAGATGGAACAAGTGAGAATGTATCTCTTGGGAATTGGGATACTAATATATATACCCGAGAGCAAGGTTTGCTGACCCGCGCGACCCGACCGACCCGATCTCGGCCCGAGTCGGGTCGGTTCGCTCCCGACTCGATCCGTCCCGATCTGTCCCGATCCATATCTAAATAAAAAAGACTTTATATATATATAATATATATATATATACTAGAATAAAATAAAAAGATACACTATATGTATATATAATATATTATTAAATTAATGGAGCGATCCGACGACGACCCACGACCCATCCGATTTTGCCTTCCATGGTGTGGAGAGCACTCCCTATTCCTTTTGCCTTCCGATTGTGTCCGGAAGCACAGACCCGCGCCAACTAATAAGCAGGAGGAGCCAGGTAAATTATCCTTGCACTCCTCCGACGTGGGGAAGCACCGTACAAGGCTTGCAGCCCATTTTATTTAAGATACAGATGCTATTTCCGTGTACCGTGTAGAACATTGCGTTGCAAAGGATAGGGGCATTGGAAGCATATATAAGCCCCATGATGTCCGTACGCAAGGTTAAATAGCTTTCTCCACCTCACTATGCTCAGACAGCAGGGGGTCGATGATGCTCCTCCATTGGTCGTAGTCGAGAGAAGAGCCGGCGCCAGGTAATGAGAAGCCATTGACAAAGAAAAAGGGAGTGCCGGTCACCCCCCTTGAGCAGCCATACTGCAAAACAGACGTCGGGAATATATGTAGATCAGTACACAGAAAGAAAGTCTTGGCAACGCCGGAAACATCACTTGAGAATCGCCAAAACTCTTAACATTGAAGGAATTCCTAGCTGCCCTATCAGTCTTTGGATCTTGAAAGCCTTCTTCAAAGGCAGATGCCGACGAGTTCCCGACAGCTTCTACAGCAAAGCTTGTCATATGCTCTCTAATGAGTTTCCTTGACATTTTATAGGTTGGCCCGTCGTAGTACATTTCCTGTTTTTTCATCCAAACCAGACCAAAGGTCAGTGTTGGGCATCACAAAATTTTAAGGAAAAGCCAGTAAGATGATTCTGAAGAAGAAGACAGTGAAATCAAATGCATTTCAGCACAAAAGGAATCTGTTTCATATTAGACAAGACCAGCCATTAAACGGATTTTCTGAGTTCATCTCAAGCCTTGATTTCTTGGATTACTAATTGTGCACTCTTCAAACGTTATAAAATAGTGGAGTGGATGATTACTAGCAAGCCTATGAAATAATCAATCTCAGAGTCTAAAAGAATTAGTTCAACTCCCAATGTCAAACTTGAGCTGCAGCAACCATACCTCTATGCATCCTATCCTGTCTCAATTCTCAAATGTGTAATCCGCACTTTCTTTTGGGAACTGGATGTGCCACAATTTTATTAATTAACAAAAAGGGGAATTTACAAGTATAACATCAGAAGCTCTCAAAATCCTCAATAGAAAAGATGAAGGGCAGCCACACTACGGTGGTATGTTGCAAACTAATCTCTCAAAGAAGCTAAAAATGTAGTATCGTGCTCATCCAAATTACATAACAGATTAGCCCATTCCTGAACAAAACAACCCTCCCTGGAATCTTGGTTTCCCTCTTAAAAACCCTTTTAGTCATCTCCCTCGAAAGGGCCCATGAAGATGCATGTAAAATGAACCCACCAAATGACTTGGTTACCCTTCAGAACCCACTATCTGCAGCACTCACAAAGCAATCAAAGTCAGTTGTTTCCAGTTCTGGTTCTAGCCAGACCATAGTTGTCAAGGCAGTAAGGTGACCTAACGCATACTCGGGATCTCCGAGTGCCTAAGCGCTTAGGCGCCCGCCTAAAAGTGTCTAGGCACCAAGTCCATAAGAACCAGCAGACAAGAAGTGTATACAAACTTTGAGCCTGATGTATCTTTGACTTGACCTCGAAATGCAGATCGACTTGCACGGTGAGGTCACGGGAAAATTAGTGGGGTGGAAGGGGGGCATAGCCCTCCTGGCCGATTTTTTTTAGAGACAAGGCAAGAGAGGACAAACCAATTTTGGGTCAGGCTAAGTGGGCCCAAGGTGCGAAGGCGGGCACCTTGGGCCGCATTTTGCAGGCCCAACTAGGCATACCTACGCCTAGCTCACAGAATTCCACCTGAAGCGCCTAGGTGGCACCTTCGGTCACCTTTTGCAGGCCCAACTAGGCGTACCTGTGCCTAGCTCACCAAATGCTGCCTTCCTGCCTAGGTGAGTGCCTTGCCTTGACAACTATGAACCAGACAAAACAGATTTGGGCGATTCCCATAAAGTAAGGCTACAAACCTTCATAAACAATAAATACTAGTTAAAAATCAAAACAAATGAAAAATAGATTGATAAGTAAACTTCGGTTAGGGACTGGCTGGTTTCAAGCTGGTTCTATGCGGCTGACCATGAAACTACTCCACTTTTGGCCATCTTACTAATATTTTTCTTAACTTTTGGCTGATGTCTGGCTCAAAAACCGGGCAAACTAAACTGGGTCAGGCCAGTGCTGATCTAGTTTGCACAGTTCTAGTTTGGACCAGCGGTTTTTAAAGCATGCTCCGAGCCTTGAGGAAATTCTATGTGAATTTTAATGTAGGCGGAATGTTACTGGCGATCTCACACAGGTGAACATGCCAACATCTTCAGGTGTAAATTTGGACTCAGCATGTAACAAAAATTGGAAACAAATAAAAAGCCAGTCACTTTCTTCCAAACAGGTCTACTGATAGTTCAATTCCAGGACTTTACATACAGCCATCATAAATAGACAAGGAACCACCTTAATAACCTTGGGCTTCTCATTTCCCAAGGAAAATTCTAGATGTCCAAAACAGTACCCCATTATGTTTTTGAAACTCTCCACTTCATCCAAAATTACACTCCACTGTGTTTTTTCTTCTCTATCTTCATTTTAACATGGGTTTCCATGGTGATTGAAAGTTGACAACAAAAGTTCAGATGATGATTGTCTTTTTTAGTAGCTAATTATACTGTTGTTGGTACATATGAGGGGGAATGGGAGTAGAGGAAGGAGGGGGAGTGTGGACCACTGAAAACTTCATATCAGACAACTGGGCATACCGTCATAACAAAAGATCCTCTAGGAGCAAACACTGGACGGAAAGAATTATAGATGACTTGGAAGGACAATCTTGTAAAGAGATGAAAATATGCACTACACATCAAATATTTTCTAGGAACCCTAGCATTACCTCACAGATAAATCTGGTAGGATTCCCTGGGAACATGCTGAATAGACATGCACAAAGTTTTCGTGCATGTCCTGAATTTGGTAACTTCATTAAACTCTTATACAAGAATGTAAGATCCGACATGATTTTCTAGATAGTTTGCCCAGAATCCTCTGCAGACATGTTGAGTGGACATATGCAACATCTTAGGATTTTATTAGATAATTTGTGGTGATGGAGAAACTTCGCTTTGAAGAAACATCCCAAATAGACAAAAAAAAATGGAGAGACCATGGCAATATCCTAGAAAATGGGCAATTAAAATTTTCAGAATATACAAGTTTTTAACCTGATGCCTGAAGAACAGTTCCAGCAATACGTAAGTCACAGATGCATTCAGTTTGTCTGCAATATGAAGTGCTCGGCATGAATCAAAGGAATTATCATGGTACCTGCATTTCATAGATAAATGACTGATTGTCAACAGTAGAACGCATCACAAAAGTTTCATGGCATTTTAACACATAACGATTAGAAATATAATAGGAAAACATTGGCTTGTTTGATGTTCCAGTATAGTGGAAAAGCCTGTCGCTTTCTTTTTGTTTCAGCAAACCTCACTTGGTTTAATGCAACAGAATGGCAATAAGATGTTCAAGGGCAAAAAGGTTTAAGGACCCAACAGGATAAGCTGGCCAAAATGTAATTCATTTAATAGCACCATTATGATGAGAAGCAAGATCTTTTTAGAATTATAAGAACTTTTTTGTTTTTAACGTCCACAATAACAAAAGGAAAAAGGTACATGGAATGACAAATTGGAAACAAATGAAAAGGTTATATACATCTGCTAAGCATAATACAATTCTTAATCTGGTCTTCTGATTTTTCCTGAAACTCTACCATATATTTCTGTAAAGCAATTTCTCATGCATTGATTGTGATAATAGTATGCAGTAAGAGAGTACACTATCCATCACAGATGATTACCTGAAAGAAACATAAAAAATGCAATGCCTGTATGTTTAATTTCGAATCATGCTATCTTCTACAATCTCCCAATTAACATCAATGATATCATCATATAGATGAATTTGTCAGAAGACTATCTGATCTAGAAAGCATTTGTTAATTGATCCTTGTACTCTATTCACATATATTACATCGCCAAAAAACATAATACAAATATTAGGTTTCAAACCTTTAAATTTAGATTTATTAATATATATATAATTTTAAATCAAAGAACTTAAGCGGTTATTTTTTTTGATATAGAAAGTCTTTAATAATTTGTTGAGCCTCCTTGGATATTGGCTTTTTCTTCATTTAGAAAGTCTTTAATTATTTGTTGAGCCTCCTTCGATATTATCTCCTTGGTAGCCTAATCTCTTCTCTAAAAATATGGCTGCCAAAAAAAGGTATAGAATAGATATTTGTAGACGTACGGATCTCGCAGCTTCTCCGAACCGTTAGATGGCCCAGAGATTTTGTCAACCGGGAAAGATCGCGCCTTCTTGTCTCAGATAGCCGAACACCGAGGGGAGAGAGAGAGGGGGGGGGGAGGATGCACAGGCTACAACTTTAGGGCACTCTCTATTTTTGTTTCAAACTTACATGGCCCAAGCGGACCAAAGTATAGAGCATGAGAAAAGGAAGAAAGGCTCGTGTACAGAACTTGAGAAAGGGAATGGGAGGTTCTCGTATAGAACCGGAGAAGGCCACTGCCGACTGCTTGTTGAGCTCCACAATCAGGCCACTCGGTGTGGGCAAGGCGGTGGCACTTTGAGACTCCGATAGCAGAAGTAGGGGTAGTCAGCTGGTGAGTCTCCCAAGAAAAAGGACACGAGAACCCATAACTAGTCGTGTGGGAGCTTGAGTGGTGGGCGACGATGTGACATGACGGCTTGAGTATTGGTCAACTATCGGAAGAGCTTCATGGGCACCGTAGAGCATTGGCAGAAGCTTGGCGGCTTAATGATACGTGGGTCTTCCTAGAGGAGGGACCCTGCTGATGATAGCTTCCGCGGGCACGACTCTTCACATCCCAGGTCGCTTTGTCAAAGTTGGTCGTCAGGAGCTTCGGCGGCCGGCGAGCATGTCCTCTAGGTCTTCCTTCTAGGTCTTCCATGAAGGAAGACCTAAGTGATGGTGGCGGTGGCAAGAGGACACTGGATGGCAGATTGGCGCCGGCTTTGCTTCAGGAACCTGCGGTCAGGGTCCTGCCATTGTCGTAGGTGCGCAGTGTCTCCATGCCGACCATTTAGGCAGAGCAGAGGGCCGTCTTCCAGGCTATTCAGGCGGCAGAAGCGGCGGCCTGCTTCATCAGATGACCTCCACAAATCGCACTTCCCATCATGGTCCGGAAGCGTACGACGCCGGGGCGGAGAGCCGAGCCCCTCCACTGGACTGTCGGCGATGTCGAACGCAAGGCGTGGAGTCACATGTCATCGCGAATTGTGGGTAGAGGAGCTTCGCCCTTGTCGGCATGGGAGGCCGCCCGCATAAGGACTTCCGGCCGGGGTCTTGAGAGGACCTCATCAGACTTTTGTCCTAGGCAGCCAGAGAGGTCCATTGTCTTGAGAGGATCTCACCAGACTCCTTCCTACAAAAAAAGTTCTAACAGGGTGGATGTTCCCCAGGAGAACCCTCTGACGCTCAAGTCAATAGGCGTTTTGGTGGAAGGAGGAAGGGCTCTCAAAAGTGGTAGACGCCCATGGTCTACCGGAGCAGCCTGGCGGAGGTGAGGGAGAAGAGGAGGAGCTCTCGCCAAAGTGGCGTTGCTCTCTAGTGGCCTCATGGTGGCATGGAGTTTCAGCGATTTTCTTGCTTTTGTGGGGAGTCCGTGTGGGGTTTTCGAGGCCTCAGAGCTCATACTTGGAGGAGGCTGCGAAAACCTCCTTATATAGGAGCAGAGCCGCATTGATGGAGGTTGCTAGGAGCCTAGAGTCTTGAGAGGACTTCACGGAGCGGTCTGCCTTTCGGAGTGTCTTGGGAATGTATTGTGGCATCAAAAAGGTGCACCGGATCTGTTGACGTAGTCAAGTGATTATGGAGCTTTTGACTGCTCGGGACCCAGTGGCTTGGAGCGGCTTCTACGGGATGAGGGCCACATGACTGATCTTGGGGCCATGTCCACTTTTCCATGCGCCTTGGTTGGTGGGCGGGGTAACAGTTACTCTTCTCGAGGGATGCGCACCTAACTTCACTCCTGTATCGAGATCCTTCGCTCTGACCGATGGAATTTGACGTGACACTTCAGGGCTTATGCGCTACCGCCATGTAGGATCTGAGCTATCATTAGGAAGGAGGTGGATCGTAAGCACCGATCCGGCGCATGCCCTAGAGATTCTGCTGGGCGTGGTCCTCCCCAGCCATGGCTGGCCCTGGGGGGGGGGGGGCATCTCCTCCCTTACCTCCACTGCTGGCCCCCCCTCCTGGTGGTGATCCGGTTGCTGGCCAGCCGGTGGCTGCACCTGCCCGCGATCCATCTACTTCAGCAGCTGCCCCTTCATCCTCCCAGCCTACAGATGCATCGCTGGTTGCTGGCCCTTCTGCACATTGCGCCGCTGCTGTTTGTGGTCCCCCATGTCTCCCACAGGCTGCCACGCCTTTTGCTGCTGCATCTGCCAAGCCAAGCGATGCCCCTCCTGTTGCGCGCAGATCTGGTCAGCCTTCTTCGGGCCCCCCATCAGCAGATCTGCAAGTAGATGTTGCTGGTGGCCCCTTGGTATCCCCTCTGTCCCCCCAAGCTGCTAGTGTTGCATGCGTGGTTGGCCCGCTCACTACTACTGGTGGCTCCCGGCCTTGTCCTTCTCCTGCTGGATCTATAGAGGCCTTTGCTCGCGCTAGGGCAACCACTGCTAGTGGAGTATTTGCTACTGGCCCACAGGCCTGGGCCATCCGTGCTGCAGATCCATTGCAACCTCTAGTTCCGGTGGTTGCAGATCTGGATGCCCCTCCCCTTGCTACTAGCAGATCTGACTCCCGTGCTGCTGCTCTGCCCCATGCTGTTGCTAGCGCCTCACAGCATCCTCCTGCCCGAGGTGCACTTCGTCCTGCTCCGCCCAAGGTTTCTCCTGCTACTGGCGTGCAAGGGGGCGCTCATGCCCGTACTGCTGAGGGTGCTCGTGCTAGCCCTGCTGCAAGTGGTCCTGCTCTGGCTACGGTTAGTGCTCCTCGTCCTGCCCATGCCACGTCCCCCTGGGCTGCTGCGTGCAGATCTGGTCCACCTCCTCTGACAGCACATGCTGAGGATGCTCGTACTGCCTTGCCTCATGCTGCAGCTCCTTCATTTGCCCAGGTGCTCCTTAATTCTGTCCCTCCACCGGCCCTCCCTATTGCTATCCATTGCCCCGCTTCCACAGATTCGGGAGAGCCTGCAGCATTCTTCACCTTGGATGAGATTAATCTCTCTTGCAAGCTGCTAGAGCATGCTATTGTTGCCAAGACCCCACTGGGCAGGCCGCCATTCCAAGACATCAGACTGCACTTTGTCCAGCGTTTTCAACTCAAGCAAGACTTCCTCCTTAGTGCCTTGGATGGGTGCCACTTGTTGTTGCGCTTTCAGAATGAGGAGGATTATTTGCAAGTGTTGCTCAAGGAATCTTTGTATGTCAAGGGCAAGCCTTTCTGGTTCTCTAAATGGACGATAGCATTCTCTCCCGATGAAGATTCCCCCATTGTTCCTGTGTGGCTGGAGATGCCAGGTCTGCCTGCCAATTTCTATAGTGAAGCCATGATTCGTTCCATTGCTGGTAGCATTGGCCCGGTTCTTACAGTCGATAGAAACACGCTCTACTTGACTCGCACTCTAGCTGCTTGTGTTTGTGTTCAGTTGGACGTATCTAAAAAGCTCCCGCACCGGGTGTGGATTGGCATTGGGAATGGTGGTGTGTGACAGCCCATTCATTATCCTGCCCCTCCCTTATTCTGCTCCTCCTGCAAACGGCTTGGTCATCTGCTGTCCAAATGCAAGAAGAAACCTGTTGCTAGTGCCGGGCCCGCTGCCCCTATAGCTGATGCTCTGGGTTGTGTTACTCCAGCTGCTCCCCAGGCCGGCCATTTACAGCCTGTTGCTCCTGCAGGCCACAAACGTGTTTGGCGCCCTGCTATGCCTTATGAGAATACCATTGCTCCCTCGACGCATGTGGCTACCTCCACCGCACCCACGGGGCCCGTAGCACTAAGCGCTGGCACTGCTCCTTCGTCATCGCCTTTCAAGCCAGTTGATGCAGCTATTACAGGACCTAGCCTCCAACCAGCATCCTCCCATGTGCTTGGCCATTCTGCTACTTTAGCGCCTTTGTTGCTTGGCCCGTGCACTCAGGCATGCACCTTACTACCACCTGCGGCGGTAACCCACCCCTCTCTTGCTGCATTTGGCTTGGAGTTACATACTGAAGCATCTCTGGGACGGTTGGACCCCGGGCCTGCCCCTGCTTTGCCGTCTTGCCATTTGGCCACATCTCCTCCTATGGAGAATCTCCCTTTGGACGAAGCTCATGCCTCAGCTGCTGCAGGTATTGGTGTCCTCCAGGCGGGCCCCTCCATTGTCCCTCATGCTAATGAGCACCCGCCAGGGTATGATGGAGCATTGGCCTTGGGCCACCACCCCACTTCTGGAGCAGCTCCGTCTTCACGGGTTCACCTTCCCACGACTGAAATTCCCCCAAATCATTCCACACCGCCAAGAAATGCTAACCAGCATAAAGCTTCAACCATGGTCCCCTCACCAAGGTCTAAAGTGGGTGTAATCAACCCCCCCATTACCTCTGCTGCTCCCTTGGCACCTCCTATGCCCGCGGTGGTTGACCCCTCTTGCTACTCTGCTGAGCCTACTGCCCCTTCGGGCGTCGAGGTTCAGCCACCACCCGCTTCTCCCCTAGCCACAGCTGCTCCTGTGGTGGTCCCTACCACCTCCCCTACGGTGCGTCAGGTGATTCCTTCCCGTGCAGCGTTTGCTTCTTCTGAAGGTGGTGACAAGGTGGGGGACGAGTGCGCCTCTGGCCAGCCAGCAGATCCCCCTGACGATGCTTCTCCAGCCATCTCGGCTGCTCTGGCGGGCCCGGCTACCGTCGTCCCCCCTAAGGAAACGAAACGGTTGGCCCGTTTGGCTGCTCTGCGTGCAATGAGGATGAAGTCAATGCTCTTCCAGCCTTTTCTCGGTCTGGGGCTTCTGGCCTCCTTCGGCCCTACGTTGCTACAGCGGCTTTGGCGCCGTCTCCGCTGGCCTTGCAGCCCCCCCACAACGTGATCCTGGCTTTGCGCGCTGAGCCTCGCGACGACGTTCCTCCACCGCCTGCTGCCTCCGTTCAGCCTGTCGGTGATTCCGCCTGTGACGTCCCCAACCAACAGCCTCCCCCGACTGCCTCGCCTGATGCTCCCCGGGGCTCCCCCACGCTACCACTGCTACAGGATATCCACCCTCCGGTTCATGATGCTGCCCCTGACGAGTTTGATGGTTCGGTTGATGAGCAGGGCTTGGAGTTTGATGCTTCTTTCCAGTCCGCCCGCATGAGCAAAAGAAAGAATCGACGCAGGCCTAATCACCTCGAGTCCTACAGTCTCAGGCTTTAGCTGGCGGTCTATTTGTTTTGGCTTCCTTGGCCTTGTTTCTGTTTCTTTGGGACTTTTTTGGGTTCATGGGTTTCTCTTAGCGGCTTTGTAGGTCTATCTCCCTGGTATTTTTTGTGGCCCCTCTCGTCTCTTTTAGTTTGGGTGCCTTTCTCTCCTCCCTCCTCCTCCCTGTACTGCTTCTGCGATTTGTTGCTTTACTTAATGAAAATCGTTTGCCTGGTGGCCAAGGTGGAGCGTCCACCCCCTTCCGCAACGAAGGGATGAACAGGAAACCTCGACCCACCTTGCAAATATTGCCTTTGAGTTAAAAATAAAAAATGTAGGATCTGAGCTATCTGGCATGGTGCCCTGGGCTAATGCCTTCGTGATGGAGCTACGACGTTGAAAGTCGGGCTGGCAGGCCTTCTAGAGGACCTGACCAAACTAGAGTCTTCTCTTGGCTCGGGACTAGCCAAGTCTTCTCTATGGTTGGGCGTCTGGGCTAGGGTTCTTCAGTGCTTGGGACCGGGCTAAGGCTCCCTTCGTCAATAACATAAAAGTGATAAATGTGTATAACATTTGAAGGAAAGAAAATCTCTATCCCTCACATTTTTTTGCTACCTCTTAGTTCTTGTTCTTGCACATCACATACATTTCCTCCCATCTTAACATCTTATTTTTCAATTAAGTTGATTCTCGTAAGTCATCTCCTCCTTGTCTACATTAATGTAACAATATTCTATTGTAATCAAGTGATTTACTGTTGAAAAACAAAATTTGAAGTTGTCTCTATTACTCAACATTCTTTACCTCTAAACCTTAAGTCTTTATTTATTAAAAATATTTATAACACAACTACCTATCTCCAAGAATTCGTTCATCCATATAGGTATTTTCAATGTTAGAATCAACATTAGTTCTTATTCTCTCTTTTTCAGCAGCTAGAGAATGGTCATAAATTCTGAAATTATCTCTCTTTATTCTTCTTTTATCTTGTTTCTCTTTCTTGCCTACTTGAATGTCAAAGTTCTGCATTCCAGAATACTGACTGCATTAATTATCAATGATGATTACCCCAAGAGCCGCTATACATCTATAAACATACAAAATTTTCTCATTGCCATTTTCCTTCAACCCTTATTCGATGTTATTTATCACACTCCCTAATTTTTGAAGGATCAATATTACAAATTAACAATGCCTAATTATAATTCTTCATACATTAAAAAAACTTCCAAGTAAAACAGTACATGTTTGAGACATCCATAACACGTACAAGGCAATAAAAGGATAGATACAAGAACAATCTAGGAGCTAACCGTGGTATGCATGTCTTTCACATTCTGAGACCACCATTTTTTTAAAAAAGCTTAAAAATGTGCAACTTACTTGTAGACCCAAAGCTTTAATTTGGATGGCTTAATGTAACCAAATAAGTCAAATGGAGCTCCAATAGTATGTAATCCTAAAAGTCAAAACTATATTCTCTAACGTAATTACGTAAACTCACCATTCTGCCACCATTATAAAGTATTCAACCTCTACATAATTTATGATAGTTTTCTTCAACAATCTGCCTTCAAATGTAATAAAGGCATATCTACAAAAAGTCAAAATAAAGTAGAAGCTCCAGCCGCCCTCCCCCCTTGGCCCCAGCCATGGCCCACCCTGTGGAGTGCCTCCCCCCCCCCTCAGCCCCTGCCCTCCCTCCATCCTCCTCAGCCTCCACCCCCCCTCGCAGCCCCCCTGCACCAGCTGCTGCTCTGCCCACGATGTCAGGTGATTCTACAACTCCAGCCACTGATCCCCCTCCGCTGCAACCCCCTGCACCAGCTGCCATTGCGTCATCTGGTCATGCGCATGCTGTGCCATATTCTTCGGCAGATCCAGCGACCAATGGTCCTGTGCAGACGCCTCTTGCTCCTGGAAAGCCGCACCAACAGCCAGGACATCTGCTCCTCTGACACCGCCTGCTCCAAGGAAGACCGTGGCACCCTGCACTCTAACTCCGCCAACCACCTCCCGTCTGAAGAGCGACGCTTGGGTCTTGTCCGACTCCAAGCTCTTCCCGGAGGTAGCCATCGCCATCCACAAGCCCACCTTCACAGACCACAGTGAGCCTGCAGTCTTCTTCACACCGGAGGAGGGGGAAGCCTCTGTCCTCCCGTTCCGGTTCACCTTGGTCGCCAAGACCCTGTACAGGCACCCGCCATATCCCGAGATCAATTTCCTGCTTACCCAGCACCTTGGGCTCTCTAAGGACTTTATCATCACCGCACTAAATCCCCGCCACCTTCTCCTTCTTTGCACATCAAAAGAAGATTACCTACGTCTTTTTGTCCAAGAGCAACTCCTCATCAAAGGCACTCTCTTCTGGTTCTTCAAGTGATCGCCCATTTGAATGCAGAACGGAGCCACCTGTAGCGCCGGTGTGGGTCAAGTTCACAGCTTTGAAGGCAAACCTGTTTCACGAAGCATGAGTTCACTCCATCGCCGGCAACCTAGGTTGGGTACTTCAGGTGACACTCTGCACATCACAGCTCACGAACGCTACGGCCGGACACGCCTGCGTTGAGCTTGATGTACTCCAGCCACAGCTGTAACACCCTGATTTTTGAAGCCCAAAACATATTAGATTCCATGTTAAGAGCTCCATAGGTCAGCGCATTTAGTTAGTTGAGCCCCTTAGTATCATAAATTTATTTAAATGAGCAGTTCACTATTTGTAGCATAACTTTACATAGGAATGTTCAAATGAGGTGAAATTAGGCTCATTAGAAAGATAGCCCATTTATCTACAAGTTTCGTGTTGAGCACTTTTTGAGATTCCGCCATTTGACAGGTCAGAAATGCCAAATAACAGGGTGCAGTGTGGTTGGGCACTTAGACGATGGCCAAAGTTAGGTGATAGACTTAGACGATGGCCAAAATTAGGTGATAGACTTACACGATGGCCAAAGTTAGGTGATAAACTTAGACAATGGACTTAGACTTTACAGAAATAGACGATAGACTTAGGCTTTCCAGAATTAGACGATGGACTTTAGGCTTTACAGAAATAGACGATGGACTTAGGCTTTACAGAATTAAATGATGAACTTAATGATGGAAAATTAAATGATGGACTTTAGGCTTTGGAGAATTAAACTTAGTGGTGTATGACAGATGTTAGTAAGGTGTGGTAGGTGTTAGTGGTATAATGACAGGTGGAGATCTTGACTTTAGCATTGGAAAACTGAAGGGGGGGTTTGATTAAAGAATTTTTCCACTATGGCGATGATGAAGATGGTCTACTTAAATCTCTCTTTCTTTTCCCTTATCTCTCTCTTTTCCATCCCATTTTCACAGCCCTCGTAAACTCTCTCAAGAATGTATTCATCTAGAGTATTTTTGGCTCCAAATCTATCATTTGGAGTGCTCCTAAGGGTTTCTCATCTAGAGTAAAGTTATTCTACACCTAGTAAGCATCCTATATACCTTAGAATCACGTTCTAAATCCTTGCCTTCAGTGAATTCCACAGTCATCTAAGATCTATCTAGTGTTCTTCCATCTCAAGGAGTGGAGCTTGGAAGGGTGAATCTAGCATGTGAAAGTGGCTTCTTGCAGAGATAAGATTTCCCCAACACAAGCCATGCATGTCATCTCTAAGTCTACTCTTGACAAATTTACGTTTTATGCTCCATACTACTTCAGATTTGATTTTCCTTTCCATCTCTTGTGAGTATCTATCACCGTAAGTAATGTTCACTCTATTTCTCTCACCATACTGACCCATTCCATCTGCACCATACATTTTTGAAATCCTCACTTGAGTAGCTAAAAATCCCGTTTCAGAGTTTGACCAAATTCCATCTCTTGTGAGTATGGCAGGCATGTAAAATAGGTTCCTATTTATGGAATTCATGACCCAATCTGATGACTGTCCATTGTAGAATTTCTATCTAAATTCAGTGGACATAGGATGACAGTTATGCATTCCACTGGTAGCAGGTCATTATGGGTTTCTGATTAGAGCAAATTAATCATGCGTTTGTTCTGGAAATCAAATGAATAATGCATATAGGTCATGTTGATTACTTGATATATTTAATTTCGATTTCATGGAATTAGATCTATCTGGATAGGATGCCCATTACGATGTCATGTTAAACACTGAATTTGAATCAGAACACACAACTTGGGCCATGTTCTTTCCTTGAAACCCCAAAACTCTTGAGACTATGCATGAGTGGGTAGGACGGACAGTATAACACCCACACCAGGTCGTGACCTCGGGACAGCGGGCAAGAAACTGCTACACTTTCCCTGCCCGGGAGTGTGGTATGTCTTGGCGGCGGGCTGAGACAAATCCCCGCGAAGTTCGGGGTGAGGCAAGAGCCTCCGGTTAGTGTGCACGGTCAGGACTCGCTTGGTGCGCAGCAATACAAGCGAGGGTATGCATGAATAAGAATCTGCTCCTTGCGAGGTGATAGTCTTTCAGTTCAACATTGAATTTTATGCAATA
Organism: Amorphophallus konjac; assembly: GCA_022559845.1. Taxonomy (NCBI): domain Eukaryota; kingdom Viridiplantae; phylum Streptophyta; class Magnoliopsida; order Alismatales; family Araceae; genus Amorphophallus; species Amorphophallus konjac. The sequence continues at coordinate 260,964,148 of CM040128.1, forward strand.
TGTTCTGATTCAATCCTATTAATATGCTGATGATATGGGTATGAGCTCTATGTTATAGCAATGTTATGAAAATAATGCAAGTTATGCAAACCCACTAGTTAACTTGTTCTCTCTATAATTTGTTCTATGAGGTATACTCCACCTATGCATGTGAAACCAACAAAATCTTATGTAAAAGTGACTGAAATATCATGTATTCTCTACTGTCCAGATCTTAATATGTTTGCAAGTCATGTTACAAGTACATGTTAAGCTATGCCATTCTTAGACACTATGTAGAGTCTTGTGATTTTCTTCCTTAGTCTCAACAGCCTTGGACGGTGGTATGGGATGCCCTCATTGCTGTTCCACCATAACTTTTCTTGTCATTCAGCTTTTGAGATCATTCCATCCTTATATTTCTTGAATCACATGTTAGATGCACTTACAAATGATTGTACAACATGAAGATGCTAATTTTATATGCAAATTGGTTTAATTTCATAAACTACAATATGTATATTGTATAGTCGAGGTATGGTGTTGTCCTTGTGTTAGGAGTCCTATTGAGTTGGTGTACTCGGACGGTTCTCCAATTTCTTTTTAGGAGCTGGTCAGTAAAATCTTGCAGGGCTGCCTAGCGGACAGTATTGGCCAGATTCTCTTGGAGCTTAAGGTGTGTGTTGCTGGTCGGAGCTCTTGGTTCATAGGTGGTGAGCAGTTCCGGTGGTCTTTTTGAGCCTTCAGACATTGTATATCAGGCTATACATGGTGAATGATCACTTCTGGTTTCTAGAGTGGAGCTTTTTGTATCAATGACATTATTGTATATATGTATAGGTTATGAATAGAAAATGTTTCAGTTGGTTTTCTTTTCACAATGTGCAGATATGTGTGGTTTGTTAAATACTGTGGAATGTATAATGGCAGGTATTTCAGAAGCGAATACTGTCATGCAAGTACACGATGTGTGGCATTGTGCTTCCTTCAACAGGGTGTCACAACGGCGGTCCCGGATCTGGATCAGCCTTGGCTCTGACGAGCTATGTAGTCATAGGTGAGAGGTGACCGACGTGACTAAGGGGTCGCTTGAAGCCTCAAATGCTTAGGCGATGGTCTAGGACGTTTGAGGTGACATTTCATTAAAATTATAAATAGGTCAGACACGTACATATTTCATTAAATATCTCAACAACACATAAAACCTATAGGAATACTTAATTTACGTATGCACATGTGTTATAGGAATGGACTTGGTTATAAGAATGGTTGAGTGGCCCAAGTTGGCTCACCCCAAAGGCGTCCATGGCCCCTGCTAATCTCTAAGGCGAGATTGGCTGAGGCGAGAAGAACTGTTGGCGCCTCGCCTCATCTCATCGCCTAGGCAAACGCCTCAAGGGCTTTTGATAACATAGCCGGCAAGTATTGGCAGGGCGCCCAATATGGGAAGATCCCAGAATATTGCACCTTCTGCCATCTTATAGGCCATGTTGTCGCTGATTGCCGATTCACGAACACTCCCCTGGACTGACATCAAGAGCCAGGCAGAAGGCCCCCACGCCCTCGGCCCCAAGTGACCCCGCTCCGAGCCAGATGATAAAGGCCCTGCTGGTGAGGAGACTCGTTTGCTAGTGGTTGTCAGGAAGAGATCCCAGTGCCACTGGGTCTCTGTTGGTCAAGAAATTTTTTCTTTAATATTATTTTGGCGTCTCATGTAATGAGAGATGGGTGTAGACTTCTCGACCTTCTCGGAGAAAAGGGAAAACTACACCGGCACACGTATGAAGCTATTTAGAAAGCCTGTGTATGGTTCATTCCGTGAGTTTAGTTTGATCAGACGATGTAGGTTTGGGTGCGGGACCTTTCCTCATTGACCGCAGTCAGTGTTAATTTATATCATCATAACGTTCGAACACCCTTGACTAATTGTCAAAGAAAACCCTAGAGTCCCTTACATGATGTCAAGAGCATATTCACTTACGTGGCTCACAATGAACCCCCCCCCCCCCCTTATATATCAACAATAACAACAACCACTGAAAGAATTAGGGTTTAGCAAAGGCCATGATTAATTTGACAAAACCCTATGATTTGAAGGCACGGGTATGATTTACAGGAATCCGAGACATATTAGGGCGTCCTAGTGGTTTCTAGATCCCAGGAATATTTTGGTAATTTTGTGTGTTCCAAGGGTATTTTGCTAATTTGGGACCAGACCAGGGGCATTGAGCAATTTATGGGCTAAGTGAGTGGTTGGACACTCTCTCTGACTTCCAGGGCACTCGGGCAATTTCTAAAAGGTTTGGAAGGTTTGGAGGTTATTTGGCTATTATTAGACTCCAGGAGTATTTTGATAATTTGCTCTCCGGAGACTAGTGGCAAAGGTTTAGCAACATCCGAGTGTGAACATAGTTAGGTAGTACCCATGAGGTATGAACAAATTGTGGCTAGAAGGAAGTGTACACATGACCATCCCTAGTAAGGTAGGGGCATATACGCAATTTTGCTGGCAGTTAAGACTTGTATTCAATCACACAAATGTACAGGAACATATTTGATGTATTGATAATTTGTGTGAGATAAATCGGGTTATCGACAAATTGTCGACTGTACAGTGGATTTCCGCACAAATGTGGGATGCAAGGGCATAGCCACAGTTTGAGAAACTTGCAAGGTATAACTGCAATTAGAGGACTTATAGGTTTTCTTGTGATTTTGGAAAGGACATTTCTGTAATTCCCCATCAGTTCAAGGAATTACGTTACTCTGCCACCCAAAGGCACAGAAAACGACCATATAGAGCCGCTAGGGGCATATATGCAAGGCCCGGGGTATTTATATATATATTTTAATAGCATAGGACGGGATGCACAAAAGAACACATATCCGCTGGGGGCATAAATACAAGACTCGGGATATTTATATTTTTATATCCCGAAATGAGCCGAACAAAGAACAAGTCTCGAGCTCCTACGTCTCTTCTTTTTCTCTCTTCGTGTCCGTGTGTGTGTGCCGTCCTTCTAGACCCATGGGTTATTTATAGAAGGTGCTGGACCCACCCTTACAAGGTGGGTTGATTTTTGAACCCCACCTTGACAAGGTGGGTTTTCCCCAAGTTTTCTATTTTTTTTTTTGAGAAAAAGAGCAGTCCATGGTAAAATGAAGGGTCCCAGGGTTAAATGACGCCGGACAAGTCCACTGGGGTGGAAAAAGAGGGCCGGAAGGGGGTTTCACCCCGGGCGACCCCGCGCGGGAGCACACGATCCCAGTGGGACCCCACCGAGGTCAAACGACCCCGTGGAGGGGCTATGTGACCCCGGGTGGGACCGTCGGGGTCAAACGACCCCCGGCCCTACCGGGGTCAAACAACACTGCGGAGGGGTCGCGTGACCCCGGGTAGGACTGTTGGGGTCAAACAACCCCCACGAGGGACCGTTTGACCCCGGGTGGGGGTCGCCGGGGTCAATTGACCCTGCTCAGGGTTTGTTGACCCCAGTCGATCCCCCCCCCCCCACCCCGAGGTCAAAAGAGGCCGCGGGGTCTTTATTGACCCCGGGCGCGTCTCCCCTCTTCTTAAAATTTTTGCTCTTTTGCTGCGGTCGGGACGTGTGGAAGGGAGAAAAGATTTCTCCTTTGTTTATTCTTTCGTCTCCTCTGCGTTGTTGACTAAGGGGAGGAGTTTGCTTCCATCAGGATCGTCTCGTACGCACATGCTGAACTCTCCGTTGGTAGGTGAATGTCTTCCACATGTGCATCCTTTTGCTGCGATATAGCTTTGCTTGATCCCGAGCCTTTTGTGGGGGTTCCCGAAATCTGGGAGCTTGCATAGAACCCCAAGACGCTTGGCTTTCAACCGTTTAGCAGTCGTTGTGGATTTTGTCTAGGCCACGATCACCTCGTTTGCTGCAAGAGATTTGTAAGTTGTGATGAGGTTGTGTCTGGGAATCCCAATGTGTGAGCTACTCCACGAAGCGATGGTATTGGCTTTACGTCGTATTCCACCCGTCAAGTGTAGATTACCTCGATTAACTCGAGAAAGCACGTCTCGCTTGAATTGAGAAAAATAAAAGGGTGCAACAGTCTCCAAAGGCACACGGCAGCATCCTGCCCTAGCTACAACGCCAATCCAAAATGCCTCCGCAGCGCTCCAGCATGATCTCACTGACGGCGGTCCAACATCTTCGTCCGTGGCTGCATTGGCTGTCCCCCTCAGGACACAATTGCCACCATTGTCGGTAACTGCCTCGACTTTGCCTATGGCTCCGACATCTTCCAACTGTGCCCAGACCGCACTAACACCACCAGTGGACTCCCCTACAACACCGCCCCCAATGACGGCACCCTTGGCAAACCCTAACCCTAGCATATTTCATCCTACGGGCTCAATCGCAGCCATCATCCTGCTGGAGCAGATGGCTCAGACACCTCTCCAGCTAGACTGGATTCAATCGGCCCCCCACCTGGCTTGGGCTCACCCGATCCTCCTACATATCCTACAAGATCCCAATTCCCTAGTGGCGTATCTCGCCAAGATTCTCTCGTGGAGTCAATCACGCTCCTAGATATGGCAACATCCCTGATCCCTTGGCGGCCCTCACGAAAGGAGAGACGTTTGCAAAACCTACTCCGAATGGCTCTCCAATCCTAATGATGACGCCGCTAATGATGTCCTGTTTAGAGGAAGACAACTAGAAGCCACAGATATCGGACACCGGGATCTCCTCTGTTTCGATTCCAAACTCAGTGGGCTCTAAATCTCCTTGTAGGTCTGACCATAATGGCCCACCTGTTGGCATTCCCAGTTCCATCGGCCTATGCTTCAACCCAGGCCTATACTTTGGGTCCTTTTGAGTCGGACCCAATGGATTTCCTAGTTTAGTGGGCCCTGCCCCACCGGACTCGCCCAAGGTTGCCACTGTGTCATGTGAGGTCGTAACCATGGAGACTCTGGCAAGTATCGTGCAAGGTCGCTATTCCCAACTAGCTGAGCATGCCTTGGCAATGGCACCAAATCCGGCTCCTCTAGGTCCCTACGGATGGTTCTGGTGATCTCTCCCCCAATAACTTTGAATGACTATGCTATTAATATGGCTCTGGCATCTGTCTCGTCCCCTTCATGCAATATTCCACGGCTTGTTTAGTTTGAAGGAACATCTCTGCCTTGACAAGGCACATCTTTTCATGGTTAAAATTTTGCAATTCAATGATGTCCCTAAAGTGCCCGTCAAGCTTGTTTCTTCAGAAATTGCTACTACTGCTACTTGCCCAAGAACGCTTATGATTTTCTGAGAGGCTCTTGGGATCAACAGTTAAGGGGTCCAGTTGATGGTTCTTCTAGTGCTATACATCCCCCAGTGTAGCTATTGCTCCTTTTGTTCCTCATGTTGTTCATAACCCAGTGTTTAACACGAAAAAATTTTAAAATTTGTTCATTTATTGAACATCAATGCATATTTGTTAGCTATTTAAATAACATGCATATTATTAATTCTGCGAATTTGAGTTTATCGGACGATTTATATTTGGGTACTGGACATTTCCCCACCGACCGCAGTCGGTGTTTATTTATATCGGCATAAAGTTCGAATACCCTTGATTATCTGTCAAAGAAACATTTTTAGCCTCTACAATATCCGTTTTGATATTGTGGGTTTTGTCTTATAGATATGATCTTGATGATCACCCGTTAAAGATAAATACTCTTACAAGAAATTTGAAAGCTTTCATTCTTTCAACACATGGAATTTGGGCTACAATTGGTCTTTTTGAGACCTATACATTTGGTCCCGATTATGTAATCAAGTCCTCGAGTTTAAAACTGGTCGCCATCTGATCATTGAGAGTAGACTTCCGCTTACACTTGGATCGACGATCAGAATGTTGATTTGGCTCCAGTCCACAATCGGACTATTGAATTCGCTTATGGTCTCGAGCGGACGGTTGGATTAGCTCCCAGCCACAATCGGAGCGTTGAATTTGCTTCTAATCAAGATCTAAGCGTTGAATTTGAATTTCATCGAGAGTACGCCCTTTTTGAATATTTCTATAATTTCTTATTCTTGCTGGTTATCTCAACAATTTTTTACCCTTCTTGAGTATTTCTACTGAGTTTAACCCTTTTTTGGTATTTTAGTAGTTTCTAACCCTTTCTGGGTGTTCCTGCGGTTTTTGATTTTTGCAGTTTTTGACTCTTTCTGAATATATATGTAGTTTTTTACCCTTTCTGGGTATTTCTGCAACTTCTAACCCTTCTCGGGTGTTTCTGCCATTTCTTGACTTTCCATGGACATCTCTGTCATTTCTTGACCTCCCTAGATGTTTCCATCATTTCTTGACATTTCCAAGTATCGTTGCCATTGTTTGACTTTCCAGAGTATTTCTGTCATCTGTTGACTTTTCTAGAGATTTTTGCCATTTGTTAACTTTTTGGGGCATTTATGTCATTTCCGGACTTTTCGGGTTTCCCTAGACTCATTCAGGGTTTGTCGTCCCGACTTTTCTGACATTTCTCGACTTTTGACTTTTCTGACATTTCTCGACTTTTCAAGGTATTTCTATAATTTCTTGGGTTCCCCTAGGCTCATTTGTCATTTCTTGACTTTCCAAAAATATTTATGTAATTTATGGCCTCCCTGAATATTTTTGCCATTTCTTGACTCTTTAGGGTATATTTACAATTTTTTAATTTCCCTGCACTTATCTGCTATTTCTTGACATCCCAGGATATCCCTACAATTTCTTGAGTTTCCCTAGACTCATTTGTCATTTCTTGACTTCCCAAGATGTCCCTGTAATTTCTTGAGTTTCCCGGGGCTCATTTGCCAGTTCTTGACTTTCTAGGATTTGTTTGTAATTTTTAAATTTTCCTGAAGTTATCTGCCATTTCTTGACCCTCCAAGGTTTATCTGCAGTTTCATTCTCTTCCCGGTTATCTTTGCAGTTTTTGACATTCCTGGGTTTATTGGATATAATAGTTTTTGGCCATGGAAAGGTGCATAGATTTGGATGGTTAGCCTTAAACCGAGCTCAGAAGAGCGCACACCGCTTTAGGGAATTGGCATGAACTCTCTCCACCAAGCCATGCAGAAAGCGTGAACCTGAACAAGAGTATTTGGTAACTGTGAGCCAGAACTAGAGTTTTGTGTAATATCTAGATTGAGTAGGGGTTTATTTGCAATTTCTAGGTAGGCCAGGGTATTTTGGTAATTTCTAGACTGACCAAAAAGTGTATTTGTAATTTTGGGCAGACCGGGGGCATTTGATAATACTCGGACTGAGTAAGATTTTTTGTGTAATTTTGGACATATCAAGGATATTTTTGTAATATATAGACTAAACAAGGGTTTTTGTGTAATTTTTAATTATTTCAAAAAAATACAATATTATCTCACTCCAAGAAATTACATAAGATATAGGGACAAAACCACAAGGGCATATAAGTAAACCCAAGGGTATATATGCAATACACTCTTGTTGGGCTTCACAAATGACATAAAATACCAGTCTCTCATTGGTGGAGGCGCACAAGGCATAAAAACACTTAGGAGATTACTTCTCCTTCTCGAGGCCCATGGGCTGTGATCCTTCTTCTCTCTCTTGTGAACAAGGACCCTAAGGGTATTTATAGGGACAACAAAGGGGGTACCTACCTGGTCCGGGTAGGTCCTTGGGATGACCTACCCGGTTCGGGTAGGTTCCCAAGATAGCCTTCTTTTCTTTTTTCTTTTTCTTTTATATTAGAGAGAGGGGAACCTACCCGCCTCCGACAGGGAGTGGTCCATCTGGAGGACCCGACGACGGTCATCCAGGAGAGCAAGTGTGCGGGCCACATTGAATAGTCCCCGCATGGCCACGGTCCTCCACTCATCGGATACCGACGTACCATCTCCCCCCCCCCCCCCCAGTCCTCCGACCCCAGCGGCTTCATCATAAGCTCATAGGCCACTGTAAGAACATCACGCGGGCTGGCGGGGAAAGGGACCTTGTACCCATGAGGGGTTATGACCCGAGGAGATGATGACTAGCGAGCAGGAGGCGAGGATGATGTGACGACCATGGGCTCTGCCGACGGCTGCACAAGAGGAGGCGCTGATGCCCTAGGCTTCTTCGCCTTCCGCCGCTCCCGCGATATCATGTCCTCCAGACTCGGACCTCTGCGCTTCTCGCCCGACATGGTTGGCAACCCACTCGTACTCGTCGGCTCCTACGCCTCTGAGCTCGATAAGCTGCTAGGGACAGTGACTGGCGAACGAGAAGGCAAGGAAGGCGGAGCGGACGTCCCCTCGGAAGCTCTCACGACCAACGGGCGATAGTGGAGACGGCCTAAGGCAAGCGATAGGGACGTCAGGGACACTCCGACCAGCACCACCTCCTGAGAACGCCCGGCAGCCGGAGGGGCTCTGACGGCAGCCGGAGAAGCTCGGGCGACGGTCGGAGGAACTTGAGAAGCCCCAAGATGCACCTAGTGGTCCCAAGGAAGAGGATCCGACGACTCTAGCACGAGTGTCTCGAGGTGGAGCTCGGAATGGACTAGCCCTGCGCCTGGAGGTGGTTATGCTACACCTGAAATAGTAAGCAAGGCCCATTAGACCGCGGTCTAGATGGCTATAACCCCTAAGCACTCAACCCTATCGAGGCCCTATGGGCGGGGAGTGGGGGGCTCTGCCCCAGCAACCTAAGAAGAGAAGAAGTCAGCTCTAGGTCTGCCTTCAGGATCGACTCCCGACGAATCTCATTGATCGTATGTGGGTCAGCGAAGGTACCGAGTTTTGGGCGAACCGGCCGTTAAGGTAACCCCAGTCCGCCCCGCCCCCCTCGTCAGGATGACGAAGCACTTGTACTAGTGCTTCACGTTCAAGACGGCCAGGGAGAAAGTGAGAAACTGCATCCCAGCAAGGGCCCTGAAGTAGAACTCTGCGTCAGCATTGGAGGCAGAAGAGGTTGTGGAAGAGCTCCGGGGTCAAACGAGCGCCTATCTGGCTACAGCGGTAGACGAAGGCACAGAGGATTCTCCAGGAGTTGGGAGTCAACTACAAGGGCTCCACTCCATGAAAACAAAAAATCTGGTCGAAAAGACTAGGGATAGGCAGACAGAAGCGGGCTCGAAAATACTTGACCGGGACAGAAATTCCCCCTGGAAGACGGACTCCTAGCCGCTCCCCAGTGGTGAAGAAGAGGATATCATACGCTGGGAGGACCTGGAACACCTCCCTAAGACCTACGGTGACTCGGTAGAAGATGCGGGTGATCGGGGGGGGGGGGGGGGGGGCAAGAAGGAGCCCCAGAGGTGCTCGGGGCACCACCAACGGTTGCCTCCGAGCTGCTAGTGGAAAGCTCGGACTCCTCGGCTAGAACCAATCTCCTATGAGGGATCATGTGTGAGAGAAGGGAGGAAGAAGCCACTAGCCCATTAAGGCCCGCGTGAGCGGCCTACCTCGGAAGCCCAGCACTCCGAGCCCACGCCCGGCAACTCCAACCCAACACGTGACCTACCATGATGCAGGCTATGTAGTCTAAGGCGCGCCTAGGCGCTCGCCTAGGCGCTAGGCGCGCCTCAGAGGTGAGGCGCCACTTGGGCGCCTCGCCTCGCCCTGTCTCGCCTCACTCTGACCACATTTTTTTAAATTAATTAATTTCTTCATTATTTAATTTCTTCTCTTTCAGAATGCTTATTATATTGTGAAATCTTTATCAGTTTAATGTTGTGTCATTTTATTTAGTGAATCATAATAATTTAATCATAGGATTGAATGAATTTAGGAAATTTATTGACTTTATATAGCCATTTTTGTGATATTTAGACATATAGTTTACTTTTTAAAATTACATATATATATTTAATAAAATTTCACCTCAAACGCCTCAAACGCCTAGGCCATCGCCTAGGCGTTCAAGGCATGAGGCGACCCTATAGTTGTCAAGGCGACAAGGCAAACCAAGGCGCTCACGGGGGTCTCTAAGCGCTTAGGCGACAAGGCGGCCGCTTAGGCGTCGCCTAGGCGACACTATAACGAATGATTAAAAAATCTAAAATATATAACTCATAATATATAAAATAATAAAAAATATATGAAAATATTATTAAAAAATACAAAAAAATTCAGAAGCATGAATAAATTGCAGTAATTAAATTGCATGACAATTATAGAAAATTAAATTGCATGACAGAGAGAGGGGTCGGAGGGGAGAGCGGAGAGTGACTGAGAGAGAGAGGAGGAAGAGGAGGAGGGAGAGTGGGAGACAGAGAGGGAGACAGAGGAGGGAGACAGAGAGAGGCCCCCTCTCTCTGTCTCCCTCCTCTCTCTCAGTCGCTCTCTGTTAGACAGAGAGTGACTGAGAGAGAGGAGAGGAGACAGAGAGAGGGGGCGGAGGGGAGAGCGGAGAGTGACTGAGAGAGAGAGAGGAGGAAGAGGAGGAGGGAGAGTGAGAGACAGAGGGAGAGATTGAGAGGGAGAAGGGAGACAGAGAGAGGGGTCGGAGGGGAGAGCGGAGAGTGACTGAGAGAGAGAGAGGAGGAAGAGGAGGAGGGAGAGTGGGAGACAGAGGGAGAGATTGAGAAAGAGTTGAGAGAGAAGGGAGACAGAGAGGGGTCGGAGGGGAGAGAGGGAGAGAGAGAAGGAAGGGAGACAGAGAGAGGGGCCTCTCGTTGCTCCGGTGAGAGAGAGAGAGAGAGGAGGGAGACAGAGAGGGGCCGGGGGGGGTTGCTCCGGTGAGAGAGAGAGGAGGGAGACAGAGAGGGGCCGGGGGTGGCTCCGGTGAGACCGTGAGAGAGAGAGAGCGGAGGGAGACAGAGAGAGGGGCGTCGGGGGGGGGGGGAGCCGAGAGAGAGAGAGGGGGGCGTCGGGGGGGAGAGCCGAGAGAGAGGGGCGTCGGGGGGGAGAGGCGAGAGAGAGGGGGGCGTCGGGGGGGAGAGCCGAGAGAGAGAGAGGGGCAGGGGGGACTAACCGGCGGTGGAGAGGATAGGGGCGCTGGCGGTGGCTCCGCGCTCCGGTGACAGCACCGAAGGAGTTGTTGCAGGCGCGGAGGAGTCGCAGCCGGGGCCCGCGGGGGAGGTCGCAGCCTGGGAGGAGGGGGACGTCGCAGCCGGGGCCCGCGGGAGAAGTCGCAGTCGGGGAGGAGGGGACGTCGCCGGGGCCCGGGCAAGACGTCGCCGTGGTCGACGATGACGACGGCAGCACGCGCACGTCGGCGGCCGAGCGACTAGGGCACGCCGGGGAGGAGGGAGACTCTGCCGCCTGGGAGAAGAAGATCGAGGGGGAGTGTGAGGTCGGGTCGGGACGGGGGGGAGCGGTCAAACGCGATTGACAGGGGGGCTTTTAACCTAAACGGGTCGGACCCGCTGATTTAAGGCGACCGGGCGGCCGCCTTGGCGACCGGGCGGCCGCCTTGGCGGCCAGCCCGCCTAAGGCGACCGCCCGGTTCGCCTTTTGGGTGTTTGGAAAAGTGCCCGTCCGCCCGAAACATTCAACCGCGCGCCCGCCTTGACTACACTGGGCGACCCCTCGGTCGCCTCACTCCTCAGACTACATAGGATGCAGGCCCAAGTCCAGGCGCCGTACCCGCATGCGCCTCCACCCTCCAACAGCCACGACGCACATCCACGGCGAGCCTTAGCGCATTAATGACAAAAGACGCACCAGTCCGACAAAAGGGAGAAAGGAAAGATGCCGCCCATGTTGCTCCCCCTAACAAGCCAGCCCCAAGCCTTCGGCGAGTCCTACCGCATTAATGGCGGAGTTGCCTCCTCCGATGAAGGAACGACGAGTTAGTGCCCACACCTCTCTGCTTCGTCTGGCACACAGGCAGCGCGGCTCACATCTCCTTCGGCCAAGAAAACCTAGCGAAGACAAAGGTCAACCTCACGACGATAGTATAAATAAGACCCTGGCCCAACGGCCAGGGAGGTACGCGACCTAATCCCCCTCAAGCTCCTTCTCGCTCTGGTCTCCCCCTCTCTCTCCTCTCCCGAGCGTTCACCATCGCCCCATCAGTCGACCAACTTGACCGTCGGAGGGTTGTCTCCTGAGGTAATTCCCAAGACTCCTTTTGACCCTTGTTCGTGTCTACAGGTCCCTCTCCGACGACATTTCTTTCTTCCCTCATCAAACAAATCAGTGGAGGTGTGGTTTGTGACTGGGGTGACCAATCTCGAGCACTACACTTGTCATAGCATCTATTCTCTCAATTTTAAAACCAAGGCTTTAAAAAAATCTTGCTATGCATCATTCTTAAAGCAGCATGAATTTCAATTTTCTAGGTATTTTTAGAACTTGACTTATTTCGTAAGAGCTTTAAACACACTTAATACCTCACTATATTTAAGAAGTCTATTGAGTTTAAAAAAATAACATCAGCCACATAGTTAAACTATATATCTTTGATATTTACATGCCATTAATTTGAACTTACGATGAAAGAAACTAAAGAATTAACGATCTAAGCAGGCAATGATGAAGCAATAGGGAAGGAGGGTGCAAACAAAGAATTAGGCACATAGGATGGTGGAGCAATGGAGGAGAGATAGACAAAGTAGTGGGCATAATCAAACAATGGTGCAGGGGCCACAGCAAAAGGGCAAACGATGAATGTAGCAACCAATGATGGGGACAGACAGGAAAAAAGAAAAAAAGAAAAAGAAAAAAGGGAGCTTTTTATTGATGGAGGCGCGGGTGCATAGCAGAGGCAACAAATGAAAGGGAGCAGTGCACAAAGAAGCTGAGAGAGCATGAAACTTCAAGGTGGAGCAGCAGGCATAGAGGAGTGGTACTATACCGGGCGGCAAAACAATACAGGCCATGGTTAGGGGAGTAGAGGATGACAAGGCACCATGGGGAGCAGAGGGTGCCATGGAGAAGACAACACTAGGACTAGGGTGCAACGAGGAAGAAATGTTGGGGGCGGCAAAGGATGCCACGAGTAGCAGAGGGTATCGAGGGGCCTGGTGAGTAGACGAAGCCGAGGTAGGAGGTGTAGTGAGGAAGAAGCCGCGGGTGGAGGAGAAGAGAACACCTCAGGGTGATGGGGGTCCAGGGTACCAGCAAAGGGGCACTGGGGGGTGCAGGGAGGAAGGTTTTCAAATGGGGGCATATGGATTATAGGAAGGGGAAGAAAAGCGGTAGCGAAGTGGAGGCTGCTTCTTCCTCATCAACCATATCAAAGAGGTTTCAGGTATTCTAGTCAAACAAAGAATCACCAATTAATTCATACCAGTGCAGCAAACTGAGCAGGGAAGGTGGAGGGGTTTCCCCGCCGAGTGGGCTGGGCTTACGGGAGGGGGAACGGGTGGACGACCAAGAAGACGCGGGGCGAGTAGTCGTGGAGGACCCGCTTGAGAGGGGGCCAGGCGTCGCGGCTGTCGGGGCAGAGCGGGTCGAAGAAGGCCTCTACCACGATGGAGTCCTCGCGCACGGGAGCCCCCACCCCGTACACGAACCCGTCGTACCTGGCGGGGATCGGCGCCTGCGCCACAGAGCACCGCTGGCCACAGCCGCAGAACGCGAAGAAGAGCAACACCAGCGGCAACGACGGCGCCGCACCCGGCCTCCCCATGCCTCCCCTGCTCTTTCTCTCCTTCATCTTCCTCACTCCCCAGTCCAGCTCCCCTGCAGCCACTGCCGGGAGAAATAAAAAGGCAGCTGTTTTGTGTAATAAAAAAGTTTGCATGTTGGGGTAGAGCTGGCAATGGGTTCGAGTCAATCCGATAGTTTCGTGGGTCTGATCTGATTTTGGATCGGTTCGTAACATCTTTTTTGACCCGTAAATTTTTAGTCTGGTCTAAAAGTTCTGTCCGATTAGATTCGCGGATTAAGCTCGGACTTTGAGTTTGGTCCGCTAGACAACTCGACCGGTTATTTTTTGTATTCTCATTTCAAATTTTAAAAATTATATTATTTTACTTAATTAGAAATTTCAAAACTCTCTTTTCACATAAACTATGTAATTAATATTAAATGTTTAATTAATTTAGTAAGATTATAAGTTTTATATTATTAAATATATTATTTTTTATTTAAGTTGTCGGATCGGGCCATGCCTTAGTCAGGTTTTATATTTTTTAAATAATGTCGGGCCCGACCTCGCCCAACATAGGTCGGGCCCAGACCGAGCTCAGGTCTTAATCTTGATAAGTCAGGCCCTGACCGGACCGACCTAATTAGCCCGGCCCATTGACAGTCTTAGTTAGGGGTGCGGGGAATAGGAAGGGATAAATTATTAATCAGATTTTTAACGAAAAATTATTATTAGAGATGAATTTGTAAAAATATTATTTATATTAATATATTAATATATATATTATTAAATTAATTTAAATAATATATAAATAACATTTAAATATAATTTTTATAAATTTTTGAAAAAAATAAGTGATATATCTACGCATAAATATGATATTTTTACATGATTTAAATTTATAAAATAATGTCTGTTTATACATTTATAAGACTGCTTTTTTACAATTTTCATTTAACAAAAATTTTTATGTAAAAAAATCCATTATTAATTAGGGTGGCCCGATGACTTTATTTTTTGCCTATGTAATAGTTAGTGTTACTCTCTTTCCCCTTATTTTTTGGCTCGACCTTACCAAGAATTCTGTCGTATTTTTAGTTACTATCCAGGAATGTTTAATTTTAATTTTTATGAAAATATTAAGCGTTTAGAATACTATGAATATTTAAATTTAAAGTTTATACTAAAAGTAATATATTAATATATTTAAACCTTTATATTTATAATATATAGCATTTTAGCATGTCGAATATTAATATTAAAACATTACTCGACTTTGTTTAGGCAAAAGACGAAATTGGATGGTACAATAGGACATCTAATAAGGTCGAACAAAAAGCAAGAGGCAAAAAAACAAGAAATAGAGGGAGAAAAAAAATCTAATATGGTCCTAATTAATTCTCTCAAAAAGGAACCAATTTTAGATGACGGTCACGGTCCACCTCTCCAAACGGGTCGACTTGTCTCGCGCAACCAAGACTTGTTGACTCGGGGATTCGGACTACATTAGAAGGTACGAGTCACCCAAGTTAGATGCGACTTGGACTAACTCAATTTGAGTCCAGCCTCGTCCTCCCCTCACCTCATCTCAACAACCCCTTTCTTCCCCAACTCAAGCATCATCTCTGCTCGCAGCATACTATGATAGCATCCCGACCCTCTTTGGCACCTCTTTTGAACTCCCTCCACCGTGTTCAGTCGCTACACGTCGGATCGGCGGGCCAGGCCGACTGAATCGATCCCCCCTGCCTACCGTCTTCAATTGCTACGCACCAGATCGGCGTCCACCGTCTTCAGCCGCTACACACTGGATCGGCCGACCAGGCCGTCTGGAATCAGGATTGAGAGCCCCTTTGTGCTCTTCCGTCTTCAATCGTACAACGATTGTGCACCGGATCAGCCAACCAAGTCTATTGAAGTCTGGATCAAGTGCCCTTCAGTCATCTGCAGCGACTGGCACATCGGATCTGCCTGCCAAGCCTGGAAGGAAGAGGGCAGGTCCACTTGCAGATGGTCATATGCGACTCGGGCAATCCGTGGTGGATCATGTCTCAGATTCTTGCACATATGATGCGGTATATCCGACTCGGTGTGAGTCGTACCGAGTCGACAAATCATAGACGCAATGAGAGTCACATGAATGAAGTCTTTCATCCCATCCCCCGGGAAATGAGGTGTTTTTTTCAAGAAAGTCTGGGTCTTTTTCTAAAGTAAAATTTATTTAAATAATTTTATTTTAATAAATAATTATCCAAATATATCTCATCCCAACTTATTTACAAAATTATGTCTGATTTATAGGGTGTTTGGTTACGATTTTTTCCCCTCTTTTTCTCTCAAATTTAAAAAAGAGAGAGAGAACTTATTTATGGGTGTTTGGTAGACTCTCTTAAATTTTAGGGAGAAAATTTACTCCAGTACAAATCTTCCTCAAAAAAAAAACAACTACAGACCTATTTTTTTTTTGAAACCGCTCTCTCTCCCCTGTGCGTCCCCTCCCCCTCCCTGGACCGACCGGCTCCCCCCTCCCCTCCCCCACCGGCTCCGGCGAACACCCCCCCCCCCCCCCGCGGCCCCCCTCCCTTCCCCGTCCCCGGCAACCCCCCGCCCCGCGGCCCCCCTCCCTTCCCCGTCCCCGGCGAACCCCCCCGCCCCCTCCCTGGCGCCCCCTGCGGCCTCCTCCCCTCCCCCCGACGGTGCCCCCCGACGGCGGCCCCCTCCCCTCCCTCCCTCCCTGGCGCCTCCGTCCCGCTCCCCTCCCCCCGACGGTGCCCCCCGACGGCGGCCCCCTCCCCTCCCTCCCTGGCGGCGGCCCCCTCCCCCCGACGGTGCCCCCCGACGGCGCACCGTCGGGGCCCCCTCCCCTCCCCTCCCTCCCTGGCGCCCCCTGCGGCCTCCTCCCCACCCCCCGACGGTGCCCCCCCGACGGTGGCCCCCTCCCCTCCCTCCCTGGCGCCTCCGTCCCCCTCCCCTCCCTCCCTGGCGCCCCCTGCGTCCCCCTCCCCTCCCCCCGACGGTGCCCCCCCCCCCCCCGACGGCGGCTCCCCTCCCCTCCCTCCCTGGCGCCCCCTGCGGCCCCCTCCCCTCCCTCGGCAGCTCCGCCTGGGATGGCCACCGCCGCGAAGGCCTCCTGCCGGCCCCCTCCACCCCGCCTCTGTCCGCCCTGCGCGCAACCTCCCGGTCCCGCTCCCTCTCTCTCCTCCTCCGTTTCTTTTTAAAATTTTTCTTACTTTTACCAAACGCAGATAGAGGTGTTAACACCATTTTTAAAATTTTAGTTAAAAATCAACGTAGAATAATTTTAAAGGGAGAAACAGTTTTTTTGGAGAAGTTACTCCCAAACACCCTATAAGCCTTTTAATAAAATTTCAATGAAAGATTTTTTTTGAAAGAGTGACGTCGCGTCAGACAAACAACTCTCTCCAAAACCCAAAATTTTGGGCAAGGGCAGGAGGCGTGCGGGGCTCTGGTAGTTCAGCACATACAATATTGCCATTGCATGATGCTAAAGAAAGAGATCTTTCGCCATTGCAGAGACTACATGGCAGTACATTGGCACGCCCCTCAATATGGTACCGGGTCACCGATGACGGCCGAGGGGAAGGCTGGCCTGAGAGAGAGAGAGAGAGAGAGATGCAGGAGCAGTGAGGCAAGGTGTCCCGGTGAGATCTAGCAGCACGGCGAGGTGGATGGCAATGGCGCGACGAGGTAGAGCCGGTGGAAGCACGGCTGAGAGGGCCAGTGGAGGAGGGGGGGCTGAAGGAGAGGGGGGAGGGCCAGTGGACGATGCCTCCTCTTCGACGAGGGGCATGGACGACGGTGGCAACGTGGGCTCAGGCTGGCGGGGGGGTAAGAGGACGGTGGTGAGGTGGCCCTCCGGAAGGGTGACGTTAGATACGGTGAAGGTGGACGAGTGGGCCTTCCGTGCATGGGCGCACCTGCAGAAGGGGATCTTGTCGCAATTGCGGACTCGTCCTTCTCCCACGGCAGCCTCCAGCGAAGCCCTGTGACCGTGGTAGGCCACCTTGGCCGCCGTCGGCTTGACACTGCCTCCACCAACCTGCTCCCTCCATAGTCCCAGGCCACCGCCGGCTCGACGCCCGAACTCTGGCTGCCCCCATTGAAACCCACGGCAGCCCAGATCCGGCTAGCCCTCATAGATGCCCGGACCTAACCAGCATCACCGCCGCAGGCCGCCCTCATGTTCGTTGGTCACCGCCGGTCCTCTGGTTGAGTGGGAACAAGCCCCCCCCCCCCCCCTTCTCTCCCACCCCCTTCCCCTGTCCTCCGGCCAGGCTGGAAGCAGCAAGAGGCGGTGTGCAGGCCAACACAGTGCTGTTATGATCAGTCCGTGAAGCCCCAGTAGCCGCTTAGGTCGAGGCAGGACCTACCGCTCGCTCAGGTGCCCAATGGCAAGGCTGAAGCCGGTGCCAGAGGTGAGACAGAGGGAGACGGGTGGGGGAGAGAGAGAGAGAGAGAGAGGGAGGGTTATTTTGATAAATTTATTACCTAGGCAGAAAATTCCTTCCATCTTTAATACTTTAACGACATATTCATTTTTTCCGTTGTCCGTAATCATAAGGGTTTTTTAAGAGTTAAAAATTGCAGCGACTAATTATAGATAAGTAGTTATAACTCAAAACTAATTAACAATTACGTCAGGTTGTAAGAACTAATATACAAAATTCTTAGAAAAATATTACATGAAATCAAGGTTTGCAGGACCGATGCGGGACGGTCCGACCCGACTCGATCTAGACGGTGAGCGGGACATTCGGACCGTGGGTCGTGATCAGGACGTGTCATATATTTAATGTTTTATTTTAAATATAAAATATTTTATAAGTAAGATAGTTAATTATTTTCATCTATTCAGGAACGGTTTAGATTCGAAACTCACAAATTATGTGTGTTATTTTGATTTCTTTTTAAGATTTTTATATAAAAAACTTAAAATGTTAAGGACATTCAACGGATTTAAACCCAAGAGGTCTTAAACAAAGTACATAAATCACTTAATCAACTGAATTAAGAATTTTATTATATTATTTTATATATATTATATATATAAAGAGTTTTTTTATTTTAATATTTTACGAGATAGATCGAGACGGAGCGGGATACCATCTCATCCCGTCTCAGATCGTGACCGGGACGGCCAAGATGCCGAGGACTCGTTAGACTTTTAAGAATGGTGGAAAGGAGACTGGGTGCATCTAACTTAGATGCACCACATGTTGCATTTGATCCTGCATGCATCTTGGAATTTTCCTGCACAAATGTATCACTTAAATTCCAATAAGATTTTCTTTTTTTGGTCGTCGTTCCAATAAGAAGTGAGTGTGGAATCATTGCAAAATGCCTTCCTCCTGCGAACACGAGTATCAGTATATCCTCTAAAGTTCGAGCACTGAACGGGGTCTTAATATTCTGTAAGTCGGGAAGTTTGGAGTGACCCAACCCATCAGTAGCTCCCATGCAATAGAAGACCAGAACAATATTGCTCCTTATGTTTGGCAGATTTTTCATTATATGTCACCATTGAGGAAGTGACGACGCATTCCAGTCATTTTTTAAGATATTTACCGATCTTTTTAATGAAGAGAATATGATTTCAGATAACTCAAGTATTTTTTACCATAAGTAGAAGATTGTTTTCCCCTTTTATTGAATACTATCCATTTTAGATACTGTAGAGGCAGGAAAATAGTTCTTATGTCATGTACTACCTTCTCTATTTATTTGTTAGGAAAGTCGTCCCGCACCCGTGGAGGCCCGCAAGCACCAGGAAACAAGGGCATCAGAAGGAGTCCCGAGTGTTACCCCAAGGGGCAACTCTCCGATGCTTAAGTCAGCAACAGTATTAAGAGAAGAGCAGGGGAGAGAGATGTGCAGGCCGTAGTAGAGAATCTGAGAGACATGTAGGCCTTCACCGCGAGTGCTCGCTGTTGATTTGTTTTAATTAGATTCATATCCCGCCCCCTTTAAATACATACATGCATAAACATGTGAATCAAATACAAGGGAGATGAAAGGATGAGAAATACTAACCGTGATCGCCACCAAAGTTCCAACAACGCTAAAGGATGAAGAAGTGTAAAGAACGGCGCCGTGTACCTTGGAACTTAAAGACTTGATCGCGCTTGAAACGGGGTGCGGGGAACTTGTGGATTCAAACCTCCTCTCCTTCCAGCCGACTAGAGGAAGAGGCCCTCACGTTGTATTCATGCTCTCCTGTAAAATAAAGATCAAAATACAAAGACAAAACCCATTAGAACATGCATGTGTAGCATTAATCCCGCAGTAATAAAATAGGGGTAGAAATTGAGGGAGAACGCACCGGGGGGAGGTTTTTAACCCCTGTGGAAGGGTGAAAATAATAGGTGGGTGTGTTGTGCATGCATGAGATTTGAAATCACGAGATTTAATCGAGAGAATAGAGAGAAAACGATGATGGAATACGGGGAAAAACGCATGTGTAGCAGAAAAGTGCAGAAAACTGTGATGATTTATGATTTTGAGGAGAGGAGAACTAAGAGTGTAGACGACCAAATTAAGCCCAGAAGGGTGTAATTGAAAGCTAATACTTTCCTCTTCAATCCAGGGTCAAAGTTGTGAGTTGGATTTGTAACATGGCTTCGCCCCGAACCAAGAAAGAGCCCCCCGTCGCGACTGCGAACTGGGCAGTTTTTATAGAAAAGTCGTGAAACCCCCAACTTTCCTTCACGAGTTTAAGAGATAGAGTCCATCAAATCTCGAGATCTATGGATCAATCTCGAGATAATAGTCAAGATAAGTCATAGGAGAAAATGAGACTCTATTTGGATGAAGGATCTGGAAGATATGGCTTCTGGAAGGGAGCCCCAGAGCTTAATCTGCAGAGTTTGAGTTGAACCCGAACACCTAAACCCTCAACTTTTGAGTGTGATTCTGAGTAAGATAGTCAATGAAATTTGGAGTTCTTTGGACTGAATTCAAGATAATACCAAGGAGAAATCATAGGAACAAACGGCGCTCAATTCGGAGTAGAATTCAAGAAGTTATGGGCTTTGCAAGAGGGCCACGACGCACAGAAACGGAGCAAAGTCCAGCACGAATTGGACTCTCAGGTGTGTGTAACGGTCTATCGTACGACCGTCAGAGTACCCATACTAGACCGTCACATGGACCGTCAGAGTACCCATACTAGACCGTCAGAGTACCCATACTAGACCGTCAGAGTACCCATACTAGGGTAGGTCCGTCACACTCTGGGGGTCAAACGGGACGATTTCGGATAAGTTTCGGTGTAACGCACCCATACTAGACCGTCACATGGACTCTGACGGTCTAGGGTAGGACCGCCACGCTCTAGGGGTAGAACATGGTGTTTTAGGGTAAGTTTCGGTGTGACGATCTATCGTAGGACCATCACACTGCCCTGGCGGTCTAGGGTAGGGCCGTCACACTGATGGAGGAAGATTTTGGGCAAACTGCGCGTGACTTTAGAAATTGAAGCGTATCTCTCAAACGGGGCAGAACTAGCGAAAGTGGTAGAAAAAGAAATTGTAGATAACGGAGAGAGGAACAACTTTTATGAAGAAAGAAAGTTGAGAAAATGATTATAAGAGGGAGAAAATAGGGTTAGAACAGAGAGGAAAATTCTGGGACATAGGTGAACAGCGCAGCACGTCGGAAAAATGCAAATAGCTCACAAACGGGACAGAACCGGCCAACGGCATAGAAGAAAAAATTGTATATCTTTGAAAGATGAACAACTTTGATGAAGACAACTTTTTAAAAAGGGGAACAGAAGGAGAATAAAAAGGACCACTTTCAAGACTGCGCAGTGAGAGAGAGCCGATTACTTGAGAGAAGCCAGCCTAAATGGGCCGTAAGTTGACTTGGAAGCCAGAATTTGATAAGATAAGCTCCAGGGCTCTAGAAAATCATGATCTCCAAGACTCAAAGGATATGAAATGGGCTCGAATTCATCCAAAGAAGGCTCCAAAATAATGGGTAATTCGGGACATCAAAATGATGAATAAGAGAAATGACGCAACTTGTGGGCTAAAAATGGGTGTCAACACTCGCCACCCCCAGTAGGCACCAGAGAGTGCTCGCTGGGTGGTAAGGTCGCGTAGAAGGAGTGATCCCTCTTGACGTCGTAGGGCCTGGCCTCTCTATCATCGTAGTAGGACTGGTTGCTCTATTTTCAGTGAGAAGTTTTTTGGCAGAAGTATCTCTCGTGTCTCTCTTATCTATCGTTCCCCTTCTTATATGGGTTGTTCTGGAGCGGGGAGCCTTATCCCTTGGTAGGGAAGGGCGTAAGTAATGGAATAACGTTTTCCCGCTTTAGTGGCGGGAGTTTCCCGTTGGAGGGCGCTTATCCCAGCGTCGGCTAGTCTCGGGGCGAGTCTCACGGCGCTCATGGGGCATGCTCGCCCGTTATGGGATGATGGCCGACGTCGTGGGGGGTAACGGTCGGTCTTCGGAGGGTCTTCCGCCAGTCATAGCGCTTTCCCATGCGGTAGAATCCAATGCCAAGTCGAATTGGGTCACGCCCTGGTGGGCCGCACCTATTGGGCATGATGTAGAAGCGGGATTGATTTGGGGGGTTTGGGCCTACCGTTATTGGGCCAATCTTGGGCCGAACTAGATTTACTCTCCTCACTTCTCCCCCTACTCTCAGTTGCCGAGCACTTTGCAGGGGACTGAGAGTCGAACATGAGAGTGTTTGTTGGAGCGTAAGACTCGAGGTCGATTCGTCTGAGGCACGAGCGTCGATGAATCTGGCGGCAAGCTTGGCGCGCATGGCGCCTCAAGTGGTGGCAGGCGTTACTGCCGTATTCATGTCGTAGGTCCTATTTTATCTGGGAGTGCGGGCTCCGAACGGGCATGGGGCGTGGGTAGCCATACCGCGATAGCGACAATCGTCTTTTCACCTGCCCTTCGATTTGGAAGCCCCAAGCTGTCGTGGGTGGTTATAAGGATGATCGCGGGGCATCCCCAGAGACTCCATCCTCGTTGGTCGCCGTGCTCGCCATAGGTTTCTTCTTCCTCCGACTGGTGAGGATCTTTTTTTCTTTCGTCGTCATGCCTCCTCGTAGGAGAAACCTTCGTGCCAGTCCCTCCTCTTCTGTCGAGGAAGTGGTGCCTGGGCGTGGTAGCACTCCGAGCACTTCCGGTGTCAGAGCCAGTCGTCATGATTCCCCACCGCTAGTGACGTATAGGGTGGTTCGAGGGCTGCAAGAAGCTTTCCAGATCCCGCCCGACTTTGACATCATTTTCCCGACTGTAGATGACGATCATACGAGTCTCCCTTTGGGCGGGCTTATGGTCCCCGTGGCCTCTTTCCAGGCAGGCTTTCGCCTGCCCGTTCACCCCTTCATTGCGTCCGTCCTACATCATTATGGCCGGCACCCAGGGGAAATAACCCCCAATTCCTACCACATCCTCTGTGGGTTTGTATATGCGTGTCGGAGAGCATCGGTGGAGCCGAGCGTCCATCTCCTCCGGCAATTTTACTACCTTCAGCGCTGTCCGTCCAATATGGCCTATGTCTATTTCAAAGCCTGGACCGGCCGGAACCTTGTCCAGGTCTCTGCCACTGCGGCCAACCTCAAGGGTTGGTCGCAACATTACGTGTATCTCATCAGATCTACCGACCATGATTCTTCCGGTAGTTGGAGGCCCAGAGGCTATCGTCCTGTCTGGCCCGATAGGAAGTTAGTGACATGTTTTCCCACCTTTTTCTCCTTCTTACCTTCCTTTTCCAAAATCAAAATATAATGACAATCAAAGTGAAGAGAGGAAAAAAAGGGGTGGGGAAGTGTGTGTGTGTGATCGTGATCGCCACCAAGACACGGGTACCGGATGGTAGGACGTACCTTGGAAAAGGGGAGAAAGCACTCGCCTGATGTTCAGCGCTGACAGGTATAAACGATCCTGGAAGAACCGTTCAGTGAATAGAACGGTCGCTCGACAGACCGCTCACAACGTCGAAGAAGGAAGCGAGATGAAGACAGATCTGGCAACAGAACAGTTTGCAGAGGGCCGCGCACAGGGTCGGAACGGTTCTAGGAGGACCGCTCTGATGTGCAAATGGATGGACGAAGACCGTTCAAAGCGCCAGACTCTGAAGTTGTGGAACTTGATCCTCCACCCCTTCCGACCGACCAGAGGGGATGGGTCTCGTGCTATGCTGATGCTGACCTGCAAAACAACGTGAAAGACAAGCAAACAACATCCAAATTAGCCCTAAAACGTGTAGTAACTATAAAGAAGAATGGAAAATAAGCGCGGTAACATGGAATGGGCGATACCTGGGAGGATTTTAAACCCCTATAGGACGTCAAAAATAAATGGGAAGGTGTGAAAAATGATGTGAGAAGTGCAAAAATGTGGGAAGAAGAGATGATGAAAAGAGCATACAATAGCGGAAGAGACACTTAAAAGCCGAAGACTAGGACTCAAAACAACGACTACTCTTTGAAACCGGAGGCTTAAAGGATGTAGAAAGCCTCCCTCCCTAGCTACAGTTCGTTCAAAAGTTTGGCAGAGCTTCGCCATCGACGTTGGATCTCCCCCCTTTCAACTTTGGACTAGAGGTTCTATTTATAGAGCCTTAGAAGTTCAATCTCGAAATTGGATTTTCCAGTGAAAATTAGTCTGAGATGATAAAACTAAATTCGTAGAT
Organism: Amorphophallus konjac; assembly: GCA_022559845.1. Lineage (NCBI taxonomy): Eukaryota > Viridiplantae > Streptophyta > Magnoliopsida > Alismatales > Araceae > Amorphophallus > Amorphophallus konjac. The sequence continues at coordinate 260,988,314 of CM040128.1, forward strand.
AATATCCTTATCTTCCACCATGTTCAAACGACATCTCATTTGGTTGAGAAATAGCAGAGAAAATAGTGGAGGAAGGTGGGGGCTTAACCACGGATGGAGAGAGAAAACCCATATAATTCACAGGTTTCGAGCATGTACGCGGTCGCTCGATAGACCGTCCAATCCATTAAACGGTCCATTGCTAGGCCGTCCAATGCTGTCGGTGATAAATAAAAAATGAGAAATTATCCACTTATCCACCGAACTGACCGGGCATCACGGCGTTGGACTCTTCGGGATAAAACGGTCTAATGCTAGACCACTCAATAAATGGAACGGTCCAATGATAGGCCGTGTACATTTGTTGGTGATAAATTCAGAAAAATAGGATAAATAGATAATTATCTGAAAAATCATCGAGCTTAGGACTCTGGGAGATTGAACGGCCTACAGACATGACGTTCAATGGAATTAAACGGCTGAACCAGGACCGTGCAAAGCTTGTCGGTAGAAATTCAAAAAATTCTAATAAATATCCAATAAATCCATAAACGGTGCCCATAAGACCACCCCGTCACTGAACGGCCGGTCGATAGACTGTGTAAAGCCGGGACGTTTCAAAATTGATAAAATGGGATAAATGAGCCCATTTAATCTAAAACCAAGTGAAATCAAGGCCCATTAAGCCCGAATCCGATATCAAACCTAGTCATGGAGGGAGATACCCATAAAATAAGCCCAAAACGTGCCTGAAAATAGCCCAATGAGTAATGAAAAACTCGAGACATCGATGAATAGTAAAAGGAATGACTCAACTCATAGGCAAAAAACGGGTGTCAACAGATGTCCCTCCTTAACGTCCTCTTTGCAGGAGAGCGAGCGGAGGTGAAGCGAAAGCGAAATGGAACATGAAGATGAAACGGAAATGAAGTGGAGTGTACCGAAAAATGGGCGTTAAGGCAAAAGACACACGTTTCATTGCCAACGAGCAATAAGAATTTTCTTGAACAAAACACAAGGAACGATCGGACCAAAATGACGCCAGTCTGGAGAAACTAACTAAATGGAAAGGAAAGCACACGATCAACCTCATGGGGGACACAATCCCTCGGACCAATGAGGGGACCGAAATAAGCAGCAAAAGGTAAAGAAACGGATTAAAACTCCAGACAGGGACCTTCAGTCAATTAAACCAAGTGAACAGACCAGAGAGAACCTTCCAACTCTGAGTGGAATACTTCCTCATACTCAAGACCATGAACACACAATTATCCATCACAAACAGGACATTTTCAGACAAACCATGGGTCATGAATGCTCAAAAGATGCGTATGATGCATGCTGGGCTAAAATAAATAAAATAATTAAAACGAATGCAAAGAAAGCCACAAAATAAAACATACTCGAGAATAGTATTTCTAGACTAGGAGAATCAAGGTCAAGACACTATCCGCAACCACGGCGTGCAAGATAGAACCATCGTCCCCAAAATTTTCCAACCTAACGACTTATCCGATGATTAAACACATGAACCTGGATCATCATTATTTTTGTTATAGGGGAACATCAGATCCTAGAATACGTAGATAACCAACTGGTTCTCGAGATAATAGTAGCATAATACCATATAGTAATGCAATAAAAGACACAGGGATAGAAGGCCATACCTGACTTACCTGTGCAGGCGAAACGGCATGTTGAAGTGGAGCTGTAAAAGAATTCATGAATAGGATTTTGCAATATTTCATCATGAAATAGTCATTCAAGCCAAATAAGAAATCAGCCACTTAATCACACAATGCAGCCAAAGTGGGGCTTCACAAAGCAATTTCATCATTCAACATATGAATGGTCCAACCATAGACCGCTCCACAAAGCAAACGGTCCAACTGGGGCCGTTCAAACATTACCATTTTGAATAAGATCGTGAAAATGCACCGCCCATCATGAGGCCGTTCAACAAACTGGACGGCCATACCTTGGCCGTTCAAAGAAGCACACCGTTAGAGTTTACACGGCCAAATAGGAGACCGTTCAGTATCTACACGGTCTATCGATAGACCGTGTAATTACTGGCGGTTTCAAAAAAATAAAAACCCGTCTTCTTCTTCCTCCTCCCTCCATACCGTAACCCACGGAGGAACCAACCCGAACACCACCACCCTCTCCATCTTTTCCACCTCTCTCACTCTCATTCTCACCCTCGTTCTCCATTCTCCCTTATGTGATCTAAACACCAAGCTTTCCATCGACGCATGGCTCAAGAAGGGACCATCGCACCACCGCCACCCGTTGCCGCAACAGAGGAGGCTCCGCCGCCTGAGGCGGCGCCACTGCCGGAGACGGCCGCGGGAGGACCTCCCACGCCTGCAACGGAGGCCGAAGGGACGTTGGCGATTGTCGCCAGAGGAGAAGGAGATGTCGGGGCGGCGTCGGAGGAGCCCACGGCGCCGGCGGAGAAGCCACCGAAGACAGACGAGGTAGGTCGCCTAAAATCGTCCCCCTATTTCCAATTTTAAACCATGCATGTAGCTTAAGTGGGTAGAGGAGGGGCTCACGACCCCATTAGGGCCGGTTGGGAGGCCCCACGGGTCCTCACCGCCGGTGGGGAGGGGCTTAAACGCCGTCGGGGACGGCGACCCTTGCGCGGTCTTACAGTGACTACCCAAACAAACTACAGGGTTCAAATAGAACCGTCCAACCTTAACACGACCCATGGGTGGCCGTTCAAAGAAGTTGAACAGACAGAAACACACGGTTTGAGGAAGACCGTGGAAACATGGGACGGCCCTCATTGGTCCGTTCAGAATATGAAACGCTCAAAACAGAACGGTCTCCACCAGACCGTGGATATTTAGGACGGGTCACCTAGGTCCATTCAGATCATGAACAATTAAAGAATCAGAGCGGTTTTCATCAGACCGTGGAAACCTAGGGCGGCCAGAATTGGTCCGTTTAGAACATGAAATGTTTAAACACAGAACGGTCTCCACCAGACCGTGAAAATGTAGAACGGCCTACCTTGGTCCGTTCAGTACACAAAACATTTAAGAACAAAGCGGTTATGACCAGACCGTTGATAACCACACGGTGGGACGATAGACCGTGCAAATCCCGATGACTAGGAACTTGAAAAGGAAGGACACGGTCAGATGGGGACCGTGTGACCATTGAACGGCCAAGAGTGTGCCTTTCCAGGGTAGGCACCAGATAGAAGAACGGTCCTCATAGGGCCGTTGATAGGGCAAAACGGTCCATGGGGGACCGTGAAATTCTGAGGGGGATTATCGGGGCGGTTGAAACCCAACCGTTTGATATATAAAACGGCTCATATGAGACCGTTTAGTGATCAGAGAGTGAATTATTTAACTAAAGAAATGAGATGCAATATTCTAAATGTATGTAGGGAAAGCGGAGGACTCAGATCTCCTGGTTGTAGATCCGAGCAGTGTATCTCGCACTGCCGGACTTTCAGCGGGAGAGGCTCACGACCATGGGCTTCGCTGAGTTCCTGAGCGTGGAGGTGACTGGGCTAGACACGTCGCTCCTCTATGCTCTGCACGACCGCTGGGATCCTATGAGCTGGACGTTCCTTTTCCCGTGGGGCCACATGGTCCCCACACTGGAGGACGTTGCGCGCATCACCAGATTGCACATGCACGGGACTCCAGTCAGCGGGACGACCTACCCCGACTGCCGGGAGCTGGCCCAGGAGCTGCTGGGCTTGGAGTTGCTGCACCCAGAGCGTCAGTCGACGACGCTCATGAGGGCAAGACTACAGGACAGCCTCGGACTGAGGCGCGCGGGGATAGCGACAGGCGAGCTGCCCGAGCAGCATTTGCAGAGATTGATAGAGCTGGCACGACCCACAGTAGCTGCTGCAGCAGGACCTGAGGCAGATCGGGTGCTGAGACGCTTCCTGATGTTGTTCTTTGGACGTCTTCTATTTGCGACGCAGGCTGACGTGATCAGCTGCCGTTTCCTTCCACTTCTCGAGGACTTGGGGCACGTCGGGGACTACACCTGGGGAGCGGCAGTCCTCACCTTCTTGTTCGACACCCTCAGCTCTACGAGCCGGCGGACGATGCTCGGGGGCTTCTCTCTACTCCAGGTACGACTCTGACTCTTACTATGCCATTAGCTGTATGACTCCTATAAGTACTATATGCTGACATTTGATGAAATGCAATGCAGGTGTGGGCCTACGTGTACCTACATGGGCTCGGGAGAGGAGACGAGACATATCCAGAGCGACTGCCCATCGCCAGGCGGTGGACCGCTCCACGAGAGACAGGATCCCTATGGAGACTGGTCCAGGGGATCCAGGATGATCTGGACACACTACCCTTTGCTTCGGTACGACTCTAAACTCAAACTCTTTAATTGAATGCAATCTATATGCTTATGATACTGATGCACTTTTCCTATTTGATGGACAGGTTTGGTGGACACCTTATGCGAGCGACGGGCATGAGGGTCAGTCATGGGTGGTGGCGGCCCTCGCCTACTCCGGCCAAGATGTGTGGCTACACTGCATGAATGTAGTGGAGCCGCTCCACTACCGCTTGGTGATGAGGACGATCTGTGTCCATCAGCCAACGGTCAAGTTCCCGGCACCAGAAAAGCCAGAGGAGCGGGTCGGGCGACACCCCCGAGGGTTAGCCACGGTGGTAGACTGGAGGGAGCGAGCCGCGGAGCAGGTAGCGGACTGGACAGCGCGCGGGCGGGTGGTGATCGCCCGAGCAGAGAGCAAGGAGGCCTACTACATGGCCTACGCCCGGCACTACAGGGACTAGGTGTTCCGTGGTGCCCGCCAACCGGTACGACTTCTAACCTTAAATGCTTTCTTTTTCATGCTTTCTATATGATTATGCATTGATGCTTGGATTTCCTAAATGCAGATTGACCCTGAGGGGAGGATTGCAGAGCTGCAGGGGCTTCTCCACTCGACCATCCAGGAGCGGGATGACTCACGACAGGTCCTGAGCCTTCTGGTGAGTTTCCTTAAACCCTACACTCTTAAATTATGCAAATGCTTATGATTATGCATGTGACTGACCTGGAGTTTTGGATGCAGCGAGCCGAGGGAGCCCAGTGCCAGGGGACCGATGCACCTTCTTCTTCCTCACAGACCCCTGCAGACCGCGCCGAGCGGGATGCGAGTTCGCGAGGATGGTCTCACAGGTAGAGGCGGCCGAGGCGGCTCTCGCCGAGAGGGTAAGTAACCACTACACTTTCCTTAGTTGATTATGTTTATAAAATGCAATTGACTGACCATGATGCATGCATATGCAGACGATCGAGCTAACCGTGTCACAGGGCGAGGCCGCTCGACTGCGGGTGGACATGGAGCAGTTCCGTGCTGAGGCCGCAGCTCTACGTGCAGACGTAGCAGAGGTTTCACGCCTCTATGCAGAGATGGAGCACTCCCGCGCCAGGATAGTAGAGACGGAGCTTCTTAGAGCCCGAGCGGCAGAGGCAGACCTTTACCGAGCCGAGGCGGAGCGGGCTCGGCTAGAGGCAGCCAAGCTGAGAGGCGAGGTCCGGACATTCGAGAAGATGACCCGGAGGTTAGAGCGCAGTGATACCCCGAGCGGCACACACAGTAGCTCCTATAGGACTTACTTTACAGGTTCTTCTGGTCGCCGGAGGAACGAGGAGGAGGAGAGACACCGACGACCTCGAGAGGAAGTGAGCTCTGCGGTGGCCTCGCCACCGAAGGGGCACGAGGGGGCAGGAGATAGTGACAGGCCGGAGGGAGAGGCCTGATGTACTTTGACAGGACTTTTGTACACAAGGATATGATAGTGATATGATATGTTTTTTTTATTTTAAATTTTTTGGATGAAGGTATGAATGGATGCAAATGCTTGACACTAACTAACTAACCACGACTCCTAACTCGACACGAGCGAGTGGGAGAGAGAGACGGACATGAGTGAGTGGGAGAGAGAGACGCCCACTTCAACACGAGTGAGTGAGAGACGACATGACCTGAGTGAGTGAGTGACGACTACGAGTGGGTGAGAGAGACGACCATGTTAACATTGGTGTGCTATAGGCCAATTTCGGGTCGGGTAGGCCCAATAGTTGTACGATCTTGTTCATTATTAATAAAGTGGTATTTGAGCGTAAATATGTGATTATATATTACTTTACGACATCCCTAAGATATGTGGTAGTAAAGTCAACTAGAGATGAGATCTCGATCATGAGACTGACTTTACATGGACACATACCTTAAACTGTTATTGGTTGGAGGGTAATCACTCGATGACTTTGATTACCTATTAAACCAGTACACATGATGTGTTAGGGACCAGTCTCATGGTCACTGGTGCGGGGCACCAACACATATGTGTAGGTGTACGTCCTGGGAGGAAGCGCACTGAACTGATCCGCTATTGGATTTTTAGATGGTTGATTATATCGAATGTCAACTAAAGATCCAACTATCTCAGTAGCATCGTTGGTCCTTTGACCTGAGACATTGATCGGATCTTACACGAGGACTGAAATAGGTTAATTACTTGGCTAATTGACTTTAACCATAAGTCATGAGTTGCCGAGTCATTAACCACTCCAGGATACGTGTGAAGATCATCAATGGTCAAGAGGGGATCGCTTACTGTCGGATATATATCAGACAGTTAATGGGTCATGACATTGACGCTCTGTTAAATCCCTGGCCAGGGTCGTGTGAGTTCATTTAGAACGGACGTCATACACTTTAAAGGAGGTCATAGTCAAATGGAACGATCATGGGGTTTGACAGAAACCATACCCTCGATCGAACTAGACTCATAGAATGAGCGAGGGATTATAGCGATGCGGCAACTGTAGACTTACAGGTACCAGAGATGCTGGTTTAAACCCAGCGTCCTCTAGGATCACGCGGATTTACTTGACCCAACGTGATCAAAGGTTCGGAATGAATTAAACTATTATTCGACTCTAGTAGAAGCGAATAATAAGTTTAATTTACTTCTAATTGAGAATTAGAAGTTAATGGGCCTTAAACTAGAGTGACTATGGGCCTAGAGGATCACACACAATGGATTCTTGGGTGACGGATTATTATGGTATAATTGCATATATTAATTCCCTTTAATTCCTTTTGGAAAGGCATATTGTTGGCACCGACTTATTTTCTTGAATTAATCAAAGATTAAGCATAGGGAAATACTCCCTAAATAGAGCAAAACGGCACAGCACCAAAGCTGATCTACTAGTCGAGTTGAGCTCGAAAATTGAGACACTTCACAAGGTCAAGCGGTGCAACATAACAACCGGGGATCGGTCCCGAGCAAATGGCGCTATGCCTGCCAGTTTCTCGACAACCGGGCCGATTTCGGGATTCGGGACAACTTGCCATACCTTATGGCACTCTGTGAAGATTCAGGGACCACCCCCGGATACCCTGCATACGATATCACACCGCCGACGCTTCGACAACCGGGTTAACTCAGGACCCAGAACAGCCTGTTGCTCCATACGACTCTTCACCAAGGAGCAATGGTCACCCCAACCACCAGACAAACGGCATCGTCATGTCGATGCCCCAGTCACCGGGCCCAACCGAGGGTTCTAACCAGCAAGCTGTGACCCACGGCAACATCAACGATCGATTGGGTCCACCCCCGATCACTCAGTTTACGGGTTTGCCCGCGTTCAACATAGCTACTCGAGCCGACCCGGGGGCACCCTGACTACAAGCCACGCCACGTGGCACCCAGCAATCGATCGGGGTCTATCCTCGAGTCGCCACTCTCCAGCCCTCTGAAGTCAAAGGAAGACCCGACTAGGCCAACCGCAAGCTTCAAAAGCTCACAGCACCCTTACATGGCCCGCACACGCGTGTCAGGAACTTCCCCGAGCACCTGGTGGGCGCGTATGATCCAACCACTCTACAGCAAGCCCGAGCCCAACTCGGGACTCCCAGCAACCCTCCGCGTCATGCACCACCATCGTGCGGCCTCGCACGCGGATCGACCTGTTTATAGCTGGTCAAACCCTCAGTCAAACCCTCAATCAAACCCTCAGTCAAACCTCAGTCAACTCTCGGTCAAAACCCCAGTCCACCCCCAGTCGAACCCTCAGTCAAGCCATAGTCAAACCCTCAGTCAACCCACAGTCGAACCCTCAGTCAAACCTCAGTCAACCCCCAGTCAAACACTTAGTCAACCCTCAGTCAAACCCCAGCCAACTCTCAATCACCCCAGTCAAACCCTCAGTCAAACCCTCAATCAACCCCTAGTCAAACACTCAAGCAACCCCTAGTCAAACCCTAGTCAGACCATCAGTCAACCCTCAGTCGAACCCTTAGTCAACCCTCAGTCAAACCCCAGTCAGACCCCAGTCAGACCTTTGTCAAAACCTCGGTCAACCCTCAGACAAACCATCAGTCAATCCCCAGTCAAACCCCCAGTCAGACCCGTGGTCAAACCCGCCTAGACCCCCATGGGGGGAGGGTTTACGCGGATGAGCCAGGTCCCCCTGGCTGGTCCACGTAAACCGCCATCCAATGGGGGTTTACGCGGACCAGCTCACCCTCCCTGGCTGGTCCACGTAAACCCCCATTCAATTAAAAAAATTTAATTTTTCAAAAAAAGAAAGAAAGACCAGAGCGAACCCGCCTAAACCCCCTTGGGGAGGGGTTTAGGCGGATCAGCCAGGGCCCCCTGGCTGGTCCGCGTAAACCCCCATCCAAGGGGGGTTTACGCGGACTAGCTTAGGCCCCCTGGCTGGTCCGTGTAAACCCCCATCCAAGGGGGGGGGGGGGTTTACGCGGACCAGCTCAGGCCCCCTAGCTGGTCCGCATAAGCCCCTTCCCCCTCTCTCAACTCGTGTAACTCCCAGTGATACTATTCACTTGGGTTTACGCGGACCAGCTCAACCCCCTTAGCTGGTCCGCGTAAACCCCCTGTGACCCTTCACCTTCCACTATAAAAGCCCCCCTTTGTGAGCCCAAATGGCATGGATGAAGCACCAAATGCATCAAGCATCAATCCAAGGAGCTCAACCCCGGACTACAAGGGCGCGCTAAGAAGAATTGTGTGTGTTTGCTAGGCTCACGCCGAGGGCATGCTGCATGTGCATCCCTTATACGGCGTCTAGCCCAAACACCCGTCTTCGGGAGATTTATGTGTGTGTTTGCTAGGCTCACGCCGAGGGCATGCCGCATGAGCATCCCTCATACGGCGTCTAGCCCAAACACTCACCTCCGGCACCCTATTGTGATATGTCGTCTCGATAATCATGCACGACCCCAGATCTTGCTTCGTGAAAGCACTCTGCCCGGGTCCTGCCTCGAGGGTCACGCACGACCCTGATGCCACTTGAGAAAAGCACCATGTTCGGCCTCGCCTCGATGATCGTGCACCACCTTGGCGTCATCTCGATAAGCGTGCCCTCAGTGCCGTTACCCGGACAATGGGCATACTTTACAAGTCCTGGCACTCGATGAAGTGTCAGGCCACTGCCTGTCACACCGAGCCCCGAGCACGACCATCGAGGTCTCTCGACGCTCGCCTCCTTCAGTCACAACGGTGCCTCCGACACGCAACTGCCAGTCACACCGGGCCCCGAGCATGACCATCGAGGTCTCCCGGCGCCCGCCTCCTTCAGTCACAATGGTGCCTCCGGCACCCGACTGCCAGTCACATCGGGCCCCGAGCACGACCATCGAGGTCTCTCGGCACCTTTGTCCTTCAGTCACAACGGTGCCCCTGGCACCCGACTGCCAGTCACACTGGGCCCCGAGCACGACCATCGAGGTCTCCCGGCGCCCACCTTCTTCAGTGACAACGGTGCCCCCGGCACCCGACTACCAGTCACACCGGGCCCCGAGCACGACCATCGAGGTCTCCCGGCGCCCGCCTCCTTCAGTCACAACGGTGCCCCTGGCACCCGACTGCCAGCTACTCCAGTCACAACGGTGTCCTCGGCACCTGACTGCCAGCTACTCCAGTCACATCGGGGCCCGCGGCACCCGACCGTTCAACAACTCCAGTCACAGCGGTTCCCCCGGCACCCGACTGCCAGCAACTCCAGTCACAACGGTGTCCCCGGCACCCGACTGTCAACAACTCTAGTCACATTGGGCCCGCGGCACTCGATCACTCAACAACTCCAGTCACAACGGTGCCCCCGGCACCCGACCGCCAGCTACTCCAGTCACATCGGGGTCCGCGACACCCGACCGCCCAACTGCTCCAGCACAACAGTGCCTACGGCACCCCTACTGCCCCGACCTCGACACTGTCCCATGTCGGGAACACATTGCGACGCCCCTCGAGCGCCATCCTGCTGAGTCACGGGTCCTCTGACGGACGCCATGTACAAATGCGGAAATACCCACACAATAACGCAATGACCTGGGGACTGTCACAAAAGACGGAATTGTCCCGCGGCTTGCAAGCAATTGTAATCGGGCTCTCACGCCCCCATATAAATGCCTTTTATGGCATACAAGTCATGTAATCCAGTCAGGGAGTGGATCCCCCTCCTCGCCGGAACTAGTCTCTCTGCCCCCAGTTATCCCTGTTGCGTTGTTGTTACCCTGTCGCTGTTGCATGGACTAAGCCCTCCCGACGTTGCGGCTACCAAGGTCCCTGACTCTCTCTTCGGCAGTAGAAATAAAGGTGTTCGGATTCAATCCGATGTAAAATAAACATCGGTTGCTTGTGACCGGTGGGGAAAGACGTCCAGTACATGAATCCCCATGATCGCCTGCGCACTCGCACCCGTGGAACCCCTTCTATCCACGTGTCACTCGATCCCTTGAGCCACGTGCCGCGTCCTGGCGACGCTTCCCCAGTCAATCCTTGGTTCCATAGGTGATTGTCGAGAAATCGACTGGCACGCCCGCATTCCACCCTGCCATCCCTGTCCCAGTCTCCCAGAATGATGAACCATACGCCATCCCTTCCAGTGCATTCAGATCATTCTCTCTGCCTCCTTTTCAATACCCCCGGAATCCCCGCGTGCCCAGTCAACCTATCTCGACCTTCCGTAAAAGGCGAGTCTACACCTCCACCGCGAGGACAAAACGACAAGTGACTGCCCCGCGGTCGCCAACAAGGATGGCACGCCCGGTGGGACGTCTCCTACCTTTCTTCTTTCTACCGAAGAAGAGTTATACATGTCAAGTGTACGCCGCAATGCCCTCGCCTTTTCTTATCAGAGAGGAAGAGGAGGGCCCCCTATCCAGCATGCAACATACAACCTATCGTCAGCGAACGACCAACCGGCACCAGCAACAACAACAACAAATCGGTGGTGATAGTGACCTACGGTCTAATCGTCATCGCCATCCACGTCGGGCACCTACGGTTGGCAACACCAATCATGTTCGGCAACAATGCCTCGACTTTCGGCTCACCCTGATCTTCAGGCGCCATTGCCGTGGCCGACAAGCAGCCCAGTCCGGCGACTGCCCATACAGGTAGCTGGTGTAACGACCCGAGAATCCGATTACCGGGAAGGCCCGATAACCCGAGACTCGTACCGCCACCCACGAGTCCGAAGACTCGGAAGGGTTAAAAGGATGGTGTGGAAACTACATAAGCATCACAGATAATTGCAGAAATTAAACAGTTATAATATTAAGTAGGAAATAAATTAACAATTTACATGGTCCACAATAAAATAGCAACAACAGCAACAGTAGTCCATGACTAGTACAGTGACAAGAAAGAAAGTACAGCTACATGGGGCATCCCCCGGCTCTGACCTCTGGCACTACCTCTGGGCACCCGCACCACGCTGCGCTCCTGACGCGCTCCCCGAAGGTGGCGCCTCACCTGAAACACGGTGAAAACACGCAGGGAATGAGTCTCAGAACAAGACTCAGTAGGGATCACTCGAACCCTACCTCGAAAAACGAGAAACCACTACTCTAGCGGTAGGAAAGTACCTCGGAAAGGAAAGCCCTGTACTCTACAGAACTAGACCCTACGGCACGCAAACCGACACACGTGCCACGGTACGAGAAGACCGAAACTCAACGGTCGAACCGTCAAAACCCGAAGGTCGGAAACACACGACTGACAGTCTGACACTCCGTACTCGACAGGAGTACCACCCACTAGAAGCACAGCCGGTAGCGTCCCCTGACGTCTTACACCGCACCGCAGGTGAACCGCCTGACGTGGTAGGTCCTACCCGAGGCGCAAACACCGTACAAGTAACCACAAACAAGTGACTAGCTGGGGTCACGCCCGTCGACGTGGGTCCAACCGCCCCCAACCACGTGTGCACACACAGACCGCGCGTCCCTGGTCTGGCCCTCTGACCGGTTTTCCCCTCAGCCGGACTCTGGCTGCAAGACGTGGGGCCCAACGGTAACCGGTCCACAAACCGTCTCGAAAGGTCGGCCCGTACACCACTCCCTGGTGCGACTAGCACCCGCGTACTAGTAGGCTACGACTAGTGGAGGGTCACTGAAGGAGTAGACTCTCGAGTCAACGGAAAACGACGTCCGAATCCGACAACGTGGGGGAATCACCCCACGCACCAGCCCCGTCGCACGGTGACCACGGTCGGAAAAGAAACAGACGCATTGCCCACGGTCAAACGCCTGACCGAGGCGAACGGGACTTCCGGACACCAAAAACACGGTCACGGAACTCCACGGGGTGCCCGGGACGCACGCACGGCCCAAGGGGAACACCCAACAACGACCTGATCGCGCTAGGGATACCCAGCGCGACAGGGACCATCGCGCTAGGGAACCCTAGCGCAACAGCGAAGATCGCGCTAGGTCTCCCTAGCGCGACAGGGACCATCGCGCTAGGTCTTCCTAGCGCGACAAGGATGATCGCGCTATGACCCCATAGCGCGACAGGAACCGCCTCCTGTTCATCTTCTCCGATGAACGCGCTCGGTCGGGGCAGCGCGACCTCCAAGAACGCGCTACTGGAGTATAGCGCGTTCTCAGTCCGCGGCCGAAAACGGTAAGAACGCCCAAAAAACCCAACCACGCCCCCATACCTCCATAGGAGAGGGGGAAAACAAAGGGGAAGACCCCTGGGGACCCCTAGCATGATTCTAGGCCCTCAAAACACGAATCCATGCATTGAATCCATAGATCGGGCGAGCTCTCCCCAAATCATGGAAAAACCCAAAAACGCTCCAATGATCCCCTCTCGGCCTCCCCGCGGCCTATAAATCACGGAAAAGAACGGCATGAGGCTAAGGAACGTCACCCTACCTCAATGGAGCGAATGCTCCGCCGAATCGATCACGAATCACGAAGAATGCTCGAAGCTTCACGAACTCCCCACGCTTCCCACGCTCGCCGCACGCCCACGAGATCGCCTCACCGTCGCCCACGCGTCCGCGCCGTCGCCCCGCCGCCGTCCGTAGCCGGAGAGGGGTTCGCCGCGTCCGAATGGGAGAGAGGGAGAGAGAGAGGGGCTCACGGTCGCGAGAGAGAGGGAGAGGAAGAAGAAAGAGAAAAGGGAAAAAGAAAAGAAAAAGGATTAGGATTTATAGAAAATCCGAATTTTCGGAAAAATACCGAAAAATAGAAAAATACATTTCTGGAATCATCGAAACGCACCGATCGCAACGGTACCACTCGTGCCCGGGTGAACGGCCCAGTTAACCCGCAGCGAGCGTCCGAAGGAAAAGCCGAAACCCGCGCCGGGAATCGGAAAACACACGTGGAAAAGCCGCGGAACGCCTCCGGGCCTCCGAAACGACTCCGGATCGCGCCGATCCGAACACGAAAGATGTCCGAAACGAAATTTCAGACACAACGGAGCTGGACGCTCCGAAAACCAGATCCGGGACCCACGAAGAAGGATCCGAAAGGTCCGGGATATTACAGCCCTCCCCCCTTAAGGAATTTCATCCTCGAAATTGAGAACAACCACGGGGAAAGAAGAGGAAGACTCACTCAAACAGATACGGGAACTGCTGACGCATCTCGTCCTCACGTTCCCACGAAGCCTCACCACCAGAGTGCCGCTGCCACACGACCTTCACCAAGGGAATGACCTTGTTCCGCAGGCGCTGCTCTCGCCTATCCTCCACGCGGATCGGAAACTCTGGGAGAGAAAGATCTGGAGTCACCTCAGGCCAAACAGAAAACTCGAGCACATGAGAGTCATCGGGCATATACTTCCGCAACATCGAGACGTGGAACACGTCATGCACCGACGCCAACTCAGGAGGTAACTGCAACCGGTAAGCAACCTCACCGATGCGTTCCACAATCGCGAAAGGACCAATATAGCGGGGACTCAGCTTCCCACGCCGTCCAAAACGCATCACCCCCTTCATCGGAGAAACTCTCAAGAACACACGATCGCCCACGGCGAACTCGAGAGGCTGTCGCCTACGGTCAGCATAGCTCTTCTGCCGACTCTGGGCCGCCAACATGTTCTGACGAACCAGGTGCACAACATCCACACATTGCTGCACCAATTCCGGTCCCGTCAAAACACGCTCACCCACCTCAAACCAATCAAGCGGAGTCCGACAAGGACGCCCATACAGAGCCTCATAGGGAGCCATGCCGATGCTCGAATGATAGCTGTTGTTATAGGCAAACTCCACCAACGGTAGGTGATGAATCCAACTCCCCTGCCACTCCAGGCAGCAGGATCTCAGCATGTCCTCCAAAGTCTGAATGGTCCTCTCAGACTGACCATCTGACTGTGGATGATACGCCGAGCTAAATGCCAACTCCGTGCCAAGAGCTCGCTGGAAACCCCTCCAGAATCCAGAAGTGAAGCGCGGATCTCGATCCGACACGATCGAAATGGGAACCCCATGCAACGGCACGATCCGCTCCACATACAGACGAGCCAACCTGGACACGCTCCAGCTGACCTTGACCGGTAACAATCGAGTCACCTTCGTCAGCCGATCCACCAGCAACCAAATACTGTCCTGCCCACTCGGGGTCCTCGGCAACCCCACCACAAAATCCGTGGTCACATGGTCCCACTTCCAAGCAGGAACATCCAAAGGCTGGAGAGTACCTCCTGGTCGCTGATGCTCCGCCTTCACCTGCTGACAGATCAGGCACCTGGCCACAAATTCGGCGACATCTCTCTTCATGCCAGGCCACCAAAACTGCCTCCGCAAGTTCCGATACATCTTCGTCGCACCCGGGTGCACAGTGTACCTGCTCCCATGAGCCTCGCGTAACACCGCACGACGAACCTGCTCCTCCGCTGGGACGTACAACCTGCCACGAAACCTCGCAGCACCGTCCTCGCCGAGCTCTACATCAGCCATCGCAAGAATCCGGGGCAACTCAGGGTCCGCATGCTGAGCCTCTGTCACCTGACGACGGATAGCAGGAGTGACAGTCAGACTCGCAAGCACTGCCAACCCTGGCTCCTGGGGAATCTTGAGCCTGAAAGATACCTCGGGCACTTGTTCCCAGAGCCTCCACTTCCTCAACATCAAGGTACTGACCGCCACCTTCCTACTCAAGGCATCGGCGACGACATTCATCCTGCCCGGCTGATAAGACAGGGTGAAGTCATAGTCCTTCATGAACTCCATCCAACGCCTCTGTCTGAGGTTCAGATCTCTCTGCGAGAACACATACCTCAAACTCTGATGGTCAGTGAACACCTCGAACTTCTCACCGTACAGATAATGCCTCCAGATCTTCAGCGCGAAGATCACTGCTGCCAACTCAAGATCATGGGTAGGGTAGTTCTCCTCATGGGGCTTTAGCTGCCGAGATGCATAAGCCACCACTCTACCATGCTGCATCAGAACAGCACCCAATCCAACGCCGGAAGCATCTGTACACACCACAAAACCTCCCGATCCAGAAGGCAAAACCAACACCGGAGCCGAGGTGAGCAACCTCTTCAGTTCACTGAAGCTCTGCTCACACTCCTCGGACCAAACGAAAGGCACATCCTTCCGCGTGAGCCTAGTCATCGGGGTCGCAATGCGAGAAAAATCCTGGATAAACCGGCGATAATAACCCGCAAGCCCCAAGAAACTCCGGATCTCCGTCACCGACCTCGGCCTCGGCCATTGCATCACAGCCTCGACCTTGGCGGGGTCCACGGAAATGCCATCACCAGAAATCACGTGCCCCAGAAAGTGCACCTCGCTGAGCCAAAACTCGCACTTGCTGAGCTTCGCATACAACTGGTGATCTCGCAACGTCTGCAGCACCACACCCAAATGGTACGCATGCTCCTCAGCAGACCGCGAATAAACAAGGATGTCATCCACGAAGATGACCACGAACTGGTCCAAATACGGATGAAACACCCTCTGCATCAAGTCCATGAAGGCTGCCGGGGCATTGGTGAGCCCAAACGGCATCACCAGAAACTCATAATGCCCGTACCTCGTACTGAATGCAGTCTTCTCCACATCGGACTCGCGAATTCTCAGCTGATAGTAACCGGACCGCAAATCAATCCGCGAGAACACTCGCGCAGACTGAAGTTGGTCGAACAAATCATCAATCCGCGGCAACGGATACTTGTTCTTAATGGTCACGTCATTCAGCTGCCGATAGTCAATGCACAACCGCAGACTACCGTCCTTCTTCTTCACAAACAACACGGGCGCACCCCAAGGGGAAAAGCTCGGACGAATGTACCCCTTGGCCAACAGTTCCTGCAACTGCGCCCTCAACTCCCTCAACTCAGCGGGGGCCATACGGTAGGGAGCCTTCGCCAAAGGTCCCGTACCAGGTACAACCTCGATCACGAAATCGATCTCCCGCTGGGGAGGTAATCCAGGCAACTCCTCAGGAAAAACATCGGGAAACTCGCACACCACCGCAATGTCCTCGACATTCGGCTCCATCCGGTCAGACACAACCACAGACGCGAGAAAACCCTGACAACCTGAATCAAGCAATCGACGGGCTCGAATAGCAGAGATAAGGAATCGAGAAGAGGCGGAACGGATACCTTGGAAATAGAAGGTCCTCTTGCTCGGATGCTGGAAGTAGACCCTCTTCATTCCACAATCCACCACCGCTCCATGAGTCTCGAGCCAATCCATGCCTAGAATCACGTCGTAATCCCGAAGCTGCAACGCATACAACCTGCCTGGCATACTCCGCCCATCGATCCACACCGGAACCTGGTCGAAGCAATACGGAGTGACCATAAAATCACCCGAAGGCAACTCCACTGCCAAATCACAGGACAACTGGGTCACCGGCTCCTCGACGCTCGACGCGAAATCCTCCGAAATAAACGAATGAGACGCGCCAGAATCAAATAAAACCCGAGCCGCACAACCCAAAATCTGAACGGTACCTTCCACGAGCTGCGACGCCACTGCCTCTGCCCTGGTCAAGTGCGTGATCTGGCCACGAGCCCTCTGCCTGCCTCCCACGCTAGCTGACCTGGGTAGCGGCGGATACTGTCCCTGCTGCTGCTGCTGCTGCTGGGGAACCTGCTGCTGCGGCGGCCTCTGAGGCCAGTCACGCGCCATGTGCCCTGGCTGGTCACACCGAAAACAGATAATCGGCGCCGTGCACTGCCTGCCTGGGTGGGTCCCACCACATCGTGGACAAGATCCTCGCGATCCACCCACTGATCCCTGACGCTGCAAAGGAATCGGCTGCTGTACACTGCCCGATGAAGCCTGCCCTAGATCTCTGGACTTCTTCTTGCCGAACCCCTTCTTGAAGAACTTCTTGACCTTCGAGCCGAAGGACGCAGATCCTGTCACTGAAGCTGCATGTGCCGGCACTCCTGAACCACTCATCGCATGCTGGAAGGAACCCTGCTGCTGGGTAGCCGACTGCTGGCTGCGACCTGACAAAGACTGCCCCTGGCTGATCGGTCCTCGAGTCCTCTGCATATCCATCTCCAGGGAAATCGCAACACGAGACGCTGTCTCTAGATCAGTGGCCCCATTCGCGATCAAATGGTGCCTCAGCTCCAGCCTCAAGCCCTGCACAAACTGCGTCGTCCTCACCCTCTCATGCTCCATGATATGAGGTGCATACCGACCCAGCTCGACAAATCGGGCCCTATACTGCAACACGGACATGTCACCCTGCACCAGCTCCAGAAACTCCCGCATCCGCTGCGTAGCAACAACATCTGGACAGTACGTACGCTCGAAAGCACTGACAAAGTCATCCCACTTGACCTGCTCAAGTGGACGAAGCTGAAAGGACGTCTTCCACTCGGAAGACCACCACCTCCGAGCCGTACCCTGCAACTGGTTGTAGGCCAACACCACTCTGTCCTCGGCAGTACTCTTCGCAGAACTGAACACCCGCTCCATCTCATCGAGCCAATCACGAGCCGCATCAGGGTCTGCCTGGCCGCTAAAGTAAGGTGGATGGAACTGCATGAAGTCCCTCACCGCTCGGCCCGGCCCACCCCTGACTGACGAGCCCTCAGCAGTCTCTCCGCCAAACTGCTGAGACATGAGATGGTACATGCCACGGAAGAAATCCTCGGCCCCCGGAGCCCTCGCAGCATCCGCGGCCTCGGTAGCTCCCGGAACTCTGCTATGCTCCTCCTGGTCCCTCTGGACCCCCTGCTGGATCTCCTGACCTCCAGCCGACTGCCCCTGCTGAGAGCGAGAACTCTCCTCGGCGCCATCCTCGCTCCTGAAGCACAAGACAGAAAACACGGAAACGGCAATGTCAGAATAAAACACGCGGTGCCCAATGCCAGCGTCACATGTACATCATCTTTGTGGACTAGTGGACCACTACAATTACCTATGATTCTCATGTAATTCCACAACCGCGCTCTGATACCAGCTGTAACGACCCGAGAATCCGATTACCGGGAAGGCCCGATAACCCGAGACTCGTACCGCCACCCACGAGTCCGAAGACTCGGAAGGGTTAAAAGGATGGTGTGGAAACTACATAAGCATCACAGATAATTGCAGAAATTAAACAGTTATAATATTAAGCAGGAAATAAATTAACAATTTACATGGTCCACAATAAAATAGCAACAACAGCAACAGTAGTCCACGACTAGTACAGTGACAAGAAAGAAAAGTACAGCTACACGGGGCATCCCCCGGCTCTGACCTCTGGCACTACCTCTGGGCACCCGCACCACGCTGCGCTCCTGACGCGCTCCCCGAAGGTGGCGCCTCACCTGAAACACGGTGAAAACACGCAGGGAATGAGTCTCAGAACAAGACTCAGTAGGGATCACTCGAACCCTACCTCGAAAAACGAGAAACCACTACTCTAGCGGTAGGAAAGTACCTCGGAAAGGAAAGCCCTGTACTCTACAGAACTAGACCCTACGGCACGCAAACCGACACACGTGCCACGGTACGAGAAGACCGAAATCAACGGTCGAACCGTAAAACCCGAAGGTCGGAAACACACGACTGACAGTCTGACACTCCGTACTCGACAGGAGTACCACCCACTAGAAGCACAGCCGGTAGCGTCCCCTGACGTCTTACACCGCACCGCAGGTGAACCGCCTGACGTGGTAGGTCCTACCCGAGGCGCAAACACCGTACAAGTAACCACAAACAAGTGACTAGCTGGGGTCACGCCCGTCGACGTGGGTCCAACCGCCCCCAACCACGTGTGCACACACAGACCGCGCGTCCCTGGTCTGGCCCTCTGACCGGTTTTCCCCTCAGCCGGACTCTGGCTGCAAGACGTGGGGCCCAACGGTAACCGGTCCACAAACCGTCTCGAAAGGTCGGCCCGTACACCACTCCCTGGTGCGACTAGCACCCGCGTACTAGTAGGCTACGACTAGTGGAGGGTCACTGAAGGAGTAGACTCTCGAGTCAACGGAAAACGACGTCCGAATCCGACAACGTGTGGGAATCACCCCACGCACCAGCCCCGTCGCACGGTGACCACGGTCGGAAAAGAAACAGACGCATTGCCCACGGTCAAACGCCTGACCGAGGCGAACGGGACTTCCGGACACCAAAAACACGGTCACGGAACTCCACGGGGGTGCCTGGGACGCACGCACGGCCCAAGGGGAACACCCAACAACGACCTGATCGCGCTAGGGATACCCAGCGCGACAGGGACCATCGCGCTAGGGAACCCTAGCGCAACAGCGAAGATCGCGCTAGGTCTCCCTAGCGCGACAGGGACCATCGCGCTAGGTCTTCCTAGCGCGACAAGGATGATCGCGCTATGACCCCATAGCGCGACAGGAACCGCCTCCTGTTCATCTTCTCCGATGAACGCGCTCGGTCGGGGCAGCGCGACCTCCAAGAACGCGCTACTGGAGTATAGCGCGTTCTCAGTCCGCGGCCGAAAACGGTAAGAACGCCCAAAAAACCCAACCACGCCCCCATACCTCCATAGGAGAGGGGGAAAACAAAGGGGAAGACCCCTGGGGACCCCTAGCATGATTCTAGGCCCTCAAAACACGAATCCATGCATTGAATCCATAGATCGGGCGAGCTCTCCCCAAATCATGGAAAAACCCAAAAACGCTCCAATGATCCCCTCTCGGCCTCCCCGCGGCCTATAAATCACGGAAAAGAACGGCATGAGGCTAAGGAACGTCACCCTACCTCAATGGAGCGAATGCTCCGCCGAATCGATCACGAATCACGAAGAATGCTCGAAGCTTCACGAACTCCCCACGCTTCCCACGCTCGCCGCACGCCCACGAGATCGCCTCACCGTCGCCCACGCGTCCGCGCCGTCGCCCCGCCGCCGTCCGTAGCCGGAGAGGGGTTCGCCGCGTCCGAATGGGAGAGAGGGAGAGAGAGAGGGGCTCACGGTCGCGAGAGAGAGGGAGAGGAAGAAGAAAGAGAAAAGGGAAAAAGAAAAGAAAAAGGATTAGGATTTATAGAAAATCCGAATTTTCGAAAAAATACCGAAAAATAAAAAAATACATTTCTGGAATCATCGGAACGCACCGATCGCAACGGTACCACTCGTGCCCGGGTGAACGGCCCAGTTAACCCGCAGCGAGCGTCCGAAGGAAAAGCCGAAACCCGCGCCGGGAATCGGAAAACACACGCGGAAAAGCCGCGGAACGCCTCCGGGCCTCCGAAACGACTCCGGATCGCGCCGATCCGAACACGAAAGATGTCCGAAATGAAATTTCGGACACAACGGAGCTGGACGCTCCGAAAACCAGATCCGGGACCCACGAAGAAGGATCCGAAAGGTCCGGGATATTACAGCTGGCCCCTCTGCTCCTCCTGCAACAGAGACCCATGCGGTCATTGACCCTTGGGTCCCCAGCCCTGCCAGCACCCGACACTGGCTTTCTGCCCCGGGTCCCCGGCTCCTCAGCACCTCACTCGGGCTCTCAACTCCGAGTCCTAGCCAAGCCTACCCCCAGCACGGGTTTCCCACCCGGGGTCAAGGCCTCCCAGTATTCTATACAGGTCTTCCGACCTGAGTCTCTGACATTCAATACGGGCTTTCAACCCCGAGTTCGAGGCTCCCCAGCATCTGGCTCGGGTACATGACCCTGGGTCTCATCAAGGTCGGTCCCCGATGTGGACTCTCCGCATTGGGCCCCTGGCCTCCCAGCTCTATGACGGGATCTTTACCCCAACGATCAAGCAATGACAACTCCCAGCAAAGGGTTTCCCCTTTGGGACAAGGCCACCTCAACACCCAAGACGGGCGTCTAGCCCTGGGTCTCAGCTCCAGCAACATCCAAGACGGGCGTCTAGCCCTGGGTCTTAGCTCCAACAATACCCAAGACGGGCGTCTAGCCCGGGGTCGCAGCTCCAGCAACACCCAAGACGGGTGTCTAGCCCTGGGTCTCAGTTCCAGCAACACCCAAGACGGGCGTCTAGCCCTGGGTCGCAGCTCCAGCAACACCCAAGACGAGCGTCTAGCCCTGGGTCGCAGCTCCAGCAACACCCAAGACGGGCGTCTAGCCCTGCGTCTCAGTTCCAGCAACACCCAAGATGGGCGTCTGGCCCTGGGTCTTAGTTCCAGTAACACCCAAGACGGGCTCCCAGCCCTGGGCTCTAGCTTCACTAGCACCTGAGACGGGCATTCGGCCCCGAGTCCCAACTACATCAACACCCAAGATGGGCTTTCCTCCCTGGGTCTCAGCTACATCAATATCCAAGATGGGCGCTCTGCCCTGGGTCCCAGTATTCCCGCATCACCAGTACCCAAGACGGGCGTTCAGCCCCGGGTTCCAGCTCCAGCGACACCAAAAAAAAAAGGAAGGGGCCGTCCAGCTCTGGGATCCGGCTCCAACAACACCCAAGGTGGGCGTTCAGCCCCGGGTTCCAGCTCTATCAACACCCAAGACTGGTCACCTGCCCCGGGATCCAGTTCCATCAACACCTAAGACCGGGCGTTCAGCCCCGGGTCCTAGTTTCAGCCACACCCAAGACGGGCGTTCAGTCCCGGGTCCCAGCTTTATCAACACCCGAGACAGGCATTCGGCCTCGGGTCCTAGCTTCATCAGCACCCGAAAAAAAGTAAAAGGGGGCCAGCTCTGGCGAAAACCCGAAAGTGCGGTAGTGCCGGTAAAGAGAAAAAAAATATCTCTTCCTCTCTAGAAATAGCCAACCACCTCGCCCTAAATCTCTAACCGGTCCACCACAATAATGGGTCAGTATACCTTCTACTAGCCATCACGCCACACCGGTCGGCCTACACCCAATCTTTGACCGATACACCATCATGGTTGGTCACCACCCAGCATCCAGGTCAATACACTATCATGGTCGACCTACTTGTTCCTCCAAGTCTCACGCTATCCCCGTTGGCCGCTACCCTTTGACCTATATGCCGCCACGGCCGGTCAAGCCTCCACTTTGGTCATTCCCCTTCACAGTCTACCTACACCTACTCTTGACTGAAACACCTCTACAGTCAATCAAACACCCGATCTCTGGCCAAAATACCATAATGGTAGGCCTACACATCACCTAGTCCCGAACCAGTATACCTTCCTGGTCAGGTAAATCCATAACCTTTGGCCAACACACCTCTTTGGTCGGCCTACGTCAATTCTTGGCCTATATGCCACCACAACCCAGAAACTCAACCTTTACATCACCAAAATCGATCCGCTCAAGCTACACGGATCAGCCAGCCTAAAGGTCTACGTGAAGCCCCAGATTGCTTGGCAACCAGCCAAGCCCCAACAAGCAACTCCAGCACCAACATAGTGGATCAACAGCAACGATCCCACCGGCAATGTCCTTCGACAGCAGCAAGCTAAGGACACCCAGCGCCAATCACCAGACAGCTAAAAGGCTCTCAGGTAAACAAAAAAAAAAGGAACAACAAAAAAATGGGGTTAAAAATAGAGATACCCCGGCGGACTCAGTCGTTCTCTTCTTGAAGGAAGCGGCTGGGGGCAAGAAGGCCAGTAACCCGGTTGAGGTGAAAACTCGCAAGAGCACCTCAAGCAAAATTGGGTAACCCTCGATGCAAAAACCTGCAAGGGCGCATCGGAAAAAGTAAAAGGGGGCCCACTCTGGCGAAAACCCGAAAGGGCGGCAGAGTTGGTAAGGAAAATAAAAACAGAATTTATCTTCTCCCTCAGCTGGGGCAACCAGCTACCCACCTTCCAGCAACCATATCCCCGTCCAGTTGGCCCGTACCAGTCCCTAACCAATCCCCTGCTCCAGTGTGTAAATCTGGCACCTCCCTGTCGGCCATATACCATCACGTTTGGCCTAAACCAGCTCCCCAGGCCACTCCCTTCCCTTGGTGGCCTATACCAGTCTATGGCTAGTACATCTCTCTAGCTCATTGATCTTACAATTCCCATTTAGCCATACACCACCTCAGCTGGCTCACACTTCCTCTGGCCTCACACCTCCACGGTCGACCCATATACACCAGCAATTCATGCACTAGTCCAGTCATTCATTCCAGCAAACCTCGGCCTACACACCACCTCGGTTGGCCTTCACATCACAACAACCTTGGATCCATCTATCATGAGAATCCATCAACCCATGATTCCCAGTCACCTACTCGTCATGGTCAAGTCACCATGAACCAGTCATAACTCCAGCAATACGCCGTAAAGACATACCAGTTCCCAGATCCCGATCATGATTCCAGCAATACGCCACTAAGGCTCACCGGTTCCCAGATCACCAGTCAAACTATAGATTACTCTGTAACCAGCCAAAGCCACTACCATGGCTACGACGGCGACAAGCCGTCAACAGCATGAACTCCAGGTCACGTCCCCCGACAGCAGCACGCTAAGGACGACAGCTACAAGGATCCCAGGTCAAAAAGAAAAAAATAAAAATAAATGGGGATAAAAATAGTGATACCCCGGCGGCCTCAGTCAACTCCTTCCACGGGATTACTGAGGGCAAAAATTACCGTCAACCTAGTTGAGGTGAAAACCCGCGAGGGCGTCTCAGGCAAAATCGGGAAACCCCTCGGTGTGAAAACCCGCAAGGGCATACCGGAAAAAGTAAAAGTGGGCCAGCTCTGGCGAAAACCCGCAAGGGCGGTAGAGCTGGTCAAGAGAAAAAAAAAGAACTATCTTCCTCTTTACTCAGCGCTCATGAAAGGCGTCAACCACGACATCCCGCCGACGGCGACCTCAGTGTCACTCCACAACAATGGTGGTCATTACACCCCCGAGGGTCGGCCATCGCCAACTCCAGCTCTAACGTTCGGCTACACACCTCGACGGTTGGCCGACTAGTCCCAACTTCGGCTACAACGCCCCTACAGGCCAGCCGCCCAACTCCCAATTCTAATTTCAGCTACAACGCCTTCACAGGCCAGCCGCCAGCTCCCATCTCCAGTCCCAGCTACAACGCCTTTACAGGCCATCCTCCAGCTCCAGTTTCAGCTACAATGCCTTTACAGGCCAGCCGCCGATCTTTAGTCCTAGTTTCGGCTACAACGCCTTCATAGGCCAGCCGCCAACTCCCAGTTCCAGTTTCGGCTACAATGCCTTTGCAGGCCAGCTGCTCAGGCTCCTATTCTAGTTTTGGCTACAACGCCTTTACAGGCCAGCCGCCCAGTCACCAGTCTAAGTTTTGGCTACAACGCCTTCACAGGCCAGCCGCCCAGTTCCAGTCCCAGCTTCGGCTACAACGCCTTCATAGGCCAGCCACCCAGTTTTCAGTTCCAGTTTCGGCTACAACGCCTTTATAAGCTAGCCTCCCAGTTCCAGTTCCAGTTTTCGGTCCCAACATTCCGGCTACGACGCCTTCACAGGCCAGCCGCCCAGTTCCAGTTCCAGTCACCGGTCCCAGTATTTCGGCTACAACGCCTCCACAGGCCAGCCGCCCAATTCCAGTTCCAATCACTAGTCCCAGTATTCTGGCTACAACGCCTCCACAGGCCAGCTGCCCAGTTCCAATTCCAGCGACCAGTCCCAGTCTCCGGCTACAACACCTTAGCGGTCAGCCGGCCAGTCCTGCTCCAGTCCTAGTCCCGGTCTCTGGCTACGCCACCATGACAGCGTGCCAGCCAACCTCAACTCCGACTCCCCAGACTAAACAATACCAGCAACATAGGCCAACACACCCTCTCGGGTCGGCCTCCAGCTTCCAGACTCCATCAACATAGGCCAGCACACCCTCTCGGGTCGGCCTCAAACTTCCAGACTCCAGCAACATAGGCTAGCACCCCCTCACGAGTCAGCCTTGGGCTTCCAGTCTCCAGCAATGCAGGCCAAAACTCCCTTACGGGTAGGCCTCTAGCCGTCAGTCTCCAGTCCCCAGCAACGTAGGCCGACACACCCTCACGGGCCGACCTCCAGCCCTCACCCTCCAGTAATATGGGCCAACACACCCTTATGGGTCAGCCTCCAGTATCTCGTTCCTAGTTCCCGGTCACACCGGTCAATGCACTCTCACGAGTCGGCCTCTAGCTCCCAGTTCTCTAGCTCACCGCCGCCTTGTGGGTTGTCCTCCAACCTCTAGTCTCCAGCCATCTAGGTCAACATGCCTCAGTGAGGCAGGCCTCCCGCACCCAGCCTTCGATATCCAGCTTCCAATACCCAATTTCCAGTACCCAGCTTCCAGTATCCAGCCTCTAGTATCCAATGTCTAATACCCAGCTCTAAAATCCAGCTTCCGGTAACCAGTTCCAGTCTCCAGTCCCCCATCCCAACATCCAGTTCCCAGCCTCCAGTTGCCACCCCTCGGTCCCAATACCCAGTCTCCAACCCCAGTATCTAGCCTCCAAAACTCGGTTTTCAGTACCAACACTTAGCTTCTAGCCTCCAGTTCCCAGTTTCCAACCCTAGTACTCAGTTTCCAGTATTGTGAGTCACGATCTCTGGTCCCAATATTCAATCCTTGCCTTCCAGCCTCTAACTTCCAGTTCCCAGCAATAGACCAACTTGCCTTAGCCAGGCGGATCTACAACAACAACCACATGAACAAATCTAGACACCTTACAGACTAGCACGCCTCGAAGGCCAGTCTACAGCAACCATAGTGATGCGGGACGGACACGGGGACCGACTCTACGTGGTATAAATCTCAGACTCTAGTTGCGGATAGGACCAGCAACACATGATGGGAGAGACACTAGGCCCGACACGGAGAGCTCCTATGGGCTATACGTCGCTAACAGAAACGAAAGCTCACTTGTCGTCCCAAGCGAGGGAAACGCGGATCGTGCGTGGATGAAGAACCGACAGAGTTCACGGGTAGTCGACTCACTTCCGGACTTGGATCGAGTCACGGGACGGGTCACTCTCACACTCACAGCGGTGACATGGACTCACGGGCTAGTACATATCGCTCTCGGCATGGGCAAAAGACCATATACTAAACTAGCAAGCGAATGCCGAGAAGTTGAGACCTTTACCTCCACGCACCCGGCGTGGCGAAGACAACCCCGGCCAATTCACGGACTCCCGGTTAACAATATTACAACAGTACAATAATTTGACCCACTCCACGCAGGGAGGTAAAAGGTCACATGTGGGGCCCGGGAATCACGCAAATCGGGTTGACGGGCAGCATCTTGATGTCGCCCGGCGGTGCCGAACTCCGCGTTTTCGTGCTTTCCGAACGGTGGATTCTACGGGTCCGTGGGGCCCACGGACGGCGCTGTCCTCCGGATCTGCGGGGGTGGGACCCGCTGTGATGGGGACCCCTGGTGGCGCGCCTCCACGGACGGCGGTCGGCCGGAAACACCGATCGGGGGTCGATCGGCCCCGATTCCCAATTCGTGAACTAGCTGCCCACGGATTTCTGGTTCTGTCCTCCGACGCGCGCTCCGGCGAGAATGGCCGCTGCGATCAATCCCGAAGTCGGATCGGGGCGCATGAGCTATCGCTGGAAATCTCTCTTGAAATCCTTCGATCTAGGCTCAGAGGGATCTGCTGGATCTGGTCGGATCTGGACTTTACGGAATTTACAAGCTCCTGTTGTACAGTACCTGAAACCTCAGATCTGCAGGTGAGTTGTCTGAGAACTGCCGTTGACCACAGGGTAGATGGCCGATTCAGCTCCTGAGCTCTTCACAAAAGTTATAGGATTTAGAACAAGGAAAACGGGGATATTTTTTGTGGAATAGATTGGAGATGGCCGTGATTTGTTATGATTTGTTTACTGGAGGGTGATCGGATCTGGGAACAGGTGGACAGCACTGTAGCTAGCTCTGAGAATGGATTTTGAAAAAATAGGTGCAGGGCTGATCAAAAATCAAGAAAATTCGTGGAAGGAGGGCTTGATGGATAGAAATCCCAGTAAAATTTGAAGCCCTAGAAAAAATCAAAAGGTGGATTGAAGATGCGAAACTCAAGAAAAGTGGAAAATCAGATCTGAAGCTTGCAGAACTGAACTTGGAACTTGAACGAAAATGGGAAATTGTCAAATCGAAGATTCATGACCCACCAATTTTTGTAGGACGTGGGGAACACCTCTAGAACATCCCCTCAAAATCCCAAATGGAAAGGAGCGCGTGGCTGACTGCAGAATTTCGTGGAAGGGGCAGTGGTCGGCTGAAGATAGAACTCCGGCGATCCCGATGGCAGTGCGGTGGCGGCTCGTGGCGGCGGCGATGATGACCGGAACCGATAGGGAGGAGTCACACCTCCAGAAGGTAGCCTTCTAAGCTACAAGGGGGAGAGGGAGAGAGGGAGAGGGGGGGGTGCCCAAGGGCTGCTCCAAGGATTTTCCAAGTTCAAATGGCATTAATTCCTCAAAAATGAAAATTACAAGCATATATAGGTTACATGTCTAATCAATCCTCAACCGTTGGATCTAGGGATGGGAGATGGAGGGCTGGGATTGCATGTGACCATCCACAAAAATTAAAATTAAAAATACAAGGGGGGGGGCAGCCCATTGATTAGGGAGGCAAGGGGGGGACATGGTAGGTGGGGGTGGGTTGGAATTGTTGGCATTTTCATTCCAATGTCCCCCCACTTGGCCCACCCTTCTAGAAGCCACCATTTGAATGGTTGACCGACCCCACATGGGGCCCTAGGGATGAGGTGGATCAATGGGAGGGGGCCTGGGGTCCCGTGGGGCCCAGGGGTCCCATTTTTACAAATAAGCCCCTCTTACAATCAAAATTACATACCGAATAAAATGAAGTAAACACACATTAAACACAAATAAAGTCTAATTAAATATGATAAATGGGGAGACTCAAGGCGGAGTCTCCGGGCTGTCTCCGAGCCAGATGGATGCTGAGGTGGCTCGAGTCGTGCTCCGTGTGCGGTACCGGTGGCTCGGCGTGTCGCGCCGCTCAACTGCTCGGGTGTCCGCACCAATTCTCCCCGGGTGGGAGAAACTCGACCCTGTCGAGTAAGGGTCTGCATCGCTCCTGTATCGCTCCAGAAGGTCCGGATCAATCCGCTGCAACTCGCCATGTGTGATCCACGTGTCCTCGGTAGCGGGCCGTCCTCTCCATCGCACTAGGTAGCGCGGGTAGGATCCACTCCTGGTAACTGTCACCTGCTCATCCAGTATATGATCTATATGCTCACGCTGCCGTGACAAGGGGGCTGGAGGTGGACACTCAGGTGTGGGATCACTCTCAAGGGGAGGAGATGGCTCGAAAGGCTCACTAGGGATCACCGCTGGGTCCCTATATGCAACTAGATCCGAAATATTAAAAGTAGAGCTTATACCGTATTCCTCGGGCAGGTCCACAACATACGCATTGGATCCAACGCGTTTCAACACTCTAAATGGACCGGCTCCGCGAGCTTGCAACTTCTTAACGGTTCCAGAGGGAAACCGTTCAGGTCTTACCCTGATCATGACATATTCGCCCTCTTGGAACTCTCGGTGGTGTCGGTGAGCATCGGCTAGCTCTTGGTAACGTGCATTGCTGGACTCAATGTGACGACGGATGTCGTCATGCAAACTCCTAACATGCTTAACAAAAAGAAAAACACACAGATGCACACACGACCCTACACAAACCTAATGTTAGTCAAACCCAATCATATGCAAGGTGGTCCAGGACATCCGAATGTGTGCCATGCATGCATTTGACATAACCGGAGGTTAATGTCATGGTGGACTCCTAGACATCCTACGATGCACCAATCATGGACATTGGGTTTGGATGTGGGAAATCCGGGAGCTTTGGGTGGTTTAGGTGGGCCGGGGGAACCAAAGTCTTCATTACCCCCAAATGACGGTTCGGACTTATTGCCATGTGAAGGTTGCCAGGCCCGAGTAGGAGGGGTGTGATAGTGGACTTCCTTAAAGAGGTGGAATGGAGGTTGTGGGCCAAGGGGCCCACGAAGAAAGGGATCGAAGGGATCAAAGAATGTGTGACCCCTCGATATGGATTCCCTCATCTCAAGATCCCATGTGTGGAAGTCTAGAAGGTGTTGTTGATCTCCTTCATTCATGAAGGGAGATGAGACGGTGGGGGTATGATGGTGGACTCTCTCGAAAAGGTGGAGTAAATATGGTGGGTCACGGGGTCCACAAGAGAATGGGTCGAAGGGATCAAAGAAGGTATGACCCCTCGACTAGGCTTCCACAAATCACTGTCCCACATTTGAAAATCTTGAGGTGTAAATGATCACCTTCATTCATTGTGAGAGGTGGGACGGCAGTCATAGGTAGAAAGTAAGATTCCTCCCTTGGGCAAATGGGAATGAAGTCGGGCTCGGCCGGCATAGGGAGGAGTAGAAGAACCTCCGTGTAACATGACCCACGGTGTACACGGAGGTGATGGACCCTAAAGCGGGATGAGTGAAACTACGACCTGTGGGTCGGTCGAAGCCTGGAGCCAACAAGTGCGTAAATGTCAATTGCCGGTCTAACCCTTTAAGAAGGTCATCCAATGTATCCACATAGTGACTAGACCGGAAAGTGGTGTGAAATGAATTGATTGGCACCAGAGGTAGGATAGGGTCCATAGATGGGAGGGGAGATGGGGCCAGGCCACTCTTAAGCCAGCTAAGGAGTGGCTCGGCTATAAGTAGCTTTCCCGTTAGAAACACGGGTAGCTGTGGCTGAGGTGGCTCCGAATAAAGATCGGAGAGTGAGGCTTCTCCAACCCTTTTGTCCCCTAGGGCTAGAGATGTCGAGTGGGACACTGTCCGGCAAAGTGGCCGAACCCCTGGCAGCGATAACACTGCTGTCGTGATCCACTACGCTCCTTGATAAGTGTGTCCTTACCCTTATCCTCC
Organism: Amorphophallus konjac; assembly: GCA_022559845.1. Classification (NCBI taxonomy): domain Eukaryota; kingdom Viridiplantae; phylum Streptophyta; class Magnoliopsida; order Alismatales; family Araceae; genus Amorphophallus; species Amorphophallus konjac. The sequence continues at coordinate 261,018,811 of CM040128.1, forward strand.
TGACGGACAGGGGGTGTAGGCAATGGGCTCTCGTGGGTGGGGAAAGAGGATCCACTATGATGGGAGAGGACCTTGGGATGGCACCTTAGATGGCAATGGGTTGGGGCTACCGATTGCTACCTCCTTAGGCTCGTGTAGGAGTACATCACTAGGAGTACGTGTCCTATCCACCCCATCCAACCGGTCCAAAATCATTTGCATAAGTTCGGCAACGGAGTGGGTTGGAATAGGGATATCATGGTGGACTCGCCCGTAGTCAACCGTCCTAGGATTGGGTCTTGGCTCATCTACGTGTGGGGCTCTTTGCCTCCGACTAGGACCCACTTGGTTGGAAGTGATTGGGTGGGGCCGGTTGGAGGTGACCGGTTGGGGCACGTAGACCTTCCTAAACTCTCTCTTCATGTCCCACCATGATTCGATGGGCCATTATCTCCTAACCTCTCTCAAGCGCTCAATGTGGTCCCTCTTTTCGGCGGCATCGTGTAGAAGCCTCTCCTTGGTAAAATAGAATTGCCCGGCTTCGGACATGATATAACAATCAAAGTATGTGTCCATGGCGGCCTCCCACTTGAGGTAGTCGCCCGGGCCATTAGAGCCATAAAAATCCGAGGCTTCCGGCCTACGGAAGTGGAGTGGGTGGTTGGCAAGCCCATGGGTGGACCAACGGCCATATTGCCCGGGTGATGGGGATTCCATGTGAATTTGGCAGAACTACATGCTAGACATGCCGACACTTGGACAAGACCGACAGACTCTTATTGGACTACACACGAATTAGGAGACACAAACTGATGCAAACACCGACTAATGCACCTAGACTTAAACCAATATCCGGTACGTGGCGGAATTAATCGATCCGAAGATCACTCCCGCAAGTGTGCGACCTCCCGATAGGCGTAGCCTAACGTTCGGACAACACCTTTTAAGATACCGAATTATCGGGATGAAATACAATTTTAAAATACCTTTTTTTTATTTTGAAAATAAATGATGATCCTAGACTCGACTTAGACCATGATGCATGCAAGACTACCCTAGACTCAACCTGGCTCTGATACCATACTGATGCGGGATAGACACGGGGATCGACTCTACGTGGTATGAACCTCGGACTCTAGATGCGGACACGACCAGCAACACATGATGGGAGAGACACTAGGCCCGACACGGAGAGCTCCTATGGGCTATACGTCGCTAACAGAAATGCAAGCTCACTCGTCGTCCCAAGCGAGGGAAACGCGGATCGTGCGCGGTTGAAGAACCGGCAGAGTTCACGGGTAGTCGACTCACTTCCGGACTCGGATCGAGTCACGGGACGGGTCACTCTCACACTCACAGCGGTGACATGGACTCACGGGCTAGTATATATCACTCTCGGCAGCGGCAAAAGACCATATACTAAACTAGCAAGCGAATGCCGAAAAGTTGAGACCTTTACCTCCACGCACCCGGCGTGGCGAAGACAACCCCGGCCAATTCACGAACTCCCGGTTAACAATATTACCACAGTACAATAATTTGACCCACTCCACGCAGGGAGGTAAAAGGTCACATGTGGGGCCCGGGAATCACGCAAATCGGGTTGACGGGCAGCATCTTGATGTCGCCCGGCGGTGCCGAACTCCGCGTTTTCGTGCTTTCCGAACGGCAGATTCTACGGGTCCGTGGGGCCCACAGACGACGCTGTCCTCCGGATCTGTGGGGGTGGGACCCGCTGTGATGGGGACCCCTGGTGGCGCGCCTCCACGGACGGCGGTTGGCCGGAAACACCGATCGGGGGTCGATCGGCCCCGATTCCCAATTCGTGAACTAGCTGCCCACGGATTTCTGGTTCTGTCCTCCGACGCGCGCTCCGGCGAGAATGGCCGCTGCGATCAATCCCGAAGTCGGATCGGGGCGCATGAGCTATCGCTGGAAAACTCTCTTGAAATCCATCGATCTAGGCTCAGAGAGATCTACTGGATCTGGTTGGATCTGGACTTTACTGAATTTACAAGCTCCTGTTGTACAGTACCCGAAACCTCATATCTGCAGGTGAGTTGTCTGAGAACTACTATTGACCGCAAGGTAGATGGCCGATTCAGCTCCTGAGCTCTTCACAAAAGTTGTAGGATTTCGAACAAGGAAAACGGAGATATTTTTTGTGGATAGATTGGAGGTGGCTGTGATTTGTTATGATTTGTTTACTGGAGGGTGATCAGATCTGGGAACAGGTGGACAGCACTGTAGCTAGCTCTGAGAATGGATTTTGAAAAAATAGGTGGAGGGCTGATCAAAAATCAGAAAATTCGTGGAAGGAGGGCTTGATGGATAGAACTCCCAGTAAAATTGGGAGCCCTAGCAAAAATCAAAGGTGGATCGAAGATGCGAAACTCAGGAAAAGTGGAAAATCAGATCTGAAGCTGGCAGAACTGAACTTGGAACTTGAACGAAAATGGGAAATTGTCAAATCGAAGATTCATGACCCACCAATTTTTATAGGACGTGGGGAACACCTCTGGAACATCCCCTCAAAATCCCAAATCGAAAGGAGCTCGTGGCTGACTGCAGAATTTCGTGGAAGGGACAGTGGTCGGCTGAAGACAGAACTCTGGCGATCCCGATGGCGGTGCGGTGGCGGCTCGTGGCGGCGGCGATGATGACCGGAACCGATAGGGAGGAGTCACACCTCCAGAAGGTAGCCTTCTCAGCTGCAAGGGGGAGAGGGAGAGAGGGAGAGGGGGGGGTGCCCAAGGGCTTCTCCAAGGATTTTCCAAGTTCAAATGGCATTAATTCCTCAAAAATGAAAATTACAAGCATATATAGGTTACATGTCCAATCAATCCTCAACCGTTGGATCTAGGGATTGCAGATGGAGGGCTGAGATTGCATGTGACCATCCACAAAAACTAGAATTAAAAATACAAGAGGGGGGGGGCAGCCCATTGATTAGGGAGGCAAGGGGGGGACATGGTAGGTGGGGGTGGGTTGGAATTGTTGACATTTTCATTCCAATGTCCCCCCACTTGGCCCACCCTTCTAGAAGCCACCATTTGAATGGTTGACCGTCCCCACATGGGGCCCTAGGGATGAGGTGGATCAATGGGAGGGGGCCTGGGGTCCCGTGGGGCCCAGGGGTCCCATTTTTACAAATAAGCCCTCTTACAATCAAAATTACATACCGAATAAAATGAAGTAAACACACATTAAACACAAATAAAGTCTAACTAAATATGATAAATGGGGAGACTCAAGGCGGAGTCTCCGGGCTGTCTTCGAGCCAGATGGATGCTGAGGTGGCTCGAGTCGTGCTCCGTGTGTGGTACCAGTGGCTCGGCGTGTCGCGCCGCTCAACTGCTCGGGTGTCCGCACCAATTCTCCCCGGGTGGGAGAAACTCGACCCTGTCGAGTAAGGGTCTACATCGCTCCTGTATCGCTCCAGAAGGTCCGGATCAATCTTCTGTAACTCTCCATGTGTGATCCACGTGTCCTCGGTAGCGGGCCGTCCTCTTCATCGCACTAGGTAGCGCGGGTAGGATCCACTCCTGGTAACTGTCACATGCTCATCCAGTATATGATCTATATGCTCACGCTTCCGTAACAAGGGGGCTGGATGTGGACACTCAGGTGTGGGATCACTCTCAAGGGGAGGAGATGGCTCGAAAGGCTCACTAGGGATCACCGCTGGGTCCCTTTATGCAAATAGATCCGATACATTAAAAGTAAAGCTTATACCGTATTCCTCGGGCAGGTCCACAACATACGCATTGGATCCAACGCGTTTCAACACTCTAAATGGACCGGCTCCGTGAGCTTGCAACTTCTTAACGGTTCCAGAGGGAAACCGTTCAGGTCTTACCCTGATCATGACACATTCGCCCTCTTAGAACTCTCGGTGGTGTCAGTGAGCATCGGCTAGCTCTTGGTAACGTGCATTGCTGGACTCAATGTGACGACGGATGTCGTCATGCAAACTCCTAACATGCTTAACAAAAAGAAAAACACACAGATGCACACACGACCCTACACAAACCTAATGTTAGTCAAACCCAATCATATGCAAGGTTGTCCAGGACATCCGAATGTGTGCCATGCATGCATTTGACATAACCGGAGGTTAATGTCATGGTGGACTCCTAGACATCCTACGATGCACCAATCATGGACATTGGGTTTGGATGTTGGAAATCCGGGAGCTTTGGGTGGTTTAGGTGGGCCGGGGGAACCAAAGTCTTCATTACCCCCAAATGACGGTTCGGACTTATTGCCATGTGAAGGTTGCCAGGCCCGAGTAGGAGGGGTGTGATAGTGGACTTCTTTAAAGAGGTGGAATGGAGGTTGTGGACCAAGGGGCCCACTAAGAGGATCAAAGAATGTGTGACCCCTCAATATGGATTCCCTCATCTCAATATCCCATGTGTGGAAGTCTAGAAGGTGTTGTTGATCTCCTTCATTCATGAAGGGAGATGAGACGGTGGGGGTATGATGGTGGACTCTCTCAAAAAGGGGGAGTAAATATGGTGGGTCAAGGGGCCCACTATGGAATGGGTCAAAGGGATCAAAGAAGGTATGACCCCATGTGGTGGGTTCCCACAAGTCACAGTCCCATGTGTAGAAGTCTTGAAGGTGTGGATGGTCACCTTCATGCATTGTGGCGGGAGGGACGGTGATCGTAGGTAAGAAATATGATTCCTCCCTCGGACAAAAGGGTATGAATTCGGGCTCGACCGGCATGGGGAGGAATAAGAGGATCTCCGTGGTGACACAACCCATGGTGCACACGGAGGTAATGGACCCTAAGGCCGGATGGGTGAAGCTAAGACTAGCGGATTGGTCGAAGCTTCGGGCCAACAAGTGCGTAAATGTCAATTGCCAGTCTATCCCTTTAAGAAGGTCATCCAATGTATCCACATAGTGACTAGACCGGAAAGTGGTGTGAAATGAATTGATTGGCACCAGAGGTAGGATAGGGTCCATACATGGGAGGGGAGATGGGGCCAGGCCATTCTTAAGCCAGCTAAGGAATGGCTCGGCTATAAGTAGCTTTCCCGTTAGAAACACGGGTAGCTGTGGCTGAGGTGGCTCCGAATAAAGATCGGAGAGTGAGGCTTCTCCAACCCTTTTGTCCCCTAGGGCTAGAGATGTCCGAGTGGGACACTGTCCGACAAAGTGGCCGAACCCCTGGCAGCGATAACACTGCTGCCGTGATCCACTACGTTCCTTGATAAGTGTGTTCTTATCCTTATCCTCCTGATGGACATGGGGTGTAGGCAAAGAGGCTCTCGTGGGTGGGGAAAGAGGATCCACTATGATGGGGAGAGGACCTTGGGATGGAGCCATAGATGGCAACGGGTTGGGGCTACCGATTGCTACCTCCTTAGGCTCGTGTAGGAGTACATCACTAGGAGTACGTGTCCTATCCACCCCATCCAACCGGTCCAAAATCATTTGCATAAGTTCGGCAACGGAGTGGGTTGGAATAGGGATATCATGGTGGACTCGCCCGTAGTCAACCGTCCTAGGATTGGGTCTTGGCTCATCTACGTGTGGGGCTCTTTGCCTCCGACTAGGACCCACTTGGTTGGAAGTGATTGGGTGGGGCCGGTTGGAGGTGACCGGTTGGGGCACGTAGACCTTCCTAAGCTCTCTCTTCATGTCCCACCATGATTCGATGGGCCATTGCCTCCTAACCTCTCTCAAGCGCTCAATGTGGTCCCACTTTTCGGCGGCCTCGTGTAGAAGCCTCTCCTTGGCAAAATAGAATTGCCCGGCTTCGGACATGGTATAACAATCAAAGTATGTATCCATGACGGCCTCCCACTTGAGGTAGTCGCCCGGGCCATTGGAGCCATAATAATCCGAGGCTTCGGGCCTACGGAAGTGGAGTGGGTGGTTGGCAAGCCCATGGGTGGACCAACGGCCATATTGCCCGGGTGATGAGGATTCCATGTGAATTTGGCGGAACTACATGCTAGACATGCCGACACTTGGACAAGACCGACAGACTCTTATTGGACTACACACGAACTAGGAGACACAAACTGATGCAAACACCGACTAATGCACCTAGACTTAAACCAATATCCGGTACGTGGCGGAATTAATCGATCCGAAGATCACTCCCGCAAGTGTGTGACCTCCCGATAGGCGTAGTCTAACGTTCGGACAACACCTTTTAAGATACCGAATTATCGGGATGAAATACAATTTTAAAACACCTTTTTTTTGTTTTGAAAACAAATGATGATCCTAGACTCGACTTAGACCATGATGCATGCAAGACTTATGCAAGACTACCCTAGACTCAACCTGGCTCTGATACCATACTGATGCGGGACGGACACGGGGACCGACTCTACGTGGTATGAACCTCGGACTCTAGATGCGGACACGACCAGCAACACATGATGGGAGAGACACTAGGCCCGACACGGAGAGCTCCTATGGGCTATACGTCACTAACAGAAATGCAAGCTCACTCGTCGTCCCAAGCGAGGGAAACGCGAATCGTGCGCGGTTGAAGAACCGGCAGAGTTCACGGGTAGTCGACTCACTTCCGGACTCGGATCGAGTCACGGGACGGGTCACTCTCACACTCACAGCGGTGACATGGACTCACGGGCTAGTACATATCACTCTCGGCAGCGGCAAAAGACCATATACTAAACTAGCAAGCAAATGCCGAGAAGTTGAGACCTTTACCTCCACGCACCCGGCGTGGCGAAGACAACCCCGGCCAATTCACGGACTCCCGGTTAACAATATTACAACAGTACAATAATTTGACCCACTCCACGCAGGGAGGTAAAAGGTCACATGTGGGGCCCGGGAATCACGCAAATCGGGTTGACGGGCAGCATCTTGATGTCGCCCGGCGGTGCCGAACTCCGCGTTTTCGTGCTTTCCGAACGGCAGATTCTACGGGTCCGTGGGGCCCACGGACGGCGCTGTCCTCCAGATTTGCGGGGGTGGGACCCGCTGTGATGGGGACCCCTGGTGGCGCGCCTCCACGGATGGCGGTCTGCCGGAAACACCGATCGGGGGTCGATCGGCCTCGATTCCCAATTCGTGAACTAGCTGCCCACGGATTTCTGGTTCTGTCCTCCGACGCGCGCTCCGGAGAGAATGGCCGCTGCGATCAATCCCAAAGTCGGATCGGGGCGCATGAGATATCGCTGGAAAGCTCTCTTGAAATCCTTCGATCTAGGCTCAAAGAGATCTACTGGATCTGGTCGGATCTGGACTTTACTGAATTTACAAGCTCCTGTTATACGGTACCCGAAACCTCAGATCTGCAGGTGAGTTATCTGAGAACTACCGTTGACCGCAAGATAGATGGCCGATTCAGCTCCTGAGCTCTTCACAAAAGTTGTAGGATTTCGAACAAGAAAAATGGGAATATTTTCTGTGGAAAGATTGGAGCTGACTGTGATTTGTTATGATTTGTTTACTGGAGGGTGATCGGATCTGGGAACAGGTGGATAGCACTGTAGCTAGCTCTGAGAATGGATTTTGACAAAATAGGTGGATGGCTGATTAAAAATCAGGAAAATTCTTGGAAGGAGGGCTTGATGGATAGAACTCCAGTAAAATTGGAAGCCCTAGAAAAAATCAGAAGGTGGATCGAAGATGTGAAACTCAGGAAATGTGAAAAATCAGATCTGAAGCTGGTAGAATTGAACTTGGAACTTGAACGAAAATGGGAAATTCTCAAATCGAAGATTAATGACCCACCAATTTTTTTAGGATGTGGGAACACCTCTGGAACATCCCCTCAAAATCTCAAATGGAAAGGAGCTCGTGGCTGACTGCAGAATTTCGTGGAAGGGGCAGTGGTCGGCTGAAGATAGAACTCTGGCGATCCCGATGGCGGTGCGGTGGCGGCTCGTGGCGGCGGCGATGATGACCGGAACCGATAGGGAGGAGTCACACCTCTAGAAGGTAGCCTTCTCAGCTGCAAGGGGTAGAGGGAAAGAGAGAGAGGGGGGTGCCCAAGGGATGCTCCAAGGATTTTCCAAGTTCAAATGGCATTAATTCCTCAAAAATGAAAATTACAAGCATATATAGGTTACATGTCTAATCAATCCTCAACCGTTGGATCTAGGGATGGGAGATGGAGGGCTGGGATTGCATGTGACCATCCACAAAAATTAGAATTAAAAATACAAGGGGGGGGGGCAGCCCATTGATTAGGGAGGCAAGGGGGGGCAGCCCATTGATTAGGCAGGCAAGGGGGGGACATGGTAGGTAAAGGTCGGTTGGAATTGTTGGCATTTTCATTCCAATGTCCCCCCACTTGGCCCACCCTTCTAGAAGCCACCATTTGAATGGTTGACCGACCCCACATGGGGCTCTAGAGATGAGGTGGATCAATGGGAGGGGGCCTGGGGTCCCGTGGGGCCCAGGGGTCCCATTTTTACAAATAAGTCCCTCTTACAATCAAAATTACATACCGAATAAAATGAAGTAAACACACATTAAACATAAATAAAGTCTAACTAGATATGATAAATGGGGAGACTCAAGGCAGAGTCTCCGGGCTGTCTCCGAGCCAGATGGATGCTGAGGTGGCTCGAGTCATGCTCCGTGTGCGGTACCGGTAGCTCGGCGTGTCGCGCCGCTCAACTGCTCGGGTGTCCGCACCACGTAGACCAACGCACCCCCGAGGGTCGGTCTATCACACACTCCGATCATTACACCTCAATGGTCGGCCAGTAACAATCCCTTCAGTGACATGCCAGTGGCTAGCCGATCGGGGATCCCAGTCAACATACCTCAGCAACCAGCCGATCAAGGCTCCCAGTCAATTTACCTCAGCAATCAACCGAGTGGACTTCCTAGTCAATACACCTCGGTGGTCAACCAGCACACTAATTGGTACTATCCACCACGCTATGATGATTATGTGTCTAACATCATTTTGTAGTCATTGTACTTTCTAAAGGGTCGGACGACCTCAACTTCGGCTATTTCAACATGACGGTTAGCCAACAACATCAACATTTGGCCATACCCCGCGAGGATCGGCCGAATACTATTCCAAGCCAACACCCCTCTCTGGGGGCAAATCCAGCAACTCCAGACCAAGACGCCTCGCCGAGGCAGGTCTCCAGCTACCGCAGACCAAGTTACCTCATCGAGGCAGGTCTCCAGCAACCTCAGACCAAGACGCCTCGCCGAGGCAGGTCTTTAGTAACTTCAGACCAAGACACCTCGCCGAGGCAAGCCTCAAGTAACATCAAGCCAAGATACCTTGTCGAGGTTGATCCCCAGCAACACCAGGTCAACATGTCTCGTTAGATCTTGCCTCCAGTAGCATCAGACCAACGCACCTACGACACAGATTATCTTCGACAGCTTCGCCCCAGTCGGCAGATCACCCTACTTCTTGGGTGTGGTCCCCATGGCTGCTCCGCAGCTGCCCACTTCTCAGTTACCGTCATTCATCCCCATGTTACTCTGGCCTCTCTGGATTCTCTGACACCACCAGCCAACCAATCGGTCCCTCCCACTTTGACCGTGCAATGGCCGCCCTGACAGGAGTTGGAATCTTTCAACTTCAAAGCCCTATTATAATCCTAGTTCCCCTGTAACCCCTGACCCACCAGCTATAATCCCAATCACATCCAGCCATGACAAAGTGGCCTCCAGCATCATAACTTGACAATTTGCAAGTGCCCTACAACACAACTCCAGCTACAATGCTTCAGAGCTGTGACTAGCCCGTCCCATAGGACGGTGGGCGCCAAGCTTGGAAAATGCGCCCCATGGGCAGTAAACAGACGATGCCAGCATCCCACAAGAAAAATCAACCACCACAGTAGTGGTAGGCTGCTAACGACCAACCACAGGCTTCGCCACAAAGCCCCGGTCAGAGCGGTGGTCGATCATCTGTTGCCAGCCAGCAATCCCAGGGGCTGAGGGATATATGGCCCTCCAATTCCCAAGACAGGGAAGTCTCGAACCCCCTTACACAGCATCGTCGGCTACGGTCACAACCGAAGGGGAACATGCCAAGGAGTGAAAAATACTCAAGGCACTTCTCGACTCAGACAAGGTGGAAAACCTGAGAAAACACAAATCTCAGTCTACAAGTCCACCTCTGGGGGCAAGACATGGCCCCCGCCAATGTAACCCCAGATAATGAAAGGGGAGCCACAAGTGGTCTCCCATTGCTCGCCAGCCACCCTACGTGGCGGGATGTGCTCGACAGTCCTGGCCTCCCCCTGTCTCAAATGTCTAATGGGAGAGGGTCCTTTCCATCGAGCCGCCTCTCCTCAGAAGATCCACAAAGCCCGCTGCACAAGGCATGCCCCAGACATAGGAAACAAAGCCAGAAGCATTATTATGCCGGGCTCCTCTGGCCTTCTAACGCCATCGGCATTGGCGTCCAGCCCAGTCATATCATCAACCACCGAAGTGACCACATGTATGGAGAGTTCGGCGTCCGGACCAGATTACTCCCGCGACACGAGCCCTGCACACCCCCACTACAAGCCCGACACGCGAGACAAACGGGAACATAATTCCCAAGTCGCGGATAGCGGGCTCCAACTTCAAGCACCACGCGTGTATCCAGCCACTCGGATCTCTCTAGAATCTAGCCCTATAACCTCCCAGGTTCAACGGTCTTCTGCAAACGTACCACTGTCGCATGAAAGATCGCAACGGGAGCGTCAAACCTCAGAACAAGTAACTCCCACACGCCAATAAGGTCGGGAGAAATCAAGCTTGAAAGGCGCACAGGCCCCACGCCGTCGTCTTCGCCTCCGACGTATGCCCCGTGGGGGGCATTTGTTGGCACCGGCTTGTTTTCTTGAATTAATCAAGGATTAAGCATAGGGAAATACTCCCTAAATAGAGCAAAACGGCACAGCACCAAAGCTGATCTACTAGTCGAGTTGAGCTCGGAAATTGAGACACTTCACCAGGTCAAGTGGCGCAACATAACAACCTGGGATCGACCCCGAGCAAATGGGGCTATGCCATCCAGTTTCTCGACAACCGGGTCAATTTTGGGATTCGGGACAACTTGCCGTACCTTATGGCACTCTATGAAGATTCGGGGACCACCCCCGGATACCCTGCATACGATATCACACCGCCGACGCTTCGACAACCGGGTTAACTCGGGACCCAGAACAGCCTGCCGCTCCATACGACTCTTCGCCAAGGAGCAATGGTCACCCCAACCACCAGACAAACGGCATCATCATGTCGACGCCCCAGTCACCGGGCCCAACCGAGGGTCCTAGCCAGCTAGCCGTGACCCACGGCAACATCAACGATCGATTGGGTCCACCCCCGATCACTCAGTTTGCAGGTTTGCCCGCGTTCAACATAGCTACCCGAGCAGACCCGGGGGCACCCTGACTACAAGCCACGCCACGTGGCGCCCAGTAATCGATCGGGGTCTATCCTCGAGTCGCCACTCTCCAGCCCTCTGAAGTCAAAGGAAGACCCGACTAGGCCAACCGCAAGCTTCAAAAGCTCACAGCACCCTTACATGGCCCGCACGCGCGTGTCGGGAAATTCCCCGAGCACCTGGTGGACAGCGTATGATCCAGCCACTCTACAGCAAGCCAGAGCCCAACTCGGGACTCCCAGCAACCCTCCGCGTCATGCACCACCATCGTGCGGCCTCGCATGCGGATCGACCTGTTTATAGCTGGTCAAACCCTCAGTCGAACCCTCAGTCAAACCTCAATCAACCCTCAATCAACCCCCAGTCAAACCCTCAGTCCACCCACAGTCTAACCCTCAGTCAAACCTCAGTCAACCCTTAGTCAAACCCCAGTCAACTCTCAGTCAAACCCTCAGTCAACCCCCAGTCAAACCCCAGTCAACTCACAATCAACCCTCAGTCAAACCCTCAATCAACCCCCAGTCAAACCCTCACGCAACCCCCAGTCAAACCCTAGTCAGACCATCAGTCAACCCTCAGTCAACTCCCAGTCAGACCCTCAGTCAAACCCCAGTCAGACCATAGTCAGACCTTCGGTCAAACCCTCAGTCAACCCTAAGACAAACCCTCAGTCAATCCCCAGTCAAACCCCCAGTCAGGCCCGTGGTCAAACCCGCCTAAACCCCCAGCCAGGCCCTGGCTGGTCCGCGTAAACCCCCATCCAAGGGGGGTTTACGCGGACCAGCTCACCCCCCCTGGCTGGTTCGCGTAAACCCCCATTCAATTAAAAATTTCAATTTTTTTAAAAAAGAAAGAAAGATCGGAGCGAACCCGCCTAAACCCCCTTGGGGAGGGTTTAGGCGGACCAGCCAGGGCCCCCTGGCTGGTCCACGTAAACCCCCATCCAAGGGGGGTTTACGCGGACCAGCTCAGGCCCCCTGGCTGGTCCGCGTAAACCCCCATCCAGGGGGGGGGGGTTTATGCAGACCAGCTCAGGCCCCCTAGCTAGTCCACGTAAACCCCTTCCCCCTCTCTCAACCCGTGTAACTCCCAGTGACACTATTCACTTGGGTTTACGCAGACCAGCTCAACTCCCTTAGCTGGTCCGCGTAAACCCCTGTGACCCTTCACTTTCCACTATAAAAGCCCCCCTTTGGGAGCCCAAATGGCATGGATGAAGCACCAAATGCATCAAGCATCAATGCAAGGAGCTCACCAGGACTACAAGGGCGCGCTAAGAAGAATTGTGTGTGTTTGCTAGGCTCACGCCGAGGGCATGCTGCATGTGCATCCCTTATACGGCGTCTAGCCCAAACACCCGTCTCCGGGAGATTTGTGTGTGTGTTTGCTAGGCTCACTCCGAGGGCATGCCGCATGAGCATCCCTCATACGGCGTCTAGCCCAAACACTCACCTCCGGCACCCTATTGTGATATGTCGTCTCGATAATCATGCACGACCCCAGATCTTGCTTCGTGAAAGCACTCTGCCCGGGTCCTGCCTCGATGGTCATGCACGACCCTGATGCCACTTGAGAAAAGCACCATGTTCGGCCTCGCCTCGATGATCGTGCGCCACCTTAGCGTCATCTCGATAAGCGTGCCCTCAGTGCCGTTACCAGGACAATGGGCATACTTTACAAGTCCTGACGCTCGATGAAGTGTCAGGCCACTGCCAGTCACACCAGGCCCCGAGCACGACCATCGAGGTCTCCTGGCGCCCGCCTCCTTAAGTCACAACGGTGCCTCCGGCACCCGACTGCTAGTCACACCGGGCCCCGAGCACGACCATCGAGGTCTCCCAGCGCCCGCATCCTTCAGTCACAATGGTGCCTCCGACACCCGACTGCCAGTCACACCGGGCCCCGAGCACGACCATCGAGGTCTCCCGGTGCCTGCCTCCTTCAGTCACAACGGTGCCCCCGCCACCCGACTGCCAGTCACACCGGGCCCCAAGCACGACCATCGAGGTCTCCCGACGCCCGCCTCCTTCAGTCGCAACGGTGCCCCCGGCACCCGACTGCCAGCTACTCCAGTCACAACGGTGTCCCCGGCACCTGACTGCCAGCTACTCCAGTCACATCGGGGTCTACGCGGCACCCGACTATTCAACAACTCCAGTCACAGCGGTGCCCCCGGCACCCGACTACCAGCAACTCCAGTCACAATGGTGTCCCCGGCACCCGACTGCCAACAACTCTAGTCACATCGGGGCCCGCGGGACCTGATCACTCAACAACTCCAGTCACAACAGTGCCCCCGGCACCCGACCACTCAACAACTCCAGTCACAACGTGCCCCCGGCACCCGACCGCCAGCTACTCCAGTCACATCGGGGCCTGCGGCACCCGACCGCCCAACTGCTCCAGCACAAAGGTGCCTACGGCACCCCTACTGCCCCGACCTCGACACTATCCCATGTCGGGAACACATTGCGATGCCCCTCGAGTGCCATCCTACTGAGTCACGGGTCCTCTGACGGACGCCACGTACAAATGCGGAAATACCCACACAATAACGCAATGACCCGGGGACCGTCACAAAAGACAGAATTGTCTCGCGGCTTGCAAGCAATTGTAATCGGGCTCTCACGCCCCCATATAAATGCCTTTCATGGCATACAAGTCATGTAATCCAGTCAGGGAGTGGATCCCCCTCCTCGCCAGAACCAGTCTCTCTGCCCCCAGTTATCCCTGTTGCGTTGCTGTTACCCTGCCGCTGTTGCACGGACTAAGCCCTCCCGGCGTTGCGCCTACCAACGTCCCTCACTCTCTCTTTGGCAGTAGAAACAAAGGTGTTCAGATTCAATCCGATGTAAAATAAACACCGGTTGCTTGCGACCGGTGGGGAAAGACGTCCAGTACACGAATCCCCATAATCACATGCGTACTCGCACCCGTGGAACCCCTTTTATCCACGTGTCGCCCGATCCCTCGAGCCACGTGCCACGTTCTGGCGACGCTTCCCCGGTCAATCCTTGGTTCCATAGGTGATTGTCGAGAAATCGACTGGCACGCCCGCATTCCACCCTGCCATCCCTATCCCAGTCTCCCAGAATGATGAACCATACGCCATCCCTTCCAGTGCGTTCAGATCATTCTCTCTGCCTCCTTTTCAATACCCCCGGAATCTCCGCGTGCCCAGTCAACCTATCTCGACCTTCCGTAAAAGGTGAGTCTACACCCCCGCTGCGAGGACAAAACGACAAGTGACTGCCCCGCGGTCGCCAACACATATAAAAGGGGCTTAATATATATGTACAATAATGGTAAAGGACATATATACTGTTTTGGTCCTTTTGAGCTTTTTTAGAAATGGCCAAATCCTATATATATGGATGTTACGAGAGCTTCTCTTCCTCTCTTGACTAATCAAGCATTAAGGCTAAGAGAAGAAGGATTAGCTCCTCCCCCCCTTCCTCCCTCTTGCTCTCTCTCTCTCCAGTAGGTGAAAGGGTTGGGGAAGGTCGTGCCGGGGGGTACCGTCACTGCGCAAGGATCCGTGTGGATCTGTTCTAGAGGCCGTGCATCTGTGCGGCTCGGTATTCGAGATATTCTGCATCGGGCACTGCGGACAGCGTCGTTCCGCGCAAGGTATAAATACGCAACCCGTAGTTAGGGGTTGGGTGATTAAAACATCGATTAAAGCATGGATATAGGATTCCACGAAGCCGAGTTCGGACAAATTAATTTTTTGTTATCCGCTACGTTGCCCGATGGTGCTGTATGGAACCTTACCGTGATATCTGAGCCAGGTTCACGCTATGATCGGTGTTTTATCGCCGTTTAGAACCATGTCTTTAGAGGAATTTAAAATCTTCAATTAATATCGGACGAATGGGGTGCTGGGCATCTCTAGTCTTCCAGGATGCTGGGCATCTCTGGAGCAATTTTTTTAAAAAAAAGATTTACGCTCGGCGCAATGCGTCGCCCAGGGCACAGTGCGCCCACCCGCGTACGCGGGCGGCGCAACCGCGTGGCGGGCGTGTCCGCCCACGGGTCCTGCGTGGGCGGTGCGCCCGAAAGGGCTGCCGAACTAATTTTTTTAATTAAAAAAATTTACTTTATTTAGTTTAATTATGCTAGTATATATATATATACAGTAAATTAAAGTAATTTTTATCTCAAATATTAATTATGTTATCTCAATAGTAAAATTCAAATGTTAAATTTTATTTAACCTTTTTGAATTTAGTGAGGTGAGATAATTACTATTTACCTTGTGATAAAATGGTAATAATTGAAGTTACTTCAGTAAAATTCAATTCTTGAATTTTTAATTATTAGATAATTAGTAAATTCAGAATTTGAATTTCATTGAAGTTAAATGTATAAAATTCAAATATTTGAATTTTTAATTATTAGATAGTTGTTAAATTCATATTTTGAATTTTAGAAAATTGATAATTGAGGATAATTACATTATTTAAATTTACTTTCAAACAAAATTATTAGATAATTAGCTTGAATTTAAATTTAAATAATTATCATGTTTAAATTTTTATTTTAAATTTGATTATTAGATAATTAAATTTAAATTTAAATTTAAATAATTATCTCAATTATCTAACTTATTTGAATCAGATTCAAATATGCATGCCCCTATTATGAATGATGGTTCTTTACGTTGTTTGCTTAATTTACCTTGCATTGGCTTGCTTATATGTTTAATTTTAATTAATCCTGCTTCGATTTTAAAATTAAACAAAGCTAGCCTATTTTTATTTGCACATCCCATTTTTAAATCTAAAAGTAATGATTATTTTCAGAAAATAACCCTTGATTGATTTTACATGAATGGGTTGGCAAGTGATCATGGACTTGATTAATGTAATTATTTGGGGTCTGCGAACCTCCTTTCTCTCTCTATTAAAATTCCAATGTACTTCTATCTCTCTTTACAGTTGTACTCGCCCTAAGGGCTTCTGAAATTTTATTGACATGTAATTTAAATTTTGCCGGCCTGCGTGCCGTGTAAAAGTTGTAATTAATACGGCATCGGAGTTTGAAAGCGCGGAGCACACCCGACGAGGACGATCCAGCTACTTCAGAAGCGGGCCGGATGTCTTAGTTACATTAGGAATAAAGTCCATGATCACTTACGATTTAATTTTGCATTGGATGCATTTTCTTTGTGCAAACTACTAGGTACGATAAATATATTGGATATATTTATATTACCACCTAGGGTGAGATCAAGATAAAATCAAATTCCCTCACGATTTAAATTTTAGATCTGGTAAGCGTGGTTCAAGGAGTCGTCGTGGCCCTCCATCATTATGGAGTGAATGAACGTCTTCATTTCATAGATTTGTTGTGCTTTCCACAAGGTCCATGAGTTTGGGGACGGGATACAACTCCAAGGCTCGACCTCAATGGGGTGAGGAATTGAACTCGGCCTTGTTGTGCTTTCCACAAGGGTCGGGTCATGAACTGATTGCTATGTAGTAATGATGGTTAGATCTAATCGAGAATATCCTTTGTTGTGCTTTCACAAGGGGATGATTTCTCTGGGGCCGAATATCGGATATTACATTAGATGCAAGTGCTAGTTGACTGCCCTTGAGATGGTGTATGGCTTATTGTGCTTTCCACAGGGTCATACCTCAGTCTCGTTGGGATTCCGACCCACTAGGATGATCCCGTCGATCTCCCGTTCTATATACTGAGGGTTATATAGTTCAATCGAAAAATAGTGGGACTAACTAAGATAGAAAATCACATCTAAGTTAGAATTTGAACACATGCTAAGTTGTCTTTTATTTCTTATCCAGATTACATGTTGTCGTCCAACCCCCTCCGCGGCATCTTGGATGCCAATAGACTGACTGGACCGAACTACTCGGATTGGCTGTGTAATCTACGCATAGTCCTCACCGCCGAAAACATAGCCTACGTGTTGGACACGGTTCATTCTGAGCCAGCTCCTGATGCCAACGAGGGCGAGTTAATGACTTATGCCAAATGGTCTGAAGACTCTTCCCTTGCCCAATGTTACATGTTGGCCTCTATGGCTCCCGAGCTGCAGAGGCAATTCGAAAAGACTGATTGTAGAAGCATACTTCTTAATCTACGCCAGCTCTTCGGGGAGCAGGGTAGGATTGAGAGGTATGACATCTCCAAGAGGCTTTTCAGGACACAGATGTCAGAGGGTGCTTCAGTACAGGCTCATGTACTGAAAATGATGGAGTGGATAGATAGACACAATGCACTAGGGTTCAAGTTAGATCTTGAACTGTGCATTGATCTTATACTCCAATCATTACACGATTCCTTTTCTTCCTTCATCATAAACTTTAACATGAATAGAATTGATGCAACTCTCCCGGAGCTACTCAACATGTTAAAGAGTGCTGAAGGAACTATGCAGAAAGATAAACCAACTTCTTCAGTAATGATTGTTGGTCGGGCCAACAAGAAAAGGAATGCCACCCAGATATCCACCAAAGGTGACAAAGGGAAGGGAAAGAAGAAGGCCATGGGTAAGCAACTCGCCAAAGTTGACAAAGGGAAGGGTAAGAAGAATAAAAAAGAAGGCAAGTGTTTTCGATGTGGGGAAACAGGGCATTGGAAAAGGAATTGCAAGGTGATTCTAAATGAATGTATTTTTATCATAGACCTTAATTTATCATATATGGAATCCACATCATGGGTATTGGATACTGGATGTGCATCTCATATCTGTAATTCTGTGCAGGTGCTGGCAAATAGAAGGCGACTGGGTAAAAAGGAGATTGAATTGGGGATGGGCAATGGAGCTTTAGTTTCTGCCAAAGCTGTCGGGACTGTACGTCTCAGTTTACCTTCAGGAGTCATTGTGGAGCTGAATGACTGTTATTATGTTCCTAATATTATTAAGAACATTATTTCAATCTATGGTTTGTATAACATTGAATATACATTGGCCTTTAATAGCACTGGGTGCTCTATAATGAATAATGGTTTGGTTATAGCCAAGGGTTCATTAGTCAATGGTCTTTATGTATTAGGTACACGTTCTAATGTTATGCAAGTTTCCAATGCTGATGAAGTGAATTCTGCATATCTATGGCATTGCAGGCTTGGTCATGTAAGTGAGAAAAGAGTATCTCACCTACACTCAAATGGGTATTTGAATACATTCGAATACAAGCCATTTGATACCTGTGAGTCGTGTCTCATGGGGAAGATGACCAAGGCTCCCTTTAGTGGACATGGTGAGAGGGTTGTTGACCTTCTCGAGCTCATACACTCGGATGTGTGTGGACCCATATCCATGGAGGTAAAAGGGGGTCACCTCTATTTCATTTCTTTTATTGATGACTTCTCGACATATGGCTATGTGTATTTAATGAGACATAAATCACAAGCCTTTGAGAAGTTTAAGGAATACAAGAATGAAGTAGAGAAACGGACTGGCAAGAGTATTAAGGCTCTTCGATCGGATCGATGAGGTGAATACCTTAGCCATGAATTCACTTCTTATCTTAAAGACAATGGAATTGTTTCTCAGTGGACTCCACCATATACACCACAGCACAATGGTGTATCCGAAAGAAGAAATATGACCTTGTTAGACATGGTCCTATCCATGATGTCTATGTCAGGACTACCCTTGTCTCTTTGGGGCTATGCCTTAGATACTCCAGCCTATTTATTGAATAGGATCTCAAGTAAATCTGTTCCTTCTATACCATATGAGATATGGAAAGGCAGGAAACCAAATTTTAATCATATTAAAATTTGGGGGTGTCCTGTTCATGTAAGGAAGAACGATAGTGATAAGCTTGAGTCGAGAACCGATAAGTGTATATTTGTGAGATATCCAAAGGAGACATTTGGATATTACTTCTATCACCCTTCTGAGCAAAGGGTCTTAGTGGCTAAGAGAGCGGTATTTCTAGAAAGAGAATATCTTCTCCAGAAAAATAGTGGGAGCCAGATAGAATTGGACGAGGTCCAAGAGCCACAACCCATAGACACAAACTCATTAGATGAGATTGTATCGGTTGATCCTATTCAGAGTGAAACACAGACACTACGGAGATCTGGTAGACTACCAAGAGAACCTGAGAGATATGTTGGACATGTCTCAGAGCGGTCCTCTAAGGTATGTATCGATGAGGATGAAGATCCTCAATCGTACCAGGATGCAATCCATAGTGCGGACTCCGAGAAATGGCAAGAGGCAATGGATTCAGAGATCCAGTCCATGTACACCAACAAAGTTTAGAATTTAGTTGATGTACCCGAAGGGAAAGTCCCTATCGGCTGCAAGTGGATTTTCAAAAGAAAAATCAGTGGAGGTGGACTGATTGACACATACAAGGCTAGACTAATGGCGAAAGGATATCGTCAAAGACAAGGCATTGACTATGACGAGATATTTTCACCAGTAGCCATGGTTAAGTCAATCAGAATCTTTCTCGCCATTGCTGCATACCTGGATTATGAAATTTGACAAATGGATGTGAAGACAACTTTTCTTAATGAAAATCTGTCAGAAGAGGTGTACATGGTACCGTCTGAAGGATTCACTTCTATGCTTCATCCTAATAAGGTATACAAACTTCAGAGGTTCATTTATGGATTGAAGCAGGCATCTCGAGCTGGAACTGAAGATTTGATGAAGCTGTCAAATCTTTCAACTTCATTCAGAATGAAGATGAACCCTGTGTTTACAAGAATGTTAGTGGGAGCTCTGTGACCTTCTTGGTCCTTTATGTTGATGACATCTTACTCATTGGGAATGATGTGGGGATGTCGACATCAAGTAAGTCTTGGTTGTCCAAGACCTTCTCCATGAAGGATTTGGGAGAAGCATCCTATGTGCTGGGCATAAAGATCTACCGAGATAGATTTAAAAGGATGCTAGGATTATCCCAATCCATGTACATAGACACTATCCTCAAAAGGTTTAGGATGAAAAATTTCAAGAGAGGTCTCATTCTCATGAGACATGGAATTTTCCTATCCAAGGGGATGAGTCCTAAAACTTCTGAGGAGGTGGCACACATGAATAAGGTACTCTATGCTTCGGCGATAGGGTCAATCATGTATGCAATGCTATGTACCCGTCCTGATGTTACCAATGCTTTGAGCATTGTCAGTAGATATCAGGAAAATCCAGGCGAAGAGCACTAGAAGGCAGTAAAGGGCATCCTTAAGTACTTACGAAGGGTTAATGATCTTTTTCTGCTTTATGGAGGAGAGGACCTACAGCTTAGAGCTTACACAGACTCTAGTTTCCAGTCAGATCCAGATGACTGTAAATCCATGTCAGGGTTTGTATTCATGTTGAATGGAGGGGCAGTCAGTTGGAGAAGCTCCAAGCAAGATACCACTGCAGATTCGACGACGGAGGCAGAATATATTGCTGCAGCTGAAGCTGCTAAGGAAGCCATCTGGATGAAGAAATTTATCTTGGAACTTGGCGTAGTTCCCGAGATATCAGCTATCATCCCATTATTTTGTAATAATAATGGGGCCATCGCCCAGGCGAAGGAACCGAGATCTCACCAAAGGTCGAAGCATATTCTGAGACGCTTCCACCTTATTCGGAAGATTATTGATCGTGGAGATGTGGCGGTAGAGCATGTACGGTCAGAAGACAACATAGCAGATCCACTAACTAAGCCTTTGACACAGAATGTATTTGAGCGCCATCGGCATAAGATGGGCCTCAAAGTTGTGGGCAATTGGTTGTAGATCAAGTGGGAGATTGTTAGTATTGGTGTGCTACAGGCCAATTTCGGGTCGGGTAGTTCCAATGGTTGTACGATCTTGTTCATTATTAATAAAGTGGTATTTGAGCGTAAATAATTGATTATATATTACTTTGCGATATCCCTAGGATATGTGGTTGTAAAGTCAACTCGAGATGGGATCTCGATCATGAGACTGACTTTACATGGACACATACCTTAAACTATTACTGGTTGGAGGGTAATCACTCGGGGACTTTGATTACCTATTAGACCAGTACACATGATGTGTTAGGGACCAGTCTCATGGTCACAGGTGCGGGACACCAACACATATATGTAGGTGTACGTCCTGGGAGGAAGCGCACTGAACTGATCCGCTATTGGATTTTCAGATGGTTGATTATACCTAATGTCAACTGAAGATCCAACGGTCTCAGTAGCATTGTTGGTCCTTTGACCTGAGACATTGATCGGATCTTACACGAGGACTGGAATAGTTTAATTACTTGGCTAAGTGACTTTAACCATAAGTCATGAGTTACCGAGTCATTAACCACTCCAGGATACGTGTGAAGATCATCAATTGTCAAGAGGGGATCGCTCACTGTCGGGTATATATCAAACAGTTAATGGGTCATGACATTGACGCTCCGCTAAATCCCTGGTCAGGGTCGTGTGAGTTCGTTTAGAACGGACGTCATACACTTTAAAGGAGGTCATGGTCAAATGGCACGATCATGGGGTTTGACAGAAACCATATCCTCGATCGAACCAGACTCATAGAATGAGCGAGGGATTATAGCGATGCGGCAACTGTAGACTTACAGGTACCAGACAGGCTGGTTTAAACCTGACGTCCTCTAGGATCACGCGGATTTACTTGATCCAACGTGATCAAAGATTCGGAATGAATTAAACTATTATCCGGCTCTAGTAGAAGCGATTAATAAGTTTAATTTACTTCTAATTGAGAATTAGAAGTTAATGGATCTTAAACTAGAGTGACTATGGGTCTAGAGGATCACACACAATGGATTATTGGGTGACGGATTATTATTGTATAATTGCATATATTAATTCCCTTTAATTCCTTTTGAAAAGGCATATAAAAGGGACTTAATATATATGTACAATAATAAGAAGGACATATATACAGTTTTGGTCCTTTGAAGCTTTTTTAGAAATGGCCAAATCCTATATATATGGATGTTACGAGAGCTTATCTTCCTCTCTTGGCTAATCAAGTATTAAGGCTAAGAGAAGAAGGATTAGCTCCTCCCTCCCTTCCTCCCTCTTGCTCTCTCTCTCTCTCCAAAAGGTGAAAGGGTTGGGGAAATTTATGCCGGGGGGTACCGTCGCTGCGCAAGGATCCGTGTGGATCTGCTCTAGAGGCCATGCATCTGTGCGTGTAATATCCCGGACCTTTCGGATCCTTATTCGTGGGTCCGGATCTGGTTTCTCAGAGTGTTCAACTCCGTCGTGTCCGAAATTTCATTTCGGACATCTTCCGTGTCCGGACCGACGCGATCTGGAGTTGTTTCGGAGGCCGGGAGCGTTCCACGGCTTTTACACGTGTGTTTTCTGATTCTCGGTGTGTGTTTCGGTAATTCCTTTGGAACCTCGTTGCGGGTGAACCGGGTCGTTCACCTAGGCGAGAGTGGTACCGTTGCGATCGGTGCGTTCCGAAGATCGCAGAAATGTAATTTTCTATTTTTCAATATTTTCCCAAAATTCTGATTTTCTATTTAAACCCCCCCCCATTTTCTTTTCTTTTTCTTCTTCTTCTTCTTCCTTTCTTCTCCTTCCTCCCTCACGACCGTGGCCGCCCCCCCTCTCTCTCTCTACCGTTCGAGCGCGGCGACCTCCGTTCCGGCTGCAGACGGCGATGGTGCGACGGCGTGAGGACATGGGTGACGAAGAGGCGATCGTGCGGGCGTACGGCAAGCGTGGGAAGCACGAGAAGGTGAGGTTCTAATGGCATCTTCGTGGATTTAGGCTTGGATCGGTGCGTCTCGTCGCGGATCGGAGGTAGGGTGACGTTCCTTAGCCTCTTGTCTTCCTTCCCCGCGAGTTTTAGCTCGAGACGAGGTCGAGAGGTGTCAATTTTGGGCTGGGAAGGGCCGTTCATGCCGTGGGGAGAGTTCGTCTGATCCGCCGTTTTGAGCCCCGATTCCGTTGTTCACGGGCGTAGGAGCATGCTAGGGGGCTTGGGGGTTCTTCTCTCACCGTTTCCCCCTTCGTGGGGCTTGTTTGGGGTTGGAATGGGTGATTCCGGCGAGGTTCACCGTTTTCGCGCCGATGGGTGATGTGCGGTCGAACCAGGGCCTGCACAACCCTTGTGCGGCCCCGTTCTGGCCGTCCATCAGCTCGGTGCGCTGTGGCCGGGGCTCGGCGCGCAGTGGGCTTGTGCGGTCCGTCGAGGGACCGCATATCCTAAGGTGCGGCCCCACAACGACCGCACAACCCTGGGGTTTTCGACCGTTGAGTTTACCGTTGTACAGTGCACCGGGGTGTGCGGCCAGGAGCTAGCCGCATAACCCCTCGTGCGGCCAGGGGCTGGCCGTACGTCGTCTGGTGCCGTTGCCTGGGTGTGCGGCTAGATCTAGACCGCACAACCCTTAAACGGTTGAACCATAGCCGTTCTTCCCTAGTGCAGCTACAGCATAACCATTCAGATTAATTACCGTTGGGAGACGAATGGCCAGGAGCTGACCATTCTTCACCCATGTGCGGACAGGAGCTGGCCGCACATATGTTGAACGGGCCCTTGTTGGCCGTTCCTTAGTCTGTTTGGGCTTGGGTAGAATGGTCATGTTCTGGCCGTTTAACCCTTGGTGCGGTCCTTCTGCGACCGCACATCCCTGAGCGGCCCAGTGTGGACCGTTCAAGGGGACAGATCGTGTCGGCGGGTCTCCCGTCATACCGAGTGGTACCGGGAGATGTCGCTGTCGGCTTCTATCACCCTGCGACGGTATTGGTTCGAGGGGTGTTCCTTATACCGTCCGGTTGTGACGCTGCTTTCCGTTGACTTAAGAGTCTACTCCGTAGTGACCCTCCACTAGTCGTAACCTGCTTACACGCGTGTGGTCCCACCAGGGAGTGGTGGAGAGGCTACCCTTAGAGACGATTTGTGGACCAGTTTTTGTCGGGCCCCACGTCTTGCAGCCAGAGTCTGACTGAGGGGAAAAGCGGTCAAAGGGCCAGACCAAGGATGCGCGGTCTGTGTGTGCACACGTGGTTGGGGATGGTTGGACCCACGTTGACGAGCGTGACCCCAGCTAGTCACTCGTTTGTTGTTCTTGTGTGGTGTTCGTACCTTTGGTATGAGCTACCATGTCAGGCAGTTCACCTGCGGTGCGGTATAAGATGTTAGGGGACGCTACCGGCTATGCTTCTAGTGGGTGGTACTCCTGTCGAGTCGGGAGTGTCAGACTGTCAGTCTTTGCGACTTCGACCTTCGGGTTTTGTCACGTTGACCGTGGTGTTTCGATCGTTTCACCGTGGCACGTGTGTCGGCTTTCGTGCCGTGAGAGCGGTGTTTTGTAGATTGCAGGGTTTCCGTCTTCGAGGTACTCGATTACTACTAGCGTAGCGGTTTCTTCGTTTGCGAAGTAGGGTTTGAGTGATCCCTACTGAGTCTTGTTCCGAGACTCATTCCCTGCGTGTTTTCACCATGTTTCAGGTGAGTCGCGGCCTCAGGGGAGTGCGTCTGAGGCTCAATGTGGTTCGGGTGCCCAGCGTTAGTGCCAGAGGTCAGAGCCGCGGTATGCCCCGTGTAGCTGTACTTTTCTTTCTTGTCTCTGTACTAGTTGTGGACTACTGTTGTTGTTATTTTACTTTTTCTTGTGAACCATGTATCATGTAAACTGTTTTATTTCTGCAATTATTTGTGATACTTGTGTAGTCTCTATACCTTCCTTTAACCCTTCCGAGTCTTCGGACTCGTGGGTGGCGGTGCGAGTCTTGGGTTATCGGGCCTTCCCGATAATCAGATTCTCGGATCGTTACAGAATAGTATCAGAGTAGTGGTTGTGGGAGTATACGAGAATCATAAGTAATTGTGGTGGTCCACTAGTCCACATCGATGATGAACGGTTGACACTGGCATCGGGCATCGTGCGTTTTTCTTGACCTTGCTGTTTCCGTGTTTTCTATCTTTTGCTTTAGGAGCGAGTATGGCGCCGAGGCGGAGCACACGCTCTCAGCAGGGGCAGTCGACTGGAGGTCAGGAGATCCAGCAGGGGGTTCAGCGAGATCATGAAGAGCATAGTAGAGCGCCACCGGGGGCCACCGAGGTAGTGGATACTACGAGGCTTCCGGGGTCCGAGGATTTCTTTCGTGGCATGTACCAGCTTATGTCGCAGCAGTTCGGCGGAGAGGCTGGTGAGGGCTCATCGACCAGGGGTGGGCCAGGCCGAGCAGTGAGAGATTTCATGCAGTTTCATCCACCTTACTTCGGCGGTCAGCTAGAACCTGATACGGCTCGGAGTTGGCTCGACGAGATGGAGCGGGTGTTCAGTTCCACGCGGAGTATTGCGGAGGACAGAGTGATGTTGGCCTCCAACTAGTTATAGAGTATGGCTCGGGAGTGGTGGTCTTCCGAGTGGAAGACGTCTTTCCAGCTTCGTCCACTTGAGCAGATTGCGTGGGGCGACTTTGTCAGTGCTTTCGAGTGTACCTACTGTCCAGAGTTTATTGCTACGTAGCGGATGCGTGAGTTTCTGGAGCTGGTTCAGGGCGACATGTCCGTGTTGCAGTACATGACCCGATTTGTTAAGCTGGGTCGGTATGCAACCCATATCATGGAGCATGAGAGGGTGAAGACTGCACAGTTCATTCAGGGCTTGCGGCAGAAGCTGAGGCACCATTTGATCACGAATGCGGCCGCTGATCTGGAGACAGCGTCTCGTGTTGTGGCTTCCTTGGAGATGGATATGTAGAGGACTCGAGGACCGATCAGCCAAGGGTAGACTTCGTCGGGTCGCAGCCAGTAGTCGGCTACCTAGCAGCAGGGTTCCTTTCAGCGTGTGTCAGGTGGTTCAGAAGCGCCGACACCGGCAGCGTCGGCGACAGGATCTGCGTCTTTTGGCTCGAAGGTCAAGAAGTTCTTCAAGAAGGGGTTCAGTAAGAAGAAGTCCAAGGATCAGGGACATGCATCATCGGGCAGTGTACAACAGTCGGTCCCGTTTCAGCGTCAGGGTCAGTAGGTGGATCGCGAGGATCGTGTCCACGGTGTAGCGAGTACCACCCAGGCAGGCAGTGCACAGCGCCGATAGTTTGTTTCCGGTGTGACCAGCCAGGGCATATGGCGCCTGACTGTCCTCAGAGGCCACAGCAGCAGCAGCCGTTTCCTCAACAGCAGCAGGTTCCCCCGCAGCAGAGGCAGTAGCAGCAGTAGCAGGGACAGTATCCGTCGTTACCCAGGTCAGCTAGCGTGGGAGGCAGACAGAGTGCTCGAGGCCAGATCACACACATGACCAGGGCAGAGGCAGTGGCGTCGCAGCTCGTGGAAGGTACCGTTCGGATATTGGGTTGTGCAGCTCAGGTTTTGTTCGAATCTGGCGCATCTCATTCATTTATTTCGGAGGATTTCACACTGAGTATTGAGGAGCCGGTGACCCAGTTGTCTTGTGATTTGGCAGTGGAGTTTCCTTCGGGTGATTTTATGATCACTCCGTATTGCTTCGATGAGGTTCCTGTGTGGATGGAAGGGCGGAGTTTGCCGGCTAGGCTCTATGCATTGCCGCTTCAGGACTTTGATGTGATTTTGGGTATGGATTGGCTCAAGGCACATCATGCGTTGGTGGATTGCGGCTCGAAGAAAGTTTATTTCCGGCGACTTCACGGACCCACCTTCTATTTCCAAGGTATCAGGTCTTCCTCTTCCCGCTTTCTTATTTCTGCGATTCGAGCTCATCGTTTGCTTGATGCGGGTTGTCAGGGTTTTCTTGTCTCCGTGGTTGTGACTGACCGCATGGAGCCGGATGTCGAGGACATTCCGGTGGTGTGCGAGTTTCCCGATATTTTTTTAGAGGACTTACCTGGATTGTCTCCCCAGCGGGAGATTGATTTCGTTATCGAGGTTGTGCCGGGTACGGGACCTTTGACGAAGGCTCCCTACCGTATGGCCCCCGCTGAGTTTAGGGAGTTGAGGGCGCAGTTGCAGTAGCTGCTGGACAAGGGGTACATTCGTCCTAGCTTTTCCCCTTGGGGTGCGCCCGTGTTGTTCGTGAAGAAGAAGGACGGTAGCTTACGGTTGTGCATTGACTACCGACAGCTGAATGAGGTGACCATTAAGAACAAGTATCCGTTGCCATGGATTGATGATTTGTTCGACCAGCTTCAGTCTGTGCGAGTGTTCTCGCGGATTGATTTGCGGTCCGGTTACTATCAGCTGAGGATTCGCGAGTCCGATGTGGAGAGGACTGCGTTTAGTACGAGGTATGGGCATTATGAGTTTCTGGTGATGCCGTTCGGGCTCACCAATGCCCCCGCAGCCTTCATGGACTTGATGCAGAGGGTGTTTCATCTGTATTTGGACCAGTTCGTGGTCATATTTGTGGACGACATCCTTGTTTATTCGCGGTCTGCCAAGGAGCACGCGTACCATTTGAGTGTGGTGCTGTAGACGTTGCGAGATCACCAGTTGTATGCAAAGCTCAACAAGTGCGAGTTCTGGCTTCGTGAGGTGCACTTTTTGGGGCAAGTGATTTCTGGTGATGGTATTTCCGTGGACCCCGCAAAGGTCGAGGCAGTAATGCAGTGATCGAGGCCGAGGTCTGTGACGAAGATCCGGAGTTTCTTGGGGCTTGCGGGCTATTATCGTCAATTTATCCAAGATTTTTCTTGCATTACGGCCCCGATGACTAGACTTACGCGGAAGGATGTGCCTTTCGTCTGGTCTGAGGAGTGTGAGTAGAGTTTCAGGGAACTGAAGAGATCGCTCACCTCGGCTCCGGTGTTGGTTTTACCTTATGGATCGGGGGGTTTGTGGTGTGTACAGATGCTTCCGGGGTCGGATTGGGTGCTGTGTTGATGCAGCATGGTAGAGTGATGGCTTATGCATCTTGATAGCTGAAGCGCCACGAGGAGAACTACCCTACCCATGACCTGGAGTTGGCGGCTGTGATCTTCGCGCTGAAGATCTGGAGGCATTATCTGTACGGCGAGAGGTTCAAGGTGTTCACTGACCATCAGAGTCTGCGATATGTGTTCACACAGAGGGACCTTAACCTCAGGCAGAGGCGTTTGATGGAGTTTATGAAGGATTATGACTTCACCCTGTCTTATCAGCCGGGCAGGATGAATGTCGTCGCCGATGTCTTGAGTCGGAAGGTCACGATCAGTGCCTTAATGTTGAGGAAGTGGAGGCTCTGGGAACAAGTGTCCGAAGTTTCATTCAGGCTCAAGATTCCCCAGGAGCCAGGGTTGGCAGTGCTTGCTAGTCTGACTGTCATGCATGCTATCTGCCGTCAGGTGATAGAGGCTCAGCATGCGGACCCTGAGTTGCCCCGGATTTTGGCTTTGGCTGATGTGGAACTCGACGAGGACGGTGCCGTGAGGTTCCGTGGTAGGCTGTACGTCCCGGCCGAGGAGCGGGTTCGCCGTGCGGTATTACGCGAGGCTCATGGGAGTAGGTACACCGTACACCCGGGTGCGACGAAGATGTATCAAAACTTGCGGAGGCAGTTCTGGTGGCCTGACATGAAGAGAGATGTCACCGAATTTATGGCCAGGTGCCTGACCTGTCAGCAGGTGAAGGTGGAGCATCAACGACCGGGAGGTACTCTTCAGCCCTTGGATGTTCTTGCGTGGAAGTGGGATCACATGACCATGGATTTCGTGGTGGGATTGCCGAGGACTCCGAGCAATCAGGACAGTATTTGGTTGCTGGTGGATAGGCTGACGAAGGTGACTCGGTTGCTGCCGGTCAAAGTCAGCTGGAGCGTGTCCAGATTGGCTCGTCTTTATGTGGAGCAGATCGTTCCGTTGCATGGGATTCCCATCTCCATCGTGTCGGATCGAGATCCGCGTTTCACTTCTGAATTCTGGGGGAGTTTCTAGCAAGCGCTTGGCATGGATTTGGCTTTTAGCTCGGCGTATCATCCTCAGTCAGATGGTCAGTCAGAGAGGACCATTCAGACTTTGGAGGACATGCTAAGGTCCTGCTACTTGGAGTGGCATGGGAGTTTGATTTGCCTATAACAACAGCTCTCATTCGAGCATCGGCATGGCTCCTTATGAGGCGTTGTATGGGCGTTCGTGTCGGACTCCACTGGATTGGTTTGAGGTTAGTGAGCGTGTTTTGACGGGACCGGAGTTGGTGCAGCAGTGTGTGGAGGTTGTGCACCTGGTTCGTGAGAACATGTTGGCAGCCCAGAGTCGGCAGAAGAGTTTTGCTGACCGTAGGTGACGGCCTCTCGCATTCGCCGTGGGCGATCGCGTGTTCTTGAGAGTTTCTCTGATGAAGGGGGTGATGCGTTTTGGTCGGCGTAGGAAGCTGAGTCCCTGCTATATTGGTCCTTTCCACATCGTGGAGCGCATCGGTGAGGTAGCTTATCGGTTGCAGTTACCCCCTGAGTTGGCGTCAGTGCATGACGTGTTCCACGTCTCGATGCTGCGAAAGTATATGCCCGATGACTCTCATGTACTCGAGGATTCTGTTTGGCCCGAGGTGACTCCAGACCTTTCTCTTCAAGAGTTTCCGATCCGCGTGGAGGATAGGCGAGAGCAGCGCCTGCGGATCAAGGTCATCCCCTTGGTTAATGTGGTGTGGCAGCGGCACTCTGGTGGTGAGGCTTCTTGGGAGCGTGAGGACGAGATGCGTCAGTAGTTCCCTTACCTGTTTGAGTGAGTCTTCCTCTTCATTCCCTTGGGTTGTTCTCAATTTCGAGGACGAAATTCCTTAAGGGGGGAGGGCTGTAATATCCCGGACCTTTCGGATCCTTCTTCATGGGTCCCGGATCTAGTTTCTCGGAGTGTTCAACTTCGTCGTGTTCGAAATTTCATTTTGGACATCTTCCGTGTCCGGATCGGCGTGATCTGGAGTTGTTTCGGAGGCCGGGAGCATTCCACGACTTTTTCGCGTGTGTTTTCCGATTCCCGGTGTGTGTTTCGGTAATTCCTTCGGAACCTCATTGCGGGTGAACCGGGTCGTTCACCTAGGCGAGAGTGGCACCGTTGCGATCGGTGCGTTCTGAGGATCGCAGAAATGTAATTTTCTATTTTTTGGTATTTTCTAGAAATTCCAGATTTTCTATTTAAAGCCCCCCATTTTCTTTTCTTTTTTTCTTCTTCTTCTTCCTTTCTTCTCCTTCCTCCCTCATGACCGTGGCCGCCCTCTCTCTCTCTCTCTCTCTCTCTCTCTCTCTCTCTCCCGTTCGAGTGCGGCGACCTCCGTTCCGACTGTAGACGGCGGCGGTGCGACGGCGCGAGGACGTGGGTGATGATGAGGCGATCGTGCGGGCGTGCGGCAAGTGTGGGAAGCGTGGGAAGGTGAGGTTCTAATGGCATTCTTCGTGGATTTGGGCTTGGATCGGCGCGTCTCATCGCAGACCGGAGGTAGGGTGACGTTCCTTAGCCTCTTGTCTTCCTTCCCCGTGAATTTTAGCTCGAGACGAGGTCGAGAGGGGTCAATTTCGTACCGGGAAGGGCCGTTCATGCCGTGGGGAGAGTTCGTCCGATCCGCTGTTTTGAGCCCCGATTCCGTGGTTCACGGACGTAGGAGCATGCTAGGGGGCTTGGGGGTTCTTCTCTCACCGTTTCCCCCTTCGTGGGGCTTGTTTGGGGTTGGAATGGGCGATTCTAACGAGGTTTGCCATTTTCGCGCCGGTGGGCGATGTGCAGTCAAACCAGGGCCCGCACAACCCTTGTGCGGCCCCGTTCTGGCCGTCCATCAGCTAGGTGCGCTGTGGTCGGGGCTCGGCACGCAGTGGGCTTGTGCGGTCTATCGTGGGACCGCATATCCTAAGGTGCGGCCCCACAACGACTGCACAACCCTGGGGTTTTCTACTGTTGAGTTTACCATTGTACAGTGCACCGGGGTGTACGGCCAGGAGCTAGCCGCATAACCCCTCGTGCGGCCAGGGGCTGGCCGTATGTCGTCTGGTGCCGTTGCCTGGGTGTGCGGCCAGATCTAGACCGCACAACCCTTGAACAGTTAAACCATAGACGTTCTTCCCTAGTGCGGCTACAGCATAACCGTTCAGATTTATTACCGTTGGGAGACGAAAGGCCAGGAGCTGACCGTTCTTCACCCACATGTGGTCAGAAGCTGGCCGCACATCTGTTGAACGGGCCCTTGTTGGCCGTTCCTCAGTCTATTTGGGCCTGGGTAGAACGGTCCTGCTCTGGCCGTTTAACCCTTGGTGCAGTCCTTCTGCGACCGCACATCCCTGAGCGGCCCAGTGTGGACCGTTCAAGGGGACAGATCGTGTCGGCGGGTCTCCCGTCATACCGAGTGGTACCGGAGATGTCGCTGTTGGCTTCTGTCACCCTGCGACGGTATTGGTACGAGGGGTGTTCCTTATACCGTCCGGTTGTGACGCTACTTTTCGTTGAGTTGAAAGTCTACTCCGTAGTGACCCTTCACTAGTCGTAGCCTGCTTACACGCGTGTGGTCCCACCAGGGAGTGGTGGAGAGGCTACCCTTAGAGACGGTTTGTGGACCAGTTTCCATCGGGCCCCACGTCTTGCAGCCAAAATCTGACTGAGAGGAAAACCAGTCAGAGGGCCAGACCAGGGACGCGCGGTCTGTGTGTGCACACGTGGTTGGGGATGGTTGGACCCACGCTGACGAGCGTGACCCCAACTAGTCACTCGTTTGTTGTTCTTGTGTGGTGTTCGTGCCTTTG
The DNA here is from genome assembly GCA_022559845.1 of Amorphophallus konjac. Taxonomy (NCBI): domain Eukaryota; kingdom Viridiplantae; phylum Streptophyta; class Magnoliopsida; order Alismatales; family Araceae; genus Amorphophallus; species Amorphophallus konjac. The sequence continues at coordinate 261,050,730 of CM040128.1, forward strand.
GTAGGAGCTACCATGTTAGGCAGTTCACTTGCGGTGTGGTATAAGACGTCAGAGGACGCTACCGGCTGTGCTTCTAGTGGGTGGTACTCCTATCGAGTCGGGAGTGTCAGACTGTCAGTCTTTGCGACTTCGACCTTCTGGTTTTGTCGCGTTGACCGTGGTGTTCCGGTCGTTTCACCGTGGCACGTGTGTCTACTTTCGTGCCATGAGAGCGGTGTTTTGTAGATTGTAGGGCTTCTCTTTTCGAGGTACTCGCTTACTGCTAGCGTAGCGGTTTCTTCGTTTGTGTGGTAGGGTTCGAGTGATCCTTACTGAGTCTTGTTTCGAGACTCATTCCCTGCGTATTTTCACCGTGTTTCAGGTGAGTCGCGGCCTCAGGGGAGCGCGTCTGAGGCTCAGCGTGGTTCGGGTTCCCAGCGTTAGTGCCAGAGGTCAGAGCCGGGGTATGTCCCGTGTAGCTGTACTTTTCTTTCTTGTCTCTATACTAGTTGTGGATTACTGCTGTTGTTATTTTACTTTATCTTGTGGACCATGTATCATGTAAACTATTTTATTTCTGCAATCATTTGTGATACTTATGTAGTCTCCACACCTTCCTTTAACCCTTCCGAGTCTTCGGATCGTGGGTGGCGGTGCGAGTCTCGGGTTATCGGGCATTCCCGGTAATCGGATTCTCGGGTCGTTACAGTGCGGCTCGGTATTTGCGGTATTCTGCATCGGGCACTACGGACAGCGTCGTTCCACGCAAGGTATAAATATGAAACCCGTAGTTAGGGGTTGGGTGATTAAAATATCGATTAGAGCATGGATTTATGATTCCATGAAGCCGGGTTCGGGCAAATTAATTTTTTGTTATCCGCTGCGTTGCCCGATGGTGCTGTGTGGAACCTTACAGACCACGTGTGAGTGGGAGAGAGAGACGCCAAATAATTTGCGTGAGAGAGAAACGACAAACAATTTGAGTGGGAGAGAGAGAGACGCCAAACAATTTGAGTGGGAGAGAGATGACAAACAATTTACGTGGGGGAGAGATGACAAATAATTTGAGTGGGAGAGAGACGACACGACCACAGGTTAAATGACATTGGTGCAAAAGGGTCAAAAGGGGGCTTCAGGTTCTAAATGGTCATCCATATGACCGCTCCATGAACTACACGGCCCACATTTAGACTGTTAAGATCGGTTCAGCTGAGCTCCAATGAAACAAATAAACGGTCCACAATAGTCTGTCCAAATAACGAACGGTCCGTTAAGAACCGTGTTTTATCATAACGGTCTCTCCTTGACCGTGCAAATGCCAGGATTCGAAGTGTGTAGAAGGTGACTGAACGGTCTCCATGAGACTGTTCATTGACCAGAGCGGCCTATCGATAGACCGCATACACGTACGCCCTGAGAGCACGAGCGGGACTCTCTTGGAGAGTCCCAACCCGAGAGTGGATGCTCCAAATCAACCCAAACTCTATCCTAACCCGATCTAGAACTTATCCTACCTCAATTCTAGTGGGTTTAGGCCTCTACCCAAGCTCTATAAGTAAGAGGGAACTCCAAATTCGTTCTTCACACATCAACTCTCTTTCAAGCCTTGAAATCTTTCTCAATCTTCCCCAAATCATCATGAAGAGAGCCTTTGAAGGGAGCTCAATGGGCGAGGTGGCTTACCAAGGTCCAAGGCCGGCTAGAAAGGAGCACGGTGTGCTACAACGGTTGACCACCATCCCGGGGCATTTGAGTTCCAGCCCCATGAGAGAGGTAAGTTCCATTCCATTTCATTCAATTTTACATTAATTCCTTCAAAAAGCTCACATGCCCTTCCTCTTTTCTCTTTTCCCCTCTTCATTTCAGCTTCTCCCTGGCCGGAGATGATACTCCACTTTGAAGTGGATGGCTCCCATGATCTGGGAGCTACCCATATCTGTGACATCCATCCTTAGGTCCTGGCACCTTCATTCTCTCCTAGTGTTAGCCAAGAACTACCCTAAGCTCTCTTTAGATTGGCACATCATTTCAACTTTGATAGAGATATGGCATCCCCAGACCCACACTTTCATGTTTCTGTCTTTCGAGGCTACCGTCCTTCCTATGTCCAAGGTGGGCGAGGAGGATCTAGTCTGTCACACTGTTGCCCCTGTGGATCTTGCCCTTATCTTAGGAGAGTTCATACCTAGCACTAAGGACATTCACACCATAGTGGGATCTCACCAGATCCATTTACTTCCTCTTAGCCAGTGGGTGACATCACACTGTAAAAATAAGTGTGGGTGGAACGAGGCTATAGATAAGGCCACCTCCATTTATCTGTGCAGGGCCATACTCTTCCCCTCTGTCGACCATGTCCTAGATATCCCCATTCTTAGCACCATTAGTGGTATGTGGTAGGGTTTATCTATCTCCCAAGCCGTCCTTGCTTACTTATATGAGGGTCTTAGCTCAGCTGCCCTAGGGGGTCTATTGTTTGGCTCTATGATTCTCCTAGAGTGTTGGATGGGAGTTAGGATGAAGTTCACTCCTAGGGAGGATGTCACCTCGGTTAGCAGGATTTTCGGGAGCCATCCTTTGTTCTTCATTAGTGATCCTTTCAGGTTCTCTCAGGAGGTGGAGTGTGGGACGACAGACAAGAAGACGAGGGACGAGTGGTGCCTCTACATCATCACCTTGCCCCTGGATCGATTCGTGATGCGCCCTCCTTTCCTCCACGGCACTACTCTCAGGCTTCGTAGGAGGCCTGGCTTGGACTTGAGGCTCATGGGTGACACTGCTCTAGCGATGTACAGCCCACACCGGTGCTTCCTTCAGGTTGGACTACCCCGGACTACACTTCTAGCGCTACCACATCTTCCTGCACTACAGGCGAGGAGGTTCAGGTCAGAGGGGGACGAGCAGGCGGTCAGGAGCGCCTTGATTATGTGGAAGTTTAGTAGGGTGCTCACCCTACCGGTGGAGGTGATGGAGCTTCAGGAGGCTTACCAGGCCTACGTGAGAGAGCTGAGAGAGATCAAGCCTCGCGGGGATGCCCGTTTGAGGATTGAGTGATTTTCTTGTTTCCATGATGTTGATGATGCGGGACGGACCACAGACTCGAATCCAATTGGATATGCGATCCTCAGACTCTAAGCAAGCTCGCGATCGTCCCTTATCGAGGGAAGCGTCGGACCTGCGCGGTTGAGAAACCGGCAAGAGCTAGGGTGGTCAACTCACGATTTCGTGCCTAGATCGGGTCACGGGACGGTCTCGCTCTCTCTCGTAGCAACGGTGATATAAAAAGTATAGTGAGCTACGATCCTAGCATGCTCTCTATTAGCGGCATACAGAAATATATACAAAATAAAGCAAATGCCGAGATGGGAGCGAATACGATACCTCCAAGCTACCGGGCGTGGGGAAGACTTCCCGGCCGATCTCGTACTCCCGGAATAATTACTACACAATAATTACAGCAATGTAATTTCACTACCCACTCCACGAAGGGAGGTAAAGGGCGACAGAATGGTGATGCGGGACGAGACACGGACATGACAAGCTCGCGATCGTCCCTTAACGAGGGAAGCGTCGGACGTGCACGGTTGAGAAACCGGCTAGAGCTAGGGTGGTCAATTCACACTTTTGTGCCCGGATCGGGTCACGGGACGGTAACGCTCTCTCTCGCAGCAGCGGTGATATAAATATAAAGCGAGCTACGATCCAAGAACATGCTCTCTAGCAGTGGCATAAACAAGTATATATGAAAATAAGCAAATGCCGAGTGTAGGGAGCGAGAACGATACCTCCACGCGCTCGGCATGGGGAAGACGGACCCAGCCGAAACTCGTACTCCCGGAACAATAATACACAATATTACAGAAATACACGTCGCTGTACACTCCACGCAGAGAGGTAAAGGGCTACACAATGGGGTCTGGGAGGACCGAATTCGGGTTGACGGGCGGCTTCTCGCGTTGATTCGGCAACACCCGAAATAGTGATGGTGAGGCCCACGTGTTGTTCGGAGGGTCCGTGTGGGACCCGGTGGCACCGCTATAGTGGAGACGCTTGGAGAAGCGTTCCCTGGGCTGGCGGCACGCTGGTTCACCGGCCGGAGGCCAGGCGGCTCCGTTCGGCACCGGTCGGAATGACCGGCCACAGATCTGCCGGTTCTGTTTTCCGGCGCGCGCTCCGGTGAGAACGGACGCTGCGATCAGCCCCGACATCGTAATGCGACGAAACTGACACCGTTGGAAAGCTGCTTCGAAGGGCTTCAACCTTATGGGATTATAGAAAAATAACAAAGCCTATACTTATGATTGATGAATTTTGAATGTTGCTGTTGTACAATGTCTGAACTCTCAGACTAGCAGGGAACTTTCCTGAGAGTTACCTTTGACCGATATGTGAACGTCCTAATCTGAAGTTATGGTCTTCAGCAAAGTTGTAGGAAATCAAGTTATGAAACTAGGTCTATTTGTTATGAAGGGTTTAGAAGTGGCTGTGATTTGTTCTGATTTTTGAACTGGAAGATGGTCGGATCTGGGAATTAGCTGAAAACACTATAGCATAGATAGAACACGAAATTTGAAAAATGGATAGGGGGCGGATCAAAAATCAATAAAAATGGTGGATGTAGGGGATGATGGAAAGAACGTCCAGTAAAATTTGGAGCCCCAAAAAAAATCAAAAAGAAGGTCGGAGATGGGAAACGCAGAGCTGCTGTCACTGTAGACAGAGACAGAACAGATCTGGGAGTGATTGAAGACCAAAATTGAAAAAATATCAAACGAAGGATTTTTGACCTGAATTATTTTATGGATGATGGGATGGAAGATAGGAACACACCATAAAAATTACAAATCATGAAGAGGCCGTGGCTGGTAGCAGAATTTTCGTGAAGACACCTCTGTCCAGTAGGACAGAAAACCAAAGACGGATTCGCGGCGGCTCGAAGGCGGCACGAACGGCGGCGGCGACGGCACAGATGAAGATCAGAGGTTGAGAGGGGGAGATAGAAGATTGATACACTCTTGAACTGGAAGTTTGAGGAGCGCAAGGAGCTTCCAAGGTTCACACAAATTTTCTGAATTTTCACTAATTTTCACATGAAAATACATGGTTTTATATGCTTCCAACCTCCACCCTTAGATCTTGGGATGTGAGATGGATGGTCTGGATTGCATGCCATCAACACACAAAAAATAATAAACTAATAAGGGGAAAGGGGCGCCCCCTTGACCAAGGGTAGAAGGTTGAATGGGGTAGGTGGCCAACCATGGAATCTTGACCCATTTAACCCCATGTGTCCATATGACCAGCCCACCCATCTAGATGTCCACCTAGGAAGGTTGACCAGCCCCACAAGGTGACATGGACCAATGGAAAAGGGCTGAGGGCCCCCCAGCTGGACCTACTGCATAATTGTATAAAAACCCACACAATCCATGGGAATGACTCATTGGCTTATAAAGCCTTACATTTGCGTACATACTTTCCCAAGGATATAAACACAAACTAAAAGGACATAAATGCAAAAGAAAAAGTATATGCTCGGCGTCGATTCCCATCAACTCTCCCCGGGTGAGAAGAACTCGACCCCGTTGAGTAGGGGTAGGGATGCTCGAGTACTCCGGCGGATCCGTCACCGTGTCAAGTAACGCGGGCACGCTCCACTCCAAGTGATCGTCACCTGCTCATTCCATATATACCCGATATGCACGAACTGCTATGGGCTAAAGGTGGACACTCCGAATGGGTCACTCTCAAAATGGGAGGAGGCGGCTCGAAGACTCACTAGGAATCACCGCTGGGTCCCTGTAGGTGACTAGATCCGGGTGTAGACAGAGAACCGATCACATACTCGTCGAGTGAGTCCAATCGCCTCTTACTCATAAGAGAATGACAACGAGCTGACACAAGACACATGCAGACTCACCATGCACTAACACACATATGCAAACCACACAAATAAGAAACAGACTCATGCATGACTCTAGACAAATCTATGGTTAGTCCGACCCGTACATGGATGATGGCGGGCCAGGACACCCGAATGTGTGCCATGCATGCATTTGACGTAGCCGGTGGTTGACGTCATGGGGAACTTCTAGACACCCTACGATGCACCAATCATGGACGTTAGGTTTGGATGTGGGAAGTCCGGGAGGTGCGGGTGGTCTAGATGGATCAGGGAAACCAAAATTTTCATTACCCCCAAATGAAGGTTCGGACCTATGACTATGTGGAGTTTGCTTGGCCCCAGTGGAAAAGGTGGGATAGTGAACTCCGTGGAAGAAGTGGAGTGAGTATGAAAGCTCGGGAGGTTCACTAGTGAAGGGGTCAAAAGGGTCGAAGAAGGTATGACCCCATGAAGTGGGTTCCCCCATGACTCGGTCCCAATTTAAGAATTCATAATCACCGTCATACATTGTGAGCGGTGGGACGACGGACATGTATAGAAAATAAGATTCCTCCCTTGGGCAAAAGGGAATGAAGTCGGACTCGGCCGGCATCGGGAGGAGTAGAAGAATCTCCGTGGTGACACACCCCACGGTGCACACGGAGGTAATGGACCCTAAGGCCGGATGGGTGAAGCTAAGACTAGCGGTTGGTCAAAGCCTTGGGCCAGTAGGTGCGTCAACTTCCATTGTGAATCTAATCCCATGACAAGATCATCCAACGTGTCAACATGGTGACTAGATCAAAATGTGGTATGGAAGGAATTGACCGGCACTAAAGGTAAGGTGGGGTCCCTGAAGGGGAAGGGATGTGGGACCAAGCCATCCTTGAGCCAACTAAGAAGCGGCTCGGCTATGAAAAGCGTACCCGTCAGAAACACGGGTGGCTCGGGCTTGGGTGGTTCCAAATGAGAGGGTTCTGAAGCAAGTTCGGAAAGAAAGGGTGGTGAGCATGGGTCCGTAGGCGGAGCGGACTGATACGAGTGGACGGGTGGTGACACGGAGATGGTCGGCCGAAGGATGTCGTGGAAGATGAACTTGCCGGGTAGGTGAGGTGGATATAGGGTGCAGGTCCTCGTATCCCGGTCAAAGATCACTCTCCTCTCTTCCAACCAAGGTCGCCCTAACATAATGTATGGGCATGTTAGCGTACCAAGGTTGCACCATGCACCATTGCAGTAAAGAGTGGAGCCGATCATCCTTTCAAACTCGACAAAAGCAAAATCCCCATCGCGAATAATCTTACCCACCTTGGAGATTGACTCCACGATATCAAGAGAAACCCAATTATCTGAATCCTTATGAGCGAAATGGAGTCTCATTGTGGACCCATTGGGTAGGGTAGCTTTAGTAACGAGATGAGTGAAAGCTAATGGTCGGGCCATGAAGGCGTTGGATTGGGCCACAAAGGATGTCCCTTCGGACGCATGGTCTTGGGGAACGGCCATGGGTAGCGGACATGGACATGCATACACACGGTGACAAGACACTAGACCGACTATGCAAGTTTGGAATGCATGCACACTAAGGACCCTAGACGTAAACCAAGACTCGGTACGTGGCGGAGATAACTGATCCGAAGATCACTCGCGCAAGTGTGCGACCTTCCCGATAGGCGTAGCCTAACGTTCGGACAACACCTTTTGAGATACCGGGTTATTGGGATGCAATGCAAAAAGACACTTTTTTTGTTTTAAAATAATGATGACCCTAAACACGACTTAGACAATGACTAATGATGATGTGACACCACCTTGGGGTGATGGTCACAAGACCAATGCTTCCTCGGACCTAAGTATGTAAGCACAACCACAAGGCTAAGAAGCCTACGTAAGCGGACCTTCGTATGGCGCACACACTTAACCCGGGGGTAACTCGGGGATGCCGAGTCGAGGAAATGGGACAAGCCCCTTGCTGGTAGAGGGCCAGCAAAGTCTAAGGCAAACCTCCTCTTGAGGGGCGGATACTCAACTCAAGGTGTTGGCCTTGGCCGAGGGACGCGGATCACTCACTCACACCCACGGTGGTCACACAAAGTGCGGTGGAGCCTTAAGATCGGGCGCTCTCTTCCTTACCGACGACGCAATTGGTGAATATTAAATGAACAAGGATAATTGAGAGCAAGGGTTGAGATTTTACCTAGCCGGTTTGAAGAAACCGGCTCCGGTCGGAGACGTGGGCGAGCGGGGAAGCGTGTGTTCTCCACACGCCGCGCCGATGAAGCTTCGAACATGAAATTTAAGATTTACATGCACTACACCCCTTGCAAGGGGTTGGACTAGGGGTGGGGGTTCAAATTACAACCAAAATATTCCTCCACGTAGGGAGGGGCCTTCAGCCGGCCAAGCGGGGAGGGGAGAAACGGGGAAAGTATGCCAAATGAAGACCGAGATCGGTTCAGTCTTCTCTCTGCGAGTGCTGACAGTAGGTCGAAGATGTTACTGCTGTGACTTCCCCCGAATTTTTTTGGGGACAAAACCACTTGGAGAATCTTCGTATCTGGAACAGGGTGACTCCGAATTTTGTAAATTTCTTCAGGCACCGCTGCTGGTCGGGGTGGGGGCTTAAATAGGGTGGCAGACCCTCGGATCTGACAGTTTCAGGTTCCCAATAGCAGGAAGAAGATGGTGCCACGACCGCTCCCAAACTCAGAATCAGGTACCGCTGGAGTCTTTGGAACCTTTGACGAGTCATCTTCGAAACAAGACCAACGGGGATGCCAGCTGATGTCAGGGTCGATCTGTGGACTCTGAACACTGAGGAGGGGTCGGTGCAGACTGAGTAGAGGTAGATCTGAGCGCCTGGTGGAAGAAATTAATAACTCTTGCGAACGAATGTCGATTGGAGTTCCGCCTCTTGATTCTGAAAGTAGACAGGTCGAAAAAGATCTTTACAGAAGAACTTTTGTTCTGATTCACGCTGGATTTATCGTGGCAGAGCTTCCAATCACGTTCAGGTGCTCTGTCAGGAGAGCTTCGCGCAGTCGAGGGAGAACGGCTCTCCCGGGCAGCTCAGTGCTCGGACGACAACGAAACCACCGCCGTTGCGAAGAAGACAGGCAGACGCTTCCGTGGGTAGCTATTGGTCCTTCAGACTCACGGGGAGGTGGTCGGGGTGGCCGCTGCTAGCAGGTGATCCTCTGCAGGTTGCCAGTCTAGATAGTGGAAGGTGGGGGTGATGGTGAAGAACAATGGGAGAGTGGAGGAGATGAGAGAGAGGGGGGGGGGCGACCTAGGGCTGTGGAGGGAAGGGGGATTTCGAAATTCAAAGGCCTAGGGAGGTGGAGGGGTGCTTGGAATAGTGGGAAGGGTGCTTGGAAAAGTGGGAGGGGTAGTTGGGGGTTAGGTGGTGAGGAGAGGATTGGTGGAGGGGGTCTTGGGAAGGGGGGAGTATTGATGAGGGTTGTGGGGAATGGGAAGAGGCTTTAATGGGGTAGGTGGTGAGTGGAGGTGGTTGGGAAGGGAGGAGAGAGAAAATTTTCAAAATTGGGGTGGGGAGGAGAGAGAATGGGGTTCGCCCCCTTTAGAGAGAGAGAGAAGAGAGAGAGAGAGAGGGGAATCCACCCCTTAGAGAGAGAGAGAGAGATTCTCACAATTGTAGTGGAATTTTAAATTTTCTTTCAATCATTCAATACCTCAAAATGGAGAGAAAGGGGTCCTATTTATAGGGATCCCACAATTTATAATAAGACCCTGACTTTTGACACATTGACTAATAACCAACAAGATAGGGGCGCCCATGGGCCAAGCCCAATGAATTGGGCCAATAGCTAACTAATAAACCTAATGACACACAAACCCAGGGAAATAAGCACAAGACCTAGGGACATGACTCAAATAAAAAGGAAATTATAATGATATGGCTCAAATAAAATAAAGAAACATACATAGGACTCAAAATAAATGACTAGACCATGATGTACGCCTCCGGGGTGATGAGAATGGTCGAGAGTGTCAGGACGGATGGTGATGACCCCATCAAATGACTAGACGTAAATGACACTTTTTTTTTATTTTTAGACACCCTAGACTCAACCTCGCTCTGATACCAAATTGATGCGGGATGAGACACGTACACGACAAGCTCGCGATCGTCCCTTAACGAGGGAAGCGTCGGACGTGCACGGTTGAGAAACCGGCTAGAGCTAGGGTGGTCAATTCACACTTTCGTGCCCGGATCGGGTCACGGACGGTAACGCTCTCTCTCGCAGCAGCGGTAAATATAAAGCGAGCTACGATCCAAGAACATGCTATCTAGCAGTGGCATAAACAAGTATATATGAAAATAAGCAAATGTCGAGTGTAGGGAGCGAGAACGATACCTCCACGCGCTCAGCGTGGGGAAGACGGACCCGACCGAAACTCGTACTCCCGGAACAATAATACACAATATTACAGCAATACACGTCGCTTCCCACTCCACGCAGGGAGGTAAAGGGCTACACAATGGGGTCCGGGAGGACCGAATTCGGGTTGACGGGCGGCTTCTCGCGTTGATTCGGCAACACCCGAAATAGTGATGGTGGGGCCCACGTGCTGTCCGGAGGGGTCGTGTGGGACCCGGTGGCACCGCTGTAGTGGAGACGCTTGGGGAAGCGTTCCCTGGGCTGGCGGCACGCTGGTTCACCGGCCGGAGGCCAGGCGGCTCCGTTCGGCACCGGTCGGAATGACCGGCCACGGATCTGCCGGTTCTATTTTTCGGCGCGCGCTCTGGCGAGAACGGACGCTGCGATCAGCCCCGACGTCGGAATGTGACGAAACTGGCACCGTTGGTAAGCTGCTTCGAAGGGATTCAACCCTATGGGATTACAGAAAAATAACAAAGTATGTACTTCTGATTGACGAATTTTGAATGTTGCTATTGTACAGTGTCTGAACTCTCAGACTAGCAGGGAACTTTCTTGAGAGTTACCTTTGACCGATATGTGAACATCCTAATCTAAAGTTATGGTATTCAGAAAAGTTGTAGGAAATCAAGCTAGAAAATCGAGACTATTTTTTATTAAGGGTTTGGAGGTGGCTGTGATTTGTTATGATTTTCTAACTGGAAGGTGGTCGGATCTGGGAATTAGCTAAAAACACTGTAGCAGAGATAGAACACGAATTTTTAAGAATGGATAGAAGGCGGATAAAAAATCAAGGAAAATGGTGGATGTAGGGGATGATGGACAGAACGCCAAGTAAAATTTGGAGCCCCAAAAAAAATCAAAAAGAAGGTCGGAGATGGGAAACTCAGAGCTGATGTCACTGTAGACAGAGACAGGACAGATCTGGGAGTGATTGAAGACTGAAATTGAAAAAAAATCAAACGAAGGATTTTCGACCTGAATATTTTTATGGATGATGGGATGGAAGATAGGAACACACCATAAAAATTACAAACCACGAAGAGGCCGTGGCTAGTAGCAGGAGTTTCGTGAAGACACCTCTGTCCAGTAGGACAGAAAATCGAAGACGGATTCGCGGCGGCTCGAAGGCGGCACGAACGGCGGCGGCGGCGGCACAGATGAAGATCAGAGGTTGAGAGTGGGAGATAGAAGATTGATACACTTTAGAACTGGATGTTTGAGGAGAGGAAACTAGGGGGAGAGGAAGGGGGCGCAAGGAGCTTCCAAGTTTCACACAAATTTTCTGAATTTTCACTAATTTTCACATGAAAATACATGATTTTATATGCTTCCAACCAAATCCAACCTCCACCCTTAGATCTAGGGATGTGAGATGGATGGTCTAGATTGCATGCCATCAACACACAAAAAATAATAAACTAATAAGGGGAGAGGGGCGCCCCCTTGACCAAGGGTAGAAGGTTGAATGGGGTAGGTGGCCAACCATGGAATCTTGACCCATTTAACCCCATGTGTCCATATGACCAGCCCACCCTTCTAGATGTCCACCTAGGAATGTTGACCAGCCCCACAAGGTGACATGGACCAATGGGAAAGGGCTGAGGGCCCCCCAGCTAGACCTACTGCATAATTGTATAAAAACCCACACAATCCATGGGAATGACTCATTGGCTTATAAAGCCTTACATTTGCGTACATACTTTCCCAAGGATATAAACACAAACTAAAAGGACATAAATGCAAAAAAAAAAGTACATGCTCGGCGTCGATTCCCATCAAATGGGACCCGGGAGTAGCGGGTTCAGGTTGACGGGCGGCTTCTTGTGTAGCTTCGACGGCACGCGTACTCACGGTCGTGGGACCCACGTGCTGATCTGTGGGGCCGTGTGGGCCCGGAGCAGCACCGCTGTGACGGGGATGTCCGGAGGGGCGCTCCCTGGGAAGGTGGCACGCTGGTTCACCTCGCGGAAGGCGAGGAGGCTCCGATCGGTGCGAGTTGGAGTTGCTGCCCACGGATCTGAATTCTGTATCAGATCTGCGCGTCCTGATGAAAACTGATACTGTGATCGGCCCCGACGTCGGATCGACCCACAAGAGGTACCGCTGGAAATCTCTTTAGAAATCCTTCGATCTATGGGCAGAGAGAAAAAATTGGCTATTCCATATCTGGCCTTGACCGAATTTCCAAGATGCTGGTTGACAGGACCTGAAATCTTTGGACAGAAATGACTTTTCCTGAGAGTTGACGTCGACCGTATTGTAGACCTCCGAATCAGAAGATGATCTCTTGATGAAAGTTGTAGAGGGCGAAGAGAGAAAAATGGGGATATATTTTATGAAAGGTTTGGTGGAGATTTGACTGGGGAAAAGTATTTTATAGTACCGGGTGGTCGGATCTGGACAATAGAGATAGAACAGAAGTTGGGATCTGAAGTGAATTTTTAGAAAATATGAATGAGATTCTAAATTCACAAGAAAATTTTTGGATGGTGGGGGTGGTGGACATAACCTCTAATAAATTTGGGTATTCAAACAAAAATCAAGAAGGGGGTCGATACCTAGAAATATAGAGCTGATGTTACACGGATCTGAATTGAGACAGAACTGGAAGGTGGAAATACACGAAATTAAAAAAATATAAAAAGAAATGTAAATGACTAGATTATTTTACTGTAGGTTTGTAATCAAGTGGGGAACCAACTTTGAAAATATCAGCTCTAGATGATGTCGGAGTTGGGACCTAAAATTCTCGGAGTGAACCCCTATCCAGCAAAATAGAACCCACGACAGCACTTCAGAACTTGCTTCGCGGTGGCTCGATGGCGACACGAACGGCGGCGGCAGAGATAGAAATCAGAGATAGAGGGGCTAAGATAGAAGGGGTTTATACCTTGAAATGTAGAAGGATGAGGAAGGAACCAGAGAGAGAGAGGGGGGGCGCAAATCTGCTCCAAGGCAATCAACTTTTTTCTTCTCATTAATTCATGTAAAATGGGAATTACAAGCTATTTATATGAAATGAAAAAAGACTCTTAATACCCTCAGATCTAGGGTTAGTGAGGGTAAACTAGGGATGTCAAAACTAATTATCCCATGTGATTTGGAACCACATTAATTAACAATATATGGGGGGGCGCCCCCTTGACCAAGGTGGCCTCCAACTTGGACTTTGTGGTCCATTTGTCCCCTTGAATGGTCCAACCTTCTAGATGCCACTTAGGATAGTTGACCGGCCCCACCTGGACCCAAATGACTTATGTGTACCAATGGGGAAGGAGTGAGGGCCCCCTTGCTGGACCTACTGACATTTTGCACAAAAACCCAAACAATCTAAGGGAACGACACATTGGCTTACAAAGCCTTATAATTACACATATACTTTCCCAAGGATATAAAAATAAACTAAAGGACACAAATGTAAAATAAAATGTCAATGCTCTTGCTCTGATATCCCCATCAATTCTCCCCAGGTGGGAAGAACTCGACCCCGTCGAGTAATGGGTGCAGCTGCTCGAGTAGCTCCGGCGGATCCATCACTGAACCTGGAAGCGCGGAGTACGCTCCACTCCAAGTAATTGACACCTGCTCATCCCGTATAGATTCGATATGCACACGCTGCCAGGGGAATGAGGCTAGAGGTGGACACTCCGGGGTGGGGTCACTCTCAAAGGAGGAAAGACGGCTCGAAGACTCACAAGGAATCACCGCGGGTCCCTTATGTGACTAGATCCGATATGTGGAGTAGAACCGATCCCAATAGTCCGACAAGTCTCATACTCGAAAGGGACTAACAACGCGAGCGTACAAACCAACTCGACTCGATGTATGCACAGACACACGACAGACAAACGAAACAAAGACTCACAAAGACCCTAAACAAACCTAATGTTAGTCCGACCCGTACGTGTGTGACGGCGAATTAGGACACCCGAATGTGTGCCAGGCATGCATGTTATGTACCCGGAGGTTAGTGGCATGGGAAACACTTAGACGTCCAAGTATGACCCAGTCATGCATGGACGGCTCTTTGGATTTTGGAGACTTGAGAGGGCTAGGAGAGCCGGGTGTGGAAGAGCCGGGTGTGGGTGTATCGAGGATGGGCTTGGTGAGTGTCGACGACCTGGCCCGTGGGGAAGGGGTGTGGTAGTAGACTCCCTCGAAGAAGTGAAGTATATGTGGTGGGTCAAGGGGCCCACTAGGGAATGGGTCAAAGGGATCAAAGAAGGTATGACCCCTTGTGATAGGTTCTCACAAGTCACGGTCCCACGTGTAGAAGTCTTGAAGGTGTGGATGGTCACCTTCATGCATTATGGTAGGTGGGACGGTAATCATATGTAGGAGGTATGGTTCCTTCCTCGGGAGAAAGGGTATGAAGTCGGGTTCGGCCGACATGGGGAGGAATAAGAGAACCTCCGTGGAGATATAACCCACGGTGCACACGGAGGTAATAGACCCTAAGGCCAGATGGGTGAAGCTAAGACTAGTGGGTTGGTCGAAGCTTCGGGCCAAGGAGTGCGTCAACTGCCATTGCCGCCCTAAACCCAAAATAAGGTCACCCAATGTGTTAACATGGTCACTAGAGCGGAATGTAGTGTGGTAGGAGTTGACGGGTGTGACGACCCGGAGATCTGGATACCGATATACCGATACCAAGTACTGGGGAAGCCACCCAAGAGGCTGATGAGGCCCCTGAAGGGTTAGTACGTTTGCTGAGGAGGCGCACAACGAATTGGAATCACATGCAAGCGCAGGTTAATTATATGGAAAGTTAAAGATTTATGCTGAAGCAAGTTCAAAATATCAGAGTGATAAACAGTAAATACACTAGTCCAGAGTCGCAAAGAAAGTCCCAAAAGAACAACTACACGGGACATACCCCGGTCAAAAGTACCCAAAAAGGACTGTCGAACTATCGCTGGCACTCTACAAGCGATCCCCAAAAATGCGAGAACCACCGGCAACGGGAGGCTGCAGCTGCTCACCTGAAAGAAGAAGGAGTGAGTCATAGCCAGACTCAGTAGGGGTCACGTGGATCCCTACCTCGCACTAACAAGCAGGCATGCAAGCATAAAGCAATTGGAGCATGCATTTAGTGCAGTAAACATGCACTGGCATAACTAACACAAGTGTAGCAAAGCTGTAAAGCCTAACTAACAGTCAAAATAGCTAACTATATGCCAATACAAGTGTATACATTAGCGTCTGAAGCTAAATCTACCATTAGAAAGAATCCCAACTACTCCAAGTGACTAGAGACCACAGAAGGTACCAACTAGAAATCAAGGACCAGAAGCGTCCACTGACGGCTTACACTGCGTCTCAAGGAACTCGCAAGTCAGGCTGACAACAAGCGAGATGCGTAACAGTACCGAACCAAGAACTAGTCAGAGTAACACTCGTCAGTGTCAGTCCAGGCCTCCGACCACGTGTGCACACACTGACTCCTGCCTAGAGCCAGGTCTCTAGCTAGTTTTCCACCCCGTAGGACGCTACGGTAAAGAGCCGGGGGCCCGCGGTGACTAGCTTACAAACTGCTTGACGGGTACGCCCTTCCACCTTTGCCAGGCGGAGTGACACTGAAAGTCTCAGGGCTAAGTCTAGTGGTTCCATCATAAGGAAAGTGGAAGTACTCTATCGGGATCTAAAAGTGCGCCATTGTTTATAAAATAACTTAAACATAGCAGTTATGCAACATGAAATTCATTAGAAGGTGAACCAACCATCTTTTGGAATGCCAGAGGGTGTGACGGTCTAGCCCATACCGTTACAGAGTGTGACAGTCTAGGGTAGGTGCGTTACATCACTGTAACGCGCCTACCGGGGGCCGTCACGCTCACCCAAGACAACTTCCCCACACCCAGGGGACAGCAGTGCGTTACATGACTGTAACGCACCCCCTTAGGTGCGTTAGAGGCATCCGAGGCTAAGCCACTGAAACACAGAAGCATAGGATGTGGCGGTCCAGGGTAGGGGCGTTACACTAATGTAACGCACCATCCGAGGCCGTTACACCCACCCGAGGGAGAAACTACACACAGGTATAAGGGAAATGTAATGCACCTAGGCTGGTGCGTTACAACGCCCTAACGGTCCCATCTAGGTCCGTTAGGTGGACCCTCCACCCAGCTACCCAGAAGCTGTGACGCACCCGAGCGGGGCCGTCACACTCACGTAACGCACCGGGTCGGGTGCGTTACGCGTGTGACGGTCGCTGGGATGACCGTAACACGAGCTGGGTTGCGAGTATGTCCGTATTGAAACCAGAACATCCCCCGATCGGCCGAAATCGACGGGGCTCGCGCTAACAACCTGCTCCTTGTTCATGCACACATCCATAGCAACAATTGAACACTAGGAAACATAAAAACAAAGCCCAAGGAGTGATTTTTCATGAATTTGAGCTAAATCACACTAACATGGGAATTTCACCGGAAATGGAGAAAACGGCCGTGCATGGCGGTGCAAATGGTGTCCAGACGATCCTAGTCAGGTAAGGATTCCATCCCCCTACCTCGTTCAAGCCGAAAGTGGATGACCGACCGCATGCAAGGGCGTAACCTTCATGCTCCTCCTCGCCCCGTCCCGTCTCCTCGGGCCACGATCCGTGCCGAGGTGGGCGTCAACGCGCTCCACTCGTCGCCACGAGTCTAATGGCACCCTCCACGCCGCGATCCGTCGCCGTCTCCCCCGCTTGCCCAGGGAGAGAGAGAGAGAGAGATCGTGAGGAAGAGGGGGAGAGGAAATGGGGAGAGAGAGATCGATAGGGTGGAGAGGGGGAGTATGGTGGCAACGTGGGGAGGGGAGAAAAAAAGGGTTAAAAACATTTTTTTTTGAAATAAAGCCACCATTTGCAAAAAGACCCCCAACTCACCAAAATTAGGGAAATGTCCAATAAAGCCCATAAACATATAACTCAATCTGAATAAATACCAGAAAATGGCCTAAAAATCCAGAAAAATTGCCGAGGTTCACAGAATAAATTCTAAACCCGAACCATCAAAGATCCGTTAAGACACGGGTCTTATAGTCCCTCCCTCCTAATAAAAATTTTGACCTTAAAATTTAAGAAGGAGAACAAAGAGGAAACTGCAAAGGAATCATACCTCAAGCGAACAAGAAAGGAAACAGCTGTCTCATCTCATCTTCACGTTCCCAAGTAGCTTCGTTGCCCGAGTGACGTTGCCAGACGACCTTAACCAGCGGAATCACTTTACTTCTCAACCGTTGCTCACGACGGTCTTCAATTCTGATGGGATACTCTGGTGTAGATAGGTCGGCAGTCACTTCTGGCCAAACATCATCATCGAGGACATGAGATGGATCAGAGACATATTTCCTCAACTGGAAGACGTGGAACACATGATGAATAGCCTGCATTGCCACTGGTAGCTGAAGCCAATAAGCCATCTGGCCCACACACTCCACAATAGGGAACGGACCAATATACCGCGGACTGAGCTTCCCACGCTTCCCAAATCTAGAAACTCCCTTCATCGGAGATACTTTAATAAACACCATATCTCCAAGTTCAAACTGTAGTGGTCGCCTACGCTGATCCGCGTAGCTCTTCTGTCGACTCTGAGCTGTCAACATTTTCTGCCTGATCAGATGGACCACATCAGCACACTGTTGCACCATGTCAGGTCCTGTCAAAAGCCGGTCACCAGCATCAAACCAGTTCAAAGGGGTACGACAAGGATGACCATATAGTGCTTCATAAGGTGCCATGCCGATACTGGAGTGAAAACTATTATTATAAGCAAACTCCACAAGTGGCAAATGCTGACCCCACGAACCCTGCCACTCAAGGCAACACGATCTCAACATATCTTCAAGAGTCTGAATCATCCTTTCAGATTAACCATCAGATTGCGGATGATAAGCTGAAGAAAAAGCTAACTCAGTGCCCAAGGCCTTCTAGAAACTACGCCAGAAGCCGGAGGTAAAATGTGGGTCACGATCTGACACAAGTGAGACTGGAACACCATGCAGCGGCACGATCTTTTCAATGTACAGGTCGGCCAATCTCTGCACACTCCAAGTAACTTTAATCGGCAGAAGTCTAGCTGTCTTAGTCAATCTATCAACTAACAGCCAGATTCCGTCAAAACCCTGCGAAGTCCGAGGCAAACCCACCACAAAATCTGTAGTGACATGATCCCACTTCCATTGTGGAACTTCCAACGGCTGAAGCAATCCACCTGGCTTTTGGTGTTCGGCTTTCACCTGCTGACAAGTTAATCACTTGGAAACAAACACAGCCACATCTCGCTTCATGCATGGCCACCAGAACTGCCTTTTTAGATTCTGATACATCTTGGTAGTGCCGGTGTGAATAGCAAAACGAGATCCGTGAGCCTCGCTCAGAATTGCATTTCTCAACTCTTCAACAGCTGGAACATATAACCGGCCACGAAAACTAACAACCAGCTCATCATCAAATTCAATGTCATGCATCGATATGACGCGGGTCAAATCAGAATCAGCCTGTTGGGCCTCTCTAATCTGCTGATATAGAGTTGAAGACACGGCCAAACTAGCACACACAGCTGCCACTAGATCAGTAGGAATGTCCACGCTAACCGCCTCACTAGGAAGCTGTTCCCACAATTTCCATTCTTGAAGCAATAGCTGACAGACTTGTACTTTCCTACTCAGAGCATCAGCCACAACATTCATTTTACCTGGCTGATAGGAGAGTGTAAAGTCATAGTCCTTCATATATTCCATCCATCAGCGCTGTCTGAGATTGAGGTCCTTTTGAGAGAACACATACTACAAACTCTGGTGATCTGTAAGATCTCAAACTTTTCACCATACAGATAGTGCCTCCAGATTTTCAAAGCAAAGATCACTGCAACAAGTTCTAAATCATGAGTCGGATAGTTCTTCTCATGCTGTTTCAACTGTCGGGATGCATAAGCAATAACTTTACCATGTTGCATCAATACTGCTCCAAGGCCAACCCGAGAAGCATCTGTGCAGACCACAAATCCGCCCGAGCCAGAAGGTAACACCAGCACTGGAGAAGAAGTGAGTAGCCTTTTCAATTCATTAAAGTTCTGCTCACATTGATCTGACCAGACAAAAGGAACATCTTTACGAGTCAGTCTAGTCATTGGTGCTGCAATCTTCACAAAGTCTTGGATGAACCTACGGTAATAACCTGCAAGGCCTAGAAAACTTCTGATCTCTGTCACTGTCCTCGGTCTCTGCCATTGAAGAACAGCCTCAATCTTAGCTGGATCCACTGCGACTCCATCGCCAGAAATCACGTGGCCTAGAAAATGAATTTCCCGAAGCCAGAACTCACACTTACTAAATTTAGCAAAGAGCTCATGGTCTCGTAGAGTCTGCAACACGATCCTCAAATGCTGTGTATGTTCTTCCTTAGAAGCCGAATAGACAAGAATATCATCGACAAAGATTACAATAAATTGGTCCAAATATGGCCAAAACACACGCTACATTAAGTCCATAAAAGTTGCAGGAGCATTGGTCAACCCAAAAGGCATAACCAAAAACTCAAAATGGCCATACCGTGTGCTGAAAGCAGTCTTTTCAACATCAGATTCCCGGATTCTCAACTGGTAATAACCAGAACGGAGATCAATCCGAGAAAAGACAGAGGTAGACTGTAACTGATCAAACAAATCATCGATCCTGGGCAAAGGATACTTGTTTTTGATAGTCACCTGATTCAACTGCCTGTAGTCAATACACAACCTCAGGCTCCAATCTTTCTTCTTCACAAATAGAACAGGAGCACCCCAAGGAGAAAAACTGGGTCGGATATAACCCTTATCTAGCAACTCAAGCAATTGCGCCCACAGTTCTTTCAATTCAGCTGGAGCCATTCGATACGGTGCCTTGGCCAAGGGTGCCGTACCCGGAATCAGATCAATTAACATCTCAATCTCTCGCTATGGAGGTAAGCCCGGCAACTTGTCAGGGAACACATCGGGGAACTCACACACAACAGGAATACCACTGACATCCTGCTGAGGTGAATCAACAGCAACCACTGAAGCTAAGAACCCCTGACAACCTGCATCAAGCAATCTACGGGCTCTAATAACAGAAATAATCAAGCGAGAGGAACGGAACCGAATACCTTGAAAATAGAACGTTGGTTTCCCAGGTGGCTGAAAGTAGACTTTCTTGGATCTGCAGTCAACCACGGCTCCATATCATTCCAACCAATCCATACCCAAAATAACATCATACTCTGACAACTGCAAAGCATACAGTCTCGCCGGCAACCGACGGTCACTGACCACAACAGGAGACTCCTCGAGACACAACGGGGTGAACATAAAATTTCCAGATGGCAACTCAACCAACAAATCACAAGTGACCTCATTTGTGGGCTCCTCAATACATGCAAGAAAATCCTCAGAAATAAAGGAGTGAGAAGCACCCGAATCAAATAATACGTGAGCTGCATGACCATAAAGCATGATCGTACCTTCCACCAGGTGAGATGCAATAGCCTCCGCACAAGTGATGTGAGAAACCTTCCCTTTTTGCTTCTTGGCTGCTGCAGAAGATTGTTGGGAAGACGCCGAGGCTTGAGGATAGAACTGCGGAGGTAGAGGTGGCGGAGGGAGTCTGAATTGTGACTGCTGAGGCTGAACAGATTGAGAGAACTGCACTGGCATCACCTTCATTGGACAGTCTCGAACAATGTGGCCCGGCTGGTCACAACGAAAACAAACCACCGGCAACGAGCATGGCTTGCCCGGGTGGTTACCGCCACACCTCCAACACCGCTTAGGCTGACTGGGCGAGGAACCCTGGCGCTGAGGAAAAGAAGGAGCAGAAGGTTGGACAACACCAGGAGACGCCTGCTGATCAAATTTCTTCTTGGACTTCTTGAATTTGAACTTCTTGCCCTTGGATTTTGAAAAAGAAGCACCACCAGCAGTAGGAAACATAGGGGAAACTCCTGGAACAGTCGGCTGGTACGTCGGCTGAAACTGCACCGCCTGCTGAACTATCCCAGTCTGAGAAAGCCCCCGAGTCCTTACCAATTCCAATTCTAGAGCAACAGCTGCCTGGTATGCCACATCCAAGCCGGTTACCCGAGTTGCGAACAACGGCAGGCTCAACTCTGCTTTCAGCCCTCGCAGAAATTGCTGAGTCATCATCGCTTCATCAGCAAAGATGTGGGGCGCATACCGGCCCAATTCAAAGAACTTCTCTCGGTACTGTAGCACGGTCAGGTCACCTTGCGTTAGCTCCAAAAATTGATACATCTTAGCAAGCTTAAGACAGGCCGGAGTATAGGCACGCTCAAAAGCAGCAACAAACTGCGCCCAGGTGATTTGCCGGAGCAGACGGGAATTGAAAGCAATCTCCCACTCCGTAGTCCACCAAGTGCGCACGGTACCTTGCAACTGATAGGTCGCCAGCATGACCCTTTCATCCTCCGCGCACTCCATCGACTGGAACGTGCTCACGGTGGCATCAAGCCACGCTCTCGCTGCCTCCGGGTCTGATTGACCCTCAAAAATAGGCGGGTGGAAAAGCAAGAATTCCTTCAACGCTCTGCCGCGACCACCAGGTAAATCATCACGTGGGGCAGGACTTACAGGAGCCGGTGCAGCTGGGGCAGAAGAGGTACCACTCTCCTCCCGAGGTGCCCGAGCTCTCCGCCAACCACAAGGCAACATCTAGAACCTGAGGAAACAAAGAATAATAGGAAATCCATCAATAATCATGAGAAACAACCTAAGCCAACAATAGACGACACAATGGACTTGCTCTGGACCAGCATGGATTTCAATTCCTTGTACGAGTCCTCAAAACTGCTCTGATACCAACTGTGACGACCCGGAGATCCGGATACCGATATACCGATACCAAGAACTGGGAAAGCCACCCAAGAGGCTGATGAGGCCCCTGAAAGGTTAGTACGTTTGCTGAGGAGGCGCACAACTAATTGGAATCACACGCAAGCGCAGGTTAATTATATGGAAAGTTAAAGATTTGTGCGGAAGCAAGTTCAAAATATCATAGTGATAAACAGTAAATACACTAGTCCAGAGTCACAAAGAAAGTCCCAAAAGAACAACTACATGGGACATACCCCGGTCAAAAGTACCCAAAAAAGACTGTCGAACTATCACTGGCACTTTACAAGCGATCCCCAAAAATGCGGGAACCACCGGCAACGGGAGGCTGCGGCTGCTCACCTGAAAGAAGAAGGAGTGAGTCATAGCCAGACTCAGTAGGGGTCACGTGGATCCCTACCTCGCACTAACAAGCAGGCATGCAAACATAAAGCAATTGGAGCATGCATTTAATGCAGTAAACATGCACTGGCATAACTAACACAAGTGTAGCAAAGCTGTAAAGCCTAACTAACAGTCAAAACAGCTAACTATATGCCAATACAAGTGTATACATTAGCGTCTGAAGCTAAATCTACCATTAGAAAGAATCCCAACTACTCCAAGTGACTAGAGACCACAGAAGGTACCCACTAGAAATCAAGGACCAGAAGCGTCCACTGACGGCTTACACTGCGCCTCAAGGAACTCACAAGTCAGGCTGACAATAAGCGAGATGTGTAACAGTACCGAACCAAGAACTAGTCAGAGTAACACTCGTCAATGTCAGTCCAGTCCTCCGACCACGTGTGCCCACACTGACTCCTGCCTAGAGCCCGGTCTCTAGCTAGTTCCCCCCCCCCCCCCCCCGTAGGACGCTACGATAAAGAGCCGGGGGCCCGCGGTGACTAGCTTACAAACAGCTCGACGGGTACACCCTTCCACCTTTGCCAGGCGGAGCGACACTAAAAGTCTCAGGGCTAAGTCTAGTGGTTCCATCACAAAGAAAGTGGAAGTACTCTATCGGGATCTAAAAGTGCGCCATTGTTTATAAAATAACTTAAACATAGCGGTTATGCAACATGAAATGCATTAGAAGGTGAACCGACCATCTTTTGGAATGCCAGAGGGTGTGACGGTCTAGCCCAGACCATTACAGAGTGTGACGGTCTAGGGTAGGTGCGTTACGTCACTGTAATGCGCCTACCAGGGGCCGTTACGCTCACCCGAGACAACTTCCCCACACCCAGGGGACAACAGTGCATAACGCACCAGGGGCAGTGCGTTACATGACTGTAACGCACCCCCTTAGGTGCGTTAGAGGCACCCGATGCTAAGCCACTGAAACACAGAAGCACAGGGTGTGGCGGTCCAGGGTAGGGGCGTTACACTGATGTAACGCACCATTCGAGACTGTTACACCCACCCGAGGGAGAAACTAGACACATGTATCAGGGAAATGTAACGCACCTAGGCTGGTGCGTTACAACGCCCTAACGGTCCCATCTAGGTCCGTTAGGTGGACCCTCCACCCAGCTACCCAGAAGCTGTGATGTACCCGAGCGGGGCCGTCACACTCACGTAATGCACCAGGTCGGGTGCGTTACGCGTGTGACGGTCACTCGGATGACCGTCACACGAGCTGGGTTGCGAGTATGTCCGTATTGAAATCGGAACATCCCCCGATCGACCGAAATCGACGGGGCTCACACTAACAACCTGCTCCTGTTCATGCACACATCCATAGCAACAATTGGACACTAGGAAACATAAAAACAAAGCCCAAGGAGTGATTTTTCATGAATTTGAGCTAAATCACACTAACATGGGGATTTCACCGGAAATGGAGAAAATGGCCGTGCATGGCGGTGCAAATGGTGTCCAGACGATCCTAGTCAGGTAAGGATTCCATCCTCCTACCTCGTTCAAGCCGAAAGTGGACGACCGGCCGCATGCAAGGGCGTAACCTTAACGCTCCTCCTCACCCCGTCTCGTCTCCTCGGGCCACGATCCGTGCCAAGGTGGGCGTCAACGCGCTCCACTCGTCGCCACGAGTCCAACGGCGCCCTCCACGCTGTGATCCGTCGTCGTCTCGCCCGCTTGCCCAGGGAGAGAGAGAGAGAGATCGTGAGGAAGAGGGGGAGAGGAAATGGGGAGAGAGAGATCGAGAGGGTGGAGAGGGGGAGTATGGTGGCAACGTGGGGAGGGGAGAAAAAAAGGGTTAAAAACAAATTTTTTTTGAAATAAAGTCACCATTTGCAAAAAGACTCCCAACTCACCAAAATTTGGGAAATGCCTAATAAAGCCCATAAACATATAACTCAATCTGAATAAATACAAGAAAATGGCCTAAAAATCCGAAAAAATGGCCGAGGTTCGCGAATAAATTCTAAACCCGAACCATCAAAGATCCGTTAAGACACGGGCCTTACAACGGGCACTAGGGGTAAGGTGGGGTCCATGGAGGGGTAAGGGGGTGGGACCAAGCCATCCTTGAGCCAACTAAGAAGTGGCTCGGCTATGTATAGCGTACCCGTTAGAAACACGGGTGGCTCGGGCTGAGGTGGATCCAAATAAGATGGTTCCGAATAAAGTTCGGAAGTAGAGAGTGGTGGCATTGGAGCTCTCGTGGGTGGTGAAGGTATGTCCTCGAGGAGGGAAAGATGCCCTTGGGACCCCATAGCTAGGGCCGAGTTGGGGCTATGTGCTATGGCCTTCCTAGGCTCGAGTATTGCTACCTCCGGTCGCGGAGGTGGGCAAGGGGAGACTAGCGATTCAATAAAAGCGCACCTCCTATCCACCCGATCCGAAAGCATTTGCACAAGTTCGGCAAGGGTGTGGGTTGGTGTAGGGGTATCATGGTGGACGTGCCCGTAATCAACTGGCCTCGGCTTGGGTCGGGGCTCGTCAAAGTATGGGGCTCCTTGCCTCCGACTAGGACCCACTTGATTTGAAGCGCTTGGGTAGGATGGGTTGGGGGTGAATGGGTGCGGTTGGTTGGAGGTGTGGCCCACTTGCTTGGAGGTGATGTAGTGGGGTTGGCTCGTGGCATGACCCCCATGGTTGGAGGTAGATGGGTGGGGCGCGTAGACCTTCCTAAGCACTCTCTTCATGTCCCATCATGACTCGATGGGCCATTGCCTCCTAATTTCTCGCAATCGTTCAATGTGGTCCCACTTTTCGGCGGCCTTGTGTAGAAGCCGCTCCTTGGCATAATAGAACTGCCCGACTTCGGACATGGGATAACAATCAACGTAGGTGTCCATGGTGGCCTCCCACTTGAGGTAGGCGCCCGGGTCATTGGAGCCATAAAAATCCGAGGCTTCGGGCCTACGGAAATGGAGAGGATGGTTGCCAAGCCCATGGGTGGGCCAATGGTCATATCGTCTGGGCGATGGGGAGGCCATGGACATTAGAGGAGCTATAGGGTGACCATACCAACCGTGGACAAGACACTAGACACGACTCCAAAATGACGACAATGCAAGGTTGGAATGAGACTCGACTACCAACCTAGACACAACCAAGACTCGGTACGTGGCGGAGCTAATCGATCTGAAGATCACTCGCGCAAGTGTGCGGCCTTCCCGATAGACGTAGTCTAACGTTCGGACAACACCTTTTGATATACCGATTAATGGTATGCAAATGTGACACTTAGACCGGCTTAGACTTAGACTCTTTTTTTTTAGACACCCTAGACTCAAACTCGCTCTGATACCAAATTGATGCAGCATGGACCACGGACTCGACTCCAATTGGATATGCGATCCTCGGACTCTAAGCAAGCTCGCGATCGTCCCTTATCGAGGGAAGCGTCGGACGTGCGCGGTTGAGAAACCGGCAAGAGCTAGGGTGGTCAACTCACGATTTCGTGCCCGTATCGGGTCATGGGACGGTCTCGCTCTCTCTCGCAGTAGTGGTGATATAAAAAGTATAGCGAGCTATGATCCTAGCATGCTCTCTAGCAGCGGCAAAGCAAATGTCGAGATGGGAGCGAATACGATACCTCCACGCTACCGGGCGTGGGGAAGACTTCCCGGCCGATCTCGTACTCCCAGAACAATTACTACACAATAATTACAGCAATGTAATTTCACTGCCCACTCCACGCAGGGGGGTAAAGGGCGACAAAATGGGGCCCGGGAGTAGCGGGTTCGGATTGATGGGCGGCTTCTTGTGTAGCTTCGGTGGCACGCGTACTCACGGTCGTGGGACCCACGTGCTGATCCGTGGGGCCGTGTGAGCCCGGAGCGGCACCGCTGTGACGGGGACATCCGGAGGGGTGCTCCTTGGGAAGGCGGCACACTGGTTCACCTCGCGGAAGGCGAAGAGGCTCCGATCGGTGCGAGTTGGAGTTGCTGCCCACGGATCTGAATTTTGTATCAGATCTGCCCGTCCTGATGAAAACTGATACTGTGATCGGCCCCGACGTCGGATCGACGCACAAGAGGTACCGCTAGAAAGCTCTTTAGAAATCCTTTGATCTATATCCAGAGAGAAAAAATTGGCTATTCCATATCTGGCCTTGACCGAATTTCAAGATGCTGGTTGACAGGACCCGAAATCTCAGAACAGAAGGGACTTTTCCTGAGAGTTGACGTCGACCGCATTGTAGACCTCCGAATCAGAAGATGACTCTTCATGAAAGTTGTAGAGGGAGAAGAGAGGAAAATAGGGATATATTTTATGAAAGGTTTGGTGGAGATTTGACTGGGGAAAAGTATTTTATAGTACCGGGTGGTCGGATTTGGACAGCAGAGATAGAAAAGAAGTTGGGATATGAAGTGAATTTTTAGAAAATATGAACGAGATTCTAAATTCACAAGAAAATTTATGGATGGTGGGGGTGGTGGACAGAACCTCCAATAAATTTTGGGATTCAAACAAAACTCAAGAAGGGGGTTGAAACCTAGAAATATAGAGCTGTTGTTACACAGATCTGAATTGGGATAGAATTGGAAGGTGGAAATACATGAAATTGAAAAAATATAAAAAGAAATGTAAATGACGGAATTATTTTAATGGAGGTTGGGAATCAAGTGGGGAACCAACCCTGAAAATTCAGCTTCAGATGATGTAGGAGTTGAGAGCTAAAATTCCTGGAGTGAACCCATGTCCAACAAAATAGAACCCAGGACAGCACTTCAGAACTTGCTTCGCGGTGGCTCGATGGCGGCACGAACGGCGGCGGCAGAGATAGAAATCAGAGGTAGAGGGGCTAAGATAGAAGGGGTTTACACCCTGAAATGTAGAAGGAGGAGGAAGGAACCAGAGAGAGAGAGGGGGGGGGGCGCAAATCTGCTCCAAGGCAATCAACTTTTTTCTTCTCATTAATTCATGTAAAATGGGAATTACAAGCTATTTATATGAAATGAAAAAAGACTCTTAATACCCTCAGATCTAGAGTTAGGGAGGGCAAACTAGGGAGGTCAAAACTAATTATCCCATGTGATTTGGAACCACATTAATTAACAATATATGGGGGGGCGCCCCCTTGACCAAGGTGGCCTCCAACTTGGACTTTGTGGTCCATTTGTCCCCTTGAATGGTCCAACCTTCTAGATGCCACCTAGGATAGTTGACCAGCCCCACATGGACCCAAATGACTTATGTGGACTAATGGGGAAGGAGTGAGGGCCCCCTTGCTGGACCTACTGACATTTTGCACAAAAACCCAAACAATCCAAGGGATTGACACATTGGCTTATAAAGCCTTATAATTGCACATATACTTTCTCAAGGATATAAAAATAAACTAAAGGATATAAATGTAAAATAAAATGTCAGTGCTCTTGCTCTGATGTCCCCATCAGTTGATATAGAGACTTATGTTTAGAAATGTTTGCATATGAATGAATGAAATTGATGATTGGATTGATTTGAGCTTACCCTTTGTGCATGTGATTGAATAAGTTTAAGATAGAACATCAAGATGAACACGGCCATAATGAAACCGCTTAGTTTAATAAACGGTTAGAATCTAACCGTGCCGTGTTCTTGAACGGCCAAACCTAGACCGCGTGCCAGATCAATGATAGAGTTAAGAACATGGACCTTTGAGGAATTGAACGGTCTATCGAAGGACCGTGGAAGTAATAGAATGGTCAATCACGCACCGTTGTGGTTTATAAACGGTCTAGTGAGGACCATTGATCTATGAAGGTGCTAGAGATTGGAACGGTCTGGATAAGGCCGTGTGAATGATGG
The DNA here is from genome assembly GCA_022559845.1 of Amorphophallus konjac. Classification (NCBI taxonomy): domain Eukaryota; kingdom Viridiplantae; phylum Streptophyta; class Magnoliopsida; order Alismatales; family Araceae; genus Amorphophallus; species Amorphophallus konjac. The sequence continues at coordinate 261,079,043 of CM040128.1, forward strand.
AACGGTCTGATGTTAACCGCTGGAAGGAATAAAACGGTCGCCAGAGGACCGTTCAGTGATAGAAATGCTGAATCTTCTCTTCAACCTGCCCCTGCACACATAAAAATAAAGAAACAGATTAAATCTATTTTAGGCTTAGCCCCTTGCATGTGGTAAGCTAGGAAATGACCAGTTCTTGATTTTTGGTCAAGGGGGTAAGCCTTATCAAATAGACAAATAACAAAGGAAAATGAATGTAATGCATGCCATGAATGCAAATCATGATAATGAAAATATTTTTGTGATTTTAAAAATGTTTTATTTTTTTGGATTTTGAAATACTTGATTGTTTTAGTTTTGACATATTTGATTTTTTTGGATCTCAAAATATTTAATTTTTTTGGTTTTTGAAATATTTGATTTTTTGGATTTTAAAATATTTAATTTTTTTGGATTTTGAAATCTTTAATTTTTTTAGTTTTTGGAGCCAGCTTGAACCCGACGACGGGGAATCTCATATCTCATTAGGGGTTTCCTGGGTTCAACGTGCGTTATGGGTGACCGCCCATGTCCGGGGTCCGATTCTGCTTAACGGTGCCTCTACCGAGGCCATACCCGGGGTACGATCCAGTCCTTGGAAAATAAAAGAGAGAATTTGATAGGAAAGCCAGCAATAGGTATAGAGGCTTTTAGGGCTTGAGTCCTTCACACGATAAACCCCTTTTCAAAGAATTGGTCTATTACGCCGGGGCTTTGTGTCCGTCATCGAACCTACATCCGCTCTAGGCACGCGTACGACCAGGCTCATGACGTCCCGCGGGGAAACTGTACTGCCACTCTTGCCATGCCTAGTTTCATTCTTTTTGGAGCATTTAGACTTTTAAACTTTGAGCTTTTGAGTGAGCTTTTAGCTTTTGCCTTTGATTTTGCCCCTTCTCTTTTATTTCTTTCCTTTCTTTTGTTTTTCATAAATGCGGAATCAGGTCATAACCGACTGCCCCTATTTGAGACCTTCCTTTTTATCGGGGTGTCTAGATCAGTCCTCGCCCCCTTATTCACCACTTGCCCCTATTTTCAGCCGAAAGAGGAGAAAAACAAGGATTTTCACTTGCCCCTAGGCATGGCCAAGGGAGAAACGGTGTTGCGCAAAAAAGAAAAACCGAACCATGGGGGTCGTGTAGTGTGTGAATATTGAACCAGGGACCTCCTTCATGATCAAGTAGAGGAACACCCCTCCACAGAGCCATTGCTGGCTTGACTCTATGGATAAAAACGTTTTAAATACAACCCATTCCACGGATTAGGCAATTCCTCACCCTCCGCATTAACGAGACGGTACGCGTTCCCAGGATAGATTTCTTTGATTACAAACAGCCCTTCCCAATTAGGTTGCAGCTTAGACCTAGGACCTGTCGATCTAATAAATTTGCGCTTCAAAATCATGTTACCCACTTGAAATTTCCTTTCAATAACCTTCTTTTGAAAATGCCGCGAGACACGGTTTTGATAAACCGAGACGTGATTGGCCGCGTTAAGCCTCTTCTCATCTAGGAGTTCCAGTTGGACTAACAACGCCTCTCGACGGTCGTCGAGATTGAGTTCTTTGTCTAGCTACACTCTTAGGGAAGGGATCAAGATCTCGTACGGGAGTACCGCTCCATCCCATAGGTGAGAGCGAAAGGAGTTTGTCCCGTGGGAGTGCGGACGGAGATGCGATAAGCCCATAGCGCTTCTATCAATTTATCGGCACAATCAGCAAATTTGTGTGACTCGCATGTTTTCTTAATGATTTTAAGAAGGGTTTTGTTTGTGACCTCGGCTTGGCCGTTGCCTTGAGGGTAGTATGGTGACGAATGATGCAATGAAATATGAAATTTCTTACAGAGGTCCTAGAGTTCTTGAGACACAAATTGAGGCCCGTTGTCGGTGATGATATCACTTGGCACTCCAAACCATAAAATGATATTCTTGAGGATGAAGCGGCATACTGTGGTAGCTTTGATTTCTGTATAAGTTTCAACTTCCGTCCACTTGGTGAAATACTTTGTAGCAGTCAGAATGAATGATTTTTGCTTAACTTGGGAGTTCAGATCATCGAGTGAGCCTATAATATCAAAAGCCCACATGGAGAATGGCCAAGGAGCAGAGAGAGGATGGAGAGAGGAAGTAGGAGCATGTATTTTGTCGGCATGAAGCTGGCATTGAAGACACCTACGGGTATAGGTGGAACAGTCTTCTTCTAGGGTTGGCCAGTAATAGCCCTGCCTAAGAATCTTCTTCGCCAAAGCCTGCCCATTAACGTGCCCTCCACACTCACTTGCGTGAGCTGCTTCAACAACCTTTCAAGCCTCATCGTCATCCAAACATCTCATCAGAACTCTGTTAAGAGCCCGTCTATACAATTCTCCTGCGACAATCGTGTATCTGGAGACGACTCTTCTAATGGCCTTGCGTTGCTCGGCATTGGCCGTCTCTGGGAAGGAACCATCCTTATAGTACTACTCTATTTCGTAATACCATGATAATTCCTCCTCTTCTATAATCTCCTCAAGCTCAGTCAATGATAATTCCTTCAAATCTTCCCTCTCAGCTTTCCTCTCTACAGATTTCCTAAGATGGTCAAACCAGGGATCCTGAAGAGAAGGAGTGTCTAACCGCTAGACCACGATGGTCTCAGTGGCGCGACTGAGGGGGAAAGAAAGGGAAGAAGCAAATGATGCAAGTGCATCGGCAAGAATGTTCTGAGAACGAGGAGTATGAATATAGATCAGTTTGCAGAACTGCCTAGCCAAGAGCGTGACCAAATCTTGATAGGGCTTGAGCTTAGGGTCACGGGTGCGATAAGTTGAAAGAACTTGGCACAACACCAATTGAGAATCTCCTATGATGTTCAGGTATCGCGCGCCCATGATGTAGGTGTGCTTCAGTCCGGCAAGGAGAGTCTCATACTCGGCTATGTTATTCGTGGCAGGAAAAGAGAGTTGGTAAGCGATGGGGATGGTTACTCCTTCCGAAGTGAGGAGAGCGGCACCAATTCCACGGCCCTGAGAATTAAGATCACCGTCGAAGTGCAAAGACCAGAAGGGGAGATGAGTAAGTACAGCCAGGTGCTCATCGGGAAACTCATCCTCGATCGAATCAGTGTGAGGGATAGGAGAGTGAGCAAGATGTTCAGCAATCACGTATCCCTTGATCACTTTCTGAACAACGAATGTGATATCAAATTGAGAAAGGAAGCTCTGTCAGTGAGCTAATCTGCTAGAAAGGACAGGTTTTTCTAAAAGATAGAGGATTGGGTCTAGGGATGTCAAAAATACCCGTAAACCCGATTACCCGCATCACCCGACCCGTGATGGGTCGGGTAATACCCGAATAAATGGATATGGATATGGATTCAGGTTTGGATATGTTTAAAATACCTGTTTCATATTCGGATAGGGTATGGATTTAATGCACCCGAACCCATACCCGATCCGAACCCGCTCTTAATAACTCATTGTGTATATTAGGCCTATGATTTTGACATGAACTCAACCCGTTGCCCATCTTGTTGGGTTTGTGAGTTTGGACTTCTTGCTAAAATTATAAGGATGTTTTTATAAAACATAAAAATTACTTTGGAAAGGAAAGAATTGACTGCATTTCTATTGTCCCAATTCTTATAAATCTCACATTTTCTTGGATGTGGACATGGACTCATACTTTATGGACAGATACGGATATCCGCGGGTATATGCATACCCGTGACGGATATACCCGTATCCATATCCGCAAAAATAATAGGGTATTATTCGGGTATGGTATTTGTAAAATTTTCACGGATAGGGTATGGTATTGATCTACCTGAGCCGAACCCGATCCATTTACATCCCTAATTGGGTCCATTCTAGAGATCAACTTAACTTCATGGGCCAAGAAATAATGCTTGAGTTTCTGAGCTACCCATACTAGCGCTACGCAGGTCTTCTCCATGGCAGTATACTTAGATTCAGCAGGATTAAATAATCTGGAGAGATAGTATGCTGCCCTTTCTCTCCCTTCGTCGTCCACTTGAGCCAGGACAGCTCCTTGGGAGTCCTCAATAACAGAAATGTATAATATCAGGGGTTTCCCAGGGACAGGTGGTTGCAGAATCGGGGGATTAGATAGATAAACCTTAAGATCCTCATAGGCCTTCTGACATTGTTCATTCCATTCGAATTTAGCTCCCGCCTTCAACAATTCATAGAACGGACGACATCTTTGTGAATGTTGGGATATAAATCTCCGAATGAATTGCAAACGCCCAATCAACCTTCTAAGTTTAGTGATGTTCTTAGGCGGTGGCATTTCCATAGCGGCATTCGCTTTATTCGGATCAATCTGAATCTCCCGCTTGCTAACTATGAACCCTAGCAATTCCTTTGATGCAACTCCGAACACACATTTCTTCGGATTCATTTTCAATTTATACTCTTTAGCCCTTTGCAACACCTTAGCTAACATGGCGAGGTGTTCTTCCTTAGACTTCAATTTCTACAGAATATCATTCACGTAGGCTTCCATATACACATGCATCATGTCGTGGAAGATAGCCATCATTGCCCGTTGATACGTGGCACATGCATTCTTCAATCCGAATGGCATGAAAACATAGCAATATGTGCCCCAGGGCGTGGTGAACGAGGTTTTCTCTTGGTCCTTGAGAGCAAGACAGATTTGGTTGTAGCTTGAATATCCATCCATAAACGAGAGGGCTTCATACCCAGCCGTGTTGTTCACCAACACATCAATGTGAGGAAGCGGGAAATCATCTTTCAGACATGCCTTATTTAAGTCCCTGAAATCAATGCAAATTCGGATCTTTCCATCCTTTTTCATCACTGGGACTATATTCGCCACCCATTGAGGATATAATACGACCCTAATAAACTTGACCTTGTGTAATTTGTCAACCTCTTCCTTTATCCTTAAGGCCATTTGAGGGTGGAACCTTCTCGATTTTTGCTTAACGGGTGTTGCCCCTGGTTTAAGGATAAGTCTATGTTCAACCAGAGCGGGGTCAAGACCTGGCATGTCCTCATAGGACCAGGCAAATGAATTGCTATACTCTCTCAAAACCTTGATTATCTCCTCTTCAACATGAGGAGAGAGATTAGCGGAAATGATTATGGGCCTGGGGTCCCCTTCAGTCCCAAGATTAATTTCTTTTGTGGGTTCATCCACTGCCGTCGACGGTTCATCAAATCTCTTCAAACCTTGTGCGTACAGATCGGCAGTGTCATCCACGTCGCTCTCCTCATCATCGGCTGGGTCCTTCTCATCTATGATTTCATATACTCCTAATCCGTCCTTGCTCCACACCCCTTCTACTTCCTCATCATCCTCTAAGACTATTGCGGTCTCTACAAACTTAGGACATTTGAGGAGAGCATGACACCTTTGAGATAAATCTTGAAGGAACCTATCTGGAATAGATCTAGAATGACGCATCACAGGGTGCGCCGCAGACGTGGATGGGCTGACAACACCAGAGCTAGACTCTACCCCAACTAACTCTACCAACCTAGGGGACTCTGCACAGTGTACATATAACCTAGGAGATAGGAAATCTACAGGAAAGAAGCAGGGGTCTCGTGCCCCTGGCAGGAAGATGGATAGAACACAACATAATCCTCCATTGAAACCTCCATTGTAAAATTGACATTTTTTTGGAGGCCGGAGGAAATCATGAAGCAAGAAGTGGAGGAAGGAGGAGGAGGAAGTTGACGGGGGAATAGAGATGGGAAGAGAACATCTAAGAAAGGGTCAGAAGAAGAAAACCACATTTCGTGGAGATTGGTTGTGAGAGTCCACATGGTGGACAAATCAATCAGTGGAAACCGCCCACAAGCACACAGAGCAAATAGAATTTCAAGTGGCCTCTCCGTGAAGTACGGGTCGACCATGAGTGGTGGTGAACGGGGAATAAACCCCAATCGATGAAATAAGGAGGCAAGGCGGGAAAGGGACAAAGAAAAGGTAACAATGGAGCTCCCCTCTTCCCGTGGCCTCCTGTATACTGGCTCTACCAGAGAATGCTTCACCAGCTGCATCTCCATCTTCTTCGGACAAGCTTCTTCTTCACGAAACATCTTCTCAAAACAGCTACAAAAATCATCCATATCACCCACCAGCCCCTCCAGCGGCGGCGGTGGGTTAACAATGGCAAATGCGACATCACTTCTCTCAACGGCACAAGGCGGCGGCTTCTTTAAAGTACCTGGCTGTAACAGACCTTTCACGAAATGTTGACGATAATCCCACGTTAGTGGCCCGGAGTCCCCTAGTATTGAAAGTGCGGACTCCCGGTAGCCAAGGCCTCTTCGGCTCATCTTTCTGCCCCTAGGGACGGGATTTGTCTGCCCCTGCAACTGCGCGCCGAGGCCCATGCCCGACTGATAGCCTAGCTTTAAGATCATGTGCCACCTTTTAGAATCTCGAATCTTGGACTTGATCTTGACATTAACTGGTGCAGTGGCGGGCTTGCGTGACGCATATGCCTATGGAAAGTTCAAGTCCATTACTGACAAAACCGGCTTATTGCTTGGCCATAACGTAGGCAGAATTTTATCAGCGATTGCATCAACAGTCTGGACCATGGAAACACTTTTCACCTTGACTACCTACCCCTGGAATGGGAACTTGAGGTATTGGTGGGCAGTCGAGGGTACTGCATTCAAGCTATCAATCCATGGATGACCCAGAATAGCCTTAAACATTGGGTCTATGTCCAGCACATAGAATTCCACGTCCATCTTTAAAGGCCCTAGCTCGGCCTGAACTGTCACGACCCCGTGGTAAGCTCTCCTGGAGTTATCGTACGCTGCAATGGTGGTCGGTGTCGGGCGCAGCATGCTTCAGAAATGTTGCAGGCACGCAACGTGCTCAAGGGACACACATTAATAGAAGCTCCCGTGTCCACTAGAGCTGAATCAACGGCCACTTTATTCAATGAAATTGTAATGCATAACGACATCTGTCGTGCCTCCGGGGGCGCTAGCTCTGACTCGGAAAATGAAATAGATGGCCCCCTTGTGATAGTGGCCAACACCGATGGCAAGCTGTCTACTGCTACATCCTCGCTAACCATAAATTTCTACAGAAAAGCCCTCAGGGCATCTTGGTGTAGTGTGGATCTCTTAATTAACTCCAAGACTGAGATCTTGGCCGACATCTGGTCCAAGTGCTATAGCAAATCATACTTTGTGCCAGGCACGGGGTCAACTTCTTCTTCTTCAACTGCTGATGAAGGAATTGGGGGGTTGGGTGCAGGTGCACAAGTAGAGGGATAATTTCTATGGAACAAACGCCCGCTCCGGAGGGCGAAGTTTCGTGCCGGCATGGCATCAGATGGACTCCCGATTGGCCCGGTGGGGTGAGTGGAGGGGATATGAGTAGGGGTGCTGATGGCGGAGGCTAGTCTGACGGGCCCTGGTGGAGCGGCGATGGGTGAAGGGTTAAATGGAGAGGTGATGATGGCGGGTATGGCAGGTGATGGTGGAAGGATTGGCGGAATGGTTGGGAGTGCGGTGGGTGCAATAGGTGACCAGGAGGGGATAGCGGATGGAGCGGTGGTCAAGATGGTGGGCCAGAGGATGGAGGGAATAGAAGGTGCAGGGGAGTTGGTATGGTGGAAGGCCAGAAGATGAGCGGGAGTCTCATCGTCATAAGACCACCCAGCATTAGAGGCTAGACGGTGAACAACATTTACTTGTGCCGGTGTCGACGGCTGCTGTGGAGGAGCGGGCTGGTGGTCTAGCATGGGATTTTGGTGAATCCCGAGTTCAGGTGGTTGTTGCTGCTGCTGCTGAGGTTGAGGTTGGGGTTGCTGAAACTGCTGCTGCTGTGGCGCCGCCTGCTACGGCCTTGCCTGTCTTCTCTTCTCTTTAATGTCTTCTATTAATTTGTGCATCTGGGCCCAGTCAATCCGTTGCCCTTCATGCAAATCATACACTAAATCTCTGAACTGAAAGCATCTGTCTATGGTGTGCCCGGGTTGTCGATGATATATGCAATATCTTGATTGATCGGCGGTCGGGTTCCAGTTCTGACGTTCCAGCGGGAGATGTATGTCACCAGTGTACATCAAGGCTGAGAAGATGTCTGGCAAAGTTTCAGAAAGTGGAGGATAATGGGCTCTTTTCGGACCCGATCGAGTAGGCCCATAACCAGCAGAAGGAGGAATGTTGTGGTACTGGAGTGGCTGCTGAGGCTGTTGTGGTGGGGGTGGTGGTTGTTGTGGCTGCTGGGGAGCTGGAAAAGAGGGTCGGGGAGCTTGCGGAGCGAAGAATTGGGGGTTGCATGGAGGTTGCTGGAAACGGGGTGGAGCGGACTGGTTAGGGAACTGAATAGCCTGTACCTGCTTGTTGGTTTGTACCCCCTCAGTAACTGGGCCCTGGGATTTTCTTGTGGTTTTGGATTTCTGGGCCTCAAATAAGGAATGAACGGAGGAGTCTTTGAACTGGGTCTGGATAAATCGGGCCTGACTGTACAACTGGTGCATATTTGATATGTCATTCATTGCCAGAATGTTCCAGAACGTAGGGGTTGCATTTGAGATCAACAATTTTACTTTTTCTTCTTTTGGGATCTGCCCGGGCACACGTGAGGCCATCTGCCTCCATCTGTCTGCATAAGTGGCGAAGTCCTCATTTGGCTTCATCTTTTCTGCTACCAAATCAGTGAAGGAATACTTCAGGCCCACCCGGTCTTGGAATCTTGTTATAAACTTCTCCTTGACCACTTTGAAGCTTTCTACATCCTCCAAAGGCAATGTATAAAACCATTCTAACGCCACCCCGTCCAATGACCGGTGAAAGAGGTACGCCATAAGGCGATCATCATGCTGGAACTGTGTTGATTCATACAAAAACTCCCTTATGTGAATGAACGGGTTGCCATTCTCATCGTACTTATGATATGTAGGGAGCTTCGATTGAGGCGGAAAGAGAATGTCCTGGAAATTAGGAATAGGGACATCGGCGAGAGACTGCGGGCTGACCCGCTTATGGAGGAGGTCAATTTGCTGCTGCATGGTAGCCCATTTATTCAGAAGTTTCCGTTCCCGAGAAGGAGGAGACATGGTAGGAAGAATAGAGCCAGTGTACGGAGCTGATGGATAAACTGATGAGGGGGGAAGCCCATAAGATGGATAATGGGGCAGGGAAGGGCCCATATACGCATGAGCCAACTGGGCGGCCCCTGGTTGCAGACGAATAAAATTAGCAGGGGCCATAAGGGCCTGCGGCGCTGAGGAGAGAGTAGTGTATGGATCAGAATAAGGACTAAAGGGGATTTGGGTCTTCCCCTTGTCAAGAGGCTGCTGGGCTGAGGCAGAGGCTTGGCCCATCTCCATGCTAGAGAATCGGAGGGTCCAAGGGTGAACATGAGTGAGATCGATGGGCGCAGCAGAGACGGCCCCTGACCCAATAATAGGAGATGTAGTGGCGGCAGTAGACACGCCATGAGAAGGAACTGAAGATGGGGCATCCGCCCCCTGCAGAGCTTGCCGAATGAGGTGAAGTTGAGTCGGATCAAGCTGGGCCATCATGTGAAGAATTTGATTGGCCAAATTCTATGAAGTGGAATCAGAAAGGGAGGGTTGAGCACCCTCAACAACAATGGTTGGAAGAGGAGGGGTGGTCCCCTCTCTTCCTTTCACATGGGCGACCCTAGGCGGGTCCTCCAGAAGTCCCTGAGGGAGAGAGTCCTCATGGGAGTGAGAGAAATTGTAAGAAGACATGGTGGGTGATGAATCAAACAAAGGATTGAAATAGGAATAGAAATGAGAGATGCCCCTAGGAGAAGATCCTAAGGGTGTGAAGCAACTCCACATGCAACGAAGACTGACACAAAAAAGCAAACCTAATGATCTTCTACACAACCAGACAATCAATCAAATGCACACGGAAATAGAGGAGAGAAGAGGCAATCAAATGATCAACCAAGTTAAATGATGCGCGGCAGATTTTATAAATTCCCTCTTTTAGAACCTTAGTGGATTAATCAAGATGACAATTCTCTTCACAACAAAGGTACCTAACAAGGGTGGAATGGACAACTTGGTTGACTCTAAGGGGACTCTCTCTCTCACGGATGCAACCCTCGACTGGTGTGGAAAGGTACAACCTGCCCGGTGTCCGTGTGGGAATTCACGACTCGCGGGGGCTTACGGAGGTCCCGGTAAGGTCACCTAGTCGGCTCCAAGGAATATGGAGGCGAGAGGATCCCCTACCTAGGTAGGAATGTAACTAATATGAAGAGTATGAATGAATCCTATACGCACCAGAGTGCATGCAAAATCTAGCCTAAATCTAACAAACAATGATAAATCAAATATAATAAATGAAGCAATGATCATGCACAATCAGATGACGATCAGGGGAGACCAAAATAGTACCCAAACAAGTATGGAATGATGTGAAATAATAGCCAAAAATGTAGTCTCGGGTGCACTGTAGCACTAACACAGGGTCTACTGGGAGACCGCTCAGGGAGGTAGACGGTCCTAGACAGACCGTGCAGTGACAGGGAGCAGTAAAATGAACTAAAACGCTTAGAACTAAAAAGAATGGACTAAAACTGTGGGGACAGAAACGTACCTGAGTGGACGGCCTATCGACAGATCGTGTAACCAGCAGGGCGGTCCAAAACAGACCGTGCAGAATCAATAAGCTCACAAGCGTATGAAAGACAATAACGTACTTGAGCCAGTAGACGAGAACGGTCTGTTGGAAGACTGTGAAGTCAAATGCACGGTCGTGCGAGGACCGCTGAAGCTAACAGGCTCACACAGAACTGAGACTGGGACATAACGGTCTATTGACCGACCGCGGGGAGACGTGAGCGATCTGGGAAGGGCCACGTACAGCTCCGAGGACAGAAACCCAGGTGGATGAAGTATCAACCTGAAATCACTTAACAAAAAACCTAACCAAGCACAGAAAGACGCAGATCAGCAGAACAATAGCACGATGGGCACTAGGCGTCCCATCGTGATCGCCAAAAAAATGGAATGCTGACATGTTTTCCCACCTTTTTTCTACTTCTTACCTTCCTTTTCCAAAATCAAAATATAATGACAATCAAAGTGAAGAGAGGGGAAAAAAGGGTGGGGAAGTGTGTGTGTGATCGTGATCGCCACCAAGACACGGGTACCGGATGGTAGGATGTACCTTGGAAAAGGGGAGAAAGCACTCGCCTGATGTTCAACGCTGACAGGTATAAATAGTCCTGGAAGAATCGCTCAGTGGATAGAACGGTCGCTCGATAGACCGCTCACAGCGCCGAAGAAGGAAGCGGGATGAAGACAGATCTGGCGATAGAACGGTTTGCAGAGGGCCGCGCACAGGGTCTGAACGGTTTTGGGAGGACCGCTCTGATCTGCAAACGGACGGAAGAAGATCGTTCAAAGCGCCAGACTCCGAAGCTGTGGAACTTGATCCTCCACCCCTTCTGGCCGGCCAGAGGGGATGGGCCTCGTGTTGTGGTGATGTTGACCTGCAAAATAATGTGGAGAACACAAAAATAACACCCAAATTAGCCCTAAAACGTGTAGTAACTATAGAATGAAATGAAAAATCAACATAATGACTTGGAAGAGGCGATACCTGGGAGGTTTTTAAATCCCTATAGGGCGTCAAAACAAATGGGAGGGTGTGAAAAATGATGTGAGAAGTGCAAAAATGTGAGAAGAGAAGATCATGAAAAGAGCATGCAACGGAGGAAGAGACACTTAAAAGCCTAAGACTAGGACTCAAAACAACGACTACTCCCTGAAAGCGGAGGCTTAAAGGACATAGAAAGCCTCCCTCCCTGGCTACAGTTCGTTCAAAAGTTTGGCAGAGCTTCGCCGTCGACGTTGGATCTCTCCCCTTTCAACTTTGGACTAGAGGTTCTATTTATAGAGCCCTAAAAGTCCAATCTCGAAATTGGATTTTCCAGTGAATATTAATCCGAGATGATAAAACAAAAGTCGTAGATAAACCTTTTATCTTCCACCATATTCAAACAGCATCTCATTTGGTTGAGAAACCGCGGAGAAAATGGCGGAGGAAGATGGAGGATAACCACGGATGGAGAGAGAAAACCCATATAATTCACAGGTTTCGAGCATGCACGCGGTCGCTCGATAGACCGTCCAATCCATTAAGCGGTCCATTGGTAGGCCGTCTAATGCTGTCGGTGATAAATAAAACAAAACGAGAAATTATCCACTTATCCACCGAACTGATCGGGCATAACGGCGTTGGACTCTTCAGGATAAACGGTCTATTGATAGACCACTCAGTAAATAGAACGGTCAAATGCTTGACCGTTTACACGTCGATGATAAATTCAAAAAAATAGGATAAATAGATAATTATCTGAAAAACCATCGAGCTTAGGACTCTGGGAACTGGACGGTCTAGAGATAGGCCGTTTAATGTAGTAAACGGTTGAGCCAGGACCGTGCAAAGCTTGTCGATGGAAATTTAGAAAATCAAATAAATATCCCATAAATCAATAAACGGTTCAAGTAAGACTACCTAGTGACTGAAGGGTAGGTCGTTAGACCGCTTAAAGCTTGGGCGTATGAAATTGATAAAATGAGATAAATGAGCCCATTTAACCCAAAACCAAGCAAAATGAAGACCCATTAAGCCCGAACTTGAGAGCAGACCAAGTCAGGGAGGGAGATACCCATAAAATAAGTCCAAAGACATGCCTGAAAATAGTCCAATGAGTAATGGACAACTCGAGGCATCAACAAATGATGGTAAGAGGAATGACTCAACTCATAGGCAAAAAATGGGTGTCAACACTCCCGTCAACCAGGGATGGTCGGGTCATCCGATCTTGCTTCCTGGTGCAGGTCTCTTCGCCGGCGACATCCCTGTTGGTCCGCTTCCATGAAACAAAAGGGATGCTAAGTGCGGACTTCTCATGAGTGGGTCAAAGGATGGAGGGTTTGGCCCTCTTCTCTGGCATAGGTGGCTCCCTTTGCTGGTCCACTTTGTCAGAACAAGTAACCGAGGAGCGGCCGTCTGCTCATGGACAAAAGAGATGATAGGTGTCCGTTCCCGGACTCATCGTTGTTGCTAGCAGACGATGGCGCCCAGAAAGTGAGATGCTGGAGTTGTACATCGCCATAGTTGGGCACGTTTTGTCTTTCCATATGCTTGTGTATTGGTCGCGTAATAGTGACTCGCCAGTCTTTTGCAGCTTCTATTTTGACTAAAGGAATAAAATTATTCAGTTCAGATCTTGTTGTGTACCTTTTGGCGAGAGACTCCTGGGAGCTTTTGGGTAGACTTTCCTCGTGTGCATCGCAATATTTGTGCCTTTGCTTGCTGCCATTATTTTTTAGGAGAGTGGTGCTCACCTCTAGGGAATCCTTAGGCTTCCCTTTCCATTCTCAAGGGGAGCAGTGCTCGCCTCTAGGGAACCCGTAGGTTACCCTCTCGTTTTCAAGGGGAGCAGTGTTCGCCTCTAGGGAACCCGTAAGTTACCTTCTCATTTTCAAGTGGAGCAGTGCTCGCCTCTAGGGAACCCGTGGGTTACCGCTCACCTCTAGGGAACCCGTAGATTACCTTCTCATTTTCAAGGGGAGCAGTGCTCACCTCTAGAGAACTCGTAGGTTACCTTCTCATTTTCAAGGGGAGCAATGCTCGCCTCTAGGGAACTCGTATGTTACCTTCTCGTTTTCAAGGGGAGTAGTGCTCGCCTCTAGAGAACCCGTAGGTTACCTTCGTGGAGTATGGCTGGCAGCGATTTACTGAAAGAATTTCCTGAGGTTTACAGAGTTCCACGTCATGGGTACCTCTTGCCCTCCCAGCGTTGCCAACCTGTACGCTCCTTTTCCAAGTGCCTCAGTTATCTTGTACGGACCTTCCCAGTTTGGTGCAAGCTTTCCGGCGGCTCCTCTAGGGTCTGCCACGCTTGCCCGTCATAGTACCAAGTCTACGAAGAAGAAGTGTCGTTCCTTGACTCGAATGTTGTAGTATTGAGTCAATTTTTGTTGAAAAGCCACGAGCTTTACCTCGGCGTTTGCCCTGTTCTCTTCGAGCAGGTTCAGCTTGTGACGACCCAAGGTCCGGATACCGGGAAGAACCCGATACCATTCGAATCCTGGCCCGCCACCCATGAGCCGGGAGGGCTCGGAAGGGATAAAAGGAGTGTGGAGGCACAAAGAAATAGGAAATAAGGTATGACAATTCAACAATTAACAGAAATAAATAAACAATTACTACAACAGAGTCTAGTCCAACAGAAAGCACAGTCTAAAGCAATAAAACGTACCACATGCCAAGTGAACACTCGGCCCGACGAGCTGGCAACTGAGAACCTCCGAACAGCACCCTCGAACCTCGAGGAAGAACTGCCACACCTGAAAAATAGGGATGAGTCTCCAAACAGAGACTCAGCAGGGGTCCCGCGGAACCCCAACCGGAACCAACGGCGGTAGCAGAAAGGAAAGATAGCTACAACTACAGCAGGAACAGCAAACCGGTGGCCGGTAAAAACTCGGCACTACAGCTACTCCTACTGTACCATAAAAGCACATCCCGATCTTACAGTCGGGACTACCGAACCATACTAGTACCACTTACCGAAGTAAAAACCCACGGCAACCCCGCCGTAGAGGCTTGTCTCCTAGAACACGGCCAACCTGGACACGTTGTCCAAGGTGCAACCCCAACCACCCGGTCGCGGACACCGCACCAACAAGATGCAACCTCGGTAAAGCTACTAGCACCCTGGCCGCTAACTCGGAAACACCAGCCGGTCTAGAAAACCACGTCTTGCAGACGAAAAATGGAACCCGAAAACAGGAGAGTCATGTCTCACGTGATAGGAGTACCTGCCCACCAGAAGCAAGGCTGGATGCGTCCACTGACAACTTAAACCGCGCCTCGGATGTCTCCCTCCGGCTCAGCGAGAACTGAGACACCGCACAAGTAACCACAGAACAAGTGACTAGCTGGGGTCGCACTCGTCAGCGCTGGTCCTACAGCCCCCAACCACGTGTGCACACACATACCATACGTCCTAGGTCTGGCCCTCTGACAGGTTTTCCCCTCAGCCGAACTCTGGCGTCAAACGTGGGGCCTGACGGTAACCAGCCTAAAAATCGTCTCTCGGGGTAGCCTCGCCACCACTCCCTGGTAGGACCACTCGCGTGTCGGAAGGCTACGACTAGTGGGGAGTCACTGATGTGACCACTCTCCAAGGAGAAACTCCGAGAAACACGCACGCACCCTACGCAGAAGTCGAGAAGGACCAAGTGGCGACAAGCCACTGGACTCTGGACGGTCCTCTAGACTCACCAAATCCAACGGTCCTTGAGTCACATGACTCGGGGTCAAGACTGTCATACGCAACAGCACAAGACCATCAATCTAGCCTAATCCCTAGGTCTAAAACCACGGTAGCACGAATACTGAGGCAGCTCACGAGCCGCCGAGACCATTCCCTCGAGAAGGGAACTGAGAAACCTTCCAGCCCCAAGCTGGATAGTTGGACTCACAGTCTGAGGCCACACACGCGGCCCACGCGGAAAGCATCGAAGCATAATTCCCAAGGCAGCTCACAAGCCGCCACCCTGATTCCCCATCCCAGGGAAAAGTGGAAAACCTCCAGCTCCAGGCCGGATGACTGGACTCGCAGTCCAAGGCCTTACTCGAGGCCCACACAGGAACCTTCTTCCACAGAAACCCACGACATGCGGGGGAACCCCACCGCACTCACACCGATACACGGTGACTCGATCGAGCGTAACACAAAGAGCCCGAAACACACACACCTACAGGCACGCTAGTCGAGGTAACACGACACCTCTAGACACCCCAGAAACACGGACACGGAACCTACGGGGTGTCCGGGACACTCACGAGGTCGACCGCAACTCACAGAAACCACAGTCGAAGAGAAATGGGACTATAAACCACTCGGTGCAGCCCAGAGTCTGGCGGTCCAACCTTGGGCCGCCACAGGCTCTGGCGGTCCAACACTGGTCCGCCACAGGACTCTAGCGGTCCAACATAGGAGCGCTAGACGAAGAAGCCACGCCAGCTCTGGCGCACCCACATTGGGCCGCCACAGCGCTCTAGCAATCAAGCCTTGGCGTGCTAGAATCCCTCTGGCGCCTGTACCTACGGCCGCTAGAGGTATGTGACTCCTAACGGTCAGAAAGCACGCGACTCGAGAAGCGACGGTCAAAACGAGGTAGCGATCTAACCCTAGGCCACCATACCGTTTGGCGGTTTATCATGCGGCCGCCAGACGACATCGGGACCTGCTGACAAAACATTGCCATGTGGCGCACCCACCTTGGGCCGCCACAGCGTCTGGCGCACCTACCCTGGGCCGCCAGAGACTCTGGCGGTCTCTGGAAGGACCGCCAAAGAGTCCTGAACCTGAAACGGCGGGAAAACGGCAGGAAAACCATTCCATGCCCCAATCACCCCCGGGTGATGGGGAAACAAAGGAGAAACCCTTCCCCAAGCCCCTAGGCACTCGATGATGCCCACAAACCACCGATTAATGCGTTAAAATGCTAGATCGGGCTCACACCCCAAAATCATAGATTTCCCCCAAAACGGCAATAAACCCACGCTCGACTCGCCACGGCCTACAAAACTCGCGTGAAAGGAAGTGCACAAGCTGGGGGTCCATCTCTCTACCTCCACCGAAGAAACGACGCGCCGTGGACACCGATCCACGAAGAAACGCCTCTGAAACCCTCGCCGTTCCATGAACCCACGACCGAGCTTCACCGCGCCTCCACCACCTCGATCCTCACCCATCCTCACCCGTGCTTCGCTCGCGTCGTCCCCGCCTCGCTCGCGCTCCGCTCCGTCGGCCGCCAGAGAGAGAGGGAGAGAGGAGAGAGCGTGAGAAGAGAGAGGGAGAGAGTGAGAAATGAGAGATGGGTAGAGAGAGAAAAAAGGGGTTTATATATATAGGAAAATTCAGAAAATACCAAAAATATGAAAATTGGAAAAAAAAAAAATCACCTCCCTGATCTTCGGAAGACGCACAACGTAGTGGTAACGTCCCGGAGTCGGAGAACGTAACGGTTCACCCTGTACGGGGTTCTGAAGGTCCGACAGTAAAAAATACGCATAAAACTCGAAACGCAACCCAGGACCCACAAAGGCGCTCCGAAAATTACAGAAAATTACCGGCGTGCTCCTCACAACACCACAGACCCAAGGAAATTCACAGGCACACCACCAACGGGTCCGACAATCCGGTAAAAATAATCTGAAGCTCGATCGGACACAATCCAAAATCCGTGGAAAGATGATCCGAAACCCACGAATCCAGATCTGAAAAACTCGGGGCATTACAGCCCTCCCCCCTTAAAAGAATTTCATCCTTGAAATTCAGGACTAGCACCAAAATACAGGGGAAGAACACCTTAACCAACTGACAATGCCGTCAGAGCCCCAGCACTGAAAACCTCGATTCTCACGAAAACACCGATCCTAAGGGACACAGCCAGACTAACACCACGAACGACACCTCGCTCCACATCCCGCACACACTGGCCATTAGAGTAGGCACAACACAAAAGCACAAGTATGGTATCACCTCAGTCACGATGAAAACCAATCATGGCACCGTTGCCACCATCTCGCCCACCGAGGAGACACAGTCCTCGTCACGAGAAACAGCTACCGATCCATCCTATGGTCAGCAGACAAATCGCACATCAGCTTCACAGCCAGCTGACAGGTCGCACACCCTGCTCAAGCGAACAACCAATATAGAGCCTCCATCAGCTCACAACAGCATCTTCTGTCTGTGAAAAGACCATCCACTGGTCGCCAGATACACGTCAACGGGAAACCTTCATCGGCCCAACAGGCACGATCCAACTCACGATAGGCCATCCGCTGACCCACACACAGATAATTACCGCATCTTGAGCTGCACTCCTTTCGGACACCGCATCCGAACTCAATCATCGCGCCAACTCGACCATTTTAGGGAGCACGATGAAACCAAATGACGAGATCTTGGTGTCTTCAGTCATCACCTCACTCGACTAAGACTTACAGGGGAACCACCCCATATTGGTCACCAAACCAGGGATAACCATTGTGACACCAACGTCCCATCAAGGACCACCATTCCGACGCCAATCTCACCAAAAGGCCTCCGCCCACAGGCGTCACTCTTCTGTCTTGTCCCATCACATCCCTCGACTCAATTAATCCAAGTGGGCACCTGCCAATCCCGATTCCGCCCTTACCACAGAGCCACGGGACACCAACCTCTTACGATCCATGGCACACATCTCTAGGGAAGAAAGTGCCACCCAGAATTACGGCAACCAGGTGGCCAGCACCACGACCAATGCATAATGGGCCCCCAACGATACACATCTTACCGTGGTCGTCTACGAGACTAGCCTCACCAGTCACTCGCAGCTACCAACAGGAACCCACAGCCTGCCAGAGATCACTTCTCCAAAGACGATCTCATCCGAGGACACGATTGGCAACATAAGTCGGGCACCAAGCCACCAACTCTGACCAACTTGGCCTCGACCACCGTCAGGCGACATCCTCAACAACCCCATTCGGGTCTACCACCGACACCTGACACGGCTTCCATCATAGGAACAAGGTACTCATGCGGCACACTTGCCAACATTTTTTCCCAACACTCCATCCTACCAGTGCCAAGAACCATAACACCTCGAGCAACGGCATCGCAATAACATGTCTCACACAGAGGAACCAATCCTCCAATGCTCAACGCAAACTCAGAAATCCGCCCGTAGCAACCAACGCTACGATCCTAAACCAGTGGGTTATGATCCCACCACGCTTCCACTGCGCACTCTGATCCACGCGCACATAGCCAAGAATGTGAATACTGCCCAAACAACACTTGTCCTTCCGAAACAGCGCCAGCACCCTCACGCGCTAGGAAAATGGGCACAACTCTCATAGGCAACCACCTTTCCAGAACGTGGAACTCGTCTCGCACGGACTTCATGGCACATGAGGCCAACCAATCCGAACACGCAATGCAAAATGATGAACCTTAGCCAAGCACAATCTCTCCAACCAAAGGGGAAACCGATCACACCCCCGACCAACGGAAAAACTCCACGCCCGACCTGATCTCGAATCTCGCGCATGCTGGGAACAGCACCATCCAGCACCAAGAAAACCATCGCTTCCATCAGGTCAGCGTCTCCGACACACTCGACGAGTGTCACGTTGGATCATGATCATAGCATCTCTCGATGCACCACCACTATAATTCCTCGAACTGCAACACACCATGCCAAGAGCCACAACACGAGCCATAACCGACAACCATCAACGCCCATCATCGAGTCCCGAAACCACCGCGGAACCTTCTCATCTCAACCCAAATCTAAGGCGAACATAATCCATTCGCACACAAGAGCGCAGGAGCAAGACTTACTGGGACAACATAGCCCAATCCTGCCTTGAAATCTGCAAGAATAACCGGGATCGACACTGTTGACACCCATTTTTTGCCGATAAGTTGAGTCGTTCCTCTTACTCCCATTTGTTGATGCCTCGAGTTGTCCATTGCTCGTTGGGGCTATTTTCAGACATATTTTGGGCCAGTTTTATGGGTAGCCTCCCTCCCTAGTTAGGTCCGAGTTGATTCAGGGCTTAACGGGTCTTGGTTTTGGTTGATTGGGCTTTTCTATGAGTTTCAACACCCATGTACATGTACGGTTCATCCCTGGCCGCTCAATCAACGTGCGGTTGTATGTGGATCGTCCATCTATTTTGGAATATTTTAGTTAATTTTATGAATTTCCACCGACAAGCATTTATGCGGTTCTTCCCTAGCCATTCAACATGATGGACGGACGGATGGTGGCCGCTCATCTCTCAGAGTCCTGCGCTTGGTGATTTTCTCGGATAATTATCTAATTAGTCTATTTATCACCGACAAGGCTAGAACGGTTTGTCTTTGGCCGCTCTACCTTTGAACGGTCTCATCTGAGCCGTTCATCTATGAGAGTCCAACGGCGAAGATTTCGGTCAGTTCGATGGATAATTTAGATTATTTATGATTTATTTGAATTTCCACCGACGGGGTTGAACGGCCAGGACATGGCCGCACATCCCGTTGAACGGCCTATCGTGAGACCGTTCATCCGTTCGATTTCTGAATTTCAACAAATTTTATCTCTCTATCCGTGGTTTTATCCCTAACTTCTCCCGTCATTTTCTCCGCGGATAATGAACCATTTTGAGTGCCGTTTCGACTGGATGAGAGGTAATTTGATTATCTACGATTTTCCTTTGATTATCTCGACCTGAAAATGCTTTTAAACCCTAATTTTGGGCTAGGACTTTAGGTGCTCTATAAATAGACCCTGAAGGCCGAGTTTGAAAGGGGGAGATTTTTGGTCGACGACGAAGCCCTGCCGCATTCCTGAGCGACCTAGCACCAAGGAGGGAGGCTTTCCACGTCCATATAAGCCTCCGGTTCAGGGAGTAGTCTAGTTTATAAGTCTTGTGTGTTTGATAGATCTTGTCCATTTTTTTCATTGCATGCATCACTCTTCTCACTTTCTCCCCACGTTGTTCCTCACCTTCATTGCCATGCACACACCCACCCACGTTTATGACACCCTAGGAGTTTAAAATCCCTCAGGTATCCCCCTTTCCACTTATTCATGTTCATTTCTTATTATTTTGACATCTACTACACTTTTCAGTTCTAATTTGGGTTTTCTCTTTGCATTTTCACGTTGTTTTGCAGGTCAGCAATCCCTAGCACGAGGCCCATCCCCTCCGACCGGCCGGAGAGGGTGGAGGTTAGACCCTTTGTGACTTCTGGCATGGTGGTCTTGCGCGGTTCTCTACCATCCGTTCAAGGAAACGTGCGGTGCTACCTGGACCATCCATCTTCTTCTGCGGTCGCGATAGAGCCGTTCAACTGCCAGGAGTGCTTCATCCCGCATCCTCTGCAGCTTTCTTAAACGGTCTATCGTGAGACCGTGCATCTTATAGGTAGTTCTTCCTGAGCCGTATATCTCTCCAGCGCTGCAGGTCAGGCGAGTACCTCTCCCTCTTTCCAAGGTACGGCGTGTTCATCACGTTCGGCACCTTGGTGCCGATCACAGGTTTTTATTCCTCCCTTTCCCTCTGTCTTCATTCATTTCCCATGTTGGATGTGGTAGGATAGACATTGGGAAGGCATTAGAAGAACGGACGGGAGGAGAAATATATCTACACCCTTCTTTTGTGGCGATCACGGTGGGACACCCAGTGCCCATCGTGTTAGTGATTTGCTGACCCCTTCTTTCGTTGTGTTAGTCCTCTTCTTGAAGTGATTGCAGGTTGGGCTACGTTTTCTGCCTTCTGGAACGTGAACGGTTCTCCCAGAGCTGTTCATCCCCTGTGCGGCTGCACGTCCACCGTCCCTCTCCGCGAACAGTGCCAGTTCTCCTGCAAGCGTCCTGTCATAGACGGTCTCCCATCGACCGTTCACACTGCCGAACGGCCTGCCCTTGGCCGTCCATCTTTCTGGCACAGGTACGCTTCTGGTTGGTCTGGTTGTAGGTATACTGTTGCTGGAGATCCGTTCCAGAGCTTACGCGGCTGTCCACAGACCGCTCTTCCTGGTATGTTTCTCATCTCTGCCATCCTTCATTTCCAGCATTCTGTGATTTTTTTGCAGTTATTATGTCGTTATTCCCTGTTGCTCCCTGGCTTATACGGTTCTGTACAGACCGTCTGTCCCTTTGAGCGGTCTTACATAGACCGTCCTTGTGGTGCTACAGTGCACCCGTAATTCATTTTGATTGCCATGTTCCATGAGATTCATGATCTTTGGTGCTAGTTACTGGTCTCCCCCTGCTCCCATATCATTGCTGCATGATCATTTTCATTGCTTATATATTTGATTGGTCATTGGTTGATAGTTGCTAGGCTAGATTTTGCATGCACTCCGGTGCACATAGGAGCATCCATCTCTTTCATAGTAGTTGCATTCCTACCGAGGTAGGGTTTCCTCTCGTCTCCATACTCCTTGGAGCCAACTAGGGGACCTTGCTGAGGACCTCCGTAAGCTCCCGTGAGCTGTGGATTCTCACACGGACGTTGGGCATGTTGTACCGTATCCACCCCCAGTCTAGGGTTTGCATCCGCGAGCAAGAGATCCCCGCAGAGTCACCCAGTTCCTCATTTCCCACTCTGGTTAGGTACCTTGTGGTTGAGAAAATTCATATATTAATTAATCCACTAAGGTCCTACAAGCGGAATTTAAGAATCGTCGTGCATCATTTGACAACTTGATTGCTTAAGTGCTTGATTCTCCTCTCATCTCTCCTCTCCATCGGATGACTTGAGGTTTTGCTTTGGTTAGGATTGATTGCTCTAGTCTTGAGGTGTTTAGTGTATGTGGGGTTATTTTTTTCCTCAGGATCATCTCCTAGGGTCAGTTCTCATTTCCATTCTTACTTTAATCCTTTGTTTGATTCATCATCTCCCATGTCGTCATACGACTTCTCCCAGTCCCACGAGGACTCTCTTCCTCGCGGCCTTCTCGAGGACCCATCTAGGGTCACCCATATGTAGGGAGGAGAGGGGACTGCCCCTCCACTCCTGATCATTCTTGGCGAGGGTTCCCAACCCTCTCTTTCCGATCCATCCATTCAGAATCCGGCCAATCAAATTCTTAACATGATGGCCCAGCTGGACCCTACCCAGCTCCATCTCATCCGGCAAGCCTTGCAGGGGGCCGATGCCCCCACTTCAGCTCCTTCTCGTGGCATGACTGCTGTTGCCACTACATCTTCTGTTGCTGGGACCACCTCCGTGGCCCCCATTGACCTTACTCCCACCCGTCCTCATATCCTTCAGTACTCCAGCATGGAAACGGGCCAGGCTTCTTCTACCTCGGCCCATCAGCCACTCGATAAGGGGAAGTATCAAATCCCCTCTGTTCCTTACCTTGATCCCTATGTCACTGTTTCTCCATCGCCGCAGGCCCTTGTAGCCCCAGCAGACTTTACTCGGTTGCAACGAGGGGCCGCCCAACTAGCTCATGCGGATGTGGGCCCTTCCTTGGCCCATTACCCATCTTACGGGCTACCCCCTCAGTCAGCTTTTCCTTTGGCTCCGTATCCAGGTACTGCTCCCCCTGCTCCTTCTCCTCCATCCCGGGAACGGGAAATTCTTGACAAATGGGCTGCTATGCAGCAACAAATTGACCTCCTCTACAAGCGGGTTGGCCCGCAGTCTTTGGCTGACGTCCCTATTCCTAACTTCAGGGACATTCATTTTCCTCCTCAATCCGAGCTCCCCGTGTACCGAAAATATGACGGGAATGGCAACCCGTTCATTCATGTTCGGAAGTTTCTTTACGAGTCAGCACAGTTCCAGCATGATGATCGCCTGATGGCTTACTTATTCCGCCGATCATTGGAGGGGGTCGCCCTAGAGTGGTTCTATACCTTGCCTATGGAGGAGGCCGAAAATTTCAAGACAGTCAAGGAGAAGTTCATTCAGAGGTTCTAAGATCGGGTCGGTCCCGAGTATTCCTTCATCGACCTGGTAGCAGAAAAGATGAAGCTGGAGGAGGATGTTGCAACCTATGCGGATCGATGGAGGCAGATGGCCTCACGTGTGCCCGGGCAAATCCCGGAAGAAGAGAAAGTTAAGTTGTTAATCTCCAATGCCACCCCGACATTCAGAAATATTTTGGCAATGAATGACATTTCGAATATGCACCAGTTGTACAGTAGAGCTCGGTTCATACAGACCCAGTTTAAAGACTCCCCTATTCATTCACTATTTGAGGCCCAGAAACCCAAAACTGCCAGAAAGTCCCAGGGCCCCGTCACTGAGGGAGTGCAAATCAACGAGCAGGTCCAGGATGTTCAGTTTCCCCACCAAGCCGCTCCGCCTCGCTTCCCACAGCCTCCACGCAACCCCCAGTTCGCCGCTCCACAAGTTCCCCAACCCACTTTTCCGATTCCTCAACACCCGCAACAACCACCACCACCCCAACAGTCTCAGCGGCCGCCGCAATATCATAATGTTCCTCCACCTACCGCTTACGGACCTGCTCGACCGAGCCCAAAGAGGACCCATTACCCTCCTCTTCCTAAGACATTGCCTGATATTTTCTCTGCTTTGACGTATACTGGTGATATTCAATTGCCTCCGGAGTGTCAGAATTAGAATCCGCCCGCCGATCAGTCCCAATATTGCATATATCATAGGCAGCCCGGGCACACAATAGAGCGGTGCTATCAGTTTAGAGATCTGGTGTATGATTTAAATGAGGGCCAGAGGATTGATTGGGCCCAGATGCACCAGCTGATCGAGGACATCAAGTAGAGGCAGAGACAGGCCAGGCCGCAGCAGGCGGCGCCAGCAGCAACCCCAATAGCAACAGCAACCCCAGCAACAGCAGCATCAGTAACAGGACCTTGGGATCCATCAGAATCCCACGCCGATACACCAGCCCGCTCTTCAGCAACAACAACAGCCGTCGGCGCTGGCCCAGGTAAACATTGTTCAGCACCCAGCCCCCAACGCTGGGTGGACTTTTGATGATGAAACCCCCGCACACCTCTTGGCCTTCAACCATAACCATTCCCCCGCACTTACTATCCCCTCCGTTCTCAGGCCCGCCGTTCTGACCACCACTCCACCCATTATTCCCTCTGCATCACCCATCAGGCCCATCGCATTCCCCTCAATACCGCCAGTCCTTTCACCATCACCCACCATACCCTCCGTCATCACCCCTCCACTTAACCCTTCACCCATTTCCCCTTCACCAGGGCCCATCAGGCCAACTTCCGCCATCCTCACCCCCATTTCTACCCCTTCCATCTACCCCACCGGGCCAAGCGGGGGTCCATCTCAGGCTGTGCCGGCACCACATTGCGCCCTTCGGAGCGGGAATCCATTCCACAAAGTTTATCCTTCTTCTCGTGCAGCCGCACCTACCCCTCAGCCCTCTTCCTCCATAGTTGAAGATGCAGACCCCGTGCCAGGCACGAAGTATGACTTGTTACAACACTTGGACCGGATGCCGGCCAAGATTTTAGTTTTGGAATTGATCAAAAGATCGCCGCAACATCAGGATGCTTTGAAGACTTTTTTACAGAAAGTGATGGTAAATGAAGATGTGGCGGTTGACAGTTTACCAACGGTGTTGGCAACCATCACAAGGGGGCCCTCTATTTCATTTTCTGAGTCAGAACTAGCTCTCCCAGAGGCACGGCAGATGCCACTCTGTATTACCATTTCTTTGAATAAAGTGGCTGTTGAGTCTGCCCTTGTGGACACAGGAGCATCGATAAACGTGTGTCCATTGAGTACCCTCCGTGCCTGTAACGTTTCAGAGGATATGCTTAAGCCAACACCCACCACAATAGCAGCATATGACAATTCCAGGCGTGCTTGTCACGGGGTCGTGACTGTACAGGCCGAGCTAGGGCCGTTGGTTATGGACGTGGAGTTTTACGTGTTGGACATAGACCCAATGTTCAAAGCTATTCTGGGTCGTCCATGGATAAACAGTTTAAATTCCGTACCTTCAACCGCCCACCAATGCCTTATATTCCCATTCCAGAGCCGGGTGGTTAAAGTGAAAAGCATCTCCACCATCCAGTCTATTGATGCCATCACAGATAAGATTCTCCCTACACTGTGGCCAAGTAATATGCCAGTTTTATCAGTAATGGACTTGAATTATCCATGGGCATATGCGTCACGCAAGTCCGCCACTGCGCCAGTCAATGAAAAAATTAAGTCCAAGATAAGAGATTCAAAGGGGTGGCACATGATTCTGAAACTGGGTTATCAGCCGGGCCTGGGTCTCGGCGCACAATTACAGGGGCGGACCAAGCCCGTCCCTAAAAGCAGGAAGATGGGCCGTCGAGGCCTTGGCTACCGTGATTCAGCAATGTCAATACTTGGATACTCTAGCCCGTTGACGTGGGACTATCGACAACATTTTGTGAAAGGCCCGCTGCAGCCCGGCACTTTGAAGCAACCACCGCCATGTGCTAATGTGAAGGTTGATGCCACCTGTGATGATTCTGACCCACCGCCGCCGCTGAAGGGGATGGTGGGTGATATGGATGATTTTTGTGTTTGTTTTGAAAAGTTGTTCAGTAAAAGAGAAGACCGTCCGAGGAAGAAGGAGATGCAGCTGGTGAAGCATTCTCCAACGCAGCTGGTCCGCTGGAGGCCACGGGAAGTGGGGAGCTCCACCACTACCTTTTCTCTGTCCCCATCCCAGCTTGCCTCTTTGTTCCAACAATTGGGGTTTGTCCCCCATTCCCCTCCAATTCTGGTCGACCCGTACTTTACGGAGAGACCGCCTGAAATTTTATTTGTTCCATGTGCTTGCGGGCGCTGCCCGCCTATTGATCTTTCAACCTTGTTTACTCATCCTCCCCCCAATGCCCAACTCCACGAGATGTGATTTCGATCCTCTGATCCATTCTTCGATTGCATCTTCCCCGATTTGTTCCCCATGCAACTACCTCCTCCCCCGTCTTCTTCCTCCTCTTGTCTCATGATTACCTCCGACCTCCAAAAAAAAATGCCAATTTTAAAACGAAGGTTTCAATGGAAGATTACGCTGTGTTCTGCTCAGCTTCCCAGGGGCATGAGACCCCTGTTCCTTTTCCGGTAGATTTCCTATCTCCTAGGTTAGATGTACAGTGTGCAGAGTCTCCTAGGTTAGTAGAGTCGGTTGGGGTAGAGTCTAGTTTGAGTCTAGTCAGCCCATCCTCGTCTGCAGCGCACCTTGTGATGCGTCGTCCTAAATCCATCCCTGATAGGTTTTTGCAAGATTTGGCCGAGAGGTGCCATGCCCTTCTGAGATGCCCTGAGTTTGTAGAGACCGCAATTGTTTTAGATAAAGATGAGGAATTGGATGGGGAGTGGAGCAATGACGGATTAGGGGTATATGAAATTGTGAATGAGAAGGACCCAGCTGATGATGAGGAAAGTGATGTGGACGACACTGCTGATCTGTACGCACAAGATTTGAAAAGGTTTGACGAACCGTCCTCGGTAGTGGATGAACCCACTAAAGAAATTAATCTTGGAACTAAAGAGGACCCCAGGCCCATACTTATTTCTGCTGATCTCACTCCTCAGGTTGAAGAGGAGCTCATCAAGGTTTTGAGGGAGTATAGCGATTCGTTTGCCTGGTCCTACGAGGACATGCCGGGTCTTGACCCCACATTAGTTGAACACCGATTGATTCTTAAACCAGGGGCAACACCCGTTAAGCAGAAAGCGAGAAGATTCCACCCACAGATGGCCTTAAGGATTAAGGAAGAAGTCGACAAATTGCATAAGACCAGGTTTATTAGAGTTGTTTTATATCCGTAATGGGTGGCAAACATAGTCCCGGTAATGAAAAAGGATGGTAAAATTCGGATTTGTATCGATTTCAGGGACTTAAATAAGGCATGTCCGAAAGATGATTTCCCGCTTCCTCACATTGATGTATTGGTGGATAACATAGCTGGATACGAAGCCCTCTCGTTTATGGATGGTTATTCCGGATATAACCAAATTCGCCTGGCTCCTGAGGATCAAGAGAAGACCTCGTTCACTATGCCCTGGGGCACATACTGCTATGTTGTTATGCCATTTGGATTAAAGAATGCAGGTGCTACTTATCAGAGGGCAATGATGGCTATCTTCCACGACATGATGCATGTCTACTTAGAAGCTTACGTGGATGATATTTTGGTAAAATTGAGGTCCAAAGAAGAACACCCCGCCATTCTAGCCAAAGTGTTGCAAAGGGCTAGGGAATATAAATTGAAGATGAATCCAAAGAAATGCGTGTTCGGAGTTGCATCAGGGAAGTTACTCGGGTTTATAGTTAGTAAACGGGGGATTCATATCGATCCGAACAAAGCAAAGGCCGTTATGGAGATGCCGCCGCCTAAGAACATCACTGAAATCTGAGGTTTGATTGGGCGCTTACAATTCATTAGGAGATTTATATCTCAACATTCGCAGAGATGTCGCCCATTCTATGAATTGTTAAAGGCAGGAGCAAAGTTCGAATGGAATGAACAATGCCAAAAGGCCTATGAGAAGCTTAAGGTTTAAATTTCTAATCCCCCGGTTCTGCAACCACCCGTCCCTGGGAAACCCCTGATCCTATACATTTCTGTGATTGAGGACTCCCTAAGAGCTGTCCTGGCTCAGGTAGACGATGAAGGAAGGGAAAGGGCAGCATACTACCTTTCGAGGTTGTTTAATCCCGCTGAATCCAAGTATACTGCCATGGAGAAGACTTGTGCGGCACTAGTATGGGTAGCTCAGAAGCTCAAACACTATTTTCTTGCCCATGAGGTCAAGCTGATCTCTAGAATGGACCCCATTCGTTATCTTTTAGAAAAACCTGTCCTTTCTAGCCGGTTAGCTCGCTGGCAGAGTTTTCTCTCCCAATTCAATATCACCTTCATCATCTAGAAAGCAATCAAGGGGTATGCCATTGCTGAGCACCTTGCTCATTCTCCCATCCCTCGCACGGATTCAATCCAGGACGAGTTCCCTGATGAACACTTGGCAGTAATCACTCATCTTCCTTTTTGGTCTCTCCATTTCGATGGTGCTCTCAATTCCCAGGGCAGTGGAATCGGCGCCGTTCTCCTTACTCCGGAAGGGGTGACCATCCCTATCGCTTATCAACTCTCATTTCCTGCCACGAATAATATAGCCGAGTATGAGGTTCTCCTTGCCGGTCTGAAGCACGCCTACCTCATGGGCGCGCGATACCTTAACATCATAGGAGACTCTCAATTAGTGATGCGTCAAGTTCTGTCAACTTACCGCACCTGTGACCCTAAGCTTAAGCCCTATCAAGATTTGGTCACGCTCTTGGCTAGGCAATTCCGGAAGCTTATCTATATCCACACTCCCCGTTCTCAGAACATTTTGGCTGATGCCCTTGCATCACTAGCTTCTTCTCTTTCATTTCCCCTCAGTCGTGCCACTGAGACCATTGTGGTCCAACGGTTAGATGCCCCTTCTCTTCAGGATCCCTGGTTCGACAACCTTAGGAAATCTGTAGAAAGGAAGGTAGAAAGGGAAGAGGTGAAAGAAGTTTTGTTAACTGAGCTTGAGGAGATCATAGAAGAAGAAGATTTGCCGTGGTATTATGAGATTGAGCAGTATTGTAGGGATGGTTCATTCCCGGAGACGGCAAATGCCAAGCAGCGAAAGGCCATTAGAAGAGTCACCGCAAGATACACGATTGTTGCTGGAGAATTGTATAGGCAAGCTCTCAATGGAGTTCTAATGAGGTGTCTAGATGACAATGAGGCTTGGAAGGTTGTGGAAGCAGCTCACTCCAGTGAGTGTGGAGGACACGTAAATGGGCAGGCGTTGGCGAAGAAGATTCTTAGGTAGAGCTATTACTGGCCAACCCTAGAAGAAGATTGCTCCACCTATGTCCGTAGGTGTCTTCAATGCCAGCTCCATGCTGACAAGATCCATGCTCCTGCTTCTTCTCTCCATCCTCTCTCTACTCCTTGGCCATTTTCCATGTGGGCCTTTGATATCATCGGACCTCTCGGTGACCCGAATTCCGCAGTCAAGCAGAAGTCCTTCATCCTGACGGCTACGGATTACTTCACAAAGTGGGCAGAAGCTGAAGCCTATGCAGAAATCAAAGCCACCACAGTATGCCGCTTCATCCTGAAGAATATCATCTCGCGGTTTGGAGTGCCAAGTGATATCGTCACCGACAACGGGCCTCAATTCGTTTCTCAAGAACTCTGGGACCTCTGTAAGAAGTTTAATATATCATTGTATCATTCATCACCATACTACCCCCAAGGTAATGGCCAGGCTGAGGCCACAAACAAAACCCTTCTTAAAATCATCAAGAAAACATGTGAGTCACACAAATTTGCTGATTGGGCCGATAAACTGGTAGAAGCTCTATGGGCTTATCGCACCTCCGTCCGTACTCCCACAGGGCAAACTCCTTTTGCTCTCACCTATTGGATGGAGGCAGTACTCCCGTACGATATCCTGATCCCTTCCCTAAGAGTGCAGCTGGACAAAGAACTTAATCTCGACGAACGTCGACAGGCGTTGCTAATCCAACTAAAACTCTTAGACGAGAAGAGGCTTAACGCGGCCAATCATGTCTCGGTTTATCAAAAATGTGTCTCGCGGTATTTTCAAAAGAAGGTCATCAAACGAAAATTCCAAGTGGGTAATATGGTTTTGAAATGCAAATTTATCAGGTCAGCAGGTCCCAGGTCTAAGCTGCAACCCAACTGGGAAGGGCCGTTTGTAGTTAAGGAAGTCTATCCGGGTAACGCGTATCGTTTAATCAACGCGGACGGCGAAGAATTACCAAATCCGTGGAATGGGCTATATTTAAAACGCTTTTATCCATAGAGTCAAACCAGCAACGACTTGGTGGCGGGGTGCGCCTTCACTTGATCACAAAAGGAAATCCCCAGGTCAACATTTCACACACTACACGACCCCCCGTGGGTCGGTTTCCTTC
The DNA here is from genome assembly GCA_022559845.1 of Amorphophallus konjac. Classification (NCBI taxonomy): domain Eukaryota; kingdom Viridiplantae; phylum Streptophyta; class Magnoliopsida; order Alismatales; family Araceae; genus Amorphophallus; species Amorphophallus konjac. The sequence goes on from CM040128.1 coordinate 261,109,562, forward strand.
TTTTGCACAACACCGTTTCTCCCTTGGCCATGCTTCGGGGAGGGTGAAAGTCCTTATTTTTTCTTCTCTCTTGGCTGAAAATAGGGGTAAAGGGTGAACAAGGGGGCGAGAACTGATCTAGACCCCCCAATAAAAGAGGTCTCAAATAGGGGCAGTCCATTATGACCTTATTCCGTAAAAGAACAAAAAAGAAAAGAAAGAAATGAATGAAAAGGAAAAAAGGGGCAAAAATCAAAGCTAAAAACTCGTAAGCTCGAAACTCTAAAAAAAGTTTGAAAGTCCCCAAAATAATAAAACTAGACACGCCAAGAGTGGCAGTACAGTTTTCCCGCGGGACGTTATGAGTCCGGTCGTATGCATGCCTAGAGCGGAAGTAGGTTCGATGATGGACACAAAGCTCCGACGCAATAGACCAAATTCTTTGAAGAAGGGGGTGTCGCGAGAAGAACTCAAGCCCTAGAAACCTTTATACCTATCGCCAGCTTTTCTATTAAAATCTGTTTTATTTTCCAAGGAATGGATCCAACCCCGGGTATGGCCTCAGTAGAAGCACTGTTAAAGCAAAGTTAGCACCGGCCACGGGCGATCCTTTATATTGCACATTGAGCCCGGGAGGCCCCTGGTGAGATAGGAGGTTCCCTGTCGTCAGGTCTAAGCTGGTTTCAAAATCCAAAAAAATCAAATATTTTAAAATCTAAAAAAATCAAATATTTCAAAATCCAACAAAAAAATCAAATATTTCAAAATTCAAAAAAATCAAATAATTCAAAAATCCAAAAAAAATCAAATATTTTAAAAATTCAAAGAAATCAAATATTTCAAAATCCAAAATAAAATATTTCAAAATCCAAAAAATCAAATATGTTCAAAACCAAAAACAAAATCAAATATTTTGAAATCCAAACAAAAATTAGATATTTTCAAATTTTCAAAAAAGATTTTCTTGATTTGCATTCATAGCATCCATTGCATTCATTTGACATTTGTTATTTACCTATTTAATAAGGCTTACCCCATTGACCAAAAATCAAGAACTGATCATTTCCTAACTTGCTATAGGCAAGAGGTTAAGCTTGAAACATATTTAATCTATTTTCTGTATTTGTATGTGTGCAGGGGCAGGTTGAAGCTGAAAAGTTCAGTTGGCTTGTGACCCTGTGAATGCTAAAGTCTTATCCCAACCTACGCAATCACATCAAGATAAGCCCAAAGCTCAAACTCAATCCAATCATCAATTTTATTCATTCCATATATCAAACTTTCTAAGCACAAGTCCTATCCAACATCATCATGAAAACAAAAGAAAATCACTCAGTCCTCCGCTGGGCATCCCCGCAGGGACGTATCTCTCTCAACTCTCTAACATAGGCCTAGCGCATCGCCGGGATCTCTGCAACCTCTGCTGGTAGGGTAAGCACCCTGCTCACCTCCCACATGATCAGGGCACTCCTGACCGCCTGCTCGTCCTCCTCCGTGCCAATCCTCCTTGCCTGTAGTGTGGGAAGGTGGGGTAGTGCTGGTAGAACAGTCTGAGGTAGTCCAACCTATAGGTAGCACCGGTGTGGGCTGTACATCGCCAGTGCGGTGTCGCTCACGAGCCTCAAGTCCAAGCCCGGCCTCCTGGGAACTCTGACAGTGGTGTCACGGAGGAAGTCCGGGCACATCACGAACCAATCCAGGGGCAGCCTGTTGATGTGCAGTCGTCACTCATCCCTAGTCTTCTTTTCTGCTGTCCTGCACTCTACCTGTGGAGAGAATCCGATCGCGCCACCTATGAAGAAGAGGGGGTGGCTCCCGAAGATCCTGCTAGCTGAAGTGACATCCTCCTTGTAGATGAATTTCATCCTAACACCCATCCAACACTCTAGAAGGATCATAGAACCAAACATGGGACCTCCTAAGGCTGCTGAGGTGAGGCCCTCGTACAAGTAGGCAAGGATCGCCTGGGAGATGGAAAGTCCCTGCCATAGGCCGCTAATGGTACTAAGAAGGGGAATCTCTAGCACATGGTCAACTGAAGGAAACAAGATGGCCCCGCACAAGCAAATGGACGCAGCCTTAGCTATGGCTTCATCCCACCCACACATGTTCCTACAATGCTCCACTACCCACTGGCTAAGGGGAAGAAGGTGAATCTGACGTGGGCCTACGAAAGTGTGGACATCCCTGCTGTCTGGTATGAACCCTCCCAAGATAAGCCTAGGATCTATAGGGGCAACGGTATGACACACTAAGTCTTCCCCTCCCACCTGGGACCTGGGTAAAGAGAAGTAGGTCTCTACCTCCTCCAGTAAGATAGTGGCCTCGAATGATGGGAAAATGAATGTATGAGTTTGAGGATGCCAAATTTCAACTAAGGCTGAGATACTGTGCCAATCAAGAGAAAGCTTTGGGTAAATCTGACCTAACACTAGGAGAGGTTGTAAGTGCCAAGATCTCAGGATAGATGTCACTCCTAGGGGCAAGGCGCGGACCATGAGAGCCAACCACTTCAAGGTGGAATACCGCCTAGGGCCAGGGAGAAGCTGAGGTGGGAAGAAAGAAGATGGAAGGAAAGAGAGAGGAAGGAAAAGCATGCAAGTAAATGAAAGAATTGAATTGAATAAAATCATGATTAACTTACCTCTCTCAGAGGGCTCGAGCTGAGATGTCGCGGGATCGCAGCCAGTCATTGGAGCACTTCCCGCTTCTTCCTGGCCGGCTTTGGCCCTTCAAAAGATGCTCCCTCCATGGAACTCCCCTCTAGGGCCCTCTTCATGATGATTTGGTGATGAATAGCAAAGGTTTCGAGGCTTAGAAGGATGAGGATGTGTGAATCACGAATTTAGGCTCTCCCTCCTACTTATAGGGCTTGTTAGGAAGCCTAGGTCTATTGAGATCGGGGTTGGATATGTCTAGGGCATGTTAAGATGAGGTTTAGATGGGTTTAAAGCAGTTTTCCCTCGGGTTAAGGACTCTCCAGGAGAGTCCCATTCAAGTTCGCAGGATGCCCCTTTGGACGGTCTTACGATAGACCGCATATCTCATTGTGCGGTCCGTGACGAACCGTTTATCATCTTCCAGAGAATTCGAGGGCAGAAGTTTAAGCGGCCTGAGTTAGACCGTTCGTCTTCTTACGCGGTCTATGGTAAACCGTTCAACATTCAGAACGGTTAATATAAGACCGTTCAATTCTCCTTGGAACGGTCTATTACGAACCGTGTGTTACTTTGAACGACCCACTGAGAACCGTTCTTCTAATCTGAATCCTTTGTCCAACAAGTTGTGCACTTGTCCAACTAGTAGTCGTGTTGTCCCTCATCTCACTCATTTGGCGTCTCTCATCTCACTCATTTGGCGTCTCTCATCTCACTCATTTGGCATCACGCTCTCTCTCTCTCTCACTCGGAGTCGGTGCCCCTCTATCTCACTCGTGGTCGTGTCGCGTCACACCCGTAGTCGTGTCTCACCCGTAGTCGTCGTCTCTCACTCACGCACTCGTGTCGAGTCAGTAGTCGCATTCATCCATTCATTCATTCATGAAAATAGACAAAAAGCATGTCACTATCACTATCATATCATATCATGTGTACAAAAGTCGGGCCCCAAGTGCAAGAGTCAAGCATGACCCTCTCCCTCCTGATGGTCGCTGCCGCCTCCTCCCTCCAACATCTTCGATGGTGGGGCCATCGGAGAAGTCACCTCATCTTGGCGGTGCCGCCGTCTCTCGTCCTCCTCATTCCTCCGCTGGCCAGAGGAACCCGTCAAGTAAGTCCTGAAAGAACCATGGGTCCTGCTCGGAGCACCGCTCCTCGACCTCTGGCTCATCTCCCGGAGGATCTTCACCTGGCCCTCCAGCCTTGAGACTTGACGCTGGGCCTGCTCAGCCTCGGTCCTGTAGCTCTCCGCCTTGGTAGCGCTGGCTCGAAGACGCTCAAACTCAGCTCGTAGGAGCGTCGTCTCAATGGTATCGTCTGGTCTGCCCTGTGCAAGCTTCTCTCGCAGTCGGGCGGTCTCCTCCCTCAGGTGCGCTGCCTCTACCCGAGCCGCTACCCGGCTCTGCTCCAGCTCCGCCCTCAGCAGGGTCAGCTCGGACGTCTGCATGCACATATCATAGTCAGTCAATTGCTTTTCATACATTTCATAAGCATAAGTAACAAAGGGGAAGTGTAGTGATTTGCGTACCCTCTCGGTGAGCGCCACCTCAGCCGCTTTGGCCCGCGCTACCATCCTAGTGAAGTCGGCCTCCCGCTCAGCCCGATCTGCAGGAGTCTGGGTAGAAGAAGAAGAAGGAGCATCGGCCCCCTGTCGCTGGGCCCCCTCGGAACGCTGCATCCAAAACTCCAGGTCAGTCACATGCACAATCATAATCATAAGCATTTGCATAATTTAGAGAGTTTAGGGTTTAGAAAACTCACCAGTAAGGCCAGGGCCTGTCGGGCCTCGTCCCGCTCCCTGATGGTGGAGTGCAGGAGCCCTTGCAGCTCCGCTAGTCGTCCCTCAGGGTCAATCTGCATTTAGAAGTCCATGTGTCAGTGCATCATATAGGAATCATAAGCATAATAGATAAAGTTTGGGTTTAGAAGTCGTACTGGTCGGTGGGCACCCCGGAACACCTGGTCCCGGTAGTGTCTGGCGTACGCAGTGTAGTACGCTGAGTCGCTCTGCGCTCAGACGGTCACCACCCGCCCGAGAGCTGTCCAGTCGGCCACCTGCGAAGCGTTCCTCGTAGACCAATCAAATGCTGCTGCTAGGCCCCGGGTAGTCCTCGTCACTCGCTCCCCCGCCTTCTCAGGCGTCGGGAACTCCACCGCGGGTTGATGGACCCCGATGGTCCGCATCACCAATCTGTAGTGCAGTGGCTCCACCACATTCACACAGTGAAGCCACACATCTCGTCCGGCAAAAGCGAGGGTGCCAACCACCCAAGGCTGACCCTCCTGGCCCTCCTCTGTGTAAGGTGTCCACCGTACCTGCAAGAAATAGAAAGTCGCATTAGCATCATCATCATATAAGAATTGCATTTAATTAAAGAGTCTAAGTTTAGAAGCATACCAAGGCAAACGGTAGAGCGTCCAGGTCGCCCTGCAGCTCTCAGATCTGTCGTCTCAGGGCTGCAGTCTCCCGAGGTGCTGTCCACCTCCGGGCGATCGGCAGGAGCCCAGGACGGGTCTCCTCGCCTCTACCCAGCCCACGTAGGTGTACGTAGGCCCACACCTGCATCATAGCATCATGTCAGCATTTAGGAAACATATGGAATTGCATAATTAGGTCTAGGGTAAAAGTCGTACCTGGAGTAAGGGAGAGAAGCCCCCGAGCATCGTCTGACGGGCCGTCGAACTCAGCGTGTCAAACAAGAACGCGAGGACTGCTGCTCCCCACGCGTAGTCGCCCACGTGGCTCAGCTCCTCGAGGAAGGGAAGGAAGTGGCAGCTCATCACGTCCGCTCTGGTGGAGAAGAGGAGTCGCCCGAACATCAGCATCAGGAATCGCCGTAGCACTCTGTCCGCCTCTGCTCCCGGCCCTACAGCTACCCTCGGTCGCGCCAGCTCCACCAACCGCTGCAGGTGCTCCTCCGGCTGCTCTCCGACTGCAACTCCCGCCCGTCGTAATCCCAGGCTATCCTGGAGACTAGCCCAGGGTAGGAGGGTCGACTGCCTCTCAGGGCGCCGCAGCTCTAAGCCCAACAATCCCCGAACCATCGCCCGGTAGTCGGGAAAAGTGGTCCCGCTAACCGGTGCCCCGTGCACTCGAAGGCCAGTGAGCCTGGCCACGTCCTCCAGCGTGGGGACCATATGCCCCCACGGGAAGAGGAACGTCAGACTCACTGGGTCCCAGCGGTCGTGCAGGGCATAGAGTAGAGCTGCGTCGAACCGACAAACCTCAATGCTCAGGAATGGGGCGAACCCCATGGCAGCCAACCGCTCCCTCTGAAAGTCCGGCAGTGCTAAATACACTGCGCGGACCTGCAGCCACGAGGTGCGGGTCCTGCGCTTTCCCTGCATTCATTCATTCATTTTAGATGCATTTTAGTAATTTATTTAAGCATTTTATTTCATATATAAATAAAATCATCAAGGTTTAACTCTCTGTTGGAAAAGCGGTATCCCACAGGCCGCTCGTCCCTTTGAACGGTCCCATGTGCACCGTTCTAATCCCTAGGTTCTATGTTTCGAACAGGCTAACATTGTCCATTCTTATCTTGAACGGGTGAGCATGCACCGTCCTTCCCTCAGGTTTCTTAGTTTCGAACGGCCACTCCTGGGCCGCAGGAAGGTTGGGCGGTCCTATAGGGACCGCGTTGTTCTTTGTTGACAGGGTGTTGAATGGACCAATGTGGTCCGTTTGTCGTTTGTACGGTGAGCCTCTCACCTTCCTTACTTGGTTCAATTCTAATGCTGTGTGAATTTGAACGGCTACCCCTGAGCCGTGTGGGTTTTATGCGGCTCTATGTAAGTCGTATGTTTTCGTTTGTGCGGTTTTGTCTAAACCGCCCTACCGTCGTCTTCCCTGACGACAGTGAGGGTTTCCCCACCGGTGGGGAGGCCACCATGGCGCCCTAAACCGGTCCTTAGCCTCCCTAATCCCCCCAAAATCCCCTAAATCTAACATGCATGGTGTAAAAATGGAAAAGAAAAGAGGATCAGTGCACCTACCTCGGTCGGACGGGGTCCCTTGGCCGGCCTCTCCGCCGGAGCAACCTCCCCGGCGTCTCCATCTCCGGGTGCGGTGGCTTCGGTCCTTTCCTCGGCCTCGGACGGCGGCGGGAGAGTACCTCCCTCGGCCGGCGGCGTTGCCGGTGTCTCCTCCGCCACGGCGGCGGTCGTCGGCGGTTGCGCATCCATGTTCGTCATCGAAGGGCGTCTCGCTTGGTGTTTTGAGCGCGTATGAGATGAGGGAGTGAGAGGAGTTGAGAAGGGAGGGAGCTTGGGGGCGAGAGAGATGGAGAGAGCGGAAGATGGGGCTCAGTGTGCCCTTCTTCTCTCTCCCATCGTCGGTTACGGTGGAGGGAGACGAAGGGTTTTAGCACTTCGAGGTTGCAGAGGTTATGCGGTCTATCGTTAGACCGTCCTTAGCTTGAACGGTTGAGAGGTGACTGTTCATCCTCAACAGTATGCTGTTTAAGTCGGTTCAAATTCCATAATATATACGGCTCACATCTAACCGTTCTTCTTTGGGCGGTTGGTACTTAACCGTTCATGTTTGAAGTTGTTTTACCCTCATTTCTGCACTTGGTGTTCAATTGATGAATTTTGATATCATTGCAAATCTTGTTAACAATTTTATGTGCAGCATCAAACTTTCACTTGTCGTTTCACCTGCACAGATAAGTCAGGTATGGCCTTCTAATCTTATCACCCTTATTGCATTATTATATGGTACTATAATATATTATCTCGAGAACCAGCTGGTTATCTACGTGTTCCAGGATCTGATGTTCCCCTTTAACAAAAATGATGATGATCCAGGGTCACGTGTTTGACCTTCGGATAGGCCGTTAAGTTGGGATGTCATGGGGAGGATGGTTCTATACTGCACGCTGTGGTTGCGGATGGTATCTTGACTCTGATTTTCCCAGCTTAGCAATATTATTCTCGAGTATTTTATATTTTAATCTTTCTTCACATTTGTTTTAACGATTTCTTTTATTTTAGCCCAGCATGCATCATACGTATCTTTTGAGCATTCATGACCCATGGTTTGCCTACAGAATGTCCCACCAGCGATGGTTAGCTGTGCGTTCAGTGTTTGGGTAAGAGGAACTAGTTCCACTATGAGTTGGAAGGTTCTCTTTGGTCAATTCACTTGGTTTGGTTGATTAAGAGGTCCCCGTCTGGAGCTTTAGCCTGTTTCCTTTACTTTTGCTGCCTGCTTTTGGCCTCCTCATTGGACAGCGGGATTGTATCCCCCATGAGGTTGGTCTCGTCGATTTGATTCATTTCGTTTAGTTTAATTCCTTCAGACTGGTGTCACTTTTGGTTTAATCATTCCTTGCGTTTGGTTCAGAGTTTTCCGGAAGATTCCCATCGCTTGTTGGTAAAAATGGGTGTCGTTTTACCTTAACGCCCGCTTTCCGGTCCACTCCGCTGCATTTCCGCTTCATCTCCATGTTCCATGTCACTTTCGCTTCACCTCCGCTCGCTTCCCTACAAAGAGGACGTTAAGGAGGGGCATCTGTTGACACCCATTTTTTGCCGATAAGTTGAGTCGTTCCTCTTACTCCCATTTGTTGATGCCTCGAGTTATCCATTGCTCGTTGGGGCTGTTTTCAGGCATGTTTTGGGCCAGTTTTATGGGTAGCCTCCCTCCCTGGTAAGGTCCGAGTTGATTCAGGGCTTAACGGGCCTTGGTTTTGGTTGATTGGGCTGTTCTATGAGTTTCAACACCCATGTACATGTACGGTTCATCCCTGGCCGCTCAATCAACGTGCGGTTGCATGTGGACCGTCCATCTATTTTGGAATATTTTGGTTAATTTTCTGAATTTCCACCGACAAGCATTTATGCGGTTCTTCCCTAGCCGTTCAACATGATGGACGGACGGATGGTGGCCGCTCATCTCTCAGAGTCCTGTGCTTGGTGATTTTCTTGGATAATTATCCAATTAGTCTATTTATCATTGACAAGGCTAGAACAGTTTGTCTTTGGCCGCTCTACCTTTGAACGGTCTCATCTGAGCCGTTCATCTATGAGTCCAACGGTGAAGATTTCGGTCAGTTCGATGGATAATTTGGATTATTTATGATTTATTTGAATTTCCACCGACGGGGTTGGACGGCCAGGACATGGCCGCACATCCCGTTGAACGGTTTATCGTGAGACCGTTCATCCGTTCGATTTCTGAATTTCAACAGATTTTATCTCTCTATCCGTGATTTTATCCCTAACTTCTCCCGTCATTTTCTCCGCGGATAATGAACCAGTTTGAGTGCCATTTCGACTGGATGAGAGGTAATTTGATTATCTACGATTTTCCTTTGATTATCTCGACCTGAAAATGCTTCTAAACCCTAGTTTCGGGCTATGATTTTAGGTGCTCTATAAATAGACCCTGAAGGCCGAGTTTGAAAGGGGGGAGATTTTTGGTCGACGACGAAACCCTGCCGCATTCCTGAGCGACCTAGCACCAAGAGGGAGGCTTTCCACGTCCATATAAGCCTCCGGTTCAGGGAGTAGTCTAGTTTTTAAGTCTTGTGTGTTTGATAGGTTTTGTCCATTTTTTTTCATTGCATGCATCACTCTTCTCACTTTCTCCCCACGTTGTTCTTCACCTTCATTGCCATGCACACACCCACCCACGTTTATGACACCCTAGGGGTTTAAAATCCCCCAGGTATCCCCCTTTCCACTTATTCATGTTCATTTCTTATTATTTTGACATCTACTACACTTTTCAGTTCTAATTTGAGTTTTCTCTTTGCGTTTTCACGTTGTTTTGCAGGTCAGCAATCCCTAGCACGAGGCCCATCCCCTCCGGTCGGCCGGAGAGGGCGGAGGTTGGACCCTTTGTGACTTCTGGCGTGGTGGTCTTGCGCGGTTCTCTACCATCCGTTCAAGGAGACGTGTAGTGCTAACTGGACAGTCCTTCTTCTTCCTGCGGTCGTGATAGAGCCGTTCAACTGCCAGGAGTGCTTCATCCCGCATCCTCTGCAGCATTCTTAAACTGTCTGTCGTGAGACCGTGCATCTTATAGGCGGTTCTTCCTGAGCCGTATATCTCTCCAGCGCTGCAGGTCAGGCGAGTACCTCTCCCTCTTTCCAAGGTACGGCGTGTTCATCACGTTCGGCACCTTGGTGTCGATCACAGGTTTTTATTCCTCCCTTTCCATCTGTCTTCATTCATTTCCCATGTTGGATGTGGTAGGATAGACATTGGGAAGGCATTAGAAGAACGGACGGGAGGAGAAATATATCTACAAACACGTCATTCCTGACGCCACAGAGCATGACAAGAACATCGGGCTCGACGGAATAGCAGCTCACCGAGAAGATCCTCCACTCACCCGAGCACACTTCTCGATCAGAGCGCCCGCTCCGACACCTCAAACCACAACCATAACACCTCAGGGGCTGGATCACCTCAAGCTAGAGTGGCCAAACTCAACAATAGCTCCCTCAGAGCATGCTCACGGCCACTTAACCACAAACAGTCCTCGCCAGCCACCTGACCTCGCTGTAAATTCCTCGAACGCAGCATCGCAGCACCGCACCGACCGGCAATCTCTGCCCAACGCAGCGCAACCGGGATCACCACCGATGAGGGAGAAGCTCTCAACCTCGATCCTTAGATCCCACGCCGACATGAAAGCCGCGAACATCAACCGCCTTCACAGCGCCACGCAGCGCACTCATGCTCTCAAGCGAGAAACCAAGCGGAAAACATGCAAGAAACCCTATGCCAGCTGGCGACTGTACTGGACCTTATGGACTCTAATCACTGCAATGTTTCAAATTCATATGTCCGTCCACAACCACCGCTCTGATACCAGCTGTGACGACCCAAGGTCTGGATACCGGGAAGAATCCGATACCATTCGAATCCTGGCCCGCCGCCCACGAGCCGGGAGGGCTCGGAAGGGCTAAAAGGAGTGTGGAGGTACAAAGAAATAGGAAATAAGACAGGACAATTCAACAATTAATAGAAATAAATAAATAATTACTACAACAGAGTCCAGTCCAACAGAAAGCACAGTCTAAAGCAGTAAAACGTATCACATGCCAAGTGAACACTCGGCCCGACGAGCTGACAACTGAGAACCTCTGAACAGCACCCTCGAACCTCGAGGAAGAACCGCCACACCTGAAAAATAGGGATGAGTCTCCAAACAGAGACTCAGTAGGGGTCCTGCGGAACCCCAACCGGAACCAACGGCGGTAGCAGAAAGGAAAGACAGCTACAACTGCAGCAGGAACAGCAAACCGGTGACCGGTCAAAACTCGGCACTACAGCTACTCCTACTGTACCATAAAAACACATCCCGATCTCACGGTCGGGACTACCGAACCATACTAGTACCACTTACCGAAGTAAAAACCCACGGCAACCCCGCCGTAGAGGCCTGTCTCCTAGAACACGGCCAACCTGGACACGATGTCCAAGGTGTAACCCCGACCACCTGGTCTTGGACACCGCACCAATAAGACGCAACCTCGGTAAAGCTACTAGCACCCTGGCCGCTAACTCGGAGACACCAGCCGGTCTAGAAAACCACGTCTCGCAGACGGGAAACGGAACCCAAAAATAGGAGAGACATGTCTCACGTGATAGGAGTACCTGCCCACCAGAAGCAAGGCTGGATGTGTCCACTGACGACTTAAACCGCACCTCGGGTGTCTCCCTCCAGCCCAGCGGGAACTGAGACACCGCACAAGTAACCACAGAACAAGTGACTAGCTGGGGTCGCGCTCGTCAGCGCTGGTCCTACAGCCCCCAACCACGTGTGCACACAAATACCATACGTCCTAGGTCTGGCCCTCTGACTGGTTTTCCCCTCAGCCGGACTCTGGCGTCAAACATGGGGCCTGACGGTAACCAGACTAAAAACCGTCTCTCGGGGTAACCTCGCCACCACTCCCTGGTGGGACCACTCGCGTGTCGGAAGGCTACGACTAGTGGGGAGTCACTGATGTGACCACTCTCCAAGGAGAAACTCCGAGAAACATGCACGCACCCTGCACGGAAGTCGAGAAGGATCAAGTGGCAATAAGCCACTGGACTCTGGACGGCCCTCTAGACTCACTAAATCTAACGGTCCTTGAGTCACAGGACTCGAGGTCAAGACCGTCGTACGCAACAGCACAAGGCCGTCAATCTAGCTTAATCCCTAGGTCTAAAACCACGGTAGTACGAATACCGAGACAACTCACGAGCCGCCGAGACCATTCCCTCGAGAAGGGAACTGAGAAACCTTCCAGCCCCAAGCTGGATAGTTGGACTCACAGTCTGAGGCCACACACGCGGCCCACGCGGAAATCACCGAAGCATAATTCCCAAGGCAGCTCACAAGCCGCCACCCTGATTCCCCATCCCAGGGAAAAGTGGAAAACCTCCAGCTCCAGGCCGGATGACTGGACTCGCAGTCCAAGGCCTTACTCGAGGCCCACACGGGAACCTTCTTCCGCAGAAACCCACGACATGCGGGGGAACCCCACCGCACTCACACCGATACACGGTGACTCGATCGAGCGTAACACATAGAGCCCAGAATACACACACCTATGGGCACGCTAATCAAGGTAACACGGCACCTCCAGACACTCCAGAAACACGGACACGGAACCTACGGGGTGTCCGGGACACTCACGAGGTCGACCGCAACTCACAGAAACCATGGTCGAAGAGAAATGGGACTGCAAACCACTCGGTGCAGCCCAGAGTCTGGCGGTCCAACCTTGGGCTGCCATAGGCTCTGGCGGTCCAACACTGGTCCGCCACAGGACTCTAGCGGTCCAACACAGGAGCGCTAGATGAAGAAGCCACGCTGGCTCTGGTGCATCCACATTAGGCCGCCACAGCGCTCTAGTGGTCAAGCCTTGGCGCGCTAGAAGCCCTCTGGCGCCCGTACCTACGGCCGCTAGAGGCACATGACTCCTAACGGTCAGAAAGCACGCGACTCGAGAAGCGATGGTCAAAACGAGGTAGCGGTCTAACCCTAGGCCGCCACACCGTCTGGCAGTTTATCGTGCGGCCGCCAGACGACGTCGGGACCTGCTGACAAAATAGTGCCCTGTGGTGCACCCACCTTGGGTCGCCACAGTGTCTGGCGCACCTACCCTGGGCCGCCAAAGACTCTGGCGGTCTCTGGAAGAACCGCCAAAGCGTCCTGAACCCGAAACGGCGGAAAAATGGCGGGAAAACCACTACACACCCTGATCACCCCCGGGTGATGGGGAAACAAAGGGGAAACCCTTCCCCAATCCCTAGGCACTCGATGATGCCCACAAACCACCGATTAATGCGTTAAAACGCTAGATCGGACTCACATCCCAAAATCATATATTTTCCTCAAAACGGCAATAAACCCATGCTCGACTCGCCACGGCCTACAAAACTCGCGGGAAAGGAAGTGCATGAATTGGAGGTCCATCTCCCTACCTCCACCGAAGAAACGACGCGCTGTGGACGCCGATCTACGAAAAAATACCTCTAAAACTCTCGTCGTTCCACGAACCCGTGGTCGAGCTTCACCGCGTCTCCACCGCCTCGATCCTCACCCATGCTCGCCCGTGCCTCACCCGCGCCGTCCCCGCCTCCCCCGCGCTCCGCTCCGTCAGCCGCCGGAGAGAGAGGGAGAGAGGAGAGAGCGTGATAAGAGAGAGGGAGAGAGTGAGAAATGAGAGATGGGGAGAGAGAGAAAAAGGGGTTTATATATATAGGAAAATCCAAAAATTATCAAAAATACTAAAAATAGGAAAAAATCACCTCCCTGATCCTCGGAAGACGCACAACGCAGTGGTAACGTCCCGGAGTCGGAGAACGCAACGGTTCACCCTGTTCGGGGTTCCGAAGGTCCGACAGCCGAAAACACACGGAAAACCCGAAACGCTACCCGCGACCCACAAAGGAGCTCCAAAAATTACAGAAAATTACTGGCATGCTCCTCACAACACCATAGACCCAAGGAAATTCACGGGCACACCACCAACGGGTCCGACAATCTGATAAAAATAGTCCGAAGCTCGATCGGACACAATCCGAAATCCGCGGAAAGATGATCCGAAACCCAAGGATCCAGATCCGAAAAACTCGGGGCATTACATAGGTTCTCTCGTAACGCTTGGTTGTTTCTAGCCTCGTAGAAGTGTTCCACACGCAGTAAGGGTTGTATATCTCTACTGGAACTACTGCCTCTGTACCGTATGCGAGGTGAAATGGGGTTTCTCCTGTAGCGGCTCTGGCAGTGGTTCTGTGGGCCCAAAGGATGCTCGGGATCGAGTCTATCCACGAGTCGCCTGCTTGATCTAGCCGGGTTTTGATACCGTGGAGGAGTGTTCTGTTGGCGTTCTCCAGCAATCCATTGGCATGAGGGTGTCCCACTGAAATATTGTGGTTCCATATCCCCAATTCCGAGCACTTCCCTTGGAAGGCCGTGCTCGCAAATTGCCTGCCGTTGTCGGTGGTGAGGACTCTTGGTATCCCGAACCTACACATGATGTTTCACAGTACGAACTTCCACGTTGCTTCGCTCATTATCTTCCCTAATGGTTCAGCCTCGACCCATTTGGTGAAGTAGTAAATAACGACTATAAGGAATTTCTTCCTTCATTGTGCCTCGGGGAAGGGACCCAATATATCCACCCCACATCAAGAAAATGGGCGGGGCTCCATCAAGGTATGAAGCTGCGTGGCTGGTTGGTGATGTAGGTTGGAGAATTTCTGGCACTGAGGACACCTCCGTACATACTCAAGACAGTCTTGTTGCAAAGTGGGCCACTAGTACCCTTGCCGGATCATCGTTCGCGCGAGTGCTCGCCCCCCTACGTAGCTTCCGCATAGTCCTTCGTGGACTTCTTGGATGGCTTGTCTGACCTCCATGGGGAACAAGTACTTTAGTAGTGGGGCTGAGAGGGATCGGCGATATAACCAATCATTCATTATTGTGAAGTGGGCTGCTCGGGCCCTTGTGCGACGGGCTTCAACACAGTTGCTTGGGAGTTGTTACCGTAGGAGAAAATCCAACAGGGGATCCATCCAGAAAGGTTCATAGTCGATGGTGTTTACCTATGGCATTGGCTCTTCTATGCTCGGCGTCGATAATTCTTCGACCAAAATTGACCTCGAATTGGAGACCGTGGTGGCGGACGCCAAGTGAGACTGGGCGTCTGCTCGGACGTTCTCTTCTCTAGGGATGTAGACCATCTCGATGTGGGAGAATCAGTTTGCTGCAGACCTGGCCTCCTCCAGGTATTTGATCATGGACGGATCGCGTGCTTCGAATTCTCCTCTGACCTGGTTGGTTATGAGCATGGAGTCACTATATGCTCGCACATTTGATGCCCCCAAGTGTTTTGCCTTGCGCATCCCTGAGAGGAGGGCTTCGTACTCGGCCACATTATTTGTGGTCGGGAAGTTGAAGCGCATAGTGTATTGAAGTTCTACCCCTTCTGGCGAAAGTCAAACCAGTCCTGCACCGCTACCAGCGGCACAGGATGATCCATCGACGTACAGTTCCCAAACTGGTCCCGAGGAGTACTCGGGCGAGTCTTCTGTTGGTATCATACATTCGACGACGAAGTCGGCGAGGACCTGGGCTTTGATCGCTGTCCTCGGACAGAACTTAACGTCGAATTCACCCAGCTCAATCGCCCACTTGACCAGCCTTCCTGAAGCGTCAGGATTTTGGAAGATTTGTCGTAGTGGCTGATCGATGAGGACGGCGATTGGGTGAGCCAGGAAGTACGGTCGTAGTTTGTGAGCGACCGTGACTAGGGCCAAGGCGAACTTCTCGGTTCGCGAGTACCAGAATTCCGGCCCTTGTAGCGCTCGGCTAACGTAGTAGACGGGCTTCATGATGCCAGCTTCTTCTCGGGTGAGTACGGCGCTCATCGTGCTCGGCGTCACCGATAGGTACATGAGTAACTGTTCTCCTTTTTATGGCTTGGAGAGTACGGGAGGAGTGGCCAGGTAGCACTTTAGCTCTTCAAATGCTTGCTCGCACTCTTGATCCCAGTCGATCTGTCCTTTCTTCTCCGGCGCCTTGTTAGCCTGCTTAATTAGTCGGAAGAAGGGAAGACACCTTTCGGCTGCTCGGGACAAGAAGCGGGTTAAAGCGGCGATGCGGCCGGTGAGGCATTGGACCTCCCTCACTCGTCCCGGTCGCTTCATCTCCAACACTGCACGAATTTGATTCGGGTTGGCCTCGATCCCTCGATGGGTAACGAGGAATCCGAGGAACTTCCCAGATCTGACACCGAACGTGCATTTAGCTGGGTTGAGTTTCACATTGTACCTTCTGAGTGTGGCGAAGGTCTCTGCCAAGTCTTCCAGGTGCTCGGCAGCTTGGAGGCTTTTTACGAGCATGTCATCGATGTAGACCTCCATGTTGCGGCCGATCTGCGAGTTGAACATATGGTTGACGAGGCGTTGATAGATTGCCCCCGCGTTCTTCAACCCAAACAGCATGCGGGTGTAGCAGTACAAGCCGTGGTCAGTGACGAACGCCATTTTGTCTTGGTCGGATTCGTGCATGCTGATTTGGTGGTACCCGGAGTAGGCGTCTAGGAAGCTCAGCATTTCGTGTCCGGCCGTGGCGTCGACTAGTTGGTCGATCCGTGGCATGGGGAAGCTGTCCTTAGGCATGGCCTTGTTGAGGTCGGTATAGTCCACGCACATTCACCATTTCCCATTGCTCTTAGGGACCAAGACCACATTGGCCACCCAATCCGAATATCGAGTAGGCCTAAGTAGTCCTGAGCGTAGCTTCTTGCCCACTTACTCCCTGATGATGGTTTGTCGCTTGGGGTTGCAGCGCCTTCGGCATTGCTGGATCGGGCAGCAGGTTGGATCCAGCCGGAGTTGGTGGGTGATGACCTCTAGCAGGATTCCGGAGAGTTCGTCTTCAGACCAGGCGAACACATCCTGGTTGGCTGTAAGGAACCGTATATAAGTGTCCTTGTCGCATTCGGGTAGAGTGGCCCCTGATCCTTAGCGTTCTGCTTGGGTCTTCCCCCACTTAGATGAGGTACAGGTCTTCTGCTGGAGTGCCTGCGCTCGGACCTGGGTCTTCAGTCCTCGCCTTCTTCTCAGGTGGAGTCTCCTCGGGTTGTCGATCGCGCGTCGAAATGAGATAGCACCTCCTAGACTCCCTTTGATCTCCTCGGACCTCCCCTACCCCTCGAGGGGTAGGGAACTTGAGCTTTTGGTGGTACGAGGAGGGGACGCCGCGAAGGGTGCCGAGGATCCCGCGCCCAACGATGACGTTGTACCCAGTCATCGTGCGAACGACGGTGAAGTCGGGGAGGAAGGTTACCTCTTTTGGTGCGGTCCCAAACGTGATTGGGAGTGATATTCATCCTTCGGGGCGGACCGTTGTGCCGGAGAATCCGTATAACGGTGTATGCAATGGTGCCAGTTTAGACAGATCCACACCCATAATCACAAGACAGTCATACGCGATAACATCATGGCCGCTTCCATTATCCACTAAAATGTGACGCACGGTACACTGGTTGATAGTGCCTAAAACCACGAGGGCGTCAGAATAGGGAGTAGTTACACCATCCAAGTCATCGTTTGAGAATACAATAGGATCTCTTGGATGGCCTGGGGCGGTGGCTTCTGGTCGAGTATCCTCGCTTCGACGATCGATGCGTATCGCCGTCGCCTGCATGCACTGTCTCCTCCCGCGGCCGGCCCCCCTGAGATCATCATGATTTCCTTCCCATTGGGTCGATTGTTAATGGGCGGAGATGTCCGCTGTCGCTTTTCGACAGCTTTGGCGAGGAATTTGTCGAGGAGTCCTCTGCGGACAAGGTCCTCGATAGCATCCTTTAGGTTAATGCACTCGACAGTGTCGTGTCCGTGGTCGCGATGATAGTGGCAGCACTTCTTCTTGCTCCTTGAACTCGGATCTGACTTCATCTGGGGAGGCCATTTGAAGAATGGCGTCTCGCTCATTTCCATCAAGATTTGGTCCGGCGGAGCTGTCAGGGGTTTGTAGTTGCGATAACTACCCCTTTCCCTCTCTGGGCTGTCACGGCGGTCTCCGTCGTGACATTCCCGCTTGTCCCGTCCTTCTCGTGACGAGTTGGCGGATCTCTTCTGGTCGGACCCCTCGGTTCTGGCCGCATGGCCCAAGGCCGCAGTGTTCTCCTCGCAGCATGCATGCTTCTGCACCAGGGCGAGGAGGTCGGGAAGGGTCATCGGTGCTTCGACTCCAAGCGTGCGCCGGAGAATGTGGTCCCGCGTCCCTTCAGTGAGGGCGGTCATCGCGAGGCTGACATCGAGGTGCAGGATCCGGAGTGTCTCCGCGCGGAAACAGGAGACGAAGTCCCATAATGTTTCTTCTTTCCCCTGCCTAAGGGCGAGCAGGGTCACCGCTGATTTGGCCACCTTCCGGCAGCCAATGAAGTTCTCCTTAAGCAGCTTCTTGAGCTGTTGGAAGGAGGAAATGGTCCCGACCGGTAGAGACTCGAACCAGGCCCGGGAGTTCTCCCGAAGGGTCATAACGAACGCCAGGCACTTCACAATATCCGAGGCCCGGTGGAACACCAAATGAGACTCGAAGTTGTGTATGTGGTCGGCCGGGTCGGTGATGCCATCGTAGGAGGTGAACGATGGCAACTGGAGCTTCGGCAGAATGGGGGCTTCCATGATCTCCCTAGAGAAGGAGGTGAACAATGGCAGCTGGAGCTTCCGTCGATCAAGCCGCGATTTCTCGCAGCCAGGAGGACACCGCCTAGGTGTCGGACCTTGTCCTCTATCTCGTCGATGCGTTGGAGCTGGCGATCCATCTTTAGGTTAGAGTGCAATGGACTGCGCACCCTGGGTGCGGGCATGCTGCGCAATCGTCGAGTCCTCGCGATCGAGGCGTGGGAAGCTTCCCGTCCCCGGCGGGGGTTCTCTCCAATTTGGGACCTCTCGTATTGCCATCACTCAGGCAAGACTGGGTGGGGTCCCATCGGCCGGCTCGCCAACTCCTGGTAGAGTCCGGTCAGGGCCCGGATCTCCTGACGGAGTTCATCTAGGTCACCCAGTGTGACCTCTTGTCGGAGATGGGCGGAGGAGGCTTCCTGCGACCCCCGGCGAGAGTTGGGTCCCTGATGGGAACCGCGCCCCCGATTGCTGGCATTGCGAAGGCTTCCACGAGGTGCCATAGCTTTTCGCTCGGGTTCCCACAGACGGCGCCAAGAAGTGTAGAGGTAGAAAACTAGTTCCTATGCCACGTACCACCTTATCTATTTATTTGTTGGGGAAGTCGTCCCGCACCAATGGAGGCCTGCAAGCACCAGAAACAAGGGCGTCAGAAGGAGTCCCGGGTGTTTTCCTAGGGGTCAACCTTCGATGCTTAAGTCAGCAACAATATTAAGAGAAGAGCAGAGGAGAGAGATGTGGATGCCGTAGTAGAGGATCCGAGAGACGTGTAGGCCTTCACCGCGAGTGCTCGCCGCCCCAGTAGGCACCCGGAGAGTGCTCGCTAGGTGGTAAGGTCGCGTAGAAGGAGTGCTCTCTCTTGACGTCGTAGGGCGTGGCCTCTCTATCGTCGTAGTAGGACTGATTGCTCTATTCTCAGTGAGAAATTTTTTGGCAGAAGCATCTCCCGTGTCTCTCTTCTATGTCATTCCCCTTCTTATATGGGTTGTCCTAGAGCGGGGAGCGTTATCCCTTGGTAAGAAAGGGTGTAAGTAATGGAATAACGTTTTTCTGCTATAGTGGCGGGAGTTTCCGGTTAGAGGGCGTTTACCCCGACGTCGGCTGGTCCCGGGACGAGTCTCACGGTGCTCATGGGCGTGCTCGTCCATTATGGGATGATGGCCGACGTCGTGGCGGATAACGATCGGTCATCGGAGGATCTTCCGCCGGTCATAGAGCTTTCCCGTGAGGTAAAATCCAATGCCAAGTCGAATTGGGTCGCGCCCTGGTGGGCCGCACTTGTTGGGCGTGATGTAGAACGGGATTGATTTGGGTGATTTAGACCCGCCGCTATTGGGCCAATCTTGAGCCAAACTAGATTTACCCTCCTCAGATATTTTTTTTGAGTTCACTGCAGAGAATAATCAACTTTCTATAGACCCTACAATATTTGAACAAGCACTCATATCTAAGAAAGTTCTCACGGAAATTCCAACACAAACTGAAAGCAAGATGATCACGATGTGCAACCTCAAAAATATCCACAGCTAGGATTGCCATGTAATCTAGGCGTGAACATTATTCGAATTCAACTTGAAAATTAAATCGAATTAATGGATTTGATTCGATTTGATTTGAGTTAAAATTTAAGAAAAATTAATTTAAATTCAAATTGTATTAAAAATTTTAATTTAACTTGATTTTAAAATTTTAAAAATCAAACTGAACCAAATAATCAAATTATATTTTTATCAAATTAATATAAATGTATATATAACTATAAACTATAATTCTAAAATTTAATCTCCACCATCCTCGTAAGATTTTCTAACTCTATGAAATAAATTTCAAATCATTTTCTATTTTACTATAAATGAGATTCTTAAATTTTTATGTGAAAATATCATAAAATTTATTCTTACAAGTTACAATTTTTGATGTTATTTTTTTTATATTTATTTTATTTTACTCTACTTTTATCCACTCATTTTTTAATCCAATCTAATTTCTAAAAAGAGATAAGAATATGATACAAATAGAATCAAATCAAATTAATTTGATTTGATTTCAAAGTTGTTCAATTTGATTTAGTTCAAATTGAATCGCTAATTCGATTCAATTCAAAAAAAATTCTCTTCAAATCAAATTAAACCAAATCAAATCGTACTATTATAATCAAAATAGAAAAAACTAAAAGAGAGGCGTCCGTTGATGCCAAAATATATCACCGCATGCATAGTGATCACATCTTGAAACGGGATGTAATTTTGCCATCGTTTTTGCTCACAAAATACTTCTATTTCTCATCTCTGTTTCTATTCTTAACAAAGTGGATGGTAAATAAAAAAGATATTTTCCTCTCATCTTGTTTCCATCGCCACTCCCATGCCCATTCCAGTTCCTGTGTTTATATGCCCCAAATTCCCAAACATGGGGCCCGAAATAAAAGGCCCACTGAACTCTCCTACAGATACTTGCTGACAACCATTTAATACCAAAAAAACAAAACTAACAACATTTAGACAATAACGTCCATTTCAGTGATGGAACACCTGCATAAAGATGTATAGCAGGCTCGGTTGGCTTCACATACAACCAGAAGGGAGACATCAGACCATGGAGGAATCAAAATGATTCCAAATCGACCTCCAGGGATAAAGCCTAGTGCCACTCTACCACAAAGAAAGCTATAAACGAACAGGATTAAAGGGTGAAAGTGTTTCTTTTTTTTTTCCCCCACAACTGCCCCTCATGGTACCCATCATCTGTCCGATCTATATAAGATATTAAGATGTAAGAAAATTCCAGATGATTCTTTTTGTAACAATAGCTGAATCGGTGATTTAATTCTTATCCCTGTAGCCTGCAGGAGGCCAACCAACACAACACATGTAGTGCCATAGAAGAAACAGTCCCCAGAGATTTTTTTTTAAAAAAATGTAAGTTATAAAGCAGATGAATATTACCTTGTCCGGGGATTCTATCTGCAAGACAGCGTTTACAATAATATCACACCTGTGACGCCAGTTTTCTTCTTGTGATTTCACGAGGAATGTGCCCAAAAGTGTTCCTGGCACCGCCCAGAGTGATTCTGCTGAGGGCACATGAGAAAAGTGAAGACAAGGGTAACATTCAAGAAGAATTTGGCGGGCCATGTACACGTACTTTATAACCTTCAAGATGGGCATACAAATGTTAGCAATCAAGTAGATAAGAGCAGCTACAGATGTTACGCATTTGTAGAGCACTGGGAAGTCGGACATCCTTGCCAGTTAATCACAAATGACCATGGATATACTGCCGGATGAATCCAAAAATCATAACCTTTTCACGCGCAAAGATTGTACTTGTTAATGAGCATTTGACTTGCAACACTATTATAATGTAATATGGGGTACGTCTTTATCCCAGTCCAGTGTAGAGCTACTTCCAGCCTTTCCTATACCCATGCAGGGATAATGCTTAATATCTACAAATGGTGGAAATTGTTATTTATTTAATATTCAACAAATTTCATTCAAGTTATGCTATTGAAAATTTAAAGGACAGTGTCTGTTCATCTTCTTCCTACATTTTTTTTCCCACTTGTATAGTGAAAGGTATTGCTAGTTCCCATTCTCCCACCAATTCATCTTCACTTTGACTTGATGTAGTCATCCAAGCACTTGTACACCAAGAACAAAGTGGCGTCATATTTGTTTCAAACTGAATTATAATATGATTGCTTCACCAAGTGACATCTAGCATGAATGAATCTGTAGTTTGTCAAGATCAAGAAAGGTCGTTCACATCTATGATTTTGTAATTTTATATTGAACTGATCCTCTTAAATTTTGACAAGCAGTCGCCTTTTTTTTCATCATTTAAACCAACTGTGACAAAATCAGAGACCAATTCTAGCCTGAGCCTATGTGAATGCCATCAACCTTGCTGCCATCCCAACAGCTTCTAGTCAACTGACATACCTCTGGCACATATTTACAGCCGTTGACAGAAACAAAACCAGAACAATTAAATTGGTCTAAAAAGCTTTACTTAAATGGCTATATTCAGTTAATCAATTTCTCTGTGACAAGCAGTTTAGGAGAAGGATGCAAGTTAATTCCCTGCTGACATAACAACTCAGAAATTCCAAGCTCAACGGATCAATGTAGAAGGTATGAAAGAAAGTCAGCTAGGTAACCTTAGATTTACAATGAAACTTCAATCCTTGGGATCCGGCACATTATTCATGGTCAACAATCCAAAAAATTCATAAATAAATTTTCAGCAGAATTCTCATTCCTAAGTTCCACATGGAATCCAACTGATGTTAGTCCTATGTTGGCTAAATCACTGAACTATATTCACTTGAAATAGCTGAGAAACTCTTAAGAATGATATACCACAGCCCACCAAATTGCCCATCACTAAAAACAAAAACCACAGAAGTCAGAAATCCAAAGAAGCATGTTTTAGAACTGGGATTCAGGATGCTAGTATCATAAAAGGAATGAAAGAATCCCATTAAATCAAACGGTATGCTCAAATACAGACACCAAATGGAACACATGTCATAGTTGACAAGTGACTTCCATATTCCAAAGAAAAAGTAAAACGAAAGCAAGAAAAGAGAAAACAAAAGCATGTCATATTGGTGTTAGGAATATATATCAATAGGATTCCAAATATTCTGGATACATCTTACCATGGTTGGCAGTATCAGCCGAAACCGATCCGAAACCGGGCCCCAACACCGTAGCAGGTCCGATACCTAAAAAATACTTTTTTAATGGTTTCGGCCGAAACTGACCTGTTTCGGTCCGAAACCGTCCGGTTTCGGCCGAAACCAGAGAGGATCACTAATTTTTTTATTTTTTTGAATGGTTTCAACCGGTTTCAACCGAAACCGAAACCAGTACGTATCGGTTTCGGTACCGGCCGAAACCGGTACCGAAACCGATACTGCCATCCTTGCATCTTACATGATACACAAGAAACACATCTATCTGACGGTGAAACATATAGAATCAGGCTAGAAACTGAGTATGAAGATTCAATAATTAATTGTGGCCATTGGCCAAAAAAGACACTACGAAAATGTAGATATGCAACAAAGCTTTGTACACAGAATTCCCAGTCAAACAATAACACAGTGCAACATTATTCCTGCAAAATGGTCAACTGAATGACTAGGAAAGATGGATGTTTAAATCTCCCCTTCCCATTGATGCTTAAAGCAAAGTTGTAGTAGTGAGTACATCGAGGATGCTTTCAATTTATTTACAATATACAAGTTCCAAAGAAGCCTCAAAAGTATTGTCAGCTGAATATAGTAACAATTAGAAGTAGCAAAAAAAACATAATGGCACATAATCATCTCTTTTCTTGCTTTCAATAAAGATCATCAAATAAAATGCTCCCAATAGATTCATCTCTTTTCAAAACAGATGTCTCTTTCTAGTTTAAATCTGATACCAGCATCCCATTTCTTCTTCTTTTTCATTAATTGTTCCATATCAATGCCAGCGGAAGGGCCTTGCAATCTTGTGTCCCTTGCATGGAGAGTGCAATATTCAAGGATTCTTCTCCCTACTCGGAGAGGGACATAGTCCCGGAGACACCGGGAGGGGGTGGGGAGTTAGAAGAAGGGGAGTCAAATGGGGAGAGACTGGCGGAAAGGAGTAGACTGGGAAGAGAGGAGGTGAAGAAGCTTGTGGGGGCGGTGGAGACACTGACAGAGGTGCAAGTCAGGGAGTTGACGGACAAGATGAGGATATCTTTTGTGGGCTTGGAGAGAGATCTGAGAGGGGTGTTCCCCATGGTACAGAAGAGGTGGTTCTTAAGTATGGCGAGGGAAGCCAAGGGAGCAAAATCGTAAAAGAGGGTGGCAGGGGTGAGTGAAGGGGGAGAGGAGGGGAGGAATGAGCTACAGGAGGAGGAGGGTAGGATTACTCTCATGTCCCTATGAGGATCGTTTCATGGAATGTGAGGGGGATCTGTGGGGAAAAAAAGAAGAAGGTGGTGAGGGAACTTGTAAAAATATGCAAAATAGAAGTTCTGTCCCTACAGGTGTCCAAGTGTGAGAGAGATGGTGAACTAATTATGAGGGAGATTGATAGTGCTAGGCTATCGAAGGGGGTGGCCTCCCTGGCGAAAGGAAAGTCTAGAGGTATTATGATTTTTGGAATCAGTTCAAGGTAGAGAGGTGGTAGAGGACAGACAAGTTAGTAGTGGGGCTCTATCCCACCACTTCCATAACGTAACTTTTCATGGGACTTCTCTAGGGTCTGTGGACAACAAAGCAGAGAAGGGAAGAGACTCCTTTGGGAGGATTTGCTTAGCTACCATCAGGCATCAAGCTGGCCATGGTGTGTGGGAGGTGACTTCAACGCAATTGCTATAACTTGGGAGAGGATAGGTGATAACCCCCAGACAAAGGGAATGGAGGACTTCATTGGCTTTATTACAAATGCTGCCCTGATTGATATCAAGTTGTCAAATGTTCACTTCACATTGTCCACTATGAGGGCAGAACCCTTATGCTCCCACTTGGATAGATTTCTGGTGTCAATGGATTGGGAGGATCACTATCCTCATGTGCAGTCTTGTTACTTGGCAAGATCGGTGTCTCAACATAAGCCAATCCAACTGCAGACTTCTAATAGGTTTCAATGGAAGCCCATCTTCAGAATGGAAAGATATTGGTTTAGAGAGGTGAACTTTATGGAAACAGTTAGACTGGCATGGACTGCTCCAAGGCAAGAACGGTCAGCAATGGCTAGATATGTGTGCAGCTTAAAGCATGTGGCATAGGTGCTAAAGGAATGGGGTGCAACCAAAGTGTTACCTAGCAAGATTGCTAAAGATAGGATCCTAGATCAACTGGAGGGCATAGACTACTTGGAGGAGACAAAACTTATGGATGAACCAGACAGACAGCTTTGGGACAAGATTAGAGTAGACTTTGATGAGATCCTGATGAGGGAGGAGATATACTGGAAACGAAGATCCAGGGAGAAATAGCTCAAAGAATGTGACAAGAACACTGCTTATTTTCAATGTGTAGTCTCGAGTACAAGAAAGGTCAACTCAATCAGATGCATCAAGATAGACGACCAGTTGTTTTCAAGGGATGAGAACATCAGAGGGCAGGCAAGGGACTTTTTCGCACATTTGTTCACCGAGGAGCATACAGTGAGGTCTCTGATAGCTGATGACCTTCTTCCTTGCATTCCCCTCTAGGAAAGAGAAGCTCTTTCCTGTCCCTTCTCGTAAGAGGAGGTACATAGAACGGTCTTCTCCCATGTGGGAGATAAAGCCCCTAGATCAGATGACTTCCCCTTGACCTTCTTTCAAAAATACTAGGACATAATTAAGACATATCTCCTTACAGTCTAGGAGTTCCTCCAAGAGGGAAGGGCACACTTACGGGTTATCTTAGTCCTTATTCTTAAGAAGCAAGGAACTCAGAGTCTTCAGGATTGCAGATCCATCAACCTCCTGAATGGCACTTAGAAAATCATCTCTAAGCTTTTGGCCATGAGACATGACACTGTGTTGGACAATTTGGTTAGTGGGTACCAAGGGGCATTTATTAGAGGGCAACACATATAAGAAAACTTCTTAGTAGCTCACGAATGTTTGCATGCCACCAAAGCTCAGAGGAAGAAAGGGGTGGTGCTCAAGCTGGATTTTGAGAAAGCCTATGATAGAGTCACCTGGAATTACTTATTTGTTGTGCTGAAGAAGATGGATTTTGATGAAAGACGGATCGGATGGATCCACACTTGTATTACGTTAGCTAGCTTAGCAGTCTTAATCAATGGACAGCTTTTCGCCTATTTCCACAGTGGCGGGGGTCTTCAGTAGGGAGACCCCATGTCCCCTATTCTCTTTGTTCTGGTGGCACATATCCTTATGAGGATGTGATTAAGAACATAAACATACGAGCTGATCAAAGGCTTCCAGATTAGAGCAAACAATGTGCATATCTCCATTTACAATATGTTAATAATACCATTCTTTTCTTGGCAGAAGACGAGAGTCAACTATATGTCACTAGACTCATGTTGGGGTTGCTAGAGGAAGTCAGCGAGATCAATGTGAACTTTAGGAAGAGCCAATTAGTGCGGATTAATATGGGGGATAGAGCCTTGTTGGATCACGAAAATATTATCTCAACTTTCTTTTTGAAAAGAAGGGATGTACATAAGGGGGGCTATGTAAATAACCTGTGCAGAGTTTATTCCGTGAGTGTACATCGTATCAGACGATTTGGGTTCGAGTGCTGGACCTTTCCCCACTGACCGCAGTCAGTGTTGATTTACATCGGCCTAACGTCCAAACACCTTTGTTTGAATGTCAAAGAAATCTTAAAGTCCTCTACATAGGTTTTGATGTTGAGGGCTTGCTTACCACTCATTCACCACCGACAAACTAACAGAACTAGGATTTCATCAAAGGCCTCTTAAGTTCAGGTAAAAATCCTAGAATTTAGGAATATGAATGCAATTCTGCAGAAGCCATAGACATTTTTGAAGTGTTGGAAGATTTCCTGGGCCCCAGGGGTATTTTAGTAATTTTAAGTTTCCAGGGGTGTTTTGATAATTTTACCAGGCCAAGGGCGTTTCTGAAATTTTCGGGTTGGAGACAAGATAGGATAAAATCCCCGACTCCACGAGGCACTGAGGCCATCTCCGAAGAATTTTGGGGGCGACTAGAGCATTTCTAGGTCATGAGAGTATTTTGGTAATTTTACCCGACTCCACGCGGACCTAGATCAGAGGTGGCATTCAAGGGTAGGACTGAGCTGACAATGTCCCTAAGCTGAAGAGCAACGAGGGACTTTCATAGAAGGCGCACGTGAGTTGATTCGCAAAAGGAGGGGTATGTGCATAATTTCCCAAAAGTTGGGGGTTTATTTACAACTTTTCATTGACCGGACCATAAAAGGACAATTGAGTATGTTTATGATCCATATGAGTACAAGGTTGTCGGCGAGTTGTCGACTGTGGAGTCTCCACACTGATGCGGGACGTAGGGGCGTAGCCCCAATTACAAAGAGTTGCAAGGTAAAACTACAAATAACAGGAATTATATTTCTCACAATCCCAAGAGGGGCTTTTTCGTAATCCTCCCATTATATGAGTGGAACTACATAATTTAGCCGCCTCAGGTGCATAAAAAATTACAAACGTGGCCCGCAAAGGGACATAATTACAAACATAACTCCCTAGGGGCGTAAATACAAGACCCGAGGATCACCTACCCCTCGAGGGCCAAAACAACGAACAATGCTCCTTGTGTGGATCTATCGATGCTCGATCTCTCCGTCCTATTTTTTTCCATAGCCCAGGGGGCTATTTATAGAAGTAGGAGGACCCAAGTTGTCAAAAACATGGAGATTTAACTCAATTTTGACGAAAAACGGGTTTTAACCCCAATTCTTACAAGGTAGGGTAGCCACTCCTTTTTTTCTTCTTATTTTTTTATGGGAACACGGACCCCGGGGGGGTCGTTTGACCTGTGGGCGAGACTCAGCGGGGTCAATGTTGACCCCGCTGGAGGCCCAGTGGGGTGACACGACCCCCACCCAGCAGGGTGACGCGACCCCACCCAGGGTAGGCAGTGCCCGCGGGCAGGCCAGCGGGGTCATTTGACCCCGGGGCGGCCTTTTGGCCCCTCTTCGGGTCTTTTTCACATTTTTTTGTCACCTTGGGTGGGAGAGGAGCTGCCGCCCTGCATTTATTGCTCCCCAAGACCCGCTCTTGCTGTGTGGCAGCAACACGTTGGTGGAGAACCATGCGGGAGCGAAGGATTGTTCATTTGTTGTTTGTTGGTGCGCCGCTCGCCCGGGGGGAGTTTTTGCATCCGTCCGTGCCGTGTGATACACAGTTATTCGGCCACTTTGACAGGTGTGCATGTACATTCTCCCCTTAATTTTTCTTGTTGCGACACTACTTGCAATTATAAGGTCGGGCCAATAGCCCCTAAATCGCAGAGGTACTCCACAGACCGACGATATCGACGCTACGCCATATTTTTCGTCGGTTGCTATGAAATAAAATCCTCGAAATATTTCGAGAGAATTACGGGTGCAACAAGCCTTTAGAAGAGCAGCTTTCATATTAGGCTGTCATATAGGAGATTTCCCCATCTCTTATTTCGGTCTACCATTGTCTCCCAGGGTTATATATTACAGTGATTGGCTCAACGTGATACAGAGATACGAAGCTAGATTGGCAGGATGGAGGGCGAGACTCCTCTCCTATGGGGGGAGATAGGTGCTTTGCAAATAAAAGCTGAATAACCTGGCTGCCTATTGCCTTTCACCTCCTAGATCCCGAAGACAGTTGCAAGGACAATTGAGTCTATTCAAGCTAGATTTTTTTGGCATGGTAGTGGAGGCAAGAGCAGGGGTTGGCATGACATAACATAGGGCAGAATTTGCAAGAGCAAGGTGATGGGAGGACAGGGCATCAAAAATATCACAAATTTTAATCAGGCTTTGTTATGTAAATGGCTATGGAAGCTTGGCTCCGAAGAAAATGGGTTATGGCTACAAGTCGTCCGACAGAGATATTATGGGAGAGTAAGGGACTAGGACATGTATCCAGCTGCCCAACACAATATCTCTCCTATCTAGAGAGGTATCTTGAAATGTAGGGATATCATTTGGGCTAAGTGTACGTGTCTGGTTGGGCAACGGCCAGAAGTGCTTATTCTGGAAAAACAGGTGCTGTGCAGACTTTGATTTGGAGGAGTCCTTCCCACAACTTTTTACGATTGCTTCCACACCAACAGCCCTAGTTTCCCAGGTCTTTGAGCAGCAGCCACCAGGGGGTATTTGGGCTCCAGCTTTTGGAAGAAATCTAAGGGTGGAGGAGATTGTACAGATCGAAAGTCTACTATCTCTTCTCCTACACTTCGCTCCGAAGGCGGGCAATATCGATAGGTGGTGGTGGTAGAGATGGGATAAAGAAGGCAGGTTTTTAGTTAGCTCAGTGTACACTCTTATTTCAGATGAAGGAGTGAGGCATGGTCTTGCATCACAGATTTGGAAGCCTTGGAGTCCCCTTAAATTGTGACTGCTTATATGGAGGATCTTACATGAGTGTCTGTCGACATGTGACAGGTTGGCTTCTTTTATGATAGGCATCCCCACACTGTGTGCTCTTTGAGGAGAGGAAGAGGTGGCATTGGATCATCTCTTCATTGGCTGCTCCTTCTCTAAGGAGGTTTAGACACAGGTTTTGAGCAGATTCCCAAGGGCCACCAGCCCTCATGTCAATGTGCAACAACTGATTGGTAAATGGCACAAGAGATGAACTCTTAAAGGTGATAGGCTCATCTGGTGGCTCATTCTCCATGCAACTCTTTGGACTGTAGGGAGAAAAAAATGGTAGAGTCTTCAAGAGAGAAACTAGAGCTACGAGAAGACTGTATCTCTTATTTTGGGCATTGTGAGAGAGTGGGCCTTGGTCTCATGTAATGTGGACTCTCATAACTCTTCATTTTTTGTTTTGTTGGGGGGTTAGTGAATGTCACATCAGCTTGATGTCTAGTTTTTTGTATAGGGATCTTTTGGGAACTCATTGAGTATACTTGTACGTCCCTCTTTTTACTTTAATACAATTTAGTGGTACCAACCACTTTCAAAAAAAAAAGGATTCTTCTCCCTACTCATGAATCATTTAGCCCAAAAAAACAAAACTCCATCATCATTAAAGATGATGAAAATTAAATTATACACACACAAGACAGATAAAAATAAGTGAACAGTAAAAAGATAAAAGTACCCCTCCCATAGAGTATCAGACAAGTTGTAGTGCACATGGAGTTACCTTCTTTCTTCATGTCATGTGCATTACCTTTGCTCCTTACGTGTGCTCATAAACCAGTTTCCAGAGACAGTTTCCTTCTTCCTACTCCCATTAGGGCAAATAATCTCTTTGCCATCTATATCACCTCCCTTAAATGAAAACGGCAAGGAATAAGCTTCACCTATAAAGTACACTCTTCTGATCCTGTCCATGCAAAAAAGAAGAGGAAATAGAAACAAAAAAAAAGAACTGGTAAACATTACAGGCATCGCGAGTCTCTTAAGAACTCTCATATAAAATATCTTAAGAGCTCTCATATAATAGATTATCAGTTCATCATAAAAACTGAACATACTTCTTCACCTCCGTGTCAGGCTGAGATTGTGAACTGTAGATATTGGAACGCATCACCATCCTAGATGGTATGAGGATTGTTTCTTGGATGGATTGTATTTGGGGAAGGACATTCTTGCCCCTTTTTGTCATATTTGTTCACCTCAGCATCAGGCTGAGATTGCGAACAATATATGTTGGAACGCATCACCATCCTAGATTTCATGAGGATTATTTTTTTGGATGGATTGCATTTTGGGGTATGTGACATTCTTATCCTTATTTGTTGTAATTTATCACACTCAACTGAAGGCCACTTCTGAGTTGCTTTAATTTTGAATCCTTCCACTGACCTGCAGGTCAGTGTTAATTTTATATTCCAATGGGAGGACACTCTTGATTTCCACCTTAATGAGAACCCGTATAAGGATATAATAATGGAAAGCCAAATAATAATATTATGTATGAAGAAAGCTTAATAAAATAGACATCCTATAAAGATGCGATCTCTAGAGGCCATTTGGACAGCCTCACTCACATCACTCACAACCAAAACCGTTGCTAATTCTTCACTGTTAACAGCATAACCATCGCAAAAGAAGCCCCCCGAACCCGCATTTGCCCAGAGTTTTCCTAAGAAAAAGGAAGGTCCATGTGCATCGAAAGATGACACAGCACAGTATGCAAATGAGATGTGTGCTTTCTCTTCTTTAAATCAAAGAAAAGGTGTATTCTAGCCATGGCCCATCATCGTAGATGTCAATGATAGTTGCACCAAGCTTGAAGCCACTCTTTTGCATGTTAACACCTAAGGTGGCCCAAGCCACACAAGTTGATGGTTTTGCCATTTTGGAACTCAGTCATGTGAGAGCAAGGTGGGCGATAATGGGGCCAAAGGACCCTTCCCCTACTGTAGGATCTTTGGACTTCCAATGGTTGGGTGATGCACTTTGACACTAGACATTTCTCTGCCATTGTTTTGGAGAGAAGACCACCATTAGCCAATGGACTCCTCCACTGCTAGAAAATTGAACTTCCAACATGAGGTGGTGTCTTCAAAACAGCAAAAATTTCAGATGTCCTTGTAAAGAGAAGCCACCTTGGCCAATGGGGACCACCCCAATGTTTCTTTATCTTTTTTGTTTTCTGAAAGTGGGTAAAGACCACCCCAATGTTGGAAAATTGAACTCCCAAGAGTAGAGTAGGGTGAAGTGTTACACTTTCTTTTGTTTAATCAATACATAGTACCATCCACATCCAAAAAAAATGGTGGCATTGGGAATAGGGTGTCTTCTATCATGACAATTTATTATCACGACGAAATTTTGAGAATACCTGTTAGTGACAAGGTCACCATTGGCCAAAAGGATCCTCCCCACCAATGGAATGGGAACTTCCACTTCCACTATTGGCATGCCAACAGTGCAGATAGGAGTATAGAGCCAGGGAAAGAAGACAGAGTCGAAAAAGAAATAAAGGGCCTTCTTATTAAAGGTAGGTTAGATTTGATTGTGTACCCACAGAATTTTTACACCATCTTAAAACATTCAGGAGACACTAGGAGACAGAAGGTCGGTGATTGTTGGAAGTGAGTTCAATCCTCTCAAATGAGGCCATGAAGCCATATGTACGCCAAGCCTGTTGATTTTCACAATGGTGATTACGCCGTGTTACTCTCTGGTTAGCCAAGGTGCCTGTGTTGTTACGTCGCGTCAGCACATCCTTGTTGGTTCATCCGATGGTGTAGGGCCATTTCTTGTTCGACATCTTCATTCATCAGGGTCAATGTTTCTAAAGATAGATGTCTTCGTTGTTTTCAAGACCAGCCATAGAGGACCCAGCGAATAAGGGACTCTCATCTCTTTTTAGTTTTTATCAACTTCTTTCCTTTTTAGGCCCCAGGGCACCTTGGGTGAATATTATTCAATAGAGATCAATGCCCACTATCGTGTTGGCATTCATTTTCTATACGACATGAGCAACATTTCCACCCATAATAATAGAGAATATGCTAGAAAGCGTAAATGGGATAAAAGGTGAGTCTTCTCAGTTGGACTTTAAAATTTTTCAGGATGAAGGTTGCAGAGTGGCTTGGAAGAATCAGATTTGGAAAGCCAAGGTTCCTCACAAGATAAAACTGTTCTGTTGTAAAGTAGCCTTGGCTAGACTGCCTACAGCAGATTGATTGAGAAAATCCATCACACAAGTTAAGAGGCACTGTCCTTTTCACAACACCTTTGCTGAATCCACAGAGCACATTTTATGTTCTCTTCAGAATTATTGTGGAGAATCATCTGTAGACGTCCGCAAATCAGTCCTTGGAAGTTGGAATCTGGAGCATATTGAGGACCTTTTGGAAATACGATGGCAGAGATGCAAAGATAAAAGAAAACGGAATGTTGGCTGATCATTCTTCCAGCAATCTCGTGGGCTCTATGGGGGAGAAATAACTGATTTTTTCAGGATGACTGTCAAAGTGTTTAGGATATCCTAAAGAGAGCAATCAAACTTGTTGAAGACTGGATACTGTACACCGCTAGACTGAATACTCAAAATTCAATTGTGTTTCAGAAGATCAAGAGTGGGGATTATTTTGTCTTTTGGGCTTATTGTCTGACCCGTCTAGTTTTCTCTTGCCTTTGCCTGGGCCTTGCTTTTCTTTTTTTTGGGAGCTTTGATGTTCAATCCATCCTCTTGATAGACACTTTTCCGGTGCACTTTGCCTGGGTCTTATGTCACGGTTCCTTTGTGTCTTTTTTTTCTTCCATGCCCCTTCTTTCTCTTCCTTTTAATGAATAATGGCATTGCCACCTTCTAAAAAATAATGTGGCTGTCGTGCCTCTGACTAGCCATCTGTGGTGCTCCAACTTCTGAATAGGCATGTTTTGGCCTTTGTTACTGAAGACAATACACATAAAGCTGTAACAGTGAGGCTACCTTATGAATTGCATGAATTGTCTGCCATACTTTTGGGGTTTCGGTAGATAAAAGGTTTGTGTATCCTTTTTCCTTTGATTCGGTTTAGAGGGAGAATTCTAGGACCTCACAGAATTATATTCACTTAGTTCAAATGAAAGATTTGTGTATCCTTTTTCTTTTGATTCAGGTTAGTAGAATTCTAGGACCCCACAGAATTAAATTCACTTAGTTCGCAATTTCCATTCATTTAATGTGAAAGAACTGTATTGTCTTTTAAAAGATTGTTAGAAGGGTTACTTTAAAGGCACCTTCACTCAAGGATGGCAGTTTTGATTTAGGACCCGGTTTCGGCCGGGTCCGAAACTGAAATAGTATCGGTTTCACTTTTGCCCGAAACATAATAAAATAATATTTTTTGTTAGGATAGCAGGTCCGAAACCGAAACGTATCGGGCTGAAACGCCCGAAACATAATAAAATAATATTTTTTAAGTTTCAGACCTGCTAGAGTGAGCAGGTCCGGTTTCGGATCGTCTAGGTCAAAAACCCATACATTTCGGCCGAAACTGCCATCCCTGCCTTCACTACATATATGTTGTGGGTGAACAACAATTCTTATAAGAAATATAAAATATCCATCTAGAAAGACCTACATAATCGCCTTTTTGGATATGCAATTCAACAACTCCATTAGGCAGACTTTGGTAACAGGGTAGGATAGCGAGGGTAGGGTATCTGGTGAGAGAGAGCGGTGTGGACCCCACAGCTCCTCTCCCACACAAAGCACGTAACCGGGGTCGGTTAGCCCATTCAACCCTTTGGGGTCGAATGCGCTAACCCCACCCAGATTTCAAAGTGGCCCTCACATTTTTATCCCTGCCTCCCCTACCCCAGTTCAACCAACCTATTAAAAAAAAACAAAGTAAAGTTCTTAAGTATAGAACTGACTACTTGATGCTTTATTCATGCTACTACATACATCAACACTATGATTCCAAAACCATTACCAACAGACCACTAGTAAACCATAGAAGATGCTTGTGACCGCTGTGGTTTGCCCCTAAAAATTGAAAAATAATTGTAATCCTCATGATGTAAAGACCAAATTACCACTTTTAAATTTCCAGATTAAGGAAAGAATATTTAAGAACAGTGTCCATTATGTATCATGGGTTAACTTGATCCACGACTTAAAAAATACCAGCATCACAAGAATTTCATATTCCTTTTCTCCTGAAAGAAGAAATGTTAATATTTCCTTTTTCAAGCATCTTACATTACAAGGAAATGCTTTGTCTCACAATGCATGCTCCACAAAAAAATTCAGAATCAGACTAATACAATCATTATAAAATAACTCATGGCACAGTGTACATTTCATAGGAATTCCATCACATAGATTTTTTCTCATTATACACTAACAGTATTGCACTGCACAAATGTGGGGACAACAACAAACAATTAGACAGGATTCGGGATTTTCCTCAGATTTGATATGTATTCCAATCAAAAGTGGGTTGTGAGTAAACCTCATAGTCAGTTGGACCATCTACAAAACTATCAACACCTTGCAAGCCTTCCAAGAGAGATGGCTGGAAGCCATCATTTCTTAAAGGAAGCAGTTTATAAAACAATAATAGCCCAAGTGTAAATATTGCCTGCAGCTTTGTAGAGTCTCCCTGGACTGAGAAGAACAATAACATTGACACAAGGAACAAGACTACACAAAAGTGCATGATGCATAACACCCTGTCCATCAGTTTCCCATCATTACCGGATGGGAAGCCACGAACTCTGTACACAAACAAGAAGTTGTACTTGTCCACTAGGTACCGATAACCAAAGTAAACAGCACCTACAGGAACCACGAGTGGTGCAAACAGAGCATATATCATGGTAAGTGCGAATATGGTCAGATTGAAGGCGTAGTATTGGGCAAAATCAAATTTCTGCCTTGGCATGTGGAAGCTCCTGTTGACTGGGTAAAGAGAAAGATCTTGCCCTTGTAAATCAATGCCATTTATTGCTGAACCGTTCTCCCTTTCTGACACAAGAGGCATCCTGAGTGAATCTTCTTCATGGCTTTGCTCTAAAGGATATTCCTCACTCTGCTCTGGAACCAGCTGGAGCATATCATTCTTTTGAAACTTCTTCAGGGTTTTCTTTATCCAGGGTATTGGAGCTAATAAATCAAACGATATCCCTAAAAATGTGCTCGTGATCAGGAATGCAAGTGATGAGAGGCATGACTTAGACAAGAAAGATGCACTCATGTACTGCTCAATCCGTTTACAGTCCTCACCATTTACCAAGTAGCATCTACCCATTCGAAGTATCGCACTCTCTAAAGAGGATTCCACCAATGCACGCAAAAGGATGAGATTTACCAAAAAGAAACAGACCATCTTAAGCAGTGCAGCCCGCTGCTCTCCGGAAACAGTGAGATGCTTCTCGAACTTTGAAAGGTAGGAAAGAGCAGAAGGGATCACGATGTACATGCTCACAAATATGAGAACGTTTGGCAGAAACTGCAGAATTACAGTCCCGAACCAGCTCGACCCCTCAAACCACGCCAACCATCTCTGGGCATGGTCCATAGCTTCTGCATTGATAATCCGGGCAGCACTCTTGATTCCACTAATCACTGCGAGAGGTGAACTGCAGAACAACAGCATCAGAAGAAGGCACGTGTTCACCGCCACCCTCCTCAACCTAAGGGAGAGCTTACTTGAGCCCAAGTTGTTCCAGTATATGTCAGCAGCAGGCGGAGCCCTCTCTACTCTCCATCGACTCCGTTCAAGCTGGAGCTCCATCAAAGGAAAAAACCGACCTATTGGCCTATTCTTCCTCTCGCTTCTGAAATCCCTTACGGCCTTGTTCGTCGTGTACACATCTTTGAAGATCACAAAGGCGATACCTGCGCCCTGCGCCCGGCCTTCCTTGTAGTCTAACAGCTTCCCACGCAAGTATAACCTCAAGTTTTCTAATTTCCTTAGCCTCTCTTCATCAGTAAGCCCAAATCTAACAAGAACCACTGCCCATATATCTTTCAATCTAGTCCACAAAGAATTCCAACGGTTCCCATCGCCATCTCCGCTAGCGTCAGAGAGTCTCCGGGAGTCCATTCGAGCTTCCAGCCAAGAGATGCTGTCCCGCACCTTTGCCCATCTTGTGAGAAGCCCATCCAGAGTGCAAAGATCAAATGGCACGATGACCTTGTATACCTTCCCGGGGTACCGGTGCTGGAAGTACTCCTCCAGACGGGCCTTGTCCGCAGCCAGGAATTTGGGTATCCCCTGCACCATGATGGTGAATATCGCGATCGAGTTGCCATTCGGATCGCTGGGGTTCCCATTCCCGTCGCGGAACCGCGTGATCCTGAGCTGCTCCTCGATCTTGGAGATCCCAAAGTGGGCAATCGCCACGACGAGGACCATCAAAAGGAAGTGGACCCAGAGGAGCGGCGACCCGCGGGCAATGTGGTTGATGGTGGTCCGCGAGAACTGGTCGGCGATCGGGGCGCTGCCGCCATAGAGATTGAGGGGGAGCGCCACCAGCACCGCGACAAGCGCGACCGCGACGAGGACTGCGAAGCTGCCGCGCTCGATGTGGAGGAACTGGGAAGCGTCCGCTCCGCAGTGGAGGGCGATCTGCGGGGCGGTCGCGTGGTAGACGGCAAGGAGCTTCGCGAGGAGCGCGGCGGGCCCCGGGATGCGGTGGTGGTCGCTGCGGAGCTTGACGAGAAGGAAGAGGAGGACGCAGCAGGCGGCGCCCACCGCGGAGATGTTGATGAGGTATTGGATGTTGCCGTACCAGACGGATTCGTCGGGATCCGGCGGGGGAGAGGGAAGAGGAGACGACGAGAGGTCGGCGCCGGGGAAGGAAGGAGGAAGGAAGGGCGCCATGGCGTGGGAGGGGATCGTCATCTAATGAGCAGGGAGGAGAAGGAAGGGGCGCTCCTCATGGGGATGGGGGTGGAGGGAGAGCAGGAATCCTGTTCCTCATCAGAGAGAAGAATCCAGAAACAGAACCCTAACCCTCAGATTCCCGGGGGAGGCCATGGGTGTCCCGGAGGAAGAAGACGGCCATAGCGGGAAGCCAGCAGCGCCCTTCTCTCTCTCTCTCTCCAGAGTTGCCGATAGGGAGAGGAATCCGCTTTTTTGTAGCCTTTAGCTTTTTCTCCCTCACAGTTGGGCGTGGACGGGACATGGGAGTGCACGACCAGTCGGAACTGGGCCCGCGTGGGCCTCACCGGTGGAGGGTTGGATGGGCTTTGTTAGGACCGTTCGGCTCGGCCTTTTGCGGGGCATTCCATTGAAGAGTTTTTTACATATATATACCTTTTATTTTTTATTTTTTATATACACTTTCTCATTTACATAAATTATCATAAATACTCTTAAATAATCCAAATGATGACAGTTATATCCTCAACTTGACCGGAGTGCGATTTAGATGTTGAAATGACCGATCTACACTCTTTTATAGGAGCTTTGATGAGATTATGTTGTCCTAATTAGAGGAGAAAAACTTGCTATACACACTGAGGTGTGCAGCAAAGGCCTACTCACTTAGCAAACTCGCATTTGATTGGACAAGTGATGCATGAAAGGACATGACGTGGTAGACACAATATGATGTGCGAGATTGACTGGAGGATGAGGTTTTAATGCGTGAGGGGTAAAATCTCTTTATGCCGTTTTGAGTATGTAGTGGCGGGAATTCAGAACTTCTAAAATTTCACACGAAAAAGGAATCCATGCCCTTCTTCTCCCTCTCTTGAAAACATCACCATCGCCACCCCCACCGCCTCCATGGCTGCCACCTCCCCCTCTCCCACTCCTCCCCCTCCAAAGATGGTGGGGACACTAGGCTCACTACCGGACTCACTACTCGAATCGACGTCGCACCACTCCGACCGCACCGAGCTTGTGACTCGGAGACTCATTTGAAGACTCAGCATCCTGAGTATTTATTTGTGTGTATTTGTACGTATTTGTGTATTGTGTGTATTTTATTTTTTGGTGGTATTGTATTATTATTAACCACCAAAGTCCAACTATTTTATTTTATTGTGTCCAAGTCAAAGGTTGGTTGTTGAGTTTTGTTTTATTAGACTAGGACATAAATGCTATTAGTTGAAGCGTAAGGGTATTATTGTTATAATTTCCAATATAAAAGGGGGCTAGAGTGTGTTATTTTCATATGACGAATGAATGAGAGATTTGAAACCCACGTAAGGTGCTTGTCCCTTATTGCTTCCCTTCCCTCATTCTCCCTTGTGACAATAGAGTGTCGCCCGATGTGAGACCGTCCGGTGTGAGGCCGAGCTGCGCGAGGCAGTGGTTATCCAGTCCTGTTCGCGCCCTGAGTTGCCGTCGATCTTTCCTCCGACGTCGCCGCGTCAAATTTGGTATCAGAGTCCAGCAACGGCGTCTACGTCAACCCCGGCGTCCGCATTGATCTCCCCCACGGCGTGATCGACTTCGCTTCGAAAAAAAAGAAAAAGAAAAGAAAAGAGCAGCGGAGTTCTTTCTCTCAGTTGAGAGGGCAAAAAAGTACAGAAGCAGAAGACACAGAAGCTCTCCCGGTTGAGAGAAAGAGAAAAGAGAAAAAAAATCTATCCGCAGGGCTCGGGCATCGTCGCCCGTGCCTGTATTCAAACAGAGGTTTGGCCGCAACGGCCATTTCCTCCCACCGCGCGCCACCGCGTCCAAGGCGCCCCGCCGCCACTCACGGCCAACGTCGCCGCCCGTGCCAGCAGCGTCGCTCGTGCACGCCCTGGCACGCGGCCGCCCCATGTCGCCCGCGCCCGCCTACGCGGGCTCCCCCGCCCGCGTGGCCGCGCCTGCGTACTCCAGCACGCCCGCCCGCCCGCACACGCAAATCCCGCTGCCGCCCCGTCGGGTGGCGCCTCGCCATCTGCGCCCGCGTGGCACCCCGCGACCGCGTGTCCCGAACCCCGCCTCTGCGTGCGCGTGCGCCTGCCACCGCGTGCACCTGCCACCGCCTCCGCGTGCGCCCGCCCGCCGGCGCGTTGACCACGCCGCCACGTGGCCGCCTGCTTGCAGCCGCTTGTATTGACATCTTGCGGGCTTTTGAGTGCGTGATTTGCGCAGAGAGAGGTTTGAAATATATATATATATATATATATATATATTGGAGAAGTCAAAAGAGTACTAGTAATATATATATTAGGATGGATATATATATATAGCATTATATATATATATATATATATATATATATATATAATTATATATATACCATCTGAACAAGTTAATGACTGTGGCACCTAAGTCCACAACGACGTCTCATCCGGCGCCCGAGTCGCCTGGCCACCAACACACAGTCCGAAATTTACGGAGTGTGAGTGTCCGTGAGTCTCCCTGCGCGGAGAAAGTTTGAATTAATTTGTTCTCCTGCGCGGGAAATTTTAAATTAAGCGATTTTTGTAATAATTACACCCTCCTTGCGTGGAGTGAATTTTTGTAACCGCTCAAGCTTCATCGACGCCGTGCGGACACGCACGTCCCCACTCGCCCTCGTCTCCGGTCGGAGCTAGACTTTTCAGTCTAGCTAGGTACGTGCTCCAATCTCTTGCTCATTTAGTATCCTTATCAATTGCCGCACGACGAAGAGAGAGAGAGCCCTATCCATGTAGCCTGTCTCCTGAGGGCATCGCTGTGGACGGAGAGAGAGAGCTTGTATGTACCCATCCTTTAAGCCCTAGAACTGTCGCATTAGGGCACCATAATTGTCAGGAGGTAGTTCCATAACTACTTCGCCTACGGGCGAGCAACTCTCCCTGACCGGTCCCTTCGAAAAAGGACTTGACCCTTTGCACATTAGCCAACAAATCGGGTCTATAGCTTGCTAATTTTCGATCCCAAGATTACATCATTTAGGTCCGAGCCCGTGCATGCCACGCTGGTCTAGGAATTCATCAGGCCGTCTAGAGCGCCCTTTAACGTTACAATCACCTATGGATCAGAAGAGTGTGAGTGCCATGTTAGCCCAGCTTGAGCGTAACCTTATGGCCCACTTTGAAGAATCCATAGGCCAATTACGAGCGGAGCTAGATGAGAGGATCCGAGCCTTAGAGGATCGAATGAAGAGAGAGGAAAGAATGTTGAAAGGTAGCGGAGATCCTGTAGCCAACCCAAGAGGCCAGAATCAAGCTCCTCAAGGTAGAGAGCAAGAGGATCGTGCGCCTCGAGGGAGAGACCACGACGATGAGGAGATCATCCTACGGAACGTCAAGATCGACGCTCCCAGCTTTGATGGGTCCCTAAACCCCGCCACATACCTTGATTGGGAGACCGAGATGGATCAATACTTTGACTGGCACCACCGCATGACCCCTGCCACAAGGGTGAGGTTTGCCAAAATGAAGCTCCTAGGTCAAGCCAAGACCTACTGGTGCAACATTGAAAATCTCCTAGCAAGGAGACGAGAGGAGCCCATAAACACGTGGGAAGAAATGAAGGAGAAACTAAGGGAGAAGTATCCTCCACCCTCCTACCATCAGCGTCTTTTAGATCAATGGCAGAAACTCACCCAAGATGGGAAGTCCGTGGATGAGTACATCGCCAAATTTGATGAATTCTTCCTTCGGAGTCGAGTCATGGAGGATGCCTCTGTCACCCTCTCGCGATTTAGGGCTGGCCTACACGAGAGCATACAGCGGGAGCTGTTCCTACGATAGGTTAACACCCTCGAGCATGCCTATCAGGTTGCTCGAGATGTCGAGCGGTTTCAAAGGGTGGTCCCACCTCGGTTTCCCACCTACTGCCAACTTGAACCACGAAACCCCATGGTCCGCTACTCTGAGAGACCTAGCCCCTCCACTTCCTATGTCCCTACTACTACCCCACTCCGGGCAGTTGCCCCTACTGTTCCTTTCACAAGGAACCCCTTACCTGCACTCGCTGTTGTGCCCAGGTTGGAGTACACTCCGCCAACTGATAGGAGGGATGACAAGGGAAAGGGAGTCATTCCTAGTACCTCCCAACCAGTCCCTGTCTCGAGAATTCGCTGCTTTATGTGCCATAACCTAGGGCATGTTGCCACCAATTGCCCCACCTGAGCCTTGGTCATCACCGACCCCCAGCCTATGGAGCCTTCACCTCAGGAAGGAGAAGACATTGAGAGATATATGGCCGATCCTGACCTCATCGCCCAATTTGAGAAAATGGATGCAGGATTTGATAGCACGCATGTTGAGTACATGCAAGTGGGAGATATTACCGAGAGTTCCAGTCAGGGAATATTGGGTGTAGTTCGTTGCATCTTAACACACCCTCAGGAGAACGATTGACATCGAACCTCCAACTTCCAAACCTACATCATGGTGAAGTCTCGACCCTGTAAGGTGATCTTTGACAACGGGAGCTGTATCAATACAGTCTCTTTAGACTTTGTCTCCCGTCTAGGTCTACCTACCCACCCCCATCCTAGGCCATACAATGTGACTTGGGTTGATGACACTTCTATCCCAGTCACCACTACATGTGTCATTCCCATCCAATTCCAGTCCTACCAATGACAGATCTTATGCGATGTAGTGTCTATGAAGGTCGGTAGCATCATCCTAGGACGACCGTGGATCTACGATGTAGACCTTACTACATTCGGTCGATGCAACCAGTATTCCTTCTCCCACAATGGGAAGAAGATTCAGTTGTACCCGGCACCTCCAAAGGTGGCCTCGGGAAAGAGCTCCACCACCACCCCCACTGGAACCCCTAAGGTTCAGGAGAGTCCTCAAACTCCCAATCAAGGGAAACTTCCCATTCCCTCTACACCTATCACACCCATTCCTAAGGCCCCTAAGGTTGGTCACGACCTAGTTAGGCATATTAACTTCACCAGTGTCTGAGAGCTAAATAGAGAGGTTGCTGAGGGTGCCCCTGTTTGGGCTGTTGTCGTCACCATCACACCAGAGGAGTCCCAAGTCTCAATCCCATCTGAAGTCCAGGCAATCCTGTAGGACTTCCAAGACGTCTTTCCTGAGGACTTGCCCTCTATACTCCCTCCCATGCATGATGTACAACACGCCATTGACCTTGTCCCCGGGTCCACCCTACCCAACCTTCCTCATTATCGACTGAACCCCAAGGAGCATGCTGAGCTCCAAAGAATTATCGAGGACCTTATTCAAAAGGGTTTTCTCAGGGTGAGCAAGAGCCCATGTGTTGTTCCTGCCTTCCTCACACCAAAGAAAGATGGCACCTGGCGATGTGTGTTGACAGCCGCGCCATCAACAAAATCACTATCAAGTATAGATTTTCCATTCCCCGTCTTGATGACATACTTGACATGATGAGTGGAGCCACCATCTTTTCAAAGATTGACTTGAAAAGTGGCTACCACCAGGTCCGAATCCAACCAGGGGATGAGTGGAAAACAGCCTTCAAAACAAAAGAATGACTATATGAATAGCTCGTCATGCCGTTTGGGCTATCCAATGCCCCCAGCACCTTCATGAGGCTTATGACGGAAGTCCTTCACCCTCTCATTGGTCGATTTGTTGTCGTCTACTTTGACGACATTCTGATCTATAGCCACAACTCTCAGGACCACATCCAGCACTTGAGGGAAGTCTGCGAGATTTTGAGGACCACATCTGTAACGTCCGAGAAAATTTTGTGATTTAAAATATAATTATATTAATTATTCAATGGATGCAAAGGGTAATTAAATGAATTATGGTTAATTGAATCCAATTATTTAGGCCCTACGCTAATCCGAGAGGATTAGACCCATTTACATGAATCCAGTTGGCCCAAAAAGACTGTTCTGGACCTTAGCCCATATTCTAGAATCTTAAAACTAGTGTAAACACGGAATTAAGGAGATGAGTAGGATAAAGAGGTGGATAATATCAAAAGAGTTTGAAACTATTCAAATTCAGTGCCCAAACCGAAAATGGTCTATCGCGAGACCGCATAGCAATGGGAAACGGTCTAACATTAGACCGCTAGGCTCTATAGATTCTGTGAGAGGAAGAGAACATGAAAAGCTTAGAACTTGGGCATCCAAATCACCTAGGATCGATGCTATCTACTAATTAGATAAGTCTAGAAGGTCAGAAGATTGAATTGAAAACCTAATTGGGATTCTAAGTTCGTTCTAATCCATGAAGCCCTAGCAAAACCCTATAAATAGAACCCAGATTTCACTTGCACGACCTTTACTTTTGGCTCGCGTGGAACTAAGGTAAAAATGTAGAATCAGAGTTAAGTTTCTTCTAGGAAGTTGTTCGTTTTAGTTAGATCTAACTTTCCTCAAAATTTTATTCTAGGAGATCAAGCCTACAGGAAGTTAGAGGTGTCTAAAGTCGCTGGTTCAACACAAGAATATCAGGAACCTGTGCGACCGGGTCAGATTGATCAGCGAAATAGAAGCCCTAAACGAGGTAATTATATAGAGGTTCTTTAGAGTTATTTATTCCTTTTAGTACCCTCTTCTTACCTTCCAAATTTCGTGGTCATAGATAAAGGGAATCAAGAGATAGAAGGCCATGAAGTTGCTGGTTCAATTCAAAAGTAGGGTTAACTTCCAGCCCTAAATTCGAAGTCTAAAGTCCAGGAAAGAGATAGGTTATCTCATGAACAGCTTAAACATGACATTAGGGATAAAAGCCCTCTAATTTCAGTCAATTTCATGCATTGTATACCGAGAATTTTATGATTTATTGGGACTATACACTTAGTATACTCCTCGTGCATAATTCTTAGCCT
The DNA here is from genome assembly GCA_022559845.1 of Amorphophallus konjac. Classification (NCBI taxonomy): domain Eukaryota; kingdom Viridiplantae; phylum Streptophyta; class Magnoliopsida; order Alismatales; family Araceae; genus Amorphophallus; species Amorphophallus konjac. Next base: position 261,153,631 of record CM040128.1, read on the forward strand.
AATTAAATTAAAAGAGAATTTTCTTGTTTATTACACAAACCCACATATATTGTTGGCATATATTCGTTCTATCATACTATAGAGTTTATATATGTTGATTTCCATGCATGATATGCCTTAGATTAGTATTGTATTATTAGTATTATTGAGTTTTCTGTTAATATAGGGAGAAACGGTCTTCCTGTAGACCGCCAGAAACCTTAGCGGTCGTACGATAGACCGTTTGGCCCAGTGAAACGATCCTACACTAGATCGTTTGCATTTTTTGATTTTCTGTGATATTGTTAACCCAAAGCATATTACATATTAGCCCTAATTAATGTATGTTAAGCCTAGTTAAGTAGGTTTTACTCCTATTTCAAGTGATATTTTCATGTGCCTAGTTATATTAACAGGACATTCTAGTGGATTTTGTGATTCTTTATGCACTTAGAATTATTTTTAAACTTATGATTATTTTTATGACCAAATCATATACTTTTGTAATTGACTTAAATTTGTATGATTCATGGACTAGTCATGATTTGATCGCTGTTACCACTATCTCTCTCTTCTAGAGTCATTTTCTTAAGTACATGGCATATATCCCGGTATGTTGTCATTAGTTACACCTTTGCACATTAAGTACACAATCTTGGACTTGATAACCTCTCCATTGGATATTCCTTCCAACGAATTAGGAAATCTTGTTTCAAAGCCTCCGTAAGACTCCGCGAGCTTGGGATTCCCACTAGGACGTCGAGCTGGTTGTAGCATTAAAACCCCATTGTCTAGAGAGCACTTTTACCGGAGTTTTTATGTATTCTGGACTCTAGAGGCCTTATGGACGACCACTAAAAGGCACTAAGTGGCCATTCATTAGACCGAGAAGCTCCAGAAGGTTTCACCTGCATCGACACTTATTTTTCATGCGTCGACTGTATTCCTTAAACGGTCCTGCACTAGATCGCTTGTCTCAAGAAACGGCCCAGTAAAAGACCGCTTAGTTCCTAAAATTGTCTAAACCCGAGGTTGACCTTTGGGGTGGTTTTCTTGAGTTCCTAGATGATCTTAGGATTAATCTCAACCTACGTTAAGTAAGTCAATATTAAAGGTATGGAACGTAATGAAAGTACCGTTATGCTGCCGAATTCCTTCCGTAGCATGATATCCATTTAAGTCATCCTTGAAATCTCTTGTTCTTAATTGAAGCATTCTTGCCTTGGTTACCTTATCATGGAATTATTGTTGAACTTGTACATTATTGGCCACATTATTGTTATAATCGTAGAAGTAGCTTGATTTATACTTGAAGATACAGTTCGAGCACTGATTGTGTTTAAGGGCTCTATACTAGTCCCCTCGACTGATTGTCGGAAACATACTGTAAACCATGGGATATGATGCTACTGGCGTCGCATTGCGCTTGGAGTACTTTCTTTATAAATAAGTGAAAATCCACGGATGTGAATAAAGATCCACGTAAATTCATGAAGTACTTGCTATTAAGCGAAAAGTACTTTCTTACTTGTTACTTGACTTTCTGGTTATGAAAAGTACATTCTTATTACATTCTTGTTCATGGGAAGGTCAAAATTTACATTCTTGTTATTTACTTGATCAATCATATTCTCGTATCTCGTCAAGATCATATCTTGTTACTTTGGTTTTGTTCACATGTTTTACCGTATTTGCATGATTTATCTTATTATCTAGAGCAAAAATGTTAATCACTTAAATTTACCTTCATATTGATACAAAGATACCTACTGGGCAAGTGTGCTCATTACCTATTTTCTCAATGTTTCAAGAGGTACAAGTGAATCGGATTCGGATAATACAAGTAGCGGGTCCGAGAGTGATTAAATGACATATGGACGAGAGAAGCCTTAGTTATCAAGTGTCTAGTCGAGTCATGATGTAATCTTTATTTTATTGAGTCTAGTGAAAAGAGTCAAAGATCTTATGTACTTCGAGATTATTTGATAAAGAAATAAAGTTAAAGGTTTGAATGAATTATTGGTGCAATTACTTTTATGTGATTGTCTTGTGCTCTGACTATATTACTTGCTTGAAGCGTACTAGCCGACTGTTCACATTCCCGATTATTTCCGCTGCATAATCTCGGGGCGTGACAGTTTAGAGTGGTATCAGAGCTTAGGACTAGAAGTCCTAGGGAAAAGACATGTCATAGGATAAGCCCAAGGTTTAAGGACCCACGCCTATGAAACTAGGAAATGAAACTTCCAACCCATGTGAGAGGAATTGGGTAGAACCTGGGATGAGATAGTAATTAGAATTAATTCTAAGGTTAACCTCACTCATAGAATTAATAAATTCATTACTCTTCTCAGGTACCTCATTCTTACGATGGCTCACCGTGTTGATTGGGGTGGAATGCAACAGACTGTTGCGGGTCTCACCCATGCATTACAGAATATGGCTCAAGCCGGCGCAGGGGCAAGAGATGGAGACCTACACCGTAATTTTTGAAGCTTAAATCCTCTACGATTTTCTGGTTCCTCTAATCCTAGATGAAGCCGAGAACTGGATCGATGAAATGAACCGTATATTCGAGGTCATGCAATGTGCCGACCAAGATAAGGTTCGTCTTGCCACGTTTCAACTCAATAAAGATGCCCGTACATGGTGGAAGTCTGTTCCGGCACCGCCTCAAGATGCACCACACACTTGGAAGGGGTTCTGATGCGGGATGGGACGCGAACCTGGGACTCTAGCTAGCAGACGTCCCTAAGCGAGGGAAACGCGTGGATCTGCACGGTTGAGGAACCGGCAATGAGTCTAGGATATTGACTTTTCCGCGTGCTCGAATCGAGCCACGGGATGGGTTACACTCACTCACTCTCGCAGCGGTGACTGAATTGAATCGAGCTACTTAACCTATCACTTGCAGCGGCATACAAATATATACGAGTAAAGCGAAATGCCGAGAGGGGAGCGGAAACGATACCTCCACGCTACCGGGCGTGGGGAAGACGACCCCGGCCAAGAACGGTGACTCCCGGTACAGTAAATGTTAATAATTACAGATGTGATTTTAAGGCCCACTCCACGCAAGGAGGTAACAGGCCACAACAGCAGTTTGGGAGTGCCGATTCTGGGTTGACGGGCAGCACGTTGGAGGGGTTCCGGGCGGTTGAAGACAGCAAGTCCGGATCTGCGATTTGCAGGCCGGCAGGACAGCGTACGAGGGCCTCCAAAGGGACATCCTCCTCCTGGGATCTTCTGAAGACGTCGCTTGGCTACGACGATAGCGGGACGTCCTTGGTCGACTCCCAGAAGTGGCGGTCGCTGAATCAGAGCTTTGATATATTATTGTGAATTATTTCCCAACACCTTCTTTCTGGCTTGGCTCGGAGCAAGAATGTGCGCCTCCACGAAAAGAATTTTTGCGCCCAGATCCGATGTCGGATCGAGACAAAATTGGTACCTATGGATAGAGGACTCAAAGGGCTACAGTATATAATTATTTTAGATCCATTCAGTTGACGGTGTAGACACGCTAAAATTGACATTATTTTGAGTATATTTCATATTACCGTGCAATGTCCCATTTGACCCTCAAATTAGCTTGTTTGAGTGATTTTTCTCACTTTTCTTGAATTTCTCCTATTTTTCCCTCATTTCCTCCTTTTTCCTATTTTTCTAGATTTTCTGGGCATTTATCTCAATTTTGAAATTAACGACCTGGGCAAGGGCGTGTTTTTGAAATATACGACATGATCTGGGCCGTTTCTTTGAGAAAAGATGCCCACACGTGAGGGCGTCAATTCTTTGGTTTGACCGACTTCCCCGTTTTCAAGACTTGAAATTAACGCCCTTCCCAGGGGCGTGTTTTTAAAAGTGGCTTTGCCTGAGGCGTGTTTTACATTTTTTAAATATGGGAAGTTTTTATTTCTAAAATTGGTTTTGAAAGAAACGCCCTTGTGCAGGGCGTGTTTTTAAGAAACGCCCTCTGGGCAGGTCGTCAATTAAACAATTGACGCCCTGAACGAGGTCGTGTTTCACTTTTGTGCTCCGAACGAACGCAGCCTTTCCCAGAGAGACTCCTGCTTCGTTTGGGCTCTTGCCCAGCTTAATCCTCCCCTATTTGGGCTCTTGCTCGTTCTTATCTTTTCCTCCTTTGGACTCTTTCCTTCTTATCTCCTTTTCTACCTTATTAATAGAGCTTCTGAGCTCTGTTAATAGGTTGATTTCCGGATTTCTTCTTCTCCCCCTGTTGATTCTTCTGTTTTCTTCTTTCTTCCTCTTTTTCTTCTTTTCTTCTTCTGCCGTCTTCTTCCCCTTCTTATTCTTCTCCCCTTATTCTTCTTCTTCTGTCTCCTGTCTTCTTCTTCCTCTTCTTCTGTTCTTTCTTCTTTGGTTTTCTTTTGGTCTTCTGTTTTGTTTTTTTGTTTTCCTTTCTTCTCACAGGTGTTGCTGCTGGCCGAAGGAGGACCTCCACGCACAAACCCCATCCCTTGGAAGACTTCTCCCCATTGAATATCAAAGCCAAGCTCAACAGATTTTTCTTCTCTCCCCTCTATTCTCTATTGTTTTGTGTTTATTATATGCATGCATGTTCATATTTGATCATTTTTAATATCTCTCAACTACGTTGGGAATCTCCCCATAGTGCATCTATTGCACTCTTTCCCCTTACTTGCATGCATTCCTCATTCATTTTTCCCACACCCTTTTGCATAGAGGTTTAAGGGCCAACACCCACAAGGTGTGTTCTTGCACAATTTTCATGCTCATCTTTACATATAGAATTTGATGCTACACTCACCATGTTCTAATTCAATTCTTTTGTGATGTTTGTCTTTTTTGCAAGGGTAATAAATTGAAGAACTCTCTTCATCGGCCGGCCGATTTGAAGAGAAAGGAAGCACTCACATCCCCGCATCTTTTGAGGTACTTTTCGCGATCATTCCTCCCATGTTCTTATTGATTATATTTTTGAGACCTAGCGTCTCTGGCGATCACACACTCCCCTTGTGCACCTCGTGCATATATTTTTCTCCATATTGATGATTATCGCATGTCTTTTCTTTGATATTTTTCTTAAGTGGATTATTCTAAATTAGAGATCTACAAATTGGCGATCACGATGGGACCCTTTGCGTTCTCTTTATTACCCCTTTTCCCCTTAGGCACCCGCGTGTGCCGTCTCCCCTATTGCACCCTCGGTGCGTCTCCTTTTGTGCCCCTCGGGCACCCTCCATTGGCTTTGCTTTCTTCCCTAAAGTGATTTGCCATTTTGTTGTCTTTTCCTTAGAATCTCCACTTATTTAAAATTCTTGATGAGCATGCTTATCCTGTTGATTGCCTTATTTATGTGGTTGTGAGTGTGCCTGTTTAATATTTCTGGCCGTGCTTTCCTGAGAAATTAACGCCTCTGTCAGAGGCGCTTTTTCGATTTCACGCCCTAACTCAGGGCGTCTTATTCGTATTTTACGCCCACTGACAGGGCGCCTTCCAGCATATTTCCTGATATTTCTGGTTTTATTACGCTGCCTGAGAATTGACGCCCTGCCCAAGGGCGTTTCTTTGTTGATTAGCGCCCCTCAGTAAGGCGTTTCTTTTGAGTTGACGCCCTCTGTCAAGGGCGTCCTTTCCTCTTATAGCGCCTCACCCTAAGGCGTGTTTTTACTGCCCCTGGCACCTCGCTTTGAGTCACGACAGTCACACTGTCGTGTCTTTTGTTAGTAGCGCCCCCTGCCAGGGCGTGTTTTTACTGTGGGTTTCCAGAACCCTTCCCGTGGGTGAGTTTTCATGATATTTCATATTGATTGATCATATTGTGTGGTTGGCCTGATTTCCCCTGTTGCATTCATTCTTTGCATTGGTTTGGGAGCCCCCTCCTCTTCATTAGGATCCACACACCCTCTTGGAATCGGGACGACCCTCCATTGAGCATTCCGTCTCTTTGGACTGGCAATCCCTTTTCCAAGCCTCCGTAAGTCCCCGCACCCGTGGATTCCCTCACGGACGCTGGGCAGGTTGTACCCTTTTGAAGTCCCGAGTTAGTTGGCCTATACGTGGTGAGAGAGTGTTCCTAGTTGGCATTGGAGTTAAATCATATTTGAAACTAGGTTCCTCCCCTTGTGTGAATCATATCAATTTGCATAAAATCCTTGATTCACCAAGGTTCAAACAAATCAAATCAAGGTAACCATCTCTTTTGTGTGATTCTTTGCATATTATTTTGAACTTTGATTGCATGATGGCTTACTATAAACAAGATAACATGTTTAATTCAATTCATGAGGATGCACAACCTAGCACTTCTGATAATCCTCACTTTCAACATGTTCAAAATTCTCACCATACTTTCAAAGGACCACGTCCTCACTCTTATGGTGTTGCCCGACCTTTGGGCAATGTCCAATCCAATGGTCCTTCAACTCAATTTCGAGCCACTATTCCCATTAAGCCCTCTCGTCCCAATGATGAGAAGGTCTCCCAAATTTTGCATGCATTAGATCATCTTACCCCTCAACAGATCCAAGCCCTTAAGGCCGCCGTTGAGGGTACATCTCATGCATCTCCCTCCAATTCTACACGGGTGGCCCATCACCCACCTCCTCCTTCCAATCCTGATCGGGTAGCCCATTACCCATCTCCTCCTGTTCATTCTACTCGGGTGGCCCATCACCCGCCTCCTTCTATTCCTCCTCCATCACGGCCCCGAGGCCCATTTACTCCTTGCAATCCGGCCCGTCCGGGTTCTTTTACGGGTCATCCCGTCAACTCCCCTCCACGGCCTTTTTATACGGCCCTTCCTCCTTCAAGGCCTTGCCAGCCCTCGGTTGTTCAAGTCACACCCCTCCAACAATCTCTGCTTGATAAGATTACTTTGATGGAGGAACAAATAAAGAGGGTCACGGCTCCTCCTACTCCAGTCAATCCTCTCCATGCCGCTTTGGACGAGATTACAAAGATGGAGAGAGAATGGAAAGACAGGAGGGATGATTACGGCATCGGCAGTTCAAGTGAGCAAGAGCCGGCATTCGAAGAATCCGAGGCAGTATACGATGATGATGAAGCTCCGCAGGCACCCCTTCCGAGTTTCCTTAATTTCCCGCTCCCTCCACTATCATTTGATAAACCTCCTACTCAGGATGAAACCATCCCTGATCCAACCCCTATTTATGAGACTAATTGGTGTTACGATGATGGGTCGATACTTCAATCACCCACACCGGCACATTGTAAGTCTCCTCCTATCCTTGACACCGCATACATTACACCTCTTCCAGTTACACCATTAACCTCCGCAACACTGGCCTCCCCCAAGCCTTCCACTATTAAACCTCCACCCGTTAAGCCATCTACCTCCACACCATTAGCCTCCATCGAACCCACCATTGAACCTTCCCTAATTAACCTCCCATTACCGCCACCTCGGCCTTCCATTATCCCTTTAAAACCCACTTTGCCTATTCCACCATTTAACCCTTTACCCTTACCCATGGCTAATCCTGAGCAGGACCCACCCCTTTTTGCACCCGAGCCAATCCCAACTGCTTCCGAGCAAAGGGAGAAACTCGGCGTGTTTGAACCCCCGCTTACGCTCACCCATTTGCCAACGCTTTCCATCATGCCTCCACCATTCATGGAGCCTTCCGCCTCCGCTTCACCTCCCCTTACTACTCGGAATGGGGGGCCTTCTACAAGCACAGGTGCCGAGGACGATCAAGAGCCGGGCAGCAAGGATTTGGCCGCGCCATTCAAGATTCAAGAATTCATTTGCCGGATGCCAATCCGGGTTATTGTGCCAAGCACGGTCGAAGAAGCCAAGTCGCCGCCATGCCAAGCATTGATGCTGTGTAAGGGCCGGGCAGGGCACCCTTTGTTCCAATTTCCAAATTTTGAATCTTTGGGCAACATAATGCTTCCGAGCCCAACTTTCCAACTCCCTCACACCATTACTTTGCACTCTCCAAGGGAGTTGACATTCACCATTGAAGCTTCGGCAGGGGCTATTTCTCATACACTTTCACTGCCGTGGAGGGACAGTTATCTTAATGCTAAGGGGCCATCCCTTATTTGTTCCACTTTCTATTCATCCATCTCTATCACTTTTTCTTCATGGGCCATTCCCAGGGTTAGGAGGAGGATCTCATCCTCTCGCCCTTCACATTCTTCATATTCTTTGCATTTCATGCATTCATCGCATCCATCCCATTGCATGCATTTGCACCTCCTGCTTCCCGGGTTTCCAAACCCGTATCTTCCCCGCCTTCCGGCACCTCCGGATATTCCGCACTTCCCATCTTATTCATCTTCGTCTTTTTATCCACTATCCCTGGGGCATCGCGTCCCTTTTCCTGCTATCTCCCTGGAACCTCTAGGAATTTTATCCCTCCTCTTTGGGCATCTCGCCCTTTCTGATTCTATCCCTCCGGAACCTCCGGACTTTCCCCTCGGGCATCGCGCCCCTTTCCATTCTCCTCCTCCGGAACCTCCGGACTTTTCCCTCGGACACGACGCCCCTTTCCACCTTCTCCTTCCTGATTTCATTTCTCCGGAACCTCCGGATTTTTCTCTCCTCCCTGGGCATCGCGTCCCTCGGCATTTGCTTCCTCCGGAACCTCCGGACCCTCCATCTTTCTTCCGATTCATCTTTCTAATCTTCCTGAACATCACATCCTTCATTTTTTCTTCCTTTTCCATCATCTTTTTCCCTATTTCGTCTCAGGGCATCGCGTCCCTTCTTTTGTCATCCCTCCGGAGCCTTCGGATTTTTCCTCTCATGATTCTCCTCCGCCTCCGGACCCTCCGGATCCGCCTCTTTCTATCTACCAATTTCTTCTTCTAATTCCTCCTGATTCTGGGTCCGACCCAACTTCTTCCACATCCACTGCCTTGGGCATCTGCCCATTCTCCCATTACTTTCGAGGCTTTAGTCCTCATTCCTCCTCCTAATTCTCCGCTTCTTCTGTAGACCTATCATGTGATCAGGGTCTCCGCGCCTTAGTGAGGGAGTTCTAGCCCTCGCCTCTTTTCCTTTTTTTCCTTATTCGTCTGAGTCTGGTCTTGGCACCACTCCTTCTTGTTAAGCCACTTTCAATCCTTTGCTTCCAATCCTTTATCTGCCTAAGAGGACTATCCCACGATGATCAACCTCTCGCGGCAGCTGCTTTAACAAAGGTTGCAAGGTAACATATTGGCGTAAGTATGCATTTATATGATATCATTACCTCATTACTTCACGCATGATTTTCAAAATGAAGTGCTTCCTAACAAGATTAAGAGTGGTGTTTAGATCTTTATCTTAGGCTTTTGTTAAATTAAATCATCTCATAAAAGAGTCTTTAGGCTTGCTTTTGCAGCACTCTTGGTTAATAAGAACCCCGCGCTGGGAGTTTGACATTCTCTCACCGCTTGTTAAGATCAACCCTCAGCTGGGCACCTCACACACTTCACGGCGTCCTTAGCCGGCTCATTTGGTTAAACACCGTTGCTACTTTGGCCATGCCATGAGTATATCTGAAAGTCTTTTCTCTTCTTTACTCGGCCACGTGCAGGGGCAAGAGGTTGACGGATGAGATGACCAACCTTGGTAATCCCCAATACGAGAGGAGTCTCAAATAGGGGCAGTCTTGACCCAAACTAAATATGAATTTCATGATATACATCTCGCCAAAAGGGCTATTATGAAAATCAAGTCAGAATTTCGACAAAAGTAAAAGTATGAATTATGGCATGTCAAGAGTGGCAAAGTCCCCGCAGGGAAAACCCTGGTCGTATGCATGTCAAGGGTCTAAAAATCAAAGGCATAAAGCCCCGGCACAACAGACTACCTCTTTGAAGGGAACACCTTAGAAAGAATTCAAGTCCCGACATCTCCCATCCTGCATAAAGCTTATCTCCAATTATTCTTCTCTTCTCCCTCCAAGACCGAATGTTTCTCAGGTATGGCCTTGGTAGGGGCACCGTTGATCAAAGACGGTCGGTTATAGGATGCCACTTTCAATGCACGTCCAGCTTTGGGCAGTTTTAGCGAAAAGGGAAGGAACAAGGACCCCTAGCCAGTGGTTCAAAACAACCCTTTGATGCTGCATTAACAATGTCTAAGCCAAAATCCAAAAAAAAAATTGAATATTTCCCGATCAAAATCCAACAAAAATTCAAAATATTTTCTAAAAATCTCCATAAAAATTCAAATATTTTCAAAACTCATAAAAATTTGCATATTCCAAAACTCATAAAAATTTGCATATTCCAAAACTCATAAAAATTTGCATATTTCCAAAATCCAAAAATTTGCGTTGTATTTTCTGATGGTGTTTTGCAGGAACAGCTTTGCAGAGACCAAAAGCACGGGATGGGTCCTCTCTCTACTTATTGCTATCAATCTATTGATTCTTCCCAATATTCTCACGACATGCCACCCAGGGGCATCATCTCCCTATATCATTCTGATTATCATATCTCATGATTATTCATCTCCAAATCTTTCAATCAACTCCTGCTCGTTTCATCTGATTACTCCGCCGATGGGCATTATCAGATCCTGATTATTTAACTCCAAAACTTGATTAGCCAGATTGTCATCCTCATGACAAACAACAAATAATGATGCTTTGCTATGCCATGATTTGACCTATGCTGTTCATGATATATGCTATGATTGGTTGCTTTGATCCATGCTATGCATGCTATGATTAAATGCCTTATTCATTGCTTGTTATATCTTGGCTAATGAATTTTTGAGCGCAGGAAGAGGCTCTTGGTCCCGCCGGCAGGGCATCATCACTCAAAGTCCCACGGTGCTTGCAGCTCATTTCTCAGTTCCCATGCTTATTGATATCACCATCTCCCTGTATGCATTCTACTATATGTTACATATGTTACTAGATTATATCAAGGACCTTGTGGCTTTGGTAAATCTGGGATTTGAGTTCCCCTTCATCAAAAATAATGATGATTCCAGAGAAGTCTTAGTCACACAGATAGGCCGTTGAGCCGTCCAAGACTGGGGACGATGGTTCCCTTTTTACGAGTTGGTGCGTGGATAAACGGGCTTCGGCTTAGTATCAGCTCGCAGAATTAGTTTCTTGACCCAGTCTGGGCAGTTTAACAATATTATCCTTGATTATATTATATTTTCATTTGTTATTTTCCCTTTAGCCCAGCATGCATTCATGTAGGACTTTGAATTAACATTGGAAAATCATTCTGATAAGCTGATGTTGAGAGTTGAATTGATCTTAATCTTTCTCGATATGAGATTTTCATTGTCGAATTGGATCCTCAGTTCGTTTTATCGCTGTTTTGGGTCTTTTCTCGAGAGCTCCTTGTTTGGATTTTTATCATCTTATTTTTAATCATTTCCCTTTGATCCACCTTGGCTGCAGCACGTCCACATTGGCTGGTAACCGCTCCCCAATGGTGAAATCTACAGGTTTGTGACCTGGGGTACTTCCACAGCGCTGGAAGTTGATCATTTTATTTTATCTCCTTCGTGCACCGCGTGCACATCTCCCCTTTTATCCAAACATTGTTGATTTCGTTGGATTTCCCGAGATTTGCTTCATCTCGAGCTTTTGATTTCATTTCTTATCAAGTGATGTTGATTGCGTGTCTCATCACACCTTGGCATCTACTTTTCAGTTTGCTACGCTCCCTTGCAAAGTAGACGCCAAGACGGGGCAGCTGTAGACACGCTAAAATTGACATTATTTTGAGTATATTTCATATTATCGTGCAATGCCCCATTTGACCCTCAAATTAGCTTGTTTGAGTGGTTTTTCCCACTTTTTTTGAATTTCTCCTATTTTTCCCTCATTTCCTCCTTTTTCCTATTTTTCTAGATTTTCTGGGCATTTATCTCAATTTTGAAATTAACGACCTGGGCAAGGGCGTGTTTTTGAAATATACGACCTGATCTGGGACGTTTCTTTGAGAAAGGACGCCCACACGTGAGGGCGTCAATTCTTTGGTTTGACCGACTTCCCCGTTTTCAAGACTTGAAATTAACGCCCTTCCCAGGGGCGTGTTTTTAAAAGTGGCTTTGCCTGAGGCGTGTTTTACATTTTTTAAATATGGGAAGTTTTTATTTCTAAAATTGGTTTTGAAAGAAACGCCCTTGTGCAGGGCGTGTTTTTAAGAAACGCCCTCTGGGCAGGTCGTCAATTAAACAATTGACGCCCTGAATGAGGTCGTGTTTCACTTTTGTGCTCCGAACGAACGCAACCTTTCCCAGAGAGACTCCTGCTTCGTTTGGGCTCTTGCCCAGCTTAATCCTCCCCTATTTGGGCTCTTGCCCGTTCTTATCTTTTCCTCCTTTGGACTCTTTCCTTCTTATCTCCTTTTCTACCTTATTAATAGAGCTTCTGAGCTCTGTTAATAGGTTGATTTCCGGATTTCTTCTTCTCCCCCTGTTGATTCTTCTGTTTTCTTCTTTCTTCCTCTTTTTCTTCTTTTCTTCTTCTGCCGTCTTCTTCCCCTTCTTATTCTTCTCCCCTTATTCTTCTTCTTATGTCTCCTGTCTTCTTCTTCCTCTTCTTCTGTTCTTTCTTCTTTGGTTTTCTTTTGGTCTTCTGTTTTGTTTTTTTGTTTTCCTTTCTTCTCACAAGTGTTGCTGCTGGCCGAAGGAGGACCTCCACGCACAAACCCCATCCCTTGGAAGACTTCTCCCCATTGAATATCAAAGCCAAGCTCAACAGATTTTTCTTCTCTCCCCTCTATACTCTATTGTTTTGTGTTTATTATATGCATGCATGTTCATATTTGATCATTTTTAATATCTCTCAACTACGTTGGGAATCTCCCCATAGTGCATCTATTGCACTCTTTCCCCTTACTTGCATGCATTCCTCATTCATTTTTCCCACACCCTTTTGCATAGGGGTTTAAGGGCCAACACCCACAAGGTGTGTTCTTGCACAATTTTCATGCTCATCTTTACATATAGAATTTGATGCTACACTCACCATGTTCTAATTCAATTCTTTTGTGATGTTTGTCTTTTTTGCAAGGGTAATAAATTGAAGAACTCTCTTCATCGGCCGGCCGATTTGAAGAGAAAGGAAGCACTCACATCCCCGCATCTTTTGAGGTACTTTTCGCGATCATTCCTCCCATGTTCTTATTGATTATATTTTTGAGACCTAGCGTCTCTGGCGATCACACACTCCCCTTGTGCACCTCGTGCATATATTTTCCTCCATATTGATGATTATCGCATGTCTTTTCTTTGATATTTTTCTTAAGTGGATTATTCTAAATTAGAGATCTACAGACGGATTAGAAATGAAAATGACTGTTGGTTGTAGTTATTCCTCGCTCGAAATTACAGACACACAGGGCAGAACAAGATCTGTCTGAAAATGAAATTTGACAGAGGGGAAGGTGGTAGATATGGGAGCTGGGAATTTTATGGGGGATAGAAGGGGATGTGAGGGACGTGCAAGAATTTTTAGGGATTTTTCTGATGAGGGTTGAAGGGTGGGAAAAATATAGAAACATGTACCTATCTCGCAGATCTGCTGAGTGACAGATTGCGCAAGGTGGAGATTAAAAGTCCGGAAAAAAGGCAAACGGTGGTGGAATGGAACAAAATTTATATGGATGGAAAGCTAACACGAAGGGGAACAATCCCTCAAAATCCCAACTCGATCAGAGCTGTGAACTGGGAGAACCGACCTATTCTTTAGGCTACTGTTCTGGATTTCGTGGTTTAGGACAGCAAGGTGGAGGGTGGCTTGTGGCGGCACGAACTGCGGCGGCGGCGGAGATGGCTGAGCTTCACACCCAGGGGAAGAGATAAACCTTAGAATCCACCAGGTTTTTGTAGGGAATCTACCCTAGAAACACAGCAATCCAGCTGAGGGGAGAGGGAGAGGGGGAGAGAGGGGGGCGCCCAAGGCTCCTTGTATTTTTCACCAAAGTCTTCTCATTAATTCTATCAAAAATGGAAATACAAGGGATTTATAGAAATGTATAAAAGACCAAAACTACCCCTAGATCTAGGGTTAGGGAGGGGCAAATGGGGTATGAGACATTAATCCCCCATGTGGTCAAAATGACCATAATAAATAATATATAAGGGGGGGTGCCCCTTTGAAAAAAGAGGACAATTAGGACTTTTTTTGGTCCAACTTTGACATGTCATGGTCTAATCTCACCTTGGACTTTGAACCAGCCCCACATGTGCCCTAAGGCCTAGGTGGACCAATGGAAAATAAGGTGGGGGTCCCTGCTGGACCTACTGGTATTTTTACAAAGAAACCCAAAGATTCTTAAAGACTAACAAATTGGCTTATAATTGCCATACAATTGCAAACCCAATTACCGAAGGGTATAAATGCAAACAAAAGGACACAAATGTAAAAATAAAATGTTAGCGTTCGGTGTTGATTCCCATCAATTCTCCCCGGGTGGGAAGAACTCGACCCCGTTGAGTAAGGGGTGCGGCTACTCGTGTGGCGCCTGGGGATCCGTCACTGAACCAGGAAGCGCGGAGCACGCTCCACTCCAAGTAATAGTCACCTGCTCATCCCGTATATATTCGATATGCACATGCTGCTGTGAGAATGAGGCTAGTGGTGGACACTCCGGGGTGGGGTCACTCTCAAAGGAAGGAGACGGCTCAATGACTCACTAGGAATCACCGCTGGGTCCCTTTATGTGATTAGATCCAACGCATTGAAGTAGAGCCGATCCCATATTCGCCAGGCAAGTCCACAACGTATGCATGAGTTCCGACTTGCCTCACTCTCGAAAGGGACTAACATCACGAGCTGACATTAGACCGACTCGTATGCAGACTCTTACAGACTGTACGAAACGAACACTCACACATGACCCTAGGCAAACTTAGACACTCATAGTAATACTATGACGGACGACAAAGAGATACAAACACAAGGGACGACTCGGTGAGAATGATAGACACCGTCTGCATATACCAAGTGTAAAGAAAGACTGACCCATAACTTAAGGTTGCAAGTTTCAACTCTCATCAACCGTCTTCGGTTGGAGAAGACTCGTCCTCGGGTACAAAAATGTGTGAGGACAAGGAGGTGGGTGATGAGAAAGTCATCCGAACGTCTGGTGTGGAGCAGGGAAACTGGGAAGTCCGGACAATGTCTCTCGTACGCGTGGCAGAAATCAAACCATACCACGTCAACATAGGGTGTCGACAATGGTATGGTAGTCACTAGTGGCTACGCTACCGTAGGAGAGGCGGGTAAAGGTGGGACGGCTGACGGCATGGGGTCGGCGGATGGCTCATCCACCGAGGACAAAGTGGGTCGGGCAGACAGCTCTAGGATGACCGGTGGGGTTGGGGTGTCTAACAGACCCTGGTTCGCTATTGGATCGCTCTCTAACCCCAAAATATCAGCGAGCTATTCCTCGGCCAACTCTTGGTCAGCCTCATAACTCACTAGAATAAGCTCGGGTGGGGCATCCTCGGAATGTGTACCCTCTAAGATAGGGGAATGGGAAGGACATTGGTCGGGGAAATGGCTACTCCCACTATGGGGGGCCACATGAGTAGGCTCCGGGTGTGGTGGGTGTAAGGTGCAGGTCCTCCTATCCCGGTCAAAGGTCACTCTCCTCTCTTCCGAGCGTGTGCCTAGGCCATCTACACGCGTAATCGACCCATCCAACTTATCCACTTGTGTACTCAACCCATCAAGCTTTTCCATAAGAATTCGGAACATGTCGGCCACAGATGGCTCATCGGGACTATGGACTCGGGGGTATGCCATGGGGCTAGCGGATAGTTGGACATGCGAATGACAAGGGGTTGGAAGGCACCGACCAAGGCGAAGTGATAAACCTAGACGTAACCAATATCCAGCACATGGCGGAGGTATGATCCGAAGACCGAACTCACGCAAGTGTGCTACCTTCCCATTAGGCGTAACCTATCGTTCCGGGAACACCTTTTGATATACCAGATAAAGGGTGCAATGCGACACCTTGGACAAGCTACCCTAGACTCGACTCGCTCTGATACCAATTTGATGCGGGACAGGACGCGAACCTGGGACTCTAGCTCGCAGACGTCCCTAAGCGATGGAAATGCGTGGATCTGCGCAGTTGAGGAACCGGCAATGAGTCGAGGGTATCGGCTTTTCCGCGTGCTCGAATCGAGTCACGGGATGGGTTACACTCACTCACTCTCGCAGCGGTGACTGAATTGAATCGAGCTAGTTAACCTATCACTTGCAGCGGCATACAAATATATACGAGTAAAATAAAATGCCGAGAGGGGAGCGGAAACGATACCTCCACGCTACCGGGCGTGGGGAAGACGACCCCGGCCAAGAACGGTGACTCCCGGTACAGTAAATGTTAATAATTACAGAGGTGATTTTAAGGCCCACTCCACGCAGGGAGGTAACAGGCCACAACAGCGGTCCGGGAGTGCCGATTCTGGGTTGACGGGCAGCACGTTGGAGGGGTTCCGTGCGGTTGAAGACAGCAAGTCCGGATCTGCGATTTGCAGGCCGGTAGGACAGCGTACGAGGGCCTCCAAAGGGACGTCGTCCTCCTAGGATCTTCTGAAGACGACGCTTGGCTAGGACGATGTTGGGACGTCCCTGGTCGACTCCCAGAAGTGGCGGTCGCTGAATCAGAGCTTTGATATATTATTGGGAATTATTTCCCAACACCTTCTTTCTGGCCTGGCTTGGAGTAGGAATGCGCGTCTCCACGAAAAGAATTTTTACGCCCAGATCCAATGTCGGATCGAGACAAAATTGGTACCTATGGATAGAGGACTCAAAGGGCTACCGTATATAGTTATTTCAGATCCATCCAATAGACGGATTAGAAATGAAAATGACTGTGGGTTGTAGTTATTCCTGGCTCAGAATTACAGACACACAAGGCAGAACATGATCTGTCTGAAAATGAAATTTGACCGAGGGGAAGGTGGTAGATCTGGGAGCTGGGGATTTTATGGGGGATAGAAGGGGATGTGAGGGACGTGCAAGAATTTTTAGGGATTTTCTGATGAGGGTTGAAGGGTGGGAAAAATATAGAAATAGGTACCTATCTCGCAGATCTGCTGAATGACAGATTGCGCAGGGTGGAGTTTAAAAGTCAGGAAATAAGGCAAACGATGGTGGAATGGAACAAAATTTATATGGATGGAAAGCTAACAAGAAGGGTAACAATCTCTCAAAATCTCAGCTCGATCAGAGCTGTGAACTGGGAGAACCAACCTGTTCTTTAGGCTGCTATTCTGGATTTCGTGGTTCAGGACATCAAGGTGGAGGGTGGCTTGTGGCGGCTCGTTGGCGGCACGAACGGCGGCGGTGGCGGAGATGGCTGAGCTTCACACCCAGGGGAAGAGATAAACCTTGGAATCCACCAAGTTTTTGTAGGGAATCCACCCTAGAAACACAGCAATCCAGTTGAGGGGAGAGGGGAGAGGGGAGAGAGGGGGGCGCCCAAGGCTCCTTATATTTTTCACCAAATTCTTCTCATTAGTTCTATCAAAAATGGAAATACAAGGGATTTATAGAAATGTATAAAAGACCAAAACTACACCTAGATCTAGGGTTAGGGAGGGGCAAATGGGGTATGAGACATTAATCCCCCATGTGGTCAAAATGACCATAATAAACAATATATAAGGGGGGCGCCCCTTTGAAAAAAGAGGACAATTAGGACTTTTCTTGGTCCAACTTTGACATGTCATGGTCCAAGCCCACCTTGGACTTTGAACCAACCCCACATGGGCCCTAGGGCCTAGGTGGGCCAATAGAAAATAAGGTGGGGGTCCCTGCTGGACCTACTGGCATTTTTACAAAGAAACCCAAAGATTCTTAAAGACTAACAAATTGGCTTATAATTGTCATACAATTGTAAACCCAATTACCCAAGGGTATAAATGCAAACAAAAGGACACAAATGTAAAAATAAAATGTTAGCGCTCGGTGTTGATTCCCATCAGGTTCCTTACCCTCTTCCGAGCAAAATACTTCTCCGAACATGTTAAGGAGATGAAAGCTATGGAATTTGCTGCGTTACGTCAAGGCATGATGACAGTAGCGGAGTATGAACTCCAATTTTATAGGCTGACGCCTTATGCTCCTCATTTGGTTAGTACCGACTTATTAAAAGCTAACCGGTTTATGGATGGATTGAGGCCCGACTTTATTCAACAACTTGGAACTCAGAATATCCGTACATATGCGGAGATGGTCCAACGGGCACATCTATGCGAAAGGACATTGGAGAAGGTCGAAAAACTTAAGGGAAAAGGAGAGGAGTCGAGCCGAAGGTCTGATCGGCATGAAAAGAAGGGAAAGTTTAGTATCACGGAACCTTACAAATCCCGTGATAGCAAGAAGAGATCCTGGAACGGGAGTGGTAGTGGCTACCTGTGGACGCAGATTTTATTTTTAATTTATTATATTATTTATTTATATTTTATTTGGATTTTTGATTTATTAGGCGTGCCAGTCACCGGGGTGACAATTTTATTATGCGCTCGACTTGACTTGGTCAGCCGATTGTGAGGTCCGAGTCGGGACCAGAAGTCCGTCATACCATAAAGGCTATGACGTTAATTACGTCCTTCCAAGGAAGGACAACCCTTGATTAAACGCCAAAATAGGAGGCCTCGAGAGGCAAACATGTATTCATGTGCGCAAAATGGAACTTCATACCAGAGCCAGGAAGGCGGGCAAGATAACAACATCAGCTGTAGAAGCAGACGGTATCATTAAGTCAGCGGCTCAGAGACGATATCGTTAAGTCAGCGGTTCAAAGACTGAGCCGTGGCCATGATGGAGGTTTAAAGCATCGATCAGTATTTCGACAGCATTTCCCCTTTATCTGGATTATGCCCAGGGGGAAATAGGCTATCACCCACGGAGTACCGGGATGAAAGCCGAGAGAAAGAGAGAGGCCAAACCTTCCTACCTATATATATATGCCATGGGGCAATGTTTGATTTTCCCTTAGGGAAGCCGGCGGAACTCATGCAGTGGCATAGCCCTCCCGAGCTAAAGGGGTCACTCATAAATCCGATGCGGGACGACGGAATGTAAGTGAATGCTCAATGTTGCGCCCTCGCACGCGGATCGACCTGCGCGGTCAGGTTGCGGGGATCGACCTGCGCGGTCAGGTCGCGGGGGTCAAGGGGGCAGCGCCCTTTACGGGGGTTTCCGGGGGTGGAGCCCCCGGAACAAAATTTGGATTGAAGACTCAGTAATACAATTTGGGTAGGTTATCGGTGCAGTTCAACCGTGCATAGGTTCCCGGCGCAAAGGCAAGATGGCCAGGGGATTGCCGGTGCGTAGGCAAAATGGCCAAGGTTCCCGGCGCGCCCAGGAGATGGGGTTCCCGGCGCGCCCAAGAGATGGGGTTCTCGGCGCGCCCAAGAGATGGTTCTCGGCGCATAGGGAAGCCAAGGGGGGGGTTTTCGGCGCAAGGGCCAAACGGCCAGGGGTTCCCGGCGCGCTAATAGCAAGGCTCTCGGCAGGAGGCCAAGGAGGTGGGCTTCTCGGCATGGGGTTCCCGGGGCGGGCCGCGCCGGGAGCTATGGCACCGGCAAGGTTTGACGATACTCTGTTCTGGGGTTTGCTGGCGGGTCAGAGGATCTCCTGGAGATCCAGGTCAAAGTAGATGGGCCCTGGGTGATCAAAATGCATCTATTCATCGGGCTTCAACTGATTTTGGTTTGTGTTTCAAAAGAAGGCCAGAGGCTGAGAGGAACTGAGGAAGACCAATCCAGCATAGAGGACCTCTTTCACCATTGATGTGCAGAGTCCCGGGGACAGTTCAATATTGTCTTTCATCATCCCAGGAGAATTTTGGCAGCACCTCCCCTGGACTTAGCATTTGCCAGGGAATGATATAGGCTGACATCCACGGAGTGCCGGGATGAAAGCCGGAAGGTGAGGGAGCACTAAGGCTCAAGGAGACTGTACATGTCTCTAGCATCGGTCACTATTCCCCTTCTCGGAGACCGACGAAACCCTTGTAAAGACAAGGTCCACCGAACCCGCGGGGTCGCATGTGAATCCAATTCGGGACATAGGAATGTGGGGGAGATCCTCCCCATTACTGTATCTCCTCGGGGCATATGTGATGGTCTCTGAACATCCTCCAGACAGATGTGTGGAGAGATTAAAGGGATTGGAGGGTGATGGTGCGAAGGTGGATCTTGGCCTGGGTTTTATTGGCCAAAGAAGGAGCCTCGGCGTGGGTTTTATTGGCCAGGGGGAGCTCTCAGCGTGGCTTTTATTGGCCAAGGGGGGGTTCTCGGCGTGGCTTTTATTGGCCAAGGGGGAGCTCTCAGCGTGGCTTTTATTGGCCAAGGGGGGGTTCTCGGCGCGCTCGTCACCACGCCGGGAACCTGGCGCCGGGAAGCCCCTGGGCCGGGAAGGGTGCATTGCAAAGGGGTCTTCTTGGGTAGTGAACAGGATCGAGGGTTCTATCAACATGCTGAAGGCAAAAGGGAGAAGCCCTCTCGGCGGCATAGCTCTCGGCGTGGCAACGGCCGCGCCGGGAACCATTTACCCAACGCTCGCGCCGGGAAGGTGGAAGGGCTCAAGGCCAGAAAGGGTTTATGGCTTGATTACGATACTCTGTTCTAGAGATTTCTGGGATTACATGAAGATTTCTGCTGGAGGGATGCCAAGGGAATTGGAAGGCGAAGTCAGTAGATGAAATAAGACCCTCTCACAACGTCCTGTGGAAATTTTTATCTGTTTGTCACCAGCTGTCCGAGGAGATCAAGGGATGACTGCCTCTGATCACCTGGACGAGCCCAATGGCATCGAGGAAACAAACCAGCGATGGAGGAACGACACAACCCTCGGCACTGGAATTCTAGGCCCTAATCATTCAAGAGTTAGAATGGAGGGCCCAGGGGTCGAGGTCATCACTTATCAGAACCTCGTGGGGTTGCATTCATCTGCAGATTAAGCATATATCTCATAACCAGCAGTTCAGGGAACCGAGAGATTGATGTATCTGGTTCCTGAACGGCATAAGGGGGGGGCCTCGAAGGAAAACTCGAATGTATGTAGGGGATCTGCCATCGAGACAGGAGGGGAGAAGGAAACAGAACCCAATAACCCATTAGATGGGGGTAGGGGCCCTATCTTCATTCCTCTTCGAAGAACAGACTCATAGAAACGACTCTGAAAGCCGAAGCGTCTGGACTATTGGACATTTAGATAAAAGATATATGCATAGAAAGACAGAGGGCAGAGCTTCGGTTGAGATAAAGATGAAAACATATAAAGGAAAGACATGGCAGCAGACGGAGAGATAGCTGGCAGATACTTCAATCACCCAGCGCCCAAACGGGCCATTGGAGCGTTTCATTTCATAATATCATTCCAAGACTCAGACCAATTACAAGGAGGGAGTGAGGGAAAGGAGATAAAACAGAGGCCGGGATATCCCGGTTACATCCGATGCATCGAGATAAAACTCGTACAATTACATGAAGAAGAAAAGAAAACATGGGGGAGGGCGGAGCATTGACTCCTCTCCCTCCCCAGCTGCCCACCTGGAGCTTCTTCTCCTTCTCTTTCTCTTCTGATCGATCTCTTCTCTCTTTTCTCAGCGGAGGAGGCTCTCTCTCTCTGTTGGTCTCTTTATCTGGCTATCCTTTTCTTTTTCTTTCTTTTTGATCCTCCCCCCTTTTTCTCGTGGGAGAAGAAAGGGGTTATATAACCCTGTCCATCGCAAGGGATTCTCGGCGCGCCTATAGCAGGGGTCCCCGGCGCGCTCCCATGGAGGGGCTTCCCAGCGCGCCTGTGGCCATGGGGAGGTTCTCGGCGCGAGGGGTATCAGGCCCATCCTCAATAGCACGTTAACAGGCCCATTCAACAGGCCCATTTTTTTAAAGCCCATATTCTGTTCAGCCTTATTGGTTTCCTAAAACATATCAGAACCGACGAAGGCCCCTTTCTTATGGTGACATGATCCTCCCGGAAACAAATCTAAGGTTCTCATTGGTCGGTAGACCAGCGCTTCATCAGTATCGTCGTCTGGATGATGATAACACCGGACATCAGCCAGGCCTGAGAAGGTCCTAGCCGGGCAATTAGTTGGTGGTGAGGGTCCTCCCTCAATCCTGACTTTGCAGGCATCTTCCAGTCTTCGTTGCTGGTCTGGTCCCATCTTTATCTTTGTTCATATTTTAGCTGTCAACACTACCATAAGAACAAGAAGGCCAAAGAAGAAGAAAAGCAAGTCATTGCGGCTTGCACATTTTTCGAGAAGTTCGATCATTTGGCCGAAGAGTGCTAGAAGCGTCTCGGCGCTTGCTTATGATGTGGCAGTCGGGAGCACTGCATGCCGGATTGCCCCCTTATGAAGGAACAATCTTCCGGTGGTGGACGTAAGTGATAGACTCGTCTTAATGCTATTATGGAAGATGAAGAAGCGCCCAAGAATGATGAGCTAATGGAAGGTACTATCCAAATCTATTCCCATCATGCATTCGTACTATTTGATACTGGTGCTTCTCATTCCTTTATATCTACCGCTTTCGCAAAAACCCTACCAATTTCATCAGTTCCTCTACCTTCAGACCTAGCAATCACTATATCATTAGGTCTTGGAACCAAACTTACAACCTAGTACCCTGATAGTGAGGTAATGGTAGAATGTCATAATCTTCCAGCAAACCTCGTATGCCTTGACATGGAGGGCTACAATGTTATTTTAGGTGTAGATTGGCTCGTAGACCATGACGCCTATATAAACTGTCGCAACTGGATTATCTCTTTTCGAAAACCAGGTCTTCCAAGGTTTTCCTTCCTTGGTATCAAATATAGGAAGCATCTTACCATTATTTCATCTCTTCACGCTTACAAACTTATTTCACAATGATGTGAAGCTTTTCTTGCTTCTGTAATTATTACCGAGTCCAAGCAGATCATCTTAGAAGATATTCCCATTGTGAATGAGTTTGCCTATATATTTCCATCAGATTTGCCTGGTTTACCGCCCGAAAGGGAAGTAAACTTCTTCATTGAACTCGTTCCCGGAGCAGCACCTGTTTCAATAGCTCCCTACAGGATGTCCCCCACAGAACTCAAGGAATTGAAGAAATAACTTCAGGAGTTATTAGACAAGGGTTTTATTCGACCTAGCACATCCCCTTGGAGTGTGCCAATTCTATTCATCAAGAAGAAGGATGGATCCCTCAGGCTATGTATCGACTATCGGTGACTGAATCAACTCACCATTAAGAATAAATATCCGTTGCCGCGTATCAATGAACTCTTTGATCAGATTCCAGGAGCAGAATATTTCTCCAAGATAGATCTTGGGTCAGGTTATCATCAGCTCAAGATCAAAGATGAAGACATACACAAAACTGCTTTTCAGAGCAGATATGGCCACTATGTATTCGTGGGAATGCCGTTCGGGTTAACCAATGCCCCGGCAGCATTTATGCAACTCATGAATAATGTCTTCAGGCCTTATCTTGACCAGTTTATAGTCGTCTTCATTGATGATATCCTTATATACTCCAAAACAAAGGAGGAACATGAAGAGCACTTAAGAACAGCCTTGCAAACGCTAAGAGAGCACAAACTTTATGCAAAGGTTAGTAAGTGTGAGTTCTGGGTAAAGGAGGTCTCTTTCCTTGGCCATATTATTTCAAAGGAAGGTATCGTTGTCGACCCTTCTAAAATAGAAGCTGTTAAGAACCGGAGCCGGCCGACGATCGTGTCTGAAGTCAGAAGTTTTCTAGGTCTGGCTGGTTATTACAGGAGATTTATCAAAGACTTCTCAAAGATCGCCGTTCCTTTGACTATACTCACAAAAAAGGAGAATCCTTTTATATGGTCGAAAGATTGCGAAGAGAGTTTTCAAACTCTTAAAGGACACCTTACCACTGCACCTATATTAACGCTACCGATAGAAGGTGGTGGCTTTGAAGTCTATACGGATGCGTCATGGCATTGGCCTAGGATGCGTTCTTATTGAAAATGGAAAGGTGATTTGCTATTCATCGATACAGTTGAAGCGTCATGAAGAAAATTACCTTGTGCATGATCTGGAATTGGTTGCGGTTATATTCGCATTAAAAATTTGGCGGCATTACCTTTATGGGGAGAAATTCATCATATTTTTAGATCATAAAAGTCTGAAATACCTCTTCACCCAGAAGGAGTTAAACATGCGACAAGGTAGATGGTTGGAGTATCTCAAGGATTTTTACTTTACTATCCAATATCATCATGGGAAAGCAAATACTGTAGCTGACGCTCTTAGCAGGAAATCAATGGCAACTCTAGTAAGCCTCAGGAAAGGTATAACTTGTCTTATTGAAGATTTTTCTCATTTAAATCTTGATATTGACAGAGAAGGAAAAGGAGGTGTGATTGTCAATATAAGGTCTCAACCTACATTGATCGAGGACATAGTCCAATTGCAAGAAAATGACCCCACATTGATGGAGATTAAGGATAATGTTGATCAGAGATCGAATTTTTCTATCTCAAATGATGGAAGACTATTATTTAAGGATCGAATCTATGTGCCGAATCATGACGACGCTAAGAAATTGATCATGGAAGAGGCTCATAAGTCAAGATATGCTATTCACCCTAGTGCTACCAAGATGTATCAAGATTTGAAAAGAAGCTTCTGGTGGCCCAACATGAAAAGAGAAGTAGCAGACTTTGTAGCTCGATGTCTCACTTGTCAGCAGGTAAAGGCAGAACATTTAAAGCATGCTGGAAAATTATACCCCTTAAATATTCTCGAGTGGAAATGGGAAAGTATAAGGATGGATTTTATCATAGGTTTACCTAAGACAAGAGGAGGACATGATGGTATATGGGTGAACATAGACCGATTGACTAAATCTTCACATTTTCTACCAATCAAAAATCGATGGGCTGTGGATGTACTAGCAACATTATACATGAAGGAGATTATCAAACTACATGGTGTCCCTGTCACCATTATATCCGACCGAGATTCTCGGTTCACATCAAAATTCTGGAAGGGTCTTCAACATTCATTAGGAACCCGACTTAATTGTAGCACTGCGTTCCATCCACAAACCGATGGTCAAACTAAAAGGACAAACCAAGTGGTGGAAGATATGCTCAGGGTTTGTGCTATTGACTTTGGAGGAAGTTGGCACGACCATTTACGTCTAGTGGAATTTGCCTATAACAATAGCTATCGGGCTAGCATTCAAATGGCACCATTCAAGGCTCTGTATGGTAGAAGCTGTCGATCGCCTATTTGCTGGAGTGAAGTAGGAGAAAGGCAATTCCTCGGTCCCGATATCATCAGGGATACTACCGAGAAGATAAAACTTATTCGGGAAAGACTCTAGATGGCTCAAGACAGGCAGAAATCATATGTTGATAATCGAAGGCGCGACCTGGAATTTCAAATAGGAGACCTGTGGGAATGGGATTCTATTAAAAATATTTTATTATGATTTATTTGGTTTATTTATTAAAGGTTTATTTACGTAGGGCGTGCCAGTCACTTAGTGACAAATTTATTATGCGCACCGTCTGACTAACCAGACAATTATAGGTGATCATGTCGGGACCCAAAACCCGCCGTACCATAAAGGCTACAACGTTAATTACGCCCCTCCGAAAGAGGGACAACCCTTGATTAATCGCCAAAATAAAGAGGCCATGGGGCCCGTAGAATATGTAAAAGATGTGATTGCATGCAAGCACACAGTATGATAATATTTATTTATTACGTCGGCTGTCGGTACATGGCGAGAACCTAGGTCCGAGGACCACCATCGCGCATAGCGAAAACCTCCGGCCGGGCGTAACCCGACCTTCCGCTAATCACCATTCGATATACCGGAGAGTCAGATCATGCAGGCATGCAAGGTGGTAGCATTTAGTATTATTGTTTATTGCTTATTTGGTCATTTGTAAATTTAGGGAAGACTTTGGCAATCCCTGTCACTCGCAGGGCTGTCGATTAGTTATTACCTTTTTATTTTGAGACTGCACATAGCGTTACGGTGCATACATATGGGCCTATGAGGTGGGCCGAGTATGACCGTATTCGGACAGACTCGTGTATCATCGGGACAATGTATGTCAGGATATGGCAAATTTGATATTTGAAAATGAGGGACACGGTTAAAACTCGGTCGAGACGAATTGAACTCAACGGCTTATCGGCCCATGACAAGGTCATGTCGTGGCCATAATGGGATTAATCCCGAGGTGCAGACACGACCTGTGAGGGGGTCATCAATATTTCCATGCCCGGGGTCTAGAGGAGATGAGAGCTCCGGAGTGGACACGGCCATGTTCATCATCTTTTGTTAATTTATCTTTTTTATTGTTATCATTTTCTTTATTGTTATCATTTAGATGTATGAGTGTATTTCTTTCTTTTTTAATTCTTTGTTTTCCTTTCATTTTTTTGTTTGTATCATCCCTTTTTCATTACTTATTTATCATTTATTACTTATTTATTTATTTATTTATTTATTTTATTATTATTATTTATTTTATTAGATGCATACATCTTCTATTTCTTTTATTATTCATTCATCTTTTTTAGTTGTTTATTTGTCACTTTACTCCTTTATTTCTATTATCATTTTTTTATTTAGCCATTGTTTGTTTATTGTGTTTTTTTTTATATTTCTCATTTTACTTTCTTCTTTTTATATCTTTTCCCCTTTTATTGTTTGTTTGTTTTGTTTTAATCATTTTCTATTTCCCCACCTTTTAAATGAAAGTATTTTGTTTGTTTTATTCCTTGTTTTATTGTTTGTTCCTTTATATATATATATGTACATATATATGGCAGGGGGGTGGACATATATGCTTGTTCACGTTATATGGTGCTTTTATTATTTGTTTTTTATTATATGTTGCTCAAATAGGCAACGTGTGTGCAGGTGTGAAGTGTTAAGGATATGTGTGTGTATATGGGTGTTGATGGGGTGTGTATAACGTGAGCGCGTGAAACTGCCGGCAGATTACATTACATTTTTTTTTGGTTAAAACGGCGGGAACTTTCGTGGGTGAGGTAAAACGGTGCGGTGGGAGATAAACGACACGCTTGAGTTTCTTTTTTTTAAATGTTTATTAAGAGGAGAAACGGCGGGATCAATGTGTATGCTGTAAAAAGGCGCGGTCCCCCCGGGGAGCGCCGGATTAGGCCGCCCCGAGTGGAGACCAATAGAAATTTAGTTGATTTGAGTGTGAGGTTAATCCGACGTGGGGGGGTACCGCGCCGTATTAGGGCGCGCCGGATTAAGGGCGCGTCGGGTTAGTGAATTTTCAGGGTTTTTCCAATTTATTTGAACTATTAACATATATTGAGTTGATTGTTGACTGAATTGGGGTCCAGGATGCCTTTGAGATAGGGTTGAGACTTGTGCGAGGTTCATACTCAAGCACGTGAGTTTATTATTTTGGAAACATGTCTCATTAGGCTCGAATTATGAGGGCAATTAGTCAAGCATGTCTGACGAAATTTTGGTAGCATCTCCCCATCTCCAGAGGATTGCAGGGGGAAAGCGGAGGCATACCCACATAACTGGAGTAAGCTCCTTAATACCGGGTGCCACAACGGCGGCCGGCAGACCCAAATGGATGGAAGACCCTGAGGGCTAGCCTACGAGGGGCACCAATACTCCATGGGCCGACACAATTGAGAGGGACGACCAATAAGGGAGGAAATCCCGAGGGCTAGCCTACGAGGGGCACACAACCCGTGGTCACCACTAATTCCCTTAAGGACAATGGATTTAGTGTTGGGCTGAAAGCCCCATTAGTATTCACTCTCTGGCCGCTTCATACAAAACGAATTAAATGGAAACAACAAACAACTGATCTGGCGGGGGAAAATAGAGGGATGATGACTTACCGAAATAGGGTAAAATATCAAAAAATAGAGTATTGGAGAATTTGAAAAAATTAATCAGTAGAAAATTATTTACCCCCTCTACGCACATCTAGAGACTACATCTAGGAAATATAGATGGATCTCTAGGTCTAAAAGGGGGTTAAAATTCATAGAATGATAGCACACGGGCTACCAATACTCCATACGGCGAACACAAATAGACATGTATGAATCTGAAGTTTTGGATCAATTTTTCCTCTACCCAGGATGTCCAAGGATCACATCCATGAGGTTTGATGCGTTCCTCGCATCTTATGGGGGATTTAGATCAAAGAAGATTATCACGGAACATTCATCACATAGATCTTTGAGAGGAGAAATCTCTCGATCTAGAGACATGATCTGGCCGTCGTGCGAACACGAAGGGAGAGAGAGGGAGAGAAGCAATAGCAAATAAACAGAGCATTCGGTGACAATCTTTTTATTGATCTTCTAAGAAGAAACTACATGACAAGATATACACAAACGAGAGAAACAAACTTATAGACAAGGGATAAACAGAAGAGATGGGGAGAGGGATGATTGTAGCCCGCAAAGGGCTTCACACGGCGGGCGAACCCACCTCTTTCTCTTAAGCACTGGAAGATCTCTTGCGATCCTCTCCTCTCCCTCTCTTCTTTTGGCCGCCTTCTCCCCTCTCTCCTCGTAGACTCTTTCCATGTGGATGCCTCTTCTAGGTCTTCTTGGTCTTCAAATGAGTCATATATATAGGGGCTTTTTGGGGTCTTGGACGACGGCTGCAACCAAGAGATGACTTGGGCCACCGGCTCACGTGACTTCCTTCAGCCCATTTAGCCCATTTGACCATTTCTTGATTCATTTGGCCATCCTTTTGCCCATGTCATTTATTCAGGACTAATCGTAATGACCTCGAACTATTTTCTTCATTTGTGGTGGCTGACCAATTGACTGGCCTATAATTGTTGTCCGGGCTTCTGCTCGTTTCTTCGGGGATAGTCCCGAACGTTCTTTTGAGCTCCCGAGTCTTGCTTTCGCAGCTGTCCTTCATAGCTGAACGTCTTTTATTTTCTTCTTTTTCTTCAGTCTCGTCTTTGTTCGACTTCCGCCATTCTTTTTCCTTCTTTTCTTTCTTTTATTCTCTATCGGCACAGGAGCACTCGATCAGAATTTAAGACCTGCAGAAGCAGAAGTTAGGAAAAATTAAGAATATTTTTGGTGTCAACAAATGTCCCCCACCCGCAGGTGTCGTGACAGAGGGACGAAAGAGCGGGACATGCGGGTGTAGCCCATAGCATGTTTGAAAATATTGCATGTATCCTTTTTTATTCATTATTTTTATTTATTCCATTTTCATTTATCATCGTTCATTCATCCTTTCTTTTATTTCATCATTCATTTTTATTATCTTTTTTTCTTTTTTTTTATATAACCTCATCCATGCACGTAGCCATTCAACGACCACAAGCATAGAATAGATATATGTAGCATAGGTCCTCTATACTAGGGGTAGGATAAGGACATCACCCAAGATTCGCAGACATAATGCGGCTCACGAAGCACGACTAAGGGAGATGTGCATACGTAAAGGGGATGCTGCGTAGAACATATGCATGGCATAAACCACAATCTACACCCAAGAATATTCCTCCATAGTGTGAAAGTGCAATTATATGGGTAGTGAACCCTAGACATAGGGACGTGCAGACGTTCTGAGTAACACTAGAGGATTACTTCATCGTCTACACATGCATTTGGGGTTCTCGACTGATAGCTTCGCACAACCCCCTTATTTATTTCTTAATTTTGGACTTCACCGTTCGGTGCGAGTTTCCTCATGTGTCTCAATGGGGATTCTCGGCTACTAGGATTCGTCCTTTATTATGATACTATTGTGGATTTCACCGTTTGACACGAGTCTCCTCATATGTCTCAATGGAGATTTTCGGCTATTAAGATTCATCCTATATTATGATTTTATGATGGATTTCACCGTTTGACGCGAGTTTCCTCATGTGTCTCAATGGAGATTCCTGGCTACTAGGATTCATCCTTATTTTAATTGTGGTGTTTGCTGCGCCGTTTTTGCGCGAGTCTCCTCATTTATTTTAGTGGGGATTCCCGGCTACTTGGATTCACATTCCACTTATCATTATCATCATCATCATTTTTTTCTTTTTTTTCTTTTTAAGGGGGTAGATAGCTTTCTCCTCACGGTCACCCTTTACGCAAGTGTAGAGATTTGAGCATCCATGAAGTGTTAAGAAGAATTTATGACGTCCTTATGGCTAAGGACCATTGCTCATATTACATGCGAGGTGTGGGAGTTTCACCTAGAGTGTATCATGCGAGTCGTGCTAGCAACATAGCTACGATTCTTCCCCTGGCCGTATGCACTCACCGAGAATTGGCTTTTCATCCTTAGTATGTGTCGTGACACCTGAACCAGGGCAGCGTTATTTAGCAAGAAAACATGCGGTCTTAGAAATTTGAAGGAATTGTATTAATACTATATTACATGCAAGCATGCATACGAGACAAGCAGGCAAGCAAAATATGTTATGACCATTTTTTCTTTTTTTCTTTTTTTCTTTTCTCTCATTTTTCTCTTCTTTTTGCTCTTTTTGTTTCTTTCTCTTTTTTTATTTTTTTTCTTCTTATCTTCTCTCTTTTTTTCTTTTCTTCTTCTTTTATCTCCCTTCCTTTCTTCTTTTTTTCTTTCTTTCTTTATTTTCCCTTCTCTTTTTTCTCTTTTTTTTAGGGCTTAGTAAGTACATCTGCAGGTCAACTATTTTGTAGGTGGGTAGCTGATGCCACGACAATGGAGAGAAGGTGTCATATGTTATGGTGAATCCCTGAAGGGATCAAGGGTTGGTGTGAAACCAAAGGGGGTCTTTTCGTTCATTGGTTCGGATAGTAATTCTGGGCCAATGGTAAGAGGTTTGTCGGCTTAGACCGAAGGTCATGACACCGAATGACTTGGCTTAGACGTAAGGTCGTGACGCCAAGGGAGGACATTTAACGGCTTAGACATAAAGTCATGACGCCGTACAACTTGGCTTAGGCGGGAGGCCGTGACGTCAAGGCAGAATATTTACCAGCTTAGGCCGAAAGCCATGACGCCGGATAAGAGTATTCAACGGCTTAGACATAAAGTCATGACGCCGTACAACTTGGCTTAGGCGGAAGGCCATGACGTCAAGACAGAATATTTACCGGCTTAGGCGGAAAGCCATGACGCCGGACAAGAATATTTAACAGCTTAGACATAAAGTCATGACGCCGTACAACTTGGCTTAGGCGGAAGGCCATGACGCCAAGGCAGATTGTTTACCAACTTAGGCGGAAAGTCATGACGCCGGATAAGAATATTTAACGGCTTAGATGTAAAGTCATGGCGCCGTACGACTTGGCTTAGGCGGAAGGCCATGACATCAAGGGAGAATATTTACCAGCTTAGGCGGGAAGCCATGATGCCGGACATGAATATTTAATGGCTTAGACGTAAAGTCATGACGCCGTACAACTTGGCTTAGGCGGAAGGCCATGACGCCAAGGCAGAATATTTACCGGTTTAAGCGGAAGCCATGACGCCGGACAAGAGTATTTAACGGCTTAGACATAAAGTCATGACACCGTACAACTTGGCTTAAGCGGAAGGCCATGACGCCAAGACAGAATATTTACCAACTTAGGCGGGAAGCCATGATGCCGGACATGAATATTTAACGGCTTAGACATAAAGTCATGACGCCGTACAACTTGGCTTAGGCGGAAGGCCATGACGCCAAGGCAGAATATTTACCGGCTTAGGCAGAAAGTCATGACGCCGGACAAGAATATTTAACGGCTTAGACATAAAGTCATGACGCCGTACAACTTGGCTTAGGCGGAAGGCCATGACGTCAAGGTTGAATATTTTTCGGCTTAGGCAGAAAGTCATGATGCCGGACAAGAATATTTAACGGCTTAGACATAAAGTCATGACGCCGTACAACTTGGCTTAGGCGGAAGGCCATGACACCAAGGTAGAATATTTACCAGCTTAGGCAGAAAGCCATGATGCCGGACAAGAATATTTAACGGCTTAGACGTAAAGTCATGACGCCGTACAACTTGGCTTAGGCGAAAGGCCATGACGCCAAGGCAGAATATTTACCGGCTTAGGCGAAAAGCCATGATGCCGGACAAGAACATTTAACGGCTTAGACGTGAAGTCATGATGTCGTAGATAGAAGGAGTCTTTTTATTCTTCAACTGGATGGAAGGGTAGAGTCACAAGAAGAAAGGATCTTTTGTTTCCTGGCTAGGCGAAGGCCCGAGCCAAAGGCGAAGGGGTCTTTTTATTGTCTAACTGGATAAAAGGTTTGAGCCAGAGGTAAAAGGGTATTTTTGTTGACTCACTGGACGAAAGGTCCACGCCAGAGCTAAAATGGTCTTGTTGTATGGTCGGACGGAAGGTCCAGACCAAAGGTCAAGGGGTCTTTTTATTGACTGACTGGACGAAAGGTCTGCGCCAGAGGTAAAAAAGGTCTTTTTGTTGACTGACTGGACGAATGGTTCGCGCCAGAGGTAAAGAGGGTCTTTTTGTTGACTGACTGGATGAAAAGTCCGAGCCAGAGATAGAAAGGGTCTTTTTGTTGTATGGTCAGACGGAAGGTCCGGACCAAAGGTGAAAGGGTATTTTTGTTGATTGACTAGACGGAAAGTCCGAGCCAGAGGTAAAATGAGTCTTTTTGTTGTATGGTCGGATGGAAGGTCCGGACCAAAGGTGAAAGGGTCTTTTTGTTTACTGACTGGACGAAAGGTCCGCGTCAGAGGTAAAAGGGTCTTTTTGTTGTATGGTCGGACGAAAGGTCTGCGCCAGAGGTATAATATAAACGTTAACCTGACGGGATGTTGGAGTCGACAAACCTTGCCTAGGCGGTATGTCTAGGAAATGGCAGAAATAAAGCATTGTTGTCGTCTCGACATCATGTCGAGCACGACCAACCTAGAAGAGCCGAAGGGTCTGGGCCAGGGCAGAATATGGTCGTTGACTTGACAGACTTGCCAAAGTCAACCAACTTGGAAAAGGCGTGAGGCCTGAACCAAAGGAAGAATATAACATAGGTGTTGGCTTGACGTCCTG
The DNA here is from genome assembly GCA_022559845.1 of Amorphophallus konjac. NCBI lineage: Eukaryota > Viridiplantae > Streptophyta > Magnoliopsida > Alismatales > Araceae > Amorphophallus > Amorphophallus konjac. The sequence goes on from CM040128.1 coordinate 261,186,578, forward strand.
TCAAAGTCAACGAACTTGGCAAAGGCGTGAGGCCTAAGCAAAGGGCATAACGTGGGATATGTGTTTGCTCGACATCATGTTGAAGCCAACGAACTCGGCGAATGCGTGAGGCCTAAGCCAAGGGTATAATGTAGGATAGGTGTTGACTCAACGTCATGTCGAAGTCAACGAACTTGGCGAAGGCATGAGGCCTAAGCCAAGAGTATAATGTAGGATAGGTGTTGACTTGACGTCATGTCGAAGTCAACGAACTTGGCAAAGGCGTGAGGCCTAAGCAAAGGGCAGAATATGGGATAGGTGTTGACTCGACGTCATGTAGAATTCAACGAACTTGGTAGAGGTGTGAGGCCTAAGCCAGAGGCAGAGTATAGGGTATGAATGTTGACCCAACGGGATGTCAGAGCCAACAAACCTTTCTTAGACGGCATGTCCAAGACAAGGGTAGACATAAAACAATGTTGTCATCTCGACATTATGTTGAAAATGACCATCCTGGAAGAGACAAAGGATCTGGGCCAGGGTAGAATATGGTTGTTGACTTGACAGACTTGACAAAGTCAACCAACTTGGGAAAGGCGTGAGGCCTAGGCCAAAGAAAGAATGTAGGATATGGATGTTGACCCGACGTCGTGTCGGAGTCAATGTACTCGGCAGAGACGTGAGGCCTAAGCCAAGGGTATAATGTAGGATGGGTGTTGACTTGACGTCATGTCGAAGCCAACGAACTCGGCGAAGGCGTGGGGCCTAAGCCAAGGGTATAACATGGGATAAGTGTTGACTCAACATCATGTCGAAGTCAACGAACTTGGCGAAGGCGTGAGGCCTAAGCCAAGGGTAGGATATAGGGTATAAATGTTGACTCAACGACCTGTCGAGGCCAACGAACTTGGTAGAGGCGTAAGGCCTAAGCCAAGGGAAGAATATAGGATATGTGTTGACTCGACGTCCTGTCGGAGCCAACGAACTTGGCAGAGACATGAGGTCTAAGCCAATGGCATAATGTAGGATAGGTGTTGACTCGACGTCATGTCGAAGTCAATGAACTTGGCAGAGGCGTGAGGCCCAAGCCAAGGGAGGCATATAGGATAGGTGTTGACTCGACGTCCTGTCGAAGTCAACGAACTTGGCAGAGACATGGGGTCTAAGCCAATGGAAAAATATTGAATATGGATGTTGACCCGACGTCGTGTCGGAGCCAACGAACTTGGCAGAGGCGTGAGGCCTAAACCAAGGGTAGAATATAGAATGAGTGTCGACTCGATGTCCTGTCGGTGCCAACTAACTTGGCAGAGGCGTGAGGCCTAAGCCAAGGACTGAATATAAAATATGTGTCGACTCGATGTCCTGTCGTAGCCAACAAACTTGGCAGAGACGTAAGGCCTAAGCCAAGGGCAGAATATAAAATGTGTGTCGACTCGACGTCCTGTCGCAGCCAACAAACTTGGCAGAGGCGTGAGGCCTAAGCCAAGGGCGGAACATGAGGTATAAATGTTGACCCGACGTCATGTCGAAGTCAACGGGTCTTGTCCCGATAGAAGGTTTGGGGTGAGGGTAGACAGGATTGTAGACATATGAGAGGCCCAGACCCAGGGTTAAATATGGATGTCAACCAAATGAGGTGTCAAACTCAACCAACCTTGCTCAGACGGAAGGTCTGAAACAAGGGTAGAATGTGTAGGTGAAGATGTCAACCTGAGGTCATGTCGAAGTCGACCGACTTGGCGAAGACGTGAGGTCTAAGCCAGGATAGAATATGGATGTTGACCCATGGAGATGTCGGGATCAACAAACCTTGCTCAAACAGAAAGTCGAAGACAAAGTGAAGGAATCTTTTTATTGGTTTATTTGTTTGGACTGGTTGGGTTTATTGAATTTGTTAAATTTATTGGGTTTATTGGATTTATAGGATTTGTTGGTTTGGTTGAATTTGTTAAGTTCATTAGATTTATTGGTTGAGTTTATTGAGGTTTATTTGATTTGATAGGCTTATTGATTTTTTGAGTTGATTGGGTTTATCAGAATTTATTTAGTTTATTGGATCGATTGATTTATTTTGGTGATTGATTTGTTCCGTTTATTGGGTTTATTGAGCTTGCTGAATCTATTGGATTTATTAGTTTTGTTGGGTTTGTTGCGCTTGTTGGATTTTGTTGGTTTTATTGACTTATTAAGTTCATTTCAAACCATTGTTTTCATTTCTTCATCATTTTTATTTATTTCTTCTTTTTGTTTCCTTTTTTGTTATTATTATTATTTATTTATTTCTTTTGTTGGGCTTCCTGACGCAGTCTCGTCTGCGGTGCAGGATATTTTATTCGGTGGGACTATTGATAAATTTGCCTGTTTATTATGCCGGTGGGGCTAGGGATCGATGTCCAAGAGCCTGGCGGGCTTGGCGAGGACTGAGTGCCCCAGGATAAGGAAAAGGGTTTTACGAATTCTGCCCAGTGGGACAAAGGGTAATTTTGGGGCTCGGCGAGGGCGGAGTGCCTCAGGCCAAGGAAAAGACTTTGTGGACCCAGCCCGACGGGACAGAAGGCAATTTTCAAGTTCGGCTAGGGCGGAGCGCCTCCGGCCAAGGGAAAGCTTTATGGACACAGCCCGACGGGACTGATGGGTGAATTATTGAGCTCGACAAGGGCAGAGCGCCTTATGCCAAGGAAAAGGATATCTTATTGGGCCGACATTGTGCAAGGAATCTAAACCGGCAGTGATAGGAGAGTCCCTTGGGACAAATATGGCATTGTTGTGGCTGAATGCCGAAAGGTAATGAGCGTGCATTGGCTGGGAGGGTAGGTCCCAGATCAAGGGTGGAAGGTTAGTCCCAGATCAAGGGTGGAATGTTAGTCCCAGTGGGACAAGTGGGGAGTACCCCCCGTAGGATGGGAAGATGGCAAGGCACCATGAATCCCACAGGACCAAGGGGTACTGAGACAGGCCATTAGAAGCCAAAAGGCATTTATTTGTCGGCTTGATAAGGAGTTGAGGGTGTAGCCGACTCAGTAAGGTTGGTTCTTTTCATTCCCCTCAATGGGCATGGACCCGTATTCGAAACAGGCGGCCTAGTGGCCAATGAGGGCTCTTTAGCGTCGGTGGGACTGTTGATCGCATAGTCCCACTGGGGACATTCAATGACTGCTATGCATCAGATCAATAGCTATCTTCTTTTGTCATTGATTTCTTCAGGAGGTGCTCCGAAGAGCTTCGGCTCGGGCCGCCGACGCTTACGCTAAGTGTCATATCCTTGGCCCTTTTTCAAAAATGCTACGGTTGTTGGGTCTTCCCACCTCCGCAGATGGCGTAGTCATTTTATTTTTCCTTGGGCATTCAGCATGTAATGCTACTAGGGAGCCTTCTGCCTATGGGGGCGGATGGGAGGCCTTGTTGACCTCATGATTTTCCTTTTCTTCCTTTCTTTTGCATTTAGTTTTGTCTCTTTTTTTGAACGAGCAGCTCGAATGGCGCTGATAGTGCAATGAGTGCAGAGCCGTCACCTTTCATCCATCTGTCTTTAAACAGACCAAGGTGGGTGCACAGGAGAGCGCTCACCCCCTCAGAGAGGGGATGAGTGGCTCGCTCCACCATACCAACCTCACAATGGTAGTTTCTTATTTGGCACGAACCAAGATATGAGGGAAGTGATATCTCCCTTAGCAGATGCAGCCATCAAGGCCTCCTTTATTTATTTTATGTTTATTTCTTTTTTTTTCTTTTTTTGGAAGGATCCAACTTTCTGAGAGATGACATCTCAGATTCAATAGGCGGAGCCTTATGTCTATATATGCAAATTGCATTCGCCTGCATTTTTGCTCATTTTTTCTTTCTTTTTCTTTCTTTTTTTTGGTGCCTGCCCCCAAAACAGGTCCTTTCCTTTCATTTTTTTGTTTCTATTTTTTTTGGCATATCTCGTGTCATTTGCCATTCTTCTTTTTGTTGGCGAGCATCCGCATTCAAGCTATGCATGCGTGCTAGACATTGGCTTCAGCCAAATTTGTGAGGAGCAGCTGAGGCGGTGACGCCGCGTGGGCCAGCTCTATTCCAAACGGGCATTTGGTGAGGGCACGGTGGGCCCACCTTGTAATCACCCATCTGTAGTTCACCTTTTTTGATCAGGCCTTCAATAACGTCCGTGAACACGTAGTAATCCTCAATGGGATGCCCCAACATTTGGTGATAAGGACAGAAACACAGATCATTTTTTATTTCAGCATCGCCTGGTTTCTTTGGCTCCGGAAGTACCACTTTACCGTATTCACGGGCCCACTCAATAAGAGCCCTAGTCTTATCCTTCGGAAAGGAGTATGGCTTCATCATTTTACCCCTTAATGAGGGCCCTTATTTTACCGACTTGGTGGTAGAAAGGCTAGTTGCCTCTTGCATTTTCTTCTTCTGTTGCTCGAAGGCTTCAAAATTTGAGACGCAAATCTCTTCTTGTGCCAGGTGTTTGCCGGTTGGCTCATTCTTTTGGCTCGGGGCTATCGGAGCCGGGCAGAGCCTTGCAATACCTGTTCGGCATTGGCTGCGATGTCACCTAGTTGTTCAAAGGTCAATGACCCATCGTAGAATTTTTGTTCTCAAATTCTCTTTACAGATTTGAACAGAGTTGCCGTAGCTTGGCGGATGTCGACACTTTTCACGAAGATTCCTCAACCTTCTTATGTAGTCCATGACGGACTCATTATCATTTTGTTTGGCTGCTTGTAATTCGGCCTCGGTGACTTCCCCTTCGGCCATCTTCACAGTCATTGTTTATTCTGCCCTTGGCTTGTCCAACTACATGCGTGGTCTCATTGGCGCCATCTTCGAAGATGCTTTAGTTGCCTCCTGACATGCCCTGGTGACTTAGATTCATTTCATTTAGCCACCTTTGCAGCATTTCAATCTCTTGTTGTTTCTGGTGCAGTAGCACAACCATGGCCTGGTCTTGCCAGGAGGGGCTGAGAGTGCTGCCTTCTACCTCAGGTTTGATTGGGGTTGGTGGCGTCCCGTCATTATTGCTGGATGCACCCAGTTTCATTGAGATGAACTCCCTAGGTTTTATGCCTCCGAGTCGAGGAGGAACGTGGTATTGTGCCCCCTTGTTGGCTGGCGGGTGTCTTGATATTCCCCCGGATCCGGCAACATGGTGGGAGGCAAGAGTTTTAGCCTGATTTACTCCCTTTGGTATAAAGTAAATTTCTTCATCTTCCTCATCAGCAGCTCAAGCCATATTGGATGGTGCTGACAGCATGTTGCAGGAGAGAGCAACATATCTTATTTTAGCCTTTGTATTCTTCTTTTCCTTCTCCCATATGGCCGTCATCTACCCCCACAGTGGGTTGCTCGGTGCATTGAACACCCTTGCATTTTCTTTAGTTCTTTTTGTTAGCCGGTGGGGCTCATTGTGTCTTTGAGGGGCATGCTTCTTGAGCTGCATAGGCTGACTCTTGAGCTGCTCATGTTCGTCTGGCCCGTTTATTAAGGTTTGAAGTTGTTCCACGGCTGAGCAAGTTTCTTCATGCACCCACATCAGGGCTTGTTTCTTTAGGTTGTCTACTGGTCTTCTGATAGTCCCTGGAGGGGCTATTTGACGCCAGATAGGAACTATAGTCGGTGGAGTGGGCCGGGCCATGGCTCCATAAATCCGGACGTTCGGAGTCGGAAGGGATGCTGGTCTTATTCTTTTCTCTATTAACGCTGCTTGCCAATTTCTTTGTTTTTCTTCAGGCGCTAGGGCACAGTCTTCATTGGTATGCCGGCTGCAAGCCTTTGGTACTTCTTCGAGCAGCTATTGATATATGGATATCAAATTGATGCCCCCAGAGTAGGCATTTCATGGGGGCATGGGGGATCGACTCTGTCTTCCCCCATTTGTAGCTCCCCTCTTTTTATTAAGCCTTGGGTGATGTCTTTAAATATTTGGCAATATTCAATAGGATGCCCCAAGACTTGATGGTAGGGGTAGAAATAAGGATCATCTCTTCTTTTGACGTCATCAGGTCTCTTTGGCTTCGGAAGGATGACTTTGCTATATTTGACAGCCCACTCGAACAATGCTCGAGTCTTGTCCCGGGGGAAGGCATAGAGCTTCTTTATTTTGTTCTGCGGAGGAGGCCTCTCCCGTCGTCCGGCAGGTTCATTGAGAGGAGGATTGTGCATCCATTTATGCCTTTTTGCTTTGACACTGATAGCATGAACCGCTTTCAGCATTGGCCGTTTATTAACCTGCCTGGCTTCATGACTTGAGTCGACAGAAATGGGGGGATATCTGTTGACACCCATTTTTTGCCTATGAGTTGGGTCATTCCTCTTATCACCATTTTTTGATGCCTTGAATTATCCATTACTTACTGGGCTATTTTCAGGCATGCCTTTAGGCTTATTCTATGGGTACCTTCCTCCCTGGCTCGGTTTGTTCTCAAATACAGACTTATTGGGTCTTGATTTTGATTGATCTTTGGGTTGGATGGGTTCATTTATCATATTTTATTGATTTTAAATGTGGAGCCTTTACGCGGCCTTTCGGTTGACCGTTCAATTAAGTACACGGTCCTTTGAGGACCGTGCCTTTGAAACTAGCACCGACCTGAGTTGTCTTTGCACCGACCTGCTTTTGCTTAAAAACGGCCTATCGATTGACCGTTTAGTCTTTAAGCGGTCAAGTTGGGACCGTCTACTAAACTTGCATCGACCTGACCCTTGCTTTGCACCGACCTTGCTCTCAGATTGCACTGACTTGAGTTTTCCTGCACCGACCTTATTTTCATTAAACGGTCCCAAGTGAACCGTTTAAAGGCAGGAAAGGCTAGCGTCTTAACTAGCGTCTCAACTTGAGTGGGACGGTCCAGTGAAGGATCGCGTTTATCAGGCTAGCGTCTTAAATAACGTCTCATCTTGAGTGGGAGGGTCCAATGAAGGACCGTGTTTATCAGGCCAGCATCTTAACTAGCGTCTCTCCTTAATGAGGACGGTCTATTTATGGGACGTTCAGTTATTGAGTGACCTAGTGGGAACCGTTTACATGATTTATTGGATATTTATTTGATTTTCTGAATTTCCACCGACAAGCCTTTGCACGGTCTGAGATCAACCGTTCACATCATTTGAACGGCCTGTTGTTAGACCGTCCGGTTCCACGAATCTTAAGCTCATTGGTTTTTCAGATAATTATCTATTTATCCTATTTTTCTAGATTTATCACCGACATGTGTACACGGCCTAGCATTGGACCGTTCCATAGATTGAGTGGTCTAGTGGAAGACCGTTCTATCCTCAAGAGTCCAACGCCGTGTTGGCCGGTCTGTTCGGTGGATAATTGGATAATTTTACATTTTATTTTATTTACCACCGACAGCATTGGATGGCCTAGTAATGGACCGTTTAATGGACTGGGCGGTCTATCGCGAGACCGTGTACATGCTCGAAACCTGTGGATTATGTGGATTTTCTCTTTCATCCATGGTTAAACCTCCACCTTCCCCCACCATTTTCTCCGCGGTTTCTCAACCAAATGGGGTGCCGTTTGATCCTGGTGGAAGATAAAAGGTTTATCTACGAATTTTGTTTTATCGACTCGGATTAATATCCACTGGAAAATCTAATTTCGAGATTGGACTTTGAGGGCTCTATAAATAGACCCTAAGGCTAAGCCTGAAAAGTGGGGGAGATCCAATATCGATGGCAAAGCTCTGCCGGATTTCTGATCGAACTGTAGCCAAGGAGGGAGGCTTTCTACATCCTTTAAGCCTCTGATTTCAGGGAGTATTCGTTGTTTTGAGTCATAGGCTTTTTAGTTCTTTCTTTCTCCATTGCATGCTATTTTCATCATTTTTTTCCCACGTTTTTCACTGCTTCATAGCATTGCACACCCCTCCTATTTGTTTTGGCGCCCTTTAGGGGTTTAAAAAACCTCCCAGGTATCGCCCCTTTCATGTCGTTATGTTTATTTTCTACTTCGTTCTATAGTTGCTACACTTCTTAGAGCTAATTTGGATTTTATTTTTGTGTTCTACACTTTGTTTTGCAGGTCAGCATCATCGTAGCACGAGGCCCATCCCCTCTGGTCGGCTGGAAGGGGCGGAGGATCAAATCCCACAACTTAGGAGTCTGCCGTTTTGGGCGATCATCTTCCGTCTGTTTGCGGATCAGAGCGGTTCTATTCAAGCCGTTCATATCCTGTAAGCGGTTGCTTTCTACCCGTACTGTCGCCAGATCCGTCTTCATCCTGCATCCCTCCTAGCGCTGTGAGCGATCTGTCGATGGACCGGGCCATTCAATAGGTGGTTCGTTCAAGACCGCGTACTTCTGCAGCGCTGCTTTCTTTGGGCGAGTGCTTTCTCCCTTTCCAAGGTACGTCATACTCTTCGGTACTGCGTGTCTTGGTGGCGATCACGATCACACACACTCTTCCACCCTTTCTTTTCTTTCTTTCCTTTGTTCGGCTTGTTTTTACACTTTGATACATTTAGAAAAAGGAAGGTAAGGAGAAGAAAAAAGTAGGAAAACATGTCAACATCCCATTTTTTGGCGATCACGGTGGGACGCCTAGTGCCCATCGTGCTAGTGTTGTGCTGATCTGCTTTTGTGCTCGGTTAGGGCTCTCGTTTAAGTTGTTTCAGGTTGCTGTTCGTCGGCCTCGGGTTGCTATTCTCGGACGTGTACACGGTTCTAGTAGAGCCGTTCAGTTATCTCCGTGATCGCACAATACACCGTCCTTTTCCAGTCTTAGCTTCAGCGGTCCTCTGAAGACCGTCCATCTTCATCCACGGTCTTCCAAGAGACCGTCCACTTCTGCTGGCTCAGGTACGCATCTGTCTTTGCACTGTCGATTTCTGCTGACTTTTGGCGGTCTTTGCAGGACCGTCCCAGAGTCCACACGGTCCTTCTATAGACCGTTCTGCCAGGTACGCCTCTGTAGCCCATTCCAGTCTCATTGCTAGTTCTATTTTTTTATTATTACTCCCTGCCATTGAACGGCCCTCACAGGACCGTTTACCTACCTGCACGGTCTCCAAGAGACCGTTTATTTCTGCTACAGTGCACCTGGGGCTTTTATTTTGGTTGACATTTCATGTTATTTCACATCTATTTGGTGCTGCTATTGGTCTCCCCTTACTGTCATCATATTTTTCCATGATTGTTTTCATTCTTTTTATATTCATTGATCATTGATTGATAGATCTAGGCTAGATTCTTGCATGCACTCTAGTGCACAGAGGATCATACTCTTCATAGTAGTTGCATTCCTACCTAGGTAGTGGATCCTCTCATCTCCATATTCCTTGGAGCCGACTAGGTGACCTTGCCCAGGACCTCTGTAAGTCCCTGTGAGCCGTGGATTCTCACACGGACGCCGGGCAGGTTGCACCGTACCACCCCAGTCTAGGGTTTGCATCCGCGAGAGAGGGAGAGTCCCTTAGAGTCAGTCAGTTCCCCCTTTCCTACCCTAGTTAGGTACCTTGTAGTTGAGTGAATTCATATCTTAATTAATCCACTAAGGTCCTAAAAAGAAAAATTCGTAAAGTTCTTCGCGCATCATTCACAACTTGGGTGATTATTTGGCTCTCTCTTCTCATCCCTCCCCTCTCTTGTGTGCATTTTTCGTTGGATTGTTTGTTTAGGTCTTTGCTAGGGTTGTGTGCTTTCTCTCCCTAGGTGTTTTAGTGCATGTGGAGTTGCTTCTTCCCTATAGGATCGTCTCCTAGGGGAAACTCTCATTTCATCTCTCACTTCAATCCCTTGTTCGATTCCTCTCCAGTCATGTCATCTTATAACTTCTCTCATTCCCATGAGGATTCTCTCCCTCGGGGACTTCTGGAAGACCCACCTAGGGTCGCTCATGTGCAAGGGGGAGAGGGGACTGCCCCTCCCCTCCCGACCATTGTTGTTGAGGGTGCCCAACCCTCCCTCTCCGATTCATCCACTCACAACTCGGCCAGTCAGGTTCTCCACATGATGGCCCAGTTGGACCCTACTCAACTCCATCTCCTAAAATAATCTTTGCAAGGGGCAGATGCCCCGCCTTCAGTGCTCTCTTCTGGCGTGACTACTTTCGCCACTTATACACCCCCGATTGTTGGATTAGGGGCCACCTTTACGGCCCCCATCGACCTTACTCCAATTCATCCTCACGTTCTTCGATTCTCCAACATGGAAGCGGGCCAGGCTTCTACCTCGGCCCATCAGCCTCTTGACAGGGGGAAGGCTCAGATCCCCGTGCCCTCCTATTCTGATCCTTATGCTACCATTTCTCCCGCGCCCCAGGCCCTTGTCGCCCCGGCTGATTTTGTTCGCCTCCAGCCAGGGGCTGCCCAACTTGCTAACTCGGACATGGGCCCTTCCTTGGCCCATTATCCTTCCTACGGGCTTCCCCCTCCACCAGTTTATCCATCTGCTCCATACACAGGTTCTGCTCCTCTTGCTCCGTCTCCTCCATCCCGGGAACGTGAGATTCTTGAAAAGTGGGCTGCCATGTAGCAGCAAATCGATCTCCTTCATAAAAGGGTCAGCGCACAATCCCTTGCCGATGTCCCCATTCCTAACTTCCGGGACATTCATTTTTCTCCTCAGTCTGAGCTCCCCGTATACCGTAAATATGACGGGAATGGCAACCCGTTCATCCATGTCAGGGAGTTCCTTTATGAAGCGGCGCAGTTTCAGCATGATGACCGCCTGATGGCCTATCTTTTCCGCCGATCTTGGGACGGGGTGGCACTTGAATGGTTCTATACCTTGCCTTTGGAGGAGGCAGAGAGTTTCAAGACGGTGAAAGAGAAATTCATTCAGAGATTCCAAGACCGGGTGGGCCCGAAGTATTCCTTCACTAACTTAGTTGCAGAGAAGATGAGAGCAGATGAAGACTTCGCTATATATGCAGACCGATGGAGGCAGATGGCCTCACATGTGCCCGGGCATATCCCGGAAGAAGAAAAGGTGAAATTGTTGATTTCAAATGCAACGCCTACGTTCCGGAACATCTTGGCGATGAACGATATTTCAAATATGCACTAGTCGTACAGTCGGGCCCAGTTTATCCCGACCCAATTCAAAGACTCCCCTATCCATTCCCTTTTCGAGGCCCAGAAATCCAAAACCACAAGAAAGTCCCAGGGCCCAGTTACCGAGGGAGTACAAATCAACGAGCAGGTCCAGGCTGTTCAATCCCCTAACCAGTCTGCTCAACCTCGTTTCCAGCAACCCCCACGCAACCCCCAATTCTCCGCTCCACAAGCTCCCCGACCTCCCTTTCCAGCCCCTCAACACCCACAACAACCACCACCACCACCACAACAGCCTCAACAGCCACCCCAGTACCATAACGTCCCTCCTCCCTCTGGTTATGGGCCTGCTCGACCGGGTCTGAAGAGAACTCATTATCCCCCACTCCCTGAGACTTTGCCGGATATATTCTCCGCCCTAATGTACACTGGTGACATACAGTTGCCTCCAGAACATCAGAATTGGAACCCGGCAGCCGACCAGTCAAGGTATTGCATATACCATCAGCAACCCGAACACACGATAGAGAGGTGTTATCAGTTCAGGGATCTAGTTTATGATTTGCATGAGGGCCAGAGGATTGACTGGGCCGAAATGCACAAGTTGATTGAAGATATAAAAGAAAGGAGAAGACAAGTAAGGCCGCAGCAGGCGGCACCTCAGCAACAGCAGTTCCAGCAACCTCCCCAACAACAACCTCCACAGCAGTAGCAGCAATAGTAAGACCTCGGGATTCATCATAATCCCATGCCAGAACATCCGCCCGCTCCTCAACAACAACAATAGCCGCCGGCACAAGCACAAGTGAATGTAGTTCAGCGCCCAACCCCTAACGCTGGGTGGTCTTTTGACGATGAGACTCCCGCTCATCTCTTGGCCTTCCACCACACCAACTCCTCCGCACCTTCTGTTCCCTCCATTCTCCGGCCTACTACCTTGACTACCATTCCACCCTCCATTCCCTCCAGGTCACCTATTACACCCGCCACATTCCCCACCATCCCGCCAATCCTTCCACCATCCCTCGCTATACCCTCCATCATCACCCCTCCACTTAACGCTTCACCAATCGCCACTCCCCCAGGGCCCGTCAGGCCAGCCTCCGCCATCCTCACCCCCATTTATATCCCTTCCACTTACCCCAGCAGGCCAATCGGGAGTCCATCTGATGCCGTGCCGGCACGATAATGCGCCCTCCGGAGCGGGCGTTTATTTAACAGAAGTTACCCCTCCACTGGTGAACCTGCACCCAACCCTCCAATTCCTTCCTCCACAGTTGAAGCAGAAGAAGTAGACCCCGTGCCTGGCACGAAGTATGATTTGCTACAGCACTTGGACCGGATGCCGGCCAAGATTTCAGTACTGGAGTTAATAAAAAGGTCCACGCTACACCAGGATGCCCTAAAGGCTTTTCTGCAGAAAGTGATGGTTAACGAAGACATAATAGTGGACAGTTTGTCGTCAGTGTTTGTAATGCCCCGGATTTTTTGGATATTTTTCGGATATTTTTAGTGGGTCTCGGAGTGTATTTTGTGCTTTACACGTGTTTTCCTTGATGTGCCTTCGGAACTCTGTGCAGGGCGAATCGTGGATTTCTCCGACTCCGAGACTGTACCACTGCGTTGTGTTCCTCTCGAGGATCGCCGAGGTAATTTTTCATAATTTTCATAATTTCTGGAATTTTTGGATTTTTCTATATATTAACCATTTTTCTCTCTCCCCCTCTCATTCTCTCTTTCTCACTCTCTCTCATCTCTTTCTCTCCCCCTCTCCCCGGGCGACCGACGGGGGCGTCGGAGGGTGAGGCGGCGATGGTGGGAGGCGAGGAACGGGGAACGGGTCGAGGATCGAGGGACGGTGGCGCGTGGAAGCTCGGCCGCGGGTTCGTGGAGCGGCGAGGGTTTCACGGCGTTTTCTCCGCGAATCGGCGTCTACGGCGCGTCGAATCTTCGATGGAGGTAGGGAGATGGACCCCCACCTCGTGCACTTCCTTTCCCAAAAGTTTTGTAGGCCGTGGTGAGCCGAGCGAGCGTATTTGGGAAATTTTGGGAAACTTCAATGTTTTAGGGCTTGTGGGCAGATCTACCGTTTCATTGTGTTTTTGGCCGATCCGAGGCCGTAGATGCATGCTAGGGGCTATTTGGGGGCTTCCCCCTTGTTTCCCCCCTCTCCCGTGGAGGTATGGGGACGTGGTGAAGTTTTTTGGTCGTTTCCCGCCATTTCGCCGTCGGGACGGTGTGACGGTCGTTCCAATGACCGCCACAGCGTGTGACGCCCCAGGGTGGGTGCGTCACAGCCTACTATTTTGCCAACTGGGTGGTCCGTGGGCCTGACGGTCCCACAATAGACCGCCAGGGCGTATGATGCGCCTAGGTTGGACCGTCAGAGTGACGATTTGACTGTTGGCAGTCGACCGGTGTGGTTTTGACCGTTGGGGGTCAAGGCCTCTGACGAACCCAAGGTGGAGCGTCAGAGCATTGTGACGCCCCTGTGAGGGAGCATCAGAGAGGACGCATCCCCACCTTCTAACGCACCTGGGTTGGAGCGTTAGAGTCTGTGACGCCCCGAGGGGTGTGCGTTACATCCAGTTTTGTCCCATCTTCTGACGCACCAGCGTTGGTCCGTCAGAGACCGTGACGCCGCGGGCGGTGTGCGTCACGGTTGGTTTCTGCTCGTCTTCTGACGCACCAGGTTAGGCACGTCAGAGACTGTGACGCACCAGGACTGGCGCGTTACAGCTGATTTTGCACCAAGTGTCTGATGCTCTTGAGTTGGACCGTCAGGGTGCTGTGATGGCCTATCCTTGGACCGTTACAGCTGTGACGGCCCAAAGATAGACCGCCAGGCACTATGTTATGCCGAAGTGGTTCTTCGTGCTTGCCGCGATCATTTCGCGTTGTGTAGGTCCCTAGTCGACCCGGTTAGGACCCAGTGGTCGACTTGCGGTCTCGTGAATGTCCCATACACCTCGAGGGTTTCGTGTCTGTGTTTTGAGGGTGTCGGGAGGACCGTGCTACCTCGTTTAGCATGCCCGTGGGTTTGAGAGTCTGGGTGACTCCTCATGTTCCGGACTTTTGTGTTACGCTTGACCGAGTCACCGTGCGTCGGTGTGAGTGCGGCGAGGGTTCCCCGCACACTGTGAGTTTCTTCGAAAAGAGGTTTCATAGTGGGCCATGAGTAAGGCCTTGGACTACGAGTCCAGTTGCCCAGCCTTGGGCCGGAGGGTTCCCGCTTATCCCTGAGATTGGGATTCGGTTTGGCGGCCTATGAGCTACCTTGGGAACCGTGCTTCTGCATTTCTGCTTGGTCGGGTGCGTGGCCCGTGGACTGTGAGTCCCGTTTCTTCTCTGACCGTGGTCACCGTGCGACGTGCTGGTATGTGGGACGGTCCTCGTACTTCGTCGGGTTCGGACGTTATTTTCTGTTTACTTGAGAGTCTACTCCGTAGTGACCCTCCACTAGTCGTAGCCTGCTTACACGTTTAGTGGTCCCACCAGGGAGTGGTGGAAAGGCTACCATGAGGACGGTTTTAGACAGGTTTCCATTGGGCCCTGCGTCTATCAGCCAGAGTCCAGCTGAGGGGAAAACCGGTCAGAGGGCTAGACTAGGGACGGACGGTCTGTGTGTGTACACGTGGTTGGGGGCGGTTGGACCCACGCTGACGAGCGTGACCCCAGCTAGTCACTTGTTTTGTGGTTACTTGTACGGTGTCTCAGTTTTTGCTGGGCCGGAGAGAGACACATGAGGCACGGACTAAGACGTCAGTGGACGCATTCGGCCTTGCTTCTAGTCGGAGGTACTCCTGTCGAGTCGGGAGTGACAGATTGTCAGTCAGTCTCTATGACTTCGACCTTCGGGTTTTTGGTCGTGTTGACCGTTGAGTTCCGGGTGTTTCGCCGTGGCGCGTGTGTCGATTTTCGTGCCGCGAGACTAGTGCTAATAGCTTTACCGAGGTTGCGTCTTATTGGTGCGGTGTCTGCGACCGGGTGGTCGGGGATGCACCTTGTACAGCGTGTCCAGGTTGGCCTTGTCCTGGGAGACAGGCCTCTACGACGGGGTTCCCGTGGGTTCTTACTTCGGTAAGTGGTGCTAGTGTGGTCCAGTTCCCGATTGTGAGATTGGGACTTCTCTTTCTGCTTGACCGGTACTGTAGGAGTAGTTCTAGTGCCGAGTTTTGACCGACCACCGGGTTTACTGTTCCTACTGTTACTATTGTTCTTGTAGTTACAGCTTTCCATGCCGCCATTGTTCTTAGTTGGGGTTCCGCGGGATCCCTACTGGGCCAGTGACAGGAGGCTCACCCCTACTTTTCAGGTGCGGCGGTTCTTCCTCGATGTTCAAGGATGCTGTTCAGAGGTTCTTAGTTGCCAGCTCGTCGGGCCAAGTGTTCACTCGGCATGTGGTACGTTTTACTGCTTTAGACTGTACTTTCTGTTGGTCTGGACTCTGTTGTAATAGTTGTTTATTTATTTCTATTAATTGTTAAATTGTCCTGCCTTATTTCCTATTTCTTTGTGCCTCCACACTCCTTTTAGCCCTTCGAGCCCTCCCGGCTCGTGGGCGGCGGGTCAGGATTCGAATGGTATCGGGCCTTCCCGGTATCCGGATCTTGGGTCGTTATAGGTAGTATCAGAGCGGAGGTTGTGGACATACATAGGAATTCAAAATATTACAGTGATCAGAGTCCAGAAGGTCCAGTACAGTCGGCAGCTGGCTTAGGGTTTTATGTTCATTTTTTTGCTTCGTTTTTCGCTTGAGAGCTTGAGTGCGCCGTGCGGCGTTGTGAAGGTGGTTGTTGTCCGCGGCATTCGTGCTGGCGCGGCGTCTGAGGATCGAGGTCAAGGGCTTTCTCCCTCATCGGTGCTGACCCCAGTTGTGCTGCGTTGGGCAGAGGTTGCCAGTAGGTGCGTTGCTGCGGTGCTGTGTTCGAGGTATTTGCCGCGAGGTCAGGTGGCTGGTGCAGATTGTTCGTGGTTAAGTGGCCGTGAGCGTGCTCTGAGGGAGCTACTGTCGGTTTTGGGCCACTTCACATCAAGGTTTATCCAGCCCCTGAGGCGCTGAGGTTGAGGTTTAAGGTGTCGAAGCGTGCGCTCTGGCCGAGTGGTGCGCTCGAGTGAGCGGGGGATCTTCTCGATGAGTTACGAATTCTTGAGCCTGGTGTTCTTGTCGTGCTCTGTGGCGTCAGAAATGACGTGTCGGTCCCGATTGTTTTTATGGATTTCGAGGCAGGATTGGGCTGTGGTGTCTCAGTAAGTCTTGCTCCTGCGCTCTTGTGTGCGAATGGGTTGTGTTCGCCTTGGATTTGGTTTGAGATGTGAAGGTTCCGCGGTGGTTTTGGGACGCGAGGATGAGCGTCGGCGGTTTTCGATTATGGCTCGTGTTGCTGCTCTTGGCGTGGCGTGTTGTAGTTCGAGGAATTGCAGTAGTGGTGCATTGAGAGATGTTGTGATTATTATCCGACGTGACACTTGCTGAGTGTGTCGGAGGCGCTGACCTGATGGAAGTGATGGTTTTCTCGGTGCTGGAAGGTGCTGTTCCCAGCGTGCACGAGGTTCGAGGTCAGGTCGAGCGTGGAGGCCTTCTGTTTGGTCAGAAGTGTGATTAGTTTCTCCCTTGGTTGGAGAGATTGTGTTTGGCTAAGGTTCGTCGTCTTGCATTATGTTTCTGGATTAGTTGGCCTTCGTGTGCCATGAAGTCCGTACGAGACGTGATCCGTGTTTTAGCAAGGTGGTTACCTGCGAGCGTTGTGCCCATTTTCTTGGTGTGTGAGGGTGCTGGCGCTATTCCAGAAGGACGAGTGCCGGTCGGGCGGTGTTTTCTAGAATTTGTGGCTGTACGCGTGGATCTGAGTGCGCAGCGGAAGCCTAGTGGGCTTGTGACCCACTAGTTCAGGATTGTAGCGTTGGTTGCTACGGGCGGATTTCCTAAGTTTGCGTTGAGCATTGGAGGATTGGTCTCTCTGTGCGAAACGTGTTGTTGTCGTGCCGTTGCTCGAGGTATCATGATTCTTGGCACTGGCAGGATGGAGTGTTGGGGAATGTGCTGGCTAGTGCACCGCATGAGTACCCTATTCATGTGATGGAAGCCGTGTCAGGTGTCGGTATTAGACCCGGATGGGGTTGTTGAGGATGTCGCCTGACGGAGGTCGAGGACGTGCTGGTCAGAGTCGGTGGCTTGGTGCTCGACTTGTATTGGAGGTTGTGTCCTCGGTTGAGATCGTGTTTTGAGAAAGTGACCTCTGAGAGATTATGGGTTCCTATTGGTAGCTGCGAGTGACTAGTAAGGCTAGTCTCGTAGTTGACCATGGTAAGATGTGTTTTGCTTGGGGACCCGTGTGCATTGGTCGTGGTGTTGGCGACTAGGTTGCCGTGATTTTGGATGGCACTTTCTCCCCTACAGATATGTGCCGTAAGTTGTTCCGATGGTGTCCCGTAGCTCTGTGGTAAGGGCAGAATCAGGATTTGCAGGTGTCCACTTGGATTAATGGACGAAGGTTTCGATGAGATAGGACGGAAGAGTGACGCCCATGCGTGGAGGTCCTTGACGGGACGTTGGTGTCACAACGGTTATCCTTGGTCTAGTGACCAGCATGGGAGGATTTTCCTGTAAGTCTGAGTCGAGTAAGGTGATGACTGAAGACACCAGGATCTTGTCATTTGGTTTCATCGTGCCCCCCGAGAGGGTCGAGTTGGCATGATGATCGAGATCAGATGTAGTGTCTGAGAGGAGTGCAGCTTGAGATGTGGTAATTGTCTGTGTGTGAGTCAGCGGATGGCCTGCTGTGAGTTGGATCGTGCCCGTTAGGCCGGTGGAGGTTTTCGGTTGACGTGTATCTGGCGACCAGTGGATGGTCTTTTCACAGACAGAAGATGTTGTTGGTTGTGCATCGAGATTGGTGAGAGCTGTGTATCAGTGAGGCTTTTGGTGGTCATTTCTATGATGTGCCTTTTCGGACGGGATCTAGGCTTTGTCGAAGTTTATCTTCTGACAAAGTTGGCACAGTGATACATCTGGCTTCAGCTTGCCAGGTGTGAGGTGATCCTTGGCTCTGAGCCGATGAGCTGGTTGCGGTCTGTTGAGATGGCTGCGTGAGCCTATGGAGGCTCTGTGTTGGTTGTTTCCTTGAGAAGGGTGTGCGACCTGTCAGCTGGTTGTGAAGCTGACGTGTGATTTGTCTGCCGACCATAGGATGGATCGGTAGCTATTTCTCGTGACGAGGACTGTGTCTCCTCGATGGGCGAGATTGTGGCAGCGGTGCCATGATTGGTTTTGTGTGGTGCCTATTCTGGTGGCCGATGTGTGCTGCATGTGGAGCGAGGTGTCGTTCGTGGTGGTAGTCTGGCTGTGTCCCTCAGGATCGGTGTTTTCGTGAGAATCGAGGTTTTTTGCGCTGGGGCCCTTGCAGCGTTGTCAGTTGGTTGAGGTGTTCTTCCCCTGTGACTTGGTGCTAGTCTTGAATTTCGAGGACGAAATTCCTTTAAGGGGGGAGGGCTGTAATGCCCCTGGTTTTTCGGATATTTTTTGGATATTTTTAGTGGGTCTCGGAGTGTATTTTATGCTTTACACGTGTTTTCCCTGATGTGCCTTCAAAACTCTGTGCAGGGCGAACCGTGGCGTTCTCCGACTCCGGGACTGTACCACTACGTTGTGTTCCTCCCGACGAACGCGGAGGTAATTTTTCATAATTTTTTGAATTTCTAAAATTTTCAGATTTTTCTATATATTAACCTTTTTTTTCTCTCCCCCTCTCATTCTCTCTTTCTCACTCTCTCTCATCTCTTTCTCTCCCCCTCTCCCCGTGCGGCAGACGGTGGCGGTTGAGGGCGAGTTTGCGATGGCGGGAGGTGAGGAACGGGGAACGGGTCGAGGATCGAGGGATGGTCGCACGTGGAAGCTCGGCCACGGGTTCGTGGAGCGGCAAGGGTTTCACGGCGTTTTCTTCGCGGATTGGCGTCTACGGCGCGTCGAATCTTCGGTGGAGGTAGGGAGATGGACCCCTAGCTCGTGCACTTCCTTTCCCGCAAGTTTTGTAGGCCGTGGTGAGCCGACCGGACGTATTTGGGGAATTTTGGGAAAATTCCATGTTTTAGGGCTTGTGGGCCGATCTACTGCTTCATTGTATTTTTGGCCGATCCGAGGCCGTAGATGCATGGTAGGGGCTATTTGGGGGCTTCACCCTTGTTTTCCTCCTCTCCCGTGGAGGTATGGGGGCGTGGTGAAGTTTTTTGGTCGTTTCCTACCGTTCCGCCGCCGGGACAGTGTGACGGTCGTTCCAGTGACCGCCACAGCGTGTGACGCCCCAGGGTGGGTGCATCACAGCCTACTATTTGCCAACTGGGTGGTCCGTGGGCCTGACGGTCTCACGATAGACCACCAGGGCGTGTGACGAGCCTAGGTTGAACCATCAGAGTGACGATCCAACCGTTGGCAGTCGACCGGTGTGGTTTTGACCGTTGGGGGTCAAGGCCTCTGACGCACCCAAGGTGGAGCGTCAGAGCATTGTGACGCCCCTGTGAGGGAGCGTCAGAGAGGATGCGTCCCCACCTTCTAACGCACCTGGGTTGGAGCGTTAGAGTCTGTGACGCCCCGAGGGGTGTGCGTTATAGCCAGTTTTGTTCTGTCTTCTGACGCACCAGCGTTGGTCCGTCAGAGACCGTGACACCCCGGGCGGTGTGCGTCACGGTTGGTTTCTGCTCGTCTTCTGACGCACCAGGCTAGGCGCGTCAGAGACTATGACGCACCAGGACTGGCGCATTACAGCCGATTTTGCACCGAGTGTCTGACGCTCCTGAGTTGGACCGTTAGGGTGCTGTGACGGCCTATCCCTGGACCGTTACAGTTGTGACGGCCCAAAGATAGACTGCCAGGCACTGTGTTATGCCGAAGTGGTTCTTCATGCTTGCTGCGATTGTTTCACGTTGTGTAGGTCCCTGGTCGACCCGGTTGGGACCCAGTGGTCGACTTGCGGTCTCGTGAATGTCCCAGACACCCCGAGGGTTTCGTGTCCGTGTTTTGAGGGTGTCGGGAGGACCGTGCTACCTCGTTTAGCATGCCCATGGGTTTGAGAGTCCGGGTGACTCCTCATGTTCCGGGCTTTTATGTTACGCTTGACCGAGTCACCGTGCATCGGTGTGAGTGCAGCGAGGGTTCCCCGCACGTCGTAAGTTTCTCCGGAAAGAGGTTTCAGAGTGGGCCATGAGTAAGGCCTTGGACTGCAAGTCCGGTTGCCCAGCCTGGGGCTGCAGGGTTCCCAATTTTCCCTGAGATTGGGATTCAGTTTGGCGGCCTGTGAGCTACCTTGGGAATCGTGCTTCTGCGTTTCTACGTGGTCGGGTGCGTGGCCCGTGGACTGTGAGTCCCATTTCTTCTTCGACTGTGGTCACCGTACGACGGTGCTGGTACGTGGGATGGTCCCCGTACTTCATCGGGTTTGGACGTTATTTTCCATTGACTTGAGAGTCTACCCCGTAGTGACCCTCCACTAGTTGTAGCTTGCTTACATGTTTAGTGGTCCCACCAGGGAGTGGTGGAGAGGCTACCCTGAGGACGATTTTAGACTGGTTTCTATCAGGCCCCGCGTCTATCAGCCAGAGTCCGACTGAGGGGGAAAATCGGTCAGAGGGCCAGACCAGGGACGGACGGTCTGTGTGTGTACACGTGGTTGGGGGCAGTTGGATCCACGCTGACGGGCGTGACCCCAGCTAGTCACTTGTTTTGTGGTTACTTGTACGGTGTTTCAGTTCCCGCTGGGCCGGAGGGAGACACCTGAGGCGCGGACTACGACGTCAGTGGACGCATTCGGCCTTGCTTCTAGTGGGAGGTACTCCTGTCGAGTCGGGAGTGATAGACTGTCAGTCAGTCTCTGTGACTTCGACCTTTGGGTTTTTGGTCGTGTTGATCGTTGAGTTTCGGGTGTTTCACCGTGGCGTGTGTGTCAGTTTTCGTGCCGCGAGACTAGTGCTAATAGTTTTACCGAGGTTGCGTCTTGTTGGTGCGGTGTCTGCGACCGGGTGGTCGGGGTTGCACCTTGGACAGCGTGTCCAAGTTGGCCTTGTCTTGAGAGACAGGCCTTTACGGTGGAGTTGCTATGGGTTCTTACTTCGGTAAGTGGTGCTAGTGTGGTCCGATTCCCGATTGTGAGATTGGGACTTCTCTTTCTGCTTGACCGGTACAGTAGGAGTAATTCTAGTGCCGAGTTTTGACTGGCCACTGGGTTTACTATTCCTACTGTTAATGTTGTTCTTGTAGTTACAGCTTTCTGTGCCGCCGTTGTTCTCAGTTGGGGTTCCGCGGGATCCCTACTGGGCCAGTGACAGGAGGCTCATCCCTGCTTTTCAGGTGCGGCGGTTCTTCCTCGAGGTTCGAGGATGCTGTTCAGAGGTTCTTAGTTGCCAACTCGCCGGGCCGAGTGTTCACTCGGCATGTGGTAGGTTTTACTGCTTTAGACTGTACTTTTTGTTGGACTGGACTCTGTTGTAGTAGTTGTTTATTTATTTCTATTAATTATTGAATTGTCCTGCCTTATTTCCTATTTCTTTGTGCCTCCACACTCCTTTTAGCCCTTCCGAGCCCTCCTGGCTCGTGGGCGGCAGGTCAGGATTCGAATGGTATCGGGCCTTCCCGGTATCCGGATCTTGGGTCGTTACAGTGTTGGCCACTATCATGAGGGGGCCATCTATTTCATTTTCAGAATCAGAGTTAGCACCCCCAGAGGCACGGCAGATGCCACTCTCCATTACTATTTCCTTAAACAAAGTGGCAGTTGAGTCAGCCCTTGTGGACACGAGGCATCAATAAATGTGTGTCCATTAAGCACATTGCGTGCCTGCAATATTTCAGAAGACATGCTGTGCCAGAAACTGACCACCATTGCAGCATATGATAACTCCAGGAGAGCCTGCCGTGGAGTTGTAACAGTTCAGGCCGAGCTAGGGCCTTTAAAAATGGATGTGGAATTTTATGTGTTGGACATAGACCTGATGTTCAAGGAAATTCTGGGTCGTCCATGGATAGACAGTCTGAATGCCGTACCCTCAACTACCCACCAATGCCTTAAGTTCCCATTTCAGGGCCGGGTAGTCAAGGTGAAGAGTGTTTCCACAATTCAGACGGTTGATGCGATTGCTGATAAGATTCTTCCTACACTTTGGCCGAGCAATAGGCCAGTTTTGTCTGTAATGGACTTGAACTTTCCTTGGGCATATGCGTCACGCAAGCCTGCCACTACACCAACAAATGTCAAAATCAAGTCTAAGATTAGAGATTCGAAAGGGTGGCATATGATTTTGAAGTTGGGCTATCAGCCGGGCATGGGCCTCGGCGCACAATTGCAGGGGCGGACTAGCCCCATCCCTAGGGGCAGAAAGTTGAGCCGAAGTGGCCTTGGATACCGAGAATCGGCACTGTCTATACTAGGAGATTCCGGGCCACTGACGTGGGATTATCGTCAACATTTTGTGAAAGGCCCGTTGCAGCCCGGTACTCTGAGGAAGCCGCCGCCCTATGTTGATAAGAAGACCGATGCCGCTTCTGTTGTTGCTGACCCACCGCCGCCACTGAAGGGGCTGGTGGGTGACATGGATGACTTTTGTAGCTGTTTTGAGAGGTTGTTTTGTGAAGAAGAAGTCTGTCCGCAAAAGATGGAGATGCAGCTGGTGAAGCATTCTCCGGTGAAGCCAGTATACTGGAGGCCGCAGGAAGTGGGGAGCTCTATCACTACCTTTTCTTTATCCCCTTCCTATCTTGCCTCCTTGTTTCAGCAGTGTTGACACCCGTTTTTTACCGATAAGTTGAGTCATTTCTCTTACTCTCATTTATTGATGCCTAAAGTTATCCATTACACATTGGGTTATTTTTAGGCAGCTTATTGGGCCTATTTTGCGGGTACCTCCCTCCCTGACTTGGTCTGCTTCAATTCGGGGCTTAATGGGCCTCGATTTTTCACGTTTTAATGATTTTCAAGCATTCAGCCATTGAGCGATCTATTTCTTGACCGTTCAGTTTCGGAGCAGTTGTATCTGAGCCGTGTATCTATTTATTGGATATTAAGGTGATTTATTTGAATTTTCACCGACAAGCTTTTGCATGGCTCATAACTAACCGTTCACACTTATTGAACGGCAGGTACATGACCGTCCATATCTCAGAGTCCCAGATTCGATGGTTGTTCAGATAATTATCTAATTATCTAATTGATTTTGATTTATCACCGACAGGCGTTGGACGGTTGGGCCTTGGCCATTCCATGAGCTAAGTGGTCCATTAATAACCGCCCAATGCATGAGAGCCCAATGACGAAAACATCGGTCAGTTCGATGGGTATGTAGATAATATTGCTTATTTATTTAATTTCCACCGACAGGTTGGACGGTCTGATGTCTGGCCGCTCAATGTATGGGGCGGTCTATCGTGTGACTGCGCAATGGTCCGATTGATGAAAAAGTTAAAGATTTTCTCTCTCCCTTCGTGGATTTCACCCCAACTTTCTCCAACCATTTCTCCGCGAATACTGAACCAAATTTGATGCCGTTTCTTCTGGTTAAGAGATAATTCTATTATCTACAACTTATCTTTGATAATCTTGACCTGAAAATGGCAGGAAACCCTAATTTCGAGGCTGGCTTCTAAAGCTATATAAATAGGACCATAAGGCCAAGCTTTGAAAGGGGGGTAGGGAGATTTCAAGGTCACGGCGAAGCTCTACCAAATTCTCAAGCGACCTGCTGTCAGGGAGGGAGGCTTTCTACATCCTTCTAAGCCTCCGGTTCAAGGGAGTAGTCATTTGATTTGAGTTTTAGTTATAACGTTGAGTCATAGTTCATTCATTGCATGTTTGCTTATCCACTTCTTTCCACGTTCTTTCACTACATCTTATCATTTTCACATCCTCTCATCTGTTTTGACGCCCTATAGGGGTTTAAAAACCTCCCAGGTATCGCTCATTCCAAGTTATTATGTCGATCCTCCGTTTCTTTCTATAGTTACTACACATCTTAGGGCTAATTTGGGTATTCTTTTCATGTGCTCCACGTTGTTTTGCATGTCAGCATCATCACAACACGAGGCCCATCCCCTCTGGCCGACCAGAAGGGATAGAGGATCAGGTCCTACAACCTTGGAGTCTGGAGATTTGGACGGCTATCTTTCATCCGTTTGCAGATTAGAGCGGTCTTCCACGAGCCGTTCCGATCCCGCGCGCGACCTTCTACAAACCGTCCTGTTGCTAGACTCGTCTGCATCCCACTTCCATATTCGGCCCTATGAGCGGTCTATCGAACGACCGTTCCATAGGTGAAGCGATTCCTTCAGGCACGTTTACTTCTGTGGCGCCGTATTCTTTAGGCGAGTGCTTCCTCCCCCTTTCCAAGGTACGTGTACCCCTCAGTACTTCGTGTCTTGGTGGCGATCACGATCACACACCCTTCTCCACCCTTTCTTTCTTTCTTCCTTCATCTAGCTTGTCCTTACACTTTGACTGTTAGAAAAGGAAGGTAAGAAGGAGAACAAGGTGGGGAAAACATGTCAACACCCTCTTTTTTGGTGATCACGGTGGGACTCCTAGTGCCCATCGTGTTAGTGTTTTGCTGACCCGCTTGTGTGTTTTGTTAGTTTTCTTCTCTGAGTATTTCAGGTTGATCTTTGGGCCATCTTGCGTTTCTATCCTCTGGAGTTTACGCGGTCCTTTGTGAGCCACCTACGTTCTTGAACAGCTGAAGATTGATCGTTCCGTGATTATCACAGAGCTCCTGTCGTGCCAGCCCTTTACACCCAGCGGTTCTGTATAAACTTCTCCCGCGGTCTGATACAGACCGTTCATCATTGCTGGCTCAGGTATGTTGTTGTGTTTACATTTGTGATCACTGTTGATATTCCGCGGTTGGTTCAGGTCCGTTCCAGAATCTGAGCGGTCTATCGAAAGACCGCCCATCCGGGTACGCTTCTGTCCCCATCTCTTTCGTCCATTTCAAGTTCTGTTTAATTGTTTATTACTCCCTGCTGCTCCACGGTCCATTCCAGACCGTTTGCACTCCCTGAATGGTCTATTCCAGACCGTGTACGTACCTTGAGTGGTCTTCATCAGACCGTCCTTTACTGCTACAGTGCACCCGAGACTACAATTTGCTCATTGGTTTATATCATTACATATATATACTTGGTGCTGTTTGGATCTCCCCCTGCTGGTGTCATATTGTTGCATGGTGGTGTTCATTTCATTTTCTCATATTTGCTTGATTATTGATTGCTAGATCTAGGCTAGATTTTACATGCACTCCGGTGCGCATAGGGGCATACATACTCTTTATTAATAGTTGCATTCCTACCGAGGTAGGGTTTCCTCTCGTCTCCATACTCCTTGGAGCCGACTAGGTGACCTTGCTGAGGGGCTCTGTAAGTCCCCGTGAGCAGTGGATTCCTACACGGACGCCGGGCAGGTTGTACAGTACCACCCCCCAGTCTAGGGTTTGCATCCACGCGAGAGAGAGTCCCTTAGAGTCAGCCAGTTCTCCACTTCTCACCCTGGTTAGGTACCTTATGGTTGAGTGAACTCACAGCTTAATCAACCCACTAAGATCCTAAAAAGAAAAATTCATAAGATCTGCCCCGCATCATTCATGATTTGGGTGTTCACTTGGTTGTCTCTCTTCTCGTCCCTTCCCTCTCTTGTGTGCATTGCTTGATTGTTATCCAGATTTTGGTTAGGATTGTTTGCCACTCCCCCCCTAGGCACTCCAGTGTATGTGGAGTTGTTTCTTCCCCTCAGGATCATCTCCTAGGGGTAGCTCGCATTTCCATTCCTATTTCAATCCCCTCTTCGATTCTTCACCCACCATGTCGTCCTACAATTTCTCCCATTCCCATGAGGACTCCCTCCCTCAGGAACTTCTCGAGGACCCGCCTAGGGTCGCCCACATGCAGGGAGGAGAGGGGACGGCCCCTCCTCTCCCGACCATTGTCATCGAGGGTCCTAGCCCTCCCTTTCTAGTACCTCTTCACAAAATTCGGCCAATCAGATCCTTAACATGATGGCCCAGCTTGATCCAACCCAACTCCACCTCTTGAAATAGGCTCTGCAAGGGACAGATGCCCCGTCCTCGGTACTTTTTTCTGGCACGATTGCTACCGCCACTTCCACGTCCCCAATTGTTGGATTAGGGGCCACCTCTGCAGCCCCCATCAATCTTACTCCCATCCATCCTTAGGCTCTTCGATTCTCCACCATGGAAGCGGGCCAGACTTCTACCTCGGCCCATCAGTTACTTGATAAAGGGAAGACCCAGATCCCCTCTAGTTCTTATGTTGATCCTTACACCACCTTCTCTCCAGCGCCGCAGGCCCTCGTGGCCCCGGTTGATTCCGTCCGACTGCAATCAGGAACCGCCCAGTTGGCTCATGCGGATGTGGGCCCTTCCCTGGCCCATTATCCATCTTATGGGCTGCCTCCTCAGTCAGCCTATCATTCGGCTCCATACTCCGGATCGATCCTTCCTGCTGTATCTCCTCCCTCCCGGGAACGGGAACTTTTGGACAAATGGGCTGCCATGCAACAGCAGATTGACCTCCTCCACAAGCGGGTCGGCCCGTAGTCTTTAGCTGATGTCCCCATTCCTAACTTCAGGGACATCCGTTTCCCACCCCAGTCTGAGCTCGCCGTGTACCGAAAATATGACGGGAATGGCAACCCGTTTATTCATGTCAGGGAATTTCTCTATGAATCCGCATAATTCCAACATGACGACCGCCTGATGGCGTATCTGTTTCACCGATCCTTGGACTGGGCCGCCCTAGAGTGGTTCTACACCTTGCCTCTGGAGGAGGCGGAAAGCTTCAAGACCGTGAAGGAGAAGTTTATTCAGAGATTCTAGGATCGGGTTGGTCCCGAGTATTCTTTCACCAATCTAGTTGCAGAAAAGATGAAGCCTGATGAAGACTTTGCTGCGTATGCAGATAGATGGAGGCAGATGGCCTCGTGTGTGCCTGGGCAGATCCCGGAGGAAGAAAAGGTTAAATTGCTGATTTCTAATGCTACCCCGACATTCCAGAATATCTTGGCAATGAACGACATATCTAACATGCACCAGTTGTATAGTCGGGCCTGGTTCATCCAGACCCAATTTAAAGACTCCCCCATCCATTCACTGTTTGAGACCCAGAAATCCAAAACTACCCGAAAATCCCAAGGCCTAGTAACTGAGGGAGTTCAAGTCAATGAGCAGGTCCAGGCTGTTCAATTTCCTAACCAGTCCGCTCCACCCCATTTCCAGCAACCTCCACGCAACCCCCAGTTCTCCGCTCCACAAGCTCCCCGACCCACTTTCCAAGCTCCTTAGCACCCACAACAACAACCACCACCACCACCACAAAAGCCACAACAGCCACCCCAGTACCATAACGTCCCTCCTCCCGCTGGTTATGGGCCTGCTCGGCCAGGACCTAAGAGGATCAACTATCCACCACTTCCCGAAACCCTCCCCGACATTTTCTCAGCTTTAATGTACATTGGTGACATTCAATTGCCTCCGGAGCATCATAATTGGAATCCGGCAGCCGATCAGTCAAGGTATTGCATCTAGCATCGGCAGCCTGGGCACACCATAGAGAGATGCTACCAGTTTAGAGATCTGGTGTATGATTTGCATGAGGGCCAGAGGATTGATTGGGCCCAAATGCACAAGTTGATTGAAGATATCAAGGAAAGAAGAAGACAAGCCAGGCCGCAGCAGGCGGCACCCCAGCAGCAGTAGTTCCAGCAACCTCTACAACAACAACAACCCCCACAGCAACAACAGCAGCACCAAGACCTCGGGATTCATCAGAATCCCATGCCAGAACACCTGCCCGCTCCACTGCAGCAACAACAGCAACAGCCGCCGGCACCGGCCCAAGTGAACGCAGTCCACCGCCCAGCCCCTAACACTGGGTGGTCCTTTGATGATGAGACCCCCGCTCACCTCTTGGCCTTTCACCACGCCAATTCACCCGCGTCTTCTGTTCCCTCTATCCTTTGACCCACCACCTTCGCTACCCTTCCGCCCACTATCCCCTCCCGACCACCTTTTTCACCTGCCACGTTCTCCACCATTTCGCCAAGCCTCCCGCCACCACCCACCATGCCCTCCATCATCACCCCTCCACTTAACTATTCGCCCATTATCACTCCGCCAGCGCCCGTCAGGCCAACCTCCGCCATTCTCACCCCTATTTCTACCCCTTCCACTTGCCCCACTAGGACAAGCGGGGGTCCATCTGATGCCGTGCTGGCACGACAATGCGCCCTCCAGAGCGGGCGTCCATTCCACAGAAGTTACCCTTCCTCTGGTGCATCCGCACCCAACCCTCAAGTCCCTTTCTCTACAGTCGAAGCAGAAGAAGTAGACCCCGTGTCGGGCACGATGTATGACTTGCTACAGCACTTGGACAGGATGCCGGCCAAGATATCAGTTCTGGAGTTGATGAAAAGGTCCACGCTACATCAGGACGCCCTCAGAGCTTTTCTGCAGAAGGTTATGGTCAGCGAGGACGTGGCGGTGGACAGTTTGCCATCTGTGTTGGCAACAATTATGAAGGGGCCTTCCATCTCATTTTTTGAATTAGAATTAGCACCCCCGGAGGCACGGCAGATGCCGCTCTGCATTACTATTTCTTTAAACAAGGTGGCGGTTGAATCAGCCCTGGTGGACACAGGAGCGTCGATAAATGTGTGTCCGTTGAGTACACTGCGTGCCTGCAATATCTCGGAAGACATGCTGAGGCCAACGCCAACCACAATTGCAACATATGACAACTCTAGAGGAGCTTGTCACGGGGTTGTGACAGTACAGGCTGAGCTAGGGCCGTTAAAGATGGACGTGGAGTTCTACGTACTAGACATCGACCCTATGTTTAAGGTAATTCTGGGTCGTCCATGGATAGATAGTTTGAGTGGTGTGCCCTCAACTGCCCACCAATGCCTTAAGTTCCCATTCCAAGGCCGAGTGGTTAAGGTAAAGAGTATCTCCACCGTCCAATCAGTTGATGCAACAGATAAGATTCTTCCCACTTTGTGGCTGAGCAACATGACAGTCCTTTCTGTGATGGACTTAAATTATCCCCGGGCATATGCGCCATGCAAGCCCACCATTGCGCCAGTAAATGTGAAGATTAAGTCCAAGATTAGAGATTCGAAGGGGTGGCACATGATTTTAAAGTTAGGCTATCAGCCGGGCTTGGGCCTCGGCGCACAATTGCAGGGGCGAACTAAACCCGTCCCTAAGGGCAGGAAGACGGGCCGAAGAGGCCTTGGCTACCGGGAGTCAGCACTATCTATCTTGGGAGACTCCGGGCCGCTGACGTGGGATTACCGTCAACACTTTGTGAAAGGCCCGTTGCAACCCGGTACTTTGAGGAAGCCGCCGCCCTATTCTGATATGAAGACTGATGCCGCTCATGTTGTTGCTGACCCACCGCCGCCGCTGAAGGGGCTAGTGGGTGATATGGATGATTTCTGCAGTTGCTTTGAAAAGTTATTCCAAGAAGAAGAAGTTTGCCCGAAGAAGATGGAGATGTAGCTGGTGAAGCATTCTCCGACTGAACTAGTTCATCGGAGGCCGCGGGAAGTGGGGAGCTCCATGACTACCTTTTCCTTGTCCCCATCCCGTCTTGCCTCCTTGTTTCGGTAACTGGGGTTTGTTCCCCGTTCCCCTCCGAAGTTGGTCGACCCGTACTTCGCTGAGAGGCCACCTGAAATTCTGTTTGTGCCATGCGCATGTGGGCGCTGCCCACCCATTGATTTATCAACCCTGTTTACTCCTCCTTCCCCCACTGCCCAACTCCACGAAATGTGATTTTCATCTTCCGACCCCTTCTTCAATTGCATTTTCCCTGAGCTTTTTCCCATGCAACTCCCTCCTCCCCCGTCTTCTTCCTCCTCTTGTCTCATGATCACCTCCGACCTCCAAAAAAAATGCCAATGTTAAAACGGAGGTGTCAATGAAGGATTATGCTATTTTTAGTCCATCCTCTTCCCAGGGGCATGAGACCCCTGCTTCCTTCCATGTAGATTTCCTATCTCCTAAGTTAGATGTACATTTTGCAGAGTCTCCTATGTTGGTAGATTTAGTTGGGGTAGAATCTAGTTCTAGTTTGGTCAGCCCATCCACGTCTGCGGCGCACCCTATGATGCGTCATTCTAGGTCCGTTCCAGATAGGTTTCTGCAAGATTTGGCTCAGAGATGCCATGCCCTTCTTAAGTGCTTTGAATTTGTAGAGACCGCAATTATTTTAGAAGATGATGAGAAATCAGAAGGGGTGTGGAGCAATGACGGATTAGGGGTATATGAGATCATAGATGAGAAGGACCCAGTCGATGATGAGGAAAGCTATGTGGATGACACTGCCGATTTGTACGCACAAGGTTTGAAAAGGTTTGATGAACTGTCGTCGGTAGTGGATGAATCCATTAAAGAAATTAATCTTGGAACAGAAGAGGATCCCAAGCCCATAATTATTTCTGCTAATCTCCCTCCTCAAGTTGAAGAAGAGCTAATCAAGGTTTTGAGGGAGTACATCGATTCTTTTGCCTGGTCCTATGAGAACATGCCAGGTCTTGACCCCACCCTAGTTGAACACCGGCTTATTCTTAAACCAGGGGCAACACCCGTTAAACAAAAATCAAGGAGATTCCACCCGCAGATGGCCTTAAGGATAAAAGAAGAGGTTGATAAATTGCACAAGGCCAGGTTTATTAGAGTTATTTTGTATCCACAATGGGTGGCAAACATAGTCCCGGTAATGAAGAAAGATGGAAAGATTCGGATTTGCAACGATTTCAGGGACTTGAATAAGGCATGTCCGAAAGATGATTTCCCGCTTCCTCACATTGACGTGTTGGTGGACAACACACCTGGGTATTCGGCCCTCTCATTCATGGACGGATATTCCGGATATAATCAAATCCGTCTTGCTCCCGAGGACCAAGAGAAGACCTCTTTCACCACGCCTTGGGGCACGTACTGCTATGTCGTTATGCCATTTGGATTAAAGAATGCAGGTGCCACATATCAACGGGCAATGATGGCTATCTTCCATGACATGATGCATGTGTATATGGAAGCCTATGTGGACGATATCCTGGTGAAGTCGAGGTCCAAAGAGGAACACCCCGCTATTTTAGCCAAGTATTGCAAAGGGCTAGGGAGTACAAATTGAAGATGAATCCAAAGAAATGTGTATTCGGAGTTGTATCAGGGAAGTTGCTTGGGTTTATAGTTAGTAAACTGGGGATTCAGATTGATCCGAATAAAGCAAAGACCGTCATGGAGATGCCGACGCCTAAGAACATCACTGAACTAAGAGGTTTGATTGGGCGCTTATAATTCATTAGAAGATTTATATCTCAACATTCGCAAAGGTGTCACCCATTTTATGAATTGTTGAAGGCGGGAGCTAAATTCGAATGGAATGAACAATGCCAAAAGGCCTACGAGGATCTTAAAGTCTATCTTTCTAATCCCCTGGTTTTGCAACCAACCATCCCTGGGAAACCCCTGATATTATACATTTCTGTTATTGAGGACTCCCTAGGAGCTGTCCTGGCTCAGGTAGATGATGAAGGAAGGGAAAGGGCAGCATACTACCTCTCGAGGTTGTTTAATCCTGTTGAATCCAAGTATACTGCCATGGAGAAGACCTGTGCAGCGCTAGTGTGGGTAGCTCAGAAACTCAAACACTATTTCCTTACTCACGAAGTTAAGTTGATCTCTAGAATGAATCCAATTCGTTATCTCTTAGAAAAACCCATCCTTTCTAGCAGATTAGCTCGCTGGCAGAGCTTTCTTTCCCAGTTTGATATCACCTTCATTATTCAGAAAGTAATCAAGGGATATGCGATTGCTGAACATCTTGCTCATTCTCCTATCCCTCGCACCGATTCAATCCAGGACGAGTTTCCTGATGAACACTTGGCTATAATCACTCATCTTCCTTTCTGGTCTCTTCACTTCGATGGTGCTCTCAACTCTCAGGGCCGTGGAATCGGCGCCGTTCTCCTCACTCCGAAAGGGGTAACCATCCCTATCGCTTATCAACTCTCTTTTCCTGCCACGAATAACATAGCCGAGTATGAGGCTCTCCTTGCCGGTCTGAAGCACGCCTACCTCATGGGCGCGCGACACCTAAACATCATAGGAGACTCTCAATTGGTGCTGCGCCAAGTTTTGTCAACTTACCGCACCTGTGACCCCAAACTCAAGCCTTATCAAGATTTGGTCACGCTCTTGGCTAGGTAATTCCGGAAGCTCATCTACATTCATACTCCTCGTTCTCAGAACATTTTGGCCGATGCACTTGCATCACTCGCTTCTTCCCTTTCCTTCTCGCTCAGTCGTTCCACCGAGACCGTTATAGTTCAACGGATGGACGCCCCATCTCTCCAGGATCCTTGGGTCGATACCCTTAGGAAGTCTGTAGAAAGGAAGGCAGAGAGGGAAGATTTGAAAGAAGTTTCATTAACCGAGTTTGAGGAGATCATAGAAGAGGAAGAATTGCCGCGGTATTACGAGATAGAGCAGTACTGCAGGGATGCTTCCTTCCCGGAGATGGCGAATGCCGAGCAGCACAAGGCCATTAGAAGAGTCACCTCCAGATACACGATTATTGCTGGAGAGTTATATAGGCGGGCTCTCAATGGAGTTCTAATGAGGTGTTTGGATGACAATGAGGCTTGGAATGTAGTAGAAGCCGCTCACTCTAGTGAGTGTGGAGGGCACGTTAATGGGCAAGCTTTGGCGAAGAAGATTCTTAGGCAGGGCTATTATTGGCCAACCCTAGAAAAAGATTGCTCCACCTATGTCCGTAGGTGTCTTCAATGCCAGCTTCATGCCGACAAAATCCATGCTCCGTCGTCTTCCCTCCATCCTCTTTCTGCTCCTTGGCCATTCTCAATGTGGGCCTTTGATATCGTTGGACCACTTGGTGATCTTAATGCTCAAGTTAAACAGAAATCCTTCATTCGGACGGCTACAGAGTACTTCACCAAGTGGGCGGAAGCTGAAGCTTATGCAGAAATCAAAGCCACCACCGTATGCCGCTTCATCTTGAAGAATATCATCTCGCGGTTTGGAGTGCCAAGTGATATCGTCACCGACAACGGGCCTCAGTTTGTCTCTTAGGAACTTCGGGACCTCTGTAAGAAGTTTAGCATTTCATTGCATCATTCATCACCGTACTACCCTCAAGGTAATGACCAAGCCGAGGCCATGAATAAAACCCTTCTTAAAATCATTAAGAAAACTTGTGAATCATACAAATTTACTGATTGGGCCGATAAACTGATAGAAGCTCTATGGGCTTATCGCACCTCCGTCCGTACTTCCATGGGGCAAACTCCTTTTGCTCTCACCTATGGGATGGAGGCAGTACTCTCATACGAGATCTTGATCCCTTCCCTAAGAGTGTAGCTAGATAAAGAACTTAATCTCGACGAGCGTCGGGAGGTGTTGCTAGTCCAACTTGAACTCTTAGATGAGAAGAGACTTAATGCGGCCAATCACGTCTTGGTTTATCAAAAATGTGTCTCGCGGTATTTTCAAAAGAAGGTTATTGAAAGAAAATTCTAAGTGGGTAACATGATTTTGAAGCGTAAATTTATCAGATCAGTAGGTCCCAGGTCTAAGCTGCAACCTAACTGGGAAGGGCCGTTTGTAGTTAAGGAAGTCTATCCTGGTAACGCGTATCGCTTAGTTAACGCGGAGGGTGAAGAACTATCGAACCCGTGGAATGGGCTGTACTTAAATGATTTTATCCTTAGAGTCAAGCCAGCAGCGGCCTAGCGGCGGGGTATACCTCCACTTGATCGCGAAGGGAAATCCCCGGTTCAACATCCACACACTACACGACCCCCTGTGGTTCAGTTTTCCTCTTTTGCGCGACACCGTTTCTCCCTTGGCCATGCTTAGGGGAAAGTGAGAATCCTTATTTTTCTCCTCTCTCAGCTGAAAATAGGGGCAAGTGGTGAATAAGGGGGCAAGAACTGATCTAGACCCCCCAATAAAAGAGGTCTGAAATAGGGGCAGTCCGTTATGACCTTATTCCGCAAGAGAAAAGAAAAAAGAAAAGAGATGAAGAAAAGGGGCAAAAATCAAAGCTAAAAGCTCAAGCTCGAAGCTCGAAAGTCTAAAGTCCCCAAAATAATGGAACTAGGCATGGCAAGAGTGGCAGTACAGTTTTCCCACGGGACGTTATGAGCCCGGTCGTATGCGTGCTTAGAGCGGCTGTAGGTTCGATGACGGACACAAAGCCCCGGCGCAACATACCAAATTCTTTGAAAAGGGGTGTCGTGAGAAGAACTCAAGCCCTAAAAACTCATATACCTATCACAAGCTTCTATGTCAAATTCTCTTTTATTTTTCCAAGGAATGGATCCCACCCCAGGTATGGCCTCGGTAGAGGCACCGTTAAGCAAAATTGGCCGCGGGCGGTCCTTTATAACGCACATTGAACCCAGGAGACCCCTAGTGTGATATGAGGTTCCCCATCGTCGGGTTTAAGCTGATTTCAAAATCCAAAAAATCAAAATATTTCAAAATCCAAAAAAAATCAAATATTTCAAAATCTAAAAAAAATCAAAATATTTCAAAATCCAAAAAATCAAATATTTTAAAATCCAAAAAAAAATCAAGTATTTCAAAATAAAAAAATCAAAATATTTTAAAATCCAAAAAAATCAAATATTTCAAAATCCAAAAAAATCAAATATTTCAGAATTCAAAAAAAATCAAATATTTCAAAATCCAACAAAAAAATCAAATATTTCCAAAATCACAAAAAAAGATTTGCATGATTTGCATTCCATAGCATGCATTCTCATATGTCATTTGGCTATTTGATAAGGCTTACCCCCCTTGACCAAAAATCAAGAACTGATCATCTCCTAACTTGCTACAGGCAAGGGGTTAAGCCTGAAACAGATTTAATATGTTTTCTTTGTTTGTGTGTGTGCAGGGGCAGGTTGAAGTTGAAGTTTTAGTCAGTCCGTGACTGTGTGCATTTTGAAGTCATACCCCAATTCATCAATCACACAAGGAAAAGCTCAAACTCAAACTCAAACCAATATGATCATCAATTTTATTCATCTCTAAGCATAAGTCTCTACATCAATATCATCATGAAAAGGAAAAATCACTCAATCCTCCGCTGGACATCCCCGCGGGGACGTATCTCTCTCAGCTCGCTAATGTAAACCTGGCGTGTCGCCGGAATCTCTGCAACCTCCGCTGGAAGGGTAAACCCCCTGCTAACCTCCCACATGATCAAGGTGCTCCTGACTGCCTGCTCGTCCTCCTCTGTACCGATCCTCCTCGCCTGTAGCGCGGGAAGGTGGGCTATTGCTGGTAGAACAGTCTTGGGTAATCCAACCTGCAGGTAGCACCGGTAGAGAGAACCAATCCAGGGGCAATTTGTTGATGTGTAGTCGCCATTCATCCATGGTCTTCTTTTCTGCTGTCCTGCACTCTACCTGTGGAGAGAACCCAAATGCGCCACCTATGAAGAAGAGGGGGTGGCTCCCGAAGATCCGACTGGCTGAAGTGACATCCTCCTTGTGAATGAATTTCATCCTGACACCCATCCAGCACTCTAAGAGTATCATGGAACCAAAGAGAGGACCTCCTAGGGCTGCTGAGGTAAGGCCCTCGTACAAGTAGGCAAGGACGGCCTGGGAAATAGAAAGACCCTGCCACAGGCCACTGATGGTACTAAGAAGGGGAGTCTCTAGCACATGGTCAACTGAGGGAAACAAGATGGCCCCGCACAGGCAGATGGACGCGGCTTTGGCTATGGCCTCATCCCACCCACACCTATTCCTACAATGTTCAACTACCCACTGGCTGAGAGAAAGAAGATGGATCTGACGTGGGCCTATGAAGGTGTGGACGTCCCCGCTATCTGGTATAAACCCTCCCAAGATAAGCCTAGGGTCAATAGGTGCCATGGTATGACACACTGAGTCCTCCTCTCCCACCTTAAACCGAGGAAAAGAAAAGTAGGTCTCTACCTCCTCTAGTAGGATAGTGGCCTCAAACGATGAGAACATGAATGTATGGGTCTGAGGGTGCCAGATCTCTACCAAGGCCGAGATACTGTGCCAATCAAGGGAGAGCTTTGCGTAATTCTGGCCTAGTACCAAGAGTGGATGTAGGTGCCAAAATCTCAGGATGGATGTCACTCCTAGGGGCAACGCACGGATCATGGGAGCCATCCACTTCAGAGTGGAATAGCGTCGGGAGCCAGGGAGAAGCTGAGATGGAGGGAAAGAAGAGAAAAGATAAAGAGAGGAAGCACGTGTAAGTGGATGAATGGATTTATTTAAATGAAACCATGCTATCATACCTTTCTCAAAGGGCTCGAGCTGAGATGACGAGGGATTGTAGTCAGCCATTGGAGCACTTCACGCTCCTTCCTGGCCGGCTTTGGCCCTTCATAAGTTGCCCCCTCCATGGAACTCCCCTCAAAGAACCTTTTCATGACAATTAGATGAAGAATAGTAAACGTTTGAGGCCTAGAAAGAGGGGTGGGGTGTGAGTTACGAATTTAGAGCCCCCTCCTACTTATAGGGCTTGGATGGATACCTAAACCCACTAGAAGTGAGATAGGATAGGCCTAGATCGAGTTGGGATAGAGTTGGGGATGATTTAGGACGCCTATCTTCGGGTTGGGACTCTCCAAGAGAGTCCCGTTTGAACTATCAGGACGTGCCATTGAGCGGTCTAGCGATAGACCGCCCTAACAATTGGACGGTCTTTTTGAGACCATTCTTAAGCTTCCACACGATTCGAATCCTGGAGGTAGAGCGGTCTGTCACAGACCGTTCCATCAACCGCACGGTCACCAAATAACCGTCCTATTCTATGAGCGGCTAATATTAAACCGTTTGCTCACCTTGGCCGAGAGGCTCTGAATGGTCTATGTGAAGACCGTGTGGCAGTTTGAGCGGTCTCGTTTCGACCGTTTGTGTATCTGAAGCCCTATTTTAACCTGTTATCGCCTGTGTCACTCAAGCTACGGTCTTGTCTCTCTCCCACTCAGTTTGGCGTCTCTCTTCTCACTTAGTTTGGCGTCTCTCTTTCCCACTCAGTTTGGTGTCTCTCTTTCTCACTCAATTTGGCGTCTCTCATTCTCACTCAGTTTGGCGTCTCTCAGTTTGGCGTCCTTCTCACTCAGTTTGGCATCCCTCTCTCTCAATTTGGCGTTCCCCTCTCACTCAATTTGGTGTCTCCCTCTCACTCAATTTGGCGTCTCTCTCTCGCTCAATTTGGCGTCTCTCTCTCTCTTTCTCAGTTCGACGTCTATCTCTCTCGTGGGCGTAGCCGTCTCTCACCCACACTCGCGGTCGTACCACTCACACTCGGCTCTCTCTCTTGCTCACTCATGTCATCTCCCTCTCACCTTGTCGTGTCTCTCACCTCCTCACTCGGTCACTCGTGCCGTCTCTCTCTCGCACGTGTCCGTCTCACTCGTGTCGGGATCATAGTCAGTTAGTTAGTGTCAATCAGTTGCATTCATTCATACATTCATACATACACAAAATCAAAATGAAAGGCATATCATATCACTATCATATCATGTCCATATGTACAAAAGTCGGGTCCCGAATATGAAGTCAAGCCTGTCCCTCTACCTGACCCCCGTCGCTGTCTCCACCTCCCTCATGCCTCTTTGGTGGAGGCATCGCTGAAGTCGCCTCGTCACACCGACGTCGCCGGCGCAGCTCGTCCTCCTCGTTCCTCTGATGACCGTAGGAACTCGTAAAATAACTCCTCACGGAGCCATGAGTACCGTGGCTACCGCTCGGAGTCCCACTGCACGCTGAACGCCGGCTCATCTCCTTATATGCCCGCAGCTCTCCCCTCAGCTATGATGCCTCCACCCGATAACGCTCCGCCTCCGCGGCTCCGGCTCGGAGATGCTCTAACTCTGCGTGAAGGAGCGCCGTCTCGACTGTATCTGTCAGTCGGCTCCACGCCATCTCCTCCCGGAGACGAAAAACCTCAGCTCGGTAGAGGTCTGCCTCTGTCGCCTGCACTCTAAGAAGCTCCGTCTCCACTGTCCCGGCAATGGAACGCTCCATCTCGGCAAAGAGGCGCGAAGCCTCAGCCACGTCTCCTCGTAAAGTGGTAGCCTCGGCTCGGAGACACTCTGCGTCCTCCCGCAGTCGGGCGGCCTCGCCTAGTGACACGGTCAGCTCAGTCGTCTGCATACACAGCTCATGGTTAGTTAATTGCATTCCATAATCATAAGCATAAGCATTAAAGGGAAAGTGCAGTAGTCACATACCCTCTCGGCGAGTGCGGCCTCGGCTGCCTCGGCCCAGGCCACCATCCGTGTGAACTCAACATCTCGCTCTGCTCGGTCCGCCGGGGTCTGTGAGGAGGAAGAAGGAGCGTCTATCCCCTGGCGCTGGGTCCCCTCGGCTCGTTGCATTCAAAACTCGAGGTCAGTCACATGCATAATCATAAGCATTTGCATAATTTAAAAAGTTTAGGGTCTAGAAAACTCACCAGTAGAGTCAGGGCCTGGCGGGCCTCGTCGCGCTCACGGATCGTGGCATGAAGGAGCCCCTGCAGCTCCGCGATCCATCCCTCAGGGTCGATCTGCATGTAGAAAGTTCAAACATCAGTGCATGGGCATATAGAAAGCATAATAGAAAGAGTATTTAGGGTTTAGAAGTCGTACCGGTCGGCGGGCACCCCGGAACACCTGGTCCCGGTAGTGCCGGGCGTACGCTGTGTAGTACGCCGCGTCACTCTCTGCACGGGCAGTCACCACTCGCCGGTGTGCAGTCCAGTCTGCGATCTGCTCCGCGGCTCGCTCTCTCCAGTCCACCACCGTCGCTGCTCCCCCGCTGGTGCCGGCTGACACACTCCACCATCACCGGAAACTCCACCGCTGGCTGTGGGACGCCGGTCGTCCTCATCACCAACCTGTAGTGTAGTGGCTCCACTACGTTCATGCAGTGAAGCCACACGTCACGTCCAGAGAAGGCAAGGGCCTCGGCTACCCAAGGCTGGCCCTCGTGTCCCTCCTCTGTGTAAGGAGTCCACCGTACCTGTCAAGATAGGAAGTCGCATCAGCATCATAATCATATAGAATTGCATCTAATTAAAAGGTTTAAGTTTAGAGTCGTACCGAGGTGTACGGTAGAGTGTCCATGTCATCCTGGAGCTCCCGGACCTGTCTCCTGAGACCTCTGCTCTCCCGAGGTGCAGTCCACCTCCGAGCAATAGGCAATCGGTCCGGGTGGGTCTCATCGCCTCGCCCGAGCCCGCGTAAGTACACGTAGGCCCATACCTGCATTGCATTGGACCAAGAGTCAACATATGGCTGTCGTAGGGGTCTTGTGGCTAAATACATAATAGGAGTCAGAGTCGTACCTGGAGTAGAGGTGAGAAGCCCCCAAGCATCGTCCGTCGGGACGTGGAACTCAGAGTGTCGAAGAGGAAGGCGAGGACGGCAGCTCCCCACGCGTTTTTGCCCACGTGGCTGAGGTCCTCGAGCAGTGGTAGGAAACGACAGCTGATGACGTCCCCTCGCGTCGCGAACAGAAGTTGGCCAAACAGCAATGTCAGGAACCGCCGTAGTACCCGGTCTACCTCCGGTCCCGCCTCCACCGCAACCCGTGGTCTGGCTCGCTCCACGAGTCTCTCGAGGTGCTGCTTGGGCAGCTCTCCCGTCGCGATCCCCGCTCGTCGAAGCCCCACGCTATCTTGAAGCACCGCCCGAGTCAGGGTGGTGGACTGCCGCTCGGGGTGCAGCAAGTCCAGTCCCAGAAGCTCCTAGGCCATCTCCCGGTAGTCGGGGTATGTGCTCCCGCTGACCGGCGACCCGTGCACATGAAGGCCGATAAGTCGGGCCACGTCCTCGAGCGTGGGGACCATGTGCCCCCACGGAAAGAGAAACGTGCGACTCACTGGGTCCCAGCGGTCGTGCAGAGCGTAGAGTAGCGGTGTGTCAAACCGACTGACCTCCACTCTCAGGAACTCTGAGAATCCCATGACTCTCAGCCTCTCACGCTGGAAGTCGGGCAGCGTGAGGTACACTGCCCGAACATGCAACCATGAGATCTGGGTCCTACACTTTCCCTGCATACATTTAGATTAATTACATTTTAGTTTAGAATTTGGCATCTAATTCAATAATTCACTCTCTGCCTTCTAAACGGTCACCCATGGACCATTTTCCTATCCAACGGTGGTCTCCCAACCGCTTCAATAAGTCCCACGGTTCCCCCTGGACCATCTTTTTATCTGATCCTTTGCCTTGGAACGGACCACAGTTGGCCACTCAGTCATTACACGGTCCCCACCTGACCGCGTCCCTTCAATTTCAAGTGCTTAATCGTTTGGGGTTGCACGGTCTGTCAACCGGCCGTCTGAGTTTCAGCGGTTCGAGCTAAGCCGTTCTATTTCTAGGTGTTCCAGATTCAGAGCGGACCAGATAGGTTCGTCCTACGTCCCACGGTCTGATGAAGACCGTTTCGTTTTCAACGTCTCATATTCTAAGTGGACCAACATGGACCGCCCTATCTTTGGACGGTTTACATTGGACCATTCTATGATGTCGGTTCGTATTCTTCGGAAGGCCACCCATGGGCCGTGTGTTCTTTGAGCGGTTCTATGTGAACCGCGTTGTTCTGTGAAGCGGTTACTATTGAACCGCGCTATTATCGTCGTCCCCGACGACGGGAAAACTTCTCCCCACCTCCGTTCATGGCTCAAGGGGACTTGCATGGTATTTTTAAGGGGTTGTGTGCCCCCCGTCATCTCCTAGAACTAGCATGCATGGAATTAAAATGAAAATGGAGGGGGTTTTTAGTGCACCTACCTCGGGGTCTCGTGGCCTCTTGGCCGGCCTCTCCGCCGGTGCTTCCTCCCCGACGTCTCCATCCCCAGGCACGATCGCTCCGGGAGCTTCTTCGGCCTCGGATGGCGGCAGGGGTACTTCTCCCTCGGCCACTGGCGGTGGCGTCGTCTCCTCCGACGGTGGTGCACCGGTGGCCGCCGGCGGCGGCGGTACGGCTTCCTCCTCTCCGGCCATGGGTGGACGTCGGGCCTGGTACTTATGGCGCATGAACGAGATAGGGAGATTGAGGGGGTGTGAGGTTGAGGAATGGGAGATATGAGAAGATGAGGGGAGTGGGGAGTGGGGAATGGGGTGTTTCCTTCCCTCCTGCCACCGGTTACGGTGGGGAGGGAGGCAGATGAAGAGTTTTGTTTTTTTAAACGCCCCAGAAATTGAGAGGTCTATCGCCAGACCGTCCCAATTGTGAGCGGTCCACATTTGACCATTTTAAGACCAACTGTACTTTGCATTGAGCGGCTAGAATCTGGCCGTTCAATATTTTTCACGGTCTACATATGGGCCGCGTAGGATCACGTTCATGTTCAAATTGTTGATGATTGGACGGTCTTTGGTGAGCCATTCTATGGTCTGGGCGGTCTATTTTTGACCGTTCATATGTTTGAATGATGTGGTTTGTCCCTTTTTCTTTATGCTGTGTTATGGGATTCACTGATAAATTTAACGATATATATTGCAAATTGTAACTTTCTTTGCAGCATCAGTCGCTTGCCGTTTCACCTGCACAGGTAAGTCAGGTATGGCTTCCTAACCCTACATCCCTTATTGCATTACTATATGGTACTATGCTATATTATCTCGAGAACCGGTTGATTACTCACGTGTTCCAGGATCTGACGTTCCCCTTTAACAAAAATGACGATGATCCAGGTCCACGTATTTGATCTCCGGATAGGCCGTTAGGTTGGGAAAACCTGGGGAGGATGGTTCTATCCTGCACGCCGTGGTTGCGGATAGTGTCTTGACTCTGATTCTCCCAATCTAGCAATACTATTCTTGGGTATTTTATATTTTATCCTTTCTTTGTATTTGTTTTAATGATTTCTTTTATTTTAACTCAGCATGCATCATACACATCTTTTGAGCATTCATAACCCATGATTTGCCTGCTAATGTCCCATCAGTAATGCATGGCTGTGCATTTAGTGTTTGAGTAAGAGGAACAATTCCACTCTGAGTTGGAAGGTTCTCTCTGGTTTGTTCATTTGGTTTGGTTGATTAAGAGGTCTCCGTCTGGAGTTTTAGTATGTTTCTTTACTTTTGCTTATTCTAGTCTCCTCACTGGTCCGCGGGATTGTGTTCCCCATGAGGTTGATCGTGTGTTTTATTTTATTTAATCAGTTCCTCCAGATTGGTGTCGCTTTTGGTCCAACTATTCCTTGTGAGTGATTCAGAGTTTTCTGGAAGATTCCTATCGCTCGTTGGTAAAACGGGTGTCTTTTACCTTAACGCCCACTTTTCGATCCGCTCCGCTTCATCTTCATGTTCCACTTCGCTTTCGCTTCACCTCCGCTCGCTCCCCTGCGAAGAGGACGTTAAGGAGGGGCATCTGTTGACACCCGTTTTTTACCGATAAGTTGAGTCATTTCTCTTACTCTCATTTGTTGATGTCTCAAGTTGTCCATTACTCATTGGGTTATTCCCAGGCAGCTTATTGGGCCTATTTTGTGGGTACCTCCCTCCCTGACTTGGTCTGCTTCAATTCGGGGCTTAATGGGCCTCGATTTTTCACGTTTTAATGATTTTCAAGCATTCAGCCATTGAGCGGTCTATTTCTTGACTGTTCAGTTTCGGAGCGGTTGTATCTGAGCCGCGTATCTATTTATTGGATATTAAGGTGATTTATTTGAATTTCCACCGACAAGTTTTTGCACGGTTC
This sequence comes from Amorphophallus konjac, assembly GCA_022559845.1. Lineage (NCBI taxonomy): Eukaryota > Viridiplantae > Streptophyta > Magnoliopsida > Alismatales > Araceae > Amorphophallus > Amorphophallus konjac. The sequence continues at coordinate 261,229,323 of CM040128.1, forward strand.
ATAACTAACTGTTCACACTTATTGAACCGCAGGTACATGATCGTCCATATCTCAGAGTCCCAGATTCGATGGTTGTTCAGATAATTATCTAATTGATTTTGATTTATCACCGACAGGCGTTGGACGGTTGGGCCTTGGCCGTTCCATGAGCTAAGTGGTCCATTAATAACTGCCCAATGCATGAGAGCCCAACGGCGAAAACATCGGTCAGTTCGATGGGTATTTGGATAATATTGCTTATTTATTTAATTTCCACCGACAGGTTGGACGGTCTGATGTCTGGCCGCTCAATGTATGGGGCGGTCTATCGTGTGACCGCGCAATGGTCCGATTGATGAAAAAGTTAAAGATTTTCTCTCTCCCTTCGTGGATTTCACCCCAACTTTCTCCAACCATTTCTCCGCGAATACTGAACCAAATTCGATGCCGTTTCTTCTGGTTGAGAGATAATTCTATTATTTGCAACTTATCATTGATAATCTCGACCTGAAAATGGCAGGAAACCCTGATTTCGAGGCTGGCTTCTAAGGCTCTATAAATAGGACCACAAGGCCAAGCTTTGAAGGGGGGGGGGGGGGGGGAGATTTCAAGGTCACGGTGAAGCTCTGCCGAATTCTCAAGCGACCTACAGTGAAGGAGGGAGGCTTTCTACATCCTTCTAAGCCTCCGGTTCAAGGGAGTAGTCATTTGATTTGAGTTTTAGTTAAAACGTTGAGTCATAGTTCATTCATTGCATGTTTGCTTCTTCACTTCTTTCCACGTTCTTTCACTACATCTTATCATTTTCACATCCTCCCATCTGTTTTGACGCCCTATAGGGGTTTAAAAACCTCCCAGTCATCGCTCATTCCAAGTTATTATGTCGATCCTCCATTTCTTTCTATAGTTACTACACATCTTAGGGCTAATTTGGGTATTCTTTTCGTGTGCTCCACGTTATTTTGCAGGTCAGCATCATCGCAGCACGAGGCCCATCCCCTCTGGCCGGCCGGCAGGGGTGGAGGATCAGGTCCTACAACCTTGGAGTCTGGAGATTTGGACGGCTATCTTTCGTCCGTTTGTAGATTAGAGCGGTCTTCCACGAGCCGTTCCGATCCCGCGCGCGGCCTTCTATGAACCGTCTTGTTGCTAGACTCGTCTGCATCCCGCTTCCATATTCGGCCCTGTGAGCGGTCTATCGAACGACTGTTCCATAGGCGAAGCGGTTCCTTCAGCACCGTTTACTTCTGTGGCGCAGTATTCTTTAGGCGAGTGCTTCCTCCCTCTTTCCAAGGTACGTGTACCCCTCAGTACTTCGTGTCTTGGTGGCGATCACGATCACACACCCTTCTCCACCCTTTCTTTCTTTCTTCCTTCATCTCGCTTGTACTTACACTTCGACTGTTAGAAAAGGAAGGTAAGAAGGAGAAAAAAGTGGGGAAAACATGTCAACAAGCAGTTGGGGTTTATTCCCCGTTCTCCGCCGATTATGGTCAACCCGGGCTTTATGGGAAGACCACTTGAAATTCTATTTGTTCCTTGCGCTTGTGGGCAGTGCCCACCAATTGATTTGTCCACCATGTGGACCCCCACCACCATTCTCCACGAAATGTGGCTTTCTTCCTCCGACCCATTCTTTGATGTTCTCTTTCCGTCTCTCTTTCCCATGCAGCTCCCTCCCCCTCCATCTTCCTCTTCCTGTTGCGTGATCTCCTCCAACTTCCAAAAAAAATTCCCAATTTTAAAATAAAGGTTTCAATGGAGGATTACGCTATGTTCTGCCCATCTTCCCAGGGGCATGAGACCCCTGCTCCTTTCCCTGTAGATTTCTTGCCTCCTAGGTTAGATGTACAGTGTGCAGAGTCTCCTAGGTTGGTTAAGTCAGTTGGGGTAGAGGCTAGTTCTAGTGTTGTCAGCCCGTCCACATCTACGGCTCACCTAGTGATGCGTCATTCTAAATCTGTCCCAGATAGGTTTTTGTAAGATTTAGCCCAGAGGTGTCACGCCCTTCTCAAATGCCCTGAGTTTGTAGAGATCGCAATTGCTTTAGAGGATGATGAGGAAATAAAAGGGGTATGGAGCAATGACGGATTAGGTGTGTATGAAATCATAGATGAGAAGGACCCAGCCGGTGATGAGGAAAGCGATGTGGAGGACACTGCCGATCTATATGCACAAGGTTTGAAGAGGTTCGGTTAACCGTCGACGGCAGTGGATGAACCCACTAAAGAGATCAATCTTGGAACCGAAGAGGACCCCAGGCCCATAATTATTTCCGCTAATCTCCCTCCTCAGGCTGAAGAGGAGCTAATCAAGGTTTTGAGGGAGTACAACGATTCCTTTGCCAGGTCCTATGAGGACATGTCGGGTCTTGACCCCACCTTGGTTGAACACCGACTTATTCTTAAACCAGGGGCGACACCCGTTAAACAAAGAGCGAGAAGGTTCCACCCTCAAATGGCCTTAAGGATCAAGGAGGAAGTCGATAAATTACAGAGGGCCAGGTTTATTAGAGTTGTATTATATCCGTAATGGGTGGCGAATATAGTCCCGGTAATGAAAAAGGATGGAAAAATTCGGATCTGTATTGATTTTAGGGACTTAAATAAGGCATGTCCGAAAGATGATTTTCCACTTCCTCACATCGATGTGTTAGTAGATAACACGGCTGGGTATGAGGCACTCTCATTTATGGATGGATATTCTGGTTATAATCAAATCCGTCTTGCTCCCGAGGACTAAGAGAAGACCTCTTTCACCACGCCCTGGGACACGTACTGCTATGTTGTTATGCCATTCGGATTAAAGAATGCAGGTGCCACGTATCAACGGGCAATGATGGCTATCTTCCACGACATGATGCATGTGTATATGGAAGCCTACGTGGATGATATCCAGGTGAAGTCGAGGTCTAAAGAAGAACACCCCGCCATTCTAGCTAAGGTGTTGCAAAGGGCTAGGGAGTACAAATTAAAAAAGAATCCAAAGAAATACGTATTCGGAGTTGCATCAGGGAAGTTGCTTGGGTTTATAGTTAGTAAACGGGGGATTCAGATTGATCCGAACAAAGCAAAGGCCGTCATGGAAATGCCACCGCCTAAGAACATCACCGAGCTTCGATGTTTGATTGGGCGCTTACAATTCATTAGGAGATTTATCTCTCAACATTCGTAAAGATGCCGCCCATTCTATGAACTGTTGAAGGCGGGGGCCAAATTTGAATAGAATGAACAATGTCAGAAGACCTATGAGGAGCTTAAGGTTTATCTGTCTAATCCTCCGGTTCTACAACCTCCCATCCCTAGGAAACCCCTGATATTATACATTTCTGTTGTTGAGGACTCCCTAGGAGCTGTCCTGGCTCAAGTAGATGATGAAGGAAGGGAAAGGGCAGTATACTACCTTTTGAGGTTGTTTAATCTTGCTGAATCTAAGTATACTGCCATGGAGAAGACCTGCGCAGCGTTAGTATGAGTAGCTCAGAAACTCAAACATTATTTCCTCGCCCATGATGTTAAGTTGATCTCTAGAATAGACCCAATTCGTTACCTCTTAGAAAAACATGTCCTTTATAGCAGATTAGCTCACTCGCAGAGCTTTCTTTCCCAATTTGATATCACCTTCGTTGTTCAGAAAGTGATCAAGGGATACGCGATAGCTAAACATCTTGCTCATTCTTCTATCCCTGGCACTGATTCAATCCAGGACAAATTCCCTGATGAACACTTGGTTGTACTTACTCATCTCCCCTTTTGGTCTCTTCATTTTGATGGTGCTCTCAATTCTCAAGGCCATGGAATCGACGCCGTTCTCCTCACTCCGGAAGGAGTAACCATCCCCATCGCTTATCAGCTCTCTTTTCCTGCCACCAATAACGTAGCCGAGTATGAGGCTCTCCTTGCTTGACTGAAGCACGCCTACATCATGGGCGCGCGATACCTAAACATCATCGGAGACTCTCAATTGGTGTGCGTCAAGTTCTATCCACTTACCGCACCCGTGACCCTAAGCTCAAGCCCTATCAAGATCTGGTCACGCTCTTGGCTAAGCAATTTCACAAGCTCATTTATATTCACACTCATCGTTCTCAGAACATTTTGGCTGATGCACTCGCGTCGCTTGCTTCTTCTCTTTCCTTCCCCCTCAGTCGCGCCACTGAGACCATTGTGGTCCAGCGGTTAGACGCTCCTTCCCTTCAGAATCCCTGGTTTGACCATCTTAGGAAGTCTGTAGAAAGGAAAGCCGAGAGGGAAGATTTGAAAGAAGTATCATTAACTGAGCTTGAGGAGATCATAGAAGAAGAGGAATTGCCGTGGTATCACGAGATAGAGCAATACTGTAGGGATGGATCCTTTCCAGAGACGGCCAATGTCGAGCAGCGCAAGGCCATTAGAAGAGTCGCCTCCAGATACACAATCATTGCAGAAGAATTGTATAGGCGATCTCTTAATGGAGTTCTAATGAGATGTCTGGATGACAACGAGGCTTGGAAGGTTGTTGAAGCATCTCACGCGAGCGACTGCGGAGGGCACGTTAATGGACAGGCGTTGGCGAAGAAGATTCTTAGGCAGGGCTATTACTGGCCAACCGTAGAAGAAGACTGTTCCACCTATGTCCGTAGGTGTCTTCAATGCCAACTTCACGTCGACAAAATCCATGCTCCGGCTTCTTCTCTCCATCCTCTTTCTGCTCCTTGGCCATTCTCCATGTGGGCTTTTGATATTGTGGGCCCACTGGGTGATCCGAACTCCCAGGTTAAACAGAAGTCCTTCATTCTGACGGCTACAGAGTATTTCACCAAGTGGGCGGAAGCTGAAGCCTATGCCGAGATCAAAGCTACCACAGTATGCCGCTTCATCCTCAAGAACATCATCTCGCGGTTTGGAGTGCCAAGTGATATCATCACCGACAACGGGCCCCAATTCGTGTCTCAAGAACTCCGGGACCTCTGTAAGAAATTTAATATTTCATTGCATCATTCATCACCATACTACCCTCAAGGTAATGGCCAGGCCGAGGCCACGAACAAAACCCTTCTTAAAATCATTAAGAAAACATGCGAGTCACACAAATTTGCTGATTGGGCCGACAAATTGGTAGAAGCTCTATGGGCTTATTGCACCTCCGTCCGTACTCCCACGGGGCAAACTCCTTTTGCTCTCACCTATGGGATGGAGGCGGTACTCCCGTACGAGATCTTGATCCCTTCCCTAAGAGTGCGGCTGGACAAAGAACTTCATCTCGACGAACGTCGAGAGGCGTTTGCTAGTACAACTGGAACTCTTGGATGAGAAGAGGCTTCATGCGGCCAATCACGTCTCTGTTTATCAAAAACGTGTCTCGCGGCATTTTCAAAATAAGGTTATTGAAAGAAAATTTCAAGTAGGTAACATGATTTTGAAACGTAAATTTATCAGATCAGCATGTCCTAGGTCTAAGCTGCAACCCAACTGGGAAGGGCTGTTTGTAATTAAATAAGTCTATCCTGGGAACGCGTACCGTCTTGTTAATGCGGAGGGTGAAGAATTACCGAATCCGTGGAATGGGTTATATCTAAAACGTTTTTATCCATAGAGTCAAGCCAGCAACGGCCCGGCGGCGGGGTATTCCTCTACTTGATCATGAAGGGAGATCCCTGGTTCAACTTTCACACACTACACGACCCCCGTGGTCCGGTTTTCCTTTCTTGCACAACAACGTTTCTCCCTTGGCCATGCCTAGGGGCACGTGAAAATCCTTATTTTTCCCCTCCTTCGGCCGAAAATAGGGGCAAGTGGTGAATAAGGAGGCGAGAACTGATCTAGACACCCCGATAAAAGGAAGGTCTCAAATAGGGGCAGTCTGTTAGGACCTTATTCTGCATTCAAAAAAAAGGCAAAAGAAGAAAAGAAATAAAAGAAAAAATGTGGAAAATCAAAGGCAAAAGCTAAAAAGCTCATTCAGAAGCTCGAAGCTCAAAAGAATGAAACTAGGCATGGCAAGAGTGATAGTACAGTTTCCCCGCGGGACGTTATGAGCCTGGTCGTATGCGTGCCTAGAGCGGATGTGGGTTCGATGACGGACGCAAAGCCCCGGCGCAACAGACCAAATTCTTTGAAAAAGGTGTTGTCATGGGAAGAACTCAAGCCCTAAAAACCTATATACATATTGTTGGCTTTTCTATCAAATTCTCTTTTACTTTCCCAAGGACTGGATCGTACCCTGGGTATGGCCTCGGTAGAAGCACCGTGAAGCAAATTGGACCCTGGCCATGGGCGGTCACCCTTAACGCACGTTGAACTCGGGAAACCCCTAATGAGATAGGAAGGTCCCTCGTCGTCAAGTTTGAACTGGCTCCAAAAATAAAAAAAATCAAATATTTCAAAATCTAAAAAAATCAAATATTTCAAAAATCTAAAAAATCAAATATTTTAAAAATGAAAAAAAATAAATATTTCAAAAATCCAAGAAATCAAATATTTCAAAATCTAAAAAAATCAAATATTTCAAAATCCAAAAAAATAAATATTTTAAAAATCCAAAAAAATCAAATATTTTAAAATCTAAAAAAATCAAATATTTCAAAACCCAAAAAATCAAATATTTCAAAACCCAAAAAATTTAAATATTTCAAAATCCGAAAAAATCAAATATTTCAAAACCACAAAAAATATATTCATTCTCATGAGATTGCATTCATGGCATGCATTGCATTCATTTCCTTCATGCTATTTGCCTATTTAATAAGGCTTACCCTCTTGACCAGAAATCAAGAATTGGTCATTTCCTAACTTACTACAGGCAAGGGGTTAAGCCTAAAATAGATTTAATCTGTTTCTTTGTTTATGTGTGTGCAGGGGCAGGTGGAAGACAAGGTTGAGCATTTCTATCATTAAACGGCCCTCTGGATACCGTTTTTGTCAATCCAACGATCAAACATATGACCGTTCCATCATTCACACGGCCTCTTCCAGACCGTTCCAATCCCTAGTACTAGCAAGAATTCACAGTCTTGACCAAACCGTTCACAAGACTGAACGGTTCACTCCTGACCGTTATGTTCTGGCCACGGTCCATCGATGGACCGTTCTACTCCCCGAAGGCCTTTATTCTTAATTCTGTGGTTGATCTTATGAGCGGTTCAAATCTGGTAATTCAATTCGTGGGGCGGTTAGTACCCAACCGTCTATGTAGCTGAGCGGTCTTGGATGGACCGTGTTCACCCCGGTTCTACCTCAAACTCATTCAATCACCAAGAATGGCCAAAACTCAAGCTTTGCTCAATCAAATCAATTCATTTTATTCATATCTCAAGGTTCAAACATCCATCTTCTATATCAACATCATGAACAAAAAAGAAATCACTCGATCCTCCGCTGGGCATCCCCGCGGGGACGTATCTCTCTCAGCTCTCTGGCATATGCCTGGCGCGTCTCTGAAGCCTCTGCAACCTCCACCGGTAGGGTGAGCACCTTACTAACCTCCCACATGATAAGGGCACTCCTGACCGCCTGCTCGTCCTCCTTTGTACCAATCCTCCTCGCCTGTAGTGCGGGAAGGTGGGGTAGTGCTGGTAGTATGGTCCTGGGTAGTCTGACCTATAGGTAGCACCGGTGCGGGCTGTACATCGCCAGTGCAGTGTCGCTCACGAGCCTCAGATCCAAGCCTGGCCTCCTAGGAAGTCTGACCGCAGTGCCGTGGAGGAAGTCAAGGCGCATCACGAACCGATCCAGGGGCAAGGTGTTGATGAAGAGTCGCCACTCGTCCCTGGTCTTCTTTTCTGTTGTCCTGCACTCTACCTGTGAGGAGAACCTGAAGGTGTCACCTATGAAGAACAGTGGATGGCTCCCGAAAATCTGACTGACCAAGGTGATATCCTCCTTGTGAATGAATTTCATCCTAACACCCATCCAGCACTCTAAGGGCGTGTTTGGTAACCGCCCTCGGTTAAGCGCCCGTGTGTGAGGGGGAGGGTGGGCGGAGGCGGGGCCCACCGGTTAGCGATGTCGGCTAACCGGTGGACAACCCCGTTGTCAAACACGGCCTAAGAGTACCATGGAGCCGAAGAGTGGACCTCCTAGGGCTGCAGAACAAAGACCCTCGTACAAGTAGGAAAGGACGGCCTGGGAGATGGAAAGACCCTGCCACAAACCACTAATGGTGCTAAGGATAGGAGTATCTAGGATGTGGTCCGTAGAAGGGAACAAGATGGCCCCACACAAGCAAATAGACACGGCTTTAGCTATGGCCTCATGCCATCCACATGTATTCTTACAATGAGCAACCACCCACTGACTAAGGGGAAGAAGATGGATCTGGTGTGGGCCTATGAAGTTGCGGATGTCCTTGCTATTAGGTATAAACCCTCCCAAGATCAGGCTAGGGTCTATAGGGGCAACGGTATGACACACTAAGTCCTTCTCGCCCACCTTGGACCTAGGATAAGAGAAACATGTCACTACCTCCTCTAGTAGGATAGTGGCCTCAAATGATGGAAAAATGAACGTATGGGTCTGAGGATGCCAGATTTCTACCAGAGCTGAGATGCTATGCCAGTCTAAGGATAACTTCGAGTAGTTTTGGCCTAGTACCAAGAGTGGGTGTAGGTGCCAAGACTTCAGGATGGATGTCACTGCTAGGGGCAACGCACGGATATGGGAGACATCCACTTCAAGGTGGAGTAGCGCCTGGAGCCGGGGAGAAGCTGAAGTAGAGGAAAAGAAAAGTACAAGGGAGAAAGAGAGGAAGACTGTGTAAGTAATGAAAGGAATTGAATTGAATGAACTTATGGCAACATACCTCTCTCAGGGGGCTGGAGCTCAAATGTCGTGGGATCGCGGTCAGCCGTTGGAGTAGTTCGCGTTCTTTTCTGGCCGATTTAGGCCCTTCAAAGACTGCTCCCTCCATGGAACTCCCTTCAAGAGCCCTTTTCATGATGATTTGATGAAGGGAAACAAGAGATTCAAGGTTGGGAGAGGGTTGAGGTGTGAGTCACGAATTTAGAGCCCCCTCCTACTTATAGGGCTTGGTTAGAGGCCTAAACCCACTAGAAGTGAGGTAAGATAGGCCTAGATCGGGTTGAGATAGAGCTTGGGTCGGTTAAGCATGTCTATCTTCAGTTTGGGACTCTCCAGGAGAGTCCCGTTCGAACTCTCAGGGCGTGCGTTTACGCGGTCTGGCGATAGACCGCCCTAATCAATGAACAGGTCTCATTGAGACCGTCCAGAAAGGCTTCGGATGCTGGAGTTGGCACGGTCTGGCAAAGACCGTTCTATCTAGCACGCGGTCACGTATAAATCGTTCTATCCGTTGGGCAGGCAATAATGGACCATCTATCTACATATGTGGTTTCTGGCCGAGTTGCTTTCAACGGTCTAAAGGAGGCCGTGTAGTTTGATTGAGCAGTCCCCTGGGCGACCGTTTAGAAATCTGAAACCTTATTTTAACCTGTTTACACTTGTGTCACTCAAGCTGTGGTCGTGTCTCTCCCTCACTCATTTGTTTGGCGTCTCTCTCTCACTCATTGTTTGGCGTCTCTCTCTCATTCATTTGTTTGGCGTCTCTCCCTCACTCATTGTTTGGCATCTCTCTCTCACTAATTGTTTGGCATCTCTCTTTCACTCAAGTTTGGCGTCCCTCTCTCGCTCACTCGGGGTCATCTCTCTCACTCACTCATGTCGTGTCCCTCTCTCGCCTACTCACTCGCTCACTCATGTCGTCTCTCTCTCGTACGTGTCCGTCTCACTCGTGTCGAGTTAGTAGTCGTAGTCAGTTAGTTAATGTCAAACATTCACATTCATTCATACATTCATACATTTATCCACAAAATCAAAACAAATACATATCATATCACTATCATGTCCATATGTAAAAAAGTCAAGTCGTAGTACAAAAGTCAGGCCTGTCCCTCTCCCTGGCCCCCGTCACTGTCACCGGCGCCCTCATGCCTCTTTTGTGGAGGCATCGCCGAGGTCACCTCCTCGCGGTGTCGTCGGCGCCGCTCGTCCTCCTCGTTCCTCCGGTGGCCAGAGGAACCCATAAAGTAACTCCTCACAGAGCCGTCAGTGCCGCGGCTGCCACTCGGGGCTGCTCTGCTGCGCTCCTGACTCATCTCTCTGAGGCCCTCCACTAGCCCCTCCCAGCATCGCCACCTGAAGCCGGACCCGCTCTACCTCGACTCGGTAGCGCTCCACATCAGCCCGATGGCACTCCGCCTCTGTAGCTCCGTCCCGGAGCCGCTCCAGCTCTACGCAGAGGAGTGCCTGTTGGGAGCAGAGGATTGTCAAACTAGAGGGGGAGGGGGTGAATAGATTGACCACTTAAAAATTTTAGGCAGAATAAGACAATTGCACTCTCTGTGATAGCACAGACAAAAATCCGGTTCGTGAATCTCTAAAGAGCTAGCGCAATATCTAAGCGATCTAACGAGACAATAGTCACAAGAACAACCCACAAGCACAAGCCACAATAGATCAGAGTTTTTAAGGTGGTTCAGTCTCTATCTCGAGACCTACGTCCACCCCCTCACCAAACCGGTGGGGATCACCGCTGAGCTTTACAGCTTAGCTAACACCAGAGAAGAATCCTTCTCTGACCTGCAGATCCAATCTGCAGAAGACAGCTATACCCTGTCACAGAACCGCTGTCGAACAGCTTGTAGACACAAAGTCTATACACCCTCTGATCTCAGAACACACTCTGGATCAGAACACACATGTCCACCAAATCCCAGTGGAACAGTAATCCGAGAATAGAATTGTATAAGAAAATAAAAATACAAGGTAAAGAATAAACTCAGAATACGCTGATCAATGGATCTTCAGACTTCTTGCGCAGCAGAAGAGAGTGTAGCCCGAAGAGATGAACAGTATGATCTGAGTATGATCTCCCCTTCAGTTGAGACTAGATCAGTCTGATGCCTTCATGGTTCTTCAACATCTGATCTTCTTCACCAGGAGAACGAGCCTATGCTTCAATCCACGCACTGGACCTTTTTCACGATGCTAGGCTCTCCGCCTTCTTCTCTCTGTACAAGTGCTTCTCAGTGCTTTCTATCCTTCGCTCTACTCATCCCTCTTCGATCCACTTCTACATTTCCTTTTTCATTTTTTATTTTTCCCGCGCAAGATTGGGCCCCCACGAGATTCCCAATTATTTACCCACGTGTGGAGAAGCTTCTGGACTAAAGGAGGAAGAGTGTACTTCGTTTGCAGACGTGGCTGGCCCACTTTATCCAGTCCTTCTGCCCGAGCGCTTGTCTGGGACTGAGTGCGTCGACGCCAGCATTTGAATGCGTAGACACTGTGTGAAGACAGCTTCTGATCTTCCTTCGATGTACAGCTTCAGGCTATCGCTGCGTTGACGCTGATAACTGGTGGCGTCGACGCTATGTGAAGATAGCTTCTTAATCTTCAGGCACCCGCTGCGTCGACGCTGGTAGCTGGTAGCGTCAACGCTGTGTGAAGATATCTTCTGGAGGCATGCGAGTCGACGCTGCATCCGAGTGGCGTTGACGCAGTTAGCATGCGCATGACTCAAACATCTTGAGATCTAGTCACAGCGTCAACGTTATCTTGCTTGAGGCGTAGACGCAGTCTAGATGAAGTATGCTTCAACTTGGAGGAGCTGAAGGCTGCGTCGACCCTTTGATCTTGTGGCGTCGACGCTGACTATTGCCTGCATTAAAGTTCAACAGAAATTCTTGCCATATACCAGATTGTCAGATAATAATACACCCTGTCATATCATGGTGATCATCATCAAAATCAGGAGGACAACAATCTCCCCCTTTTTGATGATGGCAACCATGATGGAATTTTGGTACTTTAATGATCATGCAATTCAATAACCAAGTAAGCAGAGGCAAGCACAACCATAGCAATCAAACACAGGTATCACTTCAACTCATTCACCATTCACTTACGCACATAGTCAATTTTAACTATAAATCAAAACGAAGTGCATTCACAAGATAGTCTCCCCCTTTGACATCAGCAAGAAGGGGAGGCCAGAAGACAAGTAAGCATAAGAAAATAGTCAGACCATTACTTAGGGAAAATACTGAGAATGTCTCCTAGACGAGTGATGAGAGGACTGGCCCGGTGGAGGTGGAGGACGATGAGATGAGAAGGTCTGCTGGGCATGCAGAGCTTGAATTGCCTGAGAAAGCTCGCCCAACTGAAATAAAAGAGTGCTTTTAAGACCTTCCAGCTCAGAGCGGACATCGTCAGAACCTCGTGTCAACGACTCAAGCGTACCGCACATAGTTTCCATGGAGGATGAAAGACTAGACAGCTTGCCAAACACGGCTTGAAAACCTGTGGGAATCGAGGTTACTTGAGACTGCAGAGTAACCATAGCAATTTGAATATCATAACACATGGATTGCATCTTGGCCATGGTCTGAAGAGAAGACATCTGTGTAGAGTGCATATTGGAAACTAACTCTGCAATCTTGTTGACAATCTTTGCAACACTCTGCAGGACCTTCCTCATTGCTTTGTTAGTTTTCTGCTTGGCCTTCATATAGTCTCTCCAGGAGACCATTATAGAAATTTCAGATAAACAATTCTTTTATACAGTCGTTCCAGCTGAAAGTCAGTATACAGAATAAAGGAGTTAAGTTTGTCCCCTTGATGCTGCGTCATTCAGATGAGGTGAACCAGTAAATCCTTTTCTGTTGCACCAGGAGGGGCCTGGAAATAATCATCCTGAGGTTGTTGGCTAGTGGACCCAAGTTCTCTATTAAGATTATGTGAGCTGGACTCACCTTGTTCCCACTGAGTCTTGGGTTCCCCTCTAATGTCATACCATTCAGGCTCATCATCTTGAAAAGGGGGTACTGCAGATTGAAATCCTTCCTCATCAGCATCATTGGGAGACTCCACCACATACGAAGGAAAAACCTGCTCACTATCAACAGTATGAGCAGGCCTATCCTGAGTGACAAAAGGTGGAGGTGACCTGGCTGGAGCTTGTGCTGCACCTTGGACCTCAATGTCCACATCTCTTTCCTGACCCTCCCAATGTGGAGGAGAAGCAACAGGTTCAGGAGATATCCTGACTGACTCTGGTTCGGGCTCAGGAGGAGGAGCAGCTGCCCTGACAGAAGATTGTTGACTTGGCAGCACTCTGACTGGCTTGCCATCTACAATTTTTACACCCATAAAATTCTGAACAAACGACATGGAGTACACATTGCCTCTAGGAACAACACACTTCTTTTCATTGCCAAACGGAATTCCAACCTTTCTGAACAAGGCTGTGAGATGTGCTGCGTAGGGTAGAGTCCTAGAGTTGTCCAGGCAAGTCCCCATTGTCTGAATAATAACATCAATCAAAGACACATTGATTTCTTTCAACATGCAGTATAGTAAAAATCTCTGCATGATTGTAACCCTTTCACGTCCACTGCTCTGTGGGGTAAAAATGGAAGTGCATATATGGTGCAGAAGACGAACGGGAGGTGAAAAATGATTAGCTTTTAAGCTTGACAAATGAGTCTGCTTAATGTCTGAAGGGTCCTCTGGCTGCCCGGTCAAAACAGCAAATGCTTCATGTTCATTCAAAGGAAATGAATGAAGTTCGGCCCCCTTCATCGGAATCTTCCATACTTTGGCGAGTAGACTAGTAGTAAGCTCAAACTTAACACCCTGAACTAAGCTGATCAGTCTTCCACGTTCGGGTTGGTGGCATAGATTGCGGTAAAACTCCCTGACAAGAGTAGGATAATAGACGGAGTACTTGGTGGCAAAACCCCACCAACCTTGAAACTCCAAAGTGGGTCTAATCTCAGGGAAGACAACATGAAAGGCTTCGTCCGATTCAAGGATATATCGAGGAATTAAAACCTTTAGGGGTTCGTCTGTACCAGAAGAAGGAGCGGATACAGAAACCCCAGACTTGGATTTTTTGGAGAAGACTTTCTTCTGAGGAGATGAAGGCTTGGAGGACGCTTCCCCTTGTCTTTGCGTTTATGCGAAGAAGAAGATGTAGGAGGAGGAGCCGCCGCAGGTGATTCATGAACTTGGGCTTCAGCAGCGATGGCAGGAGCTGGAGGAGCCGAAGATGGTTCCTCAGCAGGCTTCTTCCCCTTCCTGGAGTAGGCGAGAGCCATCTTCATGGATAGAGGAGAAGAAGAACAGTCAAGAGGTGTTGCAGAGGGAGGAGAGGAATCGTCGTGCCTCAGAAGGATGAATGAAAAGTAGCCGACTGTTCCCTTGGTTGAGGGTTTTAAAAGGGTGACACGCGAAACCCCCAATCCTGTTATCGGGTAACCGGATAACGGATCCAGATCATAACCGAAAGAACCTAGATAGAGTGGATGCGTCGACGCGAGGAAATCAATGCGTCGACGCTATGATCACTTATGCACAAAAGTGTATTGGAAAAGCACAGAGGCGTCGACGTGAAGAGCAAGAATGCATCGACGCCATAGTGTAACTACACTCTGCCAGATAAAGATTTTGAAAGATAGAAGATGCAGCTAGAAGAGCATAAATTGGGAAGTGTCGTTAGAATCCAAGATTCATAAGATAATACACTCATACTCAGGGATTTTTAATAGCTTCAGTTCAAATTCCCATGAAAATAAAATCTACTCAGATTAGCTTCGAACCATTTAGTGACATAAAATGTTGATATTCTGTGAAGTTTGAAGCACAGAAATGAACAGTAATAGTGCAGAATTGGAGTAATTTCTAAACTAACTTCATACTCGGGATCTTCTCATAACTTTATCCTTCGTTACTCAATTTCGAAAGAATCTTTGAAGAAAGAAATTTAAGACGCATTGAGGATAAGTTCATTAGATCTTTTGAGCCTTTGATTTCATACCAACACACATGTGTCTTAATATTTATTTTATTTATTCCATCCATTAGCAGTCAAATATAGCTAGCCTTGTGACACGAGTACACATGCTTATCAGGCACCAGAGTCCCCGGTTACTCAGCATAGCTAATCACTATGCTTAGAATCAGAGGTAGTGATCAACCTCATGACATGCCTTCCAACACTTCATGGGTGAGGAAGGTAGTTTCTCGGTTGAGAATCACCATTGCTCTAACATGGATAACTTTCATTAAAGGACAGAGATAGTATTCCACCTCATGACTTGCTCTTTAACACTTCTTTGGTGCATAGAGCCAGTTTCTCAGTGGAAACCTACCAGTGCTCTGCGAGTTACAAAAACACTGTGTGTGTCACTTTATCTTGAAGCTCTTTTAGACCTAAGCAGACTTTAACAACAATACCAATTAAATTTCCTTATATTGAAAGATCCTTCTCCTTTGATCAATTTGGGATAAAGAGATGATATGAACCAAGTCATATTAACTTGTTTAGTTCTTATTCCAGATTCAACCACTTTTAGGTTCAAGTACTGGTGAGTTCAAACATTGAAGTACACACATTTTATATCATTAAGTAGTGTGAAGTTATTCTAAGAGAAACTTGTTTTCATTTGAAATCATTCTCTTAGCTCCCCCTGAGTTAAAGGCATTAACTTTTCTCCCGGACATTTGAGACAATTCCCTTATTCTGGAATAGAAGGAGAGTACATCAAGAAATCTTGGGATTAAGAAGGTGAATAAGATAGAGAATAAGCAAGATTGAGTGCAAAGGTGATTCTTGAAGAAGAACAAGTCTAACAAGAAGGATGGATAAGATGACCAAATAAACTAGACGAGAGGACATTGTCACCACCACAACACTCCGTTTCTTGTAAAGCGTCAACGCAGAACACCTGCAGCGTCGACGCACCCAGCCATTCTGCTCGGACTGTTTATCATTGAGCAGAAACAGTCCATCGCTGCGTGGACGCATCCTAGAGGATTCGTTACCGCATCAGACAATTTATACCTTGCTCCCCCTTAACTCAAGCATGATATAAGAGAATAAAAACAGATGAAATGGTAAACATGCTGAGATTTTATTTCAGATGAACACAATAATAAAACATACTAACTAGAATTCATACTCCCCCTAAGTGTATGACTTATTCAAATATGGACATTTTGACCATAGCAGGACTTCAATTGATCATCACAAAAGCAATCAAGCAGCATTCAGATATTCGGCCATGCAGTCAATTCAAGATTCAGAATGTAAATTGCAGAGTCCAAGCTCTCTCCTAAGATATGAAAAACGCTCATTATTGAGAGGCTTGGTAAAAATATCAGCTAGTTGACGTTCAGATTCTACAAATACAAGCTTGAACCTCCCTTTACTGACCTCATCTCTTAAGAAATGATGTCTGATTTCAATATGCTTGGTCCTAGAGTGCTGGATGGGGTTCTTGGCCAGGTTTATAGCACTTGTGTTATCACACAATATTGGGACACATCCAAGATCAGTTTGGTAATCTTGGAGCTAATGCTGGATCCACAACACTTGAGTGCCACAGCTCCCTGCAGCGACATATTCTGCCTCTGCAGTGGACAGTGCCACTGAGTGTTGTTTCTTGGAAGCCCAAGAGATCAAGCACCCACCCAAAAATTGGCAGTAGCCACTAGTGCTTTTTCTGTCCAATTTACATCCAGCATAGTCTGCATCCGAATATGATACTAGATCAAAGGTGCAGGATGCAGGATACCAAATCCCTAGGTCTTGAGTTCCAGCAAGGTATCTAAAAATACGCTTGACAGAACTTAGGTGGGATTCTCTAGGATTAGCTTGAAAACGAGCACACATGCAGACACAAAATTGAATATCAGGCCTTGATGCAGTAAGGTATAAAAGTGACCCTATCATACCTCGATAGGTCTTGGCATCAACTTGTGTACCTTTTAAATCTGCATCCAAGGTTGTGTTTGTACACATGGGAGTGTTGATCACTTTCAGATTTTCCATTTTATACTTCTTCAGTAGCTCCTTGATGTACTTTGTCTGACTAATGAAGCAACCGTCCATGCTTTGGGTGATTTGCATACCTAGAAAAAATTGGAGTTCACCCATGAGGCTCATTTCAAATTCTGTAGTCATTAAGTTTGCAAACTCCTTACACATACTGGTTTTAGTGGAACCGAAGACAATGTCATCAACATATATTTGAACCAGAATGATATTTGAATTCTTTACCTTTGTAAATAATGTCTGGTCCACTTTACCTCTTGAATATCCTTTTTCAGTTAGGAAGGAGCTGAGCCGATCGTACCAGGCTCGAGGTGCCTGCTTGAGTCCATACAGTGCTTTGTCTAACCTGTATACGTGGTTAGGATTTTCTGCACACTCAAATCCAGGGGGTTGTTCCACATATACTTCTTCTTTTATTATTCCATTTAAGAAGGCACTTTTTACATCCATTTGTTGTAATTTTATTCCATGACTTACAGCATATGCAAGCAACAAACGAATGGCTTCTAATCTGGCTACTGGTGCAAAGGACTCTTCGAAGTCAATGCCGAACTCTTGATTGTAGCCCTGTGCAACCAGTCTAGCCTTATTCCTAACAATAACACCATTTTCATTTTGTTTATTTTTATAGACCCATTTAGTTCCTATTATAGATTGATCCTTGGGTCTGGGCACTAGATGCCACACTTTATTTCTTGTGAATTGGTTGAGTTCTTCATGCATTGCATTTATCCAGTTGGGATCTTTTAAGGCTTCCATAACATTCTTGGGTTCAGTTTGAGACACAAGTGCCATGTTATCCATTTCTTGTATTTGAGAGCGTGTCCTAACAGGTTCATGCAAGTTGCCTATTATGCTAGATGAGGGGTGATCCCTTAACAACCTAATGTTAATTAGAGGGTTACCTCCATTAATATCTGCATTACCCTGATTACTAGACTCTGGCTCATCTTCTTTTGGTCTTGAATCTCCTTCCAAAGTTTCTTTCTCCTCAGGCTTGTCAAGGAAGTCTTCATCACCCTCGTTCCTGCATGAGGATTCAACTTGTGAATTTTCAATTAGCTCATCAAAAATGATGTGAGGTGATTCCTCAACTGTTTGAGTTTTCAGATTTAGGACCCTATACGCCCTAGAGTGACTGGAGTATCCTAAGAATATGGCGGGTTCACTCTTGGGTTCAAACTTATCTAGGGCTCGTTTATCATTATTCTAAACAAAGCATTTTGAACCAAAAACTTTAAAGTGAGCAACAGAGGGCTTCTTACCTTTCAGCATTTCATATGGAGTCCTTTTGGACTGAGGTCTTACCATTGCCCGATTTATAATGTAGTATGCAGTGTTCACAGCTTCTGCCCAATACTTCCTTGGAAGTTGCCCTTCAATCAGCATGGTTCTGCCCATCTCCACAAGGGTTCGGTTTCTTCTTTCCATGACTCCATTTTGTTCAGGTGTTCTTGGGGAAGAGAACCTGTGATCTAGCCCTGTTGTTCTGCAGAAATCTTCAAATTCAGAATTGTCAAATTCTCCACCATGATCTGATATAATGGAAGAAATGACAAACTTACCCTCTTGCTGTGTTTTCTTGAAGAATGCCTGAAATTCCTCAAAAGCCTCATTCTTATGAGTTAGGAAGAATACCCAGGTAAATCTAGAAAAATCATCAACTAGAACAAATCCATATCTATTACCATTAATGCTTGCTGTTCTAGTAGGTCCAAACAAGTCCAAATGAATGAGTTCAAAAGGTTTAGTGGACTGACTCTTTATCTTGGACTTGAATGACTTCCTAGTATGTTTGCCTTGGGTGCATGCATTACAGATTTTGTCATTTTTCTTGAATGAAGCATCAGGCAAGCCATTTACCATTCTGTGTTTGGCTAACTTATGCAAGACACTATAGCTAGCATGTCCTAGCCTACGGTGCCACAACCAAGCTAATTCAGTTTTATTTACAGCAAGGCAAAGATTATTATGTGCAGGATCATCTAAATCTACCATGTACATGTTGTTTATTCTTTTTCCAACAAATTTAATTTTTTCTGATTTTTCTTCTAAGATGGTGCATGTGTTTGCATCAAACACTACTTTATTATTTCTATCACACAACTGACTTATACTGAGCAAGTTATACTCTAGACCCTCTACTAAAAGAACATCATCAATGGAGGTAGAAGGGTTTTTGCCAACTGTACCTTTGCCAACTATTTTGCCGTTATTGTTTCCACCAAAGGTAACAAATCCTCCATCCTTCTCAACCAGGAGACAAAACTTGGCCTTGTCCCCTGTCATATGCCTTGAGCAGCCGCTGTCAAGATACCATCTGTTGTGCATGGCTGCAAGGCATTCCTGCAAGAATCATCAAACAAGAGATTTTGGAACCCAAACACACTTGGGTCCCATTGGATCACTGGAAGACTTCAGGAAATTCAGTAGGTTCTTAGGAATCCACATTTGTCTTTGTTGAGGTTTTTGATGGTTTTTAGTTGAGGAGGCAGTTGGTTTCTGATTTGATTTTAAGGTTGTTTTAGCTGCTTTATTGAACCATCGTTTATTTTGGCTCCAAAGAGCCTCTTGGTGATGTGGGTTGACTGCCCTAAATAAATGTGTTTGTCTTATTGGATATGCATACATGGGATGCGTCGACCTTCCTAAATGAATGCGTGGACTCACCCACCCATAGTTGCTTCTATGTGTATGATAGAATGTAGGGTGCGTGGACGCATTGTGGTGTGTGCGTTGACCCATCCACCCAGATTGATTGAAGTGTTGGCCATGGTGGTATGGGTGCGTGGACGCATATCCCTGCATGCGTCGACCCATGTGGTCGTTCCTATTCTTATGGACTCTTTGGAATTCGGCCCGAGTCGACGCCACATGCTCGTAGCATTGACGCATCTGAGTTGAGTGCCTAGACCTATATGCAGAAGTCCTATTATTGTATGAAGGTTGCGTTGACACATTACTGGCCTTGCGTGGACGCATCTGACTCTTGCCAGATTTGGTATTTTCAGTCTTTCTGGTGCTATGCTGGTGAACAAAGGGTCTGGAGCTGGAGGCCTTAGGTGGTGATGAAATGACAGGCTTGCAGCTGGTTAAATTCTTTGCAAATTTTGCCTTAGGAGATTCATTCATCTTCTCTTTTCCTTTCTCCTTTGTCACTTCATTTTTCTGAATCTGTTTCCCTTTGTCTCTTTCAACATTTTTTACTTCAGCCACCTGTTTCTCCTCAGCTTTCTTTTCTTCTGATATGAAGGTCACCAGTTTAAGTCCAATTTCTTTCTTTGAGCTTGGATTATATCCAAGTCCTTCTTTGCCGACATTGCATTTTGTTCCCATTAAGGCATCAAGATTATGTTTGCCTTGTGTCATTTTCTCTAGGGAAGTTTGTTTGTCCAATTTTTCTTTTTCAACTTTCTTCAAATCTTCCTGAAGTTTCAAGTTGACACCATTTACAGCTTGATATTTCTCTTCAGCGATTTTGGTGTCCTTTTCCAGTTTTTGCATTCTTAACTTCAGTTCATCATGTGTTTTTAGTAAGAAGTCATTTTCTCTTTTTGATTCAATCAATTGAGATCTGTATTCATTTTCTTCATTCAGAGTTTTCTTCAGACAAACAATTTCATCCTCTAGCATTTTAACCTTTTCATTTGACAAATTTTCTTGACTTCCCTGGTTTTTCTTCTTTTTAAGCATTTTATTTTCTTTCTTCACAACATCATATTTATCCATAAGGTCATTGAAAGCTTCTTCCCAGTCATCACAAGTAAATTCATCAAATGAGAATTTACCTCAGTAGAGTCCTCTCCCCTGGCCATTAGGCATAGCTTTACTTCTTTTTCTTCCTCTGAGGTGCTATCCTCCTCTTCTTCTTCTTCATCACTCCATGTACTGATCATGGCCTTGGGCTTTTTATTTTTGAACTTGGGGTAAGCTTTCTTAGAATTTTCGGGGCACTCTGACTTGATATGTCCCTGTTTCCTGCATTGATAACACACAACTTTGTCAGATTTCTTAGTTTGGTCAGACTTAAATTTAGAATTCATTTTACCTTGATAGCTTCTAAATCGACCAGCTTTACCTTCCCTTCGTAAGAATTTTTGAAATTTCTTTGTGAGCATAGCAATCTCACCTGAATCACTGTCTGAAGAAGAAGTCAGATTCTCATCTGAGCTCTCCTTGCAGCTTGGAGCAGCCTTGAGAGCTAGGGGTTTCTTCTTCTTTATTTCTTCATCAGATCTTTTCAAATTCAGCTCATAGGCCATAAGGGAACCTATCAACTTGTCAGGAGTGGTCTTGGGAAGATTCCTAGATTCTTCGACCACTGTGGCTTTTGTGTGCCACACGGATGTCAAAGATCTAAGAATCTTTCTCACCAGCTCATAATCTGTATAGGCCTTCCCTAGACTTTTGAGACCATTGACAAGCACGGTTAAACGAGCATACATCTCAGAAATACTTTCTTCAGGTTTCATGTGAAACGACTCATATTCAGAGATTAGCATGTTAGCCTTGGTCTCCCTTACCTCCGAGGTACCCTCG
Source organism: Amorphophallus konjac (assembly GCA_022559845.1). NCBI lineage: Eukaryota > Viridiplantae > Streptophyta > Magnoliopsida > Alismatales > Araceae > Amorphophallus > Amorphophallus konjac. The sequence continues at coordinate 261,250,674 of CM040128.1, forward strand.
TATATTACCTCGAGTCGATCCCACATTTCTTTCGCACTTGCACATGAGGAGACGCGCAAGAATTCCTTGGGATGCAGGGAGCATTGCATAATATTCATTGCCTGCCAGTTGACGGTTGATTTTCTTACTTGCTCCTTCACCCATAATTCTTCGTCGCCTTCAATTATGTAGGGCCCCTTGCTCACAACTTTCCATACTTCATAGTCCTGGGCCCTGAGAAAAACTTGCATGCGATTCTTCTAATAGGAATAGTTAGTGCCATCGAAAAATGGTGGTCTATTCACAGCATAACCCTCTGGCATGAATCCTTTGCTCTCCATTACTTCTCTCTAGGCTGTTAAACCGTTCAAGAGAGCCTGGCGCTCTGATACCACTTGTTGGGAGCAGAGGATTGTCAAACTAGAGGGGGAGGGGGTGAATAGATTGACCACTTAAAAATTTTAGGCAGAATAAGACAATTGCACTCTCTGTGATAGCACAGACAAAAATCCGGTTCGTGAATCTCTAAAGAGCTAGCACAATATCTAAGCGATCTAACGAGACAATAGTCACAAGAACAACCCACAAGCACAAGCCACAATAGATCAGAGTTTTTAAGGTGGTTCAGTCTCTATCTCGAGATCTACGTCCACCCCCTCACCAAACCGGTGGGGATCACCGCTGAGCTTTACAGCTTAGCTAACACCAGAGAAGAATCCTTCTCTGACCTGCAGATCCAATCTGCAGAAGACAGCTATACCCTGTCACAGAACCGCTGTCGAACAGCTTGTAGACACAAAGTCTATACACCCTCTGATCTCAGAACACACTCTGGATCAGAACACACCTGTCCACCAAATCCCAGTGGAACAGTAATCCGAGAATAGAATTGTATAAGAAAACAAAAATACAAGGTAAAGAATAAACTCAGAATACGCTGATCAATGGATCTTCAGACTTCTTGCGCAGCAGAAGAGAGTGTAGCCCGAAGAGATGAACAGTATGATCTGAGTATGATCTCCCCTTCAGTTGAGACTAGATCAGTCTGATGCCTTCATGGTTCTTCAACATCTGATCTTCTTCACCAGGAGAACGAGCCTATGCTTCAATCCATGCACTGGACCTTTTTCACGATGCTAGGCTCTCCGCCTTCTTCTCTCTGTACAAGTGCTTCTCAGTGCTTTCTATCCTTTGCTCTACTCATCCCTCTTCGATCCACTTCTACATTTCCTTTTTCATTTTTTATTTTTCCCGCGCAAGATTGGGCCCCCACGAGATTCCCAATTATTTGCCCACGTGTGGAGAAGCTTCTGGACTAAAGGAGGAAGAGTGTACTTCGTTTGCAGACGTGGCTGGCCCACTTTATCCAGTCCTTCTGCCCGAGCGCTTGTCTGGGACTGAGTGCGTCGACGCCAGCATTTGAATGCGTAGACGCTGTGTGAAGATAGCTTCTGATCTTCCTTCGATGTACAGCTTCAGGCTATCGCTGCGTTGACGCTGATAACTGGTGGCGTCGACGCTATGTGAAGATAGCTTCTTAATCTTCAGGCACCCGCTGCGTCGACGTTGGTAGCTGGTAGCGTCCACGCTGTGTGAAGATATCTTCTGGAGGCATGCGAGTCGACGCTGCATCCGAGTGGCGTTGACGCAGTTAGCATGCGCATGACTCAAACATCTTGAGATCTAGTCACAGCGTCGACGTTATCTTGCTTGAGGCGTAGACGCAGTCTAGATGAAGTATGCTTCAACTTGGAGGAGCTGAAGGCTGCGTCGACCCTTTGATCTTGTGGCGTCGACGCTGACTATTGCCTGCATTAAAGTTCAACAGAAATTCTTGCCACATACCAGATTGTCAGATAATAATACACCCTGTCATATCATGGTGATGATCATCAAAATCAGGAGGACAACAGTGCCGTCTCAAGCGCGTCGGCCGGTCGGCTCTACGCCGCCTCCTCTCATAAGCGGGCAGCCTCCTCCCGAGCCGCTACCCGGCTCTGCTCCATCTCTGTCCTCAACCGGGTCAGCTCGGTCGTCTGCATATACATTTTCATGATTAGTCAATTGCATTTCATAATCATAAGCATCAAGGGAAAGTGTAGTGGTTATGTACCCTCTCGGAGAGTGCCGCCTCGGCTGTCTCGGCTCGCGCTACCATCCGTGTAAACTCCGCCTCCCGCTCAGCTCGGTCTGCGGGGGTCTGTAAGAGGAAGAAGGTGCGTCCGCTCCCTGGCGCTGGGCTCCCTCGGCTCGCTGCATCCAAAACTCTAGGTTAGTCACATGCATAATCATAATCATTTGCATAATTTAAGAAGTTTAGGGTTAGGAAACTCACCAGTAGGGCCAGGGCTTGCTGGGCCTCATCCCGCTCCTGGATGGTCGAGTGAAGGACTCCCAGTAGCTCTACAATCCTCTCCTCAGGGTCAAACTGCATTTAAGAAGTTCAGGCATCAGTGCATAATCATATAGAAGCATGACAGAAAGCATTTAGGGTTTAGAAGTCGTACCGGTCGGCGGGCACCACGGAACACCTGGTCCCTGTAGTGCTATGCATAGGCCGTGTAGTAGGCCTCCTCGCTGTCTGCCCGGGCAGTCACCGCCTGTCCTCGTGCCGCCCAGTCTGCTATCTGATCTGCGGCCCGCACGGTCCAGTCCAGCTCCGTGGCTAACCCTCGGGGGTGTCGTTCGACGTGCTCCTTCGGCTTTTCTGGTGCCGGGAACTCAACCGCTGGCTGATGGACGCCGGTCGTCCTCATCACCAGGGCGGTAGTGGAGTGGCTCCACTAGATTCATGCACTGTAGCCACACATCTCATCAAAGTAAGTGAGGGCTGCCACTATTCACGGCTGACCCTCGTGCCCCTCACTCGCGTAAGGTGTCCACCGAACCTGTCAAATGGGAATATTGCATCAGTATCATAAGCATATAAATTGCATTTAATTAAAGAGTTTGAGTTTAGAGGCGTACCGAAGCAAAAGGTAGTGTGTCTTGGTCATTCTGGATCTCCCTCGAACCTGTCTCCGTAGGGGTCCAGTCTCGCATGGAGCGGTCCACCGCCTCGCGATGGGCAGCCGCTCCGGGTATGTCTAGTCACCTCTACCGAGCCCACGTAGGTACACGTTGGCCCACACCTGCAATTGCATTTCATCAAATGTCAGCATATAATGGTTATAAGAATCCTATAGCAATTGCATAAGAGTCAGAGTCGTACCTAGAGCAAAGGAGAGAAGCCCCATAGCATCGTTCGTTGGCTAGTCGAGCTGAGTGTGTCGAACAGGAAGGCGAGGACTGCCGCTCCCCACGCGTAGTCCCCGACGTGTCCTAGGTCCTCGAGGAGTGGGAGGAACCGGTAGCTGATCACATCCGCTCTTGTCGCGAACAGAAGTCGACCGAAGAACAGCATCAGGAAGCGCCTCAGCACTTTGTCTGCCTCCGGCCCTGCTGCAGCCGCTACTCTGGGTCGTGCCAGCTCTATCAGCCTCTGTAAATGCTGCTCGGGCAGCTCCCCGGTCGCTATCCCTGCTCGCCTCAGTCCCAAGCTGTCTTGAAGCCTCGCCCTCATCAGCGTCGTCGACTGACGCTCCGGGTGTAGTAACTCCAAACCTAGCAACTTCTGGGCTAGCTCCTAGTAGTCAGGGTAAGTAACCCCGCTGACCTGAGTCCCGTGCACGTGTAATCCGGTGATGCACGCGACGTCATCTAGCGTGGGGACCATGTGGCCCCACGGGAAAAGGAACGTCTGGCTCACCGGATCCCAGCGGTCGTGCAGAGCATAGAGGAGTGGCGTGTCTAGCCTAGTCACCTCTACACTCAGGAACTCGGAGAAGCCCATGCTCATCAGCCTCTCCCGCTGGAAGTCCGGCAGTGCCAGATACACTGCTCAGACCTGTAGCCAGGAGATCCGAGTCCTCCGCTTCCCCTGCATACATTTAGGATAATTTCATTTTATTTTAGGATCTTACATTCTGATTTGAATAATTCACTCTCTGCTCACTAAACGGTCTCATATGAGACATCTTATCTCTCCACGGTTGGATTCCAACCGTCCCAATAACCCCCTTCAGAAGTTCACGGTTCCTCATGGACCATTCTACCCTATAAACGGCCCTGGTCGGACCGTTCTCCTATCTGGTGCCCAGCCTAATAACGGACCATTTCTAGCCATCCTAGGTTTCCACGGTCTGATGGAGACCGTTCTGATCTCAACGTCTCATGTTCTGAACGGACCAATATGGGTCGTCCTAGGTTTCCACGGTCTGATGGAGACCGTTCTGTTCTAAAACGTCTCATGTTCTGAACGGACCTATATGGCACGTCCTAAGTTTTTACTGCCTGATGAAGACCGTTCTGTTCTCAGGCGTTTCATCTTCTGAACGGACCAACTTGGGCCGTCCTAAGGTTAAACGGTCTTCCTCAGACCGTGTGTTTCTGTCTGTTCAGTTTCCTTTGAGCGGCCTCCCATGGGTCGTGTTTTGTTTGAACGGTTCTATTTGAACTGCGTAGTTCTCCCATGCGGTCACTGTTAAACCGCGTAATGGCCGTCACCCTGACGACATTCAAACCCCTCCACGCCGGCGGTAAAAGGGCCCGTAGGGCCTCCCAACCGACCCTAATGGGGTCGAGAGCCCCTAATCTACCCTTATAAGCTACATGCATGGATTAAAATTGGAAATGGGGAAGGTTTTTGGGCGGCCTACCTTGTCCATCTTCGGTGGCTTCTCCACCGCCACCGTGGGCTCCGCCGGCGCCTCCTCGGCGTCCCCTTCTTAGGCCACGATTGCCCCCTCCTCAGCGACGAATGGTACCGCTTCACCCTCGGCCGCAGGCGGTGGCAGGACGTTCTCCTCCGCGGTGCTCGCCGGTGGCGGTGTTTGGGCCTCCTCTCGAGCCATCTGTCTTTCTAGCGCCTGGTGCTTGAAGCGCATGAGAGAATAGGGAGACGAGGGGAAGAGAGTAGAAGAGAATGAGGGGAAGAGAGTAGAAGAGAGGTGGGGAGGTGGAGAACGTGGTGTAGTGCCCCGTCGGTTACAGTGGGGAGGAGGAAGAGGAAGAGGAAAGGGTTTTATCTTTTTGAAACCGCCAGTGATTACACGGTCTATCGATAGACCGTGTAACTATTGAACGGTCTCAATTTTGACCGTTTAGGCTCTAACGGTGTGCTTCCTTGAACGGCCAGGGGATGGCCGTGCTGGTCATTGAACGGCCTCATAATGGGCCGTGTATTTTCACGATCACATTCAAATTGACAGTGCTTGAGCGGCCCAAATTGGACCGTTTTCATTATGGAGCGGTCTATGCTAAACCGTTCATATGTTGAAACAATCATGAATTTACTTTGCTGCATTATGTGATTAAGTGGCTGATTTCTTTTGGCATGAATGATTATTTCATGATGAAATATTGCAAATCCTATTCATGAATTCTTTGCAGCACCACTTCAACATGCCGTTTCGCCTGCACAGGTAAGATAGGTATGGCCTTCTACCCCTATATCCCTTATTGTATTATTATATGGTATTATGTAATATTATCTCGAGAACCAGCTGGTTATTTGCGTATTCCAGGATCTGACGTTCCCCTATAAGAAAAATGATAATGATCCAGGTTCACGCGTTTAATCGACGAATAAGCCGTTAGGTTGGGAAAATTTGGGAACGATGGTTCTATCTCGCACGCCGTGGTTGCAGATAGTATCTTGACCCTAATTGCCCCAGTCTAGCAATATTATTCTCGAGTAATTTCTATTTTTTGGTTTCCTTTGCATTCGTTTTAATGATTTCTTTTATTTTAGCCTAGCATGCATCATACACATCTTTTGAGCATTTCATGACCCGTGGTTTGCCTGCAATTGTCCCACCAGTGATGGATGATTATGCGTTCATGGTTTTATGTGCGAGGAACTATTCCATTCAGAGTTAGAAGGTTTTCTCTGGTCTGCTCACCTGGTTTGATTGACTGAAGGTCCCTATTTGGAGTTTTAGTCTGTCTCTTTACTTTTTGCTACTTATTCCGGTCTCCTCATTGGTCCGAGGGATTGTGTCACCCATGAGGTTGATCGTGTATTTTTCTTTCGTTTAGTTAGTTTCTCCAGACCGGCGTCATTTTGGTCCAATCGTTCCTTGTGTTTGGTTCGGAGTTTGCCGAAAAATTCCTATCGCTCGTTGGCGAGAAAACGGGTGTCTTTTACCTTAACGTCCTCTTTTCAGTCCGCTCCGCTTCATTTCCGCTTCATCTCCATGTTCCATTTCGCTTTCGCTTCGCCTCCGCTAGCTCCCCTGCAAAGAGGACGTTAAGGAGGGGCATCTGTTGACACCCGTTTTTTGCCTATGAGTTGGGTCATTCCTCTTATCACCATTTGTTGATGCCTTGAATTGTCCATTACTTACTGGGCTATTTTCAGGCATGCCTTTGGGCTTATTCTATGGGTACCTTCTTCTTCCCGGGCTCGGTTTGTTCTCAAATACAGGCTTATTGGGTCTTGATTTCGATTAATCTTTGGGTTGGATGGGTTCATTTATCCCATTTTATTGATTTTAAATGTGGAGCCTTTACGTGGCCTTTCGGTTGGCCGTTTAATTAAGTACACGGTCCTTTGAGGACCGTGCCTTTGAAACTAGCACCGACCTGAGTTGTCTTTGCACCGACCTGCTTTTGCTTAAAAATGGCCTATCGATTGACCGTTCAGTCTTTAAGCGGTCAAGTTGGGACCGTCTACTAAACTTGCACCAACCTTGCTCTCAGATTGCACTGACTTGAGTTTTCCTGCACCGACCTTTTTCATTAAACAGTCCCAAGTGAACCGTTTAAAGGCAGGAAAGGCTAGCGTCTTAACTAGCGTCTCAACTTGAGTGGGATGGTCTAGTGAAGGACCGCATTTATCAGGCTAGCGTCTTAACTAGCGTCTCATCTTGAGTGGAACGGTCCAGTGAAGGACCGTGTTTATCAGGCCAGCGTCTTAACTAGCGTCTCTCCTTAATGAAGATGGTCTATTTATGGGCCGTTCAGTTATTGAGCGACCTGGTGGGAACCGTTTACATGATTTATTGGATATTTATTTGATTTTCTGAATTTCCACCGACAAGCCTTTGCACGGTCTGAGATCAACCGTTCACATCATTTGAACGGCCTGTTGTTAGACCGTCCGGTTCCAAGAATATTAAGCTCGTTGGTTTTTCAGATAATTATCTATTTATCTTATTTTTCTAGATTTATCATCGACATGTGTACACGGCCTAGCATTGGACCGTTCCATAGATTGAGTGGTCTAGTGGAAGACCGTTCTATCCTCAAGAGTCCAACGCCGTGTTGACCGGTTTGTTCGGTGGATAATTGGATAATTTCTCATTTTATTTTATTTACCACCGATAGCATTGGACGGCCTAGTAATGGACCGTTTAATGGACTGGGTGGTCTATCGCGAGACCGTGTACATGCTCGAAACCTGTGGATTATGTGGATTTTCTCTTTCATCCATGGTTAAACCTCCACCTTCCTCCACCATTTTCTCCGCGGTTTCTCAACCAAATGGGGTGCCGTTTGATCCTGGTGGAAGATAAAAGGTTTATCTACGAATTTTGTTTTATCAACTCGGATTAATATCCACTGGAAAATCCAATTTCGAGATTGGACTTTGAGGGCTCTATAAATAGACCCTAGGGCCAAGCTTGAAAAGTGGGGGAGATCCAATATCGACGGCGAAGCTCTGTCGGATTTCTGATTGAACTGTAGCCATGGAGGGAAGCTTTCTACGTCCTTTAAGCCCTCGATTTCAGGGAGTATTCGTTGTTTTGGGTCATAGGCTTTTTAGTTCTTTCTTTCTCCATTGCATGCTCTTTTCATCATTTTCTTCCCACATTTTTCACTGCTTCATAGCATTGCACACCCCTCCTATTTGTTTTGGCGCCCTTTAGGGGTTTTAAAAACCTCCCAGGTATTGCCCCTTTCATGTCGTTATGTTTATTATCCACTTCGTTCTATAGTTGCTACACTTCTTAGAGCTAATTTGGGTTTTATTTTTATGTTCTGCACTTTGTTTTGCAGGTCAGCATCATCGTAGCACGAGGCCCATCCCCTCTGGCCGGCTGGAAGGGGTGGAGGATCAAATCCCACAACTTAGGAGTCTGGCATTCTGGGCAGTCTTCTTCCGTCCGTTTGTGGATCAGAGTGGTTCTATTCAAGCCGTTCATATCCTGTAAGCGGTTGCTTTCTAGTCAATCTGTTGCCAGATCCGTCTTCGTCCTGCATCCTTCTCAGCGCTGTGAGCGGTCTATCGAGGGACCGTGCCATTCAATAGGCGGTTCATCTAGGACCGCGTACTTCTGCAGCGCTGCTTTCTTTGGGCGAGTGCTTTCTCCCTTTCCAAGGTACGTCGTACTCCTCAGTACTGCGTGTCTTGGTGGCGATCACGATCACACACACTCTTCCACCCTTTCTTTCCTTTGTTCAGCTTCTTTTTACACTTTGATACATTTAGAAAAAGGAAGGTAAGGAGAAGAAAAAAGGTATGAAAACATGTCAACAATATCTTGTGAATAAATCTTCAACCTCCATGGCAATATCACTTAATCGGTCAAATGACTGGATTTCTATTCCAATTATTTTCTCCAGGATTTCTTTCTTTAGGTTCTGTTTGCATATTTGTATTGCATCTTCTGGATGCGAGGGACGCCGACACCTTGTGCTTAGATCCCTCCATCTCTTAATATATTCTGGAGCCGTTTTATCATCTTTTTGGTTGACCACCAACAGATCAGCCACAGTCACCTTTGCCTCGATGACATGGAATCTTTCATTGAATTTCTGCTGCATGTCAGACCAGTCATTGATGGACCCAGCCGGCAGGTCAAAGTACCATACAAAGGCAGGTCCCATTAGTGAAGACCCAAAGAACTTTAGCAGGTACGACTCGTCCGCCGCCAAGTCACCCATGACTGTCATATAGTGCGCAATGTGTTCTTTCGGGGATCCCTGCCCGTTGTATTTGTCGAATTTTGGGAGTTTATTGACACCTGGCGGTAACCTTTTGGCAGCATGGTGGGTTGGATATGGCACTTCATATATGTCGAAGGTGGCGTAGTCGTCACCTCCCCTCTTTGCCAACCTTGCTTCAATCATCTGCTCCACCATCAACTTGTCCATCATAACTAGTTCTGCTGGTTGAGGGCAGAGGTGGGTGGGCTGCATCAATAATGCGGCTGAAGCTATAGCATTGGGTGGCAAAGGCTCTGACAGGAGAGCCTGCCGCTGCATCTGAAGGGGCATTGGCCGTGATGGCTAGGGCCGCTGGGAATAATGCTGGGGAGCAGCCCAATTCTGAGCCGCGGTTTGTAAAACAGACAGTGAAGGAGCACCCATGGGGTTGGAACCTTCCCGTGATGGCTCAGCTCGTGCCCCCAGTTCCTCAGGCGCCATAGCATGTTCAGCCTTTTCATTTACTTGTTTCTTTAGCAGTTCTATCTCTTATTGGTACTTTTGTAGCGCCATCAGGATGGCAGGGTCCATAGCTATTTTATTAATGATGCCCTCGAGGGTGTCACTCGAGGCATATTCAAACAGAGGAGACGGGAATGCTCCTTCTTGCTCAGACGCCACTGTTCTGGCTGCGACAGTAGCGATACTTTCATCACCAACCTGCAAGCCCTTTGCGGCTTGCAGTAGCTCAGCCTCAGCTTTGTCCCGTCTTGTCATCGAGTCTTTTCTTCCAGCAATCTCAGCTATCTCTTCTTGTTCATTTGGTAGGGTGTCGGGTACGCCCATTACCCCTGTCATGTTGCAGGTGAGGATTTGTGTCCTTCTTTTGTGCTTTCCGATTCCCCTTCGGGCCTAACTAGGGAATGTCAGCCCTTCATATATTGAAATTATTTTCATCTTTTCATTTTGTGGAGACTTTTCAAGGCTTCTAGCTCCAGTTTGCTTCTCCTCTTCATTCGCCCCCATGGGTGACATTTTGTCTTTTTCTTCTTCTTTAGCCCTGATGACACGAAGCAATCTTTGCTGGCCCAGGGAGGGGTTCTTGAAGTTACATAAATATTCACATACCATCTTTGTCATGTATTCCTGACTACACTCTCGAGAAATGGCAAAAGACAACACTTGGACTCGGACTGACGACATATGTGAAAGCCATATCAGCTTGGCAGCTTGATTGAAGTTTCTTGAATATTTAGAAATATGTGCTTGTCTTGCGGAGACCCTGATGGGAGGTGGAGGAGTTACAATCATGACGTCCTCCGCATGCATAGTCTCTTTGCCCCCTTTATTGGGAACATCCACAGAATTTTTGAAGCCTTGTGTGGCTGGTGCAGGGCCTCGGATCCTCTTGGGAACCCAGATTTGCTTGAACTTTGGCAAGTTCGGGGTTGGCCCCTCTTGCTTATTGTCATTAAAATTCACCCTCCGGCTTGCTAGCACTTGGAAGATGTTGTGAGTGGGCACAATGGGGATGATCCGATCTGGCAGTACTTCGGCGCCGCGGCCATTGAAGTAGACTCGGATGCCCCCAATCAATACGGACTTCCCAGAGGTTGAAAGTTGGCTTCGGGGAGTAGCAGAGACTCTACCTCTGGAGCCCTTCTTGTTGCCCCCAGCCGGCTTCTTCTCATGTGCTGCAGTTGGGCAAACAGTATGGTGGACATGGCAGCTCACGATCACCAGAGTTTCCAATAGAGTTTTCTTAATTCGGCCCTCACTTCGACGGGCCGCAGCTTTGTTGTTCTTCAGATCCGCAGGTGCAGAACTCTCCACGTCCAAGAGACCCGCAAATGCAACTCCCAAGAAGTTGGGGAAGCCAACAACCGGGGGAAAGTTGCCGAAGGTAGTGGGTATGGCAAGGTAGCCGTATGCAGCATGGTCGGCTATGATTTGGGGACCGAAAATAAGTCCAGACAGTCCGCTCGCCATTGCTTTGACCTGCAAGGAGGTAAACAAGATGAATGAAAAATTAGCATTTGAAATAGTTCAATGGGGGCCCCATGGTCCCTCTATTTTGGCGAAAAGATGAAGGGAGGCTTAGTCCCACCGGGCGTGCCAAGCTTGTGGGAATGAGATTTTATTTAAAATATTTTATTATGATTTATTTGGTTTATTTATTAAAGGTTTATTTGCGTAGGGTG